>OX940910.1:3122500-4508481 GCA_954871355.1 Cabera pusaria
CGAATGTAAATGTATAACTAGTTACCGTTCCGTCCCTTGCACAGCACACAGCAGTATCCGTCCCCCTGGCTGCCACGAATGTAAATGTATAACTAGTTACCGTTCCGTCCCTTGCACAGCACACAGCAGTATCCGTCCCCCTGGCTGCCACGAATGTAAATGTATAACTAGTTACCGTTCCGTCCCTTGCACAGCACACAGCAGTATCCGTCCCCCTGGCTGCCACGAATGTATATGTTGAACTAGTTACCGTCCCGTCCCTTGCACAGCACACAGCAGTATCCGTCCCCCTGGCTGCCACGAATGTATATGTTGAACTAGTTACCGTCCCGTCCCTTGCACAGCACACAGCAGTTTCCGTCCCCCTGGCTGCCATGAATGTATATGTATAACTAGTTACCGTCCCGTCCCTTCCACAGCACACAGCAGTATCCGTCCGCCTGGCTCCAACGAATGTATATGTATAACTAGTTACTGTCCCGTCCATTGCACAGCACACAGCAGTATCCGTCCCCCTGGCTGCCACGAATGTATATGTATAACTAGTTACCGTCCCGTCCCTTGCACAGCACACTGCAGTATCCGTCCCCCTGGCTGCCACGAATGTATATGTATAACTAGTTACCGTCCCGTCCTTTGCACAGCACACTGCAGTATCCGTCCCCCTGGCTGCCACGAATGTATATGTATAACTAGTTACCGTCCCGTCCCTTGCACAGCACACAGCAGTATCCGTCCCTTGCACAGCACACAGCAGTATCCGTCCCCCTGGCTGCCACGAATGTATATGTATAACTAGTTACCGTCCCGTCCCTTGCACAGCACACAGCAATATCCGTCCCCCTGGCTGCCACGAATGTATATGCATAACTAGTTACCGTCCCGTCCCTTGCACAGCACACAGCAGTATCCGTCCCCCTGGCTGCCACGAATGTATATGCATAACTAGTTACCGTCCCGTCCCTTGCACAGCACACAGCAGTATCCGTCCCCCTGGCTGCCACGAATGTATATGCATAACTAGTTACCGTCCCGTCCCTTGCACAGCACACAGCAGTATCCGTCCCCCTGGCTGCCACGAATGTATATGTATAACTAGTTACCGTCCCGTCCCTTGCACAGCACACAACAGTATCCGTCCCCCTGGCTGCCACGAATGTATATGCATAACTAGTTACCGTCCCGTCCCTTGCACAGCACACAGCAGTATCCGTCCCCCTGGCTGCCACGAATGTATATGCATAACTAGTTACCGTCCCGTCCCTTGCACAGCACACAGCAGTATCCGTCCCCCTGGCTGCCACGAATGTATATGCATAACTAGTTACCGTCCCGTCCCTTGCACAGCACACAGCAGTATCCGTCCCCCTGGCTGCCACGAATGTATATGCATAACTAGTTACCGTCCCGTCCCTTGCACAGCACACAGCAGTATCCGTCCCCCTGGCTGCCACGAATGTATATGCATAACTAGTTACCGTCCCGTCCCTTGCACAGAACACAGCAGTATCCGTCCCCCTGGCTGCCACGAATGTATATGCATAACTAGTTACCGTCCCGTCCCTTGCACAGCACACAGCAGTATCCGTCCCCCTGGCTGCCACGAATGTATATGCATAACTAGTTACCGTCCCGTCCCTTGCACAGCACACAGCAGTATCCGTCCCCCTGGCTGCCACGAATGTATATGCATAACTAGTTACCGTCCCGTCCCTTGCACAGCACACAGCAGTATCCGTCCCCCTGGCTGCCACGAATGTATATGCATAAATAGTTACCGTCCCGTCCCTTGCACAGCACACAGCAGTATCCGTACCCCTGGCTGCCACGAATGTAAATGTATAACTAGTTACCGTTCCGTCCCTTGCACAGCACACAGCAGTATCCGTCCCCCTGGCTGCCACGAATGTATATGTATAACTAGTTACCGTCCCGTCCCTTGCACAGCACACAGCAGTATCCGTCCCCCTGGCTGCCACGAATGTATATGCATAACTAGTTACCGTCCCGTCCCTTGCACAGCACACAGCAGTATCCGTCCCCCTGGCTGCCACGAATGTATATGCATAACTAGTTACCGTCCCGTCCCTTGCACAGCACACAGCAGTATCCGTCCCCCTGGCTGACCACGAACGCGGATATATCGAAGCTGTCCTGAGGTTTGCTCTCCACTGAGTTCACGCGATACATCTCTCCTGATGACACTTTTATGAATGCACCTCCTGGGCAGAAAATATATATTTAAGACATTTCTATCGAAAAATGTATATGCGTTTTTACAGTGACCCTCCGGTGAAGGAAAAACATCGTTAGGAAACCAACAACCCCCGCATGGTGCTAGAACACTATCTAGTGTCCGCCTGGCCAATTACCACCCTCAAGTTAGAAAATATGTCGCCAAACATCTAATGTATTCCGTCAGCTATCCTTGAAAGCCAGTTCTCATTCTAGGCCTAGCGTGCTGCCATCCTCGACCGCATCATCACTTACCAACAGGTGAGATAGTGATCAAACGCTAGCCTATATGATATAAAAATATATATCACAAATGATTTTTTTTTCTTATGATATCAATCAATATATATAAAAATCAATGCCACATTTCGTTGTAATTTTATAACTCAAGAACGGGCTCACCTATACAAACCAAATGTTTAGGCTTTGTTCGGACTATTTAGTAGATGGTTTATGTGAAGTTTGCACAAAATCGGTCGAGCGGTTCTTCATTTACCACATTTCACGAGGACTCAACGCGGGCAAAGCCGCGGAGTGCAGCTAGTAAGGTATATTATTTTATCTGTGCATCGTATTATTATACTACTACTACTACAACCATGTTAAAATAAATTAGATAACCCACCTTTTTCCTGCGCGGCCGCTATAATCGCGTTGGCAGTTTCTTCATCTCCCGACACTTGCAACTCAATTTGCGACTCGTCGTTTGAATCTAAAAACAAATTTAAAAATTTAAAAAATTACAAATATTTAAAGACGAACATTTCTGTGTATAAACAAGTTTGTTACTTCTTCACGATAAAACTACTCAACCGATTGAGAAATTTGGTATGTACTATGTAGATAGCCCAGATCAGTGTTTTTCAACCTTTTTCATGATGAGACACCCTTTGTATGAAAAAGAAATTCGCGACCACCTACCTGCACTGTTTATAATCTGTATTTTGTTATATTACTAGCTTCAACACGCGGCTTCGCTCGTGGCCTACAGGAATTAAATACATATTTTTCTTCTGAAACAAATATTATAAGCGCTCTCAATCACAACACCTACAAATGCTGTTTAATATATATATTTTTTTAAATATATTTTCAAACATTGCTTTTTTCTTTCACTGAGGTTTCGCGAAGTGTGAAGTAAACTCTTCCAACAAAAAAGAATTCTCCAAATCAGTTCAGGCGTCTTCGAGTGAACGGTGAACATACATAATAAAACGAAAATTCCGACGAGTTGAGAACCTCCTCCTCCTTTTTTGCGAAGTCGGTTAAAAACGACCTAAAGAAGGTCGCTTGCTTGTAAAGACATTACGGTTAATTGTCACGTGACCACGTACCGTTACCACCGTCATCATCATCATCATTGCCTTCATCACCATCGTCTTCCATCACGAGCGACAGTTCTCCATTCTCGTAAATAAGCTTCTGTCCGGACACCATTTTCAAAAGGGACCCGTTTTCATCGTCCACCACTATTGTATCTGAAGAAAAATACAAGGAAACAGTCAATTGAATAAACAAGGAAACAGTCAATTTAAATAAACTGGCCAAGTGCAAGTCGGACTTGCACTCGTAGGGTTCCGATTTCGTACCACACTACGGTATTTTATAAAATCAAGCAAAAAATGCTGAAAGACATCACGTTTCTTGTAATAAATTGATAAATCGATCGAAGGTTTTCATTTTCAGAAAATGTTGTTTTATCCCTGTTTTCAGGTAATGAAAAACTCCTACAATATAATTAGAATATGAAGGTAAATTTCGCCGTTGTTACATTATTATGATAGCTCAGTGGAAGATCGATAGGATAGCGATCAGAAGGACCCCGGTTCGAGTCCAGATGAGGTGATTAATTTTCCAAGTTATCTTGTTTCCTTTTGTGAGAAAACTATTATTGGGAGCCAAAACTTTACATAAAATACGATTTACCAAAAAAACAAAAAAAACGCGAGCAAACCTCGGTCATCCAGATATTATTATATTATATTACCGTGTCAATTCCAACATTTATTAAAATAGGAGCCGCGTGCTTCTTTAGTACAACGCCATCTTACGAACATCTAACGCCAACTAAGTGAAAGTATACATAGGTACACATTACATACAGGTACAGTACATAGGTAATTAATACAATTAATACAGTCTAACGGTCATAGATGGCGTTATAGTAAAATGCCGAAAAAACACGTTTCTTGTATGGGGATCTCCTTTAATTTTAACTTTATTGTTTTTAGTATTTGTTGTTATAGCGGCAACAGAAATACATCATCTGTGAAAATTTCAACTGCCTAACTAAATACATAGTAATTAATACAGTCAAACGTTCATAGATGGCGTTAAAGTAAAATGCCGAAAAAACACGTTTCTTGTATAGGGACTCCCTTTAATTTTTAACTTTATTCTGTTTTTAGTATTTGCTGTTATAACGGCAACAGAAATACATCATCTGTGAAAATTTCAACTGTCTAACTATCATGGTTCATGAGATACAGCCTGGTGACAGACGGACAGACAGACGGACGGACGGACGGACGGACAAACAGACAGATGGATGGACGGACAGACAGACAGACCGAAATATAATAATATACAGACAGAAATCGTAAAGGAGTAAACTCAAACAACCCTCCTTCCGCCTTCTGTCTCCGTCTGGTAAAAAGTCAGCCAGTTCCCATTCTAGGCCTAGCGTGTTACCATCCTCGACCGCATCATCACTTACCAACACGTGAGATGGTGGTCAAACGCTAGCCTAAAGATATAAAAAAAAACCAGCAACTCACGTTGTTCATCATCACCGTTATCATCGTTGTACAACTTGAGGTTACTGAGCACGTACTCCCCGGCCGCACCACCCTCCGAGTCAAGTAGGTTCACGTTTATGTACTGCGTCTCCTCGCTATTGGGTTCTGACTGAAAATACAAACACAATTGGTTGTATAATATTGGTTGTAATATAAACATTTTGGTGTATTTTACACGATTTTTAACTGACTTAATTCGACTTATTTAGACCTTACCTTCGATGATATATATATATTTTTTTATGATATAAGGACAAGCACGACGCTCGCCTTATAGTGAACGATGACGTCTGCCTATTACAGATACAGCGGCATGCAACATTCTGGACTTCCAGAATTTCGCATGTCACTGCACTGCGCCTGTTACCTTGAGACATAAAGATGTTGAGTCTCACATGCCACTGCTCACTCTCTCTCACTCTCACATGCTCACTTCACTGGACACCTTGCTATTTCAACCGAAAAACATTCCTATATCACGGCCGAAAATTAATTGGCAAAGTGGTGGTACCGCCCCAGGCGGACTAGCAGAAGTCCTACCACTATAAAAATTATAAAATAATATTATAAATATATATATATATATATATATATATATATATATATATATATAAATATGTCTGTTCGCCTTCGAGCATTTACCAAAGGAGATGTTAACGCAAGGCGTACCCCTCTGCTGGCCATATAGCCATTTTTGGCCATATGAGCGTGCGTAACTACGCTGTATTTTTAATACTGTGTGCGTGTTTCAAGCTAGTGTGCGGGATCGTTAAAGTGAGTGATTTGTGTGTGTGCAATGCGTGTTTACCTCGTCCCCCGTACGTATCGGCAGAAAAAAATGTTTGCGGATTACAACGTTAACATCTCCATTGGTAAATGCTTGAAGTTGTTCGCGGATAACTTCGTCGTTTTTGAACCGATGTTGATGATTTTTTTTTTGGAAGGAGATATCCCAAGTGTGGTTGGTACCATAGTAATTTCACCGCGATCTGATAAGTATCTCCAGAGATATGATGATAAACGTCTCAAACTTGCTACTGAAACTGACTTGCGCGGCGTGGAAGTTGGTTGTTTTAGTTTTTTAAACGATCTTATTACGCTAATTATTGGTTTTTTTTACTTGACCACTATCTCGCCTGATGTTAAGTGATGATGCGGTCGATGATGGAGCGCGCTTACCCAAAAGATACCTATTCACTCGCGATTTAAAGACCCCCATATTGTATTTAGCCGGAAACACAGACTCAGGCAGAGCATTCCATTCCCTGGCGGTTCGTATGATGAAAGAAGATGCGAATCGCTTCGAAATAGTGAACCGATTGGAGTAATTATTTTTTTTCATGCATAGCGCATATCTCCGCAACGGTCCGATTATACAAATCATCGAGATTGAATGAGTATCTCCAGAGATATGGAGATAAACAACTCAAGCAATTCCACTGCTACCGATACGACATTCCCACATATTTCGAATTACATTACGCTAAAATTTCCCTTATTTCCCCTCATATCGATATGCTCCCTACTACCTGGTAGGAGCGTTATAACGCTCCTACCAGGTAGTATCGGGATCGGGACATCGATATATCGATGTCCCGATCCCGCCTGACTTGCTACCAAAAAGTATTTTTCCATCAAAAAGAAAATCTGCCGCCATAACCTTACAGTGTTCCGGCAGCACACAGTCCTTGAGAGTCAGAGTATTCTAGGCCTAGCGTGTTCACCATCGTCGACCACATCATCGCTTACCACCAGGCGAGATAGTGTCAAACGCTATCCTATAAAGTCAATTTATCAAATGTCAAAGGTCAAACCTTTATTTGCGACATATCGAAAGTTAATTTACCATTATTTGCGACATATCGAATGTTTATTAACCTTTATTTGCGACATATCGAATGTTTATTTACCTTTATTTGCGACATATGACATATCGAAGGTTAATTTACCTTTATTTGAGACATATCGAATGTTTATTTACCTTTATTTGCGACATATCGAATGTTTATTTACCTTTATTTGCGACATATGACATATCGAAGGTTATAATTTACCTTTATTTGAGACATATCGAATGTTTATTTACCTTTATTTGCGACATATGACATATCGAAGGTTAATTTACCTTTATTTGAGACATATCGAATGTTTATTTACCTTTATTTGCGACATATCGAATGTTTACTTACCTTTATTTGCGACATATGACATATCGAAGGTTAATTTACCTTTATTTGAGGCATATCGAATGTTTATTTACCTTTATTTGCGACATATCGAATGTTTATTTACCTTTATTTGCGACATATGACATATCGAAGGTTAATTTACCTTTATTTGAGACATATCGAATGTTTATTTACCTTTATTTGCGACATATGACATATCGAAGGTTAATTTACCTTTATTTGAGACATATCGAATGTTTATTTACCTTTATTTGCGACATATCGAATGTTATCGGTTGACTGTCTGTGGAAACTGGTACCATGGCCAAGCTGCAGTCTGAAAATAATAATACATACATAGGTAAGAACCTTTGCCACAGATTATTTAATAGTCACTACGTAACAGATATTTCACTCCCCCACAAAAATAAAATCATCATCATCATCAGCCGGTGTCAGTCCACTGCTGGACGTAGGCCTCTTCCAAGATGCACCACTGAGCCCGATCTTCGGTTCTTCTTTTCCAGTCACAAAAATAAAATACCAACGCTTATACTACTGTTAACTTATTATTTTAACCTACTGTCAGACAATACAAGCAAAGCTGTGTCTAAGGCGCTCGACCTAGCGTTGTTATTACTTCGTTCAGCGCGCGATGTACCGGCGCGCGCCCGATACGATGTGTATTAGTGAAGGGTTGACTCAATAAATTTTTTTAAAAAAGTATACGAATTCTTTTTATTTACCTCATAAAATAACATCAAAGTCAGTCCCAAACTAAGAGTCGAATTTGAATTCGAAAAAGCTAATTTTACGTTGCCTTGTAATTTTAGTATCGTACGCATAAAAAAATGAAAAATATTATGCTTGATTTTGGCAAACCCGCAAAATGACTATGGAAAACATAAATCGTTTTTAATATAGAATACGAATGCGTAGTTATCCCGTCATTTGAATATTAATATACGTTGCGCGCGCGTGAGCAGTGACAACCGACTGGCGGATACCAGCGCCGGCGGTGCTCGAAAGTTTAGGTATAAAGTGCTGTAGCTATGGGCGAATGAGGGATGCCGCCTTTGGTACCACTTTACCAGTTTTTTAAGTCTTAGAAACAAGCACTTTATTTATGTTATTGTATTTATTTTCAACCTATTTCCAAAAAGGAGGAGGTTCTCAATTCGTCATGTTCTTTTTTAAATGTATGTTACCCGATTACTCCGCCCATTGTGAACCGATTTGATTATTCTTTGTTTTACAGGTAGGGCTCATCTCCTAGGTAGTCCCATTTAATTTGTATCAATATCTAATCAGTATCTCCAGAGATATGACGATAAATGTTGCTACTTAAACTTGCTACTGAAATTGATGTGCGCGGCATGGAAGTCTGATTAGTTATCTTATTATCTGATTAGTTTCTCCAGAGATATGACGATAAACGTCTCAAAGTTTCTCGCGGGGCATGGAAGTCGGTTGTTTTAGTCTTTAAACTTAATATTATTTTTAGTTTTTTAATCGAGCTTTTATTTTTTTAGCTTAAATGTTTGTAAAGATAAAAACGTTGTCAAAATGTACCTTCATCTATCTCCATTTCATTTTCATCATCCTTTTCCGCATTTTCATCACCGTACTCAGAATTGACCGCATCAACTGCACTGTCATCGGAACCATCTTGACTGTTGCCATCTTCATGATGACTAACATCGTCGTGTTGACTTGTCTCTTCGTCATTTTGACTTGTCTCTTCGTTGGTTGTCGAAAATATATCCTGAAATAATTTAAAATTCATACATTTTAAATCAGTGACATTTATTAATTTAATTTTAATCTATTATATTCATCGCCATAGTTTTTTTAATTTTGTATTGTAATTTTGTTTTTTGACTGAAATTTGTTTATATTATTAGCGTGCTGACTAACTGACATTATTAATCTGCAATTCAATTAAATGTTAATTAATGTAATTTAGTAATAATTAAGTTTGTATGGTATGGATCATGAAACCCGAAATAAATAAAAAAATATTAATATAAAAAATAAAAATATTAAATAAAAAATATTTATTATTATTGTTTATATAAAAATATTATTATAATATAATATTGTTTATTTGTAATGATTTTTTTCTATTGTTGTTTGGATATCTATATATTGTACAAATACCTACACCTAAGAAACAAAATAAATAACGTGAATAATAAAAAAATAAAATACTGATATTATTTTTCACACTTCATATTTCTGTACATTGTTACACACAATCTAAAATTTCATTTTTCACAATTATTCACATTTTCATTTTTTACATTCATTTTTACCGACGGGATTCGAACCCGACACCTCCCAGGAAATATGCCCAGGTGCTCTGACAAACTAAGCCACAGTACGATCCTATCGATACGACGAAATTAATGCATTGTATTTTAACCAATTATGCATTGGTGGCGCCATCTGTTATTACTATTTAGAAGTTGATCATTCAGATGAAATCATTACAGTTTTCAGATTTGACAAGAGAAGTTTTATAGAGAAGAAGGATATAAAGTGTGTCATCATCATCATAATCAGCCAGTGTCAGTCCACTGCTGGACGTAGGCCTCTCCCAAGATACGCCACTGAGCCCGATCTTCGGCTCATTGGGAGGGATATGCCCTAATCGCCACTCTAAGCAGGCGTGTTGGCAATCACAGGACCTAGCTTCTCGCACTGGTGACGCTGCTGCCCGTCACCGGCCTGTAGTATTCAGCTACGCCATAAATGGTTATACCGCCATTTGTCGGTCGCCAGAGCCCCGTCTGTTGGTCAGAAGGATGCACCACGAGCAGGTGAGGTTGGCTGGGAGCACTATTATAGCACATTTCGTACCATATTTTTTGTTTTGTTTTTTATTATTATTTTTTACCACTATCTCACGTGTTGGAAAGTGATGATGCGGTCGAAGATGGTAAGCACGCTAGGCCTAGAATGGGAACTGGCTCTCAAGGATAGCTGCCGGTACTCATTAGATGTTTGACGACAGATTTTCTAACTTGAGGATGGTAGCTGGCCAGGCGGACACTAGATAGTGTCCTACCACCATGCGGGGGTTGTTGGTTTCTTAACGATGTTTTCCTTCACCGGAGGGCCACTCTGAAAAGCGCACATAAATTTTTCGAAAAATCCATTGGTGCACGGCGGGGTTTGAACTCGGTACCACGGCATCAAAGCCGACCGTTCTCCCGATTACGCGACCGGGCCCTCAAATAATATTTTTAAAAAAATATGTAAATCTATAGAAACATATTATTTGATTTAAGCAGTGCGACATCTCTCGTCAATCTGAAAACTATAATGATTTCATCCGAGAATGATAAACTTCTAAATAGTTATCATAGATGTCGCCACCAATGCATAATAGGGAATATGCATGATTTTTATTTCACTGATTACATCTATTTACATAGTGAAAAAATTAAATAATACTGAAAGTGTTCAAATTAAGCTACAAAAAATAGTTTTAGCATTGAAAAATATGAGGTGTCATAGAAATAGTACGTATTCGTACAACAGTGCATACTATTTCTATGACAAAGATTTAGTCTGTGGTGACAGCAGTGTACAGTCCGGCAAGTATAACTTGGCGTGCCTGTGCGCCACTGTGCTTTTACTTTGTACTTTGATAACAGTTTCTCTTAAACCACTTTTAATTACTTTTGGCATTATTGAACTATTTTAATGTAGCAGATTTATCAACAATAATGTCGCGGTAATCTCTCAAACGTCAAACTCACAGTTTCAAATAAAAGAATTAGTTCCAAAAACCACCACCGCCAAGTTATACTTGTGGCACTGTATGTGACGTTACTTTCTAATAGACCAGTGGTGATGTGTTTTGCATATTAAAATTTCCCACGCTTGTTTTGCATTTTTATATAATATTTTAACCAATTTCCAATTTAAAAATCATATAAATTGCAGCATTAAATAATAATTTAATCAATGCCCGAATGATAGCGATTACGTCTTCCAAGTTACGACGTTATACAACAGAGGGCGTTTGTAAATATAAAATATAACACGACGCGTACGTCACTTCCCTTGCACTCGGAATGAGTCATCCGAGACGATAAGTTAAATTAAACCCCAGTCACAGAATAATGAATAGTACAAGTGCAGAAGATGCTTATATTTAAGCTTATTTTTGTAGCCCTTATAGCAAAAATGCAATATTAAACCTAGTTACAACGTGGGTAACGTTCAAAGTACGCTACGCGCCTCGGATGCGACCTTGAATTTGCGTCACGGAATAAACTAAAAGTAACTAAGAACCGCGTGTTGCGCACCGTAAAATGCACCGTAAGTCCGCGCGGCGAGTCTGTATCACTCGGTCAGCTCGCGGGCCGTCAGCTGTCTCTTACTGTAAGGTTGAGTGTTGTGAGAAAACATATTGTTACGTGCGGGGTGGTATTAAAATGCCAATCCGATGAGATGAACGTTTATTTCCACTTATCACTAGGTTAGCACAATGTTCCACAGTAGTTGTCCAAATCGTCTTGCACAATTATCAAAAGTCCGTTAACACACACTGAGGTCGTTGGTAATCACAATCACTGATTTCACTGTTCACAGTTCACAACACTAGTTCACTGATAACACTTAACGATCACTTGGTCGCTATCCGCGCTTAGATAGTTCACTGTCGCTTCCAGAGAAAGACTGACTAAGCTGCGGTTTCAACGTCTTATATAGGACGAGAATATTTCTACAGAACTTTCCAGTATTGACTCGAAACAATAGACAAAAGACGTTCAATAAAAATCACAAACAAAAGGGGCGGCTTTCCTTTGAGCATCTGATGTAAACAACTTTACCATACATGCTGATTTGATCTCTAACTACTTATGAATAAGGTTCAATCTTAACTACAAAACTAGGTACATTGACTAGGGTCTGAATTCCCGGAAGGTTACATTTATGACGGTCGGGTCGGGTGTTTATAGCTCCTAATTAGTCTATTCTTTCCCACGGTATTTTTGTTCGAGAAGCTTGGCGAAACATCGCGACTCGACGACGCGATGTAACATTATCCCCTTCTTAGTTATGATCGTCCCGATCATCATTTGTTCCATGGTATCGTGTAAGTCGATCGATGTGTACTACCCTCGGCTTTCCTCTCTGGCCTCGTTTAATGCGGTAGGTAACGTCGTTTATCTTCGTGATAATCTGGTATGGTCCTTCCCAATGAGCCTGCAGCTTCGGACTTTTTCCTTTCCTTCGTAGTGGGTTGTGCAACCAGACGAGAGTTCCTTCTTCGAAACCCATCGTATTCGCTCTGCGATCGTACCGGGTCTTCATTTTTTCACCAGTTTTTAAACTATTCTCTCGAACTATCCTGTGCACTTCGTCCAGCTGACTACGAAGATCACTCACATAGTCGGTTACAGGCTTCGGAGCATCTGGCGGGGAACCAGTGATGTAACCTCGATGACTGATGGTGTTGACACGTAGGCTCGTCGGACCAGCCTCTCGATTTCATCTGCCCACTGTTGCAATGTCTCTGTGGGCTTCTGGGTGCGCTCACGTAGTTGTGCCCTGTACGCATGCTCCATGTGCTTGTCTCCATAGCGCGTTTCGAGGGCTTCCAGCAGGGTCTTCAGGGTCCTTTCCTCTTCAGGTATGCGTTCCAGGATAAGCTGAGCGTCTCCTTTCAGCGCTAATGTGAGCGCTGTATTTGCGTGCTCGTCTGTCCAGCCGCAACTTTTGGACAGCGTTGAGAATTGGAATTTGTAGGCTGCCCACGAAGATGTTCCGTCGAAGTGCGGCAAATCTAGCTTGAAGGGCAAGGTCATAGTGGGACTCTGGCTGCTATGTCCAATTCCTCTTAACTTCAGTTTCTGAAATTCGTTGGCCAAGTCATTCACGGTCTGCTCATGTATGTCAAGCCGCCCTTCTACTTCCTTGATACTGGTTTCCACCATTTTGATCTTCTCTCCCATGCCGGCAAGCCCGCTCTGCAACTGACGTCCAATTGTCTCTTCTAGTTTGCGGCTAGCTTCTTGTTGGGCCATCTGTACAGCCTGTAGTGCAGCCTGTTGTTCCTGGCGAGCCTCCTCCTGTTTGCGGCTAGCTTCTTCTTGTGCCGCTTGTACAGCCTGTAGTGCGGCCTGTTGTTCCTCACGTACAGCTTGTAGTGCAGCCTTTTGTTCCTGGCGTGCAGTTTCTTGTCCAGCTAGGATAGCGGCTAGCATGGCCTCCAGGCCTCCATCCGTAGTTCGGCTCGCCGGCGGTGGTGTAGGTGGCGCTGCCATTGGTGTTGCTGCTGGCTCTTCCAATGTGGATGTTCCTCCTCCCAATGCTTCAAGCTCCTTCTGCCGGGTTGCATCCATCTCCGCCTGTCGCCTGGTGCGTGGAGTACGCGTATCTTCCCTCGGAGTGATTGGCATTCCGCTTCTGACACCAATTGTTACGTGCGGGGTGGTATTAAAATGCCAATCCGATGAGATGAACGTTTATTTCCACTTATCACTAGGTTAGCACAATGTTCCACAGTAGTTGTCCAAATCGTCTTGCACAATTATCAAAAGTCCGTTAACACACACTGAGGTCGTTGGTAATCACAATCACTGATTTCACTGTTCACAGTTCACAACACTAGTTCACTGATAACACTTAACGATCACTTGGTCGCTATCCGCGCTTAGATAGTTCACTGTCGCTTCCAGAGAAAGACTGACTAAGCTGCGGTTTCAACGTCTTATATAGGACGAGAATATTTCTACAGAACTTTCCAGTATTGACTCGAAACAATAGACAAAAGACGTTCAATAAAAATCACAAACAAAAGGGGCGGCTTTCCTTTGAGCATCTGATGTAAACAACTTTACCATACATGCTAATTTGATCTCTAACTACTTATGAATAAGGTTCAATCTTAACTACAAAACTAGGTACATTGACTAGGGTCTGAATTCCCGGAAGGTTACATTTATGACGGTCGGGTCGGGTGTTTATAGCCCCTAATTAGTCTATTCTTTCCCACGGTATTTTTGTTCGAGAAGCTTGGCGAAACATCGCGACTCGACGACGCGATGTAACAATATTGAATAGTAAAGTAAAGATGCGCGTTCGTTCGACAGCGCGCGTGACACTACTGACTGAACTTGTAGCCCTGGGTCTGCTGCGTATGTTTTTACATTTTCATAACCTTACCTTAGGCAATATATTGACATTCCATTCGGTTAAATCTTCAGTTTTGATACTAGGTATGATGTTTTGTGTATCCGCCGTGTCTAAAGTTTTGCATATCTTCACAGTGGACGCGTTTAGGCTCTGTGTGAACACTGAGGAACCGATTGTCACCTTTAGATTTATTACAGACGATTGCTGGAACAATTTAAATAAAACATTTTATTGTAATTTATCATAATTAAAAAAACTAAAGAAACCGACATCAAATGCCGCGCTATTCATTTTCAGTACCAAATTTAAGGTGTTTATCTCCATATCTCTGGAGATACTTATCAGATCTCAATTAAATTACTATGGGACAACTATGTAGTAGTGTGCGCTTTTCGCATGGGCCCTCCGGTGAAGGAAAAACATCGTTAAGAAACCGACAACCCCGCATGATGATAGGACACTATCTAGGGTCCGCCTGGCCAGCTACCACCCTCAAATTATAAAATCTGTCTCAAAACATCTAATGTGTTCCGGCAGCAATCCTTGAGAGCCAGTTCCCATTCTAGGCCTTGCGTGCTTCCATCTTCGACCGCATCATCACTTAGCAACAGGTGAGATAGTGATCAAACGCTAGCCTATAAGATATAAAAAATAGTAGTTCGATCCATAGAAAATGTATTAAACCAACTGCATATAATAATAATATAATAGTAAATTCATACTACATAGGTACATATTTACAGTTTATTATATATTTCAGATTTATTCCTATATAACAACGGTCGGCAACAGGCGGACCGCGGTCCGTTTGCGTACCGCGAAAGGTCGAACCTCGGACCGCCAAATATTATAATGTGTTGTACAGTTATTGCAATAGGTAAATTCATAGGGCGCTTGGCCTTTGTTTGTGTTCTATGCGGGGTGTAACAGTGTGCGTGATTAATTGCGACATTCATCTTCTTGTGTTTTACTTAATCTGAATTATATTTTAAGCAAAAACAATAAATAAATAGCACTTAATTATTATCACTTGTTTTTTTTTGGACCTCGTTAAAATTTTCTCACAGTATTCGGACCCCACCTAAAAATACTTGCCGACCCCTGCTATATAAGTAGTTCAAGGTTTGCTTCTTGCCAAATTTCTTGATTTTAGGTCAACGGGAAGTACCCTATAGGTTTTGATTCCCTTGTGAAATCGCCATAGACGTAATATAAAAGATGGTGCACTGCAGATGTTTTGACAAATTCAATTTAAACCGTATGCTTTAACGATAAGGTTGTAATTGCTTTGTAGAACAAAACGGCCCAATTGAGAGACACCAGGGTGGGAGTGTGTCCTTGTCTAACAACCTGATAGTCCCATATATGTTCTATACTATATATGTATGGTATACGTATGGTATATATATAAGTTGTTCATACAAAAGAAAGGGACAAACTGCATTCAAGGTCCTTCTCATGGGGGTCGGTGTACGCGATCGAGTTTAATATGTAGCAGGTTGGTGGAAATCGCAAAATATGCGACATAATATATGATGATGTAGAGTTTTAAGTTTATATCTCTACATGTGCCCTTTTGGCCGGGATCTTGTCAAACAGACACACAGACAATAAAGTGTTCCTATAAGGGTTCCTTTTTTCTTTTTATGGTAAAGAACCCTAAAAATGAATCTACACTACAAATAAATAAATTAGTATTTGTGTTACCTTGGTATTATTAGGTTTGGCGACTTGTCCAAAGTGGGGTAACTGTGTCAAATTGAGTTGAAAGTCGGGCGGCACCGGTTGTAGCTTCGAAGCTGGTACCACCACCTTTCTTCTACTGTCTTGTACAACTTTCTCTTCGTATTTACTTTGTTTCTGTAAAGTGGCCGAGTATTCGATGCCCATGTCTAGTTTTATTACGTTCATCCTGGAAAAAAAAAATGATTCATTAACTAGCTGATACCCGCGACTTCGTTCACGTACACCAAGAATTTTATAGCCGTAAAGCACTGTCAATCAACATTAGTGTGATCTGAGTTTTTTAAGTTATGTGAAAAAATCATGATTGTTTTTTCACAATAATTTAAGTCCGTCTTAAAAACTAAAAGAACCGACTTAAAAAGTCGCGCTAGTCAAAGTAGCAAGCAGTAAGTAGCATGTAATCGAGGTATATAAATGTATCGTAATACAAATGTTGATATATTAAAAAGTGCTCGACCGATTTCGTTAAAATTTAAATGGGACCACCTGGGAAGGGTACCCTTTGAAACAAAAAAAAGGAATTTTCCAAATTGGTTCAGGCATCATCGAGTAATCGGTGTACATACATAAAACATAATAAAAAATATTCCGACGAATTGAGAACCTCCTCCTCTTTTGTGAAGTCGGTTAATGAATAACCAGCTGTACCCTTAGTACGAGTATTCATCGTAAACGCTTTTGACAGATCACACATAGATTTCGACTTTTTCTGGCTCCCTGATTGGTCTATATTTAGTGAAGTGTGAAAACCACTAGAGGCGCTGTACTGTTTTTCATACAAATTTTATTCCATATACCACATCGTAAGAATTTGGTATGAAAACTCGTATGGTAATGATACCGCCACTTCGTTCACGTACCACGAGAATTACATCACTGTAAAATTCTGTCAATCAACATTTGTGTGATTTGAGTTATTTAAGTTATGTGTAAAAATCAAGATTTTATTTACATAAAAACTTTTTAAATTTCAGTAAGATCGGATCGTCCGTTTAGGCGTGATTAGGTAACAAACAGTGACAGAGTTACAATATTATACGTTTTTAAAATATTAGCCTGGTTACAAATTTTTTTTTAAAGTAAAATTACATTTGATTAAAATATTCTGATAATACAGAGTATTCTAGACCTAGCGTGTTTAGCATCTTCGGACCACATCAGCGCTTACCACCAGGCGAGATAGTGATCAAACGCTAGCCTATACCTAAGTAATAAAAAATAAAACTAGCCAAGTGGAGTTAGACTCGCGCACCAAGGCTTCCGTACCAAATTCTCAACTCAATCTCACTAGATTACCGGACAAATTTAACTTTGCAGTTCGATCCATAGAAAATGTGTTGCACCAACCGCAACACACAACTGTTTGTAATAGTAAATTCACTTTTTCTTTGTTGTTAATCTATATGTTTACGGTTTTTAGATTAATTCCTATATAAGTGGTTCAAGACTTTGCTTCATGCCAAATTTCACGATTCTAGGGCAACGGAAATACCCTATTGAATTAGGCAACCTTATGGAATCGCAAAATATGGTAAAATATGCGACTTAAACGGTCATATTTTTTAATCACGTTAACTTATAGGTTTGATTTTTACAGCCAAAAGATACCGTAGACCCAAGTATTCATTATTAGTTTCAACACGCATTCTGCAGATAAAGGGTCTTGACAGATGGACAGACAGACAGACAAACAACAAAGTATAAAGGCACCTTTTTTCCTTTTAAGGTACGGAACCCCAAAACCAACTCTTCTGTGGTTAACAATGATCAGCACTTGGCCAATTTTTTTAAACTGGATTTAAACAATATCACTTGTTGGTAAGTGGAGATGTGGTCTCAATAGTAAATCTGTATATTATCTGTATTGTAGAAAAAAAGGTGTCATACTTTGATTTAAGTGCATCAAAATCAATGCAGGTTTTGTAACATTTCCTGCAGAGTGCTTTAGAGTGTGCGGTGCTTTCTTCCAATTCTTTCTCCAGGATATCTGCAAGAATTTCTTGCAGTTTTCTGCTGCTAGGCAGTGTGTTCTGAAATCAAGCAGAAAATATTATTTAAACACGTTACGGTGATCACTTGTCAGGGGACGCTGCAACCATTTACACTAAAACATTACATGCATTAGAATAAAAAAATACATCGTATAGGTTAAGAAGTATTCCTTCTGCACTTATTAGTCTGTTTTCAACTAACTTCCAAAAAAAAGGTTAGTATTTAGGTTAAGTAACTTAAGTTGACTGTATGTTTTTTTTGTGTGTATGTTATGTGATTACTCCATAAATTGTGAACAGATTTGAATGATTCTTTTTTTAATTGGTAGGGTACCTTTCCGCAGTGGTCCCATTGTAATTTCATCGAGATCTGACTTATCAGATCTAGATACTTATATAGGAGATACTTATATCTCCAGAAATATGATGATAAATGTCTCAAACTTGCTACTGAAATTGACTCGCGGGGCATGAAAGTTGGTTGTTTTAGTTTCAAGTTAACTCAGTAGTTTTTGAGTTTATCGCAAACAGACATATAGACAGACAGACGTATGTAGTGATTAAAATTATTATAGTTATACTCACAGACTCAGCGAAGACATTGTTTTTAACAATTGGTCCATTTGTATTGCATATTAAACAGTTGTGATCCATCCTGTAACAATTACATAATGTATTAATTTAATTTTACATAAGTTATTTTAATGTTAAGAGTTAAATGAACATTTTATTTTCTATGTCTGATAGGCTGGTGTTTGACCACCATCACTCCTGGGTGGTAAGATGGAGTAGGGTTGCTAGGAGTCCGGATAAAGCCTAACAATAGTTGCGGACTACTACTACTGGACATAGTTAGGCTTTTTGATTGCATGTCAGGCCAAAATAAATGGTGTCCGGCTTTTGTTAGGCTTTTTACATTTCACAAAAGAGCAAGAGCCGGGTGTGGCCGGGTGCAGGCGAGTCTACTGTCGGTCGCTCTCATAAATGCCTAGAATTTAATTTTTACTGATTAATAATTAAGTACTTAAGACTGATTTGGAATTAGATTTTTTTATTACATTAAAAAAATTAACTAAATTTATGGAAATAATTAAAAAAGCTTGATTTTACATACAATTTTTTGGTCGTACCTATTAATCAAGGCTTGAAACCGGTTTATGCTTAACCATTTCTTGAAGGTTTAAACCGGTTTTCACCAATTATTTCGCTCGAAGCAGGGCTAGAAATCGGTTTATGTATAACCGGTTTAAATATGGCATAAACCGGTTTTATCAATTATTTTGTTCAAAAACCTCTATAAACCGATTTATTCTGCGGGAGGCTCACACGTACTTATTTGCATTGTGCACAGGCGATAAAAAACTTTTCGAAGTTTGCTTGCCATATATGTATAATTTTTATGACCAGCCGCTGTTTTCAATATGTAAATTACAATTTAAAAATAGTTGTTTGCTTGCTTCCAGTGCACACACGGCTGTTAGTTGAAAAGTGGTCGCTGACCATAGCTAAAACCGTTATGTTCTAATCCGGTTTATTCAACGAAACCTTTATCAAAAAGTTCTTTGCACAATATTGTTCAATAGCGGTTTATAGAACGAACGAACACCATAATAAAAAGTTCATTTGTACTTACACCCAAACCGGTTTCAATTTTTAACCCTGTTTCCAAGCCTTGCTATTAATACTGAGACACAAAATTCTCAATAATGTAGGGTGTCCGGCCTTTTTACCGAAAAGTTCGGCCAAACTGGCTGGTCTGTCCGGTTATTAGGTTTGGTGACCTAGCAACCCTATGATCGAGTATGATAATCACTAGTCGTAGAGGGATAAAACTATAGAGATTTGGGTAGTATGGCCACATGAGATAGAAGATTATAACGTAACCATATATGTATTTAGAACCCAGTGATAATAGCAATAAAGGTCTAAGTTTGTTTAGCTAAGAACGGCTAACTACGTTACTGACCCCGTAAAAACCAGCACGCACTGAGAGAGGGAAATATTATAACTTTGTACTTTTCCGTACATGGATTAACTCCATAGTATATCCTATTTCATGTGGGAAAGAGACGTAGCTACCCACGGTCTATTCTTTTCTCTGTCTACGACACTAGGAGTACAATTGTGACTAAAGTGCTGTGCTGACATTGTTGCCAAATCACCATAATTACTTAGGCATACGTATCACAACCGGACTGGAGAAATTGTAAAGAAAGGCCAAGTCAAAAGTACCTGCAATTGGCGAGCATGTATAAAGACACTCATGAAATTAGAAGAAGCGAAAGAGTTACCTATGTCAGGATCATAGCATGTGGAAAGAAGTAGTCTCTGCCAACCCCAACGGGAAAAAGGCGTGATTTTATGTATGAATATATGTAATAGGCAAATTATAAATATTGCAGTACCTACTTATTTAATAACACCCCTCCTTTTAGCGAAAAAGTTCAGGACCTTAAAAGATTAATATTTAGTACAACTGTTCTCTCATAAAAATATTTTGCTTTAAGCCGAATTCATCAATCCACAGTTTAGTAGGCCACACCACAGCAATAAGGTAAACGAATTATGTAA
This sequence comes from Cabera pusaria, assembly GCA_954871355.1. Classification (NCBI taxonomy): domain Eukaryota; kingdom Metazoa; phylum Arthropoda; class Insecta; order Lepidoptera; family Geometridae; genus Cabera; species Cabera pusaria. Next base: position 3,143,165 of record OX940910.1, read on the forward strand.
GTAATTTTTTACTTTTGCTGATGATTTTTAATTTAAATGAACTTTAAATTAAAACTTTCTTATCAACCAATGTTTACATTCTTATCAGTTCGTATATTCAATCAAAGTTACTACCACCACAAACAACGAACGAAACATTGTTCTTTGATTTTGGAATCTGCATTTAGTAGCCTGTCAGCCATTTTGTAAAATAGTTGATGATAGCCATAGAAAGTTCGAAAGAAATGGGAATCATTTAAAAAAATAATTGACTTACCTCAATAATTTTTAAGAAATCCTATCAAAGTAATTATTTTTCTTAGGTTTTCTTAAAAGTTTTTGGAAAATGTTGTCAGCAATGCGCCATTCGCAGGCAGCCACCATTACGTTTTGACTTTTGACAGATTTATTTTGTTTGACTGACTATTGACAAATGACAAATGTGACATTTTGCCGCCAATGGCGCTAGCATATTAACTTTTTTTAAGTTTCGTTATGGCTCCACACGATTAGTGTATTTAGCCAATGTCAAGTATTAATATTCTAGTCCAAATCATACCCTCAGTAAAGATGTGGACTTTACTAAATGTTTTTAAGTGGAATTTTGGTAAGAACGCGAATAGCATGTTTTTCATCATTGTACTGTTTCCCTACACATTCGCACACATTCACCAGCACTTAATGGTTAATAATCCACATTTATTACACATCTCGTGGAAGAACACAAGTTTTAGGAAAAAATACATTAAGAGCGCACACACTTTTCCACGTTCCCGCCAAAGCTCCTCCGCTACTCTCTTTCGCTCCGTGGATGGAGTATTAAGTGGATGTGGCATTGAAATAACAATAATAATATGAGAACATCGATGTACATGTAAACCAGAGGCGCCCATCATAATCTGACTTACGTTCCGAGCGGCGCGCGATCGGGCGCGAGGAGTAACGTTGCGTCTAGCGCCGTTACTAAATCTAGGTCAAATAATAAAAGTCTAAAACATCTAAATAAAACTTATTAAAAATATTAAATACTACAATAAAAACTACACAAATTATACAATATAACGTATTTAATACTAACTTAATACCTACTTAAAAATCAAAACTTAATGATTTCCTACAGAACTCGTGAGTTAAAAACAAACGCTAAATGGCTCGGGTTGCCTGTCCTACGGACCCCAAAAACCGCTTCTATTGTTCCAATGCTTCGAGCTCATTCGATCGCCTGCCTCGGCCACTAGCTACTGATCGCGCGTGGAGCGCGCACGCGCCTGCCTCCACACTTTTTAAATACTACGTATTCTGGAAGACCCGCTGGGGTGAGTTTTCATTATCATACGAGCCTATAAAACTGTGTAAGCTGTTCTGCCACGGTACGCTGACTGCGGTTATTCTAACTAACCGTAATCATCGGACTGAGCCGCTGGTACCTACCTATCACGACGCTCCACGCTGGCAGATCAGCTAAGTTGAGGACGAGCGCTAATGCCGTACCGACGTTGATTCCAGGTCTTAAACAGGGAGCTGGGTCTTAAACCAGGAGCAAGGTACCTGCAGTGCCTACCTACCTACACCCTGTGCCTACCACTCGACGCTGGCCATCGCTCACGTCGCCGCTTACTACGGCTGCGCGCGAGCTGAATTGTAGTCGCTCACCCTCCCAGCTGTGGGAAGGGGTCCCATCGCACCGGACGGACTAGCAGGCCAGTGTCGCTCCTAATTCTTGTGAAGCTCTTCTTGTGCGGCTGAGTAACTTAATAGGCAATATATAAAAGTAAGACCTTACATTTACTTTTATTTACCCCGACCCTATCTACCTATCTGCGGTAGGCAGGACCTATCCACCGCCGCACTTAAGCTAAACTAAGCAAGATGTAGATTCAGCACTGCTTTTTATTTGAACGAAGAGCTAGTTCGCGACGCCACTTCTAGTACGTAGTACATATATATCGATGTATGAGAAGGATAAAACTATACAATTATGAGAGACCGAGATGAACAAAAATTTTTTTGTATTATTATATATATATATATACGGTACTACTCAAATGTTTGTCTGTCTGTCTGTTTGTTTCGGCTTTCTTCTCTTTTTTTCTCTTCTTCTTTCTCATCTTTGAAATGGCTGGACTGATTATAACGGGACTTTCACTGGCAGATAGCTGATGTTAAAAGTGTAACTATAAAGTTACCTAGGCTACTTTTATTTTAGAAAAAACAAATAGAGTACCGGGAAAACAAAATTGAAGCCAATGAAATAGCCCATAGCCCACAGCCTACGCGCATGTTGCCGCTGTCATTAAACGCGGGATAACCGAGGGGCCTAGCTAGTTGATTTATAATATGATGATTTTTTTTAAGGATGGAACGGTTAGCTTAAGGCCTCGAATATGCGAATATACGAAGCTTAAACATTTTTAACCTATTTCACAAAAAAAAGATGAGGTTTTCAGTTCGCCTTTTTATGTTTGGTACCTCATAACTCCGTAAATTCTTAACTGATTCAGAAAATTTTTTTTTTGTTTAAGAGAGTATGCTGCCTGTTTGGTCCCATTGTAAATTTTTCGAGAACTGATAAGTATCTCCAGAGATATCTAAATAAACACCTCCAACTTAATACTGAAAATAGCTAGCGTGGCATTTGAAGTCGGTTTTTTCGTTTTGTGAACGATCTTATCGATCACCGTCTAAACGAAAAAACCGAAAAAGAAATTATTATAAAAGTGATCAATGTAATGTCGCACTAAATTAGTAGTAACTAGATACCTAATTATATTATCAGCACTGATACTTACTCGTATTCAATCTATAATTACCTATGATAATGCTATTATATATATATATATATATATATTTATCAAGAATGTGTAACAGTTTTCCACATTAATAAAAATATATAATTATGTTAAAGGTTTCCAAAATGTCCGGAAATCCGAGATCAGTGGATAAAGGCAGTAAGGCGCGAAAATTGGGAACCGACTAAATACTCCAGACTTTGTTCAAAACATTTTGAAAAATCCAGTTTTGAAAAAAAAAAACGGAGGAGGTTAGTCGACGCGTATATTTTTTTTTATGTGTGACCACGCATTACTTTTTACAGAGAAGTCTGATTTCGATAGTTATTTTTTTATTGGAAAGGGACCAAGGGGGTCCCATTTAAATTTTAACGAAATCGGTCGAGCCGTTTTGAACAAATCAACAAAAATAATGGATAAAAGTATCGTTTTTTGGATGATTTTATCATATCATCAATGTATGCCAACAAACACTGGAAAAAACAAACTAAACAAAGAGCCGAAAATCTGGCTCAGTTGCTTGTGTTGAGAGAGGCATATGTCTAGCAGTGGACTGATACCGGCTTATTATGATGATGATGATGATGATGATGATGAGGTTATTTTACAGGTGGTACAATTTAAATTTCATCGAGATATGTTATGTATCTCCAGAGATATGAATATAAACACCTCAAACTTAGTATTTAAATTGACTAGCGTGACGTTGGAAGTTGTTTTTTTTTAGTTTTTTATGTGATCTTAAATTATTTTTATTATTATTATAGAGCATAAATGTTTTATATAAAGTTTGTCTGGGCCGTAGGTAAGCCGGGGTAAGCAATGACGCCTGCTTTTTACAAGTAGATTATGGCCACAAAAAATTATAAAATAAAACTTAAAAAAAAAATGAAACCGCCGAAAAAACTGAGAAGCAAAAATATATACAGGCTAATTGAGAACCTCCTCCTTGTATTTTTTTTAACGTTTTTTACCTCAGAACTCCGTCAAATCTTAACCGATATGGAATATTATTTTTTTGTTTAAGTGGGTGTGTTCTTTGTGAAGTGTAGGTTTCCACCAAGAAAGGGTTTGAAATTTTCCTCCTAAGAGGGTAAAATAGAGGGTTGATCTTCCTATGAAACTTTTTGGTCTCTGGGTCTATTGACTCGAAAGTTTGTACATATACTCATCAAATTCAATCATAAGACACGTGTATCACAGTCCTTCAAAAATAATCCCTCACGTGTTTGTCGTACTAATATATCAAACGCAGCCTAAAGTGACCACTGGTACTGCTACACCTACACACATGAAATTTGGAGGGTGTGTTTTTATGTAAAGGTTGTAAAAGTTTTAGAAAAAATTTTTAAAAAGAAAAGGGTTTACAAAATTTTATTCCTAAGAGGGTGAAATGGAGGGTTGAACTTTCTATGATTTTTTTTATTCTCTGGGTCAATTGTCTCGGAAATTGGTACACCTACTCTTTAATTAAAATTATGAGACACGTGTATCACAGTTTTCTAAAACATTTAAGATTTGTTTTTCAGAAAAGGGTAATATAGATTAAAGTTGACTAATTACAGTTAAGTACTAAGTAAGGAAACTATTTAAGTACTTAGTAGCATTTTTATAACTATAACTAATTTCCATAAGTGCAATAAAGTACTAAGTATTTTTATCACATAAATTGTTTTCTTTTTACATAAGTTTTAGTTTTATACATTTTTCACCTTTTAATCGATATGTTCTGCACTAGTGATCACTTCCCTACTCACGCACACTCTAGCAGTTCTAGACACTCACACAAACAGAAAATGGACATGCTGCCAAAGTTTTGACGCCATCCATTATAATCCATCATCCTAGGGATAATCTATGATTATTTACTTGTCTAGATAGAGGGTTGCGCTGCAGTCGCAATTAAACGACAGGTCAGTACCCCGAGCACGAAAAATCATCGAATTCGTATCGTAAAGGTATCGAGTCAACGATACAATAACGTGGTGTTACGATAGGCGGCAGCACGAAGCACACTCTGACAGCTATCGAGAGGTCGATACGATTATGTTAGTAACGTCATCCTAATGTAAGTAGAGACGAGCCGTTGTGAATGAAATGAACGTCTTATTGAATGAATTATTCGTTCAAAAATTAAATTGAACAGTGAACCTTTTATTACTTCTGGCTTAGCTTTCTATTTATCGGAAATTATATTTAAAAAAGTACTTTAACAGAATAAACATCTTCAAATACGGTATGAGTGATATTAAAATGAATTTTATTTGAAAAAGAGAATAATATTTAATACCTTTAAAAATATATATATCAGTTTATGAACGAAAGATATAGCGTCACCAATGACTTGATTCTTTGGAGTTTGGGTTCCGTATTTCGAAAGGAAAACGACGGCTCGAGGCTTCCCCACATCACAGAATACTTAATAATACTACGTACCCACACCTCGTTCATTATATCAAGCGTTTCTTTGTCTTGTAACATTGTTCATAAGGTTTATAATGTCTTGTCATTTCTGATCGTCTTGGCGCGTCGCGTCGCTGCCTATTCAATATGCATTGAGCCATAGTGTTCATATAATGAAGAGTGTTGTGGTGAATTAAGAGTTTCATATATTTATTATTACATTGTGTTGTGCGGAACCCTTAGTGGAAACCCGACTCACACTTGGTATATTTTATTTATTTACATGGATGGATGACATAGTGACAGTGTCGAATTTGAAGTTTGATAATCAAATATGGTCGCTGACAACGATGAAACTTGTCAACTTGGAACGAAGGTTTTATTAACTCGAAGGAGGATTAACTATGAGGAAAGATTTTTTATGTTGTTTTTATGTTTTTATTTTCCCTTAATTTCAAGTAAACTTGCAGCAAGAAGATAATGAAGAGAACGACGTTGGTAAAGCAGGCGGTATTTGCATTTAATACACGCAAAAAATATGTTTTATGCAGTTAAAAAAAGTTTCGAAACTTTTCTCACCGGAAAATCCTAAGTGAAAAAATATTCGACTATGCTCGATAACCAGCCTTCGAAATTAACATTACCGTACGTCAAAATTAAGTTCATGCTCGCATTTTGTTAGTAAAATCTCAAGTATCGTTTACGTAACGATACGTTTGCGATACGAATCAAATCAAAATCGTTCGTGCTGCCGAATTTAGTTACTTTTACGCACTGTTATACGGGTTCCGGGAAAACACTTTTTAAAAAAACACTTGTTTTCACTAAATAATAATATATTAGAAATTATCTTAATGAGATAGTAAAATAGAATAATTGATTTTATGATATGTTGCAAAGATTGGTATAGGACGTTTCGCAACGGAGGATGAGTGAAGACTGACTAAAAAAAAGGTAATGAATAATAATCTATAATCTATGTTGCTGATATAGCTGAAAGGTGTACATTATTGGGCCTGAAACCTAGGGGTATAACAACCCCCCGCATAAGAGTAAACTTATTTAATTAATTATAAGTTTACGGAAGTTGTTATTCTATGCGGAGACGAGGTTGGGCAACAGGACTTGGATTCATTGATACATTTTCTTGCTTCGGATTAATAACAAGTTTGCGCTTGTAACATATACCGACCTTTACATTATAAATCATTAAACTTATGATTACGATAAATGCAATTACACTAAATGATAAACTTACAGTATTAGGGATAGTATTATCATAAAGAAACGTATCTTCTACAAATTGATTTGGTAAGTCATTCAAAAGTTTTAAGCTTTCTAAATTTACATTATTTATTTCTGGTACGGCTAATTTGGTGAGGCCTAGCTCGGTAAATCGTTTTAAGTTACAGCAAGAATCGTTTACTATATTAAAATTTGATATGACAAGGCTCGTAGTTAAGTTAAAGTTTTCTCTAGCGTCTAATTTAATATCTTTACAAAATGCAGTACAGTCTGGTTTCAGTAAAAGTATTCCAGTTCCTGATATAACTTTATCTACACATATGTGTTTACATTCGATAGTTAGTTTTGCATGGTTTGATTGAACAAATATCCATTTATTACCATTTAATTTATGCCAAATATCAATATTTCCGTATATGAATTTAGTGGTACATTTTTCTGGTAAGACTTCCACAGCTTTAGTCATGATTTCGATTTCACAATTTGGGTTATTGATTACACTTAAAATATCTAATGAATTACACACAAAATGATTATTAATAATAGTCTTACATAACTCTAAGTTATCTATACTGAAATAAGTTTTCCTATCTTCACTAAGGCCTACATAAGATTTAGGCGTTATTATTAACGCGTAAGAGTTTGGCATGTTTGCGTCATGCGGTACTGGTATAGGTACACTTTTATAGAGATTATAGCTAATCAAATTCACCAAAGGAATTTTAACTACAAATACTAACTTATTGTCTAGATAATATGCTACTAAATCAACTAGATTCATCAATAAATGAATGTTATTTAAACTTAACTCTACTGGAAACTCCTTGTGTTTAGGTATATTCTTAAAATTAATAATAATATCTTCATACAGTTGTTTAGGAGTAATTACAGATGGATGAATAGTATTTGACTTAACGAACAATATGCTACTAACTAGATCCTCAACTTTATAAGACAGTGTTAATAAGGTAGCTTCAAGAACATTCAATATTTGATTTAAATTATTTTGGAAACTGACGGCATTTGTAATGTCTGATACATTTTTTATAATTAATTACATTTTATCCATTGCATCTGTCAACAGGAATTGATTTTTATTCAATTCTATAATAGAGGAATTAAAGGTAGAAATGGCTGAATTTGAAACGAATATGCTACGGGCGAGATTAGAACTTAAATTTCTATTAGTATTATACAGTGTTTGTATAGCATGATTGTATTTATTGGCGTCATCTTCATCTAAGGTGCCAAATATATGTTTAAATATAGTTCCGACGGCAGAAAACCAAGCTGATCTCTTCGAATTTGCAGGTATTAAATGTGATATTGAGTTATAATCTCGGATGATGTCATGAAATAATGAGTCAAGAGGTTGTATCATATTGTGACATTCAATATTGTTGATGAATTCACTTTGTTGGCAAGTATAACGCACAGTACCGAATATGCTTTTAATGTTTTCTATATGTTCAGGAATAAACGATATAATATCGATTGGGATAAGTATGTGAATATGGTCATTAATTAGTTTAACTGTTCCTGAAGAGTCAAAGAGGATACCAGGGCTCTTGGTAATTGGTTGGATGAATTCTTCTTGTTTATAACCCAGTGTGGAATGACAAAATATAAGCCTGAAATGAGAAGTATAAAGTTAAGTGCAATATATTTATATATTTTTTTTCTAAACTAACTTATTTTATATGTACATTTTACTAATTATATTAATTTATGTTTCAGATGCTGCAGCTGGTTTGACTTCATCAAAGTGGTGTTTAACATGTCGTCGGTTCATTAAAAGAGACAGCGAGTTATTACCATGTACCTTAACTACTTTGAAGGGACCTTTCCAAACGGGGGACAGAGCTTTCCGTAACCTTAGATGGTTTTTCAGGTAAACAAGGTCACCTACTTTATATTTTATTATTTTAGTGCGTCGGTCATAATATTCCTTCGATTTTTCTTTAGATGCATTTATATTTTGTAAAGCTATATCTCGCGATAATTTAAGACGGTGATGTAACATCTTGAGGTATTCAGGGTAAGTTGTATCAGCTAGGCTATTCTGTAAGCTATCTCGACAGCGGAATCCGCGGTGAGTTTCGAATTTCGTACTACGAAATTCAATCGTATCGCGTTCGTAATACGGTTGAATTTCGTGGTACGAAATTCGAATCTCACCGCGGATTCCGCTGTCGAGATAGTTTACAGAATAGCCTAGCAGAGCGGAGTTCGTAGATAGAATCGGGGATAAAAGGCTTGTGGGCGAAAAGAAGTTCGTAGGGTGTGAATTGCGTCGTTGTATGGATATTGGTGTTATAAGCTAGCATTGCTGTGTATACAAATTTGTGCCAGTCGTTTTGATTTTCGTTGACAAATGATTTTAGATATTCTTTAAGTGTGGAGTGGCTGCGCTCTAGAGCACCTTGAGTTTGTGGGTGGTAGGGTGAAGCCCATATCTGTTTAATTTTGAGGAATTCACACGTTCTCTTGAACAGGTCAGCTGTGAAATTTGTACCTTGATCAGTAACAATTGTTTTGGGAATGCCGAACACTGATATAAAGTGTACCAAACATTCGCATGATTCTTCTGCTGTTGCATTAGAAATCGGATAGGACACGGAATACTTAGTCAAATCGTCTTGTATTGTAAGTATAAATTTTAATTTAGGAATACCGGCTTCCGGTAAAGGCCCGACTATGTCTAAACTGATCCTTTGAAACGGATGTGTTGAAGATGTTGTGATTTGCATAGGTGCTTTGTTAATTTGGCGCAGTGCTTTGTTTGATTGACATAAAGAGCACAATTTGACATAATTTTCGATATCAGATCTCATGTTTCTCCAATAGTATTTTTCTTTGATTCTATTATACATACGCGTTGATCCTAAGTGTCCAGCAATAGGTATATCATGGTTTTCTTTTAAAATTTTAGCCACTTCAGACGGGACAGGATATATAATTGTGTTATGGTGAATATTGACTGTTACATTAGTGTTATTAAATAGATACATGAGCATGCCATAGATTTTGACAAAGGAATTCTGTTCGAATGCATTTTTAAAGTCAGATATTGCTATTTCATTTATGTTGCCGGTTAGAAGAATATCGTCTCTGGCTGACTTTAGCGTCTTGAAGATGTCAGGGTAGGAGCAGGTGTCGAAATAATAGACCTTGGTAAAGAGGAGATAGTAGGTTTTGCCTTTTATATTAACTTTCTTAAAAGAGTGCAGTTCGCGTTCGCCATCGTGAATTGTGTCATCAGCGTTGGAGATAATGTCTTGAAGGTATGGGTTTGAGTCGTCAAAGTCTATGGACACGGGGATTAATATTGTCTTAGCATTACTTTTAAATAGACTTTCATTATGTTTTTTGATAAATGTGTTGTATGTTTCGTTTTTGCTCGTAAAAGATTTTAGAAATTCGGTATATTCTTTATTAGAACTGGAAGGCGTTGCATCAATTTGTCTGGTTTCGTTAGTGCGAAAGTCTGGCGAAAAAGAAGGATTAAGAGCAGGAATAGGGGCTGGTGGAGTGAGAGTGATCTCGGGAGACGGAGGATTCAGTGGGGAAAAGTCAATGTTTTGCTTAAGTGGGCTAATTCCCAAGTCGCCCAAGTCGATTAAATCGTCAAGAATGTCTTCAGGAATTTCTGAGTCAAAAGTGGGTTGGTTATCGGATAATCCTGACGTTGAAGGTTGTGGGTCTACATTCTCTTGAATGATTGGATTGACTGGGTAACGTGACAATGTGTCAGCGTTGCTGTTAACGTTTCCTTTTTTGTAAATTACCTCGTAGTCATACTCTTCTAGTTTGAGTCTCCATCTGACTAATTTTGACCCCGGTTCTTTACAGTTAAATAGCCACTTAAGAGGACGGTGATCGGTAGCGATTGTAAATTTGAGGCCATATATATACGGCCTAAACATTTTTGTACCAAAAATGATGGCCAAGCATTCCTTTTCAGTTACACTATAATTACTTTCCGCCTTATTTAAAGTTCGGGATGCGTAAGCGATAGGCCGGTCATTTCCTATAGGCCCCTGGGACAAAATCGCAGATATGGCATAGTTTGATGCATCACATGACAGAACAAACGGTTTTGTAAAATCCGGGTACGCCAAAATTGGTGCTGATATCAGGGCACTTTTGAGATTTTCAAAAGCTAATTGCTGCTCGTTGTTCCAAATGAAGGGGATATCTTTCTTTAATAGATGTGTGAGTGGTTTAGCAATTTTAGATAGGTCTGGAATAAAGCGCCGGTAGTACGACACTAATCCTAAGAAAGATTTAATGTCTTTCGGACATTTGGGAACGGGAAATTTTTCTACAGCCTTGGTTTTCTCAGGGTTTGGTCTAACACCTTGGTCGGTAATTATATGGCCAAGATACGAGACTTCCTTGCGGAGGAATTCGCATTTGTCAGGTTGTAGTTTGAGATTGAAACTTCGGAGTCTATTGAAAACGTTGGATAAGTTTTTCATGTGCGTATCAAGGTCGTATGAATAAATTACAATGTCATCAAGGTACACAAAGCATTGGATACCTTGAAGACCGGAGAGTGCAGTATTCATTAATCTTTGGAAAGTGGCTGGTGCATTTTTGAGGCCAAATGGCATACGGGTAAATTCGAAGTGTCCTTGCGGAACGGAAAAGGCAGATTTAGAGGCGTCTCCTTCACAAATTTTGATTTGATGGAAGCCAGATGCTAGATCAAGTGTACTAAAATATTTAGATTTGCCGAGTTGGTCTAATATTTCAGATATATTAGGAATGGGATACGAGTCGCCAATAGTAATATCATTTAATTTGCGATAGTCTATCACGACACGCCATTTGCGCTGACCAGATGCATCGGCCTTTTTTGGGACGATCCAGATTGGGGATGACCATGGAGATGTTGAAGGTTTTATGATTCCATCATCGAGCATTTTGTTAATTTGTGATTGAACTTCATGTTTATGAATTTCGGGAAAACGATACGATTTTGTATTTATTGGAACTGAGGAGGACGTAGTCATTTCATGATGTAGAGCGTCAGTGTATGTCAGTTTGTCATCAGGGAGATGAAAAATATCAGAGAATGAGGAACAAAGATCATATAATGCGTTAGTTTCTTCTTCATTTAGATGGGAAATCCGTAACAGATTTAGTACTTCTTCAGTGCGGGTTAGAGTGTCAACTTGGGTATCAAAGTGTGTTGTGTGGAAAATTAGCTTGGAGTTGGTTTTGTCTAATGGAGAAATTACAAATTTGAAATTAGAATCGATTTGTACAGGAGATTCAGAGATATTCACGACAGATACATTTACTCGACCGTTTGGTTTTACTTTTACAACACAATTTGCCACAAGGAGGGAATCGTTTGGATTTTGATCAAAAATAACACCTTCACCAACATCAGGATTTAGTACGGTACATTCTATTATTGTTTCGGTCCGAGGAGGAATAAAAAAGGCTGGCTCCGTAAATTTGAGATTGAGTTTAGTTTTGTCCACGGTGAGTATTTTTTCAAGATAGTCTATTTTACAATTATATTTCGAGAGAAAATCATTTCCAATTATGCCGTCATATGGAAAATCTAAATTTGGTACAATGTGAAAGTGGTTATTCAATGAATTGAAATGTATTTGTATGTGTCCAAGTGATTGCATTGGGTTGTTTGTTACGCCACTAAAACTTATGATATGTTTTATTATTTCAGGCATTAGTTCTACACAATCAACTTTCAGAAGACTAATGGATGCGCCGCTGTCGACTAAGAGCCTTAAAGGCTTGGAAGAGACGGAAGTTTGGACTTCGACAAAAGGTAAGTATTTTTTTGTTGGGTTAGTCATTATATTATATGTTTTTAACAACTTATTTTTTATTTCAGATGCAGGACATGAGGGACACGACTTGGTAGTAAGTTTCACATGATTGGTATGTAAAATCTGAGATGGAACAGCGATAGGATTTTGTGGTTTAATCACATTATTATTATCTTTTTGTATGGTGCCGGAGATATGATTGAGATTACAAGATTTTTCAGCTTTAACGTTTTCTTTTACTTGAGATGTTGTTTTGATTTTGGATTTAAGGACAGTAGAATATAGTAACGGCTTAGACATTTTAATAGCAATTGACGGAGACGGCGGCAATTGAGTCGACTTAGCATTTAGAGATGAGTGAGGTGCATAAACTGGATTCAGTGCATTCAGAGGATTCAGTGGTTTCAGTGGATTCAGTGGATTCAGTGGCTTCAGTGGATTCAGTGGATTCAGTGGAGAACGAGACGACTTAGAACGATTCAGTGGATACTGTGAGGGAAGAGACGATTTGGAAAGATTCGGCGTAGTGTCGATTTTCCTTTCTAGTTTTCACGCACGACACTGGTCGGGAAGGTCTGCTCGTTTAAATCATCAGGATTCTCAGCTGAGTTAATGACGTGAATAGGTTGGTTCCTCCTAGGGAATGCGTTTGGACTTTGCCGCTGTGCATCTTGGTTCTGTGAACCAAACCGCCTATTATTATTATTATATTCACGCTTGCGGCAGTTCTCAATCGTATGTCCGATGTTTTTGCAGTATCGGCAAACAGGAGGAGATTGTGAATTAGAAGGCCCAGGTAGAGCCCATTGTTGACCTTGAGGCCTTGAAAAAGAGATCTGGCCTTGGGGCCTTGGCAGAGCATATTGACCTTGGGGTCTAGAGTAAGAGGGGGCATTGTTTCTATATGATGTTTGTTGATTGCCATTGAATGAAAAATTATGTTTTTTATATGTAATACCTAGAATTTTTTCTTCCGCTGAGGCGAAGCTGATAGCTTCGTTAAGTGTTGTCGGATCTCTACACCTTACGATTGTGGACAAACGCGGATCGAGTCCCATCATAAAAACGTTTAATGCTAAATCTTGCATGGTAGCTACGCGGCCTGATAACTCGTCTTTCTTTTTAGTGGGAATGGAAATATTTATTTCAGTTAGTAAATTCGACAAGCATGACTCGACTTTGAGCGAAATTTGACTCACATTTTCGGTGTTGTTTTGTTTACAGCCCTGCAAATCGGCGAGGAGATGAGCGTAATGTTTTTTGTCACCGAATTGATTTTTTAAGAACTCTTCTAACTGTGGCCACTTTGTGAATTCTTTAATGGCGCACACTGCTTCCGCTTTTCCCGAAAGCCTGCTTAAAATATATTTGAACAATATGTCTTGTTGGGAACTCGATGCCAAATTAATAGCGTTACGGCAGTTGTTTAAAAATGGAATTAAGGTTTCTCTCGAGCCATCGAAAGTACCGATAAATCTCATAAGCACATTGAGATCCATGTCTGTCAGTGTCATTTGCGCTGCTTCTTCCTTTAATTCCTTTGCTTTATCCTTACTCGACATCTATATACTTACATCTATATATATAATTCTAAAATAGGAAAACAGATACAAAATAATAAGATAACAATAAATCAAGGTTATAACACACAAAATTAAATGCTCTTCTAAGATGCACGGAGTCTCGGGAGTATGCACTTGTTATCGATTCGAAGAAATAGAGCCGGCGGTGCGTGGGCGAAGTTCACGGTAACACAAATGCACTGATATGTTTAATATAAAAGTAATTGTAACTCACAGGATTAGCAGGAACATTTCGATAGTAAAATTAAAAAACCAGGGTGACGGTGACGAAGTAGAACCAGGTCCGAGGATCAGCATCAGACACTGGGCGCAGTTTCTTCTGGGAATAGCAGTGGGGCCAGAGCCTTCGGGCTCCGGAGACTCGACGTCCAAAGGTAGTGCCTTCACCAGGGGCACTGCAGCACAATCACGACGAGTCGAGACGTCTAGATACACCCAGATTAAAAGGCGTATAATTTGACGTCACGGAACAGCGATTTACACTTATTTATGAAGTTTACTTGAATATCACTTATTTTGAGGCGTCCGAGGATTTTTAAAAATCCCTTAAGCTGCCACCAATGTTATACGGGTTCCGGGAAAACACTTTTTAAAAAAACACTTGTTTTCACTAAATAATAATATATTAGAAATTATCTTAATGAGATAGTAAAATAGAATAATTGATTTTATGATATGTTGCAAAGATTGGTATAGGACGTTTCGCAACGGAGGATGAGTGAAGACTGACTAAAAAAAAGGTAATGAATAATAATCTATAATCTAAGTTGCTGATATAGCTGAAAGGTGTACATTATTGGGCCTGAAACCTAGGGGTATAACAGCACGATAGGGGCGCTGTACAAATTTCATACATTTTCAAGTCGATGACGATACGAATACTTTTTTGCAAGTTTTTCGTGCTCGGGGTACAGGTTTGAAGCGCACGTGTCACGTCATTGTTGACAAGCGTACGTACGTCACTGATGGTATTCTGAGTGATACCAGCTCTTGAATATTTTCCATAAAAGTAGGGAAAAAACATGTTTATGGTTTTGAGGCATTAGTTTGTTTGACCTATATTTAAATTATGGTGTTATAAATTATAATATTTTTGAAGGTAGTAAGTGCATTTAGTTAAATATAATTTTATTATGAGAAGAAAGCTATACTTTTAGCTTTTAGATTTTACATATATTTTGTAATTTGTTACTTCATTTTTGTACTTAACTATATTTTATGTTACAATTTACGATGGAATACTTTTTAAATACTAACTTGCCTTTAAGTAACTTGTGCCCCGTGGCTTTACCCTCGATAAAGAATACTACTAACAACATGTTATAATAGTGTTATTGGCACAAAAATGATCAGAGCAAATAACTGTTGCTTTAGCTAGATACCAGATATCCTTTTTGCGGCTTTTTAGGGTTCCGTGGCCGAATGAAAAAAAACGGAACCCATAAGGGTTCCGTTTTTTTGACATGACAAATCTATAAAGATTTGTCATGTCTGTCTGTCTATCTGTCTGTCCTTCAATGCGTCTGTCAATACCCTAAAAGGTATTGATAAATCTCCGGAACACGTAGAGGTATCAAGTTGAAACCTATGCTAAATTATTGGGTTTACGGGTACCTATTATTATCTTTCGGCTATGAAAAAATTTAACCTATACATAAGTCAACGCGATCAAAAGATAATGACTGTATATGTCGCATATTTTGCGATTTCACAAGGGAATCAAATCAAATCCATTGACCTAGAATTATACAATTTGGCAAGAAGCAGGTTCTTGAACCACTTATATAGGAATTAATCTGAAAACCGTTAATATGTAGGTTATTAACAAAGACAAATTTAGTATTACAAACTTATGATTTGTATTTGGCGCAGTACATTTCCAATGGATTCAACTGCAAAGATAAGTTTGTCCTTTAACTTAATTTGAGAAATTGGTACGGAAGTCTCGGCGGGCGAGTCCAACTCGACTTGACCGGTTTTCTGTGTTTTCGGTTAAATATAATTTATGGATCTCAAATCGCGAGTAAATAGGTATCTTCTAGGTAAGCGCGCAACATCATCAATCACATCGTCACTTAACATCAGGTAAAATAATCAAGCGCAAACCTATTATTATTAGTTACTTTCTGTAGCAAGTTTGAGACAATTATCATCATAATATCTCTGAAGGTACTTATCTGATCGGAATAAAATTTAAATAAGACCATCTTAGAGATGAACCCTACCTGTGAAAAGGGAATCATTTAAATCGGTTCACAATTGGCGGAGTGATCGGCTAACAAACATACAAAAAGAAAACACAGACGAATTTGGAACATCATCCTCCTTTTGGAAGTCGGTTTAAAATACACCAATATAAATAATTTTAATTGATTCGTTCAATTTATTGTTGTAAATATATCTTTTAGGGTTCCATAGCCGAATAAAAAAACGGAACCCTTATAGATGTCATATATATGTGTCTGTCTGTCTGTCCGTCCGCATGCCACAGCCACTTTATTTCGAAACTATTAAGACCATACAGTTGAAACTTGGTAAGTAGATGTTTTGAGGGCCCGGTGGCGTAACCGGGAGAACGGTCTTCTTCGACACCAGAGATACCGAGTTCAATCCCCGCCGTGCACCAATGGATTTTTCTATCGTATGTAGGTATAAAAAAAATGTTAAACGTATGTTCGCTTTTTACAGTGACCCTCCGGTGAAGAAAAACAGCGTTAATAAACCAACAACCCCCGCATGATGGTAAGACACTATATATAGTGTGTCCACCTGGCCAGCCACCCTCAAGTTTGAAAATCTGTCGCCAAACATTCTGTTCCGGCAGCTATCCTTGAGAGCCAGTGTCCATTCTAGGCCTAGCGTGCTTACCATCTTCGACCGCATCATCACTTACCAACAGGTGAGATAGTGGTCAAACGCTAGCCTATAAGATATATATAAAAAAAAGATGTATTCTCTAAACCGCTTCATGACTTTTATACAAAAATAAAAGATCAAGGCGGGCTCCCCATATATGGAACTGAAAATAATAAAAAAATATCATCAAATATATACGTGCGGGGTTTCTATAGATTTAGATAGGTCTTTAAAAAAGGCCGGCCAAGTCAAGTCAACTCGCCCACCGAGGCTTTCGTACCAACTTCTCGCTCTCAGTTCTTGCGCTTCTTTACTCTATAATTTTTTTTCTTTAATCTGTGGTTCTAGGATAAAGCACTAAAACTTTGTAGTAAGTTTCGTGTTTCCCAAATAAAACAAAGATAACAAAAATGATTGACATTATGATTGTAACGTTCGCATGGGTAATTAACGAAGGACTCAGGCAACCCTGAAAACATGGCGATGTATCTCAGAACAAAACTACATTTCGTTATTGTAATTGTTTCTTTAGAATAATAGTTATTTAATGTGTACCTATCTACAAAAGCTCACTTTTTTAATGGTTTCTAATCGTCCTTTGTAATTTCTGCATACTTTTATCGCACATTTAGTCATTTTGAAATGGCACAGAACATCAACCAAAGTTGACTGCTGAATGTCAGTGACACTACCACAGAGTACCTTTTATAAACGGACACTACTAAGTAGGCCGAATGAGGTTTGACGCCAACAGTTGGTTGAATTATTTTTTGGCGCTTAGGTTTTTGGACTGACTACTTGGTACTTGGTGCGCGGGCTCTTCTCCGCAACTAGGCCGTATGTCGGCCCTTTTTGCGTGTGGTTGGTGGCGCATCAGTCCAGCCATCCGATGTCTGCGAGGAAGGCCAGCAGCTCGCTGATGCCGGCGCAGGCCTCTCGCATTGTCGTCGGGGACCCGAGGAGCGTCCGACGTTGTGCATCCACGCTATTGCACTCCAGGAGCACGTGCGCGGCCGTCTCCTCAGCCTCCATGCATCCTCTGCACAGAGGGCTGTCGGTGACACCTATAGTAAATAGGTGTTTGTTTAGTTAGCAGTGACCCGTGATTACTCCGACTATTTGTCGGAGTTTGTCACGTTTAAGGTTAAGCAGTTTTCGGGAGTATCTGGAATTTAATTCCGGAAAAGCATCCTTCGACTGCCTACATTCCTTTAGGCCTGCCCAGTAGTCCTGATGTTGTTTCCTGATGTATACACGGATCCAAGCTCTGATTTGGCTGAATGGTATAGGTATCATTGGTTCTACTCCTGCGGGGTGCAGGTTAGATTCTCTCCTTGCCAGTTCATCAGCCGCATCATTACCTCTGGATCCGCTGTGACCTTTGATCCACTGAAGAATAATGCGATTGTGTTTACATACCTCTTCTAGTAGTTGGTGGCACTGCATAGTTAGCCCTGATGAGTAATCGTACCTTTGCAAGGCTCGTAGCACAGCTGCACTATCGGAGAGTATTCTGATGGTTTGGTCATATACCTGCCGTTGTAGTACCACTGAGGCCGCCTGGATTATACCTACACATTCCGCCTGGAAGATGGAGTTGTGTGTACCCAGGGGTGTTGCTATGTGGATGTTGAGGTCGTCCGAGAACGCCCCCGCACCTGATCCTGTATTCATTTTAGAGCCATCAGTGTATATCCTCACTTCGTGTATGTTAGAATTGTCACTAGGTTCTTCGTGTAGTTGTATAGTGTAGTGTTTAGTAAAGTTGAACTGTTTAGGTACCCTATCATATATCGACTTTAACATCACATTTGTGTTTGCAATTTCATCAATAATCTGTGTGTGGGCTGCTAGGTTATCTTGTTCCAGAAGGTTTAGTGCTTTTAACCTATAGGCGGAGGCTGCTGCCTCCTGTTGGATGTGTAGGTGTAACGGGGTTAGGTCCAATAGGGCCTCAAGAGCTGAAGTTGGAGTGGTTCTCATGCAGCCCGTAACCGCTACACATGCCAATCTTTGGAAATTTTGTAGTTTGTTATTGCATGTGTTTAATTTTGTTCTAGGCCACCAAACTAGGGCGCCGTAAGTAACGGACGGTCTTATGACAGTGTTGTATAGCCATAGGGTTATCTTTGGGCTGAGTCCCCATGTTTTGCCCAACATTCTTTTGCATTGCCAAAATGATATGGTGGCCTTTTTTATTTTGTTGTCTATATGTTTTGCCCAGTTTAGTTTGCTGTCTAGGGTGACGCCCAAATATCTTACCTCGTCAGACAGCCTTAATTGAGTATCAAACAGGCAAGGTAGTACGTAGTTCCCAAGATTTCTTTTATTGGTAAACATGACCAGTTCTGTTTTAGCTGGGTTCACGTTTAGTCCGTAATCTATGCACCATTTTTCTATTATTTTTAGTGCATTGTTCATAAGGTTACATGTTACGCTTGCAAAGTGTCCTGGTATCAGAATGGCCAAGTCATCGGCATATCCGATAGTAAGGAATCGTTGCTTGTTAAGTTTGGTGATTAGGTCATTTGCAACAATGTTCCATAAGAGCGGTGAGAGGACACCTCCTTGGGGGCAGCCTTTGGAGACCAATCCTCTTGTGATGCCTGTTACCTCAACTCGTACCGCTCTTTGCTGAAGCATGTTGATAATCCATTCTACCAAAGTATTTTCGACTCTGTGCTTGCTGAGGGCTGCTTTGATGTTGATGAAGTTCGTCTTATCAAAAGCTCCTTCTATATCAATGAAAGCGCCTAGGCACATGGTTTTTAATATTGCTTTCTATGGTTTTTACCACTTGATGCAACGCGGACTCGGTAGATTTACCTGAGCTGTAGGCGTGCTGTTGCGAGAGAAGTGGTATAGTTGTTAGGTAGTTGTCTCTGATGTATCTGTCACATAGCCTTTCTAATGTTTTCAGTAGGAATGACGTAAGGCTTATGGGTCTGTACGCTTTGGGGTCCGTATAGTCGCTTTTACCTGGTTTCGGTATAAATAGGACTCTGACTTCACGCCATCCAATGGGTATGTATCTATGGGCGATACACGCCCTGTAGACGTTAGTCAGTGTGCCTATAATTAGTCCAGCTCCCCATTGAAGGAGACCTGGGAAGATACCGTCCAGGCCAGCTGATTTATACGGCTGGAATGTATTAATCGCCCACTTTAATCTGTCTTCCGTAACGACACGTCCAGCTACTATCCAGTCATTGTCGTTCAGAGTTGTTGCGTCACTGGGCTCCCAGATAGCGGTGTCAGTGATTAGACAACCTGGAAAATGAGTTTCCAGCAGTAGGTTGTTGGTTTCGAGTTCAGTTTTTGTGTAGGTGTTGTCGTTGCGTTTAAGGGTACCTATGGTGCGATTAGTGTCTGCGGATAGGATTTTCCTGACTCTATTCGCCTGGGTATTTGTTTCTATGTTCGAACAGTAGTTTCTGAATGACCTACGACTTTTGCGGCGGATACGTTTCTTATATGCCGACTGGGCTTTTTTATATTCATCCCAGTCCTCCTCCGTGTAGGTGTTCATGGCTCTGTTGAAAAGTTTTCGTACCTTGGCTCTTAGTCTTTCGAGGTCCCCTGCCCAGCCTCGATTTCCCGTGTCGGGTTTAGGCGTGGTTAGGGGGCAAGCGACTTCAAAGCTTGGTAAGGCTGTCAGTGAGTTGTGTTACTGTTTGTTCTATGTATTTCGTGTTTATTGTGTCAGTATCCCACGTGTGCCCAGTTAGGTTGTTTTCCAAAGAGGATTTGAAGGTTACCTTATCTGTTTTGCGGGGGTTACGTCTTGGTGTTGGTGGTGTGCTGTTGATTTTAAGTTCGTACCTGATCCATCTATGGTCCGAGCACGAGGACTCCTCAGATACTCTCCAGTTACTGATGATGTCTAGAGAGTTGCTGGTTACCAATGTCAGATCGATGATGGTGCGGCATCTTTTTGTTACAAAAGTAGGTTCTGCACCGGTGTTTGCTAGAGTGAGGTTAGTAGTAAAGAGAAAATTTACCAGATCTTCACCTCTGCTGTTTGCCGACGGCATACCCCATAGAGGGTGATGGGCATTGGAGTCGGTTGCTATTATAAGTGTAAAGTTATTGAGTTTACAGTACCTTACCAGATCGGTGACGTCTTTTGGCGGGATGTCCTCGTCAGCGGGCATGTAGGCTGACGCGACAATCACCTCCCTGTCCTCACCATTAAGCCCCTGGAGTCTGGCGGTGACCAGATCCCTATAAAGGAACTCAGTGAGGGGCAATGCTGTCAAGTTTTTAGGAATATAAATGCAAGCTCGGGGGTTATTGCTGTTAGAATGTGTAAGTAACTTACCCCCTAATCTGTTGAGACCACACACGCGCCCTGCCCTTATCCACGGCTCCTGGATTAGGGCGATGGTCTCCTTGTTGTTTGCCTCCAGCACTCTGCGCAGGTTAGCCGTAGCAGTGAGGCTGTGCTGGAGGTTGCATTGTAGGACCTTATAGGAGGTTAAGGATGTCTGGGTCCCCATCATGTGGTTTTCCCTCGTCCTCGTTCTCCGAATGTCCAGCATCTCCTCGACCTTTCGCCATTCGTCGGTCCTGGGTTCGGCGTCCACCTTCATGTCATCATCCGATTCCCTGGGTCCCGACGGCTTAGGGGAGGACTGAGACGGCATTGTGGGGGTGGTCCCGTGGCTTGGTCCCGGTTGCGGTTGTTCAGGGTTTTCCACGCTGTCCTCGTCTGTGTTCGTCGTCGGTTCGTCTTGCAACGTTCCATCCGCCGCATAGAACCTGACGTACACGTTGCCGAGGTTGTGCCCTAGTCTCCGTTCGTTCTTCAGCAGGATGGGGACCACATTTTCCGGGATTCCCAGGGTAAGAAATAGGCTCCCCTCCTGTGCTGTGTGGCTGTAGACGGTCCAGGATGGTACCATTGCCCATCTATTCTGACTGGCAAGTACAAGGCTGGTTTGCACCACCGTTGTCTCGCAGTCAGGTAAGAACAGAGCAGCTCGTACTCTCCTGGTCAGTTCAGCCTGTTTCTTAACGACCAGCTTAGGTCCTGCTGTTTCCGGGATTTTACCCAGCGCTTGTTTGAGCCACGCGAGTGATTCAGCGTTCTCGCACCACAGCTTCAGAGCGCCATCCCCTATAATGGGTTTGCCCCTGAAATTTGGCGCGAAATCGTTGTTGGGGTCCATGACATCTTCCAGGATCTTACTGGTTAGGTACCCCTTCACTCTCGTGGCCTGCTCTTCGCTCAACTGCTTGCCATCTTCGCGGACTACCGCCACGCAGAGATCGTTCTGGACGATATCGGCATAGCTGGTGGTCGTGCGACGGGAGCTGTCAAGTTTAGCTTTCTTCCTGTCTCTGGGTGACACCGTGTCATCCAACCGCGTACGCTTACTTGGCTCAGTGTGAGCTGGGGCCTGCGCTGACTTTGAGATCGCGATGGCCGCTCGCTTCTTGCGGTTGAAGCGGTTGTCGTGTTTGCGACGGTATTTAAACCCCTTATTCGCTGGGCCTCCTTCGGCTGCAACTGCGGATGGATCCGCAGAGCTCGACGAAGGGGCATGAGTTTTCGGGGGTAGGTTTTCGGGCTTGGATCCACGCTCTTCGCACCGACCCACGGCTCCGGCTACTACTGCGGACGGATCCACAGAGTTCGCCGGCGGGGCAACTGGCTTAGAAGCAGGTTCCTTACCCTTCTTTCTATTTTTGAAGAAGAAGCTAGATCCAGGTGCGTTACCTTTGGGTCCTTCCGCCACTGGCGTAGGTTCCTTAGGTTTCGATCCCCGGGCTTCCTCACGTTTCTGTTTTTGTTTGAGCCTGTACTTTTGGCTCTTAGTTAGTTTACCACCCGAGGCTTGTGAGGCCTGGGCGGAAGGGTTTCCAGCGGTAGAGGTTCCAGCCGTGGGCTGTATCCGCTCCGTTTTTGGTCCCTTGTTCTTTTTACCTTTCGGTCTAACGACTCTCCAGGCAGCAGTGTTATCCTCCTCCGCAGCAAAAGCTGCAGCGAGGTTCTCCAGCGCCTCCCCAATGGGGGGTTTAACATTATTCGCGGCTGCGCTTGTTTGGTTATTTCGGTCCGTAATATCCATGGTAGTTTAATTAAAATTCATCATCTCGGCTCCCCACCCACCACGGAGCCCGCACCTTTGGGGATGTTGTTGCAACACCAGGGCTACCGAGACAATATAGAGAACCTGACCGCGTTGCCTACGAGCCTAACGACACTAACCATCCCAGTGCCAAACCCACCGGAGTCCAGCGAGCATCGCCGGCTGCAGGCCCCATCAGCCCCGTTCTCTCGCCAGGTGAAGCAGAAGGCTGTCACCAGTGCTGAATGAACAAAGTTGGCTAGACTTTGCCCTCTCGTTTTAGAAGAAATCCGCACCAAAGAGGAGTGTTGCTAAGGGATAGGTACCAACCATGACCACACCCCGCTCAGCCACCAGGTTTGCTTCATCCTTCCATACGAGGCACCACGCACAGCACAAAATACGTGGGTGATCACCCCCCGCCTGTCATCACTCAATTGGGGATGACAAGCCCACAGGAACTGACCACATGTTCCCGTAGCGGACAAGTAGGATATGTGGATGGAAAAGGATATTTGGAGGGATTTTGGGGAAAGGTGAAGGAACTCTCAGAATTGCGTCTAGTAGTTTTAGTTATATCTGTTCCATAGGGGACCAGACCAAGAACGGGGCGGTACCACGTGAAGGATAACTACTTAGGCTTGCTATGGATGTCTACACGACCTGCGCTCCTTTCCATAACCATCCACCGAACCTGCTCACCGGACAGGTGGCCAGGTTAGGGTTAGCTCCAGACTAAAATAAGCGACCTAACCCCCCCCTATCCTCCCTATTTGGACTGACTATCTTGACAAGTAAATAATCAAAGTGGATATTTCGATCTTTAGATATTATGAAGAGGAACAATAAACACCTAAAGCTTGCAACTGAAAATGTCTATGTATGGAAATAACTAACTCGACATCCTCCGAAACCGAAACCTCCTTGAATGGTATTAAAACGGTAACCAGTTGTGGTAGGCTTCGTCCGTGGCTCGAACCACCGAACATGATCATGTCCGATGGATGGTACGAGCCATATTGATTAACAAAATGAACATGCCACCAATCGGTTTATCTATTTCCGGCATGTTTGTTGCCAGCCAGCATAGAAGACAGGTTGAATGAATGTAGGAAAATGGGAATGTTTTCGTGGAGTGGCCCTACTAGCATTTATATTAATTTAGGTTGAAGAGTTTCCTTTGCAGACTTTCTGGAGACGTTGGAAATCTGACAAACGTCATGTTTTCATTTAATTCTCATTCGATTGGTATTATTCGTTTTTAATTCATTCATTTGTAACATTTGTTATTTTTCAACGATCTATTTTTTCTTAAAAACTAAACAAACTTTAATTAAAACGACTTAAATACATGATAGTCTGTGCAAAAAGAGAACCGTCGTAGAAATTGAGGGCGCGCGTGTTGATGGTTCTAATTTACTGTTTTTGTTGCGTTGAAAACATTGCTCTGTCATTGCCAATACGACAAAAAATGTTTGATACCTTGGTATCAATAGCACTCGTCTCATTATCGGTTGGTACTAGGTAGTAATATACCTTCCTTCCTTACCTTCGAATGTTAGCGCATCGTAAAGCCACGACGGCTCTCTATTTGCACTCTGACTCTATGACATAATTCACCAGAATTTTTATTGGAAAGTTCCGGTTTTTTAAAACGTAAACAGATCGGCCCTCAAACATTACTGTAATGTCAAATATAATAAAATACCTGGCAATTTATTAGGCGGGCCTTTCAATATTCTGATTCAGGAAAATGCGCATCTAAAATATTTTAACGTTTTATCTAAGATGCAATAAACATTTAGCCAGCTGTATGCTTTGATTATATACATGTCCAGATACCGTATTAAATACACGTAACTTTCTAAATAAAAATATACCATATACAGTAGATTATCTGTTTACTTACAACAGTGACACTAGAACAACCGAGCGCGCGGAGCTCATGAAAAAATAATAAAATATTCCGGTTTGTGCTATGCTATTATGCCACAATCACGCAGGAAAGCATGATATTAATAAGAAGATTAATTTTCATCTGTATGTTTTAATATTTCTCAATCGTTTGAGTAAGAAAACAAGATTTTAATTTTAAATTTTTCGTTGGTTAGTCGGACTGGTCAGTGTTGTCAGTTTAATAGTGGGGTAATTATCCAAATATTTGGGAACTTTTTTTCTGTGTATAACATTATAGTGTACAACAGGTCATAACTGTTATACAATCGTACTTTAATCGACTTTGAAAAAGGAGAAAGTATTCGAAGAGTATGTTTATTTTATTTTGTTGTTACCTCAGATCGTAGACAAATCTAACCGATTATTATTAAATTAGAATAGTTGTGTCCCGCGGCTTTGCCCACGTATATAAGTATTCTATGTCCTATTCTACCCATTGGCTATGATATGACGTTTGCCCTCACGCGTCTGTTTGTGTTCGGGGGCAGATACCGTGTGCCACGTAGCACTCTCTCACGCGTTCTATAATTTTCACCGTAACTTTTAAATTAGTTACCTATATTACTTAATGTAAAAGACAACGATTTATGTACTTATATATATAGTCAATTAACAATTAGATTTATACTATGTAATGTAATTTTACTTATATTATTAGGGCGAGCGAAGGGAGCCCTAACACTATCCCACAACCTGAACACTTTTGTGGTGCACTTTACTGAAAAACTATCACGCCTATTGATTTGTGCTTTTGTATAGTAATTTAAATTCACATGTAGATGTGTTATCAGTAAAAAAATATATAATTTTATTAACATTACAATAGCCGGCCAAGTGCGTGTCGGGCCACGCGCAGTGTAGGGTCCCGTAGTAGCCTGTTATTCAATGCAAGTCTTTACCCGTTATAAAGAAGCAACTAGATACTTCGTCTTTGCACTTTAAAGGATTTATTCTAAGGATTATGTATTTGGTACAAAATTATCCAACACCCAAGTTCAACGACTATTACTGCTGAACTGATAAAGTTATCTTAACCGCTATAGTTTCCTTTAAAGTTCATGAAATGCACTATTATCACGAATTTTTCCAGATTTTTCAAGCCAGCAGTTTAGCTTTTAGGGGGGGGGGGGGGGGCATTAGAAGATCAAAGAATTAACTTCGCTGCGAACATAATGTTTGGTTACTTACGCCATCTGTTGGAAATCTAAAGAATTTACATATGTCATCCAAATGACTTCTGGTATCAGTGTACCATTTATGGCAGATATCTGCCATTTAGGCAGATTTAGGACCTAAATTTTAACTCTGGCAGTTTTTTTTTATATCTTCTAGGTTTGACCACTATCTCACCTGTTGTGATGATGCGGATTACGCTGACGATTTCAAAAAGTGGCAGATTTCAAGGATCTTTATGAATTTTGAAATATAAATAGAATTTTGACAATTTTCTGTTTGTACACTTTAATTTTTCGCGATTTGAACACATAGTTATATATATTAAAATACGTTACGACCAAGTTGCATTGATCGCAACTTGGTCGAAACGTCGAGTTAAATAAAAATGTATGTTTTAGGCGCGATAAGTCCCGTATTTTAATATTTATAACTAAATTTTCTGTTTCTATTTAAAGTATAACATTCTTATTATGCATTTTTTTGGTTGGAAATTCCCTAGGCTCTCCGTCTCCTCTCAAATCTACCACCGTACTCCGTCAAATCTTAACCGATAAAAAAAATTACTATCGCGGCGTGTGAAGTCGGTTTTTGTCGTTTTGTAAACGATCTTAAATTATTTTAATTTTGTATAAAAATCGAAAAGCGGTTCATATAATACATCTACCTACCAAGTTTCAACTGTGTATTCTTAGGAATTTCGTAACTATTATACTAACTATTCCCAAATTATTAGTAGTTGTGTTGTTAAAAGTGGCTGTGACATACGGACGGACAGACAGATAGACATGACAAATCTACAAGAGTTCCGTTTTTTGCCATTCGGCTACGGAACTCTAATAAAGTGTCAAAATAATAATATTTTGTTCCTTGAAACATAACTAAGTTTAAATAATAAAATTGATAATTGATATTCGAATGTTTTATTTATTTACTTTCACAAAAGAAGCTATTGTTGTTATTTTGAATCTTTATATTATTTTTAATAATATATGTATATGTATTACATATATATGTACATAAATAGCAGAAAAAAGCAAATAAAAGCGAGCATGTAATGTATTAAATGTAAATGCATGATAGTAGTAGATGATAGAGAAACCGAAAAGTGCTTTTTAGGGTTCCGAACCCAAAGGGTACTAACGGAACCCTATTACTGAGACTCCGCTGTCTGTCTGTCTGTCTGTCCGTCTGTCACCAGGCTGTATCTCATGAACCGTGATAGTTAGACGGTTGAAATGTTCACAGATGATGTATTTCTGTTGCCGCTATAGCAACAAATACTGAGAACAGAACAAAGTTAACAATTAAAGGGTTTAAAACAAAAAACGTGTTTTTTATATATATGAATCGTTAATAGATGGCGCTATCGTGTTTACCTTAATCTCGGAATCTGAATCTGAATCTCGGAAACGGCTCCAACGATTAAATAAAATTAAGTATACAGGGGATTTCGGGGGCGATAAATCGATCTAGCTAGGATTACATTTCAGAAAATGTTGTTTTATTCGTGTTTTCAATAATCAACTTTATCGATAATCAACTTAAAATATGACTCTATCCGACATCTATTGGCGCGAGTAGAAGTAGCTTTAGTGTTATTGTGTCGTTAAGCAGTTAGTTGCTCTAAATTTAAAAAAAAGTATTATTATTCGCCGATAGTCGGGGATGTCGGGGAAGAGTCACATTTTTCTGTTTAAGTAGCAATAATAGTGGCAAAAAATACCGAGCAAAGCTTGGTCAACCAGATATTTAATAATATTAATTGCTAACACCTTTGTGTTAACGTTCACTTTGTTGGTTTTAGAAGTTCGTTAGATATCCGTTGGATGGCGTTCGGGACCCTCCAGGTGCGGGACAAATGTCTGACTCGCACCTGGCCAGTTTTTTTTTACTATGAGGTACCTTTTTTTAAAATAAATATTACATTATCATAGGCAAATATTAAAGGTACGATTTTTTTGTTATTGTGCCAAAATTGTATCATGGTAAAAAAATATAAATAAAAATATTTTTTTAATTTTTCTATGATGCTATGACGTTATAAAGCTCTCAATTTTTTTTTATATAATAGCTATTATTAGTCCTCAAGTTATATAAAAAAAATGGATTAATTGCTGCAGTCTGTCTTGAAATAAAATTTTTCTGATTTTTTACATTTTCTGCTTTAGAAAATAAACAGTTGAGTTACAGATCTCAAACTTTCAGAAAATAAATATTTTATTAGAACCTACAGACATGTAGCCTACATGTCGTATAAATATCAATCAGATTTCTTCCGGGGGCAGATTTTATTAGCTTATACCCTTAGCTTATGGCCTTTGTAAAAGTTTGAATGAGAAGGTAAACTTTATTTTTAAGGTTCCGTACCTCAAAAGGTAAAAAAGGTACCCTTATAAGATCACTTTCTTGTCCGTCTGTCTGTCTGTCTATCTGTTCGTGTGTCACCACCAATTTTCTCAGGAGCGGGTGGACCTAGCAAGTTGAAATTTATACCAGATACTGAGATCTATAATCCTTATTAGGTATGTAAAAATCAAGGTCCTGAGTCAACACGATAAAAAGATACTGGCAAATTTAGATTTTCGCGAAAACATGTAAGTACCAAAATGTACCTTCATATTCAACTTTTTTATTTTTTGGAATTTTTCCTTTACTTGCACTATAAAACCTTACTTTTAACCAAAATTGACAATTCTAGGTCAACCGGAAGTGCCCTATAGGTTTTGGGTCGAAAACCTATAGGGTACTTCCCTTTGACCTAGAATCATGAAATTTGGCAAGAAGCCAGTTCTCATAGCACAAATAAAGGAAAAATTCACAAAAATAAAAAAGAGTTGAAAATAAAAGGGTGTCACCATACATACATAGTTATCTCCAATTAAGATAGGCCTCTGAGTTGTATAAGCGCTCATACAATTTAGAGGTCCAGCTTAATTGGTACCAACCAACGTTGGTACGGAAGTTTCGGTGGGCGAGTCCAACTCGACTTGGCCGGTTTTATTATGCCTTATTTATGCCATAATTCAATAATATGATGGCAAATTTTATGCATTTGTTGGAGTGGTTGGTGTTTTGGATTTTTTTTGCCAGTGTGGGGCAGATTCGCTATTTAATATAAAAAAAACTGCCTTAAAATTATTACCAGGCAGAAAAACTACGCGAGCCCTCAAAAAGCTCGGCTTTTAGCTAGTTTTAATTAGGTTTCCTACAGACCCTGTACAATCAAACCTTTAAAATGTTATAAATTAAAAGTAAAAAATATTTTTTAAAACAAACTTTTATCTGGGACCATGAACTAAAATGTTAAAAATAAATTCTAGTAAGTATTTTGCGGGTAGTCACCTACTTACCTATATTTTTAAAAGCTTGAGGCGATACCCGTTTTACAGGTTAGGTACTTACTATAGATACTTCTATAGGTAAAAGCTTGTTTTAAAACATATTATTTACTTTGAATTTCAGCTTCATCATCAGATCTTGGATATCGTTTAAGTGTAAAGTGCCCCTCAACACAAATCAATTGAGCCTACATTCGGTGGAGTAACGTTAATTTATCACAGATAAGCCGTGGCCACCTTGCGGCCTCATCATCAGGCCCTGAATATCATCTAGGTGTAAAGTCCTTATCAAGACGAATCAATCGAGCCAAAACTCGGTGGGGTTATGTTGTTTTATTGCAGAGATGCCGTGGCCACCTTCCGTCTCCATCATCAGAGTAGCTCCATGGTACCATATTATTGTATTGTCACCGAAGATACATAACTTAACCAAATTTTAGTCAAATCGGACATCAGGAAGTAGGTCTCATTTAGCTTCCAAGATTCCACCTGAACATACAGACATACATACATACCTACATTGCAGGTTAAATAAAAGCTTATAAAATGGGTAGCGACCACTTTAACAGCTGGCATCCCTAAACAGGCACGTATTGACAATATTTGACAGCTTTATGACAGAGTCACGCACACACAGCAAAATTTGGGCCTTTTGAGTGACTTTGAAATGTCATGTTCTATCTGGACGAGTTTATAATCAAAGGCTGTATGTAAATTTTTCGTAACGTTCTGTCCTTTTAATACTCGGTCTACGAACCTTTGATATTTTACAGGGAAGAAAAAAATAAAACACTTCATTCAAAAACAGTATTTATTTCTATACAATTTACATTTCGCGTTTCATGTGCAGCTCTATGTAATTAACTTCAATTTCCTAAACTTTACAATAATTCTAATAAATTATAACTCAATCAAATGTAAAAAATATTATTTACATATTAAAATGTATTCCCAATCACTCGTTAAATTTAATTATAATAATACTCAATAGAGGCTCTGCACTAGCTAAAATATTTTTTTAAATGTGACGCTTGTTTAAACATACGCTATCCTTATCTTATTTTTGATGTTAGAAAGAGACAAAACAATAAAACTTGAATATAAAGTTTTTAATTTTAGTTAGCGCAGACGCCCGTAGTGTTGTGCGAATTACTTTGAGGTGTGAAAATGTAACGTACTTAGGTACTTTGAGCAATGAATGTGGCACATTTTTAATGTAATAAGTTAAAGTATCATAAAAATGCAGGTCTAATATTAAATTGAAATGCAAGTACATAAATAATAGAATCCCGAACGTAGGTTCCTAAGTACAGTGAGTTACAGAAGTGTTAAGTCACTTTTATAGACAACAGTGGCGCCCTCTTATATTCCTCGTTTACCTAGTATGTGTATTTTTGTCTTTGCATAAATCCAAAATAAATAAAGTAAATCCTTGCTTTTTTATTAGTTGATAATAAATAGAGCATGTATAAAAATAAAAATAAACTACGTTAACTAATTTTAATATTTTTGTAAGTATAAAAAAAAAGTTACATTTTTATCTTTGGCTGTATTTTTGGTGGACTTAAAAATTAAGGAATTTAATATCTTTATATGAAGACTTAGCGATCTGCCTACTTCATAATTCTCTTAGACCCAAATCGATATAAAGGCTTATTCTGAGCAGTGATCGGATAAGGCCCCATTTCCACATGCGAGTGTATCGCTGCGATATTCTCGCCGTGGCATTAAATTCAAAATAAACTTTATGAACCAATCTCCACACAGCGATATAATCGCGGCGCTGAACGTAGCGAATCGCCATCATATACTTCTGCTCGTAGAAAAGGTACCTTAGTCTTCAATAGTTCCTAGTATATAATAGTCCTTAGTAATTCAAAGCCTGTATAGATCTAAGAAAAATACTGTAGCAATCGGAAACAATATGGTAACACAGGAGTCCATGTTCCAATGGTCAATGAAATTAGTCTACAATTCTTCACTAATTATTGTAAATATTATTAATGTTATATACCGGCTGTAATTCACGTACCTTTAGTCGAATTTTCTCGACCTAGGTTTCGAGCGAGTCCGTCGCTCTTCCTCGGGAGCGAGGTCACGCGGTGAGAAAGCGGTGTTCACTGAAGAAAATTATATTACACCACTGTGCCGCATGATACATAGCGATCTCACCGCGTGACCTCACGAAGAGCGACGGATTTGCTCGAAACCTAGATCGGACAATTTGACTAAAGGTACGTGAATTACAGCCGGTATATAACATTAATAATGTTACAAATTCACGATAATTTTATACCAAAAATATTGTATATATAATAAATTTGACTGTGTTGCGGTGGGTGTGTAATAAATGAAAGAATACTTTGTAGTGTTTGACATGTATTTAATGTTCACCATGTACTACAATACCTAAATATCCAATGAAATGTATTACTAAATGAAATTATAAGAAATTACAATAATCTTAATGTAATGCCAGAGTGTGGCTTCTTGTATTGTAAGCATGTTGTAGCGACAATTTTTTTATATAATTATTTATGTGAAAGTTCAGTGAATAGACAGTAAAACTGACAGAGAGACATGTATAGTGGAAAACGTCAATTTTAACGTCTTTGACAGTGTTCTGGTAACTTTGAGTTGTGTAATGTTGTCAGTATACAACGGGATTACAGAAATACAACTACGAAATTTTAACCAAATTCACAAATTTAATTACAACAAAAATCAGGAAAAGCTAGCTATCACGACATCAAAGTCCTAACACTAAACACTTATTTTTTTTATTCATTTCGAAAATAGTTCTAGAGAAAAAGATATGCATCTATTTACCTGATAACATTGATTTAATTTTATAGTAATTATATTTTAAACAGCTATTCAGACGACTGTCTCGACTACACTGCTTACTTTACAAATTAAACAAAAATTGTTACATACAGAGGGTCACATCACTACAGAGTCGTAGCTATAAGAAAAGTTTTAGAGTACAGAAAATAGTCGACAAAAATAGTAACATAGACGATCTACCACATCGATACCACATCATACAAACATCTAATACTCCGAAGTGAAACCACGACATCGCTCGAAAAAAAGCAGTTTACTTCAAAAAGACAAAATTCTTATTCACATAACAGAATAAAGATCGATCAGCGAAGTTGTGGTGTCTCTAAAGAATGTCTTCTTTCTTACTCTAATCCTTGTGCAGGCTTAATCGATAAACTCGAAGTTTCTCTATATTTTTTTTATATTTTAAGAAAATTTATAGAAAATCCGTACTGTCATATTTTCCACTAATCGAATATAATTGACATTGCAATGACGTTTACTACTAGCCTAAAGAGTGCTAAACTAATTCTTATATTTTACTTCGGTTTTTTATAAACAGGTAAAATGGTCAAAGAAATTAATTTTAATTGTCACTATTAGTAATGCAGAAATAAAAAGAAACATGCACACTCCAAGCCGTCCTAGGAAAACAGAAATCAAAATGAAACTCAAATGTTCTATCTTAAACCACAGTTTCTTTATTTCTTGTACATTTTCACAACTGTCATGTTCACAAAACAACCGAGTTTGGAAATTTTATCCACATTTATAAGGATTTACTTCCAATTCACTTTCTTTAAAGTGCACGTGTACAAAACGGGGAATAAGAAAAAAAAACTACGTTTTATAAACTCACAAGCTAATATCGTTTTTCACTACAAATCTTTGCTAAAAAAAGGGGAAAAAAAGATACAGTACCATCCTCAAAATCTAAAACAAAAAAAAAACACCATGACATTATTAACTGTCCACTGACGAATTTGAAAATGGCACTGCAATAAATTACAAAACTAGTACATTCTAAATATTACACAATTTAAATGGGAATAATGCTTAACCAATACCTATTAAACTAAAGAGAAAAAAAAAACAAAAATGCACGAACGCATTAAACCAGAGCAATGCTCCAAACAAAAAAAAAGGAAAACATTAATGGAAATGTAAATAATGTGTTATATATTATCCAACTGAAAAGATGTTATGTGTCTATATTTAATTAAATTAAACAACTATATGTTAATGTCTTTATAAAGGGTGATCTAAAATCACATAAATGTAAAAAGGAATTATAACGATGTTGCCCCCTTTCGGGGAAAAAACCACCCGGGTATGTAAGTCAATATTGAGTGAAGTACGTCGTAGATGTATGTTTAGGGATGATTTTTTCATATGGCAACTTCCCCCCCTCCCCCCAAATCGCACTCGTAGGTGTGCCTGTGTGTGTCTGTGTGTTCTTCCGTCTTGATATGTGTGTGTGTTTGACCGCCGCGGCGCCGTTAGCTAGAAGCAAATAGCATTATGTGAGTTTATAGAGGTATAGATCACTTTGTATTAGACCCAAGACATTAGGATTTCTCATGTAGGTTCTGTTCTCACAGATGTGTCATGGTATTTCTCATGTAGGTTCTGTTCTCACAGATGTGTCATGGTATTTTTTTTTAGATAATCCCGTCTTTAGTCCGTGGTAACAAGTAGTTGTAAGTATGTATACCAATGAGTAAAAAAAAGTATAAAAGTAGAAAAAACAACGTAAATAAATGAGTGATTGTTGAGCAAAATAATGGATGCGATTCTATATATACTGTTCGTGGAAAACGTGCTCATCACTGTGTTGATAAATATATTTATATAATAATAATTATTTGTCACTGTGATATGTAAAGTTCAAGCATAGTTGATACATGTTACCACCGTACATCATGTATCTACACTAAATAAAAATTATATTAAATTGACATATTATTATTACATATATTTCCAATATTACAGGCGTAATGCACAGTCGCGCTCAAATATATTCTAGTACATTATAATATTTAATTATTAAGTACAAATCTATTTTTAACAAGCTTAAAAAAGCACTGTTGCAATTATTTCTCTCACAAAAATATCGACGCGCACGACTGTACATCGAATATTTTACGTACTTACTACATGCTTCGATAAACTTTAAAATTGACAATATATAATACACAATAGTCTAGGCAGATTAAACAACTGAACAGAAGTCTTCTCAATAAATAACTAGTTTGACTAAGCCAATGAATTGTTACGCTACTCTCGCATATAGCGTTGTCACTGTCTAATAACTTGACATTAAATTGGATTGGTTGAACGTGACTTCATACTTTATCGAGGCGTTTCCAGTCCAGTGGTAGAATCGTCCTAGACAACAGCTATTAAGGTACGACATTCACAAAGATATGTGATTTCATTCAATCATATTTACTCGTAAAACTATTTTTTATTTAATTGGTTATAATAATTTGATAAAATTATCGATATTTTACACATCAACATTGCACTTTAGTATTACATCATGTTTTTTATTTATATAACATAATGACACTTGAGTTGCTAATTGTACTTATAAACATCTACGGGCGCAAAACAAGTCTGCGGTAGCATTTTACTCTATGTACATTTTTTTTTACATTTCACGTAACTATCATATTTTTTTTTATAAACTTTGGCTTATTTATTTGGCTTAGATAAGGAACGGAAAGCACACTAAACATTACTGTATTTTTCTAATAACTTTTATTTTATATTATGTCAAATGCTCGAGTGTCTGAAATTGCTCAAGTTATTTTAAAAAACGTGAAACACATTATGGAAATATTGTGTAGAGTTTTATAGAAGAATAGATATTTTTATTTTGTCAAAATACCGCACAATATATACCGTATAAAAAGCAGCTATCTCTATATTTTTGCTTAAATCCTCGAACACAAGCAAAATTTATAGAGATTATTATCAAGTCAAAGTCTATGGTCCCCTACAATTAAAAAGGTTTTAAAATATTTTTAGAGAATATATTTCAAAATTTTAAAATCGTCTTTAGTGAAAGTGTCAGTCTAAAACACCTTTAAAATATAATATTTTATGCGATATCAAGATTATGCTTACAAATTTTGACTAAAAAAAATATGCGATAGGAAATATAAGAAAGATATCATATATGAAATTATTTTTAGGATTAAGTCAACAAATTAATAATAACAATAAATTGCAAGAATAGAATCTGTTAGGCCGGCAACAATTAAAATATTAAGACCGTATTTTTAGTAAACAAAATAATACAATAACATTTTTATAATACATAACGGCACAAGTCAATATATTTTGTTTATTAACGGCAGAAGTCAACATATTTACCTACCTAATAAAATAAGTCACGTTAAAAGTACTAACAAATACACCATGACAGTATTTAGACGAACAAAAATGGCAGGAATCAAAATGACTGGAAACATACTAATATTATTTACTTTTACCTATTTTACATTAAACCTTAATGTATAATGAACTACAATTTTGTGCAGATATATTCGGCGTATAATATAATATAATTACACTACAATATATTCAACAAGACATAACAAACAAAAATTGAACTATTCTTTTATCTATACAACAATCATTTTATTTTATAAGCTGGTAACACTCATATGTTGGATTACCATAAACAAAAATATGCATGATTGTCAGATTAAGAGCTTGACCTTTTTTGTAAAATAGAAATAAAAAATATGAGGAATTCAATCAAAAGTTTTTTGAAGTTATACTTCTTATGGCGTATATGAAAAAATATTGATAACAAGATTATTACAATGCGCTCGCCGACACCGACATCCAAAAAGCGACATGATGAAGTAAGCTGTTTTTTACGATGCCCGCGCCAGTGTTACCAACCCTTACCAAAATTTACCCCCAAGATTTTTCTGAATCCCCCTAAATACCCCATAAATATAGAATTTTATACGTACCTACTTATTTGGCCTAAATTATTTTGTAGCTCATAAAATAAAACGATACATATCAAGTTGGTTGATTGAAAGAACATTGATTGACCAGTAAACAACAACACGCCGCGCATTCAATCGTTTCATATCGTGCGATCCATTCTACGCACAAACTGAAAACATACGCTTTGTTTTCGATTTTATTGCTAGTTTTCACATAAGTCCCCAAAAATTTTCAGTCCCTAAAAATGTCCTTTTTAACACTTATAGCCACTAAATTTGGGGAAAAACCTCTAAGTTGGCAACCGAGGCCCGCGCACACCGACAGCGCTGAAGTTAGCTGTTAACTGTCTCTCACATTTTCATTCCTTTTACAAACAAAGGGATGGAATCTTTATCTATTTTTGTTTTGTTACACCAAAGAAGTATAACTTACATAAGTACACACACGTTTTTTTAAATCATGCAAGTAATGTTTTATGTAGTTACAAGATACCAAGTGTGATATGAATATTACGCAGTCAAAACGGCAAGCTCTATCTTAAATCATTCTAAATTCTCTAAAACAAATTGAATTGCTTTCGTTCAATCCAACTGCAATAGACAAAATGGTAAAAATCCATCGAATTTATATTGGTCCAAACATTCTTAAACAATTTACATGTCTTTTGTATAACCACTTGTGTACATTTTACACATTTACAACGCTGTATTAAATGTTTTAATTCTGTACTCATTAAATAATCAATAATGAAAATGTAAGGTGTTTTCTTAATAAATAAGTGTTGAAATACCATTTTATATCAAGTAGGTAACACTTTTGTTCGTGAATGTATTGCCGAAACGGGCATTGTCAAAAAATCTCGGTCATAGAGAATTATGATTTTCAGAATTGTCTACGGTAAAAAAGAATTTCAACAATATAATGAAAAGTTTTCATAAAAAATAAACATTTAGTTCCACTACACTCGCTATTAGGCTTTTGATGGTATCCTACTTTGATTTCATCATCATCATTATCAGCCAATTTCCGTCCACTGCTGGACATAGGCCTCTACTGAGTCATCTTTATATCAATGTTATTTTATCTTCGATGTCAATGTCTGTTTATTTAATGCTTAGCGAAAATAGGTTGTCAAAATTACAAATATTAGAAATTTTAAGAAAGAAAGCGGTATGATAGAAATTAATATTATGAAAATAAAATTATAAGATTAAGATAAAGAATACATAGGAACAAAACCGGTCAAGTGCAAGTCGGACTCGCGCATGAAGGGTTTCGTACCATTATCTATAAAAACGGCAAAAAAATCTTGTCTGTTGTATGTGAGCTCCCCTTAAATATTTATTTTATTTAATATTTGTTGTTATAGCGTCAACAGAAATACATTATCTGTGAAAATTTCAACTGTGTAACTATCACGGTTCATGGGATACAGCCTGGTGACAGACGGACAGACAGACGGACGGACAGCGGAGTCTTAGTAATAGGATCTCATTTTTTATCCTTTGAGTACGGAACCGGAACCCTAAAATATTAAGGTTTGTCAGATTTACTATGTCAAGCCATTGCGTTCATTCCTCGAAGAATCTATAGATAACGGGTTACCTACAAAATCAAAGCCAAATTCTGTTCAAAGTGTATACTGACTAATAAACAGAGACAAAAGTTATAAAACCGTTTTATGATCAACATCTTTACGACCATAATACCTTAAAATAAAGTCGCAATTCTGTAAAACATCATCTTATACTTACGGCTATTCGTCACAAAAGTATTTGTGTTCGACGAACAAAATAAGAGCTCACCGCACGGTGTGAGCTCTTATTCGTCGGGACATTCTTTTTGCGTCGACCTATAGATCTATAGATTCTTGATCGAAGGTTCATTCATTTTAAGAGCCATCTTTTGAGTCTCCTGGAACTAAAATGTTCTTTCTTTAAAAAAAACGTCTCATTTTTTTCCCACTTTAGTAGTTTTAGAAGATTTCGTAAGATAACATTTCCAAAAAATTATATATATATTTAACAAAATTACAAAAATGATTATTTTAATTTAAACATTTCATAACGTGAGTTTAAATAATAACCACTTATACTAAATCGCCCTTAATATAATTAATTGATTTAAAATAATATTAAGAAATTTGCATAAAAATGTAATCTTACGATGTCATCCGAAATTTCCAAGCCACATTAGGTTATTTTATATTTTTTTATTTCACAGAGTAAGAATTCAAATGTAATCTGTCAAATAAAAAAAAAACCGTAAGATATAATTATTCGATATTAATTTATTCTCTATACTCACCAAATATTAGTACCTACTTATATTTGAAGTTATTGATAGGATGTCGATTTGATAAAATCTTTACTATTTTTAGAGTATATTAATTTATATTCGATATTAAGTGTAAGTTTCTGAGATACTATTAATTGGTATATTAATTAAAAATTAACTTTACATAACAACATAATAGTAACAAAAGGCAGTAATTAAAAACGATATACAAAAAATATAAATCGGTAAAGTCAATAGATATCAATTTAATTCACAAAAAATAAAAATAAAATAAAAAACTACTCGCAGTTTTATGGTAAAAGTAATCTAAAAACTATATCAGAAACTCATCACCAAACATCAAATTGAACAATAGCCCACAAACTTACACCCATAGCTCCCCACAATAGTCCAAGAGCTCAACACCCCACTCCCAGAACTCACCACTACACTACCAGAACTCACCACCACACTCCCAGATCTCACCACATACTCAAAGAGCTACCAACCAACATCCCACCAAGAACTTCCACAACACAATATGTTAAATAATCATCTCCTTACTAGTAATCGTGCTCAATGCCGTTGTCCTGACGTTTATCCTCTCCTTTAGCTGGTCCCTGGCCCTTGCCTTGTCCGATCTGACGCGACGAAGAGAAACATAGCTTCATCACGAACGGGAACTTTGCACCTGGAAACGTTCAGCGGAAATATTAATTACAAAAATATATATAAATTTACATATACCTAATAATATAAGTTATGAGGGAACAGATGAACATACATACATACCCACATACCGGTCAAAAATATAACCCTCCCTTTTGGTTCGCCGTAGTCGGGTAAAAAGAGGGTGCGTAGAAAGCTACAAGTTAGTAGTGAAACTACCTTCACAGAGTGGAAATTCAGAGTATGAAGAGCAAACGCGGGGTACATTTTTCCATACAAATGTATTCCTCATTTTCCTCCCTGGAAAATGCTTCTAGAGCAAAATTTTTTTCTACGAAAAATCAAGGTCTACTGTAGCTATGCCCCTATCATTTGCTTTTTTTCATCATACATTTGCAAAAAGAAATATGACCCTTCAAAAACCTGAAAAAATTACCCATTTTAATGTCCTGATCTAGACGGCTACCAGACAAGTCCTAAAGGGTTTGAAGACAAAACAAAATGATAGAAGCACAGATGCACACATTTGCAAAAATATCGTGAAAAAAATAATTTGATCGGATCAGTTTTGTAGGAGAAAACACGGGAATACAAAACCTTATTTTACTCAAAATGTTGTAGGCAAAATAGGTCTGAGCTGCAGTTGTCCCTATCGCACTCTTCGGGGGAAGGATGGAGGCCTGGAGTTGAGGGAGGGTGAAATTAACACGTATACATTTAAGGAAGTGATAATTGTCGATAGTCTAGTGATGTCTATCGATATCGATATTTATCGCGTTTTCAGCAATTTAATTTTCTACAAAGTGTATATGTTACTTTTATCATTGTAGGTACTTCAAATTGCTCTAGATATCACTTACCACCAGGTGGTATAGTGGTGAAACGCTAGACTGTAAGATATAAAAAAAAAATATTACAGACAAATGTTAGCTATACACAATGTTTATGTGACTTATGTCCAGGTTAAACGTTCTACTTGAAATGTTTACAAAGTATGTGTTACTATGGGCGCTATAAAAGCAAATAATATATTTTTGAAGTGAAAACTTCTTTAGCGGCTTTGTATAGGATTTGAATGGGATGGGTAAAATATGTTAAACTCGCGTCAGGACATCGCATTGGGAGACGTGACCTGATCGACGAAATTTCGTAAAACGGAGGGAGAGTAGACCAAATGCACAACGTTAGGCCTAGCGCATACATACAACTTCTACATCGACTAAGGGCTAGCGCTTACATACAATTTTTAGTTGAACAACTATTTTGTTGTGTTTCATAAGTTTACAGAAATGTACTGCGATCATAGAACTTACGCAAACTGTCAACACGATAGTTGTTCGACAAAAAAATCAAAAAGCCCAATCGATTTGCTTTTGATTAAAAAGTTGGCACCTCTATCTCCAAAGCACCTCCATCGACTAAATAGTTTAGTTGTGTGGAATTCCCGAGAAGTACACAACTCGACTAAACAGTTTAGTCGATGTAGAAGTTGAATGTATGCGCTAGGCCTAAATTGTTTAGTCAAGTTGTGTAGTTACTTCTCGTGAATTCCACTCAACTAAACTATTTAGTCGATGGAGGTGCTTTGGAAATAGAGGTGCCAACTTTTTAATCAAAAGCAAATCGATTGGGCTTTTTGATTTTTTTGTCGAACAACTATCGTGTTGACAGTTTGCGTAAGTTCTATGATCGCAGTACATTTCTGTAAACTTATGAAACACAACAAAATAGTTGTTCTGTGAGATAATGTTCAAGTTAGTTGCATGTAAATCAATTTAATTTGAGAGCTCACTGATATATATTTTTTATTTTACCATATTAATTGTGCTGTTTTTCGACCACATACCATCCATTTTCAACCGACTTCCAAAAAGAAGGAGGTTCTAAATTCGTCTGTATGTTTTTTAGGGTTCCGTACCTCAAAAGGTAAAAAAGGAACCCTTATAAGATCACTTTCTTGGCCGTCTGTCTGTGTGTCACCACTGATTTTCTCAGGAACGGGTGGACCTAGCAAGTTGAAATTTATACCTAATACTGAGGTCTATAGTCCCTATTGGGTGTACAAAAATCAAGGTCTTGAGTCAAAAAAACCCGACTTCCGTGCCCTGCGAGTCAATTTCAGTAGCAAGTTTGAGACGTTTATCGTCATATCTCTGGAGATAATTATCAAATCTTGAAGGAACTACGATAGGACCACCTCGAAAATGTACCCTACCAATTAAAAAAATAATCATTTGAATCGGTTTACAATTTACTGAGTAATCGCGTAACATAAAAAATAAACAAATTATAGATGAATTGACCTCCTTTTTTTTAAAAGTCGATTGAGAAAAACTGGCCAAGTACAAGTCGGACTCGCACTTCTCGGGTTCCGTAGCACAGTAGAGTAATCTATGACTATGATTTTTCGCAACCAAAAAATTAGCTTTGTGTTTGTATGAAAAACAAAGTTATATTTGCGGTCGCTATATCTCAAAAACTGCTGACTGTATCTCGTTCAATTTTCGTTGAAATATTTATATTATATTATAACGAAGAAAAAAACCAAGTGTTCGCCTGATGGTAATCGATGACGTCTGCCTATAACCAAGACTGTGGCACTCAAAACACCTAATTGCCAAAAGTATGAGCATTGTCACACTGCGACATTAAAATGTCTAGTCTGATACTCCTTTAATGTGCATTTTTAGCATACTTTATAGCATACTAGCTGATCCGTCGCCACTACGGTAGCTTATGTCACTCAGAGATAATATAGCTTTCAACTGGTGAAAGAATTTTCAAAATCGGTTCAGTAGTTCCAGAGATTAGTTACTACAAACAAACTCACAAAGTTACAAACTTTACCTTTTTAAAATATTGTTATATTTCAGAATTGTGTAGATATGCTTGATTTTGAGGATGTGGTCGAGGATGGCAGCGCGCTGGGCTTAGAATTGGAACTGGTTCTCAAGGGCATATATTCTGGCCCGGTGGCGTAATCGGGAGAATGGTTCAAACCCTGCTGTGCACCAATGGATTTTTCTATCGAAAAATGTATGTGCGCTTCTCACAGTGGTCCCCCGGTGAAGGAAAACATCGTTAAGAAACCAACAGCCCCCGCATGGTGGTAGGACACTATCTAGTGTCCGCCTGGCCAGCTACCACCCTCAAGTTAGACAATCTGTCACCAAACATCTAATGTGTTCCGGCAGCTATCCTTGAGAGCCAGTTCCCATTCTAGGCCTAGCTTGCTAACCATCTTCGACCGCAGGAACACATTAGGTGTTTTGTAGAAAGATTTTCCAACTGTATTGAATTGTTCTGATGGGCAAACGTTTGACCACTATCTAGCCTGGTGGTAAGCGAAGCTGTGGTCGAGGATTGTAAACATGCTAGGCCAAGAATGGTGAATGAAATGAAAATGAATAAAGAAAGAATTCCTTAAGGGGTGTGCCTCCGGAACACCGTAAGGTTTTGGCGGCAAATTTACTCATTGATGGTGGTAAGTAACTTTTTGGTAGCAAGTCAGCCGGAAAATTGATATAATATGCTTCTACCACCGAATGTGCAGATAAAAAAATCTGTTGGTACACGACTAGGATATATTTTTGCTGTTGTATTTATTGTATTGTAAGATATATATTATTTAATTTTTTTTTATTGTGTCGTTGAAATCAGTAGTCTTATATTACTAGATAATAAAAAAAATATATACACCATCGCCAAAAATCCTATTTTAACCAGTAACCAGTCCACAAATAGGTTGTCTGGAATGAATCGCTTTATGCGATAAGACCGCCGATTGTATCACCGAGTTATGTTGTTGCTATTTTAGATAATAAGTTCTTTATGGTGTTCAATAAAGAGTTATTCTATTCTAGGATTTAAGCTGCGACCTCCAGGTTAGAATGCAAGGTACGCAAACGGGCCGTCCAAAATATATGAAATTGACATACAAACATAACTCGCTGGATACACACAACATCATCATCATTAACAGCCAGTATTCGTCCACTGTTGGACAAAAGCCTCTCCTATGCGTGCGTGTCCAATATAAAGATTTATTAAAACATTGTAAACATAACACGCCAACATAGGACGTAAGATAGAGCGACGATCTGCGCAAGGTACCTTGCATTCATTGCACGAGTAGAGTCGAAGCTCGGGCTCAGTGGTGAACATTAGGAGAGGCCTATATCCAGCAGGGGACTAACACAGGCTGCTGCTAATGATGACGAAGACACATCACAAGAAATGGGACAGTGTAATGTGAAACATACCCGGATGTTGTATGGTGGCGTGATTGCAGGCCATTATCGCCATCACCGACTGAGATATGTTGGTGAACTCCATCAGTCCGGAAGAGGAGCTGAAATTTAAAAAAAAACACATGACTCAGAGATACATCATAACATATTCAGAAGCGGCAATAGCCCAATGGCTAAGGCGTCGGGTTGGCGATCGAGTCGTTGTGAGTTCGATACTATTGATGTGAACCCACTCCAGACACAAGCATACTTAGTTCAAGACCACTAGTAATGTGCAACCGACATTGTTAGTAAGCTTTTTTTAAAGAAAGTGCGTAGAAAGCTACACGTTAGAAGTTAAACTTCTTTCACACTGAAATATTGACAATTTAGATTTACGCGTACGTCACTTCCGTTGCATTCGGACCGTGACGCTACGTCACATCCGTTGCATTTTAACCCCAATGCGCCTAAAGAAGTTTCACTTCAAAAACAAAACTAAGATTAATTATTATAAACAAAAGAAACAATATTATAATTCATTTCTATTATATCCTGCTCCTTTTTTAAGCCCCTCTCAATTAGTTTTATAATATAGTATGTGCCGAACAGGGTCCATAATGATTTCATGTACCTACCTAGTTTTAAGAACCATTTGTAGATACAAAATATTATGGAAGCAATAAAGTATTGAGTATTGAAACAAATGGAAATTGAAAAAGCCCTTATCAGGTCTGTAGTATAGCAAACAAGCTGGCGGCCCATCTGATGGTAAATGGTGACCGCCAGCTATTGGCATTTGCAATACCAGGATTTTGCTGGTATATTTGTTACCTATCTTTATTCAATAGAACTGGAATTACTTTCTTTGAAGGAAACGAAATTTATATTCTTTGAAAGGTCTTTTTGAAAGGTCAGGCTGGAGCTCATTCCACAAGTTACAGGTACAAGGGAAAACAATCGCGTAAAATATGATAAAATACCACGTATCTATAAGATGTGGATGGGCTTTCTGAAGGTGGTGGGAATTCATCGGACTTCCCACCATCTTCAGCCAGAGTTGGAGTTTAGTCCATCACCGTCAGAAAAAACCTATCATATTTAATTTCACATCACATTAATATCATCTTGTGAGCAGGTGGAGTGATGATATTTGCTGTGCACATAAAAACATATAATCTTTTTCTACATTTTGGATTGTATATAACAATGTACAAAAATAATAATATTTGGTTTCAGAAGTGCGACATCTCTCGTCGGTTCTCAAAACTGTAATGATTTCATC
The DNA here is from genome assembly GCA_954871355.1 of Cabera pusaria. NCBI lineage: Eukaryota > Metazoa > Arthropoda > Insecta > Lepidoptera > Geometridae > Cabera > Cabera pusaria. The sequence continues at coordinate 3,187,629 of OX940910.1, forward strand.
CGAATGATTAACTTCTAAATAGTTGTCATAGATGGTGCTACCAATGCATAATTGTTTAAACTGCAATCCATTAGCTTCGTCGTATTGATAGGATCGTACTGTGGCTAAGTTGGTTAGAGCACCTGGATATGTTTCCCGGGAGACGCGGGTTCGAATCCTGTGGGTACGATGACATTTTGGATTGTGTGTAACGATAGGATCTTAACTCACCGGTCACTCTTAAGCGGGAACTTGGAGACGGTATGTGGGGGCGTCACGTTGTAGTCCTTGAACACCTGGAGGAGCTGGTCATCTGTCACGTCTGGGGGGGTGTTGAAGAAGTGCAGCACCTGGGGATTAGAAATTAAACAAGCCATTCAGTAAAGATCATCATCATCAGCCAGTGTCAGTCCACTGCTGGACGTAGGCCTCTCTCAAGATACGTATCAGTCTACTGCTCGACGTAGGCCTCTCCCAAGATACGCCACTGAGCCCGATCTTCGGCTTTTCTTTTCCAGTCAGTAAAGATGCGCCGGAAAAATAGGACGATACGATGTGGATCGCCGCTATCTTTGACGCTTCTAGATGCTCTACGCATTCGGCCAGAAACTAGTCGAAGCATATCGGAAATAGATAGTTTAAGACTCTGGTATAAGACAAAGAAAGGCTAATATTATTTTCAAAAAACATCCCCTAATATGGTGATAAAGTTTCTATGGAAAATTTTATTCTTTGTTCCGATTCCCTCAAAACTCGGTACAAGTAAAAAGTCAAAAGTCAAAACATTTATTCAGTATATGGGCAAATTCTCATTTTAATTGAATAGATCCTATCAATAATAATTAAATATAGCAAAAACATAACTCATTACTCAGAAATAAAAAAAAAAAAAACAAAAGTAATGAGCCATTCAGCTTTCATCAAACGTAGAGCGTCACACTTAAAACAAATGTTTAATTCCCCTAATTAATGTAGAGATTGCCAACGGTACTATTACGTGCATCCCCAATGCATGTTTCAGTACTTCAGCCAATTTTTATCCAAAAAATTGTGAAATAATGATGATTACATATAACATACTACAAAGTAAAGAAACATTAACATAGCACATCCCATATAACATAGTAAAGAATACATTCCATATAACATAGTAAAGAAACATCAGTATCGACGCGGGCGAAGCCACGGGGCTCAGCTAGTCATCCAAACATCCTAAATCCACTGACCTTGGACGGCGGCTGTATCCTGTTCTTGTGAATAGAGGCAGGGGTCAAGAACCGGTTGTTCTTGTTACCCACGTAGTCTTTGAACGACGGGCTCTTGTCCGGCAGTGGGTACGGGTTCATTACCTCTGAGAGGTAGGCTTGCTTCGAGAAACTGGAAGAGAAAACATTAAATATTACTTACACATTTCCATTAGAAAATCTTCTCTTTGAGTTAAAAATCTTCAAATGACATTACAATGGTTTTATTTATATCTGGTAGACTAGCGTTTGACCACTATCTCGCCTGGTGGTAAGCGATAACGTGCGTCAAAGATGAACAAACCAAGCCTAGGAATGTACTGACTCTCAAGTGCTGTGCTGCTGGAGCTGCCACAATAACCATAAGCTAATGGTTTCACGCTAAAAATACAGGCGAATTTGAGAATCTCTTCCTTTTAGTAGTAGTTAGCAGAAGTCGGTTAGTAAAAGCTTGTAATTACTTAACTAAAATATAAATCTACTTACGCCAGTGTCAATGTATAGTCTCCGACGGTAACGTTGTTCAAGTTCTGTACGCATCTCTCCACTGAGACGCCATCACCCATCTGAACCATCGCAGTACCTTCTTTTGTCTTTAGGAATTTTATCTGGAACAAAAAGTGGGTAGATTGAAAACACAGTTATTTTGGACAGTGCATTACTGCTTATTTAATGAAATTTTGCTCTTTACACTTAGTACAATTTTCAGCTGTTCTTATTCAGGCTCTTGCCAGTGAAGATTAGAATTATAGCACCATATTAGAGATGCCAATATGGCTGAGAGCGATATTTTTTTATATTTTTAAATATCATATAGGCTAGCGTTTGGCCATTATTTCACCTGTTATTATGTGATGATGCGATCGAGGATGGCACGCTAAGCCTAGAATGGTAAGTGGCTCTCAATGATAGCTGCCGGAACTCATTAGATGTTAGGCGACAGATTTTCTAACTTGAGGGTAGCTGGCCAGGCGGACACTAGAATATAGTGTGCTACCACCATCGACTTCATAACAATTAGACCCCGCTTGAAAGGAGAGCACATTCCGCTAAATCATCGGACTTATAAGTCATACATAAATCCATGCCCACAAACACGACCAGTACGGTGACCTGTAAACACCTCCGCGCTCAAATACTTACATTTCTTAAAAAGTCGTTGTGATAGCTCCTTGCAGTGTAAGATGGTGTGGAAAAATCAGTACAAACTCAAATTTTAAGGCAAACGGTATAACATTTCACCGGTAAGTCAATAAATGTATCTAATCTTCAAAAATACATTTTAGGCAAAGCTCAGCTTATATTTGTCGGTCGGCAGTTGTCTTTAATCACTATCTCTTTTTGTCACGGGCGATGTTTAATAGTTCTATCCCGTTTTTGCGTGGATTGCGCCTCTGCTGCAGTGATACAATATATCGATAAGCTAGGAATATTATCGACATTCATTTTACAATTAGGTACAATTATGATGGAGTGTGTGTCCTGATCCCACAGATCATTTATGAAGATCTACTGAGTAAGTACGTTTTAATATGGCTCCACACGATTAGTGTATTTAGCCAAAGTATTAAAATTGTTTAATTTTTTGTAAATTCTACGTAGTTTTTTACTTTACCATAACAGTTAACGCATTATTTTTAATAAAAATGAAAATGAAAATATATTTATTTACCAAGAAAGAATATCTTAAATAAACAGTGATATATACATATAACAGTATTTTACAAGATGCCAGAAAAGGGAGTTATACAGCGACCAAACTAGGCGATGAACCTGTATTTTGGACTTCTGAGTGCGTATCTAGGACACAATGACAACATACATTTTAATATATAATTACAAAAAAATGTGCAGATCAATATCAACAACTTAATTATTAATAATATTAATATGATATGATTAAAGAAAGAAAGCATTGCACATTATATTTATAACATAATCAACTTGCGTGTACTCTCTGTGTATGTGTATGTAGATGTGTATGTGTATGTGTGTGTAATAGTACTTATGCATATGTTTGTTGGCATATTATATAATCTATATATATATATAAAAGCGAAAGGTTACTCATCACGAAATCTCGAAAACCGCTGGACGTACAGAGATGAAATTTGGAAGGGAGTTTATAGTTAGTAGACGTCCGCTAAGAACGGATTTTGCGACAGGGCCGGATTAAGGGGTCTAAGGGCACTCGCAAATTTTTTTATGGAAGTCCTTCATGTTTTTGCTACAAACTTGAAATTTGGCCAGAGTTCTAAGTTTACGAGAGATGGTAAGTATGAAAGTGATATTGAGCGAAGAGTTTTGGCTGGAAACCAAGTGAGTGGGGCACTACATAACTTTATGAGAAGTCAGGACGTGTCTAAAAAAGCACGACTGGCTGTACATAGGGGAGTGTTGGTTCCCACACTCATGTATGGTAGTGAATGCTGGGTATGGCAGAAGAAGCATGAAAGTAAAATTAATGCTGTAGAAATGAGAAGTTTGAGAAGTATGATCGGAGTGACTCTGATGGATAAGTTGGAGAACAGCGTGATAAGGGAATGTTGTGGTGTGGTAGAAGATGTAGTGACAAAGATAGAGAAAGGGATGCTTAGATGGTTTGGACATCTAGAGAGGATGGATGAAGAAAGATTGACGAAACAGATTTATGAGACGTGTGTGAATGGGCCAGTTGGTAGAGGCCGACCTAGGCGAACGTATCACGACCAGATCGGAGACGTTTTAAAAAAAGGCCAAGTCAAAAGTACCTATAACCGGCGAGCATGTATGAAGACGCTCATGAAAGTAGAAGAAGCGAAGGAGGTATGTCAGGATCGTAGCATGTGGAAAGAAGTAGTCTCTGCCTACCCCAACGGGAAAAAGGCGTGATTGTATGTATGTATGTATGTATGTATATTTGGTAAACGTTCGCTTAGAACGGATTTTGCGACAGGGCTGGCTGGATCAAGGAGGTCTTAGGGCTAATGCGAGTTTGTATAAAAGATCTTCATTTTTTTGTTACGAACTTGAAAATTGGCCAGAGGTGATAAGTTAACGTTCACTAAGAACGGATTTTACGACAGGGTCGGATTAAGGAGGTCTGAAGGCTCTCGTGAGTTTTTATGAAAGCCCTTCATTTTTTGCTACAAACTTGAAATTAGGGACAGAGGTATTTAGTTAAAGTTCGCTAAGAACGAATTTTGCGACAGGGCTGGATTCAGGAGGTCTAAGGGCTCGTGCAAGTTTGTACGAAAGTTCTTCATTTTTTGTTACAATCTTGAAAATTGGCACAGAGGTGGTTGGTAAACTTTCGCTAAGTACAGATTTTGCGACAGGGTTCTGCCCCTCCCCCCCCCCCTATTCCACCTTTATCCCCCTAAAATCTAATTATTTATACATTTTTCAGTACTTAACCTCAGAATTTTAAAATATTCATATCCTCTAAAGGGGGGGGAGGGGGGTTCTGCAACTTTTCCTTCAAGGGGGGAGTTCTGCCCCTCCCACCCTCCCGTCCCCTCCTTTTGCTCTCACGCTTAATAGGATAATTAACAAAATTATGAGTTTAGGCTGACGGCTACTTACTAGCTAACTCATATATTATGATTTCTCCAAACCTTGATAGTGCACCTGATGTTTGTATACTTACGAGTATATATTTTTACTATATACGTCCATGTCGATAGTGTACTTAACTTTTATCGATATTTTTTTACGGTAATTTGATATGGTCATCTCTATCTGAGATTTTTGACTTTGTCCGCCCGTCAAAACTAGTCGGAAGCGCCAACCACAAACAGTTCCCCGCGACCGCATACCTCGGCCAGTTGCAGAATTGATTGTACCGCGCGCCAATAATGATTAGGGGTCTAATTGCTATGAAGTCGATGCCTACCACCATCCGGGAGTTGAGGGTTTCTTAACGATAACAAGGGGCGTCTTACGATACGCTTCTCGATTTGCGGTCTCCTTTCAAGAGCACGCGCTATCGTTATCAGCTTTTAGCCAATACGCCGGCCCTCTGCCACTTCAGTTTTCTAAATCCCGTGAGGTATGTCAACGACTTTTGTAAGTTATGGGTTATCTTTAATGGTAGTTTAGGCGGTTGTTGTCCACTGCTGAGCATAGGCTTTCCTTTGATTCTGTCATTCTCCACTATCTCTCCGCCACTTCTTCTATCTCCTCCTTATAATACCAGCTGTTTTGATGAAATCATCGACCTTCGCCATTGGAGGCCGACGACCCATTTTCGGATAATACTCAGTAATTGCTTTACACCATCTACTCTTATCGTCACTAGCAATAGGACACATTGCTAATCCAACACCATTAGAGTATCCGACGTCTTTGACCTCTACTTTATATCTTTAGATTTACTTACTTATAGCTACTTTAGATCTTATTTTCGTAGCTTGCAGTTTAATACCAAGCATGCCATAACAGACTGAAAATTATGATGGCAAAAAATACCATCATCGTTATAATCAGCCGGTATCAGTCCGCTGCTGGACACAGGCCTCGCCCAAGACACGCCACTGAGCCCGATCTTCGGCTCTTCGTTTCCAGTCACCGCCCACAGCTGTGCGAATGTCGTTGCTCTACCTGGTCCCAGGGCATCTCCAGTCTACTCCAACGGTTATCGGTCTAACAGCAGATATGACCAGCCCACTGCCACTTCAGTTTGCTAATCCGTTGAGCTTTATCGATCGGTAAAGACGAGTATACTAACTCTGACAACGTTTCCGTAGAGGCAGCACAAGTTGAACAGCCGATCAGCGTTCACAGTCTGAGGGTCGAGTCCGTACACCATCATCACAGCGCCCTGTTGCGGTGGACCGCCCTGAAACACATCACAATACTTCTTCATGAAAATTGTCGTGAGAATAACACATATGTATAATTATTTAAAACGGCTTTACACTCACGAGTTAAGATATCAAAATTACTCGGACACGTTTCGGACATTTTTGTTGTTGTTCTATGTTGATAATGATAGATCCATTTTCAGTGAAGTTTAACAGTTAGTACCCATTGTACCCAATTTAGAACCCCCATCCAATCGTTACTGTCTAGCTACTTACTAAGTCCATAATCACCTGGTTCTGCGGCATGGCTGGGTGGTGCATTGGCGGTGGTGGCACGAACCCCTCGCCACCATAACCCTCAGGCCCGTAGCCACGTTCCCTCTGAAATTGTACATATGACTGGTTGAGTATATATATATGATCGGAATGCAACGTTGTTGGCTGATTATTTGAGTGAGTCGGCTGATGTGGCCCAGCAGCGTTACCCTTCGGCTAGGCTAGTAATTTTGGGAGATTTTAATGCGCACCATCAAGAATGGCTGGTCCCATACCAGATCACTGACCACGCCGGGACATGAAATCTTGCCGTTACATTTAATCTCTCCCAACTAGTTCAAAAGCCGACGCGACTACCGGACGTGTCTACCGGAACTGTCTCGTCCGCACAAAACGTATTGCCTCCTCGTTTGTCATAAGCCAATAAATGGAATTCCCTGCCGTCGACTGTGTTTCCTCAAAAATATAACCTGGCAATGTTCAAATCGAGAGTGAATAGGTATTTACTGAGCAAGCGTGCTACATCTTCGGCTACATCGTCGCTTACCATCTGGTGAGATTATAGTCAAATGTTTGCTTAGTCGTAAATAAAAAGAAAAAAAAAAGTATGTTTTCATCAGTGATTGGAACAAGGTGGAAAGGCCGTGCTAGCAAAATTCCTATACATCGTCGCTAACCTATTTTTCTTCAGTGGAGATCAAGTACGGGCAAGCGTTGTGTAAAATATCTTAGATTTAGTAGAGCAACGAGTACACGGCAATATACTCCCCACATCACAAGTGCCCCAGACTTAAGAGATTTCACCAGTGCACGTGTTTGTTTAGAATGCTTATAGAGTTTTTTTTTAATCGAGGCGACGTTGAGACAATCTTGAAATCAGAATTCCATTAAGATTGAAGTACTTAGTGGTAAAAATGGGCAATGAGAAAAAGTAAGTTTGCTCACTGCCTTTTTAGGGTTTCGTACCTCAAAAGGTAAAAAAAAGAACCCTTATAAGATCACTTTCTTGTCCGTCTGTCCATCTGTCTGTCTGTCTGTCTGTCCTTCTGTCTGTCTGTCTGTCTGTCCGTGTGTAACCACCAATTTTCTCAGGAACGGGTGGACCTAGCAAGTTGAAATTTATGCCAGATACTGAGGTCTATATATAGTCCCTATTAGGAGTATAAAAATCAAGGTCCTGGATCAAAAAGATATGGGCAAATTTATATTTTCGGGAAATCTTGTAAGTACCAAAATTTACCTTAATTTTCAACTTTTTTTATTTTTCGCAATTTTTCGTCTACTTGTGTTGTAAGACCTTGCTTGTGACCAAAATTGACAATTCTAGGTCAACCGAAAGTACCCTATAGGTTTTGGGTCGAAAACCTATAGGGTACTTCCCGTTGACCTAGAATCATAAAATTTAGCAAGAAGGAAGGTCTTAATAGTACAAATAAAGGAAAAATTCCAAAAAATAAAAAAAAGTTGAAAATTAAAGAGTGTGATTATAAATTACCGACTATTATACTCACTACTGTTTGTTGTCGACTGTCTCGACCTAGGTTTCACGCATGTCCGATGCACATCCTCGGGAGTTTACGCATTAAAGAGTGTACCCATACATACATAGTTTTAGCCAGTTAAGATAGGCCTCTGAATTATGTGAGCGCTCATACAATTTAGAGGTCTAGCTTAATTGGAACTTAACAACGTTGGTACGGAAGCCTCAGTGGGCGAGTAAAACTCGACTTTGCCGGTTTTATTTTAAATCTCTGATAGGCTACCGTTTGACCACTATACCGGTAATCCTATCCCGGAGATCCTGGTGGTAAGTGATAATGTGGTCGTAGATGGTGAACACGTTAGGTCCAGAATGGTCTGACTCTCAAGGGCTGTGTGCTGCCTGAACACCGTAAGGATATGGCGGCAGATTTTTTCCTTGACGTAAGCAACTTTTTTGGTAGCTAGTCAGGCGGCACATCGACATAATGCTTCTACCACCGTGGCTATTAGAAGGAAACCACTTGAATTTCATAGAAATTGTAGTTGCAATAATTTCTCACCACCACCATCGATTAAGAAAAATATACAAGTAACTTCACAAGTGAAGGCAATGTTTAAATCAATACCAATTTAAGAACAAAAGCTCATAACGGAGGGATCAAAGAAAATTCTGAAAATAAATCGGCAAATATAAGAGCTCATTATTTTACTAATTAGGAACAATTCACGCGATTTAACTTCCATTTGCGTCCGATAAAACATAAACGTTGGTAATTAATGAAATTAATTAATCGACACACGACGGAATTTTTCAGTACTAGGATGAATGCAATAACATTTTTTTAATATCTTATACGCTACCGTTTGACCACTATCTCGCCTGGTGGTAAGCGATGATTTGGTCGAAGAAGTGAACAGACTAGTCCTAGAGTAACTTTAAGACTCTAGAGCTGCTAAGACTGGACGTGTAACGTGGACATTCACGGTTGGGGCTGGTTCACAAATTTGAATAACTTCGAAATCAAAGTATATCAGATTGGTCAAATCCAGAACAAGGTCATTCGATATTGTCCTAATGTCTTCAACATAGGTCAACAGATAGGTAAGTTGTACTGGGCCGCGCCCCAAGAATAGGGTGGTGGAGCGTGGCCATTAGCTATGTAAGAAAGAGTAGCCGATAATCAGTGCCTGGAGCTAAGTGGAAATGGAGAGGCCTATGTCCAGCCGTGGACTAGTATAGGTTGATGATGAAACCGAGTAGAGTTTCTCTAAAAAGGCTGGCAATAGATAAAATATCCTATAAGTATAAGAACAAAAAACCAGAAATATCGTTGTTTATAGTAATACTTTTCCATAATCCTGATGGAATTTAATTTGTGGTCTTAGAAACGTGATTACGTGTAATATGATTTAATAAGTTACCAAGCTCAGTTACTGATTACATTTCCACTCGTAAAACCGTTCCAGTAAATCGAGAGATTCATTTATTTCCATGCACAGGCAATTTCGTTGATTAAAACCGTATTATGGGAGTAATTATTCGCTGCTTTGATAGCCGTTTCACACGTCGAATTAACTATGAGCAAGAAGAACGAAAGCGAATTTAAGTAATTTTCGAGCTTGATTTTACTAAATGGGCTTAATTTGTGAAATATGTATATTCTTAGTAGCGTCATATAGCGCGATACCCGCGTCTGCGTTTTAAGAATTTTATTACTGTAAAGCTCTGTCAATCAACATTTGTGTGATCTGAGTTAAAGTAAGTGGAAAAATCATGACTTTATTTTTACAAAAAGTAGCCTATGTTCATCTTCGTGCTATAAAGTATGTCCTTGTTAAATTTCGGTTAGATCGGATCGTCCGTTTAGGTATGATAAGGTAACAAAAAGACCAGAGTTACAAACGTTTTTACAATATTAGTCTGGATTATTTATATTCATTAGGTTTTGAATACCAACAAAACCACACAAAACCAAGTTGTTTTATTAAAACTGGTTAGTATTGGTTGCATCACATGGACGAATAGTTATCTCTCTCTCTCTCTCTCTCTGTCACTCTCTGTCTCATGGTTGATTAACTTGACAAATAATGTAAGTAACTGAATGATTAAATAATATAATATTACCGGATGGTGTGGCGGTGGCGGTCCATGTCTGTCTTTCAGCATCCCTGGAGGTGGCCCTCCACTCCCGAAATCCATATCTGGAAATAAACATTTAATTTTTAATATAACATTTTAGATCAGCTCCATTCGTTTTTATTGTGATTTTATTATGTACTAGCTGTACCCCGCGGTTTTACTCGCATAGGCATCATTCCCGTGGGAATATCTGGATAAAAAGGGTTTACTCCCAACGACTCCCACTAAAACGGGCACCAGTGGGGGACGTTAGGAGTTTTAGCGTGAAGAAGTAACAAACATACCTACACGCTCACAAACTTTCGCCTCTATAATACTAGTAGGATAGCAGGATATCAGAAAATAATATTCATCACAGTAACTCGTGGTTAATGTAAACGAGAAGGCAAAATTTCAGGAAAAATATTAAGAGGGTCCTAATTATTTTGTAAAAAATAGATATTTCTATATATAATTTTTCTGGTATGAGAAGTTGCATTTTTATCAAGATTCGTTAGTGTCTCACTTATTTAATTGATTTTAGGAAATTTCGCTAGAAAACACCGATTGGGCCAATTCAGCTATTGCAATATAAGATTCTACAATTCTCACACACAAGTGTAATTAACATTTTTGTGTAATTTTACGACAACCGTTAAGTAAACATAGACAAACAACAAAAGGGTTACATAAATAAGGGCACAGGTACATGCATCGTGTTAGGAATGAAATGAAAGTCTGTATTTGTGGTAACAATTTTATTGTATTGTAATTAAAACTAATGTATGCACAATATCGTATATCAAAGTGTATAAGAAATACATATTTATACGAATAAAAACACTACAGAAATCTTATATTAGATTCAGTCTACTTTTTAAGTGTTGATGATAAAAATATGTAAAGTTTGAACTAGCAGTAGTAATCAGTATAGTGTAAACACTAAATCACACATTAGTAACAACATGAAGTTCAGAACAGTTAGTGTAGATCATGCTGTCATCTAGGTATCACAAACACTCTGTCATGTCATAATATTCTTACAAAAACTCGTTTCAAATTTTGTTTAGGGTCGTGCGAGGCTCTTGGCATTCCAGATGTTTATTATACAAACCATTTTGTTGTATTTCACATGATTGTTGGCTGTGTGGACTGCTTGCGTCGTCGTTGCATGATCTGGTGGAAACCGGTTGCGGGGTCGAGGGATCTGTAGGCACATATCCTGGGTCAATTATTCTCTCTATTACACGCGATGGTCAAGAAATGCTGAAATATTCAAATGAAATATATATCGCGATTAAATCATAATAAAACAAGTTAGGTAAACGAAAATATTTAGAGATATGATTTAGATACAAAGTTATTTCAATAAATAGATCACCATCGAAAATACACTAATCTCATGTAAAAATTGTATAAGTTACTCTTATACGTTCAGTGTTACTTGTAAAAATCTCATTGATCCAATGCTCAACTGCCTCTCAAGTAGCTGAGAAGCTCGCAATGCCTCGATCATTGCTCAATTTCTTTTCACTTAAAAACGTTAATCAGCCTTTGTTTGGTTGAGACACGATAGAGATATGCACTATGAGCTATTGGCACAGATTCTAACTAAATCTGTCTACCAACGAACGATTCTAGGAAAATTCTAGGAATTATTTTATCATCTGCAACGGCCCGTCGACTTAACAGATCTAGTGACAAAGAAAAAAGCTATAGTTTAGAAGGCGCGAGCGCAGTCACCGGCCTACAAGAGCCTACAGGAGCGCGGCCTACGAGAAGGTTTTTATATGGAATAAAATGTTACATAGATTACAATCTGCCCGCAGCCGCGTTCTAGACCGGTCCTAGTCCTGCGCCAGACTGTCGTGGACTACACCTGTTTGACTCTCCTCTTAGCAACTACTAAACTAGGTCCGGCAAGTGGTTAACTTGAGAGCTGTTTGAGAATTACTTAACGACTTTTCTGTTCTGTTTATCGGTGAAATTTTTCTTGATAAATAGTACCAGGATAGCTCAAAATTTGAGACACATACATATTTAGCACTGTCAAACTATTATAAATTCCAATATTCAATAATAAATAACTGTGTAAAAAGAATTAACAGTCTGTTAACGATTTCTCTACTAGATTAATTCAACAAGTAAAAGCGGACTGAACCAAAGCACAAATCAGAGACAAAAATGTTTATGCCGATATAAAACGAATCCAGCAGTCGTAATGTCATTAAGTAATAATGGAATATCTTTTTACATATTCCGTTCCAACATTTTCAACCATTACCGATGAAAATCCTATGAATACATAAATGGGTCCAACCACAGTTTACTAAAAGGCTTTTTATGTTTAAGTGCATCATATTATATGTAATTATAAAAATATTTCCGTGTACACTGCTTAATAAATCTATTTAGGTGTAAAACAATTTTGCAACAAAATAACGGATATGGAATCCATTAGCGTAAAGTAAGCCTTGTCAGTAGTGAAGGTACCGAGAAATCAAAAACTGGGCTGGTTGGCCAAATATTACTTTGTTAAATTATTAATAGCACCAGTTTTGTTTACCTTAAAAATGTACAAGCTGAGAGATGAGAGCTGGAAGGAAATTCAACCACTAATAAATAATGAATTGTCGTATAATAATTTATTCTTAACCATGCCGATTTTTTGAAATATTCCTATATTTCACTTAAGTAGTCGACGCGACGTAATGTATCTTTCTGTCCATTGACGGTGCGGGTCTATTGGCGCATGCATCTCGATTAGTTTGCTAATAATATAGCGCGTGTGTGTGTGTGTAAAAATGAAGCCGTAAAGGAAGGTGCAAATGGTTTTTAATAGAGACAAGCCGCAGAAGAAACTAAATAAGGACAGGCGGCAAATGGGGCAAACCTTTTTCCAAAAGTGGAATAATATAACAGGGCAAAAAACCCAATGCTACAAAGTAACGATAACTCTTTAAAAATAATTATCTAAAAAATATGTAAAAACGGAATAACAACTTAAACGTTTCCATTTACGGACGAATACATTCCAAAAAATGCCATAAACTAGATCTATCCAGTTTCCAAATAGACTGATATACCAGTTCACTTTGTTACGAGGATGGAGTCAAGGGTTAATTGTTTAAAAGCTTTGCTCCGGTAACAGAAACGATGGAAATTGCTACAAAAATAGCTCAGAACGTGGATGAAAGCTAGGGTTGCCTGTTCGTAGTTTATGAGTAGTTAGATGAATTTCGAATAATATACTTAAGATAGTTTAAAAACTAAAACAACCGACTTCCATGTCCCGCGAGTCCATTTCAGTAGCAAGTTTAACACGTTTATCGTAATATCTCTGGAGATACTTATAAGATCTCGATAAAATTACTATGGTACTCCCGTTGGAATATCGGTTTTCCATCAAAAAAGAATCGTCAACATCGGTTCAACAACGACGAAGTTATCCGCGAACAAACATAAAAAATAATCTATACTAATATTATCAAGAGAGAACATTTGTATTTTTGTATTTTTGTATGTTTGTAATGATTAGGCTCAAAAACTACTGGACCAATTTAAAAAATTCTTTCACTAATATATAGAATGGACTTTCGGAATGAAAATAGGCTATATAATATCCCGTTTAAATCAAAGGTACATTCGTGGAGACCTAATTTGCAACCTAATTCGACTTAAAAACGGTCGAAAAAACACGTTTCTTACGAACGCTGCTCAATTGAAAATAGATGGAAGAATATTTTGTATGGAAGAGTTGTACAACTTAATAAGACCCACAAAAAAGTCAGCGACAGCATATGTCTATCTCTTAAGGTTGACTCACAATAACCATTTTAATCTTTAATTTGTTGTTAAAAAATATTACATAACTTCCAAAGCTATTTTCAAGTATATAGTATTAATCCTTATCCAAATAATTACGTTAATTAGCTTGGCCACATATTATAGATTAAAATTGTCCTTTACAGTATATAATTCAAATGAAAACTCTAGAAGATATCACGGATTTCACATACACGCATCGCAAAATTAATAAAATATCTGCAGTGAAACCTAATCTGTATTAGGTCATAGTTACTACGAAAATATTATTATAAGCTTAGCGATGCTGTAGATCCCCACCGATCACAATCAATTTGAAGTCAATATAGTATAATAATATATTTTTACTGTATAAAATTCTATTGTATAATATAGTTATGATCTATATATAAACCACCCCGACTGATCTATGTATAATCTTTTCAATAAAAGCATTCCAATTACTCTAAACACGACATTTAAAATCGGAGCTGTAAGTTGGTGTGGATTTGAGTATTCTGTAGAGTACAGGAGATGTCCCAGCATCAGGTCAATGCTTCCATGATCTTACAATATGGTTGAAGAAGAAGATTTTCGAATTGATCAGACCTATGAAAGTTGATTTCATAGCGGAATTAACTAGAAAAAAGCTCATAGTTTTATGACGATTGAACGAATTTTCACGAATCAAAGCTAAGAACACTCTCGATGAAGACATCTATCAAACAAAAAAAAATATCAATAGTAAAATCAAAATCGGTTCATCCGGTTGGGTGCTAAGATGCTACAGACAGACACAGATACACACGTTAAACGTATAATACCCCTTCTTTGATCCCATGATTTGATTGATTTTGATTCAATGATCCTACTACCTCTGTACGAAAACCCATGATTCATAAATGCACATAAAACTTTCATTGGTAGGTATATAGCTAGGATTAGAACCAACGACCGTCGGGTCAGAATCAGGGTAACTATCCTTTACGCCAAAGGGCCGTCCAATATCACTACGTAAGTATTATAAAACAAAGTCCATCACTGCGTCTGTCTGTCTGTTCGCAATAATCTCAATAGCTACTGCTAGGCTATTCTGTAAGCTATCTCGACAACGGAATCCGCGGTGAGATTTGAATTTTGTACTACGAAATTCAACCGTATTGCGAACGTGATACGATTGAATTTCAAAGTACGAAATTCGAATCTCACCTCGGATTCCGCTGTCGAGATAGCTTACAGAATAGCCTAGCTGAACGGATTATCATGCGGTTTTCACCAATAGCCAGAGTGTTTATGAGGAAGGTTTAGGTGCATAATTCGTTAAGGTTTTGTGTAAATTGGTTGAAATATGACGATGATTGTTAAATATGTTAATATTTTATATTTGATGCAACAAACTGATGCAAATTTTGTAGGCATGTTCTACCCGTGCGAAGCCGGGGCGGGCTGCTAGTAATTTATATATACGGTCGAATTGAGTAACGTCCTTTTTTGTAAGTCGGTTAAAAATAAATTATAATAAGTTGTTTTATTAGAATGAATGGCTAATCTAAGTATCGTCTTTGTAGACCGCCTGAATAACTAAAATAAGCTAAGACATTTGTAGAACAAAAACTGGGAACAAATATTTATCGTGTCAGATCCAAAATGCCGTACACTGTTAACCATCCCAATACCGACTGGATTTTATACATTGATTAACTTTGATGATCAGTTACCGACACCTTATAGACAAGCAATAGATACTACAAAATAGCTATTATCCTTGATTTATCCGTACTAATATTATAAAAACGTTTGTAACTCTGTCACTCAGTCATTTTGTCACTCTGTCTGTTTGTTACCTAATCACGTACTAAACGGACGATTCGATCTTACTTAAATTTAACAAGGAGATACTTTATAGTATGAGGATGTACATAGGCTACTAAATTCTTCATGTACGTGATACGTAGCGAATGCCACCTAGTATTAAAATATATAAAGGAACAAATCAACTAGTTCTTGAAATAAAGAACATTACTAAGACGATTTTAAAATAGACGGTACTTAAAAAACTGTACAAGACATTCACATAGCAAAACATTTCGAGAGAAAACAGGACGGTTGGCAACAATGGCAACCCTAATGCATTCTACATTTTGTGCCTTTGATGTTGTTCTGTCAGCGTACGATCAAAATTAGTTAGTAAATATTTCATGGTTTGGTATCACTTTATCGCGCTGTATTGCTTTGATACATTTTTAATAAACTAAAAAGGAGATATTCTCAATGGGATCCAAGGTTTTTCGTACTAAATATTTCATGCGTCATTGGTTTAAACCACTGGCAAAACTAGTGACTCAGTGATAGTTTTAAGATAAAGTGTATTTGCCAAATGTTTTGTGTACTAACCCCCCGTTCACACATGTCTCCGTTTTACTGTTCCGTTTTATCGTGTACATTTTTTACATACATTTTATTATACAGAATACTGTGCCATGTGTGAAGTCGCTCATACAACTACATACGCCATTGAGGAAAAAAAAACGTACTCGATAAAACGGAACAGTAAAACGGAGACATGTGTGAACGGGCCGTTACATAGTTTTTAAGAATTTTATTTTATTTGTGTGTCTAACAAAAATATGTAAATTAATGGAATTTTAGCGTTTAAATAAAAAAAGAAAAATATATATTGAGTTTATTATTATATTTTGCAGTTGTGAAGGTCCTTATTACTTCAGTGTGTAAAGTGAATAGGGTAAAATGTCTGTATGCCTTAAATGTATACAAAATTTAAGTACCTATGTTGATTGTGAATTTTTACCGACTTCAAAAAAGGAGGAGGTTCTATGTTTCACTGTATGTATTTTTATTTAAAGTATTGTCCCCGATTTCTCTGTAAAAATTGTGGATCGGTTTTTCAAATTATTTTTCAAAGGCAAAGTCAAGAGTAATTTTAACCGACGAGCATGTATGAAGGCGCTCATGAAAGTGGAAGAAGCGAAAAAGGTATGTCAGGATCGTAGCATGGAAAGAAGTAGTCTCTGCCTACTGAAAAAGGCGTGATTCTATGAATGTATATACTCTATTAACTGTGAATATATAAGGGCCCGGTGGTGTCGTGGGAGAATGGTCGCCTTGACGCCAGAGGTTTTCTACCGAAAAATGTATGTGCGCTTTTCACAGTGGCCCTCCGGTGAAGGAAAAACATCGTTAAGAAACCCTCAACCCCTGCATGGTGGTAGGACACTATCTAGTATCCGCCTGGCCAGCTACCATCCTCAAGTTAGAAAATCTGTCGCCAAAAACATCTAGTGTGCAGGCAGCTATCCTTGAGGGCCAGTCCCATTCTAGGCCTAGCGTGCTACCATCTTCAACCACATCATCACTTACCAACAGGTGAGTATAGTGGTCAAACGCTAGCCTTTATGATATATATAAAAAAAGAAAGTATATACTCATTTTATTTCTTTTCATTTCATAGAATTTCAATCAACACCAAGAAAACGAGCAATAAGTTTCAATGTAACGACCCTACTGGTCTACCATGAAACAAAAGTTTGCATTTTTTGCAACGAAAAAAGGCATATCCATACAATTTTAAAGCGAAACACAAACAGGTGCGAGAGGAAGGCTTTTTGATTATTTTCAATTTTCAGACAACGGTAGGTGCGCGTAACGCTTCGACAGGGAAGGAATAATCTAAAAAATACGGTATTCGAAATGTTATTGGATGGTGGGTGTAATACCGTTTGGCCGTCGTAACTTTAAATGAACTGACAATACAATTGGAGGCAGGCTAGTGTATGTGTGATAAAGATAAAGTATGCAGGCCGTGTTAAGTTTTAATATGAGAAAATTAAACGATATTTTAGGGTTCCGTAGCCGAATGGCAAAAATTTAACCCTTATAGATTCACCATGTCTGTCTGTCTGTCTGTCTGTCCGTCTGTATGTCACAGACATTTTATTCCGAAACTATTAAGACTACAGAATTTAAACTTGGTAGGTAGATGTATTCTGTAAACCGCTTTCCGATTTTTTTTCACCGCCGAGCTGCCGCTATCCACGTTCTTCATGGAAGCAATGTGTTCTTTGAGTCTTGTGGACACGTTTCTTCTGGTCTCGCCTACATAGCGTGCACCACAGCCGCAAGGAACGACGTAGACCCCAGGAGCTCCTAAGGGATCCTTATCCTTTGGAGAGCGCAACAGTTGCCTGACCCGTGAGGGGGGGCGGAATATCGTCTTGATGCTATATCTTCGGCGTAACAAGTGTCCGATTTTGTCCGTGACCCCCTTGACGTATGGTAGGTACGTTACTGCTCTCTCAACCGATGTTATTCGGCACTTTGTGGAGTTGTTTGCAATCCGATTACTGTGCTTCCAGCTGTATCCGTTTGCCTCTAACACCGCCTTCACATGCGCGAGTTCCGTGTCTACATGTTGTGGGTCACATAATCTCAGCGCTCTGTTGATAAGTGTCCGAGGCAACGACGCTAGATGGGCGGGATGGTGATGGGAGTTAGCTCTCAAGTACCGGTCTGTATGCGTACTCTTGCGGTACACTGTGTGTGAGAGATGTCCATTCTGTTGTCGCTTCAGTAACACGTCAAGAAACGGCAACGCGCCCTCTATTTCTCGTTCGACAGTGAAAGTGATCGTCGGATGTTTGCTATTTAGATGTTGTAATAAGGGTGTTGGTCCTTACACATGGTCCTTATGTAAAATAGCAAACACGTCATCCACATATCGCAACCAGTATCTCGGTCTGAAGGATATGTCGTGTAGTGCCGATGTCTCGAACCACTCCATAAAAATATTCGCAACTACTGGGGCTATAGGAGAACCCATGGCCACACCTTCCGTCTGAATATAAAATTCACCGCGCCACTTAAAATACCCACTTGTCAGTATGTACTTTATTATGTTCATGTACTCGATAGGTATAAGAGCTCTCTGGAATAAATCCGTTATAATATTGAGTGTGTCCTCTATCGGTACGTTCGTGAACAATGACGTGACGTCGAAGCTCACCATCAGTTCGTCTTCACCTAATGTTACTTGATCTAGGAGCTGTATAAAGTGTCGCGAGTCCCTCACAAAACTTGTGGTGTTTCCTGTTAGTGGAAGTAACATGTCAGCCATGTATCGAGCTGTTTTATAAGTGGGTGAGTCGATTTGACTGACTATAGGTCTCAAAGGCCACGACGGCTTGTGAATTTTACGTAGGCCATAAATTCTCGGTGCAGTTGGGTTCAAAGGGGCGTAATCTACTATACAGATCTTCATTTAATGCAAGCAGTAGTGTACTCAGTTTGGTAGTTACTCGAGATGTAGGGTCGTATGTAACACGTTTGTAAGTATTACCGTTACTGAGGAGCTGGTTTATTTTCTGTTCGTACTATCGCTATATCGACATCGCGTATGTCACGTTAAATTCCCATCTTAAATCTATATGCATTTTAATTATTTTTTTTCCATACGCCACAGAAGTATAACTTCTAACGCGTGTACATAAGTACACACACTCTTTTTTTTTTAAGTTTATTAGCAATGTGAGTTGCCCATTACTAGTAGTATTGTTACTCATATATCTCCTTCACTCCAACTAAGCTGAATATGCTTGTGCCTGGAGTGCTGTCACGTCAATAATGCAATGAGTGGAGATTGAACTCATGACCTCTCGCCAGACCGACGTCTTAGCCATTGAGCTATTGCCGCTTATTATTCTTTTATACTAAACAGTATCATATCATAATGATTTAGTTATGTATTGTGTATATGTTAGTACGTAATTATTATATTGTGTGTGTTGTGTTAGTGTTATATTGTGTTTGTGTGTAAAAGATTAAAATGTTAGTAGTTGTGAACAAAACACGAACCTCGAAAACAAGCTGAAAGAACAAAACCTACGTTTACAAATACCGTTACACTTCTACCCAATTCAGTCCTTGTTTACATAAAAATATAAAAGTGAAAAAAGGGCCGTAGGCGCCGCGCCCAGTTTGGCGTTATGACGGCACATTTCAAAAAACGATGCACTTTTCGGCGGGAAATGGAATTGTTGCCAGATTGCCGGGAATAACGAAACATTCGCGGGAATTTGCAACCTAAAACTGACATGTAAAAAGATGTACCACCGCGGGTAGTTTTAAAATGTACGCTGACGTTGGCAGCACGAATATTAGAACGAACTGTATGAAATGTTTTATATACGATGTTATTTTTATGTAAAACAATTTTAAAAGTATTTTTATTTTAGCTGTCAATATCAACACCAATATTATAAATGCAAACGTTTGTTTGTTTGTGACCTCTTCATGGACCTTCGAGAATAGGATAAAGAAGACGACTTCCAATATGTGATGAAGTCTCGCTATGCAAAACATAAAAGAGAGGACAAGGCACGGACTTTTGTGTGTTTGTCCCGCGACAAAGTCTCTTCACGCTAACTTGTGCCATAGACCGCATTTTAAAAAGTTTATTGCTTCGTCATCATCATTATCAGCCAATTTCCGTCAACTGCTGGACATAGGCCTCTCCTATGGCATAGAAAAGATAATAATACTACGTACCTATGGCACGCCACTGAGCTCGATCTTTAGATGTTCGTTTCCAACCGATTACAGCCAGCTCGCGTATATCATCGCTCCTACCTGATATGTGCTTAATGTTTTCAATTGATTTTTTAATTGCAGTCACGCTCACACAATCGAAGACCGCCATCTTCAAAGACCCATTTTAATTAAGGCTTTGTCTTGAAATATTTTCACCCTAGCCTAAAGGTCATTCCACAAAAATCTTTCCCGTCCATGACTATACTGCTGCCTAAAATTCACAAAATTCAAGAAATGTCACATCCAACCGCGCGCCCCACACGCGATTTCCCCTTGAATTTATAAATTTATTTACAACTTGCAACACTCACGCGCGAGCGCGTCATTTCACGCTAGGGGTGTCAAATATCCACCACTTTCAAACGCTTTAAAAAAGGTAAAAAATCTGAAACATTTGAAAAAAAGCTCATAGGAAAACTTTTATTGGACGTTAGACGTTAAAAATTAAGTGAAAACTGTTTATTTTAGATTGCTCGATAATACCAGCCTTTGTGGTTTTATTGACGTGGGTCTTTGTTGTGCAAATTTTAACTTTGATGTTACTGTATTGTAAATTACAATTAACAATTACAATAAGCATAACAATTCACACGTGCTGTACGAAGATATGCTAACTCCGGGCATGCCTATAGTCTTGCGTCTTAACGTGCCGTTATGCTAATAAACTGTTATTTATAAGCGTAAATACACTGCAGTGCTGTTATCTAAACACGATTTCTGGAGGCTATCTCTATTAGCGATTAGGCCGCCCGCTCTTTTAAATACTTTAAATTTAAGCTGTTTATAGTTATATAAATCCGTAACTTTGGTGTGACAATAGAGTTTATCCTAAGTTTCTTCAGGTATCAACCCTACATTTAGCCTTTATGTACGTACATCTTCTTTCCAACTCATTCCCTGCCCAGATTTGATCGCGAGCGCACGTCTGCCTGCGCGTTTGATGCCACAACCGACCTTATTCCGTATGCATTCCGCTATTTTTATCCCGTGATCATATTTCTGATTTTCGAATGTAATCCACTGCAAGCGTTGAGTTATTATAAAGAAACCGTTTTAGGATATAGGTAAAATGTGGGTGAAAATCACGAACGAAAGTTTGGCTACCGACATTCAGATTGCTTTATTATACTTACAATGAATTTGATACGGTAAAGTGGAGTGCGATGGGAGGGAAGGGCTGATAACCTATATCTTGGTGATCTTCAATAAATGTCACAAGAACAAAGAAATCTCAAATCTTAGTTAGACTCGACTTGACCTACGTTGTTTGATTCTCGTAATGTATATTAACAAATTTATGTGAGTTTTTCACAGTGGCCCTCCGGTGAAAGAAAAACATCGTTAAGAAACCAACAACCCCCGCATGGTGGTAAGACACTATCTAGTGTCCGCCTGGCCAGCTGCCATCCTAAAGTTAGAAAATCTGTCGCCAAACATCTAATGTGTTTGACCTCATTTTCATAAAATTACTTCAAAACCCGTCAATTGTGAACCGATTCGAATGATTCTTTTTTTAATCGGTAGCGTGCGTTCCCGAGGTAGTCCCATTGTAATTTCATCGAGATCTGATAAGTATTTCTAGAGATATGACGATAAACGTCTCAAACTTGCTACTGAAACTGACTCGCAGGGCATGGAAGTCGGTTGTTTTGGTTTTTAAACTATCTTAAGTATATGTTTTACTTCATTATAATAATTAATTTAAATATATTAATGTGAGTTTTGCTAAATAAACGATTTTCTTTCTTTTTTTCTTTCTAACACAAAAATTTATCGCAAAATATAATATCACTAAAGTCTCTTTAAAGTTTCTATTCGAAAGAATCAAGTTTCTACACTATATCACAGAATAAATAATAGTACCAGACTATGGTGACTAGGTGATTTTTCATAAGTTTTTCACAACGTTCAGACCTGCGGTCCTCTTTTACTACGCCGGCAAGTTGCTAAAGTTTTCCACTAGAGGTCTCCAATCTCAAACTTAGCACAGATACAAAGTTTTGAAACTCGAACAAGCATTTATTAGTGCTTGTAGTGGCCACTAGACAGATATTATTTCTTCTCATTTCAGTCACGAAACCGACAAACTTTTCAAACATGATTTTTAGTACAGTGCGGCTCTACAAACACAGCGTTCCTCTCCTACGCTGCGTTTGGAGATTCGCTTTCCGATTTTTTCGACTAAGCCATAGAATAAAAAAAACTGATTTTTATTAATCTACGACTAAGTGTAGCGTATATCCTTAGATTAGGCACACCGCTTATGAAACTGACTTCTAAAAAGGAGGAGGTTCACAATCCGTCTACGTTTTTTTTATGTTTGTCCATCGATTACTGCGCCAATTGTAAACCGATTTCAATGATTATTTTTTTCATTGGTAGGGTTCATTTCCAAGATGATCTCATTTAAATTTTATTAAGATCTGATAAGTATCTCCTGAGATAAGATGATAAACGTCTCAAACTTGCTACTTAATCTGACTCGATCGGCATGTAAAGACGTTTTTTAAGCTATTGCATAGCTTCTATCGTGGGCCTTGAGCGTGGAGACCGAATCCAGAAATTCCGTAACGAAATTAAAACCTAACACCCCAACGAACCTCATTCAAGCCTTAGCGTAGTAGAGATAAGGTCGTCTTTGGTTTCACACATCATTCAATTTAATGGTAAAACTTGATAAAATGAAACACTTGTGCAAAACTTGAACAAAACGGTGTACAACGCAATCTATCGGATTTTTAATTATATTACTGTATGTAATGCCTAACTACTAAAACTTGATATACGTTAAAATGCAAAATGAAACACTTGCGTGTGTTAACGGTGTACAACGCCATCTATCGGATTTCATCCCCACTTCACATGTAGGGCAGCTACCCTAACCGCTTATATAGCCCTCGGACCGGCTAATTTTGATTTTGTATTCTCGTTCCTTTTTCAAATATAAATTCCGAATTCTATTTTCAGATTATGTCAAGGGTGAACAAGTCCTCGGAACTTTACATAATTCCTCCTTGTTAAACACTCACTGCCTTCATACATGTAGCCGTGACACAGATAGGTGTATAGGTATTTATTATCTATGTACAACAGTAAATATCTGTACTCTGTTTCTATCTGTAAATATGAATAAACAAAGTGCATTTATTAATGAAGAAAGTCACGAAAAAAATAGTGAAAGAAAATGAGTGAGTACTCTATATAAATACATTTTATTATTATTAATTTGAAAATAAATAATGATCCACAAGAATCCACAACAAAATATGGGACCAACATTGACGCGGTATTTTCCAGATATTTAGAAGATATCAAGTCTCAAACTTATGTTTCTTATTTCAGTTACCATAAAACTATAGTTGTCAATCATAAATATTCCTGAATAACCTACATGTATTGTAAGATAATAAAAATATTTTGAACAATATTAACTTCTCATTTATTTAATAAGAGAAAAAAAAATGTTTTCTTATCGGTCACCACACTCAAAAAGTGTAACTTGAATTAATAACAAAGAAAAAAAATAATGCATAAATAAAAAAATGCTATGCAATAGCTTTACCGCGGCAGAGTCCTTTGCAGAGTGAGTTCCCCGAGTGCCACACGTCTTTTTTTTAGTTTTTAAACTATATTCTGTTACGCTTTAGATGATTTGGGCGCTAGGTCGAAGATGGTCAATACGCTAGGCCTAAAATGGTCTGGTCTGAGTCTCAAGGACTGTGCTACCGTAACACCGTAAGATTTTGGCGGCAGATTTTCTTCTTAATGGTGGTTTCAATATGTACTGTAAGAGAGTCCAGAAATTAGAACACCTTTCTTGTCGTTTGGTTTCAAATCACGTACAATAATAATTATATCTTAGGCGATACACGTCTACGCTTAATCAGTGTATAATTAGAATGCCTCCCTTCCCTGCATCTTCCCCTCGTGTAGCGCTGGGTTGACTACAGCGTAGCACTGACGTCATGGCGTAGCTGATGACATCACAGAAAGGGAAAATAGATTTTCGTTACTCACTGTTACTTGAATTCCAAATAAACGTATACCAGGGTTAAATATCCCTGCAGCAACGGTACTGCATAAAAGGGGAACTCCTTGCCAAAATCTAAGTTGAAAATTAAGAATTATTGTCGGAGTAGAACTTTACTTGGACAAGTGATGCACAGGACTGAAACGTTATAAAAGAACTATTACCAACAGGGGGGCAGACAGACAGACAGAGAAAGGCTGATGATAACGAGCATCTCGGAGTTCATGAAAGGAGAATAAACTATTCAAGGTTTTCTAGTTAAACGTTTTAAATTTACTACTTGACGAGATTTTAGCCAGTACAATATCTTTTAAACAAGCATGCTGCATCTTGGATCACCCGACATATTTATGTCAATTAAAAAAAATTCAAACGCCAATAGCCACCAAAAGGTCTGATGGTTCACTTTCGCCGCTATTCAGAGGTGCTTTTAAACAAATTTCCAGTTTTATTCATCTGCAATTTGCTGAAAACGGCTCATTTGACTCCCGACGCGGGGAGCATCTTTTATGCATGAAATTTTCACTTCACTTAAATTGACGGTTAAATTGACGCTTTTGGACGGTGATTTTTGTAAAATAACTAGCAGTTGCTCGAGTTGATTTTTGGGGCTGATGAAGTGTACCAGCTTTGTGAAGCGATGATATGCAAGTATCACAAATTGGACTATCGGCACAGAATAATGAATAGTACAAGCTATCGGACGCATATACACCTAATGGTGTGCTTCGTTCTGACAGCTATTCTTGCGAGCCTATTCCCATTCAAGGCTTAAACCTGAGCCTGTGACGTTCCATCATCACTTACCAACAGGTGAGATAGTGGCCAAATCCTAGAAGACTCTTTTGTTGCTTACCGCTTACACTTAACACCACGTAAACTAAGACCAAATAAAAAGTCAAGACCCTCACCGCCGAACAACGCACTGAGGCCGGTGTCGTAAACATGTGTGCACTCAGTGAATGTTGCCGTGCAGTAAAAACTTTGTGATGATGTGATGAAAATGTGATTTCATCTTGCTTTTTAATTCTCGAAGATTGGTTTTTACACCCATTCACAAATAATTTCGGCAGTTTTTCTTTCAAAATTGCGAATTATGATACTTGCGTAACACTCCGCGCGCCTGACAGGGTATTGCATAGTTTCGTTATATATGTGTGCGTGTAACTGTGTATGTACACGGCGAGGCGTAGTTTTAACCGGCCTCAGTGGGTTGTTCGGCGGGCCTCCGTCTTGACTTCTTATTTGGTCTGAGCACGTAAATAACTTTTTGGTTTCAACGTTAAGACTACATACATACAACAACCAAACCAATCACAAAATATTGACAATAGCGATTGAGCTAATCCAGTAACCCTAAATTAATGCTTTTTTCACACCTCTAGCCAAAACATTCTGGACATATTTTTGGTTAAAAAATTATATGGAGATATCTCTGGGAAAAGGAATAAAGGATCACCCATCATCATCATCACTTTCTATCATAGTTCGCGCAGTTAAAATTGCTGGTAGTTATAAAATATAAGGTAAAAGGTTCGCAACATACGCCAAGGTCTTCGGGGGAAAGACATAGCAGGATCAGGAAATATTCTTCTGAACGTCAGACTCTTCTGAATGGTCTTATCGGTACTCTTCATACGATCTGGGAAAGTATCAGGATTTTAAACAATTTGCCTATTTATTTTAAATGTTTTTCACAAGAACTGGGCAGAAACGGATAGGGATAGGGGGGGAAATGAGGGAAACCTTTACCCAGCAGTGTGATCAATAGCTTAGTTAAAAAAATATTATCACAGTTTTTTATGCCGGATTGACCACTATCTCACAGTACACACTTATAACAGTTATAGAGGAACATCCATAGTAAATAATTGAGAAGGCATAGTGAGACACAGATTTTACCTGACTAAAAACTTCATTTGGTACACAGTTTTAAAATTCATTATATTTATAATATATATATATATATATATTTATATAATATTAATATATATAATAGTTATAACAAATTAATTAGTTTTAAAATTTCGATACATTTATATTTCTGCTAAGCGATAAATAGCAGTAACATTCTCGACGGCTACCTTAACGGCAATGTAGATATTGAATGGGAACGTAGAGCGCTGGCAGTCAGAAATAACATGTTGACTCGTAGACTTTTCTCAGTGTGGCAAAGACGTCAAACTTAACCTTTGGCATACTGTAAAAGTTTCCACACCGGCAGTCTATGGATTAACTGTTCTAAAAAAAACAACGGGTTGCACTCCGGGAGTGCCGGCAGAAGTGAAAACTTGAATACGTCATTTTTGAATATTTTCGAATGCTATTTACTATATCTATTGCGCGAGGCAAGCGCCCTGCGCTCCGTCTTCCGAATTTTCGTCTTACGATCGGGACACGTGACCTTGACGCGAGCTTAATATTTTTTACGTAACCCAAGAAAAGTGCACAAAGCAGCTAAAGAAGTTTTTAGACTTCAAAAATTTGCTGAATAATAAAATCATAGTCTTTCATGCTGGCTGGCAGCGGTTGGAAACGAATAGCTGAATATCGAGCTAAGTGGCATGCCATAATAAGAGAGGCCTATGTCCCGTTTCGAACGTAAATTGGCTGAGGATGATGATAAAATACATCTTTCAAATACACTGAAAAACTAATTTTAACAATCAGACAGCTAAATCACTTCATTCTGAAAAGTATTTGTAAATTAAATTGCATAATTATTGAGTTATCGCAAATGAAATACGTAAACAACCGCAAAACATATCCGCAATATCCGTTAATTGAGTTCCCCGATCCAAGTTACTCAAACTTTTCGGACGGGACTCGGGTTTTAAAACGTTCTTTGCGAATAGTTTGCTGCTCGATTCACGATTGAAGCGCGATTGGGACGTATTCGCATTGAATCGGTGCTGTAATCGATTACCTCTTGAATAGGCGCCTCGACGGCGATGAGACAAATACCACCCGAGTTTGAATGGGATATATTTTGAATGCAAACGATAAGTTTTGATTTTCAAATAAATTGTTGATTTCATAGTCCGTTGAAGTTAAGATATGAGGGTGGATAATGGGATTATAGATGACATCAGTAAAACAGCATGAATTGTGAGTGATCTTGAAGATTCCTGAAGAATACATATTAAAGGTATATAATATGTATATACTAGACAGTGCTCTGTGTTACCCGCGTAAACATCGTTCCCGTGTGAATATCAGGATAAAAATCTCTATCGTTTGAAGTTGGAGAAGAGGTAACAAGTATACACACAGCCTTTCGCCTTTATAATATTAGAAGAAGGAAGTAGGACAAAAGACATGAATATTGGAATATTATTATTATTAAGGGAAGTATTCAAGGCTTTAATCAGCTTTTTACTTTGATCTATACTTTAGTTTAGACTAGACTTTAGGTTAAACACATTGAGGTTAAACGATTTTGAATTCTTAGCTCTAGTTCTGTCCGGCGTCTGACATAATCTGATGACTGTGGAGGGTTTATGTGTTCGTGCGTCTATTTTTGCAAGTGTATCTAAGGACGTGGCCATCTGCTGGATACAGAATCTTTGGTTGTAAGTACAGGACTTATGGCCCGTTGGGGTTAAGGATATATGGTTTGATTTCTGAGCGGAAGGTGGCACGGGTGTTCGGCTACAGGTGGTTAACGCATTATATCGATATCCCGCCTGATTTGCTACCTGAAAATATCTTACCACCAAGGAAAAAATCTGCCGCTATAACTTGTGTGTTCTATTTGAGAGTCAGACCATCCTAGCATGTGACACCGATTTTGACCCATCGACACTTACCATCACCGACTAGTACCATTTAGCAAAATAGTGGTCAAACGCTAGCTTTTGAGATATAAAAAAATTATAATAGAAGTATCGAACCGAGGTGGACCAGAAAAACTGTGTATAACTGTAACTATTCAAAAGTTAAATCAATTACACATCGGGTATATTATTTGATTTGATTGATTTTTAGGGTTCCGTCCCCCAAAAAGGAAAAAAGCAACCTTTATAGGATCACTTTGTTGTCCGTCTGTCTGTCTGTCTGTCTGTCTGTCTGTCTGTCTGTCTGTCTGTCTGTCTGTCTGTCTGTCTATCTGTCTGTCTGTCTATCTGTCTGTCTGTCCGTCTGTCAAGACCCTTTATCTCCGGAACTCGTAGAGGTATCAAGTTGAAACTTATACTAAATACTTGGGTCTACTGTATCTTTTGGCTGTGAAAAAACCAAACCTGTAAGTCAATGCGATAAAACCGAAAATACGTAGTTGTAAGACAAAAAAAAAAACATACGATAACTATATATAATACTACTTTACGATAAGAAACTTATTATATGCGGTTGAAGCAGGAACAGTGTCTAGGCATCGGCGTAGCGCTCAAACAGGACACGACAGAACGACAAGTTGGTACGGAAGGCGAGTCCAACTCGACTTGTCCGGTTTTATTTGTTATCACATCTCCTCGCCAAGAGACCAAACGTTGCCTTTGAACCAACATCATTCATGCCCAAATGACGAGTTGTTTTAAATAGGTCTACAATAACCGGTCAATTATTTTGTAAAACAAGTCGAAAACCCATCTGATGTCAAGCCTTCGAGAACTTCTGCAACACTTTGGACACTGTTGATGTTTTGCAGAACCTTTTTTTTAACATAAGATAACAGGACAAACACGACGCTCGTCTGTGTGTGCGAAATTCTGGAAAGCCAGAATTTTGCACGTCACTACACTTCGCCTTTTATCCGGAGTCATAAAGGTCTCACATGGCCTGTAATTTTACTGGACACTGTGCCATTCAAACCGCAAAACATTTCTATTAGTGCAAAGTCGTAGTACCACCCTAGGCGCGGAGTAGCAGAAGTTCTACCACTACTAAACCTAAAAGAACTTAAGACACCTAAGAGAAGTTTTATTAAAACCCCTTAGAAAAGACACTCGATTCCTAAGTTGGAGAGAAATATTGCGAAGGCCCCACCTATCATATCTTACAAGATCGAGGCAGAAAGCCACACTTACAGAGTGGTACAAGACACCAACGTCTGAAGATGTATGTATTATTTATAAAGCCTGGTGCCTGAAAATGGTAACCGCTTGACCACTACCGCACCTGAGCTCCTAGTGCAAGTTTTTTTATTGTATTTATTTACTAATACGATTACGATAAAGTAAACGCAGATTAATATGCAAATTACAATGTTATCTACCAAGAAGACTAGATGGCGCTTTTTAATTCCATAAAAATCTGCGTTTACTTTAAAGCCATCTAATATGTAGACCAATCTAAAAAAAACTCTCACTAGGCACTCTGATCAGTGAAGTCACTCGTAGAAAAAGTTCTCGTCACGACTAATAAAACGAGCCCAAACACGGCACATCTAACTCTAGCCGTCTAGCAGTTCCAGTAGCAGTCTCCAAATTCCACCATCAAGTCAGCCAAGTCACTCGTAGAGAAAGATAGAAAAACGAGTCCAAACACGGTACATCTGATGTTAAAGATGATATGCGGTCGGTGATGTAGCGCGCTTACCCAGACCTCCTGGAAGACTAGAAGTCACCTCTACATAGGAAGGTAAAGCAAGGTACTCACTATATGGCTGTGGCCGTCCGCCGGTGTACTGAGGCGACTGCAGTAGCGGAGCGCTTCTCTGCACCGGCTGGACCTCATCCGACACTGTGAACAACCGGCAATATATTACTAATTAAATAAAAACAAATCGCACCACATTAAAAAAAAAACTAAAATTCGACTACGGGGATAATAAATCATCATCTTAGGCCGGCAACATACATACGGAGTTCCGTTTCAGAATTCCGAATCGGGATTCCGTTACCGATCATATCGAACATATATACATATATATACATTCGAAATATACAATTTCGAATATATACATTCGAAATTCCGAATAGAAATGTCGAATCGAGATTCCGTTACCAGCCACATATATTCGGAATTCCGAATAGAAATGTCGAATCGGGATTCCGTTACCAGCTACATACATTCGGAATTCCTAATAGAAATGTCGAATCGAGAGTCCGTTACTGGCCACATACATTCGGAATTCTGAATAGAAATGTCGAATCGAAATTCCGTTACCGGCCACATACATTCAGAATTTCTAATAGAAATGTCGAATCGAGATACCGTTACGGGCCACATAGGTACATTAGGAATTCCTAATAGAAATGTCGAATCGAGATTCCGTTACCGGCCATATACATTCGAAATAGCGTTTCGAAGAGAAAACTTCGAACGGAAAACTACCGTACATATGGTGGTATACGCACGCATATGGTAGGTCCATCGATTTGGATGGATTTAAACGGAATTCTGAAACGTAATTACAAATGTATGTGGGGCCAGCCTTAAACAGAGAAGTACTTGTTTTAAGCGCTTCCCACGCATGTGTAAAGGATTGTGTGATTTTAATAGGTAGTTAACGGTCGAAACTCTACCACATAAAGTAGCAAGTTGAGACCTGCTACCTTATTGCCGAATTCTTCTTCTCCGAAGCTTTCTAAAACCGAATCCCAGGAAACATTTCTATACTTAATCAGTAATACAGGATACCCAGCGTTTTCAACGTTACAATAATTTATATAGTTTAAAAACTAAAATAACCGACTTCCATGCCCCGCGATTCAATTTCAGTAGCAAGTTTGAGACGTTTATCGTCATATCTCTGGAGACTTATCAGATCTCGATGAAATTACAATGGAACCACCTCGGAAACGTACCCTACCGATTAAAAAAATAATCATTCGAATCGGTTCACACAATTGATAGAGTAATCGCGTAACATACATACAAAAAAAAACATACAGACGAATTGAGAACCTCCTTCTTTTTGGAAAGTCGGTTGAAAGAAAATGTGAAAGAATGTGCCTAATCCATTGTTTTAGTGCATCGATATAGAAAGGTAGTTGCGGTACTCTCTTAAGCCACCTAAATATAATGAAACTAGAAACAACTACTTGAAAACACGAATTTCTAATGTCAAGCTTGATGTGCATGAAGAACAGAGGAAGGCATTGTTGCTAATTATTTAAATGGATCTGCGATAATTGCACATGTAATGTATGTACGTGCTACACAAACGCCAGTTCGATTGTGACTAAGGTGAAATTATGTTTGCGAACCTTATTCATACGGCCCACATTGACGAGCGGGGTTATCTTTCTTATTTTACATATATCGATGTTTTAGTGGGATGTAAGGTAGCACAAATACCACCTGTGCTCCCAGCCAACCTCACCTGCCCGTGGTGCATCCTGCTGACCAACCAACGAGTCTCTGGCAACCGAAAAGTTGCGGTATAACCATTACGAAATTATGGCGTAGGTAAATACTACAGGCCGGTGACGGGCAGCAGCGTCACCGGTGCGAGAACCTACGTCCAGCGATCGCCAACCCGCCTGCCCAGCGTGGCGATTAGGGCCTACGTCCAGCAGTGGACTGACACCGGCTGATGATGATGATGTTTTAGACTTAACCCATCTTCGCATTATTGCGATAAATATTGCGCAATATTTCTAATGAAACCGGTTTGAGGCACATCGGTTGTAGGTATGGTTTCAAAGTATATAACGAACATATGTCGACACTTTTTGTTTTATATACTTATTAGCTGTGCCCCACGGCTTCGCCCACGTTAAAAATATCCTATAGCCTAATCTAAAATGGCTATGCCTGTGCAAAATTTCAGCTAAATTGGTCCAGCCGTGAAGAAGTCCCAAACAAACACATATACAACTGATATCGCATTTATAATATTGTTCAATTATAATTAATCGCATTTATTATTGTTTATAATATGTTTTAAGTATAAACCACGATGTTTTAATGTAACGTTTTGCTGTAAACACTAATTCCTATCTAATGTAAAAATAATTATATCTTTAAGGATTTGTATTTCTCGCTACAGTGCTAATAAAACGTGTTACCTTATATACGTTTTATGAGCACTGTAGCGAGTAATACAAATCCTTAAAGATATAATTATTTTTACTTAACTTATTAACTTAACTTAGAGTAAGACACGAACAATATAGTATAGTATGTACAACGATCCGCGGGAGGGCACTGGTGACCTGTACTACAGGTTTTTTAAAATCTATTTCAGGCACCAGTCTCTCACAAAGATAGGTTGGATATTCTTAAGCTTGGCTGTAAGTTCTGTAATACAATTTAAGAACCTTTTATAAGAGTAAATAAACTTTTTATTTATATATTTTATTTATATTGGTGTTGATTCAGTATTTATGAACGGTACAAAACTAGGTTTCCTAACTCGGAGGCTAGATCATCAATTATTCAGTAGATCGTTCGTCTTAGGACGTCCAGTTCATTTCGGTTACAAATACATTCGGCGTATTTCCTATTATTTATTTTGAGATATTGGTAAATCAACAGACAACATTATAGTTGGAAACTGGCCAAGTAAGAGTCGAATTCGCACGAAGGGTTCCGATAGAACAAAATTTTCCTGATAAAGTTTTATGTGTGTCGACCGACCACCTTTCATTTTAATTTTTATTCTGTTTTTAATATAATTTGTTGTTCAAGTGCACATAGTATTATATAATTTGTGAACAACTCAAGTTATATTATAGTATTACTATTAAGGAGATATAAGTTGACTTAAATTTAAGTTGCCCTGTTGTGAAAGGCGGACAGACGGACGGACAGCGATGTCTCAGTATTAGGGTTCCGTAGGTACCTTTGGGTTCGGAACCCTAATGGAACTGATAATGAAATAAAAACTAAAATATTAAGCGGTATTTTTTGAGGAGCTGGGCTGGTAGTTTCTTCATAAATAGCGATGAAATAATGGTTTTTCTTCGTCCATTAAGCATTTCCAGGTGTTAAAATAGAATATATTTGCTATAAACCGGTATATACCGGTAATCGTCCAGACGTAGACTGTCCGATGCATAAATGATAACATCGGCTAATGTACCTAACCTACCTACCAGTCTGTTGTATCGCTGGGTGCTCTATAAATTACTGAGACGAACTTATGGTAGGGGACTCCTGCTAGTTTCTATTGGTAGGACATTCGGTAAGGTTGGTAAGTGATGATGCGGTCGAGGATGGTAGCAAGCTAGGCCTAGAATGAAAACTGGCTCTCAAGTATAGCTACCGGATGACATTAGATGTTTGGCGACAGTATTTTCTAACTTCAGGGTGGTAGCTAGCCAAACGAACACTAGATAGTGTCCTAATACTACGGAAACAATCAATCAATCAACTTTTATCTGGCGTTCAGTCGGTGTAAACGCGTCTAAGGCAGGGCGCAAACGTGGACACTTTTGAGTCTGGTGTCAGACACAAGATACCGATGAATATTTGATTTCTATGTTTGTAATCATTCACTCCCTGCGCATACGTAAACACTTTTTGTGTTTAGTTGCTTCCACTTATCACATAATTATGACGATCAAAAAGTGTTCGGTGTCGGTAATACTGGTGGGCGTTATTTAACGTAAGCGGTTCTAGAAACTGCTTACGAGGCTAATAACTGTATACGTAGTTTCGCGGATCAAAAGTAAGCAGTTATTTTTCGTAAGCAGTTTTGTGATAAGAAACGTTACTTTTCTCAAAAACGTAATGCAAAATGGTTATTAGATTACGCGTACGCAGTTTTGTGCGGCGATGTGCTGTGACTAACTGTGTACAAGCTAATAACATTATTCACGAAATAGTGAATAAAATCAAAATAATATCGTTTAAAAACTAAAAAACAACCGACTTCAATGCCGCGCTATTCATTTTCAGTACCAATTTTGAGATTTTTATCTCAATATCTCTGGAGATACTTATCATACCTCGATAAAATTACCATGGTACCACACTTGGGATATCTCCTTTCGAACAAAAAAAGAATAATCGAAATCGGTTCATAAACGACGAAGTTATCCGCGAACAAACATAAAAAAAAAAAAAAAAAAAAATATACGGTCGAATTGAGAAACCTCCTCCTTTTTTTGAAGTCGGTTAAAATGTATTACTGAAATAATGCGAAGCATTCGTATCTTAACAGCATCAATGTTAGTACGCGTGCAAAACTGTTTTCCGAAGTAGCTCTATATGTGCGCTGTGTAGAAAAAACCGATTACTAAAATAAGCGTTTTTAAAACTGCTTACGCGCAATCATGACACTACGTATAACTAGTTACGCGAAAAACCGATTACGACCCATCTCTAGTCGGTAATTGGAAACTAAAAGTGTCTACGTTTGCGCAGCCCCGAAAGTAGCAAATCTGCATCATCCACACAGCTAAGCCTATAGTTCACACGTTGCCGCAACATGCATTTCTCAGACGGTAGCCATACACCACTAAAAGCTCCGTACATACCACTAACCACACCGTTACATATCACTCTACTGCAATATTGTAGAATAGTGTAGCCAACCTCATCATAGGGATCAACTTGGGCAGTCATCTCAAAATATTTTTTTAGTATGAAGGAATGAATGAATGAATGAATTAATTAATGACAACTCTTTATTGTAAAAAATATAAAGATATAAAAGTTCTAAAATTTATACAATGGGCGGTCTTATCGCTTAAAGCGATCTCTACCAGACAACCTACGGATGGAGTGGAGAGTACGAACATGTCAAGTATCCCCATCTCATATCTATTTATTAAGACTTCAAAAATGGAGGAGGTTCTATGTTCATTCAAAAAATCTTCTTAAGTTTGAAAGGGTATGCTTTCCAGGTAGTTTCATTTAAATTTCATAGAGATCTGACGAGTATCTCCAGAGATATGGAGATAA
Organism: Cabera pusaria; assembly: GCA_954871355.1. Classification (NCBI taxonomy): domain Eukaryota; kingdom Metazoa; phylum Arthropoda; class Insecta; order Lepidoptera; family Geometridae; genus Cabera; species Cabera pusaria. Next base: position 3,222,747 of record OX940910.1, read on the forward strand.
ACATATGAAACTTGCTACTGAAAATAACTATGGCGGCATTTAAAGTCGGTTCTTTTAGTTTTTTTAATTATCTTAAATTATAATCTAAGCCGATATTATAATAAGATCATTTAAAAAAACCAAAAGAACCGACTTCAAATGCAGCGCTATTAATTTTCAGTGCCAAGTTTGAGGTGTTTATTTTATCCATATCTCTGGAGATACTTATCAGATCTCGATGAAATTACTATGGTACCACTCTCGGGATATCCCCTTTTCAACAAAAAAAGAAACATCAAAATCGGTTCATAAACAACGAAGTTATCCGCAAACACCCATAAAAAAAAACAAAAAAATATATACGATCGAATTGAGAAACCTCCTCCTTTTTTTTAAATCGGTTAAAAAGGAAAGATTTGATTTTTAGTTTGTTTGTTTGTTACGATTTAACTAAAAAAACTACTGTACCGATTTCAAACATTATTTTACTAATGGAAAGCTACATTATCAGCGAGTAACATTTGCTATATTATCCTCGTATTCTCACGGCAAAGTCAACTACGCGAGTGAAACCGCGTGGCGCTGCTAGTTTTCTATAAAATATATTTTAAACATGAATGTTCTATAAAATATATTTTTAATTAAATCTGTAGATTGTCATCTACCAATACTTAAAAATGTTCGATTAAATGCTCCTGAGCACGCACGCGGCTTCTTATCCATCTCTCCACAGTTTAATGATATAAGGTAACAGTACAAGTACGACGCTCGCCTGATGGTAAGCGATAACGTCTACCTATTACAGATACAGCGGCATACAAAATTCTGGACTGTTAGAATTTTGCATGTCACTACACTGCGCCCGTTACCTCGATACATAAAGATGTTGAGTCTCACATGCCCTGTAATTTCACTGGACACCTTGCCATTTCACCCGAAAAACATTCCTATTTCACGGCTGAAAATTGATAGGCAAAGTGGTGGTACCGCCCCAGGCGTGCTAACAGAAGTCCTGCCACTACAAAAAACTACGCTCCATCTAATCTAAGTACGTCCTACGCTATGTTTGCCGAACTCGTTTACCCCAACGGTTTATAATAAATCGATTCTTCAGTATATACAAAGCTCACTGGCCACTTTAGTTTGCTAATCCGGTGAGCTATGTCGATGACTTTGGTCCTCTGACATAACCCTTTTCTGGATTTATTCCTTCAGAGTACTGAACATAGCTCACTGACTATAGGTGTATAACTTAATAGATGTACCCAATAATGTTCTTAAATATCTAAGACAAAAATGCTTCGACAATTTACAAAATAAACTGTAGATCTACAGCTAAAACCGTAGGGCTGGCAACACAGTAGAAGCTCTCGGTACATTAGCAGATCTGTTGAATGATCAATTATTCAGAGGTACAAACCGATATCTCTGTTTCGAATGTAAGCAGGAATAAAGGTATGTTCAGGTACGTACTCAGCTGAATTGGAGGGCACATTCAAATGCATTAAAAAAACAATTTCCGAATTTAATTTCTGCGATTGTCTACCTTCGATTGCTGTATTGAAAATTCAAAATCAATGTGTTTAATCTTTCAGACGCGGTATGGAATTACCGAACTAAAGTAATCCTTCGCATTTCCCATAAAGTAATATAAAATAATTTATATCTTATTACGATTATCCCTTAGTACGAGTTTTCATACCAAACTCGATATCGTATATCGAACAAATTCTGTATGAAAAATAGTACAGCGCCACTAGTGGATACTACACTACACTAAATTTAGACTAATCAAGGAGCCAGAATAAGTCGAAAAAAATGTGAGATATGTCAAAAGCGTTAACGATAAAAACTCGTACTAAGGTAGTAGAGTATAGATAGATAGAAAATTCTTTATTGTCACACCTCATAACTTAAAGAATAACATACAAATTATTCATTTTATTAGTGTTACAATGGGCGGCCTTATCGCTGAAAGCGATTTCTTCCAGGCAACCTTTGGATGGAGAGGACTTATAGAAAAGAAGACAATAGACGGAGGTGTTTCTAATATAAGTTAAAAGCAAAAAACTAATATACCTACTAACTTTACTTCCTAAAGATACTAACCTACCCTACTAATTAAAGACTTACTAACTAAGATTAATATACAAACCAATATAGGGGAAAATTTACAACATTTGATAAATAAATAGCGATTTCAACTTTATATAATAATATCTGCAGTAGCAAATGTCTAGGATTGTTGACGGAGAAAGTGATCTTTGACCTGCGTCCTGAATGTATTTGGAGACTGCGCTTTTCTAATGTTTACTTTGAGTAGAGCTAGGTCAAAGTATGGTATTTTGTAGTAGAAGTCGTTGAAATTATATCTAATTTCTAACTTAATGTGAGGGCAATAGGTCTTATTCAGTCTTGTCAAGTTCAAGTATTAGAAGGATGTAAGATGGTATCGAGTCTAAACCACGTTGGAGCAGTGCATGTAATTAAGAGCGAACGCAGGGTGCACTATTCCATACAAATGTATTCCCCCGTTTTCTCCCTGGAAAATGCTTCCAGAGTAAAAATTGTTTCTACAAAATATCAAGGTCTCCTGTAGGTACGCCCCTATTATTTACTTTTTTGACCAAATAATTGCAAAAAGAAATAAAAGCCTTCTAACGTCCTCTTTAAGATTTTTGAACGGTCTTATTTCTATTTGCAATTGGTTGGTCAAAAAGGCCAATGACAGCATAGCTACAGCAGATCTTGACTATATGTAGAAACAAAATTTGCTCTTTAACATATTCCAGGGAGGAAACGGGGGAATACATTTGTATGGAAAAGTGCACGCCGCATTCGCTCTTAAATCGACTTCCTATTTAACTGTTAAGAAAAAGTAACAAGTTAACAAGTAAACTTACCGTAAGCACATCCGATGCATGCGCTGTAGAACCAACCGCAACCTCCGAACCAACCCTGCACATATAAAGACGAACACACTCTTTATATATTATTTAGATCTCTCTCAAAAATCTATCTCTCAATCGTTAACTGTGCATGCCAATTCGATAGTTATATAAAAAAAGCTACAAAATACGAATATAAACAATTAAAAAGTATATTTCTCTTCAATATACACATAACTTTGTATATGTCAATACATTCTGTGTGGTGTTTTTTGGCTGTTTGTTTATATATGTCATTTTTACTGTTCGTTTAATAACTATACGATTTTATATCTTCATTTTATTTTAAAAGAGTGTGTTTGTCATTAGTCTTACATGTGCATGGAAGGCGTTTTATTATTAAGAATAAAACAATATTAAATATATTATGACTGTACATAGAAGGAAACTAGATTGACCGATGTGAATACAAAATAGTCTAGATTTCTAATATTTTTTTTAGTCCGTCATATTTACATTATCAAAAATATTGGATACGTATTTTTTATTTTGTCAATCAAACAAAAAACGAGGAAGATATAGAGCGCTGAAATTCCGCGTGACGTCACGTGACTACACTTTTAGCGGTCCAAGACGTCACGAGCCCTCGCTCCCGAACTTTGACGCTCGTTATCATTGTCAATTTCTATTAATATGTAGGAATAAAAAAATACGTGTCCAATATTTTTTGATAATCCAACTGACGGATGAATTATTTTTTTTACCCAAGCATCATCTATATTAAATAATTATTAAAATGTTATATTTCATATCATTTGGTCAATCTAAATTTTCTTGTGCACATCTGTATGTTAAAGTAAAAACACTGTTGTGGATGCATTAATAAATAGCTATGTAAAATCTAGCTAAATATATAAATAGTGAAGCTGTAGATTGGTTCAAAATCAAGTAGTATACATATAATCTATAATTAATATATAAGTTTGATTTTGTACCAATGTATTACTTAGTAAAATATTAATGCATTTGAATGATTGCTGGCGAGTTTCGAAATCTATATTATTTTTACAATTATATATATAGATATATTATTCTCTATATATATATATATTAATATTTCAATAGTTATTATATACAACAAATTTCTAAATGCAAATCTTGCCATTTTATTAAACACGATTTATATTATTATTGTATATAATTACTCGTATATACGTTAAAGATCATTTCATGATCTCTACGAATAAATAATAAATGAATTCGAAGCATGACTGTTAATAATCGATTCAATTAAATCAATTTAATTTTGAAATAGTAAGACATTTAATTTTTATCATTGTAGGCAAGCATTGTATATTATTATTGTATATGCTACAAATAATAATGACGCTACTAGGCCTACTAAACTATTAACAAGAATAAGTTATAAACTTATATGTTTATAAATACAATTTAATATATGTTTTGTATGAATGAAACTTCGACCAGCATTCAAAATATAATGTAGAATATATATATATATATATATATATATAGTTATAGAAAGCAGTACGTACCGAGTTGTTGATGACCATGCTTGTGTCCTGCAGAAAATCTGGTGTAATCTGTCTGTACATCATTTGATCAGATTGCATATATATATATATGCATATGTAATATTGTATATTAATGTATTTAATATTAGCGAATATAAATGTACATTCAAAAATGACATCATCACATTATAATATATTATGTAATTTAGACATAATCCAATCTACTATACATAAATGGTAGGTATCCAGGTATCCTTATCGTATTTTAGTGATTATATACATTGTTTCTGTATATAATTGCTCCGGTATAAGTTATAAAGGAGCACTTTTGAATTTAAACTGTCAATATGTTAATTACAACGCATATGCTTCTTCTTCTTCTTCTTTGTTAGCTATATCTTCAATCTGATCAAATCATTGTGCTGGATAAAGTGTGATGTAGTAATTTTATGTAAGTATACATATGTAAGATGTATCTGTCTCTGTAATCTGTTTATACAACTATAAAACACATGCAAAAACAGCAAATAAAATCTACTTACATATGTTATTAAACAATCCAATATCTTTACTTATAAACGTCAATTAAACTAATAAAAGCTTAGAACCGTCATGTATCGACTATTTGCAACAGCGTGATGATAACAGTTTTAAGCGTTTCTTAGTTGAAGTAACGTTTTTAATGAAGGGTCATTTCAGATCGCGACGACGCGACGCGGCGCGCACTTAGGTATATATTAAGAAAGTGATACAAAAAAGAACTTTATACACACATATACACAAAATATATACACAAAAATTAACACATTTCATTAAGTTAATTCGGCGGCTCGCAGCACCACGACGCAGTCGAGCAACGAGACGCGCGGCGCGGTCGAATTATCTAACTGAAATGTGTGTCTTATTGTGTATTTGATAAAGTTCAATTTTTTATCACGCAGCTTCCCGCTGTGCCGCGTGAAACCAGAAGCATGGTCAAGTCGCGTCGCATGTGAACTGACCCTAAGGCTCCAAATTGACATTAAATTCAAATCTAATGCTAGAGTCAAGACACTACATAATATCTGAGATAAAAGTTCTGACGGCCCATTGGCGTAAGAGAGATTTGACTTGTAAGCGAGAGATCGCCGGTTCAAATCCAAGCACGGGCATTCGACCATAGGTGGTAAGTAATACCGATGTTCCGCCTGACTTGCTACAAAAAAGTAGCTTACCACCATCAAGGAGAATATGTTCCGCCATAACCTTTCGGTTTCGGAACCGGTGTCCGACAGCACACAGCTCTTGAGAGCCAGACCATACGTAGACCATACCAAACTATACCTAGGCCTAGCGTACCGTTTTCTCCATCTTTGTCCACATCATCGCTTACCATCAGGGGCCTTATTCAGTATGACCATTTTAAATTCTTACCGTGCCGTGTTACGTTACCTCCGCGTTGTGGTATTCTCTATGCCAATTTCAAGTTCGGTAACGCGGTAGGGTAAGGTTATGAGCGCGTTTTGAGCTGTCAAACTATCGTGACATATGAGGACGTGTAACGCGAGCGTTTTGTATAATTCACTTATCGTGTGGCATACAGAATATTTTTTTTCAATAACGTAACGTGGCGCGTTAAGGGACGCGTTATCTCATTGGTCATACTGAATAAGGTGAGGTAGTGGTCAAACGCTAGCCTGTAACACATGAACATTCCATCTGAATGTCTGGTATATGATATTCCCGTATCTATCAAGCATCATAATATCCAAGACTTTAAGCCAATGCTTAGGGCCAGTTTCACCGGTTCCTGATAGCCCTTATAGGAACTAATCTGGCCGATTTTTGACAGTTTTCAAACACGAGAAGGTTCTCAATTCGTCTGTATGTTTTTTATATGTATGTTACGCGATAACTCCGTTAATTGTGAACCGAATTGAAAAATTTTTTTTAATCGGTAGCTCGAGTAGTCCGAGGTAGTCCAATTGTAATTTCATCGAGTATGATCTTCAGAGATATGATGATAAACGTCTCAAACTTGCTACTGAAACTGACTTGCGGGGCATGGAAGTCGGTTGTTTTAGTTTTTAAACTATCTTAATCATGTATTATATAGCGTCATCGTTGTCTGACAGATGACGAATAACTTATCTGAAACTTTATCAGGGACCGGTGAAACTGGCCCCTAATCTCACAAATTGTTATGACGCAGCCGAGATTCGAAACTGAGATTGCGAGATTAGATCGTATCGTTTACTGCCGACTGAACTGCGAAACTGTCGTTGTCCAGTAAAGAATATAAGGATTTATAAGTACAAGTAATATTTTTAATAAACTGGCCAAGTGCAAGTCGGACTCGCACTCGTAGGGTTCCGTAACACAGTTAAGTATTCCATAACTATGATTTTTCGCAACTACAAAATTAACTTTGTTTTTCATAGTATTTGTATTAAAAACAAAGTTATCTTTGCGGTCGCCATATCTCTAAAACTGCTGACTGTATCTCATTCAAACCAATTTTCGTTGTTAGTTTTTATTGAGATCTACAGCATATATTTTTTTAGATTCATCTCTCCCATACTTTAAAAGTTAGAGGGGGAGGGGGGGACACACATTTTACCACTTTAGACGCGCCTATCTTTCAAATGATTGACTTTGAGAAAAAATGATTTTAGGACCCTTAATGTCATTTTTAAAGACCTATCCATAGTATAGGTCCTATCCATAGTATAGTATATATCCATATATCACGTATAGGTTTGAAGAAAAATTTTTTTTTTGTTTCAGTTCCATGTATCGGATGCCTTTATATTTTTTATCGGATCTTTTATATTTTTTATTCTTGTATAAAAATCGGAAAGCGGTTTACAGAATACATCTATCTACCAAGTTTCAATTCTGTAGTCCTAACAGTTTCGGAATAAAATGGCTGACATACGGACGGACAGACAGACAGAGAGACATGACGAATCTATAAGGGTTCCGTTTTTTGCCATTCGGCTACGGAACCCTAAAAAAGCTTTTTAAACACAAGCTTTTACATAATCTAGAACCAGACCCAAAGTAAGTCAAGACAAACCCAACGAGCCCAAGCACAACGGGTATAACATGTGTAGTTTAGGAGTTCCTTTAGCCACCTTCCAGCTCCATCATCAGATCATGACAATGTCATCATAATATTGCATTGTCACGCGATTTACACATGTATGCAAAATTTCAGATCAATCGAACCACTGAAAGTCGCTCTAAAATCAATCGCAAGATTTGTGACGGACAAATAAATTCGCCGTGAAGTAGAGATAAAGCTTGTAAAAAAGATATTTAGTTTCTCGTCTCCACATACAATTTATATACACACTAAATAAAACTAAAATTAAGATAGTTTAAAAACTAAAACAACCGACTTCCATGCCCCGCAAGTCAATCTCAGTAGCAAGTTTGAGACGTTTATCGTCATATCTCTGAAGACACTTTTCAAAACTCGATGAAATTACAATATGGGACCACCTCGAAAACATGCCCTACCGTTTAAAAAAAAGAATCATTCGAATCGGTTCACAATTGACGGAGTAATCGCGTAACATACACACAAAGAAAAAAATGATAATAAAAAAACATACAGACGATTTGAAAACCTCATTCTTTTTGGTAGTCGGTTGAAAACAGGTAAATTGAAATTAAATTGCTTATTTGCAAACTTTTCCAGTAGAATAAGAAGATTACACAACTATTTTGGTGTGGTTGAAAGTAATTTGAAAGAATATTTGCTAAGTCTTGAAAATTGAGTTTTAAATATAAATGTGAGAAAGAAGATTATTTTTATGTAGTATTTTTATGTAGTAAACCGTAGTTAAATAAATTGGATGTACGTTATTCTTATTCGAGTTACTGAACATTTTTATGAACATTAAACGTATTTTTATTTGGGTTACTGAATATTGATTAAGTAACTAGCTAGCGTCTGTAGACCTCGCGAGTTTAATTACAATTATATGGTCAATCATTGAGAACTCTTAACAATTTTAATAATGGCAATATCTGCCGTCATAACTATACGGTATTTCGGCACTAAACAGTCCTTAAGAGACAGATTATTCTAAGCCTAGCGTGTTCACTATTCTCGAATACATCATCATTTACCACCAGGTGAGATAGTGGTCAAACGCCCACTATAGCCTATATGATATAAAATAAAATATACAAAAAATAAATGCTTAATTATGAAATACACATTCCTACTTGACCGTATCAAGAAAATAAAACGACCTTCAAAAAACTTCAGAACGGAAATTCCCTAAGTAGCCGTGAAGCGTGAATGGTCCCGAAGAGACAGCAAAGTCGTCCAAATACATAAACCGTTCGCCTGGAAAGTCACAGAGGACTATCAAAACACTTCCCATTTTGTCATAATACAGTTTGTAAAAGCGTTTTGCACCACAATAGCCGGTCGAGAAACTTTAGGGATCTCTAATTTTCATAGGTTCGAAGACGACTCCTTGATATTCGGACACGCTTTTATTCAGGTTTATTGGTTTATATTTATGTGATAGATCAATATTTCACAAACTTGAGTCGGATTGTGTGCATCGTTTGGACGAGAAATAAACAGTATTGGCGCTTACGGCATTATTGATATAGCAATGATCTATTAGGCTGTAAATGATAACATTATAATTTATCTACATTTATGTGAACAATATTTGAATAGATTAGAATAGAAACCGTTATTCACACAATTAAACACTGTACATTCAAGCAATTTTAAATTTAACTTCATGAATGTCTCCGATGTATTTCTTGTTCTTTCTATCATTCTTTTTCCTTTTAACGAACGAATGAATTGGAATCCATTTACTTGTTGTTATTAATAGCATAGTTTTTCTTTCACCGTCTTGGTCTATTAACGGGTACGGAATAAATTATAGCAGGAGAAGGTTAGAGTTGTGTTCGGTTTCTCAGCATCGCTAATGCCGTCCATTCGTCGTGGGGCGTCGAGCCCACATCAATCCTAGCTCATCAAGCTTAGCTGGTCCTATTATAGAGGAAATCCCCTGGATTCGCGGAGTTTGAGCCTGATTGCGAGAGTTGACAGTTGTTTAATTGGGGATCTGTAGAATGTTGAAACGGCCTAGTATCTAGGCCTCTAGTTAAGCCAATCTAAATGTCCATCTATTCCACGCAGTATAGAAGACTCTGTTTTATAAGAAAGTTTCTACTCGTTAGAACATATAACACAACCTTTCTCGAGTATGAGTATATCAAAACACAGGGCCAACTAAAACGCCTGACAACACGACAATCGGATATATCCCTCAGTTTGCCTCTTAGTTACCTCCGAACCACTCCAAATAAGCGTGAAACTTACTGATATTCGAGAAACGGAATACGTTTGTCGGTGAACCGTATTGAGGCGTTGGTTTGGAATAATTCCGGAGCTATTGTATCGCCCTGAGCAGTAAGACTTGGTAGAGTATTTACCCCTAGGGGAGGTGGTTGACTGAGCTATAAGTAAAAGCAGAAAGGGCGGAAATGTGTGGCGGCTTCAAGATATATTTCGTGTAGTAGTACGAGTATAACTATTTTCCATAGAATACGATATTTTTTCAGGGCCCTTTAATTTTATGTTTCATACACATTTTGAAACAGGGAACTGAAGATCGAGCTCAGTGGCGTGTCATAGGAGAGGCCTATGTCTAGCAGTGGACGAATACTGGCTGTTAGATGATGATGACACATTTTCAAATCGGTTATGTATTGACGGATTTCTGAGGTAACATACATAAAAAAAATACAAGCAAATTGAGAACCTCCTCCTTTTTGTCAAGTCGGTTGGAAAGTTGCAGTAGCAGTTAATTAAAGTTTTTAAAAGAAGGAAAGTATAAGTACAACGTTCAACATAACTTAAATACACAAGCCACAAAAACCCTCTGAAGGGGATCCTAACCCAGGTCTTTCAAAATAAAAATCAAGACCAAATTCTAAGAAATACCGCAAGGTCGACAGGTCGATACCAAAATCCAGCGTAACTGACAAATCGATACATCTAACAAGCAATTTGGAATAGAACAAGCCAATAAGACATGTCACCCAATATTCGGCATAAATCCCGACAAGCAGACGACGTAACGTTATTCTCTTTCATTTATCTGTTGAGTTACTTCTATATTTTGATTAGATATAACGTTGTGGATTTTGTTTAGAAGCTCTATTAAGTTTGCTGTCTGTTGTAATACATTTAGAGAAATGGGACGATTTTGGTAGTTTTATTTTATCTAGAGAACTGTACTGACAGTGTATTGTGAGAAAAAAGAACATTAAATATATACATATTATATTAAAGAAGAATATTAGAACACATCAATTTATTTAAAAAAATAATAAAAAGGGCATACAAAAAACATATTTTCATATATTATATTATATCGTCAGTGGAAAAGAAATAATGATAAAGCGCCACTAGGGTCTAAGAAAAAAAAATTAAATGATTTTTTCCAAAAAATAAAACCTTAAACCTCTTTCCCTAACAATGTAATTTTGGCGCTTTAGCTTTTTTCCTTGCCACTGACGATATAATATATTTTATATCTCATAGGCTACGTTTGACCACTATCTCGCCTCGTGGTATGCTATGATGTGGTCGAAGATGGCAAAAACGCTAGGCCTAGAATGGTCTGACTCTCAATGGCTGCATGCTGCCGGAACATCGTAAGGCTATGACGGCAAATTTTCTCCTTGATGGTGGTAATGGTAAGCTACTTTTTGGTAGCAAAGCAAGTCAGGCCATTTAGTCACAACACCTAATGTCTCATGCCACAATTCATGTCTAAAATGTCATTGTTCGTAAATGGCCACGGCCGAACTCTAACAATCATATTTATTTCTTATAGCGTGCTTTAAATACAAGCCTTAGTTATAATGTTTTGTGTTTTGGGAATAAATAATCATTCATTTATTCAACGACAGGACTAATATAAAATATTGATAATCTATGATCGTTTAATGAACTAAAAGAACCGACTTCAAACGTCGCGCTAGTCACTTTCAGTACCAAGTTAGAGTTTATATGTTTATCTTCATATCTCTGGAGATACTGAACATATCTCTATGAAATTGAAATGGGAAGTATACCAATTCAAACAAAAAAATAATTAAATTGTTAAACACAATCTAAAATGTCATCGCACCGACGGGACATGAACCCGCAATCCGGAATAACATGTTCCGGTGCTTTGAAATTTTGGATTGTGTTTAACAACTTACAAAAATATAAAGTGTGAAACACTTCAAAGAAACATAATATTTAAAAAAAGAATTTTCCAAACGGGTCGGGCAACTTTAATAACTATTACTTAAAGTTGCCTGACCCGATTTGGAAAATTTTTTGGATGAATACATAGAGATAGAGTGAATATAAATAAAAAAGATTCCGACGTATTGAGGACTGACTCCTTGTTTATGAAGTCGGTTAAAAATACGACTACTTCGCAGGTCCAAGCGAGCGTAAGCCGAGAAGTCTTGAATATGGTTCAGTTGGTACCTAACAACACATATCAAACGGATAAGACGACACGATTGAGTAGGTATCGGTTTTGATATGCAAATATAATACCACCGGTAGTAGATGTAAACTGTAAGACGGGAAAGTGTCGGGAGGTTTTTTTGAAGTGAATACTTCTTTTTTAACCGACTTCAAAAAAAGGAGGAGGTTTCTCAATTCGACCGTATATATTTTTTTTTTTTTTTTTATGTTTGTTCGCGGATAACTTCGTCGTTTATGAACCGATTTCGATTATTCTTTTTTTGTTCGAAAGGAGATATCCCAAGTGTGGTACCATGGTAATTTTATCGAGGTATGATAAGTATCTCCAGAGATATTGAGATAAACATCTCAAAATTGGTACTGAAAATGAATAGCGCGGCATTGAAGTCGGTTGTTTTTTAGTTTTTAAACGATATTATTTTATTTCTTTCTTTTAGCGGCGTTGTGAACTTTTGTGGGACAGGTAAAAAATGTTAAACTCGCGTCAGGACATGTGACTTGATCGAAAATTCGTAAGCCAGGGGAGAGTAGAAACTTTTTTGGTATGGTTAAAAAATGTTAAACTCGCGTCAGGGCACGTGACCTGATCGAAAATTCGTAAGACTGAGGGAGAGTAGACCAAATGAACAACGTCAACAACGTCAAGTTTTCACTTCTGCCGGCACTCCCGGAGTGCAACCCGTTGTATTTTTTACATATGATACGCTAGCGTTTGACCACTATTTCGCCTGGTGATAAGCGATGATGAGTTCGAGGACGGTGAACACGCCAGGCCTAGAATGGTCTAACTCTCAAGGGCTGTGTGCTGTCGGAACACCGTAAAGGCTTTTTCTTTTTGATGGTGGTAAGTTATTTGTTAGCAAGTCGGGCGGAACATTGATATAATGCTCCTACCACCTGTTGAAAGTTTAGTTTAGTAACTCTACATATTTTCAATCGACTTCAAAAGAGAAGGAATTTTTAATGATCAAATTTATCCTAGCAATATTTTCGAGGAATATAAAGCCACCTTGTTAAAAAAAATTAAAAAGATAGAAAATTAATTATTGTTAAAGTTATTATTTAACGACCAAGTACCTAAGTTTTAACGGTATTTAAATTCAAATACTATGTCGACCACCTATTAGAAATTTTCATAAGTTTTCAAACACAGCCATATATATGTAGTTAACATAAAACCACCTTAAAAATAATTTCCAGGTACAAAAACAAAACCATTTCATAAACTGCGCCATCGTTCTGGCAAAATATAACCCCATCATCAAAAATAACCCCGATAGAAATTAATATTATAATAAAGTAATATATAGTAACCCTTCTAGCCCTAAGCAATACTCGTTACAACCCTTAGGGTGGAGCTTAGTGGGGCAATGCTAATTGACCTTTAGAATATAGATGACTAGTACGGAATCTGGTTTTTAATTTTTTTTACAACGAACTGGGTAGCCCTTGATCACTATGTCACCTGATGTTAAGTGATGATGCGGTCAACGATGGAGTGTGCTTACCCAAAAGATACCTATTCACTCGCGATTTGAAGACCTCCATATTCTACTTAACCGGAAACACAGACTCAGGCAGGGTATTCCATTCATTGGCGGTTCGTATGATCAAAGGAGCAAATCGTTTCGTTCGGATAAATGGTATATTCAATATTAATCGGTGGCGCCTTTTAGTGTCTCTGGATGTCCGATTATAAAATGGGGATGGTGGAATCAAATCATGCAGTTCCATTGCACACTCTCACACTATTTGTACAAAATTGTGTAAAAGTGTATCATGAGAAATACTGGTGATACATGTAGAACCTTCTGGTGCTACACTATGATGTCATTAGCTACGCCATGACGTCAGTGCTACGCCGTAGTCATCCCTGCGCTACACGAGGGGAAGATGCGAGGAAGGAAGGCATTCTAATATACACTGATTAAGATAGGGATTGAACTTGGTACCTCTGGCCTCAAAGCCGACCATTCTCCCACTACACCACTGGGCCCTAATTTCTAATTTGAATTATGAAGCGGCAATCAAAACTTCCACACTCTTTAAGGAAATTAATGTTTAAAAGCTTTTATCTCCACTCATAACGTGAAGTTCTGATTATCAATTAAAAAATAGTAACATAATGACAGACTTTATGCATGTACCATTGAAAAAAAAGGAGGCGCGTAGCTAAAGCTAGTAGAAAATCTACGCTGTAGAAGTGAAGATTCCTTCAAATTCAAATTTAGATTTACGCGAACGTCACTTCCGTTGATTCCGGCCGTGACGCTACGTCACTTCTGTTTACACATTTCACATTCAAAATATTTCACTTAAAAATATCACTATGACTCCCACCAAACCTATCATGGCACATTATCCTCTAATGCCTGCACAAGTGGGTCCTCATTCCTATACATAAGTCTATAAGCTTTTAAACGCTATTCTGTGTACACCCCGTATCCACTAGGGCTTATTACAAACCCTAGCTTCCACAGGCTGCGTCCCCATTACCCAAGTATCTAGGTCACGTCGACGCACTGAGTACTTGACATCGAGATAGTAGGTGGATCCAGTACAGAGTCAATTGAGACAAGTCGCCACCGATAAAATAAATTCAGTGCATTTTTTCTGACTCAAAATATTTCGTTTTAATCATCGTCAAAAGCCTATACTAGTCCAGTGTTGGAGATATACTCCACTTTTGGACATGTCATCGAATGAAAACGTCTAGAATGTTCTTTTGATTTTATACTATTACGAGCCTGACACCACATTCCGCGTAATGCAGCGGTCCGATCAAGTCATCAAAGCTACTCATATCAAACGAGACAATACAGTGAATTGTTCAAAATTAAGTCGGTCCAATGGTTTTACACTGAAACGCCAACACTAAATAGTATGCATTCAAATGGCTTCAATTCCGATTGCAATCGAAGGCGTTCAAACGCACCTTGAATCCGGTATGCAAGCAGGTAGCACGATATTGTATTGGACTAATTACTGTACACATCCTAGCTATGTGTTTCCGATTGGAAACTAAGTCGAGGTAAACGTTATCTATGTTTTATTTAACTGAGATTGAATGGTCGGTAAATGGTAGTTTTTTGTTTCAAAGGGTACCCTTCCCAGGATTCCCAGATGGTCTCATTAAAATTTTAACGAAATCGGTCGAGCCGTTTTTAATATATCAACATTTGTAGTACGATGCATTTGTATACCTCGATGACATGCTACTAACTACTGGCTACTTTGACTAGCGCGACGTTTGAAGTCGGTTCTTTTAGTTTTTTAACGATCTTAAATTATTACTATGCAACTGGCTCATTCCAAACAATCCTCCAAACAAAAAGCTACGACTCGTCACATAGCAGAAAAGTGCGAGTTATTCAAATCAATGTCCGCTACGGATAGCTACGCACTTCCGGTACGTGAGCAGTTTACTAAAAGGGAGAATCCTCCCCACCCCTTCGCATCTCTATAGATGTTATGGAATTTGCAATATCTTAAATGGAAATGGCCTATTTACTGTGTCGAGTGTGTCGCCTTGCATATATATGTGATTTTACTATTAAAGTAATAGAAGAAGGATTTTCTGAAGACAGAGTAGATACATATTTTTGATACTAGATGGAAGCAAAGTGTTCAAAAGTGAGTTATTTAGATGTCAGGAAAAAAATTGAGGCATTTTATGTGAAGTTCTGATAAACTCACTAGCTTTGATATTTATTAAACGTGTGTTAATGGTTTTTGAATAATTTTAAAGACCTATGTCCAGCAGTGAATTTTTATTTAAATTGATAACGTTACGATATTTTGTTCATATAATATCAGTGACAATACATTTCTATGTGAATAATAATTAAGATAGTTAAAAAACGAAAACAACTGACTTCCATGCCGCGCGAGTCAGTTTCAGTAGCAAGTTTGAGACGTTTATCGTCATATCTCTGAAGATACTTATCAGATCTCGATAAGATTTAAAGCCACCTTGGAGATGAGCCATATCTGTACCAAAGAGAATCATTTAAATCGGTTCACAATTACATTGAATTGCGAACCTCCTTTTTGGGTGCCGGTTGAAAATATAAGGCAAAAATGCGAGCAAAAGCTAGTTCAACATAAAACAGTTATAGTCCTTCCCTTGAGCAATAATCTTGAGTCCCCCATACGACATGTTTAGTGGAAAATCTCGAACAATTTGTAAGCATATTTCCCCGAGTTTTCCTCCGCGTATATACATACAGCTACGTTCATATTAGGCATATCGTTCGTAACTCACTGTCGGGCATTAATCCATACTTTATACAACTAACGACGCGCCCCGGTTTCGCACGGGTAGAGCATATATGCCTAAATGTTTAGCATTAGCTTGTTGCGTCGAGTATGAATTAACATCTTCAACAATCATCGTCATATTTCAACCAATTTACACAAAACCTTCGCAAATTATACACCCCAACCTTTCTCATAAATCACTCTATCTATTGGTGAAAACCGAAAGAAAATCCGTTTCGTAGTTTTGAGTTTATTGCGAACAGACAGACGCGGCGGGGGACTTTATAGTTTTATAATGTTTAGTGATAACTGGTCTCATTCCCAACATTACAGACATTAGAGTCACGGTTGGGTTGCACGACCGGGACATTGATACGCGGCATCAGCTGCAACACCAACAAATTACCACCAACCTTATCATCAACATCCATCACCACTGCCTGCTGCTTTTGGCGACACGCATATACAACAACTTTCTATCATTTAATCCGCTTCGACATAATCAACACCAAAACCATTTTCTTCGCTGGGAACGTGATGCCAGCGACCCCAGGCCTACCCACGCATCATAAAGGAGCTGGGATAGCTTGGTTACTCGCTGTCAGGGGGAAATGCACAATACACCCCAAGCGGGACGTCAGTGCGTGCAGGACATAAGTCCTCACGCTCGCGCTCACCTAAACCTCGCCTCACGTTATAAAGTATCCTATGTCCTAATATTCTACTCTCTTGACTATCTAAGTGCAAAATTGCAGCCAAATCGGCCCTGCAGTTTAAGCGTGAAGAGGTTATAAACAAACAAATATACGAAACGACTATCATACACAAAATCTCATTCATTTTGTAGGCAATTCCGTAAGATTGACAAGAAAACAATGAAAGTTTACCACGCTAGTATGAACATAGACTTAGTAAGAACGTCGACATGCAATTTACCACTTATTGTGGGTGGTAAAATTGCTGAATTGTGAGGGAGATTCCGGGTACTTCATTTGGCCAATGTATCGTCATTCGCTGGGTTATACCGCTTTTCGTCATATGTTTAGAAATGTTGCTCCTTGCTAGATATTTGTTAACGTTTTCGAATATTACATTTTTATTCTAAAAAATTAGAATAAAAATGTATATAGAATGTTGTAATATCAATTGCCGATAAAATATTTTAAACGTTTTCATCGTGATTGGTGACACAGTAAAACTTTCAAAGGGATATTTGTATTTATGAATTAATTCCCAAATGTTATTCAGTCAAGCACAAACGGTTAAATGGATTTTTACTAAATCTGGTAAACACAAAAAACTTCTAATCAACTTCAAAAACAAGAGTGCATGTTTTTTTTTGGGCACACTGGTTCTAAAGTGAAGACCGCGAATCGGCAAACCTAGCGTAGGACGCCCTGTGTCAAGGTGGAGCGACGATCGCAAAGCGGTGGGCAGTGACTGGAAACAAAGAGCCGAAGATCGGGCTCAGTGGCGTGTCTTAGGGGAGGTAAATGTCTAGCAGTGGACTGATAGCGGCTGATAATGATAATGATGATTTTTTTAAAACGTTCTAATAGCGGGTGAACAACGCGACGCAACTAGCGTTTGATATAAACCTAAATAACATAGACAATATTCAGTTATAAGTTATTAAAACAGTAAAGACGTGCGAACATAGAAGACTGAAAGAAAAGGGCAAACTCATATTCCTCATTACAATGGTAAACAGCAAATTTACCCACGAAAATATCTCAACCAAAAAACAAAACTAACATCCCACATATTCGATTCAAACTATCGAAACAAAACGATTGAATTCCACAATATGATTTATGTGAAAGTGCGAGAGGATTCCAATAGTTGATTCACACGTATCATAGACCATCGATTGAGTAAATAAACAATTGCAGTGATCAGTGCAATATCTATATTTGTGTTTGTTTGTACAGCACGGAATACAGAATAGCCAGTTGGGAAGACGGGATACTTGCGTATATGGATTGGAATCCGTACTCGATTTCTGCGAAGATATTAACTATTATCCTCGACCAAAGATAAAAGGCGATGGACATCCAATTGAATCTGACAAATGTTATTATAAAGTAAGTGACTTCCTGACGGACAAATTATGATTGTATTCTTAGTTGTAGGTATGATTTACATTTGAATATTTGTTTGTGACATAATAATACATTAATTTTAATCAATTGTAAATTTACTTGCTGGTTTAGATTTTTTTTTTTTTATTTTTTTTTTTTTTAATATTATTATTATATTATTACATTTAATATATACGTATGGTTGTTGGTTTAAAAGATTAATTATAAACATTATAATATAATAAAGATGTTAAACTAAAATTTGTACGCCTATGTGGCTCAAGCATGTATGTTTCTCAAATATTTTTGTCTACCAGATTGCATGCATAATCTTAATTTTGTGTGCATACTCATGTTTGGACAAATAAATGATCTTTATCTTTATCTTTATCTTTAGTCCAATCACCTCTTTTCACAGGAATGGGAACACCGGTCCCTTTGTGTGTTGAAATTAATATCCGAAAGTTAAAAAAAAAATGTACATCTCCGTCTGTCTCCGTTTTTCAGGTAGTCTTTAGACTACCTGAGAAACTGAATTCTACACATCATCATCATCATAATCATCTGGTATCAGTCCACTGCTGTTTATAAATAGGTCTTTGCCAAGACATGTCCACTAAACACATATATTGAACAAAATATGTTCAAAAATCTAACAACACAATCACTATTCAAACCCTAAATAATCTAAGATCGTTTAAAAAACTGATTGAACAGACATCAAATGTTTCTTCTTGCTAGTCATTATCAGTACCAACTCTGAGGAGTTTATCTCTGGAGATACTGAACATATCTCGATGAAATTATAATGGGACCACCTGGTAAGTATACCCTTTGAAACAAAATAACCGGCCAAGTGCGTGTCGGGCCACGCGCAATGTAGGGTTCCGTAGTAGCCCGTTATTCAATGCAAGTCTTTACCTGTTATAAACAAGCAACTAGGTACTTCGTCTTTGTCACTTTAAAGGATTTATTCTAAGGATTTTGTATTTGGCACAAAATTATCCGACACCCAAGTTCAACGACTATTACTGCTAAACTAATAAAGTTATCTTAACCGCTATAGTTTTCCTTTAAAGTTCATAAAATGCACTATTATCATGAATTTTTCCAGATTATTCAAGCCAGCAGTTGAGCTTTTAGAAAAATTTGCACTTTAAAGTTTAATATTTCGTAAATGGACTACTCAATTGAAAAATGGTATAAGCAACCCTTAAGTCATTTTAAGAGACCTATTCAACGATAACCCACACGATGGGGTCAGCGACAAAAAAAATTCATCCCCACTTCTCATGTAGGGGAGCTTACCCTAAAAAAATATATTTTTCTAAATTTTATTTCACCACTTTGTCGACGTAATTTAAATACATACCCCTACAAAATTTCAGCTTTGTAGTATTAACGGTCTCTTAGCAAAACCTCGGACAAACAGACAGACAGACATGACGAAACTATAAGGGTTCCTTGTCAGGACTACGGAACCCTAAAAAGGATTTTCCGAATCGGTTAAGCCGTCTTCGAGTAATTCGGAAACATACATAAAAAATACATATTCCAACGAATTGAGAACCTCCTTCTTTTTTGAAGTCGGTTAATAAAAACTATCTTTAGATATAACTAGCCTTAATCAAACCAAGTGTTTTCCAACAAAAGTACGATAGAAAACGAAAATGTACAAACATAACAAAATGCTATTTTCTCTTCGCAAGGTAAGAGAATATAATTTAGCAAGGTAGTTGATAAGTGTAGTAGAAAGCTTTTGTTAGATCAAAAGTGTTTTTGCATAAGAAAGAAAACTATCTCATCTCATTACTTTGAAACTCCTTGTTTCTTAACTTAAGTGATATTAGAAAGATATCTTGAAATAAACGGAAAACTAAGCTCAACATTGTTATTTTGTGGTGGAAAACTTTTGTGATAAAATTCTATTAATAATTACAATAATGTTTTGTTTGTTTAAATTATAGACATATATTTTGATCGCCAATATAATTAATTTAAAAATATATATACAATTTAAAAAAAACTGAATTAAGGTCATTGTCCGCTGGTAGGGTGGGTGTACCCAAAAAGCTGGCGACATTACCTCTTTGAATAGCAAGACTAATTCGTTGCCCGAGTTACGCGCAAGCGCTTTGGTCGTGGGATACATCTATCAGACGTCTGGACAATTCCTTTACAAAACCGCGTGCTTGTTGACTGCACAGGCCCCCATCCATGGTCAAGTATCTTTTCTGTGCCATGGACTCGACCCCAAACGGAAGAAACGCGTAATTGTCTCCAATGTATGCATATTTCTTCCGTGAATAAATTATTAATTAATTTAGAGCACCGTTGACGTAAAGTATAGATTTACTTCAAAGCAAGTGGTCGCCTTATCCTGGCACGGGTGTTTATCCAGGTGGTAGGAGCATATTATTTCGATGTTCCGCCAGACTTCCTAAAAGTAGCTTACCACCATCAAGGTAAGTAATCTGCACCATAACCTTACAGTTTTCCGGCAGCACACAGCCCTCGAGAGCCAGAGTATTCTAGGCCTCGCGTGTTCACCATCTTCGACCACATCATCGCTTACCACCAGGCGAGATAGTGGTCAAACGCTAGCTCATAAGATATAAATAAATAATAATAAAATAAATAGTTATACATCTATATCAAAGACACAAAGAACATTTTGAAATAAGTGCCATAGAAGTTTTACCTGTTAAGATATCATCTATAACTATGATCGCCATGTTTAGAACCCGTCATCTTCTAACCGAGTTAATCTATCTGATGTCTAAGCCCTGTGTAATTAGCACAGTATCAAACTAAATCTACTACAAATTATTTAAACGCACCAGATCTAATTAATGCCATCCATAATTTATACAACTGCCAACTGTGATTGCTAGAAGATGAATATATTAATAAAAGAGTATTGGACTCATCTTCTTTCTATTGACATTAATGGTAAAATAATTGGGCAAACCACTTGACATTTAATTCTATAATTAGGAGGAGGTTCTCCATTCGTGGGAATATTTAATTGTTATGCCAGCCGTAGTGTAAAAGAGTTACAAACTACCACAAAACACTTTTGCTTTTAAAATATTAGTGTAAGTGTAAAACACAAATATTTTACAAGCTAATGAGCTGGTGCGCTTTCAAGGATAGCTGCCGGAAGACATTCGATGTTTTGCGACAGATTCTCTTGAGAGTGGTAGCTGCCTAGGCGGACACTAGAGAGTATCCTACCACAATGCGGGGGTTGGTCTGAACTGGTCGGCTTTAACGGCATATGTACTGACTTCTGGCGTTAAAGCCGAACATTCTCCCACTTAAACCACTGGGTCCCCAAAAGTGTTAATTGGCAAAGCACCGGAACATGTTATTCCGGAGGTTGCGGGTTCAAGTCCCGTCGGTACGATGAAATTTTGGATTGTGTTTAACAATTTACAAAAAATATAAAGTGTGAAACACTTTAAAGAAACATAATATTCAACACATTTGTTTCAAATAGCAATTCAAGGCAAACTAACAAAATCCTTTAATAGAAACCATACAAGAACATCAACCGTACCTATAAATAGTTTGCTGTGCCCTGCGGTTTTACCCGCGTAGACATCATTCTCGTAGGAATACCGGGACAAAGTACCCTGTGTGTTATTCCAGGGTCTAGACTATCTACATACCAAATCTCAGCTCAATCGGTTCAGTAGTTTTAGCGTGAAGAAGTAACAAATATACACACCAACTTTCGCCTTTATAATATGAGTAGGAAGTAGGATAACCATAAAATTGCAACATTAATTTCTCCCCACAAACCATATCAACAATTGACACAGAAACTTTGAGGAATCCACACAAACAACCAAAATGACTTCTAATGAACTACCGGCGGGGGACCCGACTCATTCACCACTTCAACCCCTTTGCACCCCTCTCCACCCCCTTTAGATTAATTTTAAATAATTAACCAAACGAGGGAGGCATCAAAGCTCATTGGGGCTCAGGTAAGGTGTTAAGTGGGAATTCTTTGGGGAGTGCAATGGTTCCGTACCTAATTTTATTTAGTTTATGAGACAGTTGAGAAACCAAATAGGTATGAAAATAGCTAAGGTTTCTGTAAAAATATTTATTTTGGCCATAAGATGCAATTAACTCGATCAAAATAATCTTTAAATTTTGCACTTCTACTAATTTAATTAAACTGGAACAATTGAAATTAAATTGTAAATACATTAACATTGGTAAAGTCGTGTTATTACCAGGTATCAATTAATTCATACTATTTGGATATTTTTATTCTTCTATATATTTTTCTTCTTTATATAAAAAAATAATTTAAAAAATACTAACTTAACAGTGATAATGGTAATAACGGGTACAAAATCTATACAGATAAATAAAATTGAAGTGTCTGTTTGTAATTCCAAATTAACAATTAATATACGGTACTTACATTAAAAAAAAAACAATTTTTAATGTTTTCGTCTCTCTGTCTGTTTGTTCCAACTCATCTCTGAAACGGCTAGACCGATTTTAACGGGACTTTCAATGGCAGATAGCTGACATTATAAGGAGTAACTTAGGCGACTTATATTTTAGGAAAAAATAGAGTTCTGCAAAACAAAATTGATTTATGTATAAATGTCACCCATGCGAAGCGGGCTATAATGCTAGTTATAATTTAATTTTCATTCTGGCATATCGTTCCTTTTTACCGTTCCTCTTGACCCATACTCTCATAACTCCGCGGAACCCTAGAAAAGGGAAAATATTTCCCGTGTAACGAACAGGGCGCCTCATTAAAAGTTATAATGAAACAACAATGGCCACGTAACTGGGCAACGGCACATTTTATATATATTTCAGGTATTTTTAAGTAAAAATCGATTTAATGAAGGATCGGGCATTGCTTCATTGTGAATATTTGTTGTTCGCTCTGACGAGTTATTTGTCAGTAAAATTGTTATCTATTTTAATACGCTTTTATTAGCTTCAGACGTATGTATGTTTGTATGTTAGTATGTAACGGAATCTTTGAACATGATTTTAACCCCCTTCAAAACGTCGGATTGACTCGAAATTTGGCATACTTATTAAGGAGCGATGACAATAAATAAATTTAAAAAAAAAAATTTAAAAAAAAAAATTCGACTATAAAATGAAAAATAAATAATAGTTTAAAAAAATACGCTTTTATAGAAAATCCAACAAAAAAATAGAAAATAAATTTTAATAAATTTGAATTTAAAATAGTGTAAGAAAAAATGATTTTATTGTAAAAAAAAGCGTGGGGATTTCAGGATATTATCATTTTTTCTTACACTATTTTAAATTCTAATTTATCAAAATTTATTTTCTATTTTTTAGTTGGATTTTCTATAAAAGCGTATTTTTTTAGTTTTTTTAAACTATTATTTATTTATTACAAGCTTTTGTTTAGTTTCACTTGTCCCGATGTTTGTCATCAAATCTTGCAAATTTAATTTGATCCACTTCCCGGTCACCGATTGAGCTGAAATTTTGCATACATGTGTAAATCACGTGGCAATGCAATATTATGATGACATGATGCTGATCTGATGATGGAGCTGGAAGGTGACTAAAGGAACTCCTTAACTATACATGTTATACCCGTCGTGTTTGGGCTCGTTGGATTTGTCTTGACTTACTCTGGTCCTAGCCTTTGTAAAAGCTTATGTTTAAAAAGGTTTTTTAAAATATTACTTGTTTTGAGTAACTGAAATGAAAGGTTTTTAATAGCTTAGTTTGATAAGGAGTAAGGAGTTTTTAGAGCACTATTGGCGTAAGAATAGATGGTTTGACTTCTAAGCAAGAGGTCGTTGGTTCCAATCCTAGCAAAGGTGTTCATCCACAGGTGATAGGAGCATTCTATCAACGTTCCACCTGACTTGCTACCAAAAAGTAGCTTACTATTGAGGATAAAATATGCCGCCATTACCTTAAGGTGTTCCGGCAGCACACAGCCCTAGATAGTCAAGAGTATTCTAGGCCTAGCGTGTTCACCATCTTCAACCGCATCATCGCTTACCACCAGGCGAGATAGTGGTCTAACGACATATCAGATATAACAAAAAAATTTAATGACTCACTTGGCATGTAAGTAATGATGATCTCTCTTAAAGTATTGCGATATTATTTAATATATCTAATATTAGAATTCAGCGCAAGCAAGAGCAACAATATTAATACAGGGAAAGAATATCGACGAACACAATTTTACTCCAATTCTAAAAACTGTCAGCCACAACGCGCCACAGATAAAAAAAAGCAGAAGCGAATGAAAATAGCTCACTCCAGCACAGTTGAAATTGCAAATGGTTTCCAAGGAGGAAAGGGGTGTTTTTTTTTACATATAATTGAATAAAATATTGAGGGTAGACGTCGCCGATAGCGTAGGGAGAGATCAGTAGGTGAAGTTTAGTTATAATCACAAAGATTAAACCCTAAATTTTTGGATTGTGTTTTAAAAAGAATGTAACATTTAAACAAACATAATATTTGATTTAAGCAGTGCGACTTGTCTCGTTAGATCAGAAAATCTGTAATGATTTCATCCTAAGTGATTAACTTCTAAATAGTTATCACAGATGGCACCAGCGATGCATAATTGGGTAAAATGCAATCCATTACTTTCGTTGTATTCATAGGATTGTACTGTGGCTGAGTTGGTTACAGCGCCTGGGCATTATTCCCAGGAAGCGCAGTTTCGAGTCCCGTCATTACCATGAATTTTGGATTGTGTAACAAAGATGAAACCCTTCCAAAAGGAGTTTTCAACGTAGAATATTTTTCTGAAGATAACGATTAACCTTGTTGTTGTTTCTGTCCCACTCATTGTTATAGTAATCTTCTGTCTAACACTAAATGATAAATCAACGCGAAGGACAGAGGAAAAACATGCTTGATGTCATTCACGACCATAGCACACCTCCGCTGCGATACCATAACAGCAGAACCGCAGTGATTTCGCAATTGTACGTTGTAGGAAAAGCGGAACACTAGCGAAACTGCCTTTTCTAACACTTTTAAGGCTTCTATTATAGTCGTGTGTAACTCAGGAGTGATTAACTAAAAAGAGTTATATTTCCTTAAGACAAAGACTATTTCAGTATATCATACATTTCTCAACTGTCTTTTTCTCTTTTTCTCTTTCTTATCTTCTTTCATTATTATATCTTCGACGCAACGACTCATTTCGCGGAGTTAGAGTAAGCGGAATGTAACCATATAACATACCATGCGTTAAAAAGAGAGCGTAAAGGAGTTAGAGTAAGCAAGATGCATATAACTCTCTATGCGTTAAAAAGAGAGTGTAAAGGAGTCAGAGTAAGCGAGATGCATATAACTCTCTATGCGTTAAAAAGAGAGCGTCACGGAGTTAGAGTAAGGGAGATGTAAACATACAACAATCTTTGTGATAGAAAGGGAGTTATTAGGGATATAGAGATATAAAAGAGTTATGTATATCTTTTGTTCAAAAAGATACGTATCTATCTTTTCTCTTTAAGGACATGTTTTGCACATGGCTAGTCTTTTACACGATGGGTTTTGCTGTCAGTTTGCTCACAGTCACGACTGTGACTGATGGATAACTGATCGTGCAATGGGGTGACTGACCGATATTAACATACTTTGATTTGCAGCATGAGCAACCATCAGTCATGACTTTTGGTTTTGAATGACGGATAACCTACCGTGTAATGGACGCCTAACGCATAGATTTAACTATTATTATATCTCTTTCCCGGCGCGGTTTCGTCGAACTGCTCCGACGCCAGCTACACTTCCGCCGTTGTTTTGCGGTGCCGCGTTGTTTTAAAACGCCCAGTTCCGCTACAGTTCCACAGTTCAAACTAACCTCGATCGCGGATCGCGGCAGAATTCATCCAGCGGTTCCGCTACTCGTGCTTCGCAGCGGAGGTGTGCTACGAGCATCAAAGCATTACTATTCTTCAAGAGTTTGTTCTGCATGCACTCTCCTTTGAGTAAAACCTTCCGGGTTATATTACTTGTACTTAATTTCTAGTAATATAAGATCGTTTAAAAAAACTAAAAATAACCGACTTCAATGCCGCGCTATTAATATTCAGTACCAATTTTGAGGTGTTTATCTCCATATCTCTGGAGATACTAATTAGACCTCGATAAAATTACCATGGTACCACACTTGGGATATCTTCTTTCCAACAAAAAAAGAATAATCAAAATCGGTTCATAAACGACGAAGTTATCCGCGAACTAACATAAAAAAAAATATATA
The DNA here is from genome assembly GCA_954871355.1 of Cabera pusaria. Classification (NCBI taxonomy): domain Eukaryota; kingdom Metazoa; phylum Arthropoda; class Insecta; order Lepidoptera; family Geometridae; genus Cabera; species Cabera pusaria. The sequence continues at coordinate 3,249,281 of OX940910.1, forward strand.
TACGGTCGAATTGAGAAACCTCCTCCTTTTATTGAAGTCGGTTAAAATTAAGTTAAGAACGTTTACAAAATAAAAAATAAACGACTTCAAATGCCGTACTAGTCATTTTCAGTAGCATGTTAATAATAAAGACTGAAATAATAACTTTAATTTAAATTTAAGTACTTTAATATAAAGACTTGCCAAAAATATATCAAATAGAGTTTGTAGTACTACTGAGTCCCAAACTAAGCTCGAGGCCTGTATCTTGGGATCTTATAAAATGAAATGTAAATAAAATAAAATCTTCATATCTCTGGAGATACTCATTAGATCTCGATGACATTAAAATGGGACCAACTTGGAGAAGTACCCTACCGATGAAAAAAGAATCATTCGAATCGGTTCTCTATTATAATCACGATTTAAACTTCAACACCAAAGCCAGTTCATCAACCAATGTACCGACAAAAGCTCAACAAAAAAAGTCGCAACTTAGTCTACTGCGGCACTGTACAACCAATACGGTCGAAGACGCTCGGCCGATGCTATGAATATTAAACCAAGTGACACACGGCTGGAAAGATTGCCGATCGTTTATATCAACTGAACCGCTCTGTTTATGTCCCCCCTGAGAACGGGGCGATATAACGACCTTATTTTTTTCTTTTAAAAAACGAAGCTTATTAGCAATTTACTATACATTACTAGTAGTCTTGTTAACCCTTCCAACCTGCGCCTCCAACTAAGCCAACTAAGCTTTTTTTTTCTAAATTGTTAAAACACGTCCCGTTGGTACAATGAAATTTTGGATTGTGTTTAACAATTTACAAAAATATTAAGTGTGTAAAAGAAACATAATATTTTTTTTTCTGTGTTATATGCTGTATACTAGATAATAAAAATAAATTATACGCCATCGCCAAGCACCCTGTGTAACCAGTCCACAAATAGGTTGTCTGGAAGAGATCGCTCTGTGTAACCAATCCACAAATATGTTGTCTGGAAGAGATCGCTTTATGCGATAAGACCGCCGATTGTATCACCGAGTTATGTTGTTGCTATTTTAGATAATAAGTTCATTATGGTGTTTAATAAAGAGTTATTCTATTCTAAGCTAAATATGCTTGTTTGGAGTGGGATCACGTCAATAGTACAAGGGATGGGGATCGAATTTAAGACCTTGCGATCGACAGTCCGACGCCTTAGCCATTGGGTTATTGCCGTTTAAATTAATGAACGGGTGGGTTTCTGTTCAGTTTTCGATGAGGGCAACTTGGGTAGTTAGTCAGTCCCAAATTAATGTACAAGGACACTCAAACGATTTTATTAGTCTAACGTATTTAATTATATTTTGTGCTACTAAATATATACTATATACTATATTATAATTATACTTTGTGTATATTAAAAGTAAATAAGCAACCCGCGTCATCCACGTTCAGCATGCAAAAGCATTAAAAGAAGAAATGAATCCTCACAACAAAAGCACCTACCCCCATTTTCACGTAACTTCACGGTAGCAATGTCCAACGGCCTTTTCGGATAATTTCCGCTGCCACGTCACGGACAATTTCTGTTATTTATAGTCTAGAGTTGTGACCGGTACGTTATATCAGGGGTAGTCAACAACGGGCCGCATAGGGGGTAATCTTCAGAATAATAAATGTCAATTGCAAGACAGTCGTTTTTCTAATCCATGTTATCGAGGTTTTATATAAAGCACTTGATTGTTTAGTGACGAGTTTAATCGATAAGACCGCTACTGGTACTTATAATTAAGTCTGCGCTTATTAGGATTTGTATAATACCGTACATCAAAGCATAGTCAACCTTTAGTTTGAAATATTGTGGATAAATGTGTTGGAATTGGACCTTTTAACACAGGCGCAGACACAAGGCGCTAGAAACAATAAAAAAATAACTGCAGCCTATGCAAACTGATTTTCAGTTTATCACACATATAAAGCTATTTTTGCAAATCAGTCACATCAAGATTATTGGATAACTAAACGACAAATCGACCCATCATTTAACATCAGTTGACAATAACTGCAGTTGATCTTTTTTATGTGACACACACGTATACTTTTTTACCTTTTTTCCTTTTTTATTTGCTCTTTTCAAAACTTTTATTTGGTGTTTTCTAACGGCTCGTCAACAGAATCCGCGGTTTTGTTTAAATTCAGAACGTTATCGAGTTTGACGGATAAAAGGAGGTAGTGCTTGATTTTTGGGCCGTTTTTGATTGTTCCCTTTGCCAAAGGGTTTTGTTTGCATAATTCCACTTGTTTAGGTTGAGGATTCTTTGTTTCAAAATGTATTTGGGTTGATTTGACATCTATAATACAATGTTGGCTCTGAAAATCTTCAATAACCAAGTTATTTTTGAAGTCTTTCCAACCCACGTTAGCAAAGTTAATAAATCGGAGTTTGGTATGCCAATGCAAAGCCATGTATGTATCTAATATTATTATTAAGAACGGTTGTACACTCACGGGTTTTTTTATCGGAATTGCTCCGACCAGTTTCGGACACGTTTGGTGTCCTTCTTCTTAGAAGAAGGACACCAAACGTGTCCGTTAAAAAAAAAATCCGTGAGTGTACAACCGTTCTTAATAATAATATTATGTATAATCCTCACGATACATTTAATAATCAAATGTATGTATCTGTTATAAATAAATACAATTGCTTATCGCTTACCTTAAGGCAAATTTTTATTTCAATTTTTAAGGCTTTGTTAGTCTTTTATTAATTTATCACAAACGAATAATCAAATCTTTTATACAAAAATTAGTCCCAATTTCCCTTGGTCACGGCATCACGCGTGAACGGCTGGACCGATTTCGTTAATTCTTTTTTTGTCGTGTTTTTTATCGTAAAATAAATGAAAGTTGTTTTAAAGCAGGCGAAGCCGCGGGGCACAGCAAGCAATGTATAAGATACTCACTTTACAAACTCTTTAGGTTTGTATACATTATTATTCTCCCAACAATAGAAAGACAAAAAAGACAACTGTTTTCATCATTCTACCCTAACAACGTCCACCAAACTGATTAAAACGGGAACTACCCGCAACCACGAAACAAACAAAACCGATCCTACCCACAATAATCTAAACGCAAAAACCTTTTCACGTAAAGAAAATACGTCAAAGTCGTACAGTTAAAATTAGCTCCGAAACCCACAACCAATCTTACAGGGAGAAGTACCCACTTTAGAGCCAAAACACCAACTTTTTACCACTATCACTAGCCGTCTAAAAGACATCCACTAAAACGACCACAACATCCCAGGTACGACTAAAACGGACCGTATCTTCACGGCGGACGAACTTTTAAAATATTCAACTTCTCTCCTAATCACAACTTCACAGGAAAGCCTACTTTAAGACTTAAAACATACGTCACAGTTTAGCTTAAACTGTTTGCGTCTGCCAACTTAGAAATTCTTTTCAAAGTAAATTAGACTCTATTTAGAGATAGTTGGAGTTTCGGATTAAAGTGGAGCGAGCAAAGAAAGTCAAGTCGATCGGATTACAAATAAATGAAACGTAATGCAATCAAGGCAGTGTTCGGGTCGTTTTTGAATTGAGTTAGTGTTAGTTTGTACGAGATAATAAAGAGAAGACTACGTTTACCAACGCTAATTGTGAAGTTTTTTTTGAGATAAAGGCGCTAGTATAATTTTAGAGGTTTTTTTATTTAATGAACAAGAGCATACAATTTACAAACATATCCAAATAGAGATAGTGTGATAATAATTTATTTTTAATGTAAATAAAATCTATAGCAATATATAATAAGACTCTACATCCAAAATTACCTAAAATATTTAACGCCATAATGGCATAAGTGGCAACCGAAATAAATTCAAAACGTTAAACAAATATTCTTTTAATAGTCACGATCGGTATTTATAAAAGAAAAACCTTTGTAAATTTGTTTCGGTAACGATAGATTACATCATTCGGATCGGTTCAAAATTAACGGAGTAATCGAGTAACATAAATAAAAAACATACAGACGAATTGAGAATCTCCCTTATTTTCGAAGTCGGTTGAAAATGGTGAATAAACATGACGATATGTATATAGCCGAGTGGAATTTAATTTTACATTAAAATACCAGCAGCATGTACTCGTATATTCATAAATAACCGGCCAAGTGCGTGTCGGGCCACGCGTAGTGTAGGGTTCCGTAGTAGCCCGTTATTTAATGCAAGTCTTTACCCGTTATAATCTAGCAACTAGGTACTTCGTCTTTGTCGATTTAAAGGATTTATTCTAAGTATTTTGTATTTGGTACAAAATTATCCAACACCCAAGTTCAACGACTATTACTGCTAATGCCTAACTAAACCGCCCTACTGGAAAAAAAATTTGCACTTTAAAGTTTAATATTTCGTAAATAGAGCATTCAATCGAAAAATGGTATTTGCAACCCTTAAGTCATTTTAAAAGACCTATTCAACGATATCCCACAGGACGGGGTAGACGATGAAAAAAAATCCCCACTTCTCATATAAGCTACCCTAAAAAAAATGTTTTTCACAATTTTATTTTAGCATTTTGTCGGCGTAATATATATACATACCCCAAAAAATTACAGCTTTCTAATATTAACGGTCTCTTAGCAAAACCTCGGACAGACAGACAGACAGACAGACGGACATGAGGAAACTATAAGGGTTCCTTGTCAGGACTACGGAACCCTAAAAAGAGGGTGCGTAAAAAGCTACGCGTTAGAAGTGAACCTACCAAGTTCATTCAATTTATTTCTAAAATAACACTAATTATTTTTTTATACAACTCCATCTGTTGAACTTTAGCTAATACGTCTTCTTAGTTACGCCGTTCTAAAATAGAGGGCGTTTATAAATAAAAAATATAACATGACGCTTACGTCACTTCCGCTGCCTTCGGACCGTGACGCTACGTCATTTCCGTCAAATTTTAGTCGACTGCGCCTAAAGGAGTTTTACTTCAATAACAAGTAACATTACGCACAGTATATTGTATATGGAACTACAATATTCGGTTGTTTGGAATAGAACTTCACCTCTATGAATACAAACACACACGAGGCGGAGAATGGCGCTGTTTCCACAAAAACCCTCGAAACGGAATACTATTCCAAATTATGTATCCAGTAAGGTAACTGAAAATCATTAATTTACAGACATTGTAATTTTCCATGGCCGTCTAGGATATTACCACCTCCTTAAGTTTTCAACCGACATCCAAAAAGGAGGAGGTTCTCAAATCGTCTCTATATTATTTGTATGTAAGTTTGTATTTGTATGATTACTCAGTCAATTGTGAACCGATTCGAATGATTATTTTTTTAATTGGTAACGCAATTAAAACGTAATTGGTACGTAAAAATTGGACCAAATGTAATGTACATTTCAAAGGTCGTCCAAATTTCAGCGTTGGGGATAACCAAAGGACGTGAGACTTAACATCTCAATCTGGTTTACCAGTGTTGCTTACCATCCGCGCGGGTGGTAAGCGTCTCTGTCTGTCACAGTCATGATAAGAGAGCGCGGGCAAATTTCCGTCAGCGCAGGACATCCGCGCGACGATCCTAGAGACGAAAAGCTCGTGGCCCGTGACACTTACCAACCGCGCTGGTGAAAACGTGACTGTAAAACTACACTAATAGTCTCAAGGTAACGGGCGCAATGCAATCTAGACTTCTATGACGCGTATAATTATTATTTATTATTATTCTATAACGCGCACCAAATAATTAAGTTTTTTTTTTCCAATAAGCGTTTAATACATATATGTTATTAGATATTGTCTGATACTCCACCGAAAAAGAAACAACTCACCGCTCAAAACTAAAACATACCATAAGTTACAAGAAACCTTACTGCATAAATAGGCATCGCTTGCTCCAAAACTTAATATCTCCAGTCGGAGGGCAAACAAAAAGTTACAACAAGTAATAACGGAATTTAATTAAAATATCAATTTTTGGCGCCCAACACGGGGCCGCCATAATTTTGCAACTGCGTTTAATTAATTTGTCTTTTTACTTTGTTTGTATTGTCTTCTTGTTAAACACCGTCTGTGCCCTATATGTATTTGCAATGTGCTAATTTAAATTCGGACTTTGATGTCACGGCCTTATTTATTTGAGTTTATTTCTCTTTGTAATTTCCATATCGGGAGCGTAATTTGAAATGGGTACTTTTTCTTTAATGAAAATTCGGTTCATCCGTTCGGGCGCTACCCCTAGAGAGACACACAGATACATGTGAAAGGTATAACACTCCTCCTTTTCGTCGAGGGTTAAAAAGTGTCGCATCGCTTAAATTTTGAAAGTATCTTTGAAATTCAGCGCTGCTTATTATTATGTAACTACCGTCAAAATAACTAAATTTCGTCGGAAAACTAGATTACCTCTCGACTTACCCTCCTGCGTTACTATCGAAATATTCTCAATAAGTGAAGTTACAAGTAAAGTTTTTTAATTTTTTTTGAAGTGAAAACTTCTTTAGTAGCGTTGAGCACTTTGCAACCGACTTCCAAAAAGAAGGAGGTTCTCAATTCGTCTGTATCTACGCTTTTTGAAGTTATACTTCTTTTGGCGCGATAGAGAAAAATGATGAGAGTGAATTTTTACGATGCGCGCGCACATCGACACCTATATTTAACACCTCGAAGTTAGTTCTAGGTGGTACGATGCGCGCGCACACCGCCACCTAAATTCTACACCGTGAAGTTAGTTCTAGGTGGCATGACTATGTTCAAGTTGTATATGTCATATTTAACGTCATATTTTTACGTTAATAAAACCTTTTTTATTTAAATAAAATCTTTTTGATTAATTTTAATATTTATTGTTAATCACTACTGCATTTTAGTTTTTTTTCCATACGCCACAGAAGTATAACTTCTAACGCGTCTACACTTTTTTTTTTGTGTATGTTTCGCGATTACTCCGTCAATTGTGAACCGGTTCGAATGATTATTTTTGAAATCGGTAGGGTAAGTTTCTGAGGTGGTCCCATTGTAATTTCATCGAGATCTAATAAGTATCTCCAGAGATATGACGATAAACGTCTCAAACTTGCTACTGAAATTGACTCGCGGGGCATTTAAGTCGGTTGTTTTCGTTTTTAAACTATCTTAATTATTGGGTGAACAAAAATCATGGACTTCGCGTCATCGTCTTCCCATGGGCTATATGTATACTATGTATCTCGACGATACAATTGGCAAGTTACTTAGTTTTCACTTTTATCGGCAATCCCCAAAGACTGCTCCGCATGATTTTTTTTCTTTAGTTTCTTTACTGCAGGTCCTAATAGTAGTACGTAGTGAAACCAATTCATGCACGTCTCCTGCACGGCGACGATACGGTACAATTTTCTCCACTCGCTTCCCGAGATGCTCGAAGTAAGCGTTTGTTGGGTAAATCTTTTCAATGTTATTTACTTTTATTTGGTTTTTTTTTCCAGTATCGACACTTTGTTCGTGATTGAGACTTAATACAAATACATACCTACATATTAAAATACTGTCGAATTGAGAACATACTCAAAAGTCAAAGCATTTATTCAGTATATGGGCAAATTAAAAAAAAACTGGCCAAGTGCAAGTCGAACTCGCACTCGTAGGGTTCCGTACCACACTACAGTATTTTATAAGATCGAGCAAAAAATACCACTATCATTTTTCGCCAGCACAAAATAATAATATATAAACTTTTTGTTTTTATAACGCTATCTAACGTCTAACAAAGGTGATAGGGATCGACATTTCAATATAATGCCATCTATGGGACGTTAACCTAACTAAACGTTCATAGATGGCGTAAAATACCGAAAAAAATACGTTTCTTGTATGGGGACCCTCTATTATCTTTAACTTTATTCTGTTTTTAGTATTTGTTGTTATAGCGGCAACAGAAATACATAATTTGTGAAAATTTCAACTGTCTAACTATCACGGTTCATGAGATAAAGCCTGGTGACAGACGGACAGACAGACATACAGACAGACAGACAGACAGATAGACGGACAGCGGAATCTTAGTAATAGGGTCCCGTTTTACCCTTTGGGTACGGAACCCTAATTAGCACTTACACACGTCAAATAACATTAAATAGAACATATTCAATAATAATTATTATAGATAGATAGATAGATAGATAGATAAATACTTTATTTGCACACCAATAATACAGAAAATACTTAAGGTAACAGATTTATTCTTAGTAATGCAAAGGGTGGTCTTATCGCTTAAAGCGATTTCTTCCAGACAACCAAACTGATAGTGATATTGAGAGACTGTGACGGACGGTGGCGTATCTATTTTAAATCTTAGCTATTTATATAGTTATACATATACATAAATACACGTGTATACACAAACATACATGCAAATATACATATACATTACATAAACATATACATTTACACAAATACTTACATATATACACACATATATACCTATATCACATAATACATACACTTACCTACATAATTTAATACATTAATACGATATAGAAAATAATTATCTGAATAGTAATTTCCAAATTAATTAACAGTAACAGGATCAGCAGTCATCATTAGATAAGTACCATTTCCTTAATCTTTCTTTGAAAGTATGGGGAGATGGAGATTGTCTTATTTCGGCAGGGATACTGTTCCACAGGCGTGCAGCCTGTACCGTGAAGGATTTGTCGAAGAAGGTAGTCGAATGTGTGGGGATTTGCAAAGTAAGATTTTCTGCTGACCTCAACGTCAGGGAGTGTTGAGAGTGAAGATACTCAAAGTTAACTTTGAGACAGGGTGGGGAAGCAGGATTAAAAAGAATGCTATAAAGAAGAGAGGGGATGTGTGTATTCCGGCGGAGACGTATAGGAAGCCACTTGAGCTTGTGCCTGGAATAGGAGACGTGGTCATATTTGCGCAAACCAAAAATGAACCTTATGCAGAAATGTTGAAGACGCTCAAGTTTATTTAGCTGGTCCTCAGTTAAATCCAGATAGCAGGCGTCAGCGTAATCGAGAATAGGAAGCAGTATGGATTGTGCTAAGGCAACTTTGGTAGCAGTAGGAAGAAAACTTTGGAGGCGTTTTAAGGCGCCTGCAGAAGCGAAGATCTTACGTCTAACGGCTTCTAATTGTGGATCCCATGTCAGCGTTTGATCGATTATGAGTCCTAAGTTCCTTACCTCTGTGCTGTATGGAATCGTTATGCCGTCAAAGATAATTGTAGGAAGTGTATTTCGGTCAAGCTTGCTCAACATGCGGGTACTACCTACAATTATGACCTGAGTTTTAATAGGATTTACTTGAAGTCCATAAGCCCTGCTCCATGCAGCTATGCGTTGTAAATCCTCATTAACTGTTCTAACACAATCGAGCAGTTGATCTGGCGGTGCTTGCGAATAAATTTGTAAGTCGTCCGCATATAGGTGGTAGGGAGAAGAGAGATTAGAAGAAATAGTATCTATGAAAGTAGAAAAAAGAAGAGGAGATAGAACGCCGCATTGTGGGACGCCAGCAGTAGTGTTACATCAGGAAGAGAAAGAATCATCAAGGCAAACCCTCTGTCGACGTCCAAAAAGGTAAGTACGAAAGAAATCAATTGCGGAGGGAGAAATGTTAAGAGAACGTAGCAGTTCTAGGAGAATGTCAAGATCGACGGTATTAAAAGCGTTGCTAAAATCGAGCAGGGCCAGCACAGTAAGCTTACCCCTCTCCATGCCGGCACGGAGGTCATCGGTAATTTTGACTAAAGAAGTAACTGTACTATGCCCAGGTCGGAAACCATACTGGAACGGGTTAAAAAGACAGTTTCTATTTAGAAATATACTGATTTGATTGTGTACAAGCCGTTCCAGAAATTTAGAGAGGAATGGGAGGATGGATATGGGACGGTACTCGGAAAAGCTTTTAGGATTCGATTTTTTCGGGAGAGGGATGATTTGAGCATCTTTCCATGAAGTAGGAAAAACACCGTTTGAGATAGAGAAGTTAAGGATGTGGGTGAGGACAGGAAGAATAAGGTCAAGAATAGGTACAATCATGTTGCGACTAATACCATCGATCCCAAAAGCGTTCGAAGCGATGGATAATACGCTTCTGTTAACTTCTCCCTCCGTAAACTGAGTGAAGGTGAAAGAAGGATAGGTAGGAGGCGATGAAGTGGAGAGAAAAGAGAGAGTTTTGGCTTTGTCGGAGACGTCAATAGATGAAGAGGTTGAAAAATGTCGGTTTAAAGAGTCTAAGTCCAGATTTTGGGAGATAGCGTTTTGTTTGGGCTTGCCAATGCCTAAGGTTCGTAAAAATCTCCATACCTTGGACGGATCATCATCGTCTACAGATTTATGAATGTGTCGGCGTTGAGCGTCCCTACACACCATATTGCACCGATTACGAGATTTGAGATATTTATTCTTATTCATTTCGCTAGGATTGTATTTGTATTTTGTTTTAGCAACTACTTTCTTGTGCATTAGTTGTTTTATTTCAGAAGTTAACCATGGAGCAGGCAGATGTTTTACCTTGATTGCTCTCAGTGGAGCATGAAGGTCATAGAGACGCAAAATAGCTGAATTGAACACTTTAATTTTATCGTCAATTGAGTCAGCTTCCTGTAATGTGGACCAATCGACATTCTCGACGTCTTCGCGCAGATTGTTTAAATCCATGTTACCAAAGTTGCGTTGAAGAAGAGTTTTGGGTTTGAGTTTAGGAGGACGAATTTTGTAAGAGAGAAAAATTAGATCGTGATAAGAAAAAGCATCTGCCGAACATTGACCATGTTTAGCAACGTGGTCGGAAGAAGAAACAATAAGCAAGTCTAGAAGTGAGGGTGTAGTATTAGGAAAATGGTGGGTGGCGTTGAGTGGAAGAAGATGTAGATTGCTTGATCTTATCATGGATTCTAACATAGAAGAACGATAGTCATTTTTGAGAAGGCAGGTGTTAAAATCACCCGTGATGATGGTGTGACTATAACATGGAATAGTATCTTCTAGAAAGTTTTCGAAGGAAGAGAAAAAGTTTAAACGAGAAGAAGGGCTATAGTAGACTCCGAGGAGAATTTTGGTATGTGACAGAAGAATTTCAATAAAGAGATGCTCGCCAGCGTTAGAAGGGGGTGGTTGTGCAGACATATTTACTATTGAAAAAGGGATTTGAGCTCGAAGATATATAGCTACACCACCACCACCACCACTAGTGCGGTCGTTGCGTATAAGTTGGAAGCCAGGTAGAGGATAAAGATGAGAAGGAAGACATGGCTTGAGCCAAGACTCGGAGACTAAAATAGCGTGAATGTGTTTTAAATGCTCAAAGGTCGCCAGCATATCGGAGAAGTGAGCCGGAATACTCTGCGCGTTTATATGAACAACATTGAGGTTTTTAGGCACATCTGTAAAATGTGCCTCTAAAGTGTCCGAGAGTGTCGGTATACTAACAAAACTGTCATCATTACTACTTGAGGAAGAGAAAAATACAAAGTTATCACTATCAGATTCAAATAAGTTTGACATAATGTATTTTTATAAAATTTTAAATAATAATATATTTATGTATAAATCCCTATATATTAAATACTAATATAAATATATATCCAGATAATAAATAATAATAATAAACCTAATCAAATAGGCTTATCGTTCAGTACCAAAGTACAGCTCTCACCTGCCAGTGTGTGTTGGATAGAAATCACAAAATTGAAATAAGACAGATTCTGATACTTACACACTAACCACAAGTTTACAACAAATTACTAATCACTCACAATAACGATACAATTAAGCTTAACATTGCGACAAAAAATAAAGAAAAAACATTGAAAACCTTCGAGCGTATTAAAAAAAAAATCACTTAACTAAAGAACTTACAAGTAATATCTTCATGATAAAAATTAATGTTGTAACATGATTTCAGAAGCTTAATCACAAAAAAAAAAAAAAAGAAAACATTATTCGAACTGTCTGTCAAGATCACTGTCAAAATTGACAGTACTATGACAATAGCTTTTTTACATTTGACAGCTAATGTGAATAACGACTTGTTGACGATGTTGCATTACAACACAAAGAATACAAAAAAAAAAGTTATTGTATACTATTATGAACATACAATTATGAATATTAAAACCAGATACGGGTACTATAGACAGTGCTACAGACTAAGTATTGAAAATAATTATACCTACAATTATAAAACAAAAACAAAACAAAATAAAGAAAAAATCAGCTCAAGTACAATTATTGGAATTAAATGAGAAACACAAAAACTGAGAAGAAGACTACACCTATTACGGTTTCTTCTGTGCCCGTTTAGGCTTCACCGCCTTTGATTTCTTGGCTATCGTTGAAGATTTAACTGGACTGCTAAGCTTCGGAGTTTCGTCAAGGTCTTTCATACATGTCGCGCGGTGTCGTGTGCCCTCGGCGTCCAACACGTAGATAACTCCTTCGCGGGTCCAGCATTTAGACATGCCGTATCGCTCACGAGCCGCCATCAACGTGTCGTGCCGCATTTTGGTTAAAAATTCCGACATTGTAGTGCTTGAACCTTTGAGTTTAGTCTTTGAAGACCAAACCTTCTCCCGAAGAGTGAAGTCACTGAACTTGACGAGAATAGGTCGAGGCCTATCAGGACCCGCAGAGCGACCCATGCGATGGCAGCGTGAAATACAGCTTTCAGTAAAATCTGAAGTCATGAGCTGCTCTGTGATCACCTTAGAAATAACTGTAGCAGTGTTCTCCTTTTTATCTTCAGTTAAGCCATGAAAAAGGAGCATTTTTCGCCGCGATCTCATCTCAATGTTATCGATACTTTGGTCCATTAGCTCAATTTGATCCTGCAGTGAGCGCAGTGAGGCCAACACAAATTGCTTGAAGGCTGGATACTCAGATGGAACGTTGGAGCTTGAGGTAGTTGCAGCACTGGGGGTCTTTGTGCACTCACTCTCAAAGTTATCCATTCTTTGGTTAAATGCTATTGATAACTGAGCAATGGACTCTTTAATTGCCTCCATGTTAAAAAATGTAGGTAGTGTTGTTGTGATGAAAACTTGCAGTGAATTTTTTGCCAATAAATGGTGTCTTTTTGGAAGGATATCGCACTATGACAGGTATTATTCACTATACTTTAATACTAAACATAATTTAATTGAAATAGATTTAAATTATTAATATTAATTTGATTTTTAAATTAGAGCACAGAACAAACTGTGCTTACTTAGGGACTACCCCCGTCAAAAAAAAAAAGAAAAAAAAAAAAAAAAAAAACAGAAACAAAACTTATGGCTTTGAATTTACAAAAAAACCAAAGGTATTAAGCCATTCAGCTTTCATCTAGAAATTCTCTCCTTTTTGAAACGGTTAAATATTATAATACAATCTACAATAGATACGAAATTAGGTATTATTACTCGTACTATTATTTATTCTGTGGTATCAGTCAGATAAATCTATTTTTTATACCGTACTGGGTAGCACTTGACCACTATCTCACCTGATGTTAAGTGATGATACGATCGATGATGGAGCGCGCTAAATTAAATAAATCATTTAAATATTATTATTATTAAATCTACACCTAATATGGGTAATGAATGATTCACCCTTGGGGTATACTTTCGTTATTTCAGATATTTTAATTTAGGAATACTTTAAAATCTTTAGGATAATATAAATTCACTTTAATAAATACATTTTAGCTAGAATGTTAATGGAACATTCTAGCTAGACATTAGAAGAAATGAAATTCTTAGAATTCATTTACGAAAAAGTGTCTTGTGTACAATTGATTCATTAGAGATTTTTCTACGGCTTTTATTTGAACGGGATATAATTAATTAATTAAAAAACCAAAACTAACCTTGACAGAGTTTAAGACTACTACATCATTAAATGTTGAGACTTCTAAACTACTTGGTAACCAGTAACCGACTTCATTTGCCACGTTAGTATTTTTCAGTAGTTCTAGTCTTTTTCAGTTTTCCATTTATTTTTTTGTGTTAGTTAGTATTGAGTGTTTCAGAGCTTGATTGCTGCTAGTTATTTGCTAATGAGTCCTTAATTATGCAAGGTTAAAAAAATTAAAATGATCCGATACCATACAAAAATTTCACATTTACGGATGCAACGATCCAGCGTGTTAATATTAACAGTGGCGTCATCTAGTTTTTGTGTGTGGAACTAATTATAACTTAACTAAGTGTCTCCATCCATACCTCTGGAGATACGTAACAGAACTCGATAAAATTATAATGGGACCAAACGGGACGCATACTCTCTCAAACAAAAGGATAGATTTTCAAACCGGTTGAGGTGCCAAATAAAAAAAATCTGGCGAATTGAGAGGAGATATTTTGTGTAGTCGGTTAAAAAAGCGTTCATGGAAATTTTCTTAAATCAAAACTAAACTCTTAACTCTTTTACAAACAAAGAAAGATAACTTTTTCTCCTTAAATTAAATCTACAAAAAAATCTTACACAATAATAGCACAAAACTCTCTGTTATCCTAACTCTAATTTAAACTGATACTTATCTCAACAACACAAGCATTAAATTCGCTTGACAAATGAACGTCGTACGAGTATAATAATTTACATAAAATATCAAGAGCTCTTACACCAAAACCGTCTCATGTTTATATTAGAGATAGAAAGATATATAAAAAACATACAATAGATGCCCCGGATATCAGCAATATGCAAACATAAGAGGGGTATTGTTGCTCATTACATATTCATGTACCCAAGTTCTGTTGATTACTACCAAATATAAGTATATATATGTAGTACATACTGAAACAATGGCGAAAACGCTTACGCATACAAATTTAAAGATCATATTTAAATTGGGGCAGAAAATTTAGGGTCAGTTCACACCGAGACGCGACGCTACGTGATGATGCTTGTGGTGACGTAGTAACTCTTATATAATCTGTGCTTGTGGTTTCGCACGACGCAGCGAGAAGCGCATGCCGCCGAATTATCTCACTGAAATGTGCATCTTTTAGTGTAGTAAATAAAGTTCTATTTGATATAATGCCATATATTTGACGCCGCGCGACGCAGTCCGACGCCGCCGAATTAACTCAATTAAATGTGTATGTTATTGTGTAGTAAATAACATTATATTTTATCACTCTCTTAAAAATTGCGCGCCGCGTAGCGTTGCGGTCTGAGCTGACCCTAAGAGAAAATTATTCCTGTCTTACTACAAAATCGACTTCAAGGGACAATTTAAACTAGAGCGACATGGAAATAGAAACGTAGTGAAATAAATTAACTAGTACCGGGGTACTTTACATGCGACTCAATTTAAATATAAAAGCTCCACACGATGGAGCTAAATATTTACATGAGCTATGCATCAGTCACGTCACGACACGACACGTGTTTTGGATTACCAATACATCTCCTGAGCTTTAGCTAGTTCCCTAACCAGAATACCGAAACTTCTGCTTCTATTAATATTAGAATATCATGTTCCAACACCGCGATTACCACACTACTAATGTAGCCACCGACATGGATTTAACAAGATGTCACAAATGTAGCTTGGACGTTGGAGGTTAGCCAGTTTGGAAGACGGATTGGGATAGTTGCACTGTGCGATTCAGACTACAGTCAGTTGTCTGGCATCTCGTCATCTTAGACCACATCACTACTTTACGTCATTAAAGCGCTAAATATAATAAAGTCAATAATAGACATTTAAATTCAATTTAAATTTCGCTTTCAGCCAGTTCAAAATTGTCTTTGAATTCAGAAACTTTATCTCTATAAAGTATATAGTATACTTTTAGTGGTATGTTTTAGATTCAACCGATTTTCACTCTACTAGAGTTCTTAAATCTGATAAAATTAATGCCAGTTAAATAGCTGACAAGGTAATAAAGCCCCACAGGCCTAGACAAAGTACATTTTTGATAGCATTCACGCCAAACGCAACTTCTAAACGTAAGGAATTGACATTGACAATGACATTTATTGTGAAAAATACATGTTATTCCATTGAAATTCCATTCATTCCATTCATCATTTCCATTCCATTTGAAGCTACGTTTGGCGTGAATGCTAACATAAATGGTATATTGGACGTGCCAACTGCAAAAGTACAACCAAGCATTATATTACGATCACACATATACCCTTCTCTATGAAGGCAGACTATCCGTGGAATGAACTTCCCGCTAGCCTCAGAGAAGCTCGAACACCACAAATATATAAAAATACTTGCGGTTGCGCAGTCTATTCCAATCTACGTCTAACACACAGTATCCCAGTAATAAGCAATTCTCTGGATCTAATCCAAGGACGTGCGATATGAAGACAATTGGTAAGAGCTATAATATATATATATATATCACGACTTTATCTTTATTGTGTTAGCACTACCGCACTAATAACATCATTCGTAGATTGCAGCGTGGAATCTCAGCTCTATATGTTTCTTGCGAGTTTCTGTAGTGGTAGTAATACATTTATATTAACAATGCCATAGTGTTGTTTATGGAGATATATAGTAAATTTATTGGTATGTTTGTTTTAGCTTTTAACGTTTTTGATAGATTAGAACCTACAGTCATTAGGACCGATAAACGTTGGGGCAGACTGGTTCTAGAGTGGAGACCGCGAATCGGCAAACGTAGCGTAGAACGCCCTGTGACTAAGTGGAGCGACGACATTCGCAAAGCGGTGGGCAGTGACTGGAAACAAAGAACCGAAGATCGGGCTCAGTGGCGTGTCTTTGGGGAGTTCTACGTCCAGCAGTGGACTGATGCCGGCTGATAATGATGACAATTCTTATATAGTTGATATGTCTCGTACTCTACTGTTCCTCAGTCTGAATGTGTTTTTATTCCTAAACATTAACTCCACTTAAGTTTTATTTTGATTTCAATGTAAATAGTATCATAGTAAGTAAGAATCTCTTTTCGGATTTGGTACCAGTTTTTGAAGTTATACTTCTTTTGGCGCGATAGAGAAAAATGATAAGAGTGATTTTTTACGATGCGCGCGCACACCGACACCTAAATTTAACATCGTGAAGTTAGTTCTAGGTGGTACGATGCGCGCGCACACCGCCACCTAAATTCTACACCGTGAAGTTAGTTCTAGGTGGTATGACTATATTCAAGTTGTATATGTCATTTCGTAAGAACGTCATATTTAACGTCATATTTTTACGTTAATAAAACCTTTTTTATTTAAATATAATATTTTTGATTAATTTTAATATTTATCGTTAATCACTACTGCATTTTAGTTATTTTTTTTCCATGCGACACAGAAGTATAACTTCTAACGCGTGTACATAAGTACACACACGTTTTTTTTTTAATACGCATCTTAAAGTTATTATAAAATATTATCATAAATTCATAAGCAATTGTAAACTCTTAAACTTTTGCAATCCAACCATATAGTTATTAAATGTAGTACTATCGATAATATCGCGATAAAATATATATTTACCGACGTTACTACCACGTTCAAGAGTACGTCGACATAGAAGACAATCGCAACCGTAAATAACATGATTGTTTTTACCGACTTCAAAAAGGTTCAAAAAGTTCTCAATTATTTTGGATGTGAGATTATAATATATATTATATATAATAAAAAATATATGTATATATGTTCGCATATTTATGTCAATTGTGGACCGATTTTCAAAATTATTTTTTTAATCTAAAGAATATACTCCTAAGGTGGTCACATTGTAAATGTATCGAGATTTAATGAGTATCTCTAGAGATATGGAGATAAACACCTCACACTTGCTACTGAAAATGACAAGAAACCATTTTTAGTTTTTTTTTAAACGATCTTATAATGTCAGAGTATAAGTCCCATAACATCATCATAACTATACTGATATGCATTCTCATTTGCGACTATCAACAAGTTAAATAACTTGTAACTAACTCTATAACAGTTCAGATACGATTTAAACTTGCGGAGATCGTGGGCGTGTATTTGCCGAGCGGCTTCTACTGGAAATATTTGCATTACAATCTGTCCCGGGGTACTCCAGTCTATTGGTATTATGAGAGGGAAACGAAGTTTTTAATATTTATTACGTGTTGGTATGCGATTTTTAATGTCGCTTGCAGATTATATCTAGTCTAAGTTACTATATAACCAAAAACACGAATTAAGATAGACAGTGAGATAAAAATGTTTATAAAATAATTACAATTGCGGTGTGAATTATCTAGCAAATATTACAAAAAAAAAAGCAAAGACAAATTTACTGTCCCACGTTGGGCGCCCTAATACCAAAATTACACATAACAAATACATACAAACTACTACAAATAACAATGTAAGCTTTCTGGGGCCCAAAAAGAAAGTTGTCACAGACATGAAAGAAAAATAATTTAAAAAGTTAAAAATATCAAAAAGCTGCCTTTGCTGACAATATCTTTTAGATACTAGTTTATCTTGAAACTATAATAAGTTATTTTTCAAAAAAAATAAAACCGACTTCATAACCACAAAAAGGCACTCAAAAGCGAAAAATAATTTACTTAAAATTATTGTAAGCGTTACCCACGTCTCTATTTGAAGTCGGTGCCAGCCAAGTCTAATAGGTAGTAGATAGATAATACCTACGAGTACATGTATCTACCTACTTACTAACCTACATGTACCTACTTACTACTACTACATACATAGCATCTATCTAATATCCAATAGACTTGGCTGGCACCGACTTCAAATAGAGACGTGGGTAACGCTTATAATAATTTTAAGTAAATTATTTTTCGCTTTTGAGTGCCTTTTTGTGGTTATGAAGTCGGTTTTATTTTTTTTGAAAAATAACTTATTTTACCCTTTTTAGTGCAAAAAAAGTTTTAATGAAATTACATGCATCTATTAAATTTCGTGTCTGGGCCATTATACACTGACGGATATATACTTTTTGAAAATTTCAAGTGTGTACCTATAACGGTTAAGAAGATACAGATCTGTAAAGTGCGCACATATAGACACACGGACGGACGGACGGACGGACGGACGAACAGACAACAAAGTCTCAGAAAGTGTTCATTTGGTAGCCTTTGGGTTCGGAACCCTAAAAAAATTGACTTTAAATGCCGCGCTAAAGTGAAAATATTCACTAGTAATAATGATGTCATCAAGGTCTCATAGGACAATGTCCAAAATGGCCCTGTGCAATAAAAGCATCTGACACACGATAATTAATTGTCTATTTTATTACAATAATTCCAAATACTTTTATAACACGGACTAGTTGTATTCCAAAATGAATATAAAAAAGTATTATTTGCGATTATTAACATTAATTTCCGCCATATGGCCAACAGGGTACTGAATCACTCTACTACGTTATAAGAGGCACTTCCCTATATTGTGGATACCCGAATTATGTAAGCACTGTGTAGCCAACCTAACAACGGAAAGTATTATTTACGTAGTAACTATTATATAATATGTGGTTTTATGCTTATAATTTTTTTTTTGCTGTGGTGATTGGTACAAAGTACGTTCATGATTCTGAGTTATTTAATTATGTATGCAGTGTCGCGGGACTGAAATGGCCGCAATCTTCGCCAAATGTCATGTCATGTCAAAAAATATTAGGTATGTTTAAAAAAGTTTGCACTCTAACAAGACTTTGCCCGTTAGAACATTCCTGTGAAGACAAATTATTTATATTTATACATAATTATTTATTATAATTATTAATATATAATTATTTATTGAGGGCCCGGTGGCGTAATTGGGAGAACAGTCGGCTTTGATGCCGTGGTACCGAGTTCAAACCGCCGTGCACCAATGAATTTTTCTATCGAAAAATATATGTGCGCTTCTCACAGTGGCCCTCCGGTGAAGGAAAACATCGTTAAGAAACCAATAACCCCCGCATGGTGGTAGAACATATCTAGTGTCCGCCTGGCCAGCTACCACCCTCAAGTCAGAAAATCTGTCGCCAAACATCTAATGTGTTCCGGCAGCTATCCTTGAGAGCCAGTTCCCATTCTAGTCCACTTCTCTATCTTCGACCGCATCATCACTTAGCAACAGGTGAGATAGAGGTCAAACGCTTGCCTATAAGATATTACAAAAAAAATTTCCCCACCTTTATTTCTATCTCGCTCACAGTTACCGTAAGAATATCTTATATGCAATAGCAACCTCCATTGTGTATAATCTTCTTGGGACTCTTCTACTAAAACTAGTACAATCTCCTATGTTTGGGGTATTTATCTCCATATCTCTGGTGATACTAATCAGATCTCGATAAAATTAAAATGGGACCACCTCGGAAACGTATCCTACCAATTAAAAAAAGAATCATTTGAATCCGTTCACAATTGATGGAGAAATCGCGTAACATACACACAAAAAAAAAAAAAAAAAAAAAAAAAAAAAAAAAAACATACAGACGAATTGAGAACCTCCTCCTTTTTTGTGAAGTCGGTTAAAAATATAGGATACAATACATTAAAGAAGATACGCAGCGATAGGCGTTCATAAAACAAACACACTTTTTGTTTGGTTTGCTTAACAATCTACCCCATGTTGGGCGCCAAAATACCGAAACACAACAAAAACTAACTATGAACACTATATTTATTCTGTGCTACGAACTTGGATGGTATAACATCTTCATTGCGAAAACTTGTACGGAGATAGTAACAATAACAATGTATTAAAGAAATGACGTATTTAACTTTGTGAGAACGTTTGTGTGGACAGAGCCAAGTTCCTTAGACCTATAACTCATCATTCAAAGACTAGCTGTGCCCCGCGGATTTTCCCGCGTAGACATCGCTCCCGTGGGAATATCGGGATAAAAAGTATGCCCTATGCGTTATTCCAGGGTCAAAGCTATCTACACACCAAATTTCAGCTCCATCGATTGAGTAGTTTTAGCGTAAAGAAGTATTAAACTTACACACAAACTTTTGCCTTTATAATATTAGTTTAAGTAAGTAAAGGTACTGAGACAGTAACGATTTATTAAAGAAAATGACGTATTTAACGTTGTGAGACCGTTTGTGTGGACTGAGCCAAGTTTCCTAGAGCTAGTACTCGTTATTCATAAGGAGGACGCGTTAGCAAATCATAAAAGTTTCGTTATTGGTGGAATACAGTTCCCGGAAAATAAACTAAACATATTAACTGGTGATAATATCTTAGGTTTTTAGACGCTTTGAAGTTTAAATGAAATAATAGCATTTCTATATCATTTAAATAATATCGTTTAAAAATCGGTGTACAGTTGGCGAAGAAATCGAGTAATATACACACAAAAATACTCATAAAAGAATCATTCAAATAATTTCACAACTTTCCGCTTGTTGGCAATCGAGAGGTCTTGAGTGCAATCCCCATCCATTGCACTATTGACGTGAACCCACTGCAGACACAAGCATATATAGCTTAGTAGGAGGGGTTCAAAAGACTACTAGTAATGTACAAACACCATTGTTAGTAAGCTTTATTAATATATATATATATATATAAATAGTAGGTCTCGCGACTTCATCGTCATTGAAGAGACCGAAGAAATGATCACAGATAATATTTGTATACCACACCCCAAAACAACAACAAAAGAATTGATTGTAACATAACCACAAATAAAAACTTCGTAAACAATTCACAAAGGAAAAACGGAAAAACTTCGACTCAGGTAGCTAAAACCACGAAGAATTCTAACAAGAAACGTCAAAAAATAGTTCACGGAGGGTAGGCAGGTAAATCGACAGATTGCGAACTTACATTAGATTCTATTGTGCGAGTTTACAATATATCGAGAACTATTGACAGCGATTATTTGGGACGGTGCTGTACAATCCAGTAGAAGAACCATTCACTTTACTGGTATAACATCAGTAAGATAAGAAAATAAAAATAATGGTTCGAAAATAAGGGTGCCGTAGAAAGCTACGCGTTAGAAGTTAAGCTTCCAAGTTCATTCAATTTATTCGTAAACATCCCTAATTATTTTTTGTACAACTCCATCTGTTGAACTTTAGCGAATACGTCTTCATAGTTACGTCGTTCTACAGTAGAGGGCGTTTATAAAAAAATATAACATGACGCTACGTCATTTCCGTCAATTTTTACCCCAAACTTCAAACTTCCTTACTGCATCCTGTATTTGTATCGGTAACTTCCTTACTGCATCCTGTCGTAAGTCAAGTAGGTACTTCACTGGTCAAGTGAAGACATAAGTCGAGAACTTGGCACCCTCCTCGACATCTTTATTTATGTGAACATCGTCAGCAATCGCCGATATTAATTTTAGTTCTTAACAAATTGGATCTGAGAGTAATTAGTGCGGATGGTGCACTGCAGTTTTGCTTTTAAATTGTTGAAAAGATTTATGACGTTTCTTGGTTTAAATAAAAACTATATTTATGACCAACTTGTAATACTACAAATACACACACACTTTACACTAACATAAAATATCAACTAGATCGGTCTTCCTGGGATTGTTTTATTCAGTTGAAATTGTTGAGAACATGTTTACTTTCTTTTTTCTTTTAACCGACTTCCAAAAAAGAGGTATATATATATACCTCTCTTTTGGAAGTCGGTTAAAATTGGATAGTTGGATCCAATATATATATATATTCGGTCGAACTTTCGAACTCAAAATATTTTTTTAAATCGGTTCACAATTGGCGAAAATATCGATGAGCATACACAAAAAAACATACAGACGAACATAGAACCTTCTTCTTTGTGAAAGTCGGTTAAAAAATAAAACAAAACACTTAACGAAACCTGCATATAAGTACCGAAAACGTAGCCAAATCAAATGTAGGTACTCTGGCCAGTACAGCCAAACTCCGGATTATCCGGGCTTGGCACAAACAAGCCCACAAACATGCGATATCGTAAAACTGTAATACACGGAGATAAGGACTACCTCAGACTCTCGGTCTATAGTTCAGGAGCTAGTGGGTGTGAGAGTAACGAATGATGATTTGTTTTCGATTGACACCGTGAAGAGTACTTTATTTAAAGGATGCTGAATATCAATACAAATGGCGTTTATCAATACAAATGGCGTTTCTTAAGAGAGGCCTACGTCCAGCAATGGATTGATATAGGCTGAATATAATAATGATACCATACTGCCTTCAACGACATTGTATGTCTGAAAGGCTAGCGGTCAAACGCTAGCCTATCAACGCTAGCCTATCGCATCTCACCTGTCGGTAAGCGATGTCTTCAAGAACGGTGTACACGCTAAGCCTAAAATGGTTTGATTCTCAGTGGCTTTGCTGCCGGAACACCGATACGTTTTGGCAACACTTTTTTAACCGACTTCAAAAAAAGGAGGAGGTTTCTCAATTCGACCGTATATATATATATATATATATTTTTTTTTTTTTTTTTAATGTTTGTTCGTGGATAACTTCGTCGTTTATGAACCGATTTCGATTATTCTTTTTTTGTTCGAAAGGAGATATCTCAAGTGTGGTACCATGGTAATTTTATCGAGGTATGATAAGTATCTCCAGAGATATTGAGATAAACATCTCAAAATTGGTACTGAAAATGAATAGCGCGGCATTGAAGTCGGTTGTTTTTTAGTTTTTAAACGATATTATATACATCATTTTCGTAACAAAAACGTACAGCAGCTCTCAAACTATTAGTAGAGGAGAAGTCTCGTTTTAACCTAGTTAAAGTAAGCCGTCGGAACGCACTGCATTCGAATCTTTGTGATTTATCGATGCCGAAGAATGCCAATACAACGACCAGGTTAGCTAGACCCTGCATTTTGTAAAATTTATTCTTTGTGTATTTCAATAAATAGTTAGTGAATGGTTCTACAGAATAGAATGAAATGGAAGCATGGTCACTCATTTCGAGCTTTCCAAGGCATCTCGCATATGATTATAGTCTAAGCCATCAGGAACAGGTATCAATGACCTTCCAGCAGCACACAATGGCCCCTAAAACCACCTTCCACTTTCAAGTGAGCATATTCCATTTTAGGTCTTTTTCCATTTTGTGAGAAGTTCTTTTTCCGCCAATAATCAAATGTCTCTGTCAACTCTACGGCCCGAATTATTTGGACGAAACTTTTGCCCTGTAGTTGGACATTGTATATTCTAGTCTAATATAATTAAGATTTTTTGTTTAAAAACTAAAAAAAACATACAGACGAAATGAGAACCTCATCCTTTTTGGAAGTCGGTAGGAAAACCGACTTCATCTGCCGCGTGAGTCAGTTTCAGTAGCAAGTTTGAGATGTTTATCCCCATATCTCTGGAGATACTCATCAGATCTCAATGAAATTTAAATGGGACCACTGTGGATATGTACCCTACCAATGAATATAATAATTATTCGAATTGGTTCACAAATGGCGGAGTAATCGCGTAACGAAAATGCAGACGAATTGAGAAACTCCAGCTTTTTGGAAGTCGGTTAGAAATACAATTTACGCAACACTTGTACTATTGATTATTCTGTGGCAGAACCGCAAGTTCAGAAAATTGGTCATAAAAAAACTTATACTGATAATTAAGATAGTTCAAAAACTAAAACAACCGACTTCAATGCCCCGCGAGTCAATTTCAGTAGCAAGTTTGAGACGTTTATCGTCATATCTCTGGAGATACATATCAGATCTCGATGAAATTACAATTGAGAACCTGCTTCTTTTTTGAAAAGAAACTTTTTTTTATTTTACGTTTCTTCCAGACATGTGCAAAGAATCAATGACCTGAGTGAGGAAAAAAAACAACGGATTGTACTCCGGGAGTGCCGGCAGAAGTGAAAACTTGAAACATTAACGTTGCGCATTTGGTCTACTTTCCCGCCGTCTGACGAATATTCGATCAGGTCGCGTGTCCTGACGCGAGGTCCTGCCGCGAGTTTAACATTTTTTACCCATCCCAAAAAGTTACGCCTCTAAAGAAGTTTTCACTTTTAATTAAATCATAGTAATGGCAGATTTTTGCCTACGCGAAGGTACAAACAAAATTAATTAAAAAATAACGCACATTCGTAAAAGAGAACAAAGTAACTGAGCGAAAGGCTAGACTGAAAAAAATGCGCCTGAAAATCCGAGCTAAGTGGCAAAATGTGAATGCGTTTTGCATACATTTGCAAATTTATCCGCACGGCGCGTCGGATTGTAAATCAGTTACGAGACTGGTTCGAATCCGGGACAATTTTGTTAACTCCAATATTATCGAAATACTGGCTTCGTTACGCGACTTTGCCTGTATTTCTGCACTTAATATTGTAAATGCAAACGTGTGTGAATATGTATTATGTTTATTTTGATATCTGGTTTGCAAATTGCTTATCTATCCCGAATAACAACTAGGGTAAACTTTTATTTAAGGTAACATAACGAAACGTAGCTAATATATTTAAAAAAGTAAACTACACAAGTTATTTTCTGTCTCTGTATGTGTTTTATTATGTAATATTTATTACGACAATCAAATAATAATTAACGTTTATAAATATAAATATACTACTTTAGATGCGACGCGATTCATTTTCAGTGGCAAGTTTGAAATGTTTATCTCCATATCTCTGGAGATACTCGATGAATTGTATAAAGAGACACTCGCAGATACACACATAAAGAGATACCCTGCTTGAGAAAAAGGGACCATTCAAATCGAATTAAAATTGGTTCACAAAAAAAAACAAGAATTGATGAACTCCTTCTTTGTACGAAGTCGGTTAAAAGTTATAACCGATGTTTTAACTTAAAACACAATTTAAATCTTGTCATTGAGAAGTGCTTCGCCGGTCTTCCAACTTCCTGACAAGGACGTAGATATATCGTAAGTAAAAAATCAATTGTACCTAGACGTACATAACGCTTTGCGCCTTTATCTAATTTAAAACATGACTGCTACCCGTACTGAAAAGCCATTAATTTTTTTTTAAACTAACCTATTGTAGTGGTCGGACTTCTTCTAGTCCGCCTGGAGCGGTACCGCTACTTTGCCAATTAATTTTCAGCCGTGAAATAGGAATGTTATTCGGTTGAAATGGCAAGGTGTCCAGTGAAATTACAGGGCATGTGAGACTCAACATCTTTATGTCTCAAGGAAACAGGCGCAGTGCAGTGACATGCAAAATTCTGGCAGTCCAGAATTTTGCATGTCGCTATATCTGTAATAGGTAGACGTCATCGATTACCATCAAGCGGGTGTCGTGCTTGTTCTGTTACCTTTTACCTTTAAAAAAAAATTGATCCCACAGCTAGGCAATAGTCTCACACATTTTTTTCCACCTATCCCTATCCAATGCCGTTTGTGGCCAGTCTTTATAAAAAACATCAAAATCATCTCGCCACCGCTTTTTAGGCCTTCCTCTACGTCGACGGCCGTCTTCAGGCACTCATTGCGTGACAATGTTAGCCCACCTGTCGGGATGCCATAACCTAATGCAGACAAACAGATGACACGATGTTAATATGAATAGGTATGAAACGGCGATTACTAGACCCGTTTTGTTCAACAACAGTGAAATTTCCTTAAGACATATTAAATGTATATGAGACCACCAATTCGGCCAAAAGGCGGCAATAGCATAATGGATAGGGTGTCGGACTGACGATCGAGAGGTCGTGAGTTCGATCCCCCACCCCACCCATTGCACTATTGACGTGAATCCACTCCAGACACAAGCTTAGTTGGAGGGGTTAACAAGAATACTAGTAATGTGCAACCCACATTGCGAGTAATCTTTATATAAAAAAAAAGAAATCATAGAATTAATTCAAAGTTTTGAGATAACATACCTTGTTCTGAATTCAGTACAATTCTTATTCGAAACGCATTATTATACTGCATACTCGTAGAATTGCAATTTTCAATAGCACATCGAATAACCATAGCACAAGGCGAACACTATCATGTACACATCGCAACACAACAAAGGAACGAGAAGCAAAACACCGACAAAACAATACCCATATGAAAACACATTCGAGAAACATTCGCAAAATCCAGAATATTCTAGACTGTTCTGGAACATTCTACAATAACACTATCCAAGATTCCCTGCGTCGTAAAGACCGGAAACGCTAGACACAAAGCCATCCGTTCGATTTGCAATTTCCCGCTAAGGAAGCGGTCGCCATCTTGAACCGGAAGTACCCGCATTTACCACGGTAGGTAACTCTCTTTGAGAGAGGATTATAAAAATGTTATTAACATGTCATTAAGGAAAGGAAATTTACCGGCAATAATATTGATCCTTTTGGAAGAGTTAAGATTGACATATTTTATTATTCTTTGTTTTGATAATAACTTAATAATTTTAATGGTGGCAGCGCAACTGCTAGTCTGTCTTGGGTTTCTAACGAAAATTATTATTGTTATTTTTTTAATATCATATAGACTAGCGTTTGACCACTATCTCACCCGTTGGCAAGTGATGATGCGGTCGCAGATGGTAATTGTTGAAAAAATTAACATATTCTGACAGTACAAATTTGTCAGAATTTTTCAGTTTGAAGGTAAATGACCAGTAAAAGTACAGAACGCATATAAGACTGAACATAATGAATGAATGAATGTTTATTTGTCAGAAAACTATGATAACAATATCAAAATTTTTAAAAAAATGATCAGCGTAAAGCGTGCTGTGACGCGCATAATTCAGACAATAGCGTTTTATTTGCTAGTTCAGTGTGTCGCTTCTTTTTAAAAACAACCACAAACATTAACTGACTTGTGTCTTGTACTATTATTTATTCTGTACTTGTGTTGTGTTAATATACCCACAACAGTAAAATTTAAACACAAAACACATTTCATAATTACCTCACAAAAAGTTTCGTACGTAAATATGACACAGAACAAGCTCTGCAAATATTTAATTGGGACATTTTTAATTTCAAACAAAATAAAAGAATAACAGAACGTTAAAATTTAAAGTGTGCAAGTCAAATAATAAAGTTTTTGGCGGTAGAGAGAGAGAAAACAAACCGCTGAAAATATATATTTTCAGTTAAAAGACGATAGAGACAACTCTATCAAAAATTGTTGAATCGTAAGCTTTTAGGAACCAATTTATGAATTTATGGAGATTGCGTTTCAGAGCTTCCGAAAATTGTATCGTAAAAGGAAAGTATACCATTTTTACAATCCATTGGTGCTTGAACTATATTTAGGTGCATTTTTGAGATGTGTCCGTACTGCCCAGCCTAATAATGCAAGCCAATAGGTTGAATGCAGCTGTAAAATTTTATTTTACAACAACTTATTTATACCTGTATCCGCAGTGAATAAATATATTTCAATTGAATTTAAATTGAAATTGCCCTTACGGGCACATCTCAACAGTAACTCTTTTGTTATAGCTGAAGTAATACGGTAAAAGAGACTGTTCATTATTATTGATTAAATTTTGAGCTTCATTCACAAAATTTAAATAATTAAGATAGTTTAAAAACTAACACAACCGACTTCCATATCGCGCGAGTCAGTTTCAGTAGCAAGTTTGAGACGTTTATCTTCATATCTCTGGAGATACTCATCAGATCTCGATGAAATTACAATGGGACCACCTCGGAAACGAACCCTACCGATTAAAAATCATCAAGAATCATTCAAATCGGTTCACAATTGACGGAGTAATCGCGTAACACACACACAAAAAAAAGAAGAAAAAATCATACAGACGAATTGATAACCTCTTTCTTTTTTGGAAGTCGGTTGAAATAACGTACGATCAGCAAGAACATTAAGACCATTTACTTAACCTTTTTTATACCTATCGATCCGTATACTTATAACGATCGATACATTCATACAGACGAACTGAGGTTAGAGTACTATCAAAAATCAGAAATCGCAAGAAAACTTATTACATACAATTTGTACGAGATGAAAATTTACAATTTTCGCGAACATATGTTTTGATTATTAATGTTACAAATTCACGATAATTTAAAAAAACTGGCCAAGTGCAAGTCGGACTCGCACTCGTAGGGTTCCGTACCACACTACATATTATATACGTATTTTATAAGATCGAGCAAAAAGTACCACTCTCATTTTTCGCCAATAATTATTAATAAACATTTTATTTCTTATAACGCCATCTAACGTCTAACAAAGGTGTTAGGGATCGACATTTCAATATAGCGCCATCTATGGGACGTTTACCTAACTAAGCGTTCATAGATAGCGTGAAATGCCGAAAAAAACACTTTTCTTGTATGGGGACCCTCTATTATTTTTAACTTTATTCTGTTTTTAGTATTTGTTGTTATAGCGGCAACAGAAATACATCATCTGTGAAAATTTCAACTGTCTAACTATCACGGTTCATGAGATACAGCCTGGTGACAGACGGACAGACAGACAGACAGACGGACAGCGGAGTCTTAGTAATAGGGTCCCGTTTTTTACGGGGTACGGAACCCTAAAAACAAAAATGTGTTTTGATGTCATTCGAATTCTTTTTACTTTTTAACCGACTTCAAAAGGGAGGAGATATATATATATATATATTTTAATATTTGTTCGCGGATAACTTCGTCGTTTATGCACCGATTTTGATTGTTATTTTTTTGTTGAAGAGGGTATCCTCTTGGTACCACACTTAGGATATCCTAAATGCAGTACCAGGGTAATTTTATTTAGGTCTAATAATTATCTCCAGAGATATGGAGATAAATACCTCAAAATTGGTACTGAAAATTAATAGCGCGGCATTGAAGTCGGTTATTCTAAGTTTTTTAAACGATCTTATTTGTATTGTTGTTATAACAGCCATAGTAATACATACTTTGTAAAAGTCTTCCTATTACGATTTGGGCTTTAATACTCAAAGGGGAAAAAGGAGATACAGCCCGCTGACAGACGGACAGACGGACTAACGGACAGTGAAGTCTTAGCAATAGTGTTCCGTTGGTACCCTTCGGTTACGAAACCCTAAAAAACAATTCCTTCTTTTATGCAGGCGATCAAAACAGAGCAGTACCCTCGAAGATTCCAAGCCCAAAACTCCTTGATTCTTGCTTCGCATTATGCATCAAAGTATCAAGAAATATTCAGCACAGCGTCAAACTCGCACAAAGGGGCGCTCAACCTTTTGTTAAAATTTTAATGTATTTCTCTTTTCCTACCCGTTTCTATTCGCTAAAAGAGTTACTGAGCACTGTGCATGTGAATAGAAGTCTTATTGTGTTGTGGTCTGAAGAGCTGTTAGTTTCAAAGGTTTGCAACATCTGGTGTGAATAAAATGCTACGGGAGCGTTCTTCTTCAAAAATTGCGTTACGTAATACTTGAACGCTCCCTACGTTAGTAATGCGGGATTTACATAAGTAGATTATCGCCGCAACATTTTTGTTGCCGGTTACAATCGACTTGTATAAATGCCTCATTAAGAAGTAATTGAATAAATTACACAAAAATGCATAATTTATACGTTTTTGTTTAAATGTAATGTAAGTTTTTAAAGTCAACGTGTAAAATATCGGCATGCACATACATAATACATGCTCCATAGGAAACCTACGTATAAAATATTTATAGGAAGAGTATAATATTTATTTATTTCTAGAAAAAAGTAAATATTGCTTTTAACAAACCCTTTCAATTTATAATTTAATTAAGCTGAAAAAATATAGATATGCATATACATTTTTTATTTTTTTATGTTGATTTGTCAAAACAATATTTTGTTATATTGAAATTCACTCTACTCAACTACTGATTAACAACATCCAAATAAATTATATCTGACGGATAAATGTAAAAAATCCTTTATTTAAAGTCCAGCAGAGAAATTCTATAAAAATGTTATTTTTTTTTTATAGTGTAGATATATATATATTTTATAGCAAGCTTTTGACCACTATCTCACCAGATGTTAAGTGAAGATGTGATCAACGATGTAGTATGATTTTTCAATAATATGGATCGTATCATAAAAAAATATTAATTAAAAAATATTATCAAACAAATAAGAAGTCCACCTAATGTTAAGTGGTTACCACCGCCTAATTGACACCAGAAATACAAGAAGCGATACCAACGTTGCCTGTCCTGTTTAAGAAGGACCCGACCAACTCTCAATTTAAATATTTATTATTATTTGAAAATATTAGTATATTATTTTTTTTAGAAGCTGCTGCGATCTATTTCGGATATTTTGAATCTTTATTCTGGGAGGCAATTCGATTTTCAAGACTCCATGTCATTTATCAAAATAAGAACGCGAGTTATTGTAAACATATCGAATCGCAGAGAATCGGAATTCGATCTTTAGCGCTTTTAAAAAGATAAATTAGGTAGAATAAGAATTAAAAGAGTTGGAGGTTCGATCTACTTCAATTAATATCCCTTCTCTAACTGTAAGGGACAGAGATAAATGATGATAGCGATTCCTAGTTCCACAGCCATTGCGGATCGCTGAACTATGAAAATTCTTTCGCGTTTCCAATTAAAAGTACCACTGAGGTCACATTAGTAGGGCAATAGACACACTAGCTATAAATGATATATAGTGATTTGTGCATAAAATTTACTATAAGTACTGCAAAGAAAGTAGGTAGTTACAATAGTTATTCTTAATTAATTAATTAATGCCGTACAATGTACTCGCTTAGAGTGTTCAACATTAGTATAGCTTGTTATATATTGTATTAGTATATCCATATTATCATAATATTATTCCATTTCGGTGATCGGTATGCGTTTCTCTAAGTTGTGTTTCACTGTTTCACTATTTTTATTTTTTTATATAAAAATTGTCTGATGTACTGAAACACACAGTTACATGTATGGTTGGTTTTAACGTACTTCATTATTTTTTTTTATATTTGACGTAAACGATTGGATGACAGCTGAATGGTTCATTACTTTTGTTTTTTTTTCTAATTCAAAGCGTTAAAATTCTGCTTTTGCTATGTTTACTTGATAATTGGGTATGATTTATGATTTTGACGTGTATATGTGCGTATATTAATACTGCCTACATACTGAATAAATGCTTTGATTCTTCTTCTTGATGTCATTTAAAATTTTTAGATTATTTTATTTCTTTTAAATATATTAGAAAACTACATGCATACTGAATAACAATTAATATTAAGGCTAATAATAAGCTAAATCATAAATGCATATAAAGACCTACTTCCTACTAAAGACTTCGACACCGTTGGCCAAAATCATTGGAAAAAAAACACAATTATCAATTTAAAATTTGCGATAACAATGTATACGACCTTCTAGATTAATTGACACATTCAGATTAGTATTTCTATGTGGACCTTTGCAAACAAATATTATACAAAATTTAATCCGTCAGATATATTTTATTCAGATGTTGTTAAACAGTAGTTTAATATTAATACAAGCACTTACATGTGTAGTCCCAGCTGTCTTGGTCATTTTTGAACACGTTCAATCTTTCAGGCTGTAAACAAAAAACAGAAAAGAACGTTAGTCAGACTTTATTCATATGATGTACAACTACATCAAATTTAATGTTTTAACCTACTTAAAAAATAAATTGGTTCTAAATCATCATCATCATAATCAGCCGGTATCAGTCTACGGCTGGACATAGGCCTCTTCCAAGACACGCCACTGCCCACTTGTCCAGTGACCAGGTAGAGTGACGATATACGCAAAGCGGTTCTCATTACAGATGTTTATTTATATATTTTTTTTATTGCCTAGCGCTATAACATTTATTTCCCCTTGTGATAAGCGATGAATATAGTCGTGGATGGTGAGAACACGCTAGTCTGACAGTTCCATCTAGAATACCTTTGAGTATACAGCCAAGAAGGTTACAAGTTGGTTTATTTATCTGAGTAGTATACATATATAACATACCTTTAAAATGTAAACTTTAGTAAAGATTTAGCTAATCTAAAATCCATTAAGATTTACAATCAACATCCATTTTAAACTAATCACGAAACTGAAATAGAAGCTCATCCAGGGAACGTCAACTTTTTCCAGTGCATGCAAAATGTCAGTATAAAACGTGCACAACTCGCGTGTAGGAATGACAAAGGGTTTAATTGCGATTAAGAGGAACAAAACCTGCAGCGGTGCTCGAGCACGTGAACCGCAAATGAGGATTCCGTTTTAGGGTTCTGTAATCTCCATTAACTTGATTAAATGTGCAACAAATCAAGAGTTTGTAAAACCACATACACAAAAGCAATAAAAGACAGCGTGAACTTGGCATGAATGTTTGGGTTTCTTTAAGTTTACTCAAATATGACTTTGCTATACAATGAAACAAAAATATAAGTAGTAGAACGGCAAAAGTTATAAAGCACTATAAGAAATCCTTTCTCACAAACTACTCACCTAGCCGATAACTTAGTCTCAACAAATAAACAAACAGAATCTCGGACACACAAAAAAAACTATTAAACTTTCACATTCAGAGAGAAACGTTTTATAAATTGGCTCGGAATGGCCTTATTTATATGCAGAACCCTCTCGATTTAAATAATTTTAGTTTTTATTTTGCAGCAAGTCGAATGGTAAAGAGGTTGAGTGGAATTTTTTAAATGGAGTCGAAATGTTGTGCGTCCCTGGCATACGAATGAGATGGGTGTTATTTTTGAAACGCGGTAAAATGTTGCTTTTTGAACATTTTAAGCGTTTTATTACTTAATGCCTTTAAGTGAGACTTAAAGGGACATTAAGTATGCTGTTGGTGATTTTACCCGAATTTTATTTTTCGTATGAGAATGGAGTATTTTATTAAAGGCTACGTAGATTATTTATAACTAGCATCCCGCCCCGGCTTCGCACGGGTAGAACATATATGCCTACAAAATTTGCATCAGTTTGTTGCATTGAATATAAAATATTAACATATTTAACAACCATCGTCATATTTCATCCAATTTACACAAAACCTTAACGAATTATGCACCTAAACCTTACTCATAAACACTCTGGCTATTGGTGAAAACCGCATGATAATCCGTTCAGTAGCTATTGAGATTATTGCGAACAGACAGACAGACGCAGTGATGAACTTTGTTTTATAATATTTACGTATTGATATTGGACGGCCCTTTGGCGTAAAGGATAGTTACCCTGATTCTGACCCGACAGTCGTTGGTTCTAATCCTAGCTATATACCTACCAATGAAAGTTTTGTGCATTCATGAATCATGAGTTTTCGTACAGTGGTAGTGGAATCATTAAATCTACCAAAAAGTAGCATACCACCAAGGAGTACATCTGCCGCCGTAACCTTACGGCGTTCCCCGACGCAAAATGAAGGGGTAAAATACGTTTAACGTGTGTATCTGTGTGTCTGTCTGTAGCATCTTAGCACCTAACCGGATGAACCGATTTTATTTTTATTATTGATAGTTTTTTTTTGTTTGATAGATGTCTTCATCGAGAGTTTTCTTAGCTTTGATTCATGAAAATTCGTTCAATCGTTATAAAATTATGAGTTTTTTTCTAGTTAATTGCGCTATGAAATCAACTTTCATAGGTCTGATCAATTCGAAAATCTTCTTCTTCAACGATATTGTAAGAACATGGAAGCCTCCTGGACTCTACAGAATAATCAAATCCTCACCAACTTACAGCTCAGATTTTAAATTTCGTGTTTAGAGTCATTGGAAAAAGCTATTATACATAGATCAGTCGGGGTGGTTTAAAATATTATATTATATTATTATATATATAGATGAATATTATTTTATACAATAGATCATATTATTATACTATATTAACTTCAAATTGATTGTGATCGGTAGGGATCTACAACATAGCTAAGCTTATAATAATATTGTACCTTTAATTTAAACGGGATAATATATAGCCTATTTTCATTCCGAAAGTCCATTCTATGTATTAGTGAAAGAATTTTTTAAATCGGTTCAGTAGTTTTTGAGCCAAATCATTACAAACATACAAAAATACAAATGTTCTCTCTTTATAATCTAAATATATAAAATTCTCGTGTCACAGTTTTCGTTGCCATACTCCTCCGAAACGGCTTGACCGATCTTGATGAAATTTTTTGGGCTTATCCGGTATCTATGAGAATCGGCCAACATCTATTTTTCATCCCCCTAAATGTTAGGGGTAGTCCACCCCTAAATTTTATTTTTTATTTTTTAGACAAAATTTTTAATTTCTATTTTTTTATGATACAACATACAAAAATACATACAATCCTCAATTTTCACCTTTCTACGATCAACCCTTATTTTTTAATAGCCATTTATTTATATGGCAAAACAACGTTTGCCGGGTCAGCTAGTATTAGTATAGAAGTATAGATTATTGCGATCTTACATAGAATTAAGTCATGATTTTTTTTTACATTATATAGCCTAGCGTTTGACCTCTAAATAATTTAATAATCATTTCTGTATGTAAAAGATAGACTTATGTCTATTATATTATATACTAGCTGTGCCCCGCGGCTTCGCCTGCGTTAAAAACAACTTTCATTTATTTAAATATTTTTTTTTTCATAAGAGCCATCTCCTGACGATAAATAACACGTCAAAAAAAGAATTAGCGAAATCGGTCCAGCCGTTCACGCGTGATGCCGTGACCAAGGGCGATTTGGATTCATTTTTAACCGACTTCAAAAAAAGGAGGAGGTTTCTCAATTCGACCGTATGTTTTTTTTTTTTTTTTTTGTGTATGTTACGCGATTTCTCCATCAATTGTGAACGGATTCAAATGATTCTTTTTTTAATTGGTAGGATACGTTTCCGAGGTGGTCCCATTTTAATTTTATCGAGATCTGATTAGTATCACCAGAGATATGGAGATAAATACCCCAAACATAGGAGATTGTACTAGTTTTAGTAGAAGAGTCCCAAGAAGATTATACACAATGGAGGTTGCTATTGCATATAAGATATTCTTACGGTAACTGTGAGCGAGATAGAAATAAAGGTGGGGAAATTTTTTTTGTAATATCTTATAGGCAAGCGTTTGACCACTATCTCACCTGTTGCTAAGTGATGATGCGGTCGAAGATAGAGAAGTGGACTAGAATGGGAACTGGCTCTCAAGGATAGCTGCCGGAACACATTAGATGTTTGGCGACAGATTTTCTGACTTGAGGGTGGTAGCTGGCCAGGCGGACACTAGATATGTTCTACCACCATGCGGGGGTTATTGATTTCTTAACGATGTTTTCCTTCACCGGAGGGCCACTGTGAGAAGCGCACATATATTTTTCGATAGAAAAATTCATTGGTGCACGGCGGTTTGAACTCGGTACCACGGCATCAAAGCCGACTGTTCTCCCAATTACGCCACCGGGCCCTCAATAAATAATTATATATTAATAATTATAATAAATAATTATGTATAAATATAAATAATT
Organism: Cabera pusaria; assembly: GCA_954871355.1. Lineage (NCBI taxonomy): Eukaryota > Metazoa > Arthropoda > Insecta > Lepidoptera > Geometridae > Cabera > Cabera pusaria. Next base: position 3,285,602 of record OX940910.1, read on the forward strand.
TGTCTTCACAGGAATGTTCTACCGGGCAAAGTCTTGTTAGAGTGCAAACTTTTTTAAACATACCTAATATTTTTTGACATGACATGACATTTGGCGAAGATGGCGGCCATTTCAGTCCCGCGACACTGCATACATAATTAAATAACTCAGAATCATGAACGTACTTTGTACCAATCAACACAGCAAAAAAAAATTATAAGCATAAAACCACATATTATATAATAGTTACTACGTAAATAATACTTTCCGTTGTTAGGTTGGCTACACAGTGCTTACATAATTCGGGTATCCACAATATAGGGAAGTGCCTCTTATAACGTAGTAGAGTGATTCAGTACCCTGTTGGCCATATGGCGGCAATTAATGTTAATAATCGCAAATAATACTTTTTTATATTCATTTTGGAATACAACTAGTCCGTGTTATAAAAGTATTTGGAATTATTGTAATAAAATAGACAATTAATTATCGTGTGTCAGATGCTTTTATTGCACAGGGCCATTTTGGACATTGTCCTATGAGACCTTGATGACATCATTATTACTAGTGAATATTTTCACTTTAGCGCGGCATTTAAAGTCAATTTTTTTAGGGTTCCGAACCCAAAGGCTACCAAATGAACACTTTCTGAGACTTTGTTGTCTGTTCGTCCGTCCGTCCGTCCGTCCGTCCGTGTGTCTATATGTGCGCACTTTACAGATCTGTATCTTCTTAACCGTTATAGGTACACACTTGAAATTTTCAAAAAGTATATATCTGTCAGTGTATAACGGCCCAGACACGAAATTTAATAGATGCATGTAATTTCATTAAAACTTTTTTTGCACTAAAAAGGGTAAAATAAGTTATTTTTCAAAAAAAATAAAACCGACTTCATAACCACAAAAAGGCACTCAAAAGCGAAAAATAATTTACTTAAAATTATTATAAGCGTTACCCACGTCTCTATTTGAAGTCGGTGCCAGCCAAGTCTATTGGATATTAGATAGATGCTATGTATGTAGTAGTAGTAAGTAGGTACATGTAGGTTAGTAAGTAGGTAGATACATGTACTCGTAGGTATTATCTATCTACTACCTATTAGACTTGGCTGGCACCGACTTCAAATAGAGACGTGGGTAACGCTTATAATAATTTTAAGTAAATTATTTTTCGCTTTTGAGTGCCTTTTTGTGGTTATGAAGTCGGTTTTATTTTTTTTGAAAAATAACTTATTTTAGAAAGGAGATATCCCAAGTGTGGTACCGTGGTAATTTTATCGAGGTCTGATAAGTATCTCCAGAGATTGGTACTGAAAATGAATAGCGGGGCATTGAAGTAGTTTCTTTTTTAAACGATATTATTAGATATAAAGATATAATATGTATTATATAATTATTATTATTAATTTAACTATGAACTATTATAAGAATAAACTATTACAAGAAAGTCTTTCCTACCAACAATTAGAAAAGCACAATATATTATATGTAGTTTCATTAAGTTATGTATATTATTTATTTGTTTTTATATTATTTATTATAGTAAGTACTCGTATATATTATAATTAGTCCGGTATTGATATTATTTTAGTATATAAAACCACCTCTGTACTACTATAAGCACGACTCAAAATTTTCCCCACCGCTGCTGGATGACTGGTAGAAAATGCTTTTAGCATTAAGTCCTCCTTTTGTACATTTATTTTTGTGCAATAAAGTATTTACACACATTACAACTATTTATCTCGCGCCGTCATTCTAATGGGTCGACAACGATTTCGTAACGAAAATAAGCTAACTAATTAGTAACATATATTTGTTTGGAGGATGAAGTTGACCACTAGTAAACGCCCATTTATTACCACCCCTAAAAAGTACTAGCTGTGCCCCGCGGTTTTACCCGCGTAGACTTCGTTCCCATGGTAATATCGGGATAAAATCCTATGTGTTATTCCAGGGTCTAGACTATCTACATACCAAATTTCAGCTCAATCGGTTTAATAGTTTTTGCGTGAAAGAGTAACAAACATACATACATACATACAAACTTTCTCATTTATAATCTTAGTAGAATAGATGTAAATGAGAGACAATGACCTCAAAACTATCTACTAATGATAAAATAAACTAGCCAAGTGCAAGTCGGACTCGCACTCGCAGGGTTCCGTACCACACTACAGTATTTTAAAAGATCGAGCAAAAAATACCTCTATCATGTTTCGCCAGCAAAAAATTATAATTAATAAAAAAATTATTTCTTGTAACGCCATCTATGGGACGTTTACCAAACTAAGCGTACATAGATGGCGTAAAATGCCGAAAAAAACACGTTTCTTGTATGGGGACCCTCTATTATTTTAAACTTTATTCTGTTTGTAGTATTTGTTGTTATAGCGGCAACAGAAATACATCATCTGTGAAAATTTCGACTGTCCAGCTATCACGGTTCATGAGATACAGCCTGGTGACAGACGGTCAGACAGACAGACAGACAGACAGACAGACAGACGGCGGACAGCGGAGTCTTAGTAATAGGGTCCCGTTTTACCCTTTGGGTACGGAACCCTAAAAACGATGTATATAATATATCATATAATAAACTTTCTTTCCAACGATATTCTCCATTCAGAAACAACTTGTAAAACTAACGTCAAGTTGTAATAACTTAATACAACAAAAAGGCGAAGATTCCCAACTTCTTGTACATAAGCACATTAACTTAATGACTTAACGATAAGTTAACTATCAAGTTATCAGTATCGAGTAGCTCGGCAAGCGAAGTGCGAACAATATTGCTACAATAAACTTATTATGTTATCTTCAAGTTATGGGGATAACTTAGATGTTATGTAACTAGAAAGGACTTCATTTTTAACCCAAGACACAAAAAGAGGGGTGTTATAAGTTTGACGTGTGTATCAACCTCCGACACAAAAGGAGGGGTGTTATATTTGACGTGTGTATCTGTGTAAGTGTATATCTGTGTAAGTGTTGTGTCTCTCTGTGGCATCGTAGTGCCTAATGAACGTTTTTGATTTGTTTACATATATGCTGAGAGTTTTAGAATCAGTTTGTCACATCCTCCCTACCCCAGACACTGATTTTTTCTTTAAATATGACAGGCTGGCGTTTGATCATTATCTCGACTGGTGATAAGTGAAAACGTGATCGAGGATGGTGAACACGCTAGGTCTAGAATACTCCGACTCTCAAGGGCTGTGAGTGTTTGCACAATCGCTGCACGTAGGACGTTTCTAGGCAAGCGTGATACATTGTGGGTCACATCGTCACTTAAAATCAGATGATATCAGTATTAAAAAAAAAAACATAAGATCCTCTTAGCCCAGCGCTCCGTCTAATCAAAGAAAGAGTAAGTATCTTTCTTTCGTGTAGAGATGTTTAAAGTCTAAATTTTTTTGAAGTCATTCCATTCCATCCAAGCGTCGCAGAAAAGAAATCACTGTTAGCGATATGGCCGTGCATTGTTACACTATAGCTAAGATTAATTGTACACTAGCTGTGTCCCGCGGTTTTACCCGCGTAGACGTCGTTTCCGTGGTAATATCGGGATAAAAAGTGGATAACCCTTTGTGTTATTTCAAGGTCTAATAAGCTATCTAAAAACCGAATTTCAGCTCAATCGGTTCACTAGTTTTAGCGTGAGGAAGTAACAAACATACACACGAACATATATATAGCCTTTATAATATTACTTATTTTGGGGGCCCGGTGGCGTAATCGGGAGAACGGTCGGCTTTGATGCCGTGGCACCGAGTTCAAACCCCGCCGTGCACCAATGGATTTTTCTATCGAAAAATTTATGTGCGCTTCTCACAGTGGCCCTCCGGTGAAGGAAAACATCGTTAAGAAACCAACAACCCCCCGCATGGTGGTAGGACACTATCTAGTGTCCGCCTGGCCAGCTACCACCCTCAAGTAAGAAAATCTGTCACCGAACATCTAATGTGTTCCGGCAGCTATCCTTGAGAGCCAGTTCCCATTCTAGGCCTAGCGTGTTTACCATCTTCGACCGCATCATCACTTACCAACAGGTGAGATAGTGGTCAAACGCTAGCCCATAAGATATATATTAAAAAAAAAAGCTGTGCCTCGCGGCTTCTCCCGCGTTAAGAAGTATCCTATAGCCTAATCCATAGTACGAATGAGAAGTCCCAAACAAATAAACAAACTGACTTTCGCATTTATAATATTGGTGTTAATTAGTAGGAAGTGATAGATGTGTGAAGTGAAAAGATATGTCATTTTAGGATAAGAAGTGTAACAATAAAGAATGTTTTATTATATTGTATGTTTCTAGTGCCCTGTACTAGAGAGAGCGAAAAAGGACGAGTCGTATTCCTGGGCTGCGTTCACGTCCTCCGGAGAAGGATTTTTGGTTGTTTTGCAACTCGCTCGAAGGTCGTACGATGCGCGCGCACACCGACACCTAAATTCTACACCGTGAAGTTAGTTCTAGGTGGCATGACTCAAGTTGTTAACGTTAACGTCATACGTTAAATATGACATATACAACTTCATTTTTACGTTAATAAAACCTTTTTCATTTAAATAAAATCTTTTTGATTTTTTAATATTTATCGTTAATCACTACTGCATTTTAGTTATTTTTTTTCCATACGCCCCAGAAGTATAACTTCTAACGCGTGTACATAAATACACACACTCTTTTTTAACCATCGAATTTGATGGTTAAAAAGTTGCAACCGGAGTGAAACAACCGAGGTCGTGAACGACACAGTTGCTGCAACCGAGTGCGACGCTCTGAGGTCGTGAACGGGGTTAGAGCGTTTGGGTGCACTCCGAGCGTAGGTCGTGAACGCAGCCCTGGCTTTCTTCTCTCGATTCTAGCTCGTTCCTCTCATCTAGTTATCGAGTGCATTCGCATCGTCACAGATACCTCGTTAGACAGAACTCTCGCGTCACAGAGCATCAATCGGATAGACTTTCACGTTGTAAATATTATAGCAGCGTGCACGAACTGTATCGGTCCGATAAATTACCTTCAGTAGGTATATATAGGCCTATTTTCAGCAGTGGACGGAAATTGGCTGATAATGATGATGATATTTGTTGGTATAGGCATCAACTATGCCTAAGACTTTATTCGTCTAAATAATGAGTGAAAATCAAAATACAGTGAGGTCCTTTCATTTGTTTTTGACACAATACGGGGGGTGTTATAAGTTTGACGTATGTAGGTATGTTTCTAGATACACATCTGTTATGCGAGTGTCTGTCTAAGTTTAGGTTTTTTTTTGTTTGATAGGTGTCTTAATCGAGTGTTCTTAGCTTTGAATCATGAAAATTTAGGGCCAGCGCCCACTGCCGGCATGGCACGGTGTGTCATGGCAAAGGATTTTAATACTAATTAAGTTATTTTGAATCTTATTTCAATGAGTTTAGAATTTATGTTACTTTATTTTGATACCACAATGCCGCGACGTGCCGCAGGATGCTGCGGCATGACGCGACGCGCCACTGGATGCTGCGGCATGGCGTGTCATGCCGTTTCATTGTACGGGTTGCATTTCCCAGAATTGCGAAAAAAATCCCCAATCTAACAACATTGGCTGGGCTTTCAGTAAGATGCCACGGCATGCCGCGGCATGCCACGGAACGCCGCGGGATGCCGCAGCACAACCTGCCGTGCCATGCCGCGCCACGCCGTCAGTGGGCGCCGGCCCTAAGCAGCAATAGACCAAAGACTAAGGTGTCGGCCTGGCGATCGAAATGTCGCGCGTTCGATCCCCACCCATTAAACTATTGACGTGAACCCACTCCAGACACAAGCATATTTAGCTTAGTTGTAGGGGTTAACAAGAATACTAGTAATGTGCAAACAACATTGCTAGTAAGCTTTTTACAAAAAAATATATATTCCCATATGTTTTGAAGTTTGAAGCGTTTGGCGTGAACTCTACTATATATAAATTGGATTTTGTCTGAAACAGCTAGATTACAACTCAATGGAAAAGGCTTAACATCATAAAATCCTTCAATAAATCTCTCCCAGCCGCTTCAACATAAATATTTTGCTGATAACATCTGAGAACGATTAAAATGAAGACATTTCAATCGCTATCAAATTAATATAAACACAGAAACGTACAAACATATCAAAATATTTCGACATCAAATAAAAATACTCGATGTTTGAATAACGGCATCTAAAAATATATTGTTAAAATTATAAGCAGTAGGGGCAAAATAGGTATAATCTTTTTTTAGTTGAAGTTGGTACCTACAGATGTTTTAGTCTAGACGAACTAAGCCAGAACCAAGTTTCATGTTCCTACCCTTATCCCCCCTTAAAGGTGCTCTTACACGGGCAATATTTTGAGCAATGATTGTTTGGCAACTGTAAGGGTCAATTTATACTACAGCAGAGTCGAAGCGCATCGAAGCGTCAAATTCTTTACAACTCAACTTACAACCAATCAGCGTTGGTCACGCGCAGACGCGCGAATTCGGACAAAATGCGCGTGTTAAATTATTATACATGTTAGATTCATAGTACATACAGATTTACAACATATTTCCAATGTTTGATGATGATTTAATTTATAAATTATTAATATTGCCTCAAATAAGGGTATTAATACTATGATATATACATTTGAGGGTAGTATAAACCTTAAAAGATGTGTCAGAGCCGCCATCTTGGTTTTCTATTTGACTGATGCTTTAAAAGGGCGGTAGAAACGTTTATTGAGATACTTTTGCTCGAGCAGCCTTCCTGCTAACATCGTCACATTTACTCTGTTGGGAATATCGTTCAGACGACAAAGTGCTGTCCAACTCAATGTTTATAGTAATGATGGTTTCACCTAGGAATGGTGATGATAGTGTTTTAGCTTCGTTGAGGGTCGTAAGGAAAGGCTATGAGGGGTGGTGGAGGCCTTTTGGGGGAAACCCCATAATATTTTGTATAAATTGTCTAAATCGGTAGTGATTTTCATGTGTTATATCTAGTTGAAATTTGTTATAAAGCCTTGTGACTTAACATTAAATACTTATTGGTATATTGCTGTTCTCTTTGTTCTATTGTCTATTATAATGGTCCTGAGTCTCCTGATGGTACGTAAACTGTTGTTATAATGATGAAGGTACAAATAAAATGCTTTCTCGGTGATGTCCTGACTTTTATATTTTATTAATAAGTCCTACCTATTAGCTGAAGTATAGGCAGGTAGTTTTGGAAGTAGTTCCAAGTGTTCCAATATTTAGCTCCAGACATATTAAGTTTATGGTAGATTACTAGACTACCGGCTACCACCCATCTTGTTATCTATGTGGTAAGCTAACACGCGCGTCTTTTTAAAATCTAAGAAGTAATGTGTGCGTTACGCTGTGGAATTAAGGTTGAATTTGTTATGTTCAGTTTTGGATCGACGCTTCGATGCGCTTCGACTCTGCTCTAGTATAAATTGACCCTAATGGATCATAGTTATAAATATTAAAATACGGAACTTATCGCGCTTAAAACATTAATTTTTATTTAACTCGACGTTTATTTAACTCGTGTAATGGATCAATATGGAACAATTAAGTAGAGCAATCTGAAGCAATTACAATAAAATATTTCAGGAATATTGCCTCTCCATATATTACACATGGCTCAATAAGCGGCAATAGGCGGCAATAGCCCAGTGGATAGGGTGTCGGACTGGCGATCGAGAGGTCGTGAGTTCGATCCCCACCACACCCATTGCACTATTGACGTGATCCCACTCCAGACACAAGCATATTTTTAGCTTAGTTGGAGGGGTTAACAAGAATACTAGTAATGTGCAACCAATATTGCGAGTAATCTTTAAAAAAAAAAAAGAGCCATATGAGTTGCCGAATATCGAATCGGTTTGGAATTTTTTTGTCAATTTGATGTCTATCTCTTTTTCACGTCTCGTATTTGCGAGAGGAACAAGCCGGCTGAGGATTTTTCAAGTGAATGCTAGTATGAACGTATTGACTTGTATTGTCTAATTTTTTATGTTGCTCCATAATATTGCAAGTTAATGTGTGGTCATATTTCAGCAACAGGTTGCTACATGTTGGCATCGCTCTAAATCGTTTTATGTAGCCGTGACGTCATAGTTGACGAGAATTGACCGAGATTGAGCTATTTTAGTTGCCCGTGTAAGAGAACCTTTATGTGGGGTCGGTACAACATGTCATTCTATTCCATTAGGGCGAACTTAAATCACACTAAGGTTAACGTCCATACTGCTCCATGTTTACTGTAGTATGATACGATTTTTATAAAAATGAAGATGATGAGAGATCGGTATAAACATTATGAAAATCTAATGGCTTGTGTGTGAAATAAAAATTAAATTCGAAAGCCGCTTTCAATGAAAAATTTCACACAAGTTATTTTTACTGGCAATGTAATGGTATCGATTTATTTTTTAACTTAACACTATTGGTTCAGCCCAAAAGAGCGAATAAACAAACATTCTCATTTATAATATTGGCGGTGTTACCCATATCATCGGTTACCAAAAGGCGAGCTTTTACCACTCCCCTACCACGAAAATAACAAACCAGATAAAAAAACTGCAGTCTCACGAAGAATTAGTCCACTCTAGACAAAGGCATTCAGACCGACAGTTGTCTAGTCTAGGGCTGTTACACACTGAAGTGCTTTCAGCGCTTTTAACGCGGACAGATAGCTTGCCGCCGCGAGTGCGCCACCGCCCTTAGTGGGAAGTGGTATGTGAACAGCCCTGTTACACCAAAGTTGTTTGTAAATGAAAGGTTTTAGGCGTATTTATTGTTAACTAACTGCGCCCCACGATTTTAGCCGCGTAAATATAGTTTCCGTGGGAATATCGGGATTAAAAGTATCATATTATATGTTATTCCAGGGTCTAGGCTATCTACATACCAAAGTTCAGCTCAATCGGATCAGTAGTTTTAGCGTGAAGATGTAACAATCATACAAACGCATTTTCCCCTTTATAATATTAGTAGGATAGTACGATAATTGTTTATAATTGTTTATATGAGTGCTAAGACCTTATTTCAAGGAGTTCAAGTCTGTATATGCCCCTAGGATATAAAACAAGATAATGTACAAAATAATTAAAACAAGCTTTTACTCCAAACACGACATGTGTTTGGCGATAGATTTTCCAACTTCAAGGTAAGAAAAATCCACTAACTTAAACCCCCAAAACCCGCATGGTGGTAAGGACACTATCTAGTGTCCGCCAGGCCAGCTACCACCCTCTGTTAGAAAATTTGTCACCAAACATCTAATGAGTTCCGGCTGCTATCCCTGAGAGCCAGTTCCTATTCTATGCCTAGCGTGCTACCATCCTCACCCGCAGCATCACTTACCAACAGGTGAGATAGTTGTCAAACGCTAGCCTATATTGTACAAAAAAAACTTTTCTGTAACAATAAGACACCTAACGCTGTAGGTAATTTAAGTAATAGTTTAAGTAAATAAAATGGTACTCCTCTTTTTGCTGTAAATTAAGTTAAATCTAGGTTTATATAACATTATTCTAAGATCTGTCGAATTACGTAACTAAATCAATAAATAAAAAGCTTTTAATATAGACAGATCTACGAAGAAATTATAAGTCTAATTTCTTTGTAGAGACAGGTACACATTTATTTCTAAAACATGTCACATTAAACCTTTTAGCCAAAATAAATCTAAATCAAATTAAAATATAGGCATCACGTATAAATGCATATACAATGCACACAATCAAGGAAGATTATGCGCATTTAAATAACATAATTATAAAAATATACTTAATACATTTTAATACCTCGAAATAAACGAAGTTAATCGGAAAAACATGTTTATATAAACACCAAAGCTTGCTACCAAATTTAAAAAAAAACGTGACACCCGATTCGAATTTCGAATACACGAGCGTTGTTTACAATGTGTGTAGGGTTGCCAGAAACAAAACAATACATAGTGTCCTTACCATATTATGTAGAAAAATAGCAATATTCATAAAAATGTGTAACGTAAAATTTGATTAAGGTACAGCTTCACTCGCGTAATAAATAATCTTTTGTCCTATTCTACCCGATCTGTATGCGAAATTTCAGTCAAAATGATGGCCAAGCCGTTAACGTAATGCGGTCACAAACACGTGTGTACAAGTGTACGTTGCACAGTAATACTTTTGGCTAATTTTGAGTTCAAGTTCAACGTAGCTAAGCCTCGGCGCACACGGGCCACCGGCCACAAGCCGCCACCGGCATATTTCCTATAGTTTTCATACATTTTATATGGACTCGCCGCACACGGTGACGCCGGTGGCCGCCACACGCTACATGATAAAATGTATGAAAACTATAGGAAATATGCCGGTGGCGGCGTTTTGTGGTTGTGGCCCGTGGCCCGTGTGCGGGGACCCTAAATGGATGAAAATATTATTGTTCATAACAACAAAACACATGTGTCAAAGACCAGTTGTGGGGATTTTTTAGGTTTTTCATCTGAAAGAGTCCTTTAAAATGTTCAATCTTCCTCGACAATTCAAAGAGACACTTATACTACCTTAAAATAAAATTAGCATTATTAAAAATGTGTAAGTGTAGTACAACCCTACCAAACCGTCCAACAGATCGAACGTGCGTCGGTCCGCGTCCGATTTTAAAAGATCGAGTGATTCAACGTTAATCGATATTTCAAGTATTACACGACACGATTACATCGGGACTGGATTAAACTGTCGTTTTAATGTGTAACTGTCTACCGTCGAGAGTAATTGACGTTAAACATACAATATACATTGTTAATTTTATATTGTAATTATAAGACTATTGCAAAGCCAAAATATAAAGGTGCACTGTTTTAAAAGTCTTTGCCAATTAATAACTTTATTTTTCGAAAGGAATGGCAATGTGTCCAATGAAATTACAGGGCACTTGACACTTACACCCATAGGCATAGTCGGTTCCTCAAGATTTCCTTCACTCGACCTTAGTCGAGGTCACCTCAAGGAATTCTTGAAAACACCCTTGAAATCAGTATGTTCAGTTACGTCTTCACCCTCCAGTGAGGAACTTCCAGTAAGGGCGAGTCGAGGTTGAGTGAAGGAATGACGTCATTAACTTATTCATTATATTATTATTATATATATTAAAACTTGAAATAACCTAAGAAAGAACTTTGAAAGCGCTGATAACAAGCTTTGAGTCCCTTACCTTAAGGTAGCGGTATCGCGACGTACCTTGAGTTTGACAGTTCATTACTCGACTCGACTGAGGAGTTTGCTCAAGTCGAGGATTTTTTTTTCTTTCTGCACCGATTTTATCCTTGAGGTTGAGTCAAATCACATTCGAGTGGAGGAAATCTTGAGGAACCGACTATGCATATGGGTGTTAATCTTTATGTCTCGAGGTAAGAGGCTCAGTGCATTGACATGCAAACTTCTGTCTATCTAAAATTTTGCATGCTGCTGTATCTGTAATAGGTATAGACGTCATCGCTTAAATTGTAACACACAATCCAAAATGTCATTGTACCGACGGGATTCGAACTCGCACCTCCTGAGAAATATGCCCAGGTGCTCTGAACTGACCTAAGCCTCGGTTTGGATTGTGTGTAACAAAATGTACAAAGTATACAATAATATAAAGTGTGTAACACTTAAAGAAACATAATATGTCATCGCTTACCATCAGGCGAGCGTCGTGCTTGTACTGACCTTATATCATTAAGAAAACGTCTCAGTAATGTATGTAGGTTTATGTTTATATATTTTTTAATAGTTTGTAAGCTAGCGTTTGAACATCATCTCACCTGTAGGTAAGTGATGATGCGGTCGAGGATGTTTTCATGCTAGTCCTAGAATGGTAACTGGCTGTCAAAAACAGCTACCGGAACACATTAGATTACATTAATGTGGTGTCAATTGATGCGCCAGTTACCCTTAGAAATCTAGACATTAATTCCCACATTTCCCACACGCCCTGTAATTAAACTGGACACTTTTCCCTTCAAATGGAAATACGTCTCAACTTCACGATTCAATAACAAAGCGGTAGTAAAGAATAAGGTGGACAGTGGACTGATAGAAGTCCTACCACAAAAGAGTAATATTTTATTCACTTATTCCAACAAATAAAACACATCTATTGTGTCATTCTATTCATATTTCTCCAATATAGATAAATTAATAATATCTCAAAATCCGAACACAATAGACACGAAATAAAAATGGTTATTTGTCGGAGCGAGCTTTTCAGGGGGTTTCCACGATTTTCATGTCACAATGACGCGTTTAAAGTCGATGATGTATAAAAAGCTAAGCTAACGTAGCTTGAGAACCTTTTAAACCTATTAACTTTTTATTGAGGTGGCCCGGTGGTGTAATCGGGAGAACGGTCGGCTTTGATACCAGAGGTACCGAGTTCAAATCCCGCCGTGCACCAATGGATTTTTCTATAGTAAAATATATGTGCGCTTTTCACAGTCGCCCTCCGGTGAAGGAAAAACATCCTATTGAAACCAACAACCCCGCATGTTGGTAGGACACTATCTAGTGTCCGCCTGGCCAGCTACCACCCTCAAGTTAGAAAATTTGTCGCCAGTTAATTTAAACACAAAATTCGATTAATTTTCAGTACCCAGTTTGAGGTGTTTATCTCCATATCGCTGAAGATACCAATCAGATCATGATGAAATTACTATTATACCACCCTGGGGTATCTCTTTTCCAACAAAAAAAGAAGCAAGAAGACGCAGGGATTTGATTGACGCTACGTTGAGAAACATACCGCAGCGTTGTGCGTCATGATCGCGAGACCAAAGCTTTAGCTTTCAGTGGATTGCAGAGATTTTCCCAGACTCCACGCTACAATGAACCGTTTTATTAGGTTTATTTATTGTGTCCTGAATACATTAATCATCATAACAACGTAGATATTAGCAGTACAGCAGAACAAAAACCTGAATGAGATTTTATTAGGTTATTGTTCAGATAAATTATATGAAATTGGAATGAATGCCTACTTATTTATATGAGATATCAGATCATAGGCTTTAAGATTCACCAAATATTATTAACTCTGTGGCCAACGAAAGCTCGTATTTTCCTTTAAAATTTGGCTTATATGATTTTTTTCATATACCAAGTCTGAAGGCAATTACATATAATTTTAGTGTACTTAATTACATCGAAATTTGTTCGTTGAGTCGATTAGCGGTTAAGCGAGTAATAAATCGACATAATTATGTTAACTCGTATATAATCAAAGGTATTGCACATAAGCTATTACAACATAAGGGGTAATATATGACAAATATAACGAAGTCCAACTGACTTACTTATTGGAAAGTGATGATGCGGTCGAGGATGGTAGCACGCTAGGCCTAGAATGGGAACTGGCTCTCAAGGACAGCCGCCGGAACACAATAGATGTTTTGGAAACAGATTTTGCAACTTGAATGTGGTATTATAGCTGGCCGGGCGGACATTAGACAGAGTTACACCACCATGCCGGGGATAAGGGGTTTCGTAACAATGTTTTATGACCAAAGGGCCGATGTAAAATGCGTACATACATATTTCTATAGATAAATCCCATACCAATGGATGTACCAGCACAGGAGGATTGAACCCATAACCTCTGACGTCAAAACCCACCATTCATCGACTGCTCCACTGGCTCCTCATGATGTTCTATATCAGCCAGTATGGAAGAGGGGTTGGGATAGTTGCACTCGGTTGATTGGGTTAAAGTTATTTATCCAGATACTTCATCTCACTGCCGTCTTTAAATTCCAGATAAGCATGATTCTAAGACCGCATCTTTACTTAACATCAGGTAAAATAGCGGTCAAGCACGTGTCTGTAATTCATAAAAAAAATTATAAAAAATTTCCAACATAAAAACTTATTTTATTATTATGTATCAACTTTTATTTAGGGGCTTTTAGCTAAATATAGCTATGACAACCCCGTATTAACCAATAAAGTTAATATTACCTGACAGACGAACGCTCACATAAAAACTTGAAACTGGCTTTTGAGTTCAATGTAGGTTTTTAGAATAGAACGTACAAAAACCGTCAGCTGCAATTAAAGCACCTCAATATCGCAGATGCAGGTAAAAAGGAAAGTGAGATATCAAATGAACGCAGAGGGTTCCGTCGAAAACCGTAAATTTAACGATTTTTTTGCTACCTGTGCGGTGGATAACTAGGGTTGCCAACAATGTTATATTCCATACATATAGAAATGTACCTAGAGTCGAAGAATACGCTTCCTCTTTCGATTTTTGTCAGTCTGTCTATACGTAGCGTCTTAGCTTACTATTTTCTAAAATAAATACGTTCAACAATAACATTTTTTGGAAATATTTTTAAAAAGTAGAACATTTTTAACTCTTTTATACGGATCAATTTTCAACGATTTTCTCAGACAAAAGACCTGCGATGAACAGTTTTTTTTTAAATAAATGATCTTGATTGTTATCCTAGCGGTTAAGAATGTACAGTCAAATCACCCACCCAGAGCTTAAAATCGTATTAACAGAATAATTTTTATTTATTCTCGAAATAAATTTTAATAACAAAATTACACTATTTTTAACCGACTTCACAAAAAAAGGAGGAGGTTCTCAATTCGTCTGTATGTTTTTTTTTTCATAACTTGTGTTTCCTGGTTATCGTGATCAGAATGTATTTAAAAATATAAGGTGAGGGCCCGGTGGGGTAATCGGGAGAATGGTCGGCTTTGATGCCGAGGTACCGAGTTCAAACCTTACCGTGCCACTGGATTTTTCTATAGAAAAAATTATGTGCGCATCTCACAGTGGCCCTCCGGTGAAGGAAAACATCGTTAAGAAACCAACAATGCATGGCATGGTGGTAGGACACTATCTAGTGGCCGCCTGGCCAGCTACCACCCTCAAGTTAGAAAATCTGTCACCAAACATCTAATGTGTTCCGGCAGCTATCCTAGAGAGCCAGTTCCCATTCTAGGCCTAGCGTGCTTACCATCTTTGACCGCATCATCACTTACCAACATTTGAGATAGTGGTCAAACGCTAGCCTATCAGATATAAAAAAAAGGTAACAGGTCAAGTTCGAAGCTCGCCTGATGGTAAGTGATGACGGTTACCTAAAATAAGAAAAGCGTGTCAATGAAAAACATTTTAGAAACATAAGCTTGTGGCAACCCTGAATAGAACAGTGAGAATGAAACGGGTCAAGCTACAGCCCCTGAAGCAGGAAGAACATGAAATCGAATAAAAAGCGCCCCCTGTCGGCAACAATACCGTCAAATGAAGCTGAGCTCGAACAGGCTTACACTTATAATGCTTGGTTTATACGGGTAGGGTTTCCTGGGGGTTTTTGGGACTAGTGCAAAGAACGACTTTTTGACGTTTTGTACAGAAGAGCTCTGATATGCGACTGTCGTCTACTATTTTATCGGGTGCGGTTTCATTTGAACATATGTTTGTCATAACCAACATCTTGGTGTCAAACTTTTCTCGGTATAGTTGAGAGTTCTTAATTAATAATTTATATAGTTTAATAACTAAAACAACCGACTTCCATGCCGCGCGAGTCAGTTTCGGTAGCAAATTTGAGACGCTTATCTTCATATCTCTGACACTTATCAGATCTCAAAGAAATTACAATGGGATCACCTTGAAAATGTACCCTACCAATTAAACAAATAATCTTTCAACTCGGTTTACAATTGACGGAGTAATCGTCTAGCATACATAATTGTATGTATGTTACGATACATAAAAAAACATACAGTCGAATTGAGTACCTCCTCCTTTTTGGAAGTTGGCTATCAATACACCTATGAAACAAAAACAAACTAAATTAAAATCGGTCCAGCCGTTTCGGCGCTACGATGCCACAGATAGACACACAGATACACATGACTACCTTATAATAACACCCCTTCTTTTTGAGTCGGGAGTTCAAAAGATACATGCACATTTCATAGATTACGTATAATGATATACACGGAATGCATATCACAGGCACGTTGGCACGCGAACAATTTTGTTATAATCAAACCTCACAAAGGCGCATCGTGAAATATAGCGAAATTGAAATTTTCCTGCTTTTGAAAGTTTTGTAGTTCATGTTTTGCCAACATCGAATTTTATTTTAAAAACTATTTTACAATATCTATCAAACATGTATATTCAGTTGGTTTTGTTTTTCATCAGACAGTCAGATCGTTTTTTTTACCGACTAAGTATATTCATCGATATTTTAGCCAATTATGAACCAATTTAATAAAATATTTTTGAAGTTATACTTCTTTTGGCGCGATAGAGAAAAATGATGAGAGTGAATTTTTACGATGCGCGCGCACACCGACACCTAAATTTAACATCGTGAAGTTAGTTCTAGGTGGTACGATGCGCGCGCACACCGTCACCTAAATTCTACACCGTGAAGTTAGTTCTAGGTGGCATGACTATGTTCAAGTTGTATATGTCATATTTAACGTCATATTTTTACGTTAATAAAACCTTTTTTATTTAAATAAAATCTTTTTGATTAATTTTAATATTTATCGTTAATCACTACTGCATTTTAGTTATTTTTTTTCCATACGCCACAGAAGTGTAACTTCTAACGCGTGTACATAAGTACACACACTCTTTTTTTTTTTAGTTAGGAAGGGTATAGTTGGTCCCATTGTAATTACATCGAGATCTGATAAGTATCTCTAGAGATATAAACGTCTCAAACTTGCTCAAACTGAAACTGACTGGTGCGACATGGAAGCCGTTTGCTTTAGTTTTTAGTGCTTAATTATGATCTATCTTGTCTGGTGGTAATCAACGATGTGGCCGGAGATAGTGAACACGCTAGGCTTAGAATTTTGACGAGGCACAAAACGGATTTAGGAGAAATCGATCGACAATTTTGGCCGTGTACAAATATATAGACAAAATTTGAGACATAATTAATGATAAAAAATTTGCGATTGGCATTCTACCGTATATGACGAAAGCTTACGATAAAGTGCAATACGACATATTACTCAAAAAATTATACGGTATAGGAATACGCGGTATTGCTCATGAATGGTTGACATCGTACCTAGTAAACAGGCAGCAGTACGTAGACATAGAACACTTTGACCACGATAGAGGGATAATAAATACAGTGAGATCTGATGCCTTACAAATAAATAATTCTATTCCTCAAGGAAGTGTCCTCGGGTGTATACTCTTTCTAATTTATATTTATGACCTTCCGAAAACAATCGACGAGTCTTGCATTCTTTTCGCGGACGACTTCTCTATTTTGACATCGTGTAATAATAATTTAAATCTTAATAAAAATCTCACCGACATATTCAATAATATTATGAATTGGATGACTGAACACAACCTTGACATACATTTCTCAAAAACTAAATTAATGCATTATCGACCGTTCCAAAAGAAACCCATTGACATAAATGTTCACTATAATAATATAAAATTGGAATCTGTTGACATATTTATATTACTTGAAACACACATTGCAAAAATAAATTCAAAATTATCTAGTTTTATATATGCACTAAGAGAATTAAAACAAGCAACAGATCTTAAAACAGCGTTGAGTGCATATACTACGCATATGCATTCTCGTGGCTTAACTACGGTATAATTATGTGGGGGAATAGTGTAGACGCGCAAGATCTTTTCATAAGCCAAAAAAAGTGTATTAGAATCTTGGTAAACATTAAAGTGCCCGAAAGCTGCAAACCATATTTTATAAAACTAAGAATACTTACCCTCTCGTCGATATACATATTGGAACTATGTAAATTCGTAAGGAAAAACCCTCAGTTCTTTAAGAAAAAAATAGACGGCCCTCGAGGTGTAACGCGTCACAAAAACATTTTAATTTCTACCTAGTACGAAACTAAAGCTTTGTAGTTCAGGCCCAAAATATATGGCAGTAATAACCTACAACAAATTATCAGATGAGCTGAAAATAGAAGAAAGCGACATTGTATTCACTTGAAAACTTAAATAATTTCTAATAAAAAATGCGTTTTATACGATGAACGATTTTTTTAATTACAAAGAAAAAATTAGTTAAATGTGTAGGGTTTATAAAGCCATATAATATGATATAATTGCTTGTTAATAATAATATCTGTTTTAGTACAGGTAGATTGTTGTTAAATCGGTCTGTCCGCTCTGCACTACTTGCTTACACCCTACCAGGGTCATATGTTGTCATTCTTGGAATTCTTAGATCTTTAAGGAATAATAATTGTAAGTGTAAATAAACAATTGAGTATTGAGTATTGAGAATGGTCTGACTCTCAAGGGCTGTCTGCTGCCGGAACTCCGTAAGGTTATGGTGGTAGATATTCTATTATGTTGGTAAGCTACTGTTTGCCATATCTCTGGAGACACTTATCTGATCTTGATAAAATTTATGGTCTTTTCCATGTCAAGCAATCCAATCAATTTCGATAAACGCATGCTGATGGCCTTTATTTAAGTAATATCTATGAATTGGTTTAAATGACTATGCTTTCGCGAGCACTGTGAAACCTCTTAGTCATCATCAGCCTGTATCAGTCCACTGCTGGACGTAGGCCTCTCCCAAGATGCGCCACTGAGCCCGATCTTCGGCTCTTCTCTTCCTTAGTATTTATTGTTTGTGAATAAGGTTGTAAGATATATATCTATACAGAAAAATGTCCTGTCCATCCGTCTGTAATATAATCCTTGGCTAAGTGGTGGCGACATGACAAGAGGGGTGCGTGATAACTCGGATAAAGTTACAACCACTTAGGGGGTGGATTTTGGAGATTTTTCTCCGTAGAATCATCAAAATGTTTTTAAAAGATATTATTGATTTTGTTTAGAATTGTCTTTTATGACATTTTTATTGGTGAAATGTAAACATTTGGACCGTATCTCAAATTGGTGCATACCATAAAGCTTATAAAGTCATTTGAAAAAACCCTAAGTTCCTACATAATAAGCACCCCTTTACTCGATATTATTAAAGCAAATAGCAACTAACTTCAGTACAAATCCAACCACTGGGTAACTTGGCTACGTGTCTACGAACTATTCGTAGCAAGCTTAATTGCTACAAGTATCTGCTACGAGATGTCACGGAGTTATCTTTAGCTACGTGCTACGTAAGCTACGCGGCTACACGACGGTCATTAAAGTGCTACGCGCTATTGTAGGCACAAGTAGATAATTACAAGTCACAACCCGCGGTTTAAGTTGCATGAAGTGTCATATATTTTGCCTTTATTTTCAACCCCATGACGCCTTTACGTTTCGTATATCCTTTCTTATAGGATGCTTATCCAGACTAATATTATAAAAAAATATATAAAAACTTACTAACATTGGGTTGCACATTGTTAGTATTCCTGTTAACCCCTCTAACTAAGCTATAATTATAATACTTATATCTAGAGTGGGTTCACGTCAATAGTACGATGTGGAGATTGTGAACTCACGACCTTTTTTAGGGTTCTGTAGTCCTGATAAGGAAACCTTATAGTTTCGTCATGTCCGTCTGTCTGTCTGTCCGAGGCTTTGCTAAGAGACCGTTAATACTAGAAAGCTTTGTGGGGGTATGTAAATAAATGACGCCGACAAAGAGCTGAAATAAAATTTTGAAAAATATTTTTTTTAGGGTAGCTCCCCTATATGAGAAGTGGGGATGATTTTTTTTTTCATCGTCTACCCCATGGTGTGGGATATCGTTGAATAGGTCTTTCAAAATGACTTAAGGGTTGCTACTACCATTTTTCGATTGAATGCTCCATTTACGAAATATTAAACTTTAAAGTGCAAATTTTTGTTCCAGTAGCGCGTCCCCTCTAAAAGCTAAACTGCTGGCTTGAAAAATCTGGAAAAATTCGTGATAATAGAGCATTTCATGAACTTTAAAGGAAAATTATAGCGGTTAAGATAACTTTATTAGATTAGCAGTAATAGTGGTTGAACTTGGGTGTTGGATAATTTTGTACCAAATACAAAATCCTTAGAATAAATCCTTTAAAGTGACAACGACAGAATACCTAGTTGCTTGTTTATAACGGGTAAAGACTTGCATTGAATAACAGGCTACCCTACACTGCGCGTGGCCCGACACGCACATGGCCTGTTATTTTATATCTTATAGGCTAGCGTTTGACCACTATCTCAGCTGTTGGTAAGTAATGATGCGTTCGAAGATTGTACGCACGCTAGGCCTAGAATGGGAACTGGCTCTAAAGGATAGCTGCCGGAACACATTAGATGTTTTGGCGACAGATTTTCTAACTTGAGGGTGGTAGCTGGCCAGGCAGACACAAGATAGTATCCTACCAACATGCGGGGGTTGTTGGTCTCTTAATAATGTTTTTCTTTCACCGGAGGGCCACTGTGAAAAGCGCACATACATTTTTCGATAGAAAAATCCTTTGGTGCTTGGCGGGGTTTGAACTCGGTACCTCTGGGATCAAAGCCGACCGTTGTACCACTTATACCACCGGGCCCTCGATCGCCAGGCCTAAGCCATTGGGCTATTGCCGCTATTTCGAGTAACTCAGAAACTGCTTCAACGATTTGGATGAAATTTTGTGATTGGTCTAAATTAATTTAACTAAATTATGGTCAGGTTTGGAGAGGGAAAGACCTTTGTCCAGCAGTTGACTGATATCGGCTGATAATGATGATTATGAAGGTTACATTTTGTATTTAGTATATATAATTATAAGTATGTATAAGTTATCGACATAGCTCAAAGGATTAGCAAGCTGAAGTGGCGGTGGGCTAGCTACATGGAGCGATGACATACGCAAGCTGGCTGGCAGCGGTTGGAAACGAATAGCTGAAGATCGAGCTCAGTGACGTGCCATAGGTGAGGCCTGGACGGCAATAAGCTGATAATGATAATGTATAATTTAAAATTAAACGGCTTCACTCACGTAATCAGTCGAAAAAGGCTTTTAAAGTGTGTGTACAGGGTCAATCAGTGCTGTGTGTACGGGACACTTAACTCGGCCATAAAAAGCAGTGACGACGACAACAACTATGCATCATCTACGCCACCGCCGGCGCTGCTGACGTCACGAGCTATTCGAGCACAGCGACGCGCGGCGCGCGCTGCGGAGGATGGCGAACAACTTTAGTTCGCGCCCGGCAGCCGTCGGAGCCGCACGCACTCCTTGACAAAGAGGCGCGATTCGCCTTGAAACCGGTCGGAGACCTAAACAAGCTTTTTTCGACTGATTACGTGAGTGAAACCGTTTAATTTTAAATTATGGAACATACACACGGTAGTTTTAATAATTAAATTATGATGTAATGCATAGTTCTTACCTTAGCATATTCTATCTTGAGTGTGCAGCATCCACTGTATATGTCGCACCCGTGGAGCGCGTCCTTGGCTCGCGTAGCTGACTCCACGCTCTCAAACGTGATGCTGGTAGTTAAGGAAATTGGTACAAAAAAACATAGACATAATTTACTTAATCGTATAGGTCTTAGCATCTACGAATAAAATAAAAACCGGTCAAGTGCGAGTTGGATTCGCGCACCTAGGCTTCCGTACGAAAGCCTAGTTTGATATGTACTTTAATACAAACTTAACTTTGCAGTTCAATCCCTAGGCACGGTTAATGCACTAACCGCAAATAATAATTTTGTAAAAGATAATTAGCTTTTTTTTGTTTTTAAACTACATATTTACGATTTACAGATTTATTCCTATATAAGTGCTGCAAGATCTAGCTTATTGCCAAATTTTATGATTGTAGGTCAACGGGAAGTACCTATAGGTATTGATTCCCTTGTAAAATCGCAAAATATGTTAAAAAAATTTTTTTCTTTTTTTGCTGTATAGGCAAGCGTTTGACCACTATCTCACCTGATGTTAAGTGACGATGCGGTCGACGATGTAGCACGCTTACCTAGTAAATACCTGTTCACTCGCAATTTGAAGACCCCCGGGTTGTAGCTATCGTAAATGGCCATATCTTGAGATCGCTTTGACATACAAGTTCGATGTTTTCACACCTGCAAGATACCGTAGACCCGAGTATTTGACATAAGTTTAAACTTGATATCTACTACTACTACGCGTTCCTTAGTAAAAGGGTCTTGACAGACGGAGAGACAGACAGACAACAAAGTCATCCTATAAGGGTTCCTTATTTTCTTTTGACGTACGAAACCCCCAAAAACTAAAAAAATAAAGAAAATATTGCATAAAAACTTCTAGTTAAAATATTTAACATAAAACAATATTCTATTTTGATACTTTTACTACTGGAAGTGATTGCTTTATGCGATAAAGACCGCCGATTGTGAAACTTAATTACGTTATTATTGTCTAGAAATTAAGTTCTTTTGCTTTTTAAATAAAATTTGGTTTATAAAGAGTTTATTATACTCTTATAATATAGTCCAAACCATAATCATAAATCCAAACAGCAAATTAAGTATAAAAACTGAAAAAATAACACTTTTATTAACAGGCCGTATTTTTTTTCTTTTCTTAAGCTTACTAGCAATGTGGGTTGCCCATTACAAGTATTCTTGTTAACCCCTACAACTAAGCTAAATATGCTTGTGTCTGGAGTGGGTTCACGTTAATAAGTGGGGGTCGAACTCACTACCTTTGATCGCCAGTCCGACACGTTATCCATTGGGCTAATGCCGCTTATTAAACTGATCAATTCCGAAGCAATCAAAACATCCTAACCATTGTAGTCGAAACACAAAAACACAACTATTAACATCCATTAAAAATCGATCAAACATTTCTCGAACGATTAAAACTCCAAGCAAACAGCAAAAGGCCCTATTCTGAAATAACTCGAATCGATCTCGATTCCATTTCTAATCAAAAGCAGATTACCGATAGGATTCGAACATCAAACTGTTATTACTCCACCAACTTAAAGACACCGGGATTATTCTAAAAGTAAGGGTTTGGTGCTAGTGCTAGAGACTGGAGATAACCGACGTAACGACAGCTAGAAGCCTAGATAAAATATCAGTGTTATTACTGTACCTGTCTCACGGCGTTGAGATTATTCAAATTGTATAAGAATTGGTGCAAGTGCGAGCGGGTAGCGAGTAATTACCCCAAAAGTTGCTTATCAAAATCGAAGCCAAATTATAATTTCTATCAACAATTTCTGATTAAAAAGCTAATCATAGTCATTAGTAAACAAATATCAGGAATCTGAAACCATTTGTTCTCTCTAAAATAAGAGAGTACCTCATCTTTGTTCCTGCATTTGTATAATGAATTATTATTTATGTATGTATATGAAATGTATTTGAATATTATTATTGTTATATACCGGCTGTAATTCACGTACCTTTAGTCGAATTTTCTCGCCCTAGGTTTCGAGCGAGTCAGTCGCTCTTCCTCGGGAGTGAGGTCACGCGGTGAGATCGCGATGTTCACTATTAGTTGTTAAGTATTTGAATATGTAATATGCGGAAACACAGTACACAAAGTAACTCAGAATTTCTCTACTGAACGATTTGTGAGTAAACTTCTTGTTTAATTATTGTAAACTCACGTAAAAAGGTCAACTGTCTGTATAAATGTCGTCCGACAGGCTTTAAGGCAATTGGGGACCTATTCAAGGCTCAGTAGGTACGTGTGCTCCCGGCGAGCGCCACACGCGCACTGATAGGTTTACCTATAATTTGAAATTAACTTTTTCATGTATCTGAGAATGCCATAAGCAAATTTACATTATTCATTTACTACCAAATTCCATTCGTTAAAAAAATCTGTTAAATATCTTTCAAACAACATTTACTTTCCATCTACTAAAATCGTTACACAAAACAGTTGTTCGAAATTGAAATTGCATCGCTCGCTCATACAAAAACTCATTCATCCGAATAAGATTACAATTCAGCTGCAATATCAAACGATTCAACTGTTATTACACGATTCAATCGCGGAGACACCGGGATTATGCAGCGGATTGCTACTTTGTTCTGTCTAATAACTGGGGTAAAGGTGCGGCCACGAAAAGAGCGTGCCATGCAGTCATTAAAATATGCAGCGTATTGATATTTCGTTCAGTCTATTGACTAGAGTAAAGGTGCGGCCATGAAAAGAGTGGTCTTCACTACAAAAATGCGCCGAATTATTACTTAGGTCTGTCTAATAACAAGGGTAAAGGTATGGCAATCAAAAAAGCGGACATCGATAAAATGCAAAGTAATGGCTGACTTCTTTTTGTGTAATTTAAGTCAGTTAATTGCAATAGCTTAGCAACGGGTAAGATGCAAGCATTCGATAAATACATTGGAACGCATCATCACTTACCATCAGGTGAGACAGTAATCAAGTGCTTTATGTACAGAATGCTGAATAGGATCGGTATTTCACCTGATAATTATTAACTTGGAAAACGGATCCAATCGATATAATCAATTTGGATGGATTGAAATTATTAACACATAAACCCGGAATGCCGTAAGTATGACCGAGAATCGCAATTCTAGTTCAATATAAATAGAATGTTTTAATTTTTTAACACCAAATCGAAATTATTTACGAGTATAACTGGCGAGCATGTATGAAGGCGCTCATGAAAGTGGAAGAAAAGTGAACAGGTATCTTCTAGGTAAGCGTGCTACATCGTCGATCGCATCGTCACTTAACATCAGGTGAGATAGTGGTCAAACGCTTACCTATCTAGTATAAAAAAAAAGAAGAAGCGAAAGAGTTATGTCAGGATCGTAGCATGTGGAAAGAAGTAGTCTCTGCCTACCTCAACGGGAAAAAAGTATGTTTTAACAAAAACCCGCTGACCTCCTATCGCTTACGCCTCCACCGTCCTATCCATTAAAACGCAGGCGTTGTTTCTTATACTCCAATTCGGTAGAAACTTGAACAGTGATTTGAATAAATCCGTGAATTTCCTCGGATAAAGAGGACCGTGTTACCACACAAAAGGAACCTCTGTTCCCTCACAAAGGAAACAAAAAATATTCAATAATGTAATTACAATGAGGTTTCCGTTTCGAGGATTCGATGTTTTTTGTAATTCCGAATTTCGTTGAAGAAAACTTCCGTCTTTTTATGATAATTTATTTGTGAAGACAAGAACGGAGTTTTATGAGATGGAGGTAAGTATATGTTTATATAGGACTAGTACTGCCGTCAACTAACGGCCCCCGCGGATTCACACGTGTCAAATTGTATTTACTTACAAAATGTACCTATCCCATGCCAATCGTATCTAAATCCCTTTTTTGCGTAAGCGTGTAACACACTTACTAACAAGTACATTAATTCATAGGATTTTAATGAAAATTGTTGCATAGTATGTATGTTGTAAACACGAGTTGTAAGTACCTCTGAATTGCGAAGGCGTTCAAAAAACAGTACCTATTGATAATAATATATGTATATATCATAACTCCGCCATTCCTATCTCAGTACCATATTTCATCAAAATCCATCCATTAATTGGTATATCCGACAAGCATCTAAACCAACGCATTTGTTACATTAATAACTAAGATAACTTCCCACTCAATTTTCTACAGTAAAAACAAACAAGACATCATCGACCGAACGAGAAAACAAAATCTGGAAATGTTAAAAGTTTAGCCAACAGGAACGTCTCTATTAACCCGCCCACCCAAATATTTCACTAAAAGTTGCCTTTGCAAACTTGAAATACCATTATGAAATTCAAAACACCTATGCGTGTTTCCAGCGCAAGGGTCGGTGAACGATTGGCCTTGAGGCTCGAGGCAACCTGTCACACCGTTGTGTAATTTCACACTATTTTTTTACGAGCGAGCGAATGAAACCATGGATTTTAAAAGGTTATAGCAGCAGATTTTCTCCTCGAACATCGAGATACTATACTTCTACCACCTGTGTATATATGCACTACATTTTGTTTATGTATGTTAGCACAGTACAGCGTTTTTATTAATGAATAATTTAACGTGTAATGTATTATTGAATCGGCGGGTTCATTGATCAACAATTCAACTTTTTACCTTTTTTAAGCAGGCGACAAATAAACGCGAGTGACCGGCGCGGTGGTTAGTATATTATAACATTTTATTGATATTTGTTCAATCCAGATCAAAGTAAAAAGAAACAGACACTGGCTGATTGATGGCAGGTACGCATGTACGTAAAATACATCTTCTACGACATTCAGGGACGAAATCAGGAAAAGACGTTTAAGTTTCTATGAAACGCGCAATCAAATCAATAATTCGGTATTTATTAAATAAATATTAAAATAATTATTAAATATTATTTTAGCAAAAGTAATTATAATTTTGTTGCAATCGAAAACAAATAAATCAAAAAAGATTCAACAGTTTGAAAACAAAACATCAATATATAAATCAAGAAATATTTGAGTCAAGCATTGAAATAGCCTAGACAGAAAACGGACCAAACCAATATCTGACAAATCTTTCATAGAATAAATTATTTTTCAAAGAAATGAAACCGACTTCATAACCACAAACAGGCACTCAAAAGCGATTGTATTGCCCGATCCAAAATAAATGGATGCAGATACTCATGACTTACAATAAACATTAAATTTAAAATTGAATAACTAGTGCTTAAGATTATTTAACTATTTTATATATTATTTTTAATTATGACATTTGAATTTTCCTATTTAATTTTTATTTTTATCGTGTAATTTTAAACCGTTTAATATTTAATCTAACTAGAGTAATTTGAAATAATGATAATTTATGATAATGTGTAATTAAGCTATGGAATGAATCTGAAATAAATGAATTAATAATAAATAAAAGCGAAAAATAAATTACTTAATATAATTATTATAAGCGCTACCCACTTATCTATTTGAAGTCGGTTAAAAACAAATACATTACGCCTTGGTATAACAACATCAATAATAACCAAAAATACCACAGAATACATAATAGTTTAAACACGTGCCTTAAATAAATCAATCGCCAGACTTCTATTTTTAGTTTAGTTAAGTTCCGCAATTTCAATAATTTATTTTTACTTTTAATGCTTTTGATAGATACAGATGTGCTATTTCATCGCTCGACTGAAAATTACGACATAATAATTTATGCTCTTACGCATTAAATGTTAAGTGCCAATTGAACGGAAAATGCTGTCGTGTATTATTAATTCCTGATTAATTAATGAAATGATAAAATTTAAAGTACTTTTTGACAGCGAATTTTCAGATATAATATAGTTAAACGATAAAATAATAATTAATGTGTAAATATGTGTAAAATATTCATACAAGTCATATTATTACAAGTCATTTTATTAAGGGTTATTTTGTTGTGTATAAATAAAATAGAGGTATCGCTTAAACAGTGATACATAAGATTATTTGTTAATTTTCGCTAAAACGTTGCTATTTTCCGTTCATTAATATGAAAGTGTATTTAGACTACAGTAAATATGAATCACCAATAAGACGCAGAAAAAAGAACTTTTTATTTATAGCTAGCTATTTAGAGTAATCCCCCTAATGTTAGATATTTTTCTTCGGTGTAAATGATGAATAACTGAGATAAAGACAAATGAGAGGTATTTTTTAAACAAATGACGCTCTTTCATGTGGCATTGGAAAATGTTATTGCTGTATCATTTGAGATGATTATTTCATTTTTCATGTGAAAGAGAGAAGATTATAGTATCGTTTATTTGTAATATATTTTTAATTTTCTAACAACAGTCTCACGAGTCTTCGCTTTTCTCATCATTACATGTAAAATGATTACTAATTTTACATTTAATGTTTTTCATTAAATGTAGAATGACTACTCATTTTCAACCGACTTCAAAAAAGGAGGAGGCTTCTCAATTCAACCGTATATATGTTTTGATTTTTTTATGATTGTTCGCGGATAACTTTTTCGTTTATGAATCGATTTTGATTATTCTTTTTTTGTTGAAAAGAAAATGTCCCAAGTGTGGTACCATGTTAATTTTATCGAGGTCTGATTAGTATCTCTAGAGATATAGAGATAAACATCTCAAAATTGGTACTGAAAACTAATAACGCGGCAAACGATATTTTTATTTTTAAACGATATTTTACATTTAATGATGAGAAAAGAGAGTTAGGTTTCATAGTAAACAGTTCTAATAATTAAATGTAAAATGATTACTCATTCTACATTGAATAGTAAAACATAACAAAATCTAATTTAAGCCGTTTAGCGCATATTAAACAACTATCAAACGTCCATCCTGAAGTTTTAAATAAAGACCGGTATGACTCACGTAATTAGGTCGAAAGTCGATATCCTAAAATTAGGATATTTTCGCCAAATAATGTTGTGCTCCAACAGCTGTCTTTGTGAGCCAGACATAGCGTGTTACCATCCTTAACTACATATTCACTTATCAACAGGTGAGATAGGGAGAGGTCTGTCACAATCATGCTATGAAAAAACTTATCGTGTCACTTTATTGGTCATAGCGAGCAATTAAGCAATTGTCTAGTACTTTAAACCATAAAAATATAATGGTATCTAATAATAATCATTATTTTACGATATCAATATCGCCAACGTCTCAATAAATTAATCTAGCAAGCCAATTTAATAAAAACACCAATACGTGGTAATTTACGACACGTAACGGCTCGTGCACGTAATTTTACGGTGCCGTCACGTGAACGTCACAGTTTAACGACTGTACTGTTAAATTAAGGGATCGTAAAGTTTTTAAGCAATCTAAAGATAAAAGAAAATTGCATTTAGATTACAATAAACGAAATAATTACGGGAATGTGTGAATTTTGAGAGGTTTTACAAGTGAATGAATAAAAAAATAGCTATTAAATCTTTTTATCGAATCAGTGACCACGTGAATAGAACGGTAATGGATATAAAAGTGGACGGCTATGGAGGAAGAGGAAGACCGAAGAAAGTGTGGAAGGACTGTGTTAAGGAAGATATAGATGTAAAAGAAGTGGATGCAGAAATGACTGCGGATAGATCCAAATGGAAGAGAATGACATGTTGCACCGACCCAGGTTAAGTGAGATAAAGGTAGAAAGATAATGATAATTAACGATGAGGTGACAAGATTACAAACAAGATTATTGTTAAGATGGGTAGAAGATAGTGGTGGAATCAAATGCAGTATTTGATATTTCCGTATTTGATAGTTCCGTAGCACGTGTATCCGATAAAAAAACCGACAAACAAGCGACTTTGAAGCGATGATTAGATGACTAAGTAATTTGCAAAACGACTTTTAACCTTAAATCTCACAAAATAAACAATAAAACGGTTGTTATTCAGACGAGTTGTGTAAAATAAAACGTTAGATATAAACAAGAGCTTATTTATGTTTCTTTTTACGATTTCGGGAACGAGGGCATCTCTCAGGATGAAGGGTAAAGGCTTGGCTCGATATATAGCGATTATATCAAAATTAAAACTGCACTTACAATCCCTAAAATTATGCCATATTTCCAATGAAACACTTCGTTACTTAATACAGTGCCATAGAAATTAAAGCAAAATTTTAAACCATTTTAATTTTTTTTTTATCTTATATACTGGTTTATGGTACTGGTTTATGGCCATTATCTCGTCTAGCGATAACCGATAATGTGGTCGAAGATGGTGAACTATAATAGATATAGAATAGATGGTGAACTCTCAAGAGCGGTGTGCTGCCGGAACACCCGAGTTATGGGCGGCAGAGTGTCACGTTCATGGTGGTAAGCTATTATTTTGTAGCAAGTCAGGCGGAACATCTATATAATATGCTCCTACCACCTGTGCAATTTTGATTTAAGGGGACCTAACGGTTCCTTTTGAACTGCCACTAATTCGAACACTTGGCCTAGAGCAGCCATTTGTTGATCGATGTCAAAGTTTGGAAGACGGGTTATGATAGTTGGGATAGTTGCGCTTGTAAATTAGACTAAAGTCAGTTGTCCAGCGCCTCGTCTCACTGCTATCTTTCAGTTCCAGATAAGCACAATTCCACCTTAGACCACATCTTCACTTAGCATCAGGTTCGCTAGCCGTCCAGTAACTGAATATGAGACAAATTCAAGGTTTGCTGTAGCTGCGACCTTATCATTTGCTTTTTTTAACCAACCAATTGAAAAAATAAATTTAAGCATTCTAATCTCCTCTTTAACATTTTAAAGGGTCATATTTATATTTGCAATTGTTGGTCAAAAAAAGAAAATGATAGGGGGCGTAGTACAGCAGACATTGACTTTTTGTACAAACAATTTTTTCTCTACTTGCATTTTCCAGGAAGGAAACGGGGGAATACATTTGTATGGAAAAGTGCACCCCGCGTTCCCTCTTAAACCTAGTTCTAAACAATTATCTTGAATAACTTTATCTATTGATGATAACTGCGATAAAATCCGTTACGTATTTTTAAATATCTAAGCGTACAGGCGCGTGAAGCTACTATGTTTTATACTATGTAAAGATAAATAGAGCTCATTCACGATAAAATTCATTAATATCCTACCCGCTCGAGCGTTCCGTTTGCGTGAGCGTGCAAGCGGATATCTACATACCCGCTTGCACTAGCACCACACCAACTAAAGGTGTAGAACAATACACAACTCTATGTTTACGAGTGAACCACACCCACTATAAGTGAACTTCTACATTTTACGTTATATGTATATATATACCAGTTAAACTCTCCATATTGGCTTGCATTCGCAGTTTTATTGCGTTGAATAATGTATCATAGCGGATTCTGCTATTATTATTTTATTTTTAAAACCTTACTAGCAATATGGGCTGCACATTACTTGTAGTCTTGTTAACCCCTCCAACGAAATGATGAGTCTTCTTAACCTTTATAGTTCCGTCTCTAAGTCCTGTATTCCGTACGTTTGGTCCCATCATTGTAATTTTATCGATTTGTCGAGATTTCCCCCCTGATTCTTAATCATATTATCATATCATCATCAGACCTATTCGGGTCCGAAAGCATCATTTTTAGGGTTCCGTACCTCAAAAGGTAAAAAACAGGAACCCTTATAAGATCACTTTCTTGTCTGTCTGTCTGCCTGTCCGTCTGTCTGTCCGTCTGTCTGTCCGTCTGTCTGTCCGTCTGTCTGTCCGTGTGTCACCACTGATTTTCTCAGGAACGGGTGGACCTAGCAAGTTGAAATTTATACCTGATGCTGAGGTCTATAGTCCCTATTGGGTGTATAAAAATCAAGGTCTTGAGTCAACACAATAAAAAGATATGGGCAAATTTACATTTTCGCAAAATCTTGTAAGTACCAAAATTTACCTTAATATTAAACTTTTTTTACTTTTCGGAATTTTTCCTTTATTTGTGCTGTAAGACCTAGCTTTTGACCAAAATTAACAATTCTAGGTCAACCGGAAGTACCCTATAGGTTTTGGGTCGAAAACCTATAAGGTACTTCCCGTTGACCTAGAATCATGAAATTTGGTAAGAATCAAGGTGTTATACCACAAATAAAGGAAAAATTCCAAAATATAAAAAACGTTGAAAATTAAAAGGTGTTCCCATACATACATAGTTTCAGGCAATTAAGATAGGCCTCTGAGTTATATGAGCGCTCATACAATTTAGAGGTTTAGCTTAATTGGTACTAACCAACGTTGGTACGGAAGCCTCGGTGGGCGAGTCCAACTCGACTTGCCGGTTTTATTGTTTTTGAATATCGGTAGATCCGTGTGCTATTTTGTCACGGAAACCTTTTTAATTAGAATCACAGATTTTTTTCGAATTGAAATATCAGAGGTATCGTGATCGGAGCATTATGAATTGCATAGATCCAAGTCGAAGTAAAGGCAGTTTCCGAATCCGAATTTGCTTCCGAATGATTGAGAATAACCCTGCAGATAAGTGTCTCCAAATGCCGCCTTAGTCAGATATGAATGACTAAGGCGGCATTTAAATACGTTTTTTCAATTTGTAATCGATCTTAAATTATTTACCCGATTGTTCCAAATAAAGGGGAACGTTTTCAAGATAATCTATTGAAAAGGATATTCAACCATAGCTTGTACACCATTTTTCTTGAACACGACGATCCTCTGCACTTGACCGTGTGGCGAGCTGATTGTGTGTATGACGTCCTGCAACAAACAGACAAACAAAATGTTAAATAAGAAATTTAAAAAAAAAACTTATTGTATTTAAAAAGATTTATCACATACTTATAATAAATTAACTAAAAATATTATCAATATTTTGTTTCTTTTAAGTGATATCTACACTTTATATTTTTTGTGCATTGTTATATACAATTTTGGATTTTGGCTTTTTTGACCGACTTCAAAAAAGGAGGAGGTTTCTCAATTGACCGTATATATTTTTTGTGTATCCATTTTGACGTTCCGTTTGGCGTGAATGCTAACATGCGCATGCAGGCGCACTGAACAGTCCTTTTAGATATTTTAACAATAAAAAACTCCGTAAATACCAACTAACATACGTTACAAAATAAGCTCAGGTCCGGTACACTAGCGGCCATAATTATATGTAAATATATTTAGATGTCGACGGCGATGTGCTGAAATTCAAATCTCATGCATTTAGTATAAAACCTCTCGGGAGAACACGCTGTATACGACGGGGCTATTATCTCTCTAACCACCCGACTGCGTCCAAAAAGTGTGTGTAGTTTATGATTAAATTCTTCATAGATACTGGATATTTTTTAACCGACTTCACAAAAAAGGAGGAAGTTCTCAATTCATCGGCATATATATTTTACTATCTACTTTTGGCAATGGGTGAGGTGAGACCTTTGCCCAGCAGTGGGACATTACATGGTAAGAAATAATTAAGATAGTTTAAAAACTAAAACAACCGACTACCATGCCCCGCGGGTCAGTTTCATTAGCAAGTTTGAGACGTTTATCATCATATCTCTAGATATACTTATCAGATCTCGATGAAATTACAATGGGACATTTTTTTTGTGTGTATGTTACGCGATAACTCCGTCAATTCTGAACCGAATCGAATGATTCTTTTTGTAATCAGTAGGGTACGTTTCCGAGATGGTCCATTGAAATTTCATCGAGATCTGATAAGTATCTCCTGAGATATGACGATAAACGTCTCAAACATGCTACTGAAATTGCCTCGCGGGGCATCGTAGTCGGTTGTTTTAGTTTTAGAACTATCTTAATTATAAAACGATCTTAAATTATAAACAGACAAACTAGTAACGCTTTTCCTACTACATACCTACATATATAAATAATAATAATATTATAAAGTTTGTGATAGTTTAAGTACGTGTATTACTTTTTCACGCTAAAACTACTCAACTGATTGAGCTAAAATTTGGTACGATGTAGATAGCCTAGACCCTGAAATAACACATAGGGTACTTTTTATCCCGATATTCCCACGGGTACAATGTCTACGCGGGTAAAATCGCGGGGCACAGCTAGTCTAATACTATAAGAATCTTTGTCCTGACATACTGACTGACAGACAACACACAGCCTAAACCGCTGGTCGTAGAGACTTGAAATTTGTAGGGTATATTTGTCTTAGTACGTAGGGGTGTCCTAAGAAAGGATTTTCCAAAATTCACCCCTTAAGGGGATGAAATGGGGGTTCAAAGTTTGTATGGAGAAACATGATTAGATATTCTTTTCTATCCAAAACTTCACATAAGTGCTTCAGTAACAAAATAAATAAATACGTGTTTCTGGTTATCTTGAAAATTCACCCCTAAGAGGGTGAAAATCAATATTGTTTCTGATTGCGCTGAAATTTGGCATGCAGATAATTATTACGACGTTAGTTCCCTCTGAGAAAGGCTTTCTCAAAATTCACCCCTGAAGGGGATGAAACGGGGGTTCAAAGTTTGTATGGAAAAACAAGATTAGATAGTCTTTTCTATCCGAAACATCACATAAGTGCTTCAGTAAAAAAATAAGTAAATACCTGTTTCAGGTTTTTTTGTAATTCCACCCCTAAGAGGGTGCAATGGGGTAACAAAGTGTGAAAATTAATATTGTTTCGGATTGCGCTGAAATTTGGCATGCAGATAGTTATTTTGACTTAGGTATCCGCTAAGAAAGAATTTTTCAAAATACACTCTTTAAGGGGATGAAGCGGGGATTCAAAGTTTGGATAGTCGTTTTATTCAACATTTCACACAAGTACTTCTGTAAATAAATAAGTAAATACGAGTTTCAAACTTTTTCAAAATGCCACCCTGAGAGGATAAACTGGGGTAACAAAGTCTAAAAATCAATATTGTTTGATTGCGCTGAAATTCGGAATGCAGATAGTTATTATGATGTAGCTCAGAAATGATTTTCTGAAAATTCCTCTCGGATACGGAACGGGGATTCAAAGTTTGTATGGCGAAACAAGATGGGATAAAGTACGTGTTGTAGGATTTTTTGAAATGGGGTAGGTAACAATGTCTGTAAATTAAGGTTTTTAGGGTTTTATAAATATGAATCCCGAATTGCCTTAGTCACGCGATAACATGAAAACGGGTGAACCGATTTGGCTAATTCTTATTTGATATGTTTAATGATAGAATCGTTTTTACAAAAAAAAAGTTTTAAGTAAATAAAAGAAGGTTTTAACGCGGGCGAAGCCGCGGGACACTTCTAGTCGTATATAAAGTACAAATAGCAGTTTTATTTTTTTATAGGTTGTGGAACAACATGAGTTGTAAACACACAAAAGCCGCTCTTCCAACGTTAGATAAGATAATAATTGAGATAGTATAAAAACTAAAACAACCGACTTCAATGCCCCGATGCCCCGCGAGTCAATTTCAGTAGCAAGTTTGAGACGTTTATCGTCATATCTCTGGAGATACTTATCAGATCTCGATGAAACTACAATGGGACTACCTCGGAAAATTACCCTACCGATTACAAAAAGAACCCTTCGAATAGGTTCACAATTGACGGAGTAATCGCGTAACATACACACAAAAAAAAAAACACAGACGAATTGAGAACCTCCGTTTTTTGGAAGTCGGTTGAAAATAACCAACAATTTGCTAAAATTGCAAAGGCAAGACTTTCGACTTATAGTAAGCCTCATCACGGGACACTGTAATTTTAACTATCATCTTCATAAAATTGGAGTCAAAGACACTTAGTCGAGGATCCATGGAAGAAGATGAGACCGTGGAAAATGTGATCTTACACTGTCCTGTCTTAAACGAAATAGGAACCACAGCTGGGTTGTATAACCGAGATCCGGATGCAGATCACCAGTCGCAGCAACAACAACATTTACAATCATCCTCATCACCGTCTGTTTAGGAATTATCATCATATCCAAGCTCACAAATACGAAGACATATACAGATACACACACACACTCACACATATACCATCAACATCTTCACTAACCGAATCCCCACCTTCAACATTGGAAGCATTATGCCAGCAATCTAAACCCACACTCCGCTTCATCAAGGAGCTGGGATGGCTTGGGTAGAAGCCAGCAGGGGCATGAACAATAAACCCTGAGCGGGACGTCAGTACAGGTCTTATCGCATCCATTTCATTACCAATTACAGTTAAAATTCAACAATACGAACCACAATCATATTTCAAACTATAAAATATTTCCCGCAACGGTAATGTATCCCGCACTATGTCCCCCTGTCCACAAGACCACTCAACGCAGCAATATCGTGAGCCACTTGTTGGAATTGAAAACCGGATATACCACCCATCTACTACCCTGTCTCCCCTTCACGCTACACCCCGCTGTAGGGTTGTCAATGAAGACTGTGAGATTGCAAATTTGGTAGATTTTATCGCTGTCGTTTGGATAATGTGTCCACTATAAAAATGAAGTTCTATAACTAAAAACCGGTTCTATGAACTCGACATGACTTGAAGGGAAAGTCTTTGCCAGGTAAAGAAGGGTAAGACTTTTATATCTTTATCAAATCACTCCATTCATATGAATAAATTTAGAAAACTATATTTTCCTTCCTTCCCGTTTGGTCCCATTGTAATTTCATCGATATCTGATGAGTATCTCCAGAGATATGGAGATGAACACCTCAAACTTGGTACTGAAAATGACTTGCGCGGCATTAGAAGTCGGTTTTAACGACCTTTTATTTGACTAAACTAGAGAGACAGTCGACAACAATCAGTAGTGAGTATATCAGTAGTTTATAATCATGATTTAACCTCACGATAGCTATAAATATAACATTTTAAAATATTCACAATAGCCTATATATAATAGGGCTATAGGAACTATAACTCCGTAATGGCAAATTAAAGGACAGTCGAATTTGAGCTAATTCACAGTGTTGTTATCATTAATATTTTTCATAACACATGATAAAGTCTTTACAAAAGCTTGTTTAAAACGTTTTTACTTCTAATTCATTTTATATATTAAAAAGAAATTTGAACCCCAATATTTATTTATCTCTTGACAGCCCTACGTCTTCATCCCGTACTCTAATAACATTTGCATGTGACATTATAAGTTTTTTAATAAAACGCCCGGGGCCCGATAGATGTCGCCGTGTACAGTATATTCACTGCACATGCACCGTATCGTATTCATAACACGGTCACATTGGCTTGCTGTTTCTACAACCTTTTATTTTACTTGGCGAGTTAGTTTGTTTGTGTGAGTCAAATCTTGCAACTGAATTTCAAAGCCTCAACCGATTGAGCTAACATTTAGCATTATCCTAGCACGGGTGTTCGTTCACAGGTGGTCGGAGCATATTATATCGATGTTCCACCTGACTGGCTACTAAATAGTTGCGTAGCATCATCAAGAAGAAAAATGTGCCGCCTTATCCTATCTGTGTTCCGGCACCACACAGCCTTTTGGAGTATTCTAGCCTAGCGTGCTCACCACCTTCAACCACATTATCACTTACCACCAGGCGAGATGGTGGTCTAACGCTTGCCTCTAACACAGAATAAATAAATACTACATGTA
Source organism: Cabera pusaria (assembly GCA_954871355.1). Taxonomy (NCBI): domain Eukaryota; kingdom Metazoa; phylum Arthropoda; class Insecta; order Lepidoptera; family Geometridae; genus Cabera; species Cabera pusaria. The sequence continues at coordinate 3,322,511 of OX940910.1, forward strand.
AAGAAAAACACCATTTCAGTTTTACCGTTAAGTAACAGGCATAATTTAGATTATCAAAAATTTTGCTACTACACTATAACGTAAAACAATTTAAAAACCTTGTAGATTTTTTTTTAATATCCTATAGGCCAGCGTTTGCCAACTATCTCGCCTGGTGGTAAGCAATGACGTGCTCGAAGATAGTGAACACACTATCCCTAGAATACTCTGACTCTCAAGGGCTGTGTGCTGCCGGAACACCGTAAGGTTATGGTGGCAGATTTTCTCCTTGACGGTGGTAAGCTACTTTTTGATAGCAAATCAGGCAAAAAATTTATAAAATATGCTCCTCCCAACAGTGGAAAATTAACTGTTTAGCTGTACATTAACTAAAACCCTCACGTATAAAAGCCTAGTTGATATTAAAATCACGTTTTCCCTTTTTTGTAAAAACAAAAAGATCGCTTAATGCCCGAGCTGATTAATTATTCGACAGTCGGACCGGACGCGGCGAAATGAGGAGTTAATTGTTTATTAGGAGGGCTTCATGTTTATGTACTACTTTTTAGATGATATTTTTATAATTTATTTTTAGAAATATCAAAACCTAACTAGGTTTAAATGACAATAGAGGTACTTTGTCCAAAATCACCCGCTCTATTATAATTTTGATTGTAAACTAGGAAAGGAAGAACCCTGGAATAACAAGAGGTCAACGGTTTAAGGTTCCGTTTGGTATTCTTTGGACAAGGAATCCAAAAAAAAAAAATCCTTGAAAACGACAATATTGTTCGATACTAATAAAATACTACATAATAAATATATATTTTTTTTTACATTGAACTTTTTATTGTTTCTCATTCAAAATTATATTGAATTACGTTAGTTTTAAATATTTTTGAAAACCCTTTAGTTTGGTACCCCGATCGAATGGTTTTAAAATAATGTGAACTGATAATATGGCGATATAATATGCCGGTGCCAAACATCGCCGATTTTATTTTAAAATTTTGGTATAACCAGTGTCCGTCTCACTACTATGATGAATCTAACGACACCTCTCAATCTAAAATCCGTCAAGCCGTTTCTGCAGAGCATGCTAAAGAAATATACACACATACGGTACACACACTCTAAAAACATAAAACATAACCCTCCTCCTGGCGCAGTCAGGTAAAATGTATCACGGTTATTCCAGGTTATATACTATTATCTGTTATCGGTTATTTATCGTATCGTATGTATATCGGTTTTCTGTATGCCAATCTTATGTACTTTTCATTCGATTCTAAATACTTTTACTATCGATACCTAGGAATCGATATACCTAGGTATCGGTTACAAGTACTCGTCTCGTTACTCAATGATTTGTTCCGAAAGGACATTTATGCTGGCATTATGGAGCGATACTAAGATTTAGTATTAAGCTTTTTGATTGGCTAATCAAGCGCGATTTAATCGATACAAATGTATCGAATAAGTTTTTGTTGTAACTCGCGTCGTATTTTCTTAGGAAGTTGAACAACAATTATCGCCTCGTGTGAGCCTCGTATTAAGTTCAGAGCGTCTACCGCTAAGTCTACCATCGACCGACATTGTTCAACTCCTCGATCCCACAAGATTTGCATAGCTCAACTAACCGAAAACTTAGTCCCAACTTATTAAACTTAGCTATCGAAACGCGTCAGTTAACTAATGCCGCTTAGCTGCTTCGTTAACTCAATCGACAATACTTGATGCGAAACTGCAGCTTGATTTACATACGCTAACTTATTTGACTAGTAACTTAACGTTTAACTTAATACGTAGGCATTATAATAATAACGTCGTTGACTGATTAACTGGGCATCTTGGAAATGTATCTATTTATGGAATAGGTATTGGGATTGGATTTAGAATCGTTTGCCACGAAAAAGGGGAGGTGGTGGGTAGAGAGGTCAGGGGACGGTCCCGACTTCCCTTCCCCACCAGTCTCATTACAAGGTACCTAATGCATTAGTAGATGATTGATGTTAAATTAGTATCACTATATTCGTCTGGTATATCAGTCGTACAAATATTTTGATGGCTTGTATTTAAAAAAGTCACCTACGGAGTAAAAACATCTGTCACTTAGCCAATTATAGAATATTCTGTTAAATTAAGAGTTGGTCATGTCATGAAATTCATTTGGCAAGTTATTGTATATTTTGATTGCCATACTATGACATAGTTTTTGAGTTATGCCTATTTTTGTAAAATCATAATTTCACTTTTTTGTAACACTTCGCTGATCAATATTATTGTTTTGTTGGGATGGGGGGACCCTCCCTTCCCCCCTCCACCCCTCCACCTCCCCCTTTTTCATGCCAAACGATTCTAAATTTTAACCAGGTTAAAAACTATGCATTACCTTGTAATGAGAGTGGTAGGGAAGGGAAGGGGGGACCCTCCAATACCCCCTTCCCCTCCACTACCCCTTTTTCGTGCCAAACGATTCTAAATTTCAACCTAGGTATGGCATGACATAAGCACAGTTTTATAATCATGATTGTAATTATGATTGTAAAACTGTGACATAAGTATAATCACTCAGAGCGATCTCTACCAGATAACATTTGTGTCTAAGGACATATTACATTTCATTCATCATATGTAAGGTGGTGTATAAGCGCGCCATTCATTTAAACAACTTATAGATAATTAATGACAATTTCAAAATTATACACAATGTATACACACTACTACAATATCATCACCATCATCATCATCATAATCAGCCGGTATCAGTCCACGGCTGGACATAGGCCTCTCCCAAGTCACGCCACTGAGCCCGTTCTTCGGCTCTTTGTTTCCAGTCACTGCCCACCAACAGTATACAGTATATAATACTTAAACTATAAATAAAAGTCAGAACCTAGGTCACTAACTGCCGGTAATATTTCCAGCTAGCAGGCGACGTTACCTCGTTGTATAGCTAGACTAATACGTTTGCCGAGATAAGCGCCAGCTCTTTGGTCACGTGTGATGTCAATTAGAGCGCCATCGACAAAAAATAAAGAGCAATTGTCACCCAACAATCACACTCTTGAAAAGTTCAAGTGATTACTTTGACAGTGGCACGGATCACCCACTGAACAGGGACATGTCAGTTCACCATGTTTTGTTTGTTTATTATCACAGGGACCAATTTTCAAAATGAATTAGAATAGGACTTAAGAGTATTCTAGGCCTAGCGGTTTCACAATCTTAACCACATCATCATTTACCACCAGGTGAGATAGCGGACAAACACTAGCCTGTAAGATATAATAATTAAGATAGTTTAAAAACTAAAACAACCGACTTCCATCCCCGCAAGTCAGTTTTATTAGCTAGTTTGAGACGTTTATCGTCATATCTCTGAAGAATTGAAGATGCTTTCAGATCACGATGATATTACAATGGGACCACCTCGAAAACCTCCTCCTTTTTTGAAGTCGGTTAAATAAAAACATCATCCATGTTTGCTTTGCTTTAGTCATTAAAAAAGTGTATATAGAGATTGTAAATTACTACTTGCGATCTCAATAAGATCGATAAAAAAACTAAAAGAACTGACTTCAAATGCCGCGCTATTAACTTTCAGGGCCAAGTTTGAGGTGTTTATCTCCATATCTCTGGAGACACCTATCAGATCTCGATGAAATTACTATGGTACCACCCTTGGGATATCTCCTTTCCAACAAAAGAAGAATCATCAAAATCGGTTTATAAATGACGAAGTTATCCGCGAACAGACATAAAAAAAATATAAACATATATATATACGAGTATATACGGTCGAATTTAGTATCATCCTTTTTCGGAAGTAAGTTAACAAACATTCCATTCAAACTGTCTGCCTACGAATAAATATACTTCTTATTTATTATCGTATTTTTCTGCACTAGCTCTCTCTTAAAACACCTGTGTCTCTTCAGCAGCCGTGTAAACCGGCAGGTACATGCCACTGTAACTACCCTACCGTACGTACGAGTACGTACCCTGCACTGTACTCGAACAATTGGAAAACGTTCGGGTGAATTGAATCTGAATCGTTTCGCGTTTTGTACTGTCTTTTTGTCTAGGGTGACGACACTACGTGAGGGAAATTTCAGGGACTGCAGGTGGATAGGTTTTGTTTATTTCAGATGGATGGATGGATATCTTTATTTTATTATGGATAGACAAGCGTCTGAAAACTGTTTAATCTGATTTCATTACTGAAAATAAATAAAACATTTATGTATTGTTTTTAAACGCAAATTGTCTGTGATACAGTTTGACGTTTCTGAAATTTGATAGATTTGATTGAATAAGAAACGTACAAACTTTATTACTATAAATAGAATAGTATTCTTTCAAACAGTCACACATTCACGTGTTGTGTAGTCGAAATACCCTGTTTCTGTCTATCTGAATAAGCTTTAATTATTGCCACACAAATGGATAGGATAGGGATATAAGGGAGCACAGGTATGTAAGGGAGCACAAATACCACCTCAGTGCTCCCAGCCAACCTCACTTGCCCGTGGTACATCCTGCTGGCCAACAAACGAGGCTCTGGCGACCGACAAATGGTGATATAACCATTTTAAATTATGGCGTAGCTAAATACTACGGACCGGTGACGGGCAGCAGCGTCACTGTTGCTAAAAGCAACGCCCTGCGATCGCCAACCCGCCTGCCCAGCGTGGCCGTGGCGATTAGGGCATATCCTCCCAATGAGCCGAAGATCGGGCTCAGTGGCGTGTCTTGGAAGAGGCCTACGTCCAGCAGTGGACTGACACAAAGGCTGATTATAATGATGATGATTGCCACACAATTTACATTAAGTCTCTTCAGTACAAGTCTATCCTAATTTTTCATTCGCTTGGTATTTATTTAGTCAACTCAGCGCTATCTAGACTGAAGCTGAAGAAGTATGAACTATCTAAAGAAAGGGGTAAGAGACGAAGCGAGTTGACGAGATATATATATATAACATTTTATGTAGATTTTCGTAGTCTTTTTTTATGTTCTAAGTGAAGTGACCATCAGTTAAGTTGAAAGTTGTACAGTCCGGCAAGTATAACTTGGCGTGCCTGTGCGCCACTGTGCTTTTACTTTGTACTTTGATAACAGTTTCTCTTAAACCACTTTTAATTACTTTTGGCATTGTTGAACTATTTTAATGTAGCAGATTTATCAACAATGTCGCGGTAATCTCTCAAACGTCAAACTCACAGTTTCAATTAAAAGAATTACTTCCAAAAACCACCACCGCCAAGTTATACTTGTGGCACTGTATGTGTCGCGTCTTGATTTGAATTTTTCATGTTCGTTTATGGCTTCACATGAAAAGTGTATTAAGCCAAAGTATTTTTTTTTAATAGTATTTGAAAGTGAAGTCATAAAAATATTTCTTAATTCAGTACGAGTAAAGACGTGACAATTTGATTAAAGCTTACAATTTAGGCCTATGAAAGTTGCTCTCATGGCATAATCAATTAGTTAAGAGATCATAATCTTCATACGGCTTTTCGGATTTTCTTGAAACAAAGCTAATAAAACCCTCTATTAAGTCACCTATCTAACAAAACAAAAAACTACATAAATAAACTGGGCAAGTGCAAGTCGGAGTCGCACTCGTAGGGTTCCGTACCACACTACAGTATTTTTTAAAGATCGAGCAAAAAATACCACTATCATTTTTCGCCAGCAAAAAATAATAATTAATTAACATTTTATCAAAACAGAGTTGTAAGCCGCGTGCTTATTTCTTATAACGCTATCTAACGTCTATCGCACGGTATCTAAGTGAAAGTGAACACAGAGGTGTTAGGGATCGGCATTTCAATATAACGCCATCTATGGACGTTTACTTTAGCGTTCATAGATGGGGTTATATGAAAATGCCGAAAAAAAACACGTTTATTGTATGGGGACCCCTATAATTTCAAACTTTATTCTGTTTGTAGTATTTGTTGTTATAGCGGCAACAGAAATAAATCATCTATGAAAATTTCAACTGTCTAACTATCACGGTTCATGAGATACAGCCTGGTGACAGACGGACAGACAGACAGACAGACAGACAGACAGACAGACAGACAGACAGACAGACAGACAGACAGACAGACAGACAGACAGACAGACAGACAGACAGACAGACAGACGGACAGCGAAGTCTTAGTTATAGGGTCCCGCTTTACTCTTTGGGTACGGAACCCTAAAAACAGATACACACGTCAAACTTATAACACCCTACTTTTCGAGCGTTAATAAATAGGATATTTTAAATGTAAATTCCGGCAATTACTAAACTTTAGAATTGGACCTTTTAATGTCAGAAAATAGATTAAATACTGTACAAATTTTAAAAGGCATCGACCCATTTTGGCGACATAACGACAAAATTAGGGGGCAATAAACCAATTTTCGTAACCAATTTGATAAATATAAATAAATAGATTTAAACTATAACATAATTTAATGAATTGTAATTTGATAATTTTTGTATTTGTTTTTTAGGGAAAACAAATTAACTGTAAAATAATGAAATTTTTAATAGGAAATAGTTATAAAATAAATTATTAATAAATGTTTTATCGCTTTGTATGAAATAATTTAAATAGCATTACTATAATAATTAATATATATATATTTTAAATGTTTTGTTAATGCGATCTTTCTATCTTATGTCAAATATTGTAATTTGTAAATTATTTTGGAGAATAAAAATGTATTATTATTATACATAAATATTTAGCAAATATACTTTGAGGGGTTGAAAATATAACCCTAAAGTGACCGGTTCAATGTTCAATCGTACATCATTGTCACCTCAAGAGCGCGGGATTTTACGGGATTTATAGAGAGTCCCGGGATAACGCAATTTGACAACGGGATAGTTCGCGTGGAATTCTGCTGATTATAAGGGTGGAACTTATTATAAGGGTTTTTAACCTACGATGTAAAGAAAGGATAGAGTTAGAAGGTTGTCATTGCAGCTCTAATAAAGAATTTACTATTCCGAAGAAGCGACTGATCAATAAGTCCTAAGTTTTTTTAATACGAGTATACGGATGAAATTACAATATAAGTCATTATTTAATTTTTTAATTTTTTTTTACGTCATATAGGCTAGCGTTTGACCTGTTGACCTATCTCACCTGTTGGTAAGTGATGATGCGGTCGAGGATGGTAGCACGCTAGGCCTAGAATGGGAACTGGCTCTTAAGGATAGCTGCCGGAACACATTAGATGTTTTAGCGACAGATTTTCTAACTTGACGGTGGTGCTGGCCAGGCGGACACTAGATAGTGAGTGTCCTACCACCATACGGGGATTGGGGGTATTATTATTGGTACACATACAATTGTCTAACAGCATATCTTTCTATTAAACGTTTGCGATGACAAAACGCTCGGTAACAACGCAGAGATGTTCACTCTATTTATTAGATTTGATCTTAAAAAGGTGTTATAATGAAAACCATTTCCGGTTACAAAACTCCAGCAAATAAATCAACGACCGTTTAACTTTGTTTTACAAAACATTATCGTACTAACTGAACAAAGATATTTTTCATTTTATTTTTAGCAATCCCTGTGGTATTCGCTACAGGTTATACCGCCGAGATGCCGAATTGATTCATTCCAACTCTACACCGGGACTTTTTGCCAGTACCTTGAACCTACCTTTCTTTAAATATAGAGCATATTGTGAATTTTAATACCGCTCCGTCTCCAAAATGTAAAAAAAAAATCATATAATCTATGATTATATTAGAAAACTTCTAGCGTTTGCTCACTACCTAGCTTGGTGGTAAGAGATAGTCGAAGATGCCTTTTGTTTTTTTTTATTGCCAACTGTGCAAGCGTTTGGTCGCTATCACTCACCTGATGGTAAGTGACGACGCGGTAGAGGATGGAGCACGCTTGCTCAGTAAAAACCTATTAACACGCTAGGCCTCGAATGTTCTAACTCTCAAGAGCTGTGTGCTGCCGGAATACCGTAAGGTTATGGCGGCGGATTTTCTCCTTGATGGTGATAAGCAATTTTTTTATAGCAAGTCAAGCGAAACATCGATATAATGCTCCTACCACCCGTGGTAACCCAATTTAGTAGCCCTATTCAATCAACAAATTACAAAAATGTAAAAAGTTTTTAACCTTACAATTACAAACTACAACTATAAATCCCAACCCTAAAATATCGCTCAGATTACCAACTTACTACGGTCACCTCGACCGCTCAATGCAGATAAGGGATAAAAAATCCCGGGTCGTCTGTGACCCATGACGCCGGGACAAAATGACCCCAGAGCGCGTGAGGGTTAAACGTACCTGTAACAACGAAAATAGCAATATTAGTAAGTGTCATGTAATATTAAAATGTCTTGTAATATAAATAGGGGTTGAAAAGGTATTGCTGATCGGGAAAGTTACTCAACATCTTTTGTGAAATATGATTTTGGGTATTTTGTTGGATTTTATGAAAATTCGGGACTTCTACGGATTGATAGATATTATGGTGACATCTGATTATGATAATAAAACGAAACCAAAAATATTTTATGTAAATATGTGTTAGTCTGTGCCTTTTTTATTTTATGTAAATATGTGTTAGTCTGTGCTTTTATTATTTTATGTAAATATGTGTTAGTCTGTGCTTTTATTATTTTATGTAAATATGTGTTAGTCTGTGCCTTTATTATTTTATGTAAATATGTGTTAGTCTGTGCCTTTATTATTTTATGTAAATATGTGTTAGTCTGTGCTTTTATTATTTTATGTAAATATGTGTTAGACTGTGCTTTTATTATTTTTCAACGGACTTCCAAAAATGAGGTGGTTCTTAATTCGTCTGTATGTTTTTTTTTAATGGTTGTTTTTGTAGGTATGTTACGCGTTTACTCCGTCAATTGTGTACCACCTCGAATGATTATTTTCTTAATCGGTAGGGTGGTACACTTCCGAGGTAGTCCCATTGTAATTTCATCGAGATTTGATAAATATTTCCAGAGATATGACGATAAACGTCTCAAACTTGCTACCGAAACTGACTCGCGGGGCATTGAAGTCGGTTGTAACTATTACATAATCTTTGCCAGTAGTTAGTAGTAAGTCGTCAAGATAAGTCAATGCGTCGTTTAATTGTATGCTTCATATTTAAATAAGTGAAATAGTAAGTACTGTTGAACTGTTTTGTTGCAAAATAAATGATTTTTCTTTCTTCTTTCTTTCGTAATACAAATGTTCATGTAGTAAACACGGCTAGGCCGATTTCGTTAAAGTTTAAATGAGATCACCTGGAAGAGTACCCTTTAAAACAAAAAACAAGAATTTTCCAAATCGGTTCAGGCATATTCGAGTAATAGGTGAACATACATAAAAAAAAGTAAAAGAAAATAAAAAAATGTTCCGACGAATTGAGAACCTCCTTTTTTGTAAAGTCAGTTAAAAACAAATCTATGACCTTCGTGTATAAATACAATACAACCTACCCTATTTTGTGCACAAAATAAGAAAACAACTCCAAAATAACTTTCCGTCTAGATTCCCAGTCCGACCACTAAAATATTCACCGTCAGACCGTGTTTCGCGTGCACACTGAATTTTGTATTCGCAATCCACCCCGAAATAGATTACCTGCGAACCGATTGTTACAATGCCTTTATGTATTTTATATTCATAGGCTCTTGATATCACTATTTTGCTTTTTTTTAATCTGTTCATCTGTGGTATGGTGTGGTTATATTTTTTATTTGTTGAGCTTTTTAACCGACTTCATTAAAAAGGAGGAGGTTCTTAATTCAACTGTTTTTAAGGGTTCCATACCCAAAGGGTAAAACGGGACCCTATTACTAAGACTCCGCTGTCCGTCTGTCTGTCTGTCTGTCTGTCCGTCTGTCACCAGGCTGTATCTCATGAACTGTGATAGTTGGACAGTCGAAATTTTCACAGATGATGAATTTTTGTTGCCGCTATAACAGCAAATACTAAAAACAGAATAAAGTTAAAAATAATAGAGGGTCCCCATACAAGAAACGTGTTTTTTCGGCATTTCACGCCATCTATGTACGCTTAGTTAGGTAAACGTCCCATAGATGGCGTTATATTAAAATGTCGATCCCTAGCACCTTTGTTAGACGTTATATGGCGTTATAAGAAATAAAATGTTTATTACTTATTATTTTTTGCTGGCGAAAAAGGATAGTGGGACTTTTTGCTCGATCTTATAAAATACTGTAGTGTGGTACGGAACCCTACGAGTGCGAGTCCGACTTGCACTTGGCGAGTTTATTTTTTAAATTGTTTAACAAACATTAGTCGGCCGAGTAACACGGTTGACAACAGTTACTCAACATTACTGAACACAATCAATCTACCTACCTATACATATGTCAAACTTCTATACAAAACAATTACCTATCTTCGTATTTTTAACCGACTTTACTAAAAAGGACGAGGTTCTCAATTCAACTGTATTTTAAGGGATCCGAACCCAAAGGGTACCAACGGAACCCTATTACTGAGACTCCGCTGTCTGTCTGTCTGTCCGTCTGTCACCAGGCTGTATTTCGTGAACCGTGATAGTTAGACAGTTGAAATTTTTACAGATGATGTATTTCTGTTGCCGCTATAACAACAAATACTAAAAACAGATAATAGTTAAAAATTAAAGGGGGTAATAAAAGAAACTTTTTTTTTCGACATTTTACTTTAACGCTATCTATGAACGGTTGACTGTATTAATTATATTAATTACCTTTGTATTTAATTAGACAGTTGAAATTTTCACAGATAATGTATTTCTGTTGCCGCTATAACAACAAATACTAAAAACAGAATAAAGTTAAAAATTAAAGGGGATCTCCATACATGAAACGTGTTTTTCGGCATTTTACTATAACGCCATCTATGAATGTTTGACTGTATTAATTATATTAATCACCTTTGTGTTACTTTCACTTACACTTACTTTCACTTAGTTGGCGTTAGTGTTCGTAAGATCGCGTTGTACTGAATAAGCACGCGGCTCTTGTTTTCATAATTGTTTGGAATTGACACGGTAATCTTCTTTTATATATAAAAATTAATCCCAATTTCCCTTGGTCACGGCATCACGCGTGAACGGCTGGACCGATTTCGCTAATTCTTTTTTTGTCGTGTTTTTTATCGTCAGGAGATGGTTCTTATGAAAAAAAATATATAAATAAATGAAAGTTGTTTTTAACGCAGGCGAAGCCGCGGGGCACAGCTAGTATAATATAATAATATCTGGATGACCGAGCTTTGCTGGCAATTTTTTTTTTTGGTAAATCGTGTTTTATGTAATTTTTTGGCTCCCAATAATAGTCTTCTTACAAAAGAACAAACTTGGTAAAATTAATCATCTCGTCTGGACTCGAACCGGGGTCCTTCTGTTCGCCATCCGAACGATCTCCCACTGAGCTATCGTAACAATGTAGCAATGGCGAAATTTACCTTCATATTCAAATTATATTGTAGGAGGTTTTCATTACCTGAAAACAGGGATATAACAACATTTTCTGAAAATGAAAACCTAACTAGATCGATTTATCAATTTATTACAAGAAACGTGATTTCTTTCAGCATTTTTTGCTCGATTTTATAAAATATTGTAGTGTGGTACGGAATCAGAACCCTACGAGTGCAAGTGCGACTTGCACTTGGCCAGTTTATTTATTAATGTTTGTTACCTCATGACTCCGTCAAATCTTAACCGATTTGAAAAAATATTTTTTTGTTTGAGACAGTATGCTTCTTTTTTGGTCCGATTCAAATTTAATCGAGATCTGATAATCATCTCCAGGGAGATACAGTGCCACAAGTATAACTTGGCGGTGGTGGTTTTTGGAACTAAATCTTTTAATTGAAACTGTGAGTTTGACGTTTGAGAGATTACCGCGACATTATTGTTGATAAATCTGCTACATTAAAATAGTTCAATAATGCCAAAAGTAATTAAAAGTGGTTTAAGAGAAACTGTTATCAAAGTACAAAGTAAAAGCACAGTGGCGCACAGGCACGCCAAGTTATACTTGCCGGACTGTAAACAAATTTGTATACCTTGATGACATGATTATGGCTAGTGGCTATTTTGACAACACAAATCTTCGAGGATAGTATAACTTTAATATTTATAGATTTAAAATCAGAAATTTAACGTGACTTACGCGATGTCGATATAGCGATCGACATATGTACGCGAACGCGGCTGAACGCGTCGGCGAGCGCCCCGCACTCGAGATCCTGAAGTAGGCCTCCGGATGACATCGCGTAACGTCGTAGTAAGTCACGTTAATTTCCCAATTTTAAATCTATAAGTTCAAAATGAACGTGATTTTTTATAATAAAACTTTAATATTAATTTGCGACTACTTAACTACATTACATCTATACCAATATTATGAAGAGAAATACTTTTTTGTATATTTATTTGTAATGAATATACTAAAAAAACTACTGGACTATTTTTATTATTTTTATTTTACAAGTTCTTTCACCTATCAAAAGCTACATTATCAGCGAGTAACATGAACCATATTTTGCTAAAGTCGAAAATTATATTCTAATTCCAAATTTAAAAGAAAAACATTAAACTTTGTTAAAAACGATATTATGAAATAAGGCGCCATTGTGCATTTTTCGAATATGGAACAGAGGCGTTAATTCATGTAAACCTAATTGTCGGGGACTGAACCCAGATGGCGCTCGCACGTGGCGCATATTAAAAAAATTGTTCTCAAAATTATATTTCCATTTCAGCGTTATTGTTTACGAAGAATAGTAATTGCTTCGTGAAATGCGAAATTAGTTGACTTTAGAGGAAAATTTAATTTTGACTAAATGTGTAATATTACTTAAGATTAATAAGTTTAGGTACACCTATTAAGGAAGAAATTAGCTTGACGCTTTTAATTTTAACATCATACGAAATTCTAACTTATATCTATATACTTTATTTTTGCTGTTGTATTGTATTGTATTGTGAGATATCAACACCAATACTATAAATGCGTAAGTCAGTTTGTATGTTTGTTTGGGACTTCTTCACGGTCAAATGGCCGAACCGATATGAAACTTTGCCTTTGTACAGCCAGTATTATAGATTAGACTATATGATACTTTTGTCGCCAAGCCATATCACGAGCAGGTGTCTCGCTTGGTGGTAAGCAAAAGCGATGATGTGGTAGAGAATCGTGAATACGCTAGGTCTAGAATATTCTCTCACTCTCAAGGGCTGTGCTGCTCGACACCGTAAGGTTTTGACGGCAGATTTTTCTCAAGCCAGGCGGACCATCTTCTGATACTATAAGAATCTTTATCCCGGCATATCAACTGACTGACTGACTGACTGACTGACTTAGAGACAACGCACAGCCTAAACCGGTGGTCGTAGAGAATTGAAATTTGGAAGGTAATTTGTCTAATTACGTAACGGTAAGAAAGGATTTTACAAAATTTACCCCGTAAGAGGATGAAATGGAACTTAACAAGGTCTGAAAATCAATATGTTTTATCGGCTTTTATAAAAATATTAATACCTATTTCTCTCAGTCACACGTTAACTTGAAAACCGGTGGACCGATTTAGCGAATTCTTTTTTGATGTGTTTTTATGATAATAAGATTTTAACGAAAGAAAAGTTAAGAAGTTTATTTCGCGGGCAACGCCGCGGGGTACCTACTTCTAATTGAAATATCATGTTCTTGCTTATTAGTTTTACCTACCACTAAACACATCAATATCAATCGTAAACTAACAATATGGCGTCTAAACTATGACCAATAAATAAGCCGAAACTTTTATTAAGTACAAGTCATTACCATCAAACAATATTAACTTTTAATTATTAAATACTAGCTGTGCCCCGCGGTTTTTCCCACGTAAACATCGTTCCCGTGTATCCCGAATATCGGGATGAAAAGCATGTGTTATTCCAGGGTCTAGGCTATCTACATACCAAATTACAGCTCAATCCATTGAGTAGTTTTAGCGTGAAGATGTAACAAAAATACGTACAAACCTGCGCCTTTATAATATTAGTAGAATCACAGCATTTATCAAACGTGCGCAATTAACGTCAAAACTGTCAGAGCCGTTCGGAATCTAGATAGAATACCTAAATTTAAAAGCTAGGATGATGTAGCCAATTAGAACCGGTTCAATCCGGTTTCGGGGACACAAGTGGTCGGCGACCGACACATACATGTGTCTCGATCATGTTTGCATGTGTCATGCAATGCAGGAATATAGTGTAACAGTATGGGCACTTCTGCTTATTCTTGCGTCTTATCATTTAGAATTCCAACGCAAGACAATAATAATATATCACATGCTTTTTATATAAAGTTGGTTGCGAATATTTCGTAAACGGTTGTTACTAATCTGACCCTGATTCTCAATCATTCGAAAATCTATTTCTTCATTTTAATTTTGAATATTGATAAATTCGTGAGCTATTTCGGCGCGGAAACTGATTGACTGAATCACTGATTTTATCGAATTGAAATATCAAAAGTAACCGATCGGAGCATTGCGAATTGCAAAGATCCAAGTCGAAGTAAAGGCAGTTTCCGAATCCGAATTTGCTTTCGAATGATTGAGAACAAACCTACTGGAGTGAAGTGAAGATGCAATCTCTTTCAAGTGGTGAAGCAATGAGATGAGCCGCTGAACAACAGATTTAAAATTTCAATCAACATAGCGCTATTATACCTATAGCAACAGTACAATAATTTACAAACACCTATCTGCCTTAGGACATCTCATCGTTAACGGTTTAGTCACTAAACTTAAATTCAGTTGCTATCTTCGGTGAATTGAGATTTATTGGGACTACATTAAATATCTCTTATAGAAAAGTAATCTATGTGAAGAAAATAAATACAAGAACACACAAAATCAACGATACACCATTACAAAACCCGAGAATATAATACCCACTCAAAATATTTAATGCTGACTATATTAGAACCCAGGACTACAATAGGTTCTAAAAACAGTGCCACTACTTATAGTCTGGGCCACGAAGACGTCAAAAATACCACTCTGCTCGGCTTACCCATACTGTAACCACATTACATCTAACCACAACTAAAGCACATTCAAATCACGAACTCAAATCAATTTTAATTCTTAACTACCTAATAATACAGTTGACGAATCGTCCACGCGACCGCAAACAGCAAAATTGCATCAAATTTCGTGGAATAGTACACTGATTTATACACTGGACTACGATTTGACATCTATAAAGCAGGATAGCTGACGACTGATCTTGATTTACCGCATCTAAATTGGTTAAGAAATTGCCAAGAGAATTTAAACTCTCCGTCCATAACAGCATGGTATATTACAGATTGAAATGTTCGTCAGAAAAAGTAGGAAAAATTGCGAAGATACGTAAAATTTATTGTCATTTGCTCGAATGATTATCAAAGTCTGTTTGCAAGCAATGTGTCGGGGTTACAAATGTTTAGGTATTATATGGATTAGGAGATATAAATCAATATCAAGAGATATAAATAAGAATCAAATGATCTCTAGGACATACATTAAAATAATTGGTTGTAGAGTAAGTACCTAGAATTTATTTCAGTAGTAAAATATAGGGAATTCATTTTGAGAATAATGAATGACTTACAGAAGTTATTCCAGCTATAGCCAGTTTGGAAGATGGGTTGGGAGTTACTTAAGTTACTTGTCCAGCACCTCATCATAAAGCAGTCTCATAAATAGGCTCTTCAGCCTTGGTTATTGTGTACATTGTTATTATAGACCACGGCCAGATCGGAGACGTTTTAAAGAATGGCCAAGTCAAAAGTATGTACCAATAACCGGCGAGCATGTATGAAGGCGCTCATGAAAGTGGAAGAAGCGAAAGAGGTATGTATGAAGGGGCTCATGAAAGTGGAAGAAGCGAAAGAGGTATGTCAGGATCGTAGCATGTGGAAAGAAGTAGTCACTGCCTACCCCAATGAGAAAAAGGCGTGATTTTATGTATGTATGTATTGTTATTTTATTATGTTGTTATTATTGGCTCGTTCAACATGTGTTTCCGGCTTATGTACGAAGACTTATCAACAATCTCATTATGATGATTAGCCAAACATCATGTCTTGCGTCAGCTGCCCTAGAAAGCCTGTTCCCGTTCTAGTTGTAGCGTGCTACCACGTGCTACCACGTGCTACCACGTGCTACCATCTTTGATCACAGTGACACTTTCCAACGGGTTATGGTGGTCAAACGCAAAAGTTAGTTATATATAAAACCACCATTCAAACTCTCAGCAGAGAACTTCTTTCTCTACGACAATATCTTCAGGCAGAAGTGTGTCCCATTATAAGAGCCATTGCTCTCTCTCTATTACATCCTTAAGTTCCCCAACATAATCAGTTGCTACCCTCTTCCAACGGAGAGATAAATCCCATACAATAATCAGCACACCCTTGCAGCAATACTCCATTTAGAATCCCATCTACAGATGAGAACATCAGAACCCTCCTCTTGCTTGCAAGAACTTTTAAAAACCCATAAAACTCGTGCACAGCTCCATTCAAATAATAAAACGACGAAAATGATAAAATCTTCCGTCCAGCGATGCTGGAGCTATAAAATCGAGGTATATTTAAAATGAGGGTAGTAGGTGAACTTGGGACAAATACTTGGATCAGTGCGAGGCGGGACGGAAGGACGAGCGCTCCGTACTCCGTACAAGATCGTCAAAATCCTGGTGAAGGCTATCAGATAAAGATTTTTAGAAATGTTTCCACCGACTTCCAAAAAGAAGGAGGTTCTCAATTCGTCTGTATGTTTTTTTTTCTTTTGTGTATATGTTACGCGATTACTCCGTCAATTGTGAACCGATTTGAATGATTATTTTTTTAGTCGGGAGAGAACGTTTCCGAGGTGGTCTCATTGTAATTTCATCGAGATCTGATAAGTATCTCCGGAGATATGACGGTAAACGTCTCAACTTGCTACTGAAATTAACTCGCGGGGCATGGAAGTCGGTTGTTTTAGTTTTTAAGCTATCTTAATTATTAAATAAATCTTACTAGCAATGTGGGTTACACATTACTAGTACTCTTGTTAACCCCTCCAACTAAGTTAAATATGCTTGTATCTGCAGTGGGTTCACGTCAGTAGTGCAATGGGTCGAAATCATGACCTCTAGATTGCCAGAATATTACCGTTAAACAATTGTCGATCGCTAAAATTGATATCGCTCAAAGATACGACGATAAGAAAGATAAGGTAAGATAGCTCGACTTCTAAGCGAGAGATCGCGGGTTCTAATCCTAGCACGGGTGTTCGTCCACAGACGGTAGGAGTATATTATATTTATGTTCCTCCTGACTTGCTAACAAAAAGTAGCTTCGTTAAGGAGAAAATCTTTCGCCATAACCTTACTGTGTTCTGGCAGCACACAGCCCGTGAAATTCAGAGTATTCTAGGCCTAGCCCGTTCACTATATTTGACATCATCGCTTACCACAGGCGCCAATGAGGTCAAAACGAAGTTAAAGATGTATTTACTTCATTCAGGTTCTAAGATTATTTTATGATGATTTACTATAATGTCACCTATAGCTTAACTGTTAGCTATGTACTAACAGTTAAGCAATAAATATATATATATATATATATTTATATCTTATATGCTAGCGTTTGACCACTATCTCACCTGTTGGTAAGTGATGATGCGGTCGAAGATGGTAAGCACGCTAGGCCTAGAATGGGCACTGGCTCTCAAGGATAGCTACCGGAACACATTAGATGTTTGGCGAAAGATTTTCTAACTTGAGAGTGGTAGCTGGCCAGGCGGACACTAGATAGTGTCCTACCACCATGCGGGGGTTGTTGGTTTCTTAACGATGTTTTCCTTCACCGGAGGGCCACTGTGAGAAGCGCATACATTTTTCGATAGAACAATCCATTGGTGCACAGCGGTTTGAACTCGGTACCACGGCATCAAAGCCGACCGTTCTCCCTATTACGCCACCGGGCCCTCGAAATTAATTTACTTTAAGTACTTCCTGTTTTTAAAGTTGCAATCAATAAAGTGTTTATCTATCTGATCAGGAGGCTTACCATGACCTTTTAAATAGCGATTCAATTCTGAGACGATTGTGTTAACTGGATCGTTTTTTTTCGTACTATGAGCTTAATTAAACAAAACCTAATGTGGATCGCTGCCACTGGAATGAATGAACGAAAGTTCGATACTGAATTGCAAAATACATCATTAGTTTCGAGTCAACTACAAGGCTGCGTTCTAAAACCTAATCATCATCTTCTAACAGAAAGTTACGGTAAAATGAAATGTTTGAGTTTATGAAAAAATATAGGTTTTTGTTCATTATAATGAATTAGTATGCTATTATGTTATTTAAATATTGTAAAAAGAATCAACCTACATGAATTTGAGGACACCATAATCACAAAATCTCCACATAAAAAGATTTTGTATGGTATTGTTTGTTGGTTTTGAACGCGTTCTCTGTCATGGCGATTTGATATTAATGTAAACATTTCCGTTGCGGGTAATGTTTACGTTATATCAAATCGCCCTAACAATAGAGTACAGACGCAAGCGCGGTTGTTTTGAAGGTGATTTGAGAAGTATGTAGTTAATTAGTGTTATGACGAGATCTAATTAACTGGCCAAGTGCAAGTCGCATTCGCACTAGTAGGGTTCCGTAACACAGTTGAGTAATTTATAACTATAACTAATCACCACCAAAATATTAATTTTCATAGTGTTTGTATGAAAAACTAAGTTATATTTGCGGTCGCTATATCTTAAAAACTGCTGACCGAAACTTGGTTTGAACGAGATACATCTCGTTCAAACCAAGTTTCGTTAAAAGTTTTTATTTATATCTACAGCATATATAATTTTTAGATTATTCTATTCCGTACTTGAAAAGTTGGAGGGGGGGGGAGAGGGATCATTTTACTATATGACTGACTTTGAGAAAAAATGGTATTAGGAAACTCAATGTCATTTTTAAAGACCTATCTATAGACACCACACTCGTATAGGTTGGATGATTTTTTTTTTAGTTTCAGTTCTTAATATATATATATTATTATTATTGTATAAAAATTGTAAAGCGGTTCACAAAATACACCTACCTACCAAGTTTTAACTGTGTCCTAACAGTTTCTGAATAAAGTGGCTGTGACATACGGACGGACAGACACAGAATTACAGACAGATAGACAGACTGACAATCAGACAGATAGACAGATATGACGAATCTATAAGGGTTCCGTTTTTTTGCCATTCAGCTACGGATCCCTAAAAATGAGGTATGTACAAGTTTTTACTTTGTAGCATTCGTAAATGGATACTTAGCCTGAAAATTATTTCTGATATTGATTGTCGCGCAGCGTAATAATATTCTTATATGAAAACCTTGGTACCTAAACTCGTCCAAGAAGTCTAGACTCTAGTGCATAATAATTACCATGACACAACTCGAGCATCTATGGGTTGGTATGGTTTTAAATAGGCGGAGATACTTATTAAAATCCCAAAATTACCACTTAAATGCTAAAACGTTTCAATATTCGCAGGAAATATAACAACTTTATCAGAATCGTTAGAATTGACACATAAGAGTCGAAACAGAATCGCTATTATATGGTGATGGTACGAACTGAATGAATGAAATCAACTTTGCGACTCAGATTAGGTTTTGTTTTGGCGATTATTTAGTTGGTCCTTTTAATTGGATTTAAACGAGGTTATGGTACGAAACAACAAAGCAGTTCAGTTTAGGTTCGCAATTCAATCGCAATAAGAGGTCATGGTAGGCCAGCAGGGTCACCTATTCAAACTACTGATCGGTCAGTAAGCTCCTACTGTTATTATAGCTGAACCAAACAG
Organism: Cabera pusaria; assembly: GCA_954871355.1. Lineage (NCBI taxonomy): Eukaryota > Metazoa > Arthropoda > Insecta > Lepidoptera > Geometridae > Cabera > Cabera pusaria. The sequence goes on from OX940910.1 coordinate 3,342,403, forward strand.
AATGATCAGAATTTTATCTAAATCCTCGCCCCTCCCAAAACGTTTGATGGCTCGAGACATAGATGTGAATCTATGATGAATTCGGGTCCGGCAATTCTCGGAGAAAATTTTATATCTGACTATGCAATCTGCTTTTCAACTTACGACGTAGGTCCCGATAAAAATTTGTTGGAAAATAAACGAAGTCAAGATGTTCCAACTAAGCCGGTGTAGATGATATTTTTAACCGACTTCACAGAAAAGGAGGAGGTTCTCAATTCGTCAGTTTTTTTTTTTAATGTATGTTCACCGATTACTCGAAGATGCCAGAACCGATTTGGAAAATTATTTTTTGTTTCAAGGGGTACCCTTCCTAGGTGGTCCCATTTAAATTTTAACGAAATCGGCCGAGCCGTTTTTAATCTATCTACATTTGTATTATGATGCATTTACTAATATTGACGACTTACTACTAACTATCGACACAGATGATATAATAGTTACTACGACTACTGGCTACTTTGACTAGCGCGACGTTTGAAGTCGGTTCTTTTAGTTTTTTTAAACTATCTTTAAATATTATTTCTTAGAATACTTGTTGCGCTCTGCGGCATGGCTCGCGTTATGTCTAAATTAATCTCTGTGCAATATCGATCAAAGTCAATTTGTCAAACCGATTAGGAAAATTAATCGGGCTATTAATATATTATTAGGCTATTAATAGGGCTATAATCGCTACCACATCGGAGACATTTTAAAGAAAGGCCAAGTCAAAAGTACCTATAACCGGCGAGCTTGTATGAAGTCTCTCATTCATTCATCATTCAACACTGTAAAATACGTTTAATGTGAACCTTTTTTAACCGATTTCAAAAAAAGGAGGAGGTTTCTCAATTCGGCCGTATATATGTTTTTTTTTGTGTTTGTTCGTCGTTTATGAACCGATTTTGATTATTCTTTTTTTGTTGGAAAGGAAATATCCTAAGTGTGGTACCATGGTAATTTAATCGAGATCTGATAAGTATCTCCAGAGATATGGAGATAAATACCTCAAAATTGGTACTGAAAATTAATAGCGCGGCATTGAAGTCGGTTATTTTTAGTTTTTTAAACGATCTTATTCTTCACTTGTCTCTATATATATATTTCTGTTTTTTGTAGTGTTGAATAAATGTATTTTCTTTCTTTATTTCTTTCTTTCTCATGAAAGTGGAAGAAGCGAAAGAGGTATGTCAGGATCGTAGAATGTGGAAAGAAGTAGTCTCTGCCTACCCCAATGGGAAAAAGATGTGATTGTATGTATGTATATAATAGGGCTTTTAGGAACCGGTGAAACTGGGCCTAAGTGTCCGTCTGGCCAGCTACAACCACCCTTAAGTAGAAAAATGTGTCGCCAAATACCTTATGTACTCGGGCTGCTTTCTTTGAGAGCCAGTTCTCATTCTTGGCCTAGCGTGCTATACCATTCTTGCATCATCACTTACCAACATGTGAGACATTGGTCAAACGCTAGCCTATAACGATATAAAAAATATATAGCAGCGCTTCAATTGGACTAAAAGTCAGTTGTCCAGCGTCTCGTCTCGATGCCATCCTTAATAGTGAGAGTCCATCAAGTGCTTCAATCAAGAATTTATAGATATAAGGTCGACGCAAAAAGAATGTCCCGACGAATAAGAGCTCACACCGTGCGGTGAGCTCTTATTTTGTTCGTCGAACACAAATACTTTTGTAACGAATAGCCGTAAGTATAAGATGATGTTTTACAGAATTGCGACTTTATTTTAAGGTATTATGGTCGTAAAGATGTTGATCATAAAACGGTTTTATAACTTTGTCTCTGTTTATTAGTCAGTATACACTTTGAACAGAATTTGGCTTTGATTTTGTAGGTAACCCGTTATCTATAGATTCTTGATCGAAGATCAAGTGAGATTGTAGTAAAGAGCACCTCAGTCTGGAATTAAGAAGGAACGCAGGGTGCATTTTTCCATAAAAATTCGAATGTCCATGTTTCCTCCCTGGAAAATACTTCTAGAGCAAAGTTTTTTTCTACAGAAAATTAAGGTCTGCTATAGCTATGCCCCTGTCACTTGCTTTTTTTGACCAACTAATTCCAAAATGAAATATGACCCTTCGAAAAACCTGAAAATGACCTATTTTACTGCCCTGATTTAAACGGCTATTTTAAAAGGTTTTAAGACAAAAATAATGAAAGGAGCACGGATGCACTCATCTGCAAAAATGTTGTGCAAAAACTAATTTGATCGGATCAGTTTTCGAGGCGAAAACAAGAGAATACAAAACCTTATTTACAACAACATTTTGTAGGTACAATGGGTTTTTGTTGCTGTTGTCCCTATCGCACTCTTGTTGGTTATTCCGGCACTGCGGGACGGCAATAGTTTCTTTAAAATACCCAATTTTCAAATTCCTCGCACCCGCGTTCCCTCTTAAAAAAAACACGGTCAACTACAATACCAAACACGTACTACGTAATCATAACATTCTACGTCACCATACTCTAACAAAACATTTTCCCGCCTACCGCCCAGTTCCGGTTACAACCGGAAGTGGAGGTCACATCCGGCCATCCGGCTAACGAGTGTGTTAGTGAACTGAGATGAACAATGTGTTCAGTTACTTTTGTTGTCATAGAATTAACAGCTGTGAGTTTTTAACCGACTTCACAAAAAAGGAGGAGGAGTTTCTCATTTGGACAGTTTTATTAATGTGTATTACCTCAGAACTCCGTTCAATCTTAACCGATTTGAAAAATTCTTTTTTTGTTTGTGAGATTATGCTTCCTGTTTGGTTCCATTATTTTATCGAGATCTGATAATCATCTCCGGAGATATGGATATCGAGATGATACATACATACATACAATCACGCCTTTTTGCCGTTGGGGTAGGCAGAGACTACTTCTTTCCACATGCTACGATCCTAACATACCTTCTTCGCTTCTTCCACTTTCATGAGCGCCTTCATACATGCTCGCCGGTTATAGGTACTTTTGACTTGGCCTTTTATTAAAACGTCTCCGATCTGGTCGTGATACGTTCGCCTAGGTCGGCCTCTACCAACTAGCCCATTCACACTCGTCTCATAAATCTGTTTCGTCAATCTTTCTTCATCCATCCTCTCTAGATGATTGAGATGATTATATTATCAGACAATATAAGCAAATGTACACCTTGATGACATGATACTGGCTACTGGCTACTTTGACTAACGCTGCATGTGAAACTATCGGTTTTTTCGTTTTGTACGATGATAAATTATTTGTACGATGATAAATTATATAAATAATTATGTAGTAAGTTTAGTGTCCAATCAATCGACAAACATGATTTATGTTTTTAGGGTTCCGAACCTAAAGGGTACCAACGGATCCCTGTTACTGAGACTTCGCTGTCCGTCCGTTTGAATGTCCGCCTCTCACAGGACTGTATCTCTTTAACCGTTATAGGTAAACATTTGAAATTTTAACCAAAATAGGAAAGCAAAATAGAATTAAATATTATCCTCATACAAGAAACGTGTTTATTTCGGCGTTTTTTTTCTTTTTCTTATGAACCTTAATAGTTAGAGAAGTTTGAAGTTTTCACAGAATATGTATTATTATGGCCGATATAACAACAAAACTAAAACAGAATAAAGTTTTTTTATATCTTATAGGCTAGCGTTTGACCACTATCTCACATGTTGGTAAGTGATGATGCGGTCGAAGATGGCAAGGACGCTAGGCATAGAATGGGGCATGGAACTGGGTCTCAAGGATAGCTGCCGGAACACATTAGATGTTTGGTGACAGATTTCCTAACTTGAGGGTGGATCTTGGTTAACAGCTTGGAGGTTGTAGTTAACAATTAATTCACAACTTCTAGTCTTATTGTGATCAATGCAAATTGGTCGAAACGTTAAGGTAAAATAAAATTAATTTTATATTGCGATAAGTCCCGTATTTTAATATTTATAATTACCTATGTTGTTTAGTATAGTAATTCTCATTTCAATCGGATACATTCGAATTCAGAAGCGTCATTACGTAGGACGCCCTCCAGCTTGATGGAGCGACGCAAGCTGGCTGTCAGCGGTTAGAAACGAATAGCTGAAGATTGACCTCAGGGCGTGCCATGGGAAAGACCTATGTCTAGTAGTGGACGGAAATTGGCTGAAACCTTTACAATTATAATCACTGTTTTTTTTTTTAATTTGAAACTTTAATAGTTATAGATTAGAGCAATGAATTGCAAAGACCTGAGCCGAAGGATGGGCAGTTTCCGAATCCGAATTTGCTTTCGAATGGTCGTGAAAAGCCCTGCTCATCGCGAAAGTATGAAGCTTACAACTGCCAGCAAAATATCAAAGCACTTGAAAGTTGAAACGTATATATATACGCCATTACCTGAATAACAAAACAAACAACAGTTACAGTTCATTATGGCCATCTCGGAAAGATGGCGGAGATGGCGGAGAGATGGCGAAAATGGCGAAACTTCGCCGCTTTGTTAACAAGTTTTCAATGCAAACGTTTTCTTAGCTTTTATAGTGTTGGATTTAAATAATAGTTGTGATGTGCAAAGTTTGCGAACGTGACAGAATGCAAGGATCTGTCTGACTTTACACGAAGATGCCTGAAAATGTTTAAATCAACTTTAGGGAACAGCTTCTTATATTCTCAATAAACGTATTCTAAGTTACGATATCCCAATGGCTAAGGCGTCGTCCTGGCGATGGAGAGGTCGTAAATTCGATCTTCACCCATTGCACTATTGACGTGAGCCCACTCCAGACACAAGCATATTTAGCTTAGTTGGAGGGGTTAACAAGACTACTAGTAATGTGCAACCCACTATGCTAGTAAGGTTTATTAAAAAAAATCGTGTTTGATATTCAGTCGGCCAAACACGCACTTGACTACTACCACCTGTGGATATTATATGGCCCACAGATAGTTTGCAATCTGAAATAACACATAAGTAGGTAACTTTAGCAAGAAGGTAGTTTTAAAAGCGGTCGAAGCCGTGGGATAGTAATACTCTTCAACTTCTACGGTTAGTGTAAATAAGGTGTCAGAACGACAAAGAAATACGTGTGAATCAACTCTACATTCTGAGATTGACTCAACGAAAACTGAAAAACATTTCATTTTCAGTACCAAGTTTGAGATGTGTTTATCTTCATATCTCTGAAGATACGCATTAGATCACCTTAGAGATGTACCCTACCAATCAAAAAAACAATCATTCATAATAATTCTTAATTAAACTCCTCTCTATCGGAAGTTGTTTGAAAATGGCATTATCGTCTAGCCGTTAGTACAAATTCCTCTGAGACGTCGACGTAAGCTGTTAGTGAGTCACGCGGGCGACATACAACGACAAATGTACTCGTGTCGCGAATATTTGTAGTCGGAGAGGCGTAAGCCGATTTGTGTAGTTGTGATGTGCAAAGTTTGCGAACGTGACAGAATGCAAGGATCTGTCTGACTTTACACGAAGATGCCTGAAAATGTTTAAATCATCATTCAGGTCATTTAGGCCGGTATTATAAAACGATCACATCGTCACTTAACGTCAGGTAAAATAGTGGTCATACGCTTGCCTATTATTCATAAAAAAACTATTTAACAGTTGAATTACTCGGAAAGTGGTGCGACCCTAGGCCAAAGAGTGATCCGCTTAATCTAAGATTCTGTATTCACTAGGTAGAGGTCGCTTACGCAGTGCTATAGATGTTAGAGTGAGAGCGATGATTTATAACCATTTGAAATTTTGACAAGGAGATTCTAAATTGATTTTTAATTCGGCTAAGCATGATTTTTTAATTTTTATTATGGCTCCTCACAATCAGTCAATTTATCTAGTTTCTGGCCAATTGTATGGAGCCTTAATGACATTTATAAAAAAGTAATGACAACGTCAATTTTTGACGTCAAAACTTGTCAAAAACATAATTTATACCACAGAATAGTCGGCAATTTGAGGCACAAAGAGCCAGATAAATTAACTCCTCTGGTAAGGAATTTAACTACTAAATTATTTTATTATTTATTAAATTTATTTAACACCTCTATCTGTCTATTAAAAAATGAGAAAATATGCTATCAGTGGTAGAAACCCTATCTGATCGTGTAACTGAGGAATGAAAAATCGGCCCATAGTCATATAGCTTGCATCAATTCATTATTTACATGTTGCCAACCTACACCAACCGGCTGGAGTGACTGGATCAAATGACTGAAAAGCATTAAGCGCTTTTCAGCATACACGTATACGAACACAAATGAGTTATACGTACTTATTTATTTAGTTGCTACATTGGTGAAGTCACGTCATTAAAAACTTGAGAATATAGTATTTATAGTTTTTAGAATCCATATTATATATGTATTCATACGTGAAAACGAGCACTACAATTTACCTTAATCAATCCTGTAAATCCAAATCCAATAAATGAGTATATAAGATGAATCCCGATATTTAAAAAAAATCCGTTATCCACTCCCCGACTATAATATGAATTCCGAGTCGTCCCGCACGCTGACAGACGTCGGCCGGGGGCGTATATTAAAACGGACGGCGCTTTTTTTAGCGCATCGCTGTATTTTGAGCACAACACTAATAAATACGTTAGGGTAGACGCGTTTCAGGAATAAACGTAATCGTGACGAATGGCGGGTGAGAGGTGGCACGTCGCGTGACGTTTGTTTATGTGCGGTCTATTGGTTATGTGGTCTATGGAAACAGTTTCTTTGGTTATAGGACTTTTGTTTTTATTTTTTTATATTATATAAGCTAGCGTTTGACCATTATCTAAGTTATGGTGCGTTCGAGGATAGTACCCACGCTAGGCCTAGAATGGGAACTGGTATAACTACTTGTATTTAATTGATACAAACATAAATTATTTTTTTTTTAAATATACTATAGATCGGGAATTTAATGTGACTTACGCGATGTCGATATAGCGATCGACAAATGTTTCGGCTTCATCCGGAGGCTCGCCGACGCGTGACAGTGCGAGGCTGGACGCGTCGCGAGCGCGAGCGTGACAGTGCTAGGCTGGACGCGCCGCGAGCGCGAGCGTGACAGTGCGAGGCTGGACGCGTCGCGAGCGCCCCGCACTCGAGATCCTGAAGATGGGCTCCGGATGAGGCCGAAACATTTGTCGATCGCTATATCGACATCGCGTAAGTCACGTTAAATTCCCGTCTTAAATCTATAAGTATAAAATGAACTACTACTTTTATATTTATTACATTACTTTGCGGAAATCAAAGCAAATAAACATTTTAATGATGTCTTACACTTAAGTAAAAACTCTCTTGACTATGATGAAGGTGAATGAACGTTTGCAGTAATATTACGATTCTGATACTTTCGGTTCGCCAAATTCCGGTATGATGTTAAGTGCAAGCCAGGTTAGGAGACGGGTTCGGATAGTTGCGTCATGTTGATCGGATTAAAGTTTGTTATCCAGCGCCTTATCTCACTCTTTAGGCTCAGTGGCGTATCACTGATGGCGTATGATGATGATATCACTGCCGCCTAATTCAGACAAGCACGATTCCATCTTGACCGCATCGTCATTTAACATCAGTTGAGAAAGTAAACCATTTTTGACAAAAAAATCATAATAAATCTTCATCTTAACAACACAAATTTTCTGCGCTGACTATTGAATAACTAATTCCATTCAAAATCCTCCGTACCCTTTCCGTATACTACATAATTTATCAGCGAGCAAAAATACTATTTCACAAGACCTAAGACCTAGACTGAAACCTGAATCTAGACCTAATCCTCGCTTCGGATCATTAATCTTACCTGCTTATGCGATAGGTATAAAGTTGGAAAAAAGGTTCAAGAATGAATGAAAAAAGGTAGGGTTCCGTAGTTAACAAAATGTTCAGTAATAGGTAAGTAGTAGAAAGATTTTAGTGTTTATTATGCTACTTCGACATTATTTAGGGTTAATTATTATTTTGTAAATAATTAAGATAATTAAAAAACTAAAACCACCGACTTCCATGCCCCGAGAGTCAATTTCAGTAGCAAGTTTGAGACGTTTATCGTCATATCTCTGAAGATACTTTTCAGATCTCAATGAAATTACAATGGGACCACCTCGGAAACGTACCCTACCGATTACAAAAAGAATCATTCAAATTGGTTCACAATTAACGGAGTAATCGCGTAACATACACAGAAAAAAAAAGAAAAAAAAACATACATACGAATTGAGAACCTCCTTCTTTTTGGAAGTCGGTTGAAAGGGGATTTAAGTGAATGTAAGCAAGACCAAAGGGCAAGAAACCCAGTAAGTGGAGCACTGCATACCTTTAGAGCAGTCAGAACATGTCTCAAAAGCACGACTCCTACTCGCACAAAACATTCGTAAAATTTGAGATGTCGATTCGGACGGATCTCTAAAACCAAGTGTGCGCCCCTCTCTGAGCCGGTCATGTGTGCTTAATCCCGGTGCAGCGACGGGATTACTTTTCTAAACACCCTACTGTGAACAGACTAAACAAAACGAGCACAGGAGGGACGTATTTTTCTCGGTACTTAGCGCCTCTAGCTTCTTTAGGGATAATTTAGTATGATCACTAAATATTATAAAATAAATAATCGATGATCGTACTAAAACGAAAAACCCGACTGCACATGCCGCGATAGTTAAATTAGCCAGTAGCCAGTATCATGCCATCAAGGTATACAAATGCATCGATTTCGAGTTTAAGATATTTATCTTCATATCTCCGGAGATTATTATAAGATCTCGATAAAATTTGTATGAGACTAAACGGGAGGCAATATTTCTCAAACAAAAAAATAGTTTTTCAAATCGGTTAAGATTTGACGGAGTTCTGAGGTAAGTCGAATTGAGAATCTCCTCCTTTGTTGTGAAGTCGGCTATTCGCGACAAACTCATACACTACTGAACGGATTTTCATGCGGTTTTCACCAATAGACTCAATGATTCATGGAGAAGGTTCAGGTGTAATCATCGTTAAGGTTTTGTGTAAATTGATTCAAATATTACGTTGATTGTTAAAAAGGTGTATTTAGTATAGTGGCAGTATTTAGTATTATTTATTTGCAATACAACGTACAATAGAAATAAAACTTAGTTTAAAACTAATCTAGGCTAAAAACAATGCAAAATAAACAACACCATTCTCAGATGTTCCAAATAACCGGGAGGGGTAAATTGCATCCGTGAAAGTTTAATTATGACTATTTCCAATTTGCGCCACTACAAAATTCCATACAACTTAGAGAAGAACCAACCCTCAGGAGATGGTTAAAGATTCAGGCTCATCCCGTGGCCATCCCTAACCAAGGGTACGTAAGGGTGGGGCGCCACTGCTAGCGGTTATGCGGTCGCGTCTATCAAAACATTCAGGGCCGGTTTTAGGTAGCAAGGGTCGTTCCAATGACCCGCAATAAGCATCTATTGGAAGACTTTTTGGGGGCCCGGTGACGTGATTGGGAGAACGGTCGGCTTTGATGCCAGAGGTATCGAGTTTAATCCCCGCCGTGCACCAATGGATTTTTCTATAGAAAAATTTATGTGCGCTTCACAGTGGCCCTCCGGTAAAGGAAAAACATCGTTAAGAAACCAACAACCCCCGTATGGTAGTAGGACACTATCTAGTGTCCGCCTGGCCAGCTACCACCCTGAAGTTAGCAAATCTGTCGCCAAAATATCTAATGTGTTCCGGCAGCTATCCTTAAGAGCCAGTACCCATTCTAGGCCTAGCGTGCTTACCATCTTCGACCGCATCATCACTTACCAACAGGTAAGATAGTGGTCAAACGCTAGCCTATAAGATATTAAAAAAAAAACTACTAAGAATTACTAATGGTCGCCCATTGCTCGAAATTCGAAGAGTGGTGTGGTATTGTGAAACCGCGACGCAAGTGAAACTTTTTGTTTGTGTGTAGCTATGGTAGCTAGCTACTATGACAGCAGTTGACATAAAACATTAGCATGTATACAAATATGGCTGCGGAAGCGTCCACCAATAACAGCTAAACCTAAATATCATACATCATATCCACCAATGAAGCTAAAGCACCGGCGACAAGCCAACATGCGAGAGATGGACGAAAAAATTAAGGTGATGTAACAATAATTTCACAATAAAAAACATAAAATTCATCAATAGAGTACAAAACCTAACGAAACAAATATTGAGAACATCCTCGAATTTTAATACATTTTTGATAGGCTTTGTCGTTTTATAAATGACTCGGGCCGGCACTGCACCAATAGATTTACTTTAGTACGACATAAGATTTCAAATGTTGAATAATAGATCTGCGGTCATGTTGGGTTCACTGATTGACAGTTTAAGGGCCGGCGGTAATCGCGGAGGGTTTTGATAGATTAATCACTCTTGTAAGTAGATTTATACGTTGATGCAAGGAATCGTTTGACCGGAACACCGTTTATCAATGTTAACTTAGAATAAGCCTTATTATTCTCAAAATGTAAAGTACTATTTGTCTTACTACCTTCTGTTTGAAACCTTTTGCTTACTTACTTACTAATCCATACAGTAGTATGAATATATAAGTTATGATTAATTATCTCCCTTTAAACGCTGGAACACTAAAATCTGGTTAAAATTACAAGCGTTTCAATTTTCCTTACTTGCTCCAAAAGTAGCTTACCACTATCAAGGAGAAAATCTGCCACCATAACCTTACGGGGTTCCCGCAGCACAAACCCTTGAGAGAGTATTCTAACTAGGCCTAGCGTGTTCACCATCTTGGACCACACCAACGCTTACAAGGCGAGATAGTGGTCAAACGCTAGCTTTAAAAAGAAATAAAAAAGATGTGATACTGAACTACTGACTGCGACTGACTTTAGCTCCCATCCACTAAGCGCAACAATCCCAACCCGTATTCCATTATGGCTGGCACCAAGCATTATGGATAAAACCTATTAACCACATTAGTACACTCAATTAGCACCCCCCAGACCATGAGTTCCGGCAGCTATCCTTGATAGCCAGTTCCCATTCTAGGCCTAGCGTGCTTACCATCCTCGACCTCGTCATCACTTACCTACAGGTGAGATAGTGGTCAAAAACCATACAACATATCGCTCTAACTCCACCTGCACGCTACTTATTCTCCAGGGCGGCGTGTAATGACAAGATGCGTCGCTGCAGACAGAGTTAGTTGTGCTAACAATGTATTCCACTCAAATATGTACCACTGTATCGCTGTGTTTCGTAATGATGATTGCTGCAATCTTGAGATAGAGTCTGTGAAGAGAAGAACTTAAAATTTTATTTTTTTTATCGTGGCTTTACGATGACCTAACATTCGAAGGTAAGGATGGAAGGTATATACCCACCTATCTAGTACCACTCGATAATGATAAGAGTAGGTACCTACAAAGGTTTGATACCTTTAGTTTAGTTAACAGTAAATTAGAAACATCAACACGCGCGCCCTAAATTTCTATGACGGTTCTCTTTTTGTACAGACTTTAGTGCACAAGATGTTCTTAATTTTTACATGGAATGTGTTAATCTGAAGTTTGCATTAGGATTTGGGTACTGTTGATGGTGGAGGTTGGTGGAAGAAGAAAACTTTGGCTTGAAGGTTTTTGTGAGGTATCTTTCTGCATTAGTTTGACATGAGCAGACTGGGGTCGTTGGGAGCTATGCGTTGTCCACGCGACGGTTGAGGAGCAAAAGAGGAAGAGGCCGCGCCTCGGGTTACTACGTAGATCAAAATTGATGACCAGATCAGATTGACGCATGTCTTGACAGATGACAGTTAACTTAGGATAACTGACAGTGACATCTTTGCAGGCTGGTAGGCACGTGAAGATCGCAGGATATCGCTGGATGCTTGAAGGCGCGTTTGGATTGATCGTGTGGCACCAAAAGGTACCATTTTTAGCCGGCTTAAAAAAGGAGGTTTCTCGAACCAACTATATTTTTTTTATGTTTGTTCGCGGATAACTTCGTTGTTTATGAACCGATTTTGATTATTATTTTTTGTTGGAAAGAAGATATCCCCAGAATGGTACCATCATAGTAATCTCATCGAGATCTGATAGGTATCTCCAGAGATATGGAGATAAACACCTCAAAATTGGCACTGAAAATTAATAGCGCGGCAATTATTGAAGTAGGTTGTTTTAGTTTTTTAAACGATATAATTTTATATTAGTGACATTTTCTTCTGACAGGAACATACGATAGCGAGAAGTCTCTGCTATTATTGTATCCATAAGTTACTTATTTTCTTTCCAACACACAAAAATGTAATAGTAATGCGGGTGCATTATATTACATTTTTGTAAGTAGTAAGTAGTAGTAGTTGTAGGGAAGGGGGGTCCCTTCCCCTTTTACCTAATCAGGGTACCGCTACAAAGCAGAGATCAGCAGAGTAAAACCTTCAATGAGATTTAAGCCCTTTGAAGCAGAGATCTCTAGGATTTGTAGATATAAATAACGAAGCATCTGATTAAGAGACTTAAAAAAAGCTTTACATAAATCCGTAGCACAAGCGTCTCAATTTCAGCTTGAACAAAAATTATTACTTTCCGTATGTCCGGCGGATGTCCGCATGTCTGGATGTTCTATTATATAGGTCGCATTTCTCAACCGATTCTCCTTAAATTTTGTGAGCATATTCGATAATTATATGGAATATGTTTGTAGATTCAGTTTTAGTTTTTTTCTTTTCAAAATGGCGGAGATATGGGCGTTAAAATTGTAAAAACAATAATTGTGTGTAAGCCTCATACAGATGTAGACCACACCAAGAAGCGTGAAGATACTGTGAGTTTTATGTGTCGTGATCGAGTTTCATCGATAACAAATGGTGAGTACACCGAACGACCGAAACGAGTACAAAAGCGGGTAGATTGCTTTGTTTGCTCGCGATACCCTCTTCACCCGCAATCTTCAGTTCGTCCGTGAACGTGGCGCTTGTAACAGCACCGAAATATCGGAAACTCATATTAAAAGAAAACTGGTGAAAAATGGTATATATCCCGTAAACAATACTAATAATACAATCATATATATTTCAGCCATTTCGAAAAATGTTACAAAAGTTTTTGTTTCCCTCTGATAAACTTCAAGGGGTCAGGGGTGTGTTCATCAGTTTTAAGCTATGCAAAGACAGACTCGCGAGGTTTATAGCTAACAAATGAATAAAAGCTTGTAAAAAATTAAATAGTTTAAAATCTAAAACCCCGTCTTCCATGCCCCGCGAGTCAGTTTTAGTTGCAAGTTTAAGACGTTTACCGTCATATCTCTAGAGATACTAATAAGATCTCAATGAAATTTCAATGGGAACACATCGGGAGTATACCCTTTCCAACTAAAAAAGATTTATTTAAATCGGTTCACAATTGGCGAAAATATCGATGAACATACGAACAAAAAAAATACATACAGACGAACATAGAACTTTCTCCTTTTTGGAAGTCGGTTAAATAGAAAACGGTGGCGCCATTATCAAGTCACCGACATATACAAATATGTACACACACTTACATCTACCGTCACTTATTAGCCTCGAACCCCATTTTGTTCTGAAAATATCGACCTACCCTCTTCTGTTACAATTTTAAGAGAAACCGCACGCATCCGTGCCTTCGAGCCGAGGATACCACCTACCATCTGAATTTTTCAGCCCTTAAGACGCGCATACATTGTGTTCGAGTATAAAATAGGGTATCGTACAAAAAGCGGTGAATTTTTCAGCGACCATTTAGGGCATCGATAGAGCGTGAATGTTTAATGACGATGTTAACGGAATTTCGGCCCAATTTGTTACATTATTGATTTATATGGGGATTCATACGAGACCAAAATCTTTTTGGTGGGTAATTTTTTAATGGAAAATTTAAGAGAACCGACTTCAAATGCCGCGCTATTATTTTTCAGTACCAAGTTTGAGGTGTTTATCTCCATATCTCTAGAGATACTAATCAGACCTCGATAAAATTACCATGGTACCACACTTGGGATATATCCTTTCCAAGAAAAAAAATATATTCAAAATCGGTTCATAAACGACGCAGTTATCCGCAAACAAACATAAAAAAATATAAACTTAAAACTTCAAATAATTTATTGTTCATACTACAGGTAGGTACATGGTGACATAAAATAAAATTATCTCTGTAGTTTGTGGTGTGTGGCAATTCTGAAGGTAAACACATTAATGGAACAGGATTCATAGTGGATAAGAAGTATGTAGCTAGTGTTCTTCGTTTTGACGCAGTTTCAGAGAGGCTAAGTGTGTTAAGAATAAAAGGTAGATTTTCCAATATCTCAATTATCAACGCCTATGCTCCAACAGAAGTGGTTGACGAAGAAAGTAAAGAAAACTTCTATGAAAGTCTAGATAACGAGAATATTGTACGACCAACTACCAAAGTAAGAGTAAAGACGCTAGGCAAAAGGAAAAAGCGGAAGAAGAGAAAATGGTGGAACGAAGAATGTGCTAAAGCTGTTATAGAAAGAAGAGAACTTAAAATACTATCAGAACAGAATACAGAACTAAAAGAAAGATATGAAAAAGCTCGTATATTTGCTAGAAATACTTTATTTATATATTATTATATATTATATATTAGATGTGCAAAAAGAGTACACTTGGAAGAAACAATTATAAATATGGAAAATCAGGCAAACATGAAAGAGGCACGAACATTTTATCAGGAAATAAGATCTGTTAAGAGAGGATTCCAACCGACATCACAAATATTGGAAGATGAAACAGGTAACCTCGTGATAGATGAGAACTCTATCAAAGAGATGTGGCAGCAATATTTTGAAAAACTTCTTAACTGCCTATCACCAGATCATGAAGGAGATGAACCAGCACCAACAAATGAAGAATATGTAGACCCACCTACCTTCGATGAAGTTAAAGCCTCTATTATGAGACTTAAAAATATTAGGGCCCCAGGGGTTGATAAGATACCAGCCGAACTTTGGAAGTATGGTGGTAGAACTTTACAGTACAAAATATATGAGCTGATCATTAAAATCTGGGACCTAGAGCGACAGCCAAGGCAGTGGAACACAGGTGTTATATGCCCCATCCACAAAAAAGGCAGCCGAGGAATATGTGGCAACTACCGGGGTATGGCCTTATTACCTACAGCGTACAAAATTCTATCATACGTGTTACTAAGCAGATTAGAGCCATACTCAGAACAAATTCTTGGAGATTACCAGTGTGGTTTCAGACGTAACCGAAGCACGATAGACCAGATTTTTCTTCTAAGACAACTCATGGAGAAAAAATGGGAATACGCGCAAAGCATACACATGGTTTTTGTTGACTTTGCTAAGGCGTACGACAGTATTGATAGACCTGCATTGTTTAGGATTCAAAGAAACTTTAACATCCCTCTTAAACTGGTGCGCATGATGAAAGCCAGGAATGAAAGCAACATGGTGGTCCGCGTAGGCTCAGACACATCCGAAATGTTTAAAGTACTGACAGGTCTGAAACAGGGAGATGCTCTATCACCTGTACTGTTCAATCTGGCGCTCGAGCACATTATCCGCAATCTTTTAACACTTGACGGAGGAGTACAGATCAACGGTCAGCACAAGGTGATAGGCTATGCCGATGACCTCGCACTTCTTGGAGAAAGAAGACAACAAGTGACCGACGCCGTTTCTTGCCTTCAAAAGCAAGCTGACAAAATTGGTCTTTATATCAACAATCAGAAGACAGAGTATGTCCATATGCGTAGATTTAAGCACTCCAGGCAAATAAGAGAAGATTTGAGTGTGAGGAATGCGTCGTATAAACAGGTTGATACATTTTGATACCTTGGCTGCACTGTCACTGAAACTAACAACAGAGAGAATGAAATAGAAATTCGCATCCAAAATACTCTTCGTTGCAGTGCAGCCCTACACAAAGTACTCGGCTCCAAATTGCTAAGTAGACGTACAAAAGTCAAAGTATACAAGACGGTTATTAGACCGATACTTATGTACGGATGCGAAGCCTGGACCCTCACCCAAAAAGAAGAAAATAAACTTCTTATCGCCGAGAGAAAGGTACTTCGGAATATATGGGGACCAATTCAGCATAATGACGGCAGTTGGAGGATAAGGACCAATAAAGAACTGGAGGAGATGTATGGTGAACCAAACATCATCGGTGAAACTAAAGCACATAGGCTCCGATGGCTGGGACACCTCGCACGCATGGGAGAAGATCGGGCCGTGAAGCAAGCTTACTTGGGACGAGCAAGAGGCCGCCGCCCAGTCGGACGCCCAAGATACCGTTGGTCAGATGTAGTCCAAAAAGATCTGAACCAACTCCAGGTGTCCGATTGGCAAGAGGTCGCGCAATCCAGGGAGCAATGGCGTCTCTTATTGTCGGAGGCCAAGACCCACTTTGGTGTCAGCGCGCCAGTGCAGTAAGTAAGTAAGTTTCTGTAAGTTCTCTGTAGTTTACCTTAAAGGCTTAAGGCGTACAATATTTCGGTTAATTAGATAAAATTAGTTGGAATCAGAAGATGTCGCAGAATACAATTAAATCACATATTTATTACATTATATTTCAGCGTAACAACGAACACGACTATACAAATAATGTCAAAATCTATTCATTGTTATTAAGCACATAAAATCATTACTAAATGTCAAATATAATTTACAAATTATCAAATTAATGTATTATTCATAATAATCAATTAAATATTATATTAGTATCCTTTAAAAATTCGTCAACTGTATAATAACATTTTTTAATTAAGAGTTCATTCAAAGATTTTTTAAAACTAGGTAAGTCACGATTTTTTATACTGTCTGGTAGCTTATTGTAAAGTTTGGGTGCCATTTTATAAACAGTCTTGCCGAAAAATGCTGTTTTCGATTCGTAGTGAGACGAAGCTACTGCTCTGGGACGTGTTTTTCGAGGGTGCCTGGTTTCGTGGAATAAAAATTGATCTGGATATTGTTTGACAAACAAACATGCTTCCAATATATATAGAGAGCTGAGTGTTACTATGTTCAGTTTTTTAAAGAGCGGTTTACATGTTTGTCTTT
Organism: Cabera pusaria; assembly: GCA_954871355.1. Taxonomy (NCBI): domain Eukaryota; kingdom Metazoa; phylum Arthropoda; class Insecta; order Lepidoptera; family Geometridae; genus Cabera; species Cabera pusaria. Next base: position 3,359,462 of record OX940910.1, read on the forward strand.
GGCTGGCACCAAACATTGCTCTGACACATCTTTTTTGCACTCAATTCGACCGTATTTAGATATATACGGTCGAATTCAGAAACGTCCTTTTTTTGAAGCTGGTTAAAAATGCGTCTGAATTTAGTTTACTGAACAACTTTTAATGCTTCCATTTTCTGGTTGTAATTCTTCTTAAGAAGACTGTTTGGGATAGTGGACTGACCTTAAAGTCAGTCTAGCACATTGTCTGAACAATATGCTTATGGAAGACGTTCACTACCGTCTTCCATCTCATCTGTTGGTAAGTGATGATGCGGTCGAGGATAATAGCACGACAAGTGCGATTCTATTTTAGATCTCACTGTCACTTATTTTTGTAATTATAATTTATTGTCGTTATTTTAAGAGTTTGTGATTTTGTTAGTCAGCCCTTGAAAGTCAAAGTATTCTAGGGCTAGAGTGTTCACTATCGTCCATATCATGGCAGGTGAGATAGTGGTCAAACGTTAGCCTTACAGATATTAAAAAAAAAATATTGATTTGTAGAAACCACAAGTTATATAGTTACGGTAGGTACATTCTGAACTTCTAGGCTATTCTGTAAGCTATCTCGACAACGGAATCCGCGGTGAGATTTGAATTTTGTACTACGAAATTCAACCGTATTGTGAACGTGATACGATTGAATTTCAATGTACGAAATTCGAATCTCACCGCGGATTCCGTTGTCGAGATAGCTTACAGAATAGCCTAGCAGATCTCGATTTCAATAATTACAATCTTAGCTTGATTTTTGAGCTGATGTTTATTCTTCAACCGACTTCTAAAAAGGAGGAGGTTCAATTCGTCTGTATATTGTTTTTTTTTGTATGTATGTTACGCGATTACTTCGTCAATTGTGAACCGATTCGAATGATTATTTTTTTAATCGGAGGGTACATTTCCGAGGTAGTCCCATTGTAATTTCACCGAGATCTGAAAAGTATCTCCAGAGATGTCATATCTCTGGAGATACTTTTCAGATCTGATTGACAAGTTTGATCAGATAAACATCTCAAACTTGTTACTGAAATTGACTCGCGGGGCGTGGAAGTCGGTTTTAAGTATGATTTAGATTTTACTCAACTTTAACTATCTTAACTATTAAACTTATACTATTGGTATCTACCAACATTTACAGCTTCACAGAAGATCCAGTAAAATAGGTAACGTTATCTCAACCCTAGGTGAATGAGTAGTATTTAACTTACCTGTAACAAAAAGAGACAAAACATTAATTATGATGACATGTATTTTATCTAATTGGCACTAACTTTAAAGAGAAAGCTAATGGCTTAGTTATACACGGTTATGTTTTCTAAAACATTAACGTGGCTTAGACGCAGAGGTCCACTGTAAATGACAATATAATATGATTTAAAGTGCTGGCAACAGGGACTTAATTAAATTACTTTTGGTCAAACGCTAGCCTATAAGATATTAAAAAATTAAATCAAAACTTGATATTATTATTTTTTGCATCAAGTTATAAGTCGAATGTCTTCAATCATTTCCTAGTCAAGCATGCCCACACCTTAGAGTAAGTCGTCACTTTCCATCAAGTGAGATGGCGTTCAAACGCTTGCCTATATTTTACAGTATCCCGATCTCTTTTTTAAGCATTTAGTTAAAAATATATATATATTAGATCCAGTTTTACGAAACCATTCATTATCTTCACAAAATTACGCATGTCACAAGATAAATCACGTCAGGTCATTGACCCAAAACAAAAAAGAATCAGCACTATCGTATGACCGAACACATCTATCACGTGACGTAACATAGACTAAAATAAACACTAATTGAAACAAACAAATCAAAACATTGGTGCAACGAACTACCGACTAGTGATGTTCGTGAGTAAAATATAGAACAGTCGAGGTTTATTAAGCACGTATTTCATTATGAAAGTAATTTATGTTTCTGAAAACATAAAACAAGTAACAACATTAAAATTTTAAATAAACACCCACGACCTTTAGAAAATTAACGTCATAACATCTATCTAAGAACCACCACAGATTAAATACGAACCGTTTAAAGACAAAATCGAACCAGTTTTAGAGAAAAATGGCAACATGGATTTGCACAAACAAATGTTTACTGCAGCGCCCCCTGGTGAGTTGACACTGTTAACACCTATTTAAGAACACGCACCAATCAAACACGAGCCCATACCTGAAAACTGCATCAAAATCGGTCTAGTCGTTTTGATGAAAAATTGCAACATCGATTTGCACACACAAACAAACATCCTCTCACCCCAAACGCATATACAGTCTCCGTACCATCACATGAGTAAACAAAAGCCGTCGTGAGTAATAATTACAAAGCTGTTATATTTGGGGGTCGCCTTCTTAGGATAACCTAAGAAGGCTTTAACATTCGACCCCCCCCCAACTACGATCGAACTACTCAAAGGTTTCATAATATAAATTATGAAACCTTTGAGTAGTTTTAAAAGCTTTTATTTAGTTTAACCTGTCGTCGTCTGTCCGTCGGTCTGTAATCAAATCTTGCAAGCTACATTAGAACCAGTTTCCGATATCCGATTAAACTCGGTGTACTTTATGTGTCTTTTCAATTTTTCAATGTTTAATTCGTTTATTTCATGTAGGTACATCGTACACTTATGAATGTCAAGCATTACATACATTACATAGTTCCATTTAACATGTCCGTGTGTGTATCTTACCGGTGTTTCCCGGTATCTTGTCCCGGTGTGTATCTTCGTAGTGCTTCGCAGCTTTTAAAAATATAGATAATTAAATTCAACCAACTTCCAGAAGGAGGTTCTCAATTCGTCTGTATGTTTTTTTTTCTTCTTTTTTTGTGTGTATGTTACGCAATTACTCTGTCAATTGTGAACCGATTCGAATGATTCTTTTTGTAATCGGTAGGGTACGTTTCCGAGGTGGTCCCATTGTAATTTCATCGAGATCTGATAAGTATCTCCAGAGATATGACGATAAACGTCTCAAACTTGCTACTGATATTGACTCGCGGGGCATGGAAGTCGGTTGTTTTAGTTTTTAAACTATCTTAATTATTTAGTTTTAATTTATTGATATCATTTAAGGCTATATCGTTTGACCATCTCGCCTGTTGGTACTCGTAAGCTTTAACGTGGTCGAGTCCATGCTCGACGAGACCACGTTGTAGCTTAGAAGTTTTCGAAAGATGGCACGACAAGCCTAGAATGGCTACTGGCTTTCAAGGAGTGTCAAACTTTTTTCGTTTGGATCTATCTAAGTACGTCGCCAACGCATTTTAGTAAAATAAAAACTGTTGCATCTTTTTTACTGGCTACTCATAAGCAAAATGGCAGGCGAAAAACGATGCGATGATAAAAGAAAATGGAAGTACTTTTTTCAGGAGCTTGAAGAAAGTAAAATCGGTACAGAAATGAGACGCTAGTGATGACGACGTTTCTCTTTAGCGATTTAGTTCACAGGCCCAATCTTTAAAAAAATATAAGGATAGCTTTTGGACTTTTTACACGACCGCGACACTGTAAAAGTGAGCTTGTAGCACTAGTGTATAAGTATAGTTTCTTGACCATTCCTATTATGTATGAATACTTTAACAGCCACCAATCACATAACAAGTGATTTTAAGAAGCTTAAAATGACAAACAGCTAATTTTAGGACGTTACTGAATTCTCTATACATAAAACTACTTTGCCCACAGTAGAACTTTGAAAATTTGAATCTGACAGAAATGTAATCCTCTGCAATAGACTCTTCTACCCCATCACTAAAACCAGAACCGCATTCTTCCAAACCATTCGATACTCGAACAGAATCGATTGATGTGGAACTATCAGACGCACTCTACCACAGTCCTATAATCGTTTGTTACACTTATAGATGAATCGATGGCCATCAGCTCGTGTATCGATGCGTGCGCACCGCAGCCCGACCAATATAGTTCACAATTAAAGTTCGACGGTTATTTTTGCGGTTGACATGAACCAGACGGATGGAATTCGGTGCTGGTGCAAGTTAAGAGTTACATCTCTATAACAGTGACGGTTACATCCACAGAGTACTGAAATATAGAAATTTGGGTAGCGTGGCAACGTGAGATAAAAGGTTGTAACATAACCATATATGTATTTAGAACCCAGTGATACATAACAATAAAGGTCAAAGTTTGTTAAGCTAAAAACGGCTAACTACGTTACTGACCCTGTAAAAATCGGCACGCACTGAGAGAGGGAAATATTATAGCTTTGTCCTTTTCCGTTACATGGAATAACTCTATAGTATATCCTATTTCATGTGGGAAAGATACGGAGCTACCCACAGTCTATTCTTTTCTCTGTCTACGGTTACATCACGTGAAAACTTCTTTAGGCGCGTTGAGCTCTTTTTGGGTAAACAAAAATCATGGAACTCGCGTCATCGTCACCGTACGCTTCCCAAAAGCTAAGTATATATATATATATATATGTCGCAGGCAGATCCGCGAGAGAAAGTTGAAATTTTCACAGATTATGTATTACTATACTAAAAATAGAATAAAGTTAAAAATAATAGATTGTCCCCATACAAGAAACGTGTTTTTTTCGGCATTTCAATGTAACGCCATCTATGAACGCTTAGTTAGGTAAACGTCGCATAGATGGTGTTATATTGAAATGTCGATCCCTAACACCTTTGTTTGACGTAAGATGGCGTTATAAGAAATAAAATGTTTATTAAATATTATTTTTGCTGGCGAAAAATGATAGTGGTATTTTTTGCTCGATCTTATAAAATACTGTAGTGTGGTACAGAAACCTACGAGTGCGAGTCCGACTTGCACTTGGCCAGTTTATTTTAATGATAAAGAGTAACAGGACAAGCATGACGCTCGCCTTATGGTAAGTGATGACGTCTACCTATTACAGATACAGTGACATGCGTAGTTCTGCATTGCCAGAATGTTGTATGTCACTGCACTGCGCCAGTTACCTCGAAACATAAAGATGTTAAGTCTCACATGCCCCGTAATTTCACTGGACACATTGCCATTCAAACCGCAAAACATTCTATTTCACGGCCGAATAAATTGGAAACTGGTGGTACCATCCCACTCTCTAGGCGGACAAGCAGAAGGATGTATAGAATGGAGAGATGTTCTTATTTTTAACCGACTTTACAAAAAAGGAGGAGGTTCTCAATTCGACGTTTTTTTCTTATGTTTGTGACCTCAGAACTCCGTCAATTATACCTCCCGTATGGTCTCATTTAAATTTTATCGAGATCTGATAATCATCTCCGTAAATAGAGGGAGATAAAAAATATATAAACAAATTTGTATACCTTGATGACATGATTATAGCTACTGGCTACTTTGACAATCGCGGCATGTGAAGTCGGTTTTTTCGTTTTGTACGATCATTGGTTATTAGTCTTTATTTTTAGATATTTTTATGTAATGAGAGTGACAAACAACGACGGTAGCCATGACGTCTGGTTGGAACAGTAACATAAAATGTAGAACGAAGGCACGCAAAAATTTAATTTACGCACAGCAATATTTTAATTTTGCGTTTTGTTTTGCAATACACTATAAGAAGCAGGCTTCAGGCAGAGCAGCCCTTGAGAGTCAGACTATTCTGGGGCCTTATTCAGTATGACCAATGAGGTAACGCGTTCCTTAACGCGCCATGTCACGTTATGGAAAAATTGTATTCTGTATGCCACACGATAGGTAAATTATACAAAACGCGCGCGTTACATGTCCTCATATGTCATGATATTTTGACAGCTTAAAACGCGCTCATAACCTTACCTATCGCGTTTTAATTGGCATAGAGAATACCATAACGCGGAGATAACGTAACACGGCACGGTAAGACATTAAAATGGTCATACTGAATAAGGCCCCTGGGCCTAGCATGTTTACCAACCTCTATCACATCATCTCTTACCAGCAGGCGAGATAGTAGTCAAACACTAGCTTATCAAGGCCCCTAAACAAAATCCAATTTCTGTTATTAACCGACTTCAAAAAAGGAGGAGGTTTCTCAATTCGACCGTATATATATATGCATATATTTTAATCTTTGTTCGCGGAAAACTTCGTCGTTTATTAACCGATTTTGATTTTTTTTTTTGTTGGAAAGGAGATATCCTAAGTGTGGTACCATGGTAATTTTATCGAGGTCTGATAAGTATCTCCAGAGGTATGGAGATAAACACCTGAAAATTGGTACTGAAAATTAATAGCGCGGCATTGAAGTCGGTTCTTTTTTAGTATTTTAAACGATCTTATCATTCACGATAACGCATGTTAAAAATGTATGGGAATGATTTTGTTGCGGAAACATATATGTCATTCCATACATTTGACTTGAGAACTTGCGTTAGCGTGAATGGAAACAAAAATTGGATTTTGTCTAGAGGGCCGATATTAAAAATCTCATTCTTGCACTTGTCCCATCATTGACTAAATACCCTCCTCCATTAGCAGGCATATTGATGCATCTCCTGACAAATGGGCATCACACATAAAGCTCCATTGTCGTCCCTTACCGTCAATGTGCTGGCGACAATACCCCGCCGCGTGAATGGAAACGTCTGATGGACGTTCTTTTGTTTCTTAATGTGATTGTACTCATTATTAAAGCACTTTTTGTCGTGTCTTTTTACTGTGGGCTTATCAGTCCCCTAGTCATTACACAGCAAATCTTTTGATTCATCGTTCGAACATAGAACTTCTTTTTCTGAAGACAATTAAAAATATATAGGTTAGTGTAAAATGAAAGCTCACAGTAAACAACTTTTATATCAAACTAGCAGCCCGCCCCGGCTTCGCACGGGTAGAACATATATGCCTACAAAATTTGCATCAGTTTGTTGCATCGAATATAAAATATGAACATATTTAACAACCATCGTTATATTTCATCCAATTTACACAAAACCTTAACGAATTATGCACCTAAACCTTCCTCATAAACACTCAGGCTATTGGTGAAAACCGCATGATAATCCGTTCAGTAGCTATTGAGATTATTGCGAACAGACAGAGAGACGCAGTGATGAACTTTGTTTTATAATACTTACGTATTGATATTGGACGGCCCTTTGGCGTAAAGGATAGTTGCCCTGATTCTGCCCCTACGGTCGTTGGTTCTAATCCTAGCTATATACCTACCAATGAAAGTTTTATGTGCATTCATGAATCATGAGTTTTCGTACAGTGGTAGTGGAATCATTAAATCTACCAAAAAGTAGCTTACCACCAAGGAGTACATCTGCCGCCGTAACCGGCGTTCCCCGACGCAAAATGTAGGGGTAATATACGTTTAACGTGTATATCTGTGTGTCTGTCTGTAGCATCTTAGCATCTAACCGGATGAACCGATTTTGTTTTTATTATCGATAGTTTTTTTTTGTTTGATAGATGTCTTCATCGAGAGTGTTCTTAGCTTTGACTCATTAAAATTCCTTCAATCGTTATAAAACTATGAGATTTTTTCTAGTTAATTGCGCTATGAAATCAACTTTCATAGGTCTGATCAATTCGAAAATCTTCTTCTTCAACGATATTGTAAGAACATGGAAGCCTCCTGGACTCTACAGAATACTCAAATCCTCACCAACTTACAGCTCAGATTTTAAATGTCGTGTTTAGAGTCATTGTAAAAAGCTATTATACATAGATCAGTCGGGGTGGTTTAAAATATTATAGTATATTATTATATGTATAGATGAATATTATTTTATACAATAGATCATATTATTATACTATATTGACTTCAAATTGATTGTGATCGGTGGGGATCTACAGCATAGCTAAGCTTATAATAATATTTTCGAAGTAACTATGACCTAATCTGTGGTTTCACTGCAAATATTTTATTAATTTTGCGATGTGTGTTTGTGAAATTCGTGATATCTTTTAGAGTTTTCATTTGAATTATGTACTGTAAAGGACAATTTTAATCTATAATATGTGGCCAAGCTAATTAACGTAATTATTTGGATAAGGATTAATACTATATACTTGAAAATAGCCTTGGAAGTTATGTAATATTTTTTAACAAAAAATTTAAGATTAAAATGGTTACTGTGAGTCAACCTTAAGAGATAGACATATGTTGTCGCGCACTTTTTTGTAGGTCTTATTAAGTTGTACAACTCTTGCATAGAAAATATTCTTCTATCTATTTTCAATTAAGCAGCGTTCGTAAGAAACGTGTTTTTTCGACCGTTTATTTGCCGACTTAGGTTGCAAATTAGGTCTCCACGAATGTACCTTTGATTTAAACGGGATAATATATAGCCTATTTTCATTCCGAAAGTCCATTATATGTATTATTGAAAGAATTTTTTAAATCGGTTCAGTAGTTTTTGAGCTTACTCATTACAAACATACAAAAATACAAAAATACAAATGTTCTCTCTTTATAATATTAGTATAGATAACTTAAAGCGGCAGTAAGTAACTTAATGTGGCAATAGCCCAATAACTAAGGAGTCGGCCTAGCGGTCGAGAGGTTTTTTTTATATAGCTTATAGGCTAGCGTTTCACCACTACCTCACCTGTTGGTAAGTGATGATGCCCACCCATTGCACTATTAAAGTGAATCCACAGACTCAAGCATATTTAGCTTAATTGGAGGGGTTAACAATACTACTAGTAATGTGCAACCCAAATTGCTAGTAAGCTTTAAAAAGAATATATGAAAGAGTTTTGGCGGGAACGTGAAAAAGTGTGTGTGCTCTCATTGTATTTTTTCCGAGAACTTGTGTTCTTCCGTGAGATTATGTGTAATAAATGTGGATTATTAACATCGAGGTACACGTAGTACATAAACATCGATGATTATTAAATTAACCATTAAGTGCCGGTGAATGTGTGCGAGTGTAAGGAAACAGCACATAAAAAAACTGTGTGGACTTTGTAAAGATGGGTATGATTGGAAAATTAAGTATAAAGGAACATATACACTGAAACAGACAAATTATGTTACAACCGTAACCTTCCAGTGACTTCGTGTAAAAATTACCACTGAATTCTCCACCTCAACTATTTTGCACTCATTGAATTCTATATCTGTGTTTCCATAATCTCTGTATCTTTACATACCATCAGCCAATGTGTATGCAATTCAGTCTGGCATGCGTTCAAACGGTTATTTCGTGTGCATTGAATGCAGTTCTTCGACAACTTTATGCAATGGCGCACCGATTGAAATGCGATTTTAGATCGTGTTTACACGATGGTATTGCGTTGCATTGTCGTCACGTGTATGTTAGTGTGAATGTGCTTATAAACGGAATTATTATAGTAATATCACTACCAATATTATGCGAGATACAGTTTGTTTTTAACCTCTTTACAGCTTATCGGTTCGATTGATTTGGCTAAAACTTTTCAATGATATGAAAAATAGAGTTTTTTTTTTTGCGTTTGACCATCTCATCTGATGTTAAGTGACGATGCGATCAACGCTGTAGCACTTTTACCAAGCAGATACCTGCTTATTCGCGATTTGACAACCCCCGGGTTGTTGCTATCGGGAAACTGTCACCGGCAAGGAATTCCATTCCTTGACAGCTTCTATGATAAAAGGTGTTTACACATTGGATACTCTTCAATGCGACGAAAGCCGCGGACTGCAACTAATCTAAGAATAAAATATTATGCTACAGGTATTCTTGTATGATGGCAATGAGTGATTTGTATTATGTATCTATAGGCTTCAGTGTTTCACCATCTGCAGATGTAAGGCACGCCAATCGCTTCATTAAGTTACTGGTGGCCGGTTTCTGAGTACATTTATTGACAGTTTATCTATTCAATAACGGTACAATTGAGTAGATAAACTCTCAAAACACCGACATCAGAAACCGACCATGAAAGAAGCAAGCTTGCCATTGATGAACCTTAATTAAAAGAGACTATCATCATCATCATGGTACCCGGATTGTTATAGTAAGTAGGTACTTTAAGAAGAAATACTATTTGAACTTACATTTCTTATGGTCGGTTTCTGATGTCGGTTTATTGAGAGTTTATCTACTCAAATGTACCGTTATTGAATAGATAAACTCTCAATAAATGTATTCAGAAACGGCCATTAAAGAACTAAGTTTAGTATAAGAAATAAAATTAGGTCACGATGCGACAATTTTTTTAATTAAATATTAAGTAGCAAATAAGCATACGGCCATAACCTATAGGTGATAAATCGATGCATACGGCTCCCGTGATGGTAAGTAGCTACCGCCACCTATTGACATCTACAATATCAGAAGAAACACTTACCGGCTCTTTTGAAAGAGGAACCTGTTAACTCTCCTTTTCAAGCAAATCAGATCAGTCTTTTGTGGGAAAGTTATTCAACAAATGACATAATTTCGACACCTACGAGTATTCGTGAACAAAGGAACTATAACTATATTTTCAAAGCCTAAAGAATAGTAAATAAAAATACGCTAAAAGCGGACAGATGTAGCCGGCTCGATGCACAAGTGTTACGCTTACGCTATAAAAAATAAGATTTACGACGTAGCGTAAAATTTTGTTTACGTTTTGTGGAATAGAAAAAAAGTGGCTCGTGCACGCGGACATACAGACAAATGACTTTTATATCTGTGACATTTTTATACAGTCACTAAAATGTATGGCTGTCCGTTGACTTATAGTTGACTTATTCACTAGACTAGACAACTGATACTATTTGCAACTTGAAATTATTGAGATCGAGTGTTTTGAAATCAATGAAATGTGAAGCATCAAGTAATGTATTTATTTTAATAAAAATAAAACATTAAAATGAAATTTAACTAAAATATCTGGGTGGCTTATTGGGTGGTCATTCAGCATCAGCTGATAGGCTTTAGCTATGACTCAGACCATAGATCATAGAAATCTCACCAATCTGTTGGATGTTTTCCGGCGTGATGTTCGATGGCAACCTTACAACAACAAACAAAACATTACAATTAACATTACGTTTTATTTGAATGGTCTTATCGATCGTATCGCTTAGAGCGATCTTAACCATGCTACCTTTGGATCGACAGGGCCTAGTATAATAATCAGCCACCTTGTCACAAATATATATATCAAAAAAAATTATTCAACATGTGTATACAAGTATATAATTTGATCCCTGACAACATTAAGTTGTTAGAAGGTAATACATTTTTAACCGACTTCAAAAAAAGGAGGAGGTTTCTCAATTCGACCGTATATATATATATTTTTTTTTTTTATGTTTGTTCGCGGATAACTTCGTCGTTTATGAACCGATTTCGATTATTCTTTTTTTGTTCGAAAGGAGATATCCCAAGTGTGGTACCATGGTAATTTTATCGAGGTATGATAAGTATCTCCAGAGATATTGAGATAAACATCTTAAAATTGGTACTGAAAATGAATAGCGCGGCATTGAAGTCGGTTGTTTTTTAGTTTTTAAACGATATTATATAAAACATTATGTGACTGGCTTCAAAGAAACTGCTTCTATGACATCAAAGAATTAATTGACTTTTGTAAAAATAAAAATGTGACTAAATAGCTTATGTATTACACGATGACTTATTTAATGATTGAAACTATTGTACTCGTATATGTATAGATAAATTTAAATATTTGCGCGTCTGCTTGCAGGCGGAATACTTGCACAAACCATATTTTTAAGAACCTAAATGTTAAACTGTATTCTTGCAAATAAATACTTGATTATGATTATGATTAATAATGTTGTTGGCATACTAATGTATGATGTCTAACGCGAGGTCTTACTCGTTCCATTTTCAGATATTCCATCTAAGACCCCACAATGGCCAATAGGAAGACGTAGCGCTAATAAATATGTGCCAATAAATCATTACAGGAACTACTACATTAACGTCCCATTAGTCACCTCTAGCACCCGCATATACAACTCAAACTTTTTACGATGTTTCAAAAATCATTTGTGTTATTTTAGGCCTCGCGTTCGCCTTTGATTTTGTAGATAAAACGTTTAGTAGAGTATTAACATGAACAAGTCTTCTTTGTAGCTGTTGTTCTTTGCTAGATCTTAGGTGGTCGTACTTTGTGACAGGAGTAGTTAGTACACGTTGGATTTATGTCAGAAGCGATTGGTACTTTTTGTTTAGATCGCCATGGTCATAAAATGGATAAGATTTATTATTTGAAAAGCTTTGACTCTTTGTAGAGTTTGTAACGCTCTTTGTTGTAAGACGAAGAAGAACGCTTCTTTTTAAAACTTTATCTTCACTTAGCATCAGGTTACTACTCTTTTACTACTCATCATCTTACTCGTATAAGTACGAAAAGAGGAATAAAAAAAACATAGTTAAAACTAACATTTAGGGCCAGTTTCACCGGTTCCTGACAGCTCTAGTAGGAATTCATCTGAGAGACTTTTGGTAGTGTTTGTATGGCGTCATGTTTCAGATAACTGTCTGAAACTTTATCAGTAACTGGTGAAACTGGCCGTTACTGTAGCAAGTTTGAGGTGTCTTTATTCATACCTTAGACTAGCGTTTGACCACCATCTCACGTGTTGGTAAGTGATGATGCAGTCGAGGATGGTAGCACGCTAAAATGGGAACTGGCTATCAAGATCAGAACCGCCTTTTGCCAAATCTTTTGTATAATACGTTCGTAGGCTATAATAAAATACGCGAAGAATTTCTATCCATAACAATTACAATAGAAATAAAGATACAATTCAACGTTCACTAAAATGATATTTACGTCATTCTATATTAGTTGTCGCATACAGGAACCTACTTCATCATAATCAGCCTGTGTCAGTCCACTGCTGGACGAAGGCCTCTCCCAAGATACGCCACTGAGCCCGATCTTCGGCTCATTGGGAGGGGTATGCCCTAATCGCCACGCTGGGCTGGCGGGTTGGCGATCCCACGCTGGGCAGCCGGGTTGGCGATCTACTTGAGCATACATAATTATAATACCTAAATTCAAACTTTTAAAACCACTCCCGTCAGTTTCTATCATAATCTATTCATCGAGACTATTCCGATGAGCCCAAGCTCGACATCGCTGCGGTAAGTAGGTGAGGAGTTGAGTATTCTGTAGATCCCAGGAGATGTCCCTGCATTCCTACAATATCGTTGAAGTTAGAGTATACCGAATTTCGAATTCATCAGACCAATAAAAGTTGATTTTATGCAATACTCTGGGTTGACAGAAATTTCCGCACTATGCCTCTTTGCTTTGGGAAATGAAGAGAGCACAAAGGGATGTAAGGAAGCTCAAATACTACCTCAGAGCTCCCAGCCAACCTCACCTGCCCGTGGTGCATCGTGCTAACCATCAAACGAGGCTCTGGTGACCGACAAATGGCGGTATAACCATTTCAAATGATGGCGTAGCTAAACACTACAGGCCGGTGACGGGCAGCAGCGTCACCGGTGCGAGGAGCTACGTCCTGCGATCGCCAACCCGCCTGCCCAGCGTGGCGATTAGGGCATATCCCTTCCAATGAGCCAAAGATCGGGCTCAGTGGCGTATCTCGGGAGAGGCCTACGTCCAGCAGTGGACTGACACTGGCTGATTATGATGCCTCTTCCCTTTAGACATACAGATGTTCAGTCTCACAAGCCCTTTAATTTCACTGGACACTCTTCTTCAAACAGCAAAGTGAACATTTCTAAAGTGATCTCTTCCAGCCATATGGAGACAATTCAATGCAACAACATGCCAATAATAAATAAACTGGCCAAGTGCAAGTCGGACTCGCACTCGTAGGGTTCCGTAACACAGTAGAGTATTCTATAACTTTGATTTACTAACTACAAAAATAACTTTGTTTTTCATACTGTGTGTATGAAAAACAAAGTTATACTTGCGGTCGCTGTATCTTAACAACTGCTGACTGTATCTCGTTCAAACCAATTTTCGTTGAAAGTTTTTATTGAGATCTACAGAATATATTTTTTCTAGATTTTTCACTCCCTTACTTTAGAAGTTAGAGGGGGGGGGGGACACACATTTTACCACTTTAGACGCTTGATTTTAGAAACCTCAATGTTATTTTTAAAGACCTATCCATAGATTCCCCACACGTATAGGTTTGACGAAAAACATTTTTTTTGTTCCAGTTCCATGTATGGGATGCCCCCCCTTAAACTTTTAAATTTTTTATTTTTGTATAAAAATCGGAAAGCGGTTCACAGAATACATCTACCTACCAAGTTTCAATTCTGTAGTCCTAATAGTTTCGGAATAAAATGGCTGTGACATACGGACGGACAGACAGACAGACATGGCGAATCTATAAGGGTTCCGTTTTTTGCCATTCGGCTACGGAACCCTAAAAACCCTGTGGCGTAGTTCTGCCCGCGTTAAACCGTATCGTATGTCCTCTCCTGCCACACTAACTATCACTGTTCAACATATAAGCTAAATCGGTCTAGCCGTTTAGTCGCTAAACATACCGAACAGACAGAGAGAGGGAAATAACTGTCTAAATTATAATATTAGGATGGATTTGTTAAATTGGACATTTGATAGGCAAACTTTTAAAATCAGAACATAAAATGTCTTTCTCCAAAACAAATCCACGCCGTTTCTCATCTGCGACACGACCACACATTGTGACATTAAATTGAATGAGTCCCGAAACACTTTTTATTTAACTTTCTACTATTACGATTCGCACGTTGGTATACATTTGGCAAACTTCCCAATGCCTAGGTGGAAACTGAAAATGAAATTGTCTCGGTGTTGATAGAATTTTATCGTTTCTAATTGGGCAGCGCTTTGTTTAGTTAGTCACTATGACGTAGTATGGAGGTTCAAGGTTGCAGATAGTTAGATTTATTTTATTTATAATGTTCAATACAATAAATAATCCAAAGATATGAAGCAAAACATCTCTAAACACTAATTGAAACAACAAAGTCTGACACGATCTTTGACAGCCATAAATAGAGACGTTTGACCCAAATCGTAAGTTCAATTTGTGTGACATTAATATACATACATAAAATCACGCCTTTTTCTCGTTGAGATAGGCAGAGACTACTTCTTTCCACATGCTACGGTCCTGACACACGTCTTTCGCTTCTTCCACTTTCATGAGCGCCTTCATACATGCTCGCCGGTTATGGGTACTTTTGACTTGGCCTATCTTTAAAACCCCTCCGATCTGGTCGTGATACGTTCGCCTAGGTCGGCCTCTGGCGGCTGGCCCATTCACACTCGTCTCATAAATCTTATCGTCAGTCTTTCTTTATCCATCCTCCCTAAAACAGATCGAAATAATTTAAGATCGTTTAAAAAACTAAAAGAACCGACTTCAAACATCGCGCTAGTCAAAGCAGCCAGTAGACGTAGAACTATTATATTATCTGTGCCAGTAGTAAGTAGTAAATCGTCGAGATAAGTAAATGCATCGTAATACAAATGTTGATATATAAAAAACGCATTGGCCGATTACGTTAAAATTACAATGGGACCACCTCGAAAACGTACCCTAGCAATTAAAAAAAGAATCATTCGAATCCGTTTACAGTTGACGGAGTAATCGCGTAACATACAAAAAAAATACAGACGAATTGAGAACCTCCTCCTTTTTTGTGAAGTCGGTTAAAAATATAACAAATCGAACGTATAATCATATTCAAACTTCCAACAAATAGTTTAACAAACTGTAAATGAAGTCTACAGAAACGGAGAGCTGAGAGAACCGGCGTGATATTCCCACGTAAAATCCGATGTCGCATACAGCTTGGAGATGCCATTCGGGAGTCTCATGCACAACAACGACGCTGCAGGTTTTTATGGTGCAAGTGACAGGCTTATAGCGGTATCGATTTTTTTTTAATATTTTATAGGTTAGCGTTTGTTTGACCACTATCTCGCCTGGTGGTAAGCGATGATGTGGTCGAAGATGGTGAACACGCTAGGCTTAGAAAACTCTGTTAGTAGATTGTTAGCATAGTGTATACATATCTAGCACTATAGACTTGCTACCAAAAAGAAGCGCACCACCGTCAAGGAGTAAGATCTGCCGCCATAACCTTCCGGTGTTCCGGCAGAACACAGACAGCTCTTGAGAGTCAGAACACTCTAACTTTAACGTATTCCCGCGTATGTCCCGCTGTCTTGCCCGCGTATATAACTATTCTACGCCCTATTCTACTCTACTAGCTATGACATTATGACTTCGTTAATAAATATATCCGAAAATATTAATTGTTTAGAAACATTACCCATTATATTAGTAGGATAACTCCTCCTTTTTATAACTTGAACCTAAGTCCAAGAAATAAAGCCTCATCCGAGTCGGTTCACCAGGGAGTGCACCGGCTCAGGGCCTGAATATTTACAAATAATTCCAGTTCATTTTTATTTCTCACCATTGCAATACTATATACTATACTATATACTACGTACTATATACTAGGAGACAATAAGTATTCTTCAAAGGTATAGTCAGGCAAATACAGACAATACAGCTATACAAAATTTAAGATAGTTTAAAAATAAAATACTAAAAGAACCGACTTCAAACGTCGCGTTAGTCATAGTAGCCAGTAGACAGAGTAACTATTATATAATCTGTGCCAGTAGTTAGTAGCATGTCGTCAAGGTATAATATAAATGCATCGTAATACAAATGTTAATATATTAAAAACGGCTCGGCCGACTTTGTTAAAATTTAAATGGGACCGCCTGGGAAGGGTACCCATTAAAACAAAAAAATAATTTTCCAAATCGGTTCAAGCATCTTCATAATCGGTGAACATATAAAAAAAAAGTTTCCGACGAATTGAAGTCTGTTTAAAAGAAAGCGAAAGAATAAATATGTATAATTGTTTTCATTCACGTTTTAGGGGTCCGTACCCAAAGGGTAAAACGGGACCCTATTACCAAGACTCCGCTGTCCGTCCGTCCCTCTGTCTGTCTGTCCGTCTATCATCAGGCTGTATCTCATGAACCGTGATAGTTAAGACAGTTGTTTCTATGTTTGTTTTTTTTTTCTTTTTTTTTTACTAATTTTTAGTCATATTTTAGTTAGTAACTTAAAGTTGTATTCGCCATTCAAAGAGGTGATGCTGCCCGCTTTTTGTGTACCCTACTAGCAGACAGCGACCTTATTTTGGTTTTTTATTAATAGTAGGCATAGTAATTTTAATAATTTAATTAATTACTTACCAATAAAAATACATTTCTTTAATATAATTTATCGAGGTGGATAGAGATACAAAGTAAGCCGCTACAGTATAGCGATGGGCCCCAAACTAGGCTAGGCCTGTATCTTGGATGCCCTAGTCTCTACAGAATTAACAATGGTGAGCGCTGAACGTGTACATAATTTTATTGTATCTATCACGTCCTAGTACAGGTCACATAAATAAAACAGTTTAAAAACTAAAACAACCGACTTCCATGCCGCGCGATTCAGTTTCAGTTGCAAGTTTGAGACGTATATCTCTGAAGATACTTATCAGATCTCGATGAAATTACAATTGTACTATCCTTGGGTTATCTCCTTTTCAAACAAAAAAAGAATCATCAAAATCGGTTCATAAACGACGAAGTTATCCGCGAACACACATAAAAAAATATATACGGTCGAATCGACTCTTTTTTTTTTTCGAAGTCGGTTAAAAATGCGTGTTAATTTATTTTAGTTTATATATACATATTACACAGTGATCTTACGGTAAATATAGTAGTTATAAGTCACAGTTTAGAATGCAGTTATATATATATATATATATATACGGATATATATATATATGTATATATATTTTTTTTTTTAAGATTATTCGCAATGTGGGTTGCACATTACTAGTATTCTTGTTAACCCCTCCAACTCAGCTAAATATGCTTGTGTCTGGAGTGGGTTCACGTCAATAGTGCAATGGGTGGGGTGGGATTCGAACTCACGACCTCTCGATTGCCAGTCCGACACCCTATCCATTGGGCTATTGCCGCCTTTAATGTATTTTATATGTTTCACTAGCTGACCCGGCGAACTTCGTACCGCGAATATTAAATAAACTGTCCAGGTGCGAGTTGTACCCCGCACACGTAGGGTTCAAATCGAACAATATTTGCCGGAAAAATACGTTTCTCTTATGGGGACCCCCTTTATTTTTACCCCTTAATTTAATACATGCTTCAAATTTCAATTCGAGAGTGGAACAGAGTTTCTACCCTACCGTACCGAAGGGACGAACGTCAAATGTTTGACAGGAAAGTAGGTAGAACAGTTTATATGGGAAAAATGAAATTGTGTTGTCCGGCAGCTATCCTTGAGAGCCAGTTCCCATTCAAGGCCTAGCGTGCTTACCATCTTTGACCGCATCATGACTACCACCAGGTGAGATAGTGGTCAAACGCTAGCCTATAAGATGTAAAAAAAATCACTCCTGAGTTATTTATTAGTTTATCATCGCTCCATCTAACTAAAGCGTCTCATACTATATTTGCCGAGCCGTGATTTCCACTCTAAACAAACATAATTTACAAGAAATCAGAAATTGGTACATTTTCTTCTGCAATCATAAAAGAAATACAATTTCCTATTTCACCCAGCGAGCTAAATTGGCAAAATTGGGAGCTCATTCAGCGAACTATCCTGGCAAGATTGACTATCCGTTCCTGAGTGATTGATGGAGTATCGAGAAGTCGCTCAGTCGGACCAATCTAATGACCTACTCGATGTATCGCTTACTTTTAACGTTTTAGAATGGGTATAAGTAGATATCTTTGGAAACTACTTACAGGAAACTTTTAAGAAGTATCGAGTTGATTGATTGAAATCAAGAGTCACAATCCAATCATCTAATGTGTAGCTGAGTATAGACTAATCGAATGAACAGTAAATAACGTATTTTTCCTGGGAATTCGATTCGGGCATTAGCTCGGCCAGAAACAGCTAAAAAATAATTCGCTGTAATTTCGCCACTTGTCTGCGAGAAAAATATTCCAATTCTAAGATTTAATAAGTACAATCTGTAACACTCGCATCGTAATAAGAAATCGGCATAGACTAATAAAACGAGAAAAAGAAATGGAGAATCGGAATAGCGCGATTATTAGGGTTCTTTGAAGAATAAGTTTGAAAGTTTTCGCGAAAATCTACAGTTATACTCGTACCTACACCTTTTTAACGTAATTTGATTGTCCTCATCCAAAGGTTGCCTAGAAGAGATCGCTATGAGTGATATGACAAGCGTGCTAAATTCTGGGCCACATCGTCACTTAACAAGAGCTGAGATTAGAGGTCATTCGATTGCATAACTGTGATATGTATTTGTAGATAACTATTAACTAACAATTTAAATTTGTGCTTAAAACTAACTTATACTAATAAGAAAACAAAATTTATTTTTTCAGGTACTGAAAACCCTTTTTTTTATAGATATAGAGAAGCAATCAAGCATGCAGGCCACCTGATGGTAAGTGGTTACCGTTACCTATTAACACCTACAATACCAGGGGCAATACTGGTGCGTTGCTTGCTCTTTTGAAAGAGGAATCTGTTAACTCTCCTTTTGAAGCAACTCAGAACAACCTTCTGCGGGAAAACATCGGGAGGAAGGTCATTCCACATCTCGCACGTACGCGGAAAGAACAAACACTTAAAACGCGTATTTTTTGTAGCGTTCGACCACTCACCTGTTGGTAAGTGATGCGGTCGAAGATGGTAAGCACGCTAGGCCTAGAATGGGAACTGGCTCTCAAGTATAGCTGCCGGAATACATTAGATGTTTGGCGACAGCTTTTCTAACTTGAGGTTAGTAGCTGACCCCGCGTACACTAGATAGTGTCCTACCACCATGAGGGGGTTGTTGGTTTCTTAACGATGTTTTCCTTCACCGGAGGGCCACTGTAAGAAGCGCATATACATTTTTCGATAGAAAAATCCATTGGTGCACGGCGGGGTTTGAACTCGGTACCTCTGGCATCAAAGCCGACCGTTGTTGACCGTTCTTCCGATTACGCCACCGGGCCCTCAAATCTCTATTTATATATATATATATATATATATATATATATATATATATATATATATATATATATATATATATATATATATATCAAAGGTTTATAATATGAGGGTGAGCCCTCTCACGATTACTCTAATTTCGTTTAGTAATTATCCAAAGAAACAACCAATAATTAAATATTTAAATAACTTATATCCGGAACCATCGACTTTACTCAATATTCACGCTTTACCAATTTCATCCGATTAATGATGTTAATATTCTGAATATATTACCGTTTTAAACGTTGTAATGAGATTTTGGAAAATGGAGATTTCACACAAATTATTGGAAATTTTAAGTAGGAACTCATTTCAATATTATCAAAGCATTGCAAATTCTTCAATATTTTTTATTGGAAGGCAAATTTTGTGACTAAATTCTGTTAATAAGCGACACAGACACGAATGCCTAGCAGAAGGCAGATTGAGCGAGCTTCTTGCTTATCCTGTTACTTTTTACAATAAAAAAAAATAAAGATGACTATAAAAAAGATTTTTATACAGATTGGATTCGAGAAGAGTCCTTTGAGACGAATGCTCTTAAGAACTCGTGTACTGTATCGTTCTGGAAATACTTTTTTTATATATCTTATAGGCTAGCGTTTGAACACTATCTGGCCTGGTGGTAATTGACGATGTGGTCGAAGATGGTGAACACGCTAGGCCTAGAATACTCTGATTCTCAAGGGCAGTGTGTTGTCGGAACACCGTATGTTTATGGCGGCAGATTTTCAGTGGTTCAGCCGCCACCAAGAAAAAACTCCGGCCGTAGCTATAGTTTGGTAGCAAGTCAGGCATATAATACACGGAAATCCGTGCCAGGATATGAACCAGCGACCTCTCGCATAGAAATCAAGCCTTCTATGCAATTAAGCATCTGGGAGATGTAACGGAAGTACTCGTAATAAACACATATAATCGGTAAAAAGATCGGTTAGAAAACTAAAAGAACCGACTTCAAACGTCGCGCTACTCAAAATAGTTAGTAGACGTAGTAACTATTACATAATCTGTGCCAGTAGTTAGTAGTAAGTCGTCCAGATAAGTAAATGCGTCGTAATACAAATATTGATATCTTAAAAACAGCTCGGCCGATTTCGTTAAAATTTTAATGGGAGCACCTGAGAAGGGTACCCTTTGAAACAACAAAATAATTTTTCAAATCGGTTCAGGCATCTTCGAGTAATCGGTGAACATACATTCAATAAGGTTCCGACGAATTGAGAACCTCCTCCTTTTTTGTGAAGTCGGTTAAAAATAGAAAAAACTAAAACAACTGACTTCCATGCCCCGCGAGTCAGTTTCAGTAGCAAGTTTAAGACGTTTATCGTCATATCTCTGGAGATACATCAGATCTCGAAGAAATTACAATGGAACCACCTCGAAAACGTACCCTAACAATTACAAAAAGAATCATTCGCATCGGTTAACAATTGACGGAGTAATCGCGTAAAAACACAAAAAAAAAGAAAAAAAAAACAGACGAATTGAGAACCTCCTTTTTGGAAGTCGGTTGAAAAAGTATTTAAAGAAAATCACAGACCGTAAAAGCCTTCCCAAATGACCCAGTAGCCGACAGACCAAAATAAGTAGAACAAAATCCAAAGGGAGTCAGCCTTTGAGACCTAAGTAAGCTTTACTGATAACCTACCCTTTACTGCTGATCTTACAAGTGATACTCAATCTTTGTGCTATTGTCGCCTTTAATGGAATTTTCTGAGGATTACTAAGCTAAAGTACTTTTTTACTTGGATGACAATAGCCGACGATTGTGCTCATTGGCCTGCAGTTGTAGAGGCCTACGTCCAGCAGTGGACTAGTATTACTGATGATGATAAAAACTTGCGGCGTTGGACTCAATAGAAAGGCGTGCGACTAGAATCATAAATGACGAAAAACTAGTAACCTCCAAGCTTCAAAGTCTGGCCCACCGTCGCGAGGTAGCAAGCCTGTCGGTTTTCTATCGATTGCATTTCGGAGAATGTGTACAAGAACTGCACAATATTATCCCATCGTCTCCATTCTTCTATAGAACATCTAGAGGAACATCAAGACGGCATCCATTTATGGTAGACATTCCAAAAATTCGCACAAAACGTTTTGCCTCCTCGTTCGTCATAAGAACAGCCAATAAATGGAATTCCCTGCCGTCGACTGTGTTTCCTGAAAAATATAACCTGGCAATGTTCAAATCGAGAGTGAATAGGTATTTACTGAGCAAGCGTACTACATCTTCGGCTACATCATCACTTTCCATCGGGTGAGATTGTAGTCAAATTCTGTGAGTCAGGCAGCAAAAAGCCGAGTCAGCGTTATAATAATTGACTTGTCGAGCATACGAGAGTACACTTTAGTACATTTGACGATATCAAACAATACTAAATAACCTTAATTATGATCAAAATTCACATGACGTACGATTTCATTTATGCTACTCGTTGAAACTTTTTATTCAGATCTATGGTACTTTAATGTCGAACAAAAATTATTATAGAAATTTCGTCAGCAGAAGCCGTTAGTATATCATACATTATTTAAAGTCAAAGACCAACTTCTTTAGGGGTGGTAAACTAATCATCACTATACTAATAGCAGCCAAACAAAAAACAACAAGAGTACCTCTCGCAATATACATTTAAGTTCCAAACTAATCGGTCTAGGCCCTCGCTGACCAAAACTATAATAACTACCATAATCCCAAACTTTTCGTCCAACTTGCCAATTTCCATGCCGCCATTGTGACGTCATCGGGGTGCCATCTGTTATAAAGTTTGAGCATCGGGGGAGTAATGGACTGAGCCATTGCCTAAATATTATTGATTTGAAAGTGGGGACGAAAATTGTGCAGTTTCATAAGAAATTGAAAATATTGTAAACAAGTATTTCTATTAATTTTAATGTATATCAAATAGTTACAACGTTATAACAGAAGCACAAAACATAATAAAACTGTAATACATTAACATAATAAAAAAACGAAATCAATATTAAGGGATGTCTGTGTGGAAAGTGCCAAGAACAAGAACGCTGGCTGCATTCCCACGTTCGCTATAGAAACTCTTTGAGCTAGGAAAGAACTAGCCCATTTGCCACCGATGTCGTCGACAAGGCTTGGATCAATTTGCTTTAGGAAAGAAACTCTTCGTGCTCGGACCACATGGACCAAAAGTTTAAACAACAAGCGGCATTAATATGTAGCTACTAGATATGGAATATGGATGCATATTTACGTCACTTGGTTTTTTTGGCAGCTTCCGCCGCGGCTCCAGCTCTCGACACTGTCTCACTGAGACGGGACGGGGCCAGAGTGTCGACACAAGCTGCATCCCATAAAAGGGCCCACCCACGCTCCCAGGGGATCAGATTACCTCTACTGATTCCACCATTTTTTTACACCGAAGATACTTATTCACTCGCAATTTGAAGACCCCCATAATGTACTTAACCGGTAAGGCAGGTTTCATTTCCTGGTGGTTCGTACGATGAACGAAGATGCAAATGCATAAATGGATCGATTGAGGTATGGTAAGCGCCGGTTAAACTAAGTAATTCATACAGCTATGGCGGGAAAATCTGACGGCACTATGTTGAAAATAAAGACCATGGAGCCATACCCTTCGTCGCTCCCACAAAACTCGGCGATACGGTACAGAAATCTGTACATAAATAATTTAAAATTGAGTTTTGCTGAAAAATAGATAATGAATTTCTAATTTTAGTTACGTTATATATAGAGCAAGCTAGTTTTGATTTATCCAAGATCTAAATAGACATTTGTTGATGCCGCCCATCAGGGTCATCGCCCATGTTCACCATTATCGTCAGGTTTGCACGTACTGTGATGGCAGACGTTTCCAAGGATCAGCTTCCAGCCCCATCTTCCTCTACTTCATTAACGCACTTCTGACTGAGTGAAGATGACATTGACCCTGAAAGCCGACACCAACTCGCACCATAAACCATTATCAACTCTATGCGGCCACATAGCGTTGCAATACAAATCTAAAGAGAATCTACACTGACATATACAACCGAACATACAAACATAGCAAGTTAAACAAAAACTTGCGAAAATAGCCAAACAGTTTTGTTAAAAAAAGGAAATACATTTCCTCGGAGACTAAGAACAATTTAACAAAAGTTAATCTCGAGAATGTCTAGTCAAGGTGTCTTGTTAAGTGTCAGAAAATAAATTAGACTAGTGTCAGACTTGAAATGAGACCTCGTGAAAATGTTGTTGTGATTACAATTTTTGTCCGATTACTATTTCTCGTAGTTAGGATTTCTGCTAGTCAGCCTTGGGTATATAAGCCAGACAAAATATACTTTAAGAGCGAACGCGGGGTGCACTTTTCCATACAAATGTATTCCCCCGTTTTCTCCCTGGAAAATGCTTCTTATAGCAAAATTTGTTAATACAAAATATCAAGGTCTGCTGTAGCTACGCCTCTATCATTTGCTTTTTTTGACCAACCAATTGCAAAAAGAAATATAAGCCTTTTAATCTTCTCTCTAAGATTTTTGAAGGGTCATATTTCTATTTGCAATTGGTTGGTCAAAATAAAACTGGCCAAGTGCGAGTTAGCATCGCGTCTCTTATCGCACACTTAGGGAGGGTTCCGTACAATACGAAATATAACAGAGTTTCAACCTCATATATTTGATTAATTGATATTACCAAGAATATTTGGTTTGGTCGCGATCTAGAAAGACGGGGCTCGTTTACTAGCGCCATCTATGTCATTTTGCCGAGACTAATTAGATAGATGGCGTTTAAAAACACGTTTTTTGTATGGGGACCCCCTTTAATTTTTAACTTTATTTTGTTTTTAGTGTGTTTAGTTCTAGCGGCAACAGAAGTACACCGTCTGTGAAAATTTCAACTGTCTAACTATCACGGTTAATGAGCTATAGCCTGGTGGCAGACGGACAGATAGACAGACAGACAGACAGACAGACAGACAGACAGACAGACGGACAGCGGAGTCTTAATAGGGTCCCGTTTTACCCTTTGGGTACGGAACCCTAAAAAGCAAATGATAGGGGAGTAGCTACAGCAGATCTTGATATTATGTATATACAAATTTTAAGCTGCTTAAGCTGCTTCTTATATGCATACCTACCATCGGTAAAAGAAGAACATCGTTGAGAAACCCCCAAACCCCGCAAGGTGTTAGAACAGTGCCTTAAATCCACCTGGCCTAGTTAAGTTGGAAAATCTGTCGCCAAAATAAAGTGTTTCGGCTGTCTTTGAAAGCCATTTCCCATTTCATACGTACGGCGTAGCGTGTTACCATGCTCGACCGCATCATCACTTACAAATACGTGAGATACTGGTCAAACGTTACACGATACGATATTTAAAAAAAAACGGTTTTTTGTCTCTAATTAGTCTACGGTCGCCTGGACGAGATCACTGCTTAGCGATAAGGTCGCCGATAATAGTTTGAAAGCCGCGGCAAACAGATAGTATACAAAAAATATGATCTGCAATCAAAATCACCTCAGAAGTCCTACAAAATTATTATGCATCCAAGTAATTAAAATGAAATAGACTCACAGCTTAATAGATTAAGAGATCCAACCATTAACTATCATATAAACATCGTAAATTCGACCCGCGAGACAGTGAAACATAAAACACAGTCTTCCTAAAATTATAAACATAACACTGTCATGAAGTAACGGTTAAAGTGTTGTAAATTAACTGTTGACAGTAAAGTATACAGTTGTCTTAATGGATTAGGAGCCTTCGGAAGACTTCTGGAGACAGCAAATACAAATACAAAAGCTGCGAATATATGGAATATAAGAGCGCTGCAGAGAGAATCAGGTGAGACGGTGGTCAAGTGCCTGTCTGTCCACGATACAAGAAGCGTTTTTAAAGTGAAAACTTCTTTAGCGGCGTTGTTCACTTTTCTTGGGATGGGTAAAAGATGTTAGACTCGCGTCAGGTCACGTGTCCTTATCGTAAGACGAAAATTTGTAAGACGGAGCGCAGGGCACTGGCGCACGAGGTGTAATTCCAAAATATTAAAAAATGACGTGTTCAAGTTTTCACTTCTGCCGGCACTCCCAAAGTGCAACCCGTTGTTTTTTTTAACCGACTTGACTTGATTCGAATGATTATTTTTGTAATCGGTAGGGTACGTTTCCGAGGTGGTCCCATTGTCATTTCATTGAGATCTGATAAGTATCTCCAGAGATATGACGATAAACGTCTCAAACTTGCTACTGAAATTGACTCGCGGGGCATCGGTTGTTTTAGTTTTTAAACTATCTTAATTATATTCCTTTATGACCACTTGCAACACTAGGGGAGTCACGTGGTCGATCTGTCATAATTATTTTAACGTCTCTTTTGAAGGAATCTATGTTGTAGCTCTGCTGGAAAAACAGCAGACGCACGGACGCCTTGCTCAATAGTACTCATTTGTGGAGCTCTTAACAATTCACCCGCTATCCAAAATCAATCAAAACAATACGCATAAAGTCAAACAACAAAACAAAAGCGATAAACACGAAACGGCGACACAATTATAGTTCGCAATGAATTAACCGCGAAGGCAAGTACACAAACGCAAATATACCAACGTCCAAAACGTCCGAATGATACAAATGGACCCATTAACCACGTTGGAGACAATAGGTCGGTCGAAATAGACCGTGGCCAGCAACTACCTGGTGTGACATTTAATGCACGTTCGGCCTGTCTGATCGAACGGTACACTGTTGCGGAATTAGAATTGATGGCGCAGTTATATATACAGTAAGGGCTTCAATTACGATATCCTTAATTTCGTTGCCTGTTCTCCACATTTAGGATAACATAATACTAGCAACACAAACAACACTTTAAACAGAATCCTACAGCACCCTTGATCCAGTAGGTA
Organism: Cabera pusaria; assembly: GCA_954871355.1. Classification (NCBI taxonomy): domain Eukaryota; kingdom Metazoa; phylum Arthropoda; class Insecta; order Lepidoptera; family Geometridae; genus Cabera; species Cabera pusaria. The sequence continues at coordinate 3,386,373 of OX940910.1, forward strand.
TATTTACCTGGGCTTAGTTTGTTTGTACCATTAAATATTCAACTATACTTCTAGCGACAAATATCTGTCAACTTCCAAAGGTGGTAGGGGCATCAATAACCCGCCTGACCCTGCTACCAAAAAAAAAGCTAAGCTGCTTTCCAGCATCAGGGAGAAAATATGCTGCCAAAACTTAAAGGTGTTCCGATAGCACAGCCCTTGAGAGTCAGACTATGCAAGGCCTAGCGTATTTACCATCCTCGACTATATCATGGCTTACCACTAGACGAATAGTGGTAAAAAAAATAAACAATAGTTGACCACTTTTGAATTGTTTATTTTTTACGCTGGTCTATCAGATATAAGAAAAACAATAGAGAGGGGAGGGGGGGGGGGCTACCCCCTCCCCTTATTGTTTTTACAAGGAACCCAGGAAGGAAAGCATTTCACTGCACGCCACCTCAAAAAAAATTACACACACTGCTTTACGTTTTACTTCCAACATCTTTCGCATGAATTATACAACTTTTGAAACCAATTCCCTATGTTCAACAAGTTATTTTGGGAGGGGGAGGTAAGTTTGGCATAACATAACTTGGTTAACTTCTGATTAGTTAGGCCGGGACTCCAAAAAACCGGAGACGAGAAGTCTGTCTAAGACCAAGTAGACCATGGAGTCTGTCTCTAATACAGTTTTTGTCAGCACATTTTGCATAGTGCCCATACTGTTATTTATGAAGCCAGTCAGCCATAGACAGTACAATTGACAGATTTAGCATCTTTAATTAAAACGGTTTGATGTTGCTAAGATTTAAGGAAACACTGAGAACGACGTTACGCACATCTAAAACTGGAGCGTGACTTATCGACATCACAACATAAGGGTACTTATACAGAATTCGTATATAGCCAAGAAAAACAGTACCGTAGCAATTTAATTGCAAGGATTACTCGTTTATTTCTAAAGCAAAATGTTATTAAGAAATTCAAGTTGTTTTTTTACCGACTTCCAAAAAGGAGGAGGTTTTCAATTCGTCTGTATGTTTTTTTTTGTATGTATGTTACACGATTACTCAGTCAATTGTGAACCGATTTGACTAATTATTTTTTTAATCGGTAGGGTACGTTTTCGAGGTGGTCCTATTGTGATTAAATCGAGATCTAATAAGTATCTCCAGAGATATGACGATAAACGTCTCAAACTTGCTACTGAAATTGACTCACGGGGCATTGAAGTCGGTTGTTTTAGTTTTGAAACTATCATAATTATTTATATGTTTGTTACGCGACCGTGAACCAATTCGACTGATTATTTTTGTCATGGATAGGGTAGATATACGGTGGTCCCATTATACAATTTATTGAGTTTCGATGAGTATCTCCAGGGATATGGCCAAAAATTCTTACCCTAAACTTAGCCTCATCATTATAATCAATCACAAACACCTTTCTACTGCACCCACCAGTTATGTAATAAAACACAAATTTCAAACACAGTAAGTTCGACAGCTTTCGCTTTTGTATCGCTCGTGTGACACAAGTGACTTCAAGTGACACACGAAAACTCTCGGCACGAAGTTACGCTCAACTTCAGAACATTGCTCTGTTTTAAACTTAGGTATAAAAAATTGGTATACATACTCATAAACTTTTCCTTCTTTAGAAGGTTAGTAATGTACCAAACTTTAAATACAGTAAGCTCGGCAGTTTTCACTTGTGTATCGCTCGATTAGGATACAAGTGACTTTACTATTCATTATTCTGTGCTTCAAGTGACTCGCGAGAACTCTCGGCGCGAAGTTACGCTCGAATTCAGAACATTGCTCTGTTTTAATCTTTGGTACAAAACATTTGTAATGTATATATACACAAACTATTCCTGCTTTAGACGGTTTAAATACAGTAAGAACGGCAGCTTTCGCTTTTGTATCGCTCGAGTAAGACACGAGTGACTTCAAGTGACTCGTAGAACTTTCGGCGCGAAGTTACGCTCGACTTCAGAATATTGCTCAGTTTTATACAGAGATATCTCAACCGTTAACGACACTAGACTATTTTCTTGTTTGTATTTCCAACGGCACTTTTTTATTATCTGAGGCTAGCGTTTTAACCACTCTCGCTTGGTGGTAAGCGATGATGTGGTCGAAAATTGTGAACACGCTAGGCCTAGACTCCGACTCTCAAGAAATATGTGCTGCCGGAATACTGTAAGGTTATAGCGTCAGATTTTTCCTGATAGTGATAAGCTACTTTTTGGTAGCAAATCAGGCGGAACGTTTAAAATATGCTCCTACCTACCCCACCTGTAGCAAATGAGGTATGTAAAAAAATGTTTTTAGCTCGAATTACAAAATAAGTATGAGAGATATTCGTTATAGCCCTTGCCTATAAGAAAAAAAACCCATTGCGGAAACCCGCATCACTAAAATCTATCCATCAAACTTCGCAGTGGTCTGAAGACAACTTTGGGCGGATAGTGCTCAAGAGTCACTTGACATTACTTTGAGGCACTTGAAGTTGTTGAAGTCACTATAGTGTCTCGGTCGAGTTTGATGGCTCCAAAAGTTTATTAAATGACTGACTCTTCATACGCAGTGTTTTGTTTGTTGTTTGTTTAGGTGTTGCCAACCAGTATACTGAATGCATTAGCTTTTTTTTTGCGTTATGCGTATGACTACTACGCTAGCCTATCAGATATAAAAAAAACCTTAATGTATAATAATATCGTCTAATTCCAAGTTTAAAGTCTTCAAAATATCAAAGATAATCCATCAAATGTATACGAGATTGATTTATAAAATACTAGCTGACCCGGCAAACGTTGTTTTGCCATATAAATAATTTCATAGTAATTTCTAGTGTAGACAAAAAATAGCTTACTTATTGTACGTATGTATGGAGGAAAAATGATTAAATTACTAAAATGGCTATTAAAAAATAAGGGTTGATCGTAGAAGGGTGAAAATTGAGGATTGTATGTATTTTTGTATGTTGTATCATAAAAAAATAGAAATTAAAAATTTTACTAAAAAATAAAATAAAAAATTTAGGGGTGGACTACCCCTAACATTTAGGGGGATGAAAAATAGTTGTTGGCCGATTCTCGTAGATACCGGATAAGCACAAAAAATTTCATCAAAATCGGTCAAGCCGTTTCGGAGGAGTATGGCAACGAAAACTGTGACACGAGAATTTTATATATTAGATATTTAACGTCGATAACGTTTTACACCTAGATTTTCGATAGAATGATTAAAATGCGTAATTATGAATTAAATATCGAGAGGACAGGTGGCGTGCGCTTCGCGTGGTAGGCTTTGCAGACTGGTGCTGCGGCGAGTGCATTCCGATGAAGCCGGCGGCCGCGTGGTTTCTTATCTCAGCGCACCGGCCGGGCCTGTTGTTCTCGGCCTGCAGGACAGGTTTACTAGCCGCAGCGCCAGCTGACATGTAAGTATTATCCTTTACTATATATTTATTTATTAATTCCGTATCTATGTATTTATAATTAATTTATCTTTCCGTTTCAGATGCAGCTGCGGCTCCGCCACAATATATAGTTATGGCCTATAAGGCGCGAATTATACGGAAACAGCGTAAAGTGAAGGCGCAGCGCAGGCATCTTGCTGCTACAAAACGTTTCAATACAAAATGTAGGTAGGCGACGACGAAAAGACGCGCCTGCGCCACGCCGATTGTGTATAATTCACATCGTGTCGCCTACCTACATTTTTAACCGACTTCACAAAAAAGGAGGAGGTTCTCAATTCGTCTGTATGTTTTTTTTTTGTATTGAAACGTTTTGAAGCGGCAAGTTGCCTGCACCGCGCCTTCAACTTACGCAGTTTCTGTATAATTCGCACCTAAGAAATATAAACATTTATCATACGCAGAGCAAAGGAATGGAATTCCCTGCCAGAATTTGTGTTTCCTGTGAAGTACGATCCGGGGGTCTTCAAATCGCGAGTGAACAGGTATCTTCTAGGCAAGCGTGCTACATCGCCGATCACATCTACACTTAACATCAGGTGAGATAGTGGTCAAACGCTTGCTTATACTGTGTATACCATAAAAGCGCTAAACCAAAATCCTATTAAACTACTCATAAAACTACGCCCAGATTTTTAAACATTAAACATTATGAAGTTATAGTGTGTACGGACATTTGTACGTCATTTTTACGATGTCGTGAAATTAATGTCCGTGAGGTCTTATGATGATGTGTGTCTTTATTATTACAACATTTGACCCGGAGGGCGTGGATTTGATTCTAGTACACAATATATATTTAGGAATATATTTATAAATTCTAAGACATTTCTACTCTACTTATTATATCCGCTTACTACTTATCATAGCCGCTTCAAAATATAAAAAAAGTAAAGGAAAATATATATACAGAACTTACTAATGAAGAATACATAGACCATATACACACACAGTGCGGCAGGTTATACAGAAGACTGAAAAGTATAGGCAGCCCCCGTGCTTAGCGTTTGTGGACTATGAGAAAGCTTTTGACTCTGTAGAAACCTGGTCTGTAGGGCTATTCTGTAAGCTATCTCGACAGCGGAATCCGCGGTGAGATTTGAATTTTGTATTACAAAATTCAACCGTATTGCGATCGTGATACGATTAAATTTCGTAGTACGAAATTCGAATCTAACCGCGGATACCGCTGTCGAGATAGCTTACAGAATAGCCTAGCTGTTCTGGAGTCTCTGCAACGGTGCCAAGTTGATAGAAGAACAATTCCTAAACTATTTTCAAAATACATATATACGAATAACAGTGCGCCATAGGTTTTATATGTATTCTTTTAGAAGTACAATCACATAAGAACTTAGGAACATTACAAAAATATCATCATTATCAACCTATCTCTGTCCTAAGCCGGACATAGGGCTCACCTACAGGCCAAAATAAAACAAAAAATATATTCCAGTATTCCCGTATTTTATTTAGATGTATAATCAAATAACTGAACTGGAAAAATGCAAACAAAGCTGCGTGAAATCCACTTAAAATAAAATGTAGCAGAGTCCGAGACTTACCCCTAATCCCGAGCTTCGGTCGGTTAATCGGTACAATAAACTTACACCTCCCCCTCCCCCCCACTATGTGGTTACGTCTTAAAAGGGAACAAATATAACTGAGTTTTAATACAATACAAAAAGTTATAGAACAATACGGTTTCGTTTTAAGTTAAAAAAATATATACTTTTCAACCGACTTCCAAAAAGGATTAGGTTCTCAATTCGTCTGTATGATTTTTTGTTTGTTTGTATGTATGTTACGCGATTACTGCGTCAATTGTGAACCGATTCGAATTATTCTTTTTTTAATCGATAGGGTACATTTCTGAGGTTGTCCCATTGTAATTTCATCGAGATCTGAAAAGTATCTCCAGAGATATGACGTTAAACGTCTCAAACTTGCTACTGAAACTGACTGGCGGGGCATGGAAGTCAGTTGTATTAGTTTTTAAACTATCTTAATTATAGCGTAAAATGCTTGGCTAAAATGGCTACATATGATTCTTGAGTGGTGATAAATGGAAGATCACTGATGAATGGCAGCAGCCGTGGCTAGAGCCAGAATGGATTATTCTTGATAGGAGCATTATTTCAATGTTCCGCCTGATCTGCTGCCAAAAAGTAGCTTACCACTATCAAGGAGATAATCTGGCGCCAAAATCTTATGCTATTCCAGCAAGCACAAACCTTGAGAGTCAGACCATTCTAGGCCTAGCGTGTTCACCATCCTTGATCACATGATCACTTACCACCAGGCGAGATAGTATTGAAATGCTAGCCTGTCACATATAAAAAAAATCCAACAGCCCATATAATATCACCCCTCACTTACTCCCCCTAATCCTTGCTAAGCACGAATTCCAAAACATCGTTTCACAGCATTATTACAATGCAAAGAGTAATATCAAAGTAATCTAAATTCTTCACCCGAGCCGGGCCCTACAATAATGATTGCCCACCCGGACCTTAGGGCGGGGTAATCCATCATATCCGGTTTAATCCGGCCCTGCGAACTGGTCGCCGCACCAGGCGCCGTGTCCCCACACGGCGCCTGGTGCGGCCGGTGTATCCGGGATTTTTTAATTAATACCTCCGGATATAAGATGGAATTATTCAAGGGCCAGGTCTATTCTTGGCTCTTCAAAATGTAGTCTCTTCGGATTTCTGGGCGGGAATTTTAAGTCGGTAATTTAAAATTGCATATTTACATTTTCGTCAATTTTCAAAATCATTGCGCTCGTTTTTAACCCCCGACGCAAAATGAAGGGGTGTTTTAAGATTGCCGTGTGTATCTGTGTATTTCTGTCTGTGGCATCATAGCGCCCAAACGGATGAACCGATTTTGATTAAGTTTTTTTTTGTTTCATATGTGTCTTTTCTTAGCTTTGATTCATGAAAATCCTATCAGCCGTTTTAAAACTATGGGCTTTTTTCTAGTCGATGACGCTATACAATTGACTCTCCTCACCAACTTACAGCAGAGATACAGATTATACATAAATCAGTCGGGGGGTTTTAAATTTTGAGTTTAAGTATTATCCCAAAGTCATCTAGATATTGACTTCCACAGGCCTAAATGTCACACATTATATCAAACAATAAACACAGCCCTTAGCACCGTTAAACCACAGTTCAACATAACGGCAGTAGGTTACTCCAAACATCTCAATAGACAAACTTCATCAGCTATTGTGGCGAAACTTTCATCATCAGACGAAACTTCGGACCATAATCCATTGTCGCATACACTACTTTACTTACTATACAGTGGCGAAAAGGCAGAAGGTCAAGTTGGACTGAATTGTGGAATTAATTGTTGAATAGATTTTCATCAGCAATAAGGGTTAGGAATTTGATTGCAAAAAAAAAGGAGTGTGCCCGTATACCATAGCATTTTAAACAACATATTTAAAGCGAGTCAACAATTAAATTACCACACCAAATTATGCTAGAAAACGCAGCATCGTGACACATTTCCAAATAATTTAAAGGATCAAGCAATATTGCATTTAAATTGTTTCGTTTGCTACATATTGTTATTTTAATTCTATGTTAGATGATATAAAACTCACATTTTTATTTTTATCCATTATTGTAAATTGAGTTGGCGTCGATTAGGATCGATTTGCCATGATCATTACTCGCAAAAGTAAGCGTAGAGACAAAGCCACATAACAAAATTATCTAAAACCAAATATAATCCAAGAATCAAAGAATCAAAGCATTTATTCAGTATGTAGGCAGTATAAATATACGAACATATACACGTCAAAATCATAAATCATAACCAATTATCAAGTAAACATAGCAAAAGCAGAATTTAACGCTTTGAATTAGAAAAAAAAAGTAATGAACCATTCAGCTGTCATCCAATCGTTTACGTCAGAATATAAAAAAAAATTAAAGTAGGTTAAAACCAACCGTACATGTAACTGTGTGTTTCAGTACTTCAGACAATTTTTATATAAAAAAATAAAAAAGTGAAATAGTGAAACACAACATAGAGAAACGCATACCGATCACAGTACATATCATGATCCAAATGGAACTGATAGTCCGTCTGTCAGCTGCATAATATTGTTTAAATAAAAATAAAAATGGCAAGCCTAGAAAGAAAATCTGCGGACAAAAGGGGAAAACTGAATGGCTGTTGAATCTACCGGTGTTTCGGAAATACTCCCATCAGAGAAGAAACACCAAGAAACTCTATGGGGCTTGTCTTGTCATTTTATCTAATATAGTTTTGTTTTTTTTTTAATACTTACTAGCCATGTGTAGTCTTGTTAACCCAACTAAGCTAAATATGCTTGTTTCTGGAGTGGGTTCACGTCAATAGTACGATGGATGGGAATCGAACTCACGACCTCTCGATCGCCAGTCCGACACCGCATCCATTGGGCTATTGCCGCTTTATTCGTGTAAATTTGTTTGCTTGATGGCTCAGAATCAGAATATGTAGAGCAACAACATAATGACATCTGTAACAACATAGATGTATTTTTGTATGCTCATAAATCTCAAGTATGATCTGATAAATGAATCGATTTTCATTCAGTCAATTTTCTTAGTTTACATATTCGTGTACACGATAAAATAAGAAATTTATTGTTTTTACTGCTTTTAAAATAAGTTTTTGCGATTTCAACGCATAACTTGAATAAAAAAAAATTGTGTGTTTTTTATGAAAGCACGATGCAAGTGAAACTTATGGTCGTATGTATAGATTGCTATAATAGCTAACTACTATGATAGCAGTTGATATGACACATTAGCATGTATACAAATATGGCTGCGGAAGCGTCCGCCAATCACCAATCAGCACTGACGACATGCGATAGGTGGACGAAAAAATAAGAGGCGAAGTAAAAAAATATAACTTTAAATAATATTTGAAATCCACCGAACATAACTCACTGCATCTTAAACTCCACAATCATTACCACAAACTATTTAAGCGGTGCTGAAATATAGCTCTTAAGACAAAGGGATAAGGACACTCACAGTTGAAAAGACGTATGGTTGGAGATAACAGCTTGATGCAAATTTAATTAGAAACTTAAGTAAGATATTATTAGTGATGGGGTAAAGGATTTAATCTTGGCGCAGGCTTTTTAAAGGATAAAGTAGCCAGTGGTACAACAGGGACTGTTGCAATGAAGATTAAAAGATCAAGATTGGTCTGACTTTCAAGTGCTGTGTGCTCCCGGAACTCCGTAAGGTTATGACGGCAGATGTTCTCCTTTATGGTGGTAAGGTACTTTTTGGTAAGACGGGACATCGATATGAAGCTACCACCTGTGGATGAACACCCGGGCTAGTATTTGAGCCGGCCGACCTCCCTCTTAGAAGTCATGCCATAAGTATATCGTTTACGCTAACGGGCCGTCAAAATGGGTGGACAGGATTTACTCATACATTTTGCGTCGAGTGTACTATGATAGTTGGTATCCAATTAACAACAGACTAATCAAAGTACAGAAATCAACATTATGAATTTACATTTCAAATTCTTAAAGTAGAAATACTCACTACGTTATATCGAGTGTCTTAACAAAAGTTTCGAGTCCAAGTAAATGCAAAAGTTTAATCGAAAAGAACATTTATGCATGCATATACCCTTATTTAGCTACAGTGAAAACGTACATAAAACACATAACATGTTTTGACAAGACTGGACTGCAACAAGACACAAGTCTCGCACCACCCCTATCCCTAGTTAATACGCAAGTGGTCCCGCTTATCTCAGATCTCGCTGTACGCTCAACCCCTCGGCAGCGAGATTACCCCTCCAACAATTTTCATAACGCACTACATTTATGAGCAGCCCGCTTCTGATCTATGATACTGCTACTATCATATTATTTGCTTGGAACAATGAAACTAGATTACTGATGTATTTTGCTAAATTTACTTGTAGAAATTGGTAAGAATGAAATCGCAGAGGACATGGTATTTCAAAGGTTAATAGAAGGGTATCATCTTGACCATTGGAAGCGTTATGCCAGCAATATTATGCAAGCAATAAGCCGCTGCGTCAAGGTGTCGCAATGTCTTGAAGCTTGAAAAGACGCTGACAGGGTGAACTTACAACCCCCACTACCAATTAGAATTAGGTAAGAACAGTTACGTAGTTATTTAAAACCGTGTCAGATTCAAGGTAAGACTGCTTTTAAAAAAAAGTGGTATAAATACCACTGGTTAAAACCAGTCAGATCTACGGTGACCTATGAACCTACGTGACGTAAACTACGATAAAAATATACACTGGAATTGCACGCAAAACAAAATCACAGACAAAACCCTTATTCTCCAATCAAAAACTTCCGAAAGTTCCATATCCGTCCGGAAAAGCCAACGTATAAATCTGGGATGAGCCAACTTTTTTTTTTTCGCGTGCCAATATTTTAGGTATAAACTAATAAGTCTATTGAGGGCCACTTATGAGAATTTTCAATTTTACGCTAATATTGTAATTGATACATACAATCACGCCTTTTTCCCGTTGGGATAGGCAGAGACTACTTCTTCCCACATGCTACGATCCTGACATACCTCTTTCGGTTCTTCCACTTTCATGAGCGCCTTTATACATGCTCGCCGGTTATAAGTACTAACTATAAGTTATAAGTAATTGATTAACTTACTACTGTAATTATAAAAATGTACTGTTAATTATAAAATAAACCTACCACCCTGCGTACACACTGAATAGAAATCACGCACGTCGTTTTGTTTTACTTTATTTCATTGTCAGATCAGCGTATGACATACGAGTAAGTACAGTCATACATTACGTTATGAAGTTTTGCACTTTGTGAATTTTTATTCATGGTCGAGGGCCGGATATAAATGATACGAGAGCCGGAGGTGGCCCGCGGGCCGTAGTTTCTCCATCCCTGATATAGATCATCTCACAGAAAACCCTAGATTCAAAGTAAGATTTAATTAATCAATTCCTTAACAATTAAGATAGTTTAAAAACTAAAACCACCGACTTCCATGACCCGCGAGTTAGTTTCAGTAGCAAGTTTGACACGTTTATCGTCATATCTCTGGAGATACTTATCAGATCTAGATGAAATTACAATGGGACCATCTCGCAAATGTTCCCTACCGATTAAAAAAGAATCATTCAAATCGGTTCACAATTGACGGAGTAATCGCGAAACATACACACAAAAAAAAACTTACAGACGAATTGAGAACTCCTTCTTTTCAGAAGTCAGTTGAAAATACTCACAGCGGCAACCGACTCGGCAAACATAAACAAGGTCGCGAACTTACCTGAAAACAAAGAGACACATAAATAAACACACAAACACTAATGCACTAAAAGGAACCGGTTGCCTTGGACCACAAAGTAGACTCGTTTGTTAGAATATAGACCGAGGTTCAGTAAGTAAGGTTTGCTAATTTTTCCTAAAATCAGTAACGGAGCTTTTTCGAATATGTTTGCCAGTTTGTAAGATGGGCCGAGACAGTAGAGCTATTGAGCAAATATTGCTTGTTCAGCGTCTCGTCTCAGAGCAGTCTCGACCGCATCATCACTTACCAACAGGTGAGATAGTGGCCAAACTCTAGTATATGATATAAAAAAAGTCTTCTACTTCCAGACAAGTCCTATTGCATATTCTTCCTCCTTAACAATTCCATATTTTGTAATCCTTTCAACTTGTTCAGTTACCAAATATGTACGTGTACTTGTTCCGTGCACGGTTGTCTTAGGCCTAGTGTGTTCACTATCTTCGACCACATCATTGGTTACCGACAAGCGAGGTAGTGGTCAAACGCTAGCCTATAAAATATATACTATACTAGCTATGGCCTAGCTGTACTACGGCCTAATCCATAATACTGACTATCCGTGTGCAAAATTTCAGCTAAATCGGTCCAGCCGTTTGACCGTGCAGAAGTCCCAAACAAACAAATATACAAACTCACTTTCGCATTTATAATATTGGTGTTGTATGGTGTTGTTTTAAAAAACCTTGATAACTGTTTTCCACTGAGTCTGCCCCGTGCATAGGTAGTCACAACTAATCGGATTGCAGTTCTTCAAGAGAATGTTAGAAGAGGCACTACGAGTAGCAGAGTAAAGAGTACGGGTTCTGGCTTATTCTTTGAGGTTTATTTTGCATCTCGCTGGATTTCGCTTTGTTATGTCGGCATTATAGAAATGACCGGCAAATACAATAGTATTATTAAAGTATGAAGAAGAAGAAAAATTGAATATTGAATAGGTTTTTAGAAAAAATATAGAATCGTGTTTGATTTTTTATGTTGGTATTATCCGCATGTCGGACGAGCTGTGGGCTAAGCTCACCACTGAGTATAGCCCACGCAACGTTAGACGACGTCGCGGCGGGCCCAGGATGAGATGGTGGGATAAGCTAAAGTCCTATCATAAAGACTGGCAATCTTTAGCCGTATCACACGTACCTACATTAAGCACCATAATAAAAAACACAAGCACTATATATAAATTATAACTCAGCATGAACGTGGAGAAATAAAACGTGCGAAACTATTAAAAAAAATAAAAATCTTGAGCCGAGGACGGAGATAACTGGAAAGAGGCAGCCCAGCAATGGAACAAAAACGGCTCAAAATAAATTAAATTATTAAAATAAAACTGGCCAAGTGCGAGTCAGAATTTTGTCTCGCACACGGAGGGTTCCGAACCGCAGTATAATAATATATAAGTATTATATTATATTATATTACCGTCTCAATACTATATACATACTTATTAACTTTTTTTTTAAATACTTTATAGGCTAGCGTTTTGACCACTATCTCACCTGTTGGTAAGTGATGATGCGGTCGAAAATGGTAAGCACGCTAGGCCTAGAATGGGAACTCACTCTCAAGGATAGCTGCCGGAACACATTAGATGTTTGGTGACAGATTTTCTAACTTGAGGGTGGTAGCTGGCCAGGCGGACACTAGATAGTGTCCTACTACCATGCGGGGGTTGTTGGTTTTTTAACGATGTTTTACTTCACCGGAGGGCCACACACACTACAACGCCATCTAACGAACTTCTAATACCAACTAAGTGAACGTTAACACAAAGGTAGGTAATTAATATTATTTATTAATAAGTTTAGCAATCGTTCATAGATGGCGCTATAGTAAAAACACGTTTTTTTGTATGGGAAACCCTTTAATTTTTAACGTTCTGTTTTTATTATTTTTAGTATTTGTTGTTATAGCGGCAACAGAAATACATCATCTATGAAAATTCAATCACGGTTCATGAGATACAGCCTGGTGACAGACGGACAGACAGATAGACAGACAGACAGACAGACGGATAGCGGAGTCTCAGTAATAGGATTCCGTTGGTACCCTTTGGGTTCGGAACCCAAAAAAACGATCGGAAAATGCAGAATTCCAAGAGCCATTATTGCGAAGGAAAAGGAAGAGTCAAGTGGCACGTCAAGAGGCTATTAGAATAGTATTGGCATATTACATTCTATAAACGTTGGAAAAGTAAGTGTGATAGGTATGCATAATTAACTGTATGATAACTATAGTATATAATACTATATAGTATATAATACTACAGTACTTCACCCCGAGCCAACGTCTGTTGTTATATAAGGCGCAAGTTCGGCCACACATTGAGTACTGTTCTCATCTATGGAGTGGTGCACCGAAATATCAACTGCAACCACTTGACTCCCTTCAGAGAAGAGCTATTAGACTTGTCGACGACCCCAAGCTAACTGATAAATTGGAACCTTTGAGTCTTCGTCGCGACGTTGGCTCTCTTAGCCTTTTCTATAGGTACTATCACGGGGAATGTTCTGAAGAGCTTTTTAATATCATTCCTCCGTCCCGTTTCTACCATCGGAACTCCCGACACCGTCAAAAAGCACATCCGCACATTATAGATACGTGGGCATCACATACTACTCGTTTCACACGACTGTTCTTCCCACGTACCTGTAAGATGTGGAATGATCTCCCACCTGAAACTTTCCCTGAAACCTTCAACCTTGGTAGCTTCAAACGAAGAGTAATGAGAGTGCTCACTAATAAGGGTAGGCAACACACCGGCAATACCTCTGGTTTTGCAGATGTCAATAGGCGGCGGTGACCACTTACCATCAGGTGGGCCGCTTGCCTGTTTGCCGATCTATATTATATATAAAAAAAAAAAAACTATTGACAAATATAAAGCGACAATGCACAATAGCCCAATGGCTATAAGGCGTGTGTCGGCCTGGCGATCGAGAGGTCGTGAGTTCCATCCCCACTCATTGCACTATTGACGTGAACCTACTCCAGATACGAGCATATTAATATATAGCTTAGTTGGGAGAGGTTAACAAGACTACCAGTAATGTGCAACCCACATTACAAGTAGTCTTGTTATTTTGCAATTGTATGAATTTTGTTGCATGATCAATTTTAGTAAGTTTATTCAAGTTTAGTCAACTCAAGTTTAGTAAGTAGCAAGTGAGAAATGTAATTTAGTAAGTAGGTAGAGTATAGGTAGAGTAGTACTCACTATTATTATACTCACTATTACTCACTATTACTAACTATTACTCACTATTACTAACTACATTTCTCACTTCCAAAGACCTTACCACAATAATCTGATGTCAGATGAACATATAAGCGCGGTGATTTCCGCACATTTTTTTTTTATATTCAGTATGTTTTGTCCCATTGCAGAACAAAGGCCTCCCTTCACTCCGTACAAACATCACGGTCTATTGTTTGTTGGGTCCAGGTGCAAGAATAGCTATCCAGTTCATCCCGTTATCTCCATCTGGGTCTACCACGTCGTTCGTTCTTTGGAATCCATTCTGTAGAGAGTTGGCCCACAGATCGTCCGACATGCGGCACTTATATGTTCTTTATTATTATTAGATTCATAGTATGTAAATAATAGGTCGCTAAAGTTACTATACCATCGAATTGTTCGAATAAAAGAGTTGGCACAAACAAATTGCAATAGTTCGACAAACTGGCGCCCGACATGGTGCTGACAAATATGTATCGGAACTAGCCAGTAATAAATTCGCGTTTTTCATGATTTTGAGTTACGGACGACTAGTCCAGCCGTTATGGGATTTGTTTTAATAATTCTTGTTTTTGTAACACAAATACAACAAACAACGGAAACTAGTTTTTTTTAAGAAAAAAGATTACTAGCAATGTTGGTTGCACATTACTAGTAACTTCTAGATCCCCCTCCAACTTAGCTAAATATGCTTGTGTCTGGAGTGGGTTCACGTAATATAGTGCAATATACAGTGTGGAAATTAAACTCAGGCCCTGGAGGGAAACTACTTTAAATCCTTAAGCTAGCTCATTTTACTTAAAGGAGACATTCCTTTATATTTGAAAAGAAACAAATCTGCATTAAAAGATTTTTTAAAACTCGCTTGCTTCGCCCGGGACTCGAACCAACTAAAATTAAAAACAATAAACACTCTTTATTTTATTATACTAATCGGTAGTATTAATATTCAGGATAAAGTTTCTCTAAAAAATGCCTGGATAGGTACAAACGGGACGATTAGATGGCCTGCAAGAAGTCCAGACCTGACGCCCATGGACTTCTTTTTATGGGGTCATGTAAAAAATGTTGTTTATGAAACTTGCTATGAAACCGTTCAAAAGCTAAGGATTGCGATAGAAAATGTTATTAGGGGCATACACCACAACACTTTGCTGAAGGCTACAAGAAATGAATTTCAACGGCGACTAATGTTGTGTAGCCGGAACGACGGGGCTCATTTCGAACAATTTATCAGTTAAATAATTAGTGTTACAAAATTGATAGTAAAATAAAGTTGATGTTAGATTTAACGATTATTTTTATTTTTAAGACCTAATGTTTGTTAGAGAAACTTTATCCTGAATATTAATACTACCGATTAGTATATTAAAATAAAGAGTGTTTATTTTTTTTAATTTTAGTTGGTTCGAGTCCCGGGCGAAGCAAGCTAGTTTAAAAAAATCTTTTAATGCAGATTTGTTTCTTTTCAAAAATAAAGGAATGTCTCCTTTAAGTAAAATGAGCTAGCTTAAGGATTTAAAGTAGTTTCCCTCCAGGGCCTGAGTTTAATTTCCACATTGTATATATATATAAAAAGTACTGAAACACACAGTTACATGTATGGTTGGTTTTAACCTACTTTAATTTTTTTTTAAATATTCTGTCGTAAACGATTGGATGACAGCTGAATGGTTAATTACTTTTGTTTTTTTTTCTAATTCAAAGTGTTAAAATTCTGGTTTTGCTATGTTTACTTGATAATTGGTTATGATTTATGATTTTGACGTGTATATGTGCGTATATTAATACTGCCACAATAATTAATAGTACAAGTACAGAAATTGCACTCCCTGAGAGCAAAAAGGCGAGATTAAACCTAGTTACAACGGCGGTAACGTTCAAAATGCGCTTCACGCCTCGAGTGCGACCTTGAATTTACGTCACAGTTTCAACTAATAGTAACTATGAACCGCGTGATGCGCACAGTGATGCATCGTAAGTCCGCACAGCGAGAGTCTGAATAACTCGGTCAACTCGCGGCCTCTCCTATAGGGTTGAATGTTATAAGATAACTTATTGAAGCCTTTAATTGGTAGCAGAATACTTTAAGGTAGAACAATGTAATGAGTATATTTAAAGTGCTACATTCATGTTTAATGTCGAGGTAGGATAAAAGTACTACAGTTATACTTTAATTAAGATAGTTTATGTGATAGTTTAATTAAGATAGTTAAAACTAAAACAACCGACTTCCATGCCGCGCGAGTCAGTTTCGGTTGCAAGTTTGAGACGTTTATCGTCATATCTCTGGAGACCCTCATTAGATCTCGACGAAATTACAATGGTACCGACAATTACAATGGACGACATACTGCAGTTATGTCATCCAGGGCCTATCTAACTTCTGTCGATCATTACCAGATGTAAGCCCGGGACGACATACTTCATTTGTGTCATCCAGGGCCTATCTAACTACCGTCTTTAATTACCAGACGTAAGCCCTGGACGACATACTTCAGTTATGTGATCCAGGGCTTGTCTAAATACCGTCGTTTATTACCAGACATAAGCCCTGGACGACATACTTCAGTTATGTCATCCAGGGCTTGTCTAAATACCGTCGTTCATTACCAGACGTAAGCCCTGGACGACATACTTCAGTTATGTCATCCAGGGCTTGTCTAAATACCGTCGTTCATTACCAGACGTAAGCCCTGGACGACATACTTCAGTTATGTCATCCAGGGCTTGTCTAAATACCGTCGTTCATTACCAGACATAAGTCCTGGACGACATACTTCAGTTATGTCATCCAGGGCCTATCTAACTACTGTCGTTCATTACCAGACATAAGCTCTGGACGACATACTTCAGTTATGTCATCCAGGGCCTATCTAACTACCGTCTTTGATTACCAGACGTAAGCCCTGGACGACATACTTCAGTTATGTCATCCAGGGCCTATCTAACTACTGTCGTTCATTACCAGACATAAGCTCTAGACGACATACTTCAGTTATGTCATCCAGGGCCTATCTAACTACCGTCTTTGATTACCAGACGTAAGCCCTGGACGACATACTTCAGTTATGTCATCCAGGGCTTGTCTAAATACCGTCGTTCGTTAACCAGACATAAGCACTGGACGACTTCAGTCATTGGAGACGGACGCGGCATTAAGACGGGGATTTAGACAACCTCCTTTGCTTTCAATCTACACTACATAGAGAAACTATGCCATCCCTTCACCAAACCAACCCAAGTGTCAACTAACTAAACAACAAAACAACACATCATAATATGTCATACCTCGTTCAAGGTCATATCAACACATTAACCGTTGAAAGGTCACACTGTCAACATGACACGTGTACCCTCAATCAATGTTTATTCTAGAGTGGTTCACGCTTGATATTTCGCTTAATGGAAAGGGTTGTCAATGAAAATGACTTGCAAATTTTATGCTTATTTACTTGGTACTTTCGGCTTGGATGTGGGTCGAGGCGGTTACGTTATGAGACTGAAATTTAAACACGTCTCAAAATTGTCCGCCACTTTTAAGTAAGTATCTAATATAAAAAAATAAGGAATGCAACACAGCAAAGCCAGAACAGCAGCCTGAAGTTGACACTAAATAACCATGCATCCGAAACCATTTCATAAGAGTTATGTTCCGATACCATTCAATTACCGGTCACCGTTTTAATGCAGTTTCACGTTCTCAATTAATAACCAAACATGACGCGCAATTAATAAACCGCCCGGTGACGTCATACAACGAAACATTGCATAGACACAGATTGAACTAGGTTGCACAATGGCAAGATTTTGTGGGTAATATTCTGGTTGAAGGTGCTGCTATGCTCTAATTTCGGGTCCGGACCAAGCAAACGAGAGCAAATAAATGGCAAATAGAAGAAGACGCATCTACACAGGCGTATAACTCTATCTCTCCCTATACAACGTTGTCGTTCGTTCGGCTTGTGTGTACCCTGAATATCTAGTAGACCTAAATGTCGGTCCCGCGATATCGGAATATTAGGTGGCTAGGCAGTATAGCACGTCGGAAGACCAAAATAAAAAGCCTGATTGCATCATACGAGTACCCAACGCATAAATACATCAGCTAAATTGCACTCTATTACATATTCTAGTAGGCAGGTAAAAAGAAATACGCTAATATAAAGAACAGATTTGCGGTGTCCACCATATTTATGTCTGTGAAAATACCAATCGCAACGTTCGAGAGCGTGCGAAACAATTTTCCCGGCGATGCGTTTCTGTATGGCGTTTAATTATTGTACCGCGCACTCGAAGATAAATTGACGCCTAACGTGTGGCTGACTAGGTGAAACAGTTTTTACCTTTTGAGCTTCAGTATCGGGTCGTCTTAAACAATTTAGTGAAATGTATTTCAAAACACATTTTTTTTAGTGCCAGAACTTTTACTTTGCCAGTTATGCAGCCGTGATATAGAAATGTTTTCAGGCAAAGTGTCCAGTGAAATGATAAAGCATGTGAGACTTAATATCTACCTCTCCAAAGTTCACGTGCGCAGTAAAGCCTTATGCATGCAACAGTTTTTATTATTCAGCGTCCATCTTCTTTATCTGTATTCTAGGAAATTTAGCACATATTATTTCTGGTTTGGTTTTTCAAGTAATTAAAATTTTTATTAGTTAAACATATAGATTTAAGACGGGAATTTAACGTGACTTACGCGATGTCGATATAGCGATCGACATATGTTTCGGCCTCATCCGGAGGCCTTCAGGATCTTGAGTGCGGGGCGCTCTAGTTAAACATAGTATACTATCCTTAACTATATTATTAGAACTACTCACGGGATATTTACCATGTTTTTAGGGTTCCGTAGCCGAATGGCAAAAAACGGAACCCTTATAGATTCTTCATGTCTGTCTGTTTGTCTGTCTGTCTGTCCGTATGTCACAGCCATTTTATTCCGAAACTTTTAGGACTATAGAACTGAAACTTAGTAGGTAGATGTATTCTGTAAACCGCTCTCTGAAATTTATACAAAAATAAAAAATATAAAAGTTTTAGGGGGGGCATACAATACATGGAACTGAAACAAAAAAAAATTTTCTTCAGACCTATACGTGTGGGGTGTCTATGGATAGGTCTTCCAAAATGACATTAAGGTTCCTAAAATCATTTTTTATCAAAGTCAATCATTTGAAAGATAGGCGCGTCTAAAGTGGTAAAATGTGTGTCCCCCCCCCCCCCCCCTTTAACTTTTAATGTATTGGAGTGAAAAATTAAAAAAAAATATATGCTGTAGATCTCAATAAAAACTAACAACGAAAATTGGTTTGAACGAGATACAGTCTAGAGATATATTTCAGTTTTAGAGATATAGCGACCGCAAAGATAACTTTGTTTTTCATACAAACACTATGAAAAACAAAGTTAATTTTGTAGTTGCGAAAAATCATAGTAATGTAATACTTAACTGTGTTACAGAACCCTACGAGTGCGAGTCCGACTTGCACTTAGCCATTTTATTTATTAATTATGAGTTTCCGATATTTCGGCTCTGTTGCAAGCGCCATGATCACGGATGAACTGTAGATTGCGGATCGAAGTAATGTTTACGAGCAAACGAAACGGACTACCCTCTTTCGTTCACGTTTTGAACGCTCGGCACCACTACCACTTGTTTTCACTGGATCTCGATCGCGACACACAACACTCACAGTATCTTCCTGTTTTTTATCACTCCGCGGGCTTTTTCGGGATTTACATAAACCTACCACTGGATGCCAAATACTCGACAGTTTGAACCCGTCCTCACGATTGAAGTTTTGAAATGTATTAATTTCAATCGCTTCCCTAACCAATCTTGGTATATAGTGGCGTTCAGTTGACAGTTTCTGAGGGTTATGTAACTCAATCCAGTGGTTTGTTCCAGACTCCAACAGGTGCTTAGCGATAGCAGATTTCTGTGAATCGTTATTTTTGACTGCTTTGATATGCTCCTTAACGCGACACGCTACTGTGCGTTTTGTTTGACCAATATAAGAGCTTCCACAGCTTCAGTCAATTTTGTACACTCCAGGGTTTTCCAATGGGAATCTGTCCTTTGGCGTACGTAAAAATTGTGAAACCTTCTTTAAGGGAGTGAAAACAGTTTTGACTGAATATTTATTCAGTATGTTGGCCACTTTGTCTGTTACTCCTTTCACGTACGGCAAGTAAGCTGGTTGCCGTTCAACCTGGTAGTGTAGGTCACGTTTTTGTGTGCGTCTGGGTGGTGGTATTCGACCCTTGTATCCATTCCTCTGTAGTAATCCACTCACATACTTTAATTCGTCTTCCAAATGTGCCTCGTCGCATAGACTATATGCGCGGTCAGTGAGGGCGGTCACCACAGAGTGCAAGTGACGAGGGTGGTGATGTGAGTTTCCATGCAGGTAGCGGTCAGTGTGAGTTGACTTCCTGTAGACTGAGTGACTGAGGGAACCGTCTTCTCGAACTCCAATCCCTACGTCCAGAAAAGCTATACTCCTCTCTTTTTCCATTTCATATTCTACAGTTCATCCGTGATCATGGCGCTTGCAACAGAGCCGAAATATGGGAAACTCATAATTAATAAAAAACATGGTAAATATCCCGTGAGTAGTTCTAATAATATTGTCAGTGACCATGAAAACCTTAAAACTTATATCCTTAACTATGTCTGTGAAAACACCTATCGCAGCGTTCGAGGTTGTGCGAAACAATTTGCTCAGCGATTCGTTTCTGCATGACGTTTAATTATTGCACCGCGCACTCGAAGATAAACTGGCGCCCCCCGTGTGACTGACTAGGTGAAACTGTTTTTACCTTTTTTGTATTTAAGTATAAGACCGAGTTGAACTCTTCATTTTTTCAAATTATTTCATAACACTCATTATATTTACTCGTATCTCATTTATTTCGTATACCTATACGTACTCGTAAAATAATAGTGTTTTTCCTTAATCTGTAATTAGTTTTTAATTTAAAAGTGCAAAGATAAATAAGCCAATTATCGATTATTTTAATATCTTATAGGCTAGCGTTTGACCACTATCTCACCTGTTGGTAAGTGATGATGCGGTCGAAGATGGTAAGCTGATTAAGAAATAGACATTAATATTAAAGTGTGTCTTGTTTACAATAAGACTTATCTCACTATAATTCTATAGCCGCAAAAGCATATTGGTTTGTTGCTCTTACGCGTAACCGGAGCAATATAATAAAAGTGTATGTGCTACAAGGTAGCATACATTCTTATAATCATCACAATCATCACAATATAATAAAAGTGTATGTGCTACAAGGTAGCATACATTCTTCTAATCATCACAATCATCACAATATAATAAAAGTGTATGTGCTACAAGGTAGCATACATTCTTCTAATCATCACAATCATCACAATGCAGCTACCAAGCATAAAGAAAATGACAATAATTTAAACATCACACAAATCCGTTTTAAAAACTTTTTCCGCCGTCTCTAAAACTTCAGAAACAAGAATCCAAGAAGCTCAAACTATCTCTATTCGAGAATCAATTTCATCTAAAACCTGACTCCTAAACAGTTTCAAACTTTAAATAGCGCAATAAAAACAAATGTTAAACAGAAAACGTGTTAGGGATCGTCAAAGTTAAGTGCTTAACTGCTACAGTTAAGGTGAGCGCAAGTTTTGGATTGCATTTTTTAAGGAACAGGCATAGTTTAAACTGAATTTATCTTCTTTTTTAACTTCCGACTAAAATTATACATGTGTATCTGTGTATGTGTGTGTGTGTCTGTCTGAGGCATCGTAGCACCCAAACGGATGGACCGATTTTGATTTAGTTTTTTTGTTTGATAGGTGACTTAATTGAGAGTGAGCGCGGAGACTTATTACTCAAGCATTTAGTATTACTGAACTTGCGTTCACTCGGGTGTTAGGCACGGCTCCGTCTGCCTTTTTTATGGTAGTCTGAGATTTGCCCATATACTGAATAAATGCTATGACTTTTGACTTATGAATTCAATTCCCTGGCGGTTTTGTATAATGATGAACATAGAAAAAAATCAATAAAATGCTCTGCAACTTAAACATGTTCATTGGTCCAAAAGCTAAGGACAACTTAAAACTGATAAATCCCTGAAAATAGCCTCTTCGACTAACTCCGTGTGAACAGTCCTTAAGCCTTACAATCCGGACCGCTGCATCTGTGTGTCCGACTCACTTGATCCGTTCCGAGATTTGAATTTAGAACACGGGATCGGAATTCAAATGGGGACGCGCGATTGGATTACAGTCGGACCAATCGGGAGCCGTATGTCCGGTGTAAGTGCTAAGTAAGTTAAAGGTTTTAACTTCGCGCTGGAAAAGGATTTTACTTTTGGACGGGATGGGTCGTTTTGTTTCTTTTTGTTGTCACTGATTGCTAGCAGGGTATAACTTTCTAAATTGCTTTACTTATAAGTACATAAGTAGTTCAGTATAGAAAAAATAGACGACAAGCATGCTATTCATGTAAGCAATTTTTAAGCTTTTCAAATAATTCCACACTCTGAGACGCTTGCCTGACGCTCTTAATAATTGGTGAATGTGTTTAGGACACACTTTCAAAATAGGTAATGAACCATTTTATTTTTGATTGATTGACGCGATAATTAGATCTTTGATAACTTTGAATTTAGTTTGTAAGTATGTAACTCTATACTCGACTTCTCTGCTAATTGGCAACCAATTTTAAATAATCATTGTTTCATGAGTAGATTATATCTCAAGAGTGTTTTTTAGGGTTCCGTACCCAAAGGATAAAACGGGACCCTATTACTAAGACTCCGCTGTCCGTCTGTCTGTCTGTCTGTCTGTCTGTCTGTCTGTCTGTCCGTCTGTCACCAGGCTATAGCTCATTAACCGTGATGGTTAGACAGCTGATTTTTTTACAGATGGTGTATTTCTGTTGCCGCTAGTACAACAAATACTAAAAATAAAATAAAGTTAAAAATTAAAGGGGGTCCCCATACAAAGAACGTGTTTTTAAACGCCATCTATCTAATTAGTTTCGGCATAATGACACAGATGGCGCTAGTAAACGAGCCCCGTCCTTCTAGATCGCGACCAAACCAAATATTTTTGGTAATATCAATTAATCAAATATATGAGATTGAAACTGTTATGTTTCGTATTGTACGGAACCCTCCCTAAGTGTGCGATAAGAGACGCGATGCGGACTCGCACTTGGCCAGTTTTATTTTTAATATTGTTTACTAAGATCTGATAGGCAATTCAGAGATATAACACCTCAAACTTGCTACTGGAAATGGCTTGCGTAGCAATTAAAATCGTTACATTTTAAAGTCTTCAAACAATATTTTCAACCGACTTCCCAAAAAGAAAGAGGTTCTCAATTCGTCTGTATTTTTTTTTGTGTATGTTACGCGATTACTCCGTCAATTATGAACCGATTTGAATGATTCTTTTTTTAATCGGTAGGGTTCGGTTCCGAGGTGGTCCCATTTTAATTTCATCGAGATCTGATGAGTATCTCCAGAGATATGACGATAAACGTCTCAAACTTGCTACTGAAAATGACTCGTGCGGCATGGAAGTCGGTTGTTTTAGGTTTTACACTATCTTAATTATAATATTCAAAACTATCTTCACAGCAATATCACGCTACCCGCATTCGCCCATTACAACGTACATTTCTTGATCATAATTACAAAGGAACTAAATGGCACCCATCTGTCTTTCTGACAACTACTGTCTTTTTGACACCTAATATCCTGAACATTCATGTCTGAACACCACATTAGTGTCGACACAGATTGATCTGATACTAACTATGCATACTACTAATGAATCCTGAAATAACTTCCATGTCATTATTTTGAAAATATATCGGGAATAATTATAATCGTAAACCTTGAGAGTGAGAATATTTTAGACCGACCGTGTTCACCATCTTCGACCACATCATCGTTTACCACCAAGCGCGATAGTGGTCAAACGCTAGCTTGTATAAAAATATTAAAAAAATATGTAATTTTTATTACTTTGTATTACTGGACTTTACATAAAAAGGCGATACTCTTTGTGTGTGAATTTTATTTTATTTATGTACTCACCATATACTTTTTTGTGTCTTGGTGGGAAAGAGAGTTCTATGGCCATATTCGTACAATACCATTAAAGTAAGAGGGTATTGAATTTCGAATTCCAGTCCGATAAAGTTAAACTCATAGCGCCATCATCTAGAAAAAAAGCTTGTAGTCTTAAAACGGTTAAACGGATTTTCATGATTAAATAAAACTGGCCAAGTGCGAGTCATAACCGCGTCTCTTATCGCACACTTAGGGAGGGTTCCGTACAATACGAAACATAACAGAGTTTCAACCTAATATTTGATTAATTGATATTACCAAGAATATTTAGTTTGGTCGCGATCTAGAAAGACGGGGCTCGTTTACTAGCGCCATCTATGTCATTTTGCCGAAACTAATTAGAAAGGTTGTTAGCTTAACAAACACGAATGAGTTGTTAACACCCAGATGACACCTATGAAGGACTTATAGATGGCGTTTAAAAACACGTTATTTGTATGGGGACCCCCTTTAATTTATAACTTTATTTTGTTTTTAGTATTTTTTGTTCTAGCAGCAACAGGAATACACCATCTGTGAAAATTTGAACTGTCTAACTATCACGGTTAATGAGATACAGCCTGGTGACAGACGGACAGACAGACAGACAGACAGACAGACAAACAGACGGACAGCGGAGTCTTAGTAATAGGGTCCCGTTTTACCCTTTGGGTACGGAACCCTAAAAAACACCAATCAAACTAATATATAACTATAAACATCGGTTCATCCATTTAAGACGCTACGATGCCACAGACAGACACACATACACAGATACACAGTTGTCTGGAAGAGATCGCTATTTAGCGATAAGACCGCCGTGTGTACTTTTAGTTATGTATTCTTTTTTTGTCCTGTTTTCTTTTATGTGCAATAAAGTGTTTTCATTCATTCATTCATTCATACACACGTCAAACATAACACCCCTTCTTTTTGCGTCGGGGGTTTCACATGACTACTGCTATTGCAAAAACATGGTAACTTTGACCTGATGCTGGGGCATTTCCTGGAATCTGCAGAAAACTCTACTCCTCACTAACATACAGCAGAGATGTCATGTTTAAGCTCATTGGATTATACATAGATCACCCGAGGGTGGTTTTATATTTGAGTTTGCCAGACTGGAAACATCCTAAATATGAACATACCAATATTGTGTACCTAAATCTAAAAATAGGACAAACTTAAAAAGTCCATAACATAAAGTTAACAAATTGGTTAATTTGACTTCTCACTTAGAAAAACTTAGTTGCACCGAAACTTAGTAAGAAAACTCAGTAGCTCTTAACTTGGCGTTTACTTAAACGTTACTTAGTTGCACTATTTGTGTATTCTTAAGTAAAGGGAGCTATAAAACTGGGTAAGTTAGTATCAAGTACACTTCACATGAAAAGCGACTCTATTTAGTATGGTTAAAATACCTACAAATAATTTCCTCAGATACAAATTGATGTTTCCATAGAAAAATATTTCCTTCATACTTTGGTTCAGGTTTAGGACAATAAAGGAAATAATAAAGATAGTTTAAAAACTAAAACAACCGACTTCCATGCCGCGCGAGTCAGTTTCAGTAGCAAGTTTGAGACGTTCATCGCCATTTCTCTGGAGATATAGCAGATCTCAATGAAATTACAATGGGACCACCTCAAAAACGTACCCTATTGATTAAAAAAAGAATCATTCAAATCGGTAACCAATTGACGGAGTAATAGCGTAACATACATACAAAAAAAACAAAGACGAATTAAGAACCTCCTTCTTTTTGGAAGTCGGTTGAAAAATAGGCATATTTAAGCGATCAATTCATCGTATAATTACACATTATTAAGACTTTTTTTCATTTTATGTTTTTTAGCCTCATTATTAGTATTAACAATATGTTTTTACATTTACATACACATTTCATTTAATCCTTAGGTACAACTATGTATTTGAATAAACTGGCCAAGTGCAAGTCGGACTCACACTCGTAGGGTTCCGTACCACACTACAGTATTTTATAAGATCGAGCAAAAAATACCACTATCATTTTTTGCCAGCAAAAACTAATAAACATTTTATTTCTTATAACGCCATCTAACGCGTCTAACAAAGGTGTTAGGGATCGACATTTCTATATAACGCCATCTATGGGACGTTTATCTAACTAAGCGTTCATAGATGGCGTGAAATGCCGAAAAAAACACGTTTCTTGTATGGGGACCCCCTAATATTTTTAACTTTATTCTGTTTTTAGTATTTGTTGTTATAGCGGCAACAGAAATACATCATCTGTGAAAATTTCAACTGTCTAACTATCACGGTTCATGAGATACAGCCTGGTGACAGACTGACAGACAGACAGACAGACAGACAGACGGACAGCGGAGTCTTAGTAATAGGATCCCGTTTTACCCTTTGGATACGGAACCCTAAAAACGTATTTCACGTTCCTGCATTACATAAAGGTATTCTGTGGACTGGGATTATGTGGAATCTGTGGAACGATACTGTGATATATTTAGACTAGCAGCCCGCCCCGGCTTCGCACGGGTAGAACATATATGCCTACAAAATTTGCATCAGTTTGTTGCATCGAATATAAAATATTAACATATTTAACAATCATCGTCATATTTCAACCAATTTACACAAAACCTTAACGAATTATGCACCTAAACCTCCCTCATAAACACTCTGGCTATTGGTGAAAACCGCATGATAATCCGTTCAGTAGCTATTGAGATTATTGCGAACAGACAGACATACAGACGCTGTGATGGAATTTGAAATATGATACTTACGTAGTGATATAGGACGGCCCTTTGGCATAAAGGATAGTTAGCCTGATTCTGACCCGACGGTCGTTGGTTCTAATCCTAGCTATATACCCACCAATGAAAGTTTTATGTGCATTCATGATTCATGGTTTTCGTACAGAGGTAGTGGGATCATTAAATCTACCAATAATTAAGATAGTTTAAAAACTAAAACAACCGACTTCAATGCCCCGCGAGTCAATTTCAGTAGCAAGTTTGAGACGTTTATCGGATAGAGGAGATATAGAAGATATAGGAGATACTTATCAAATCTCGATGAAATTACAATGGGACCACCTCGGAAACGTACCCTACCGATTACAAAAAATAATCATTCGAATCGGTTCACAATTGACGGAGTAATCGCGCAACATACACACAAAAAAAAAAGAAAAAAAAACATACCTACAGACGAATTGAGAACCTCTTTCTTTGTGGAAGTCGGTTGAAAAGTAGCTTACTACCAAGGAGAACATCTGCCACCGTAACCTTACGGCGTTCCCCGACGCAAAAAGTAGGGGTATTATACGTTTAACGTGTGTATCTGTGTCTGTCTGTAGCATTTTAGCACCCAACCGGATGAACCAATTTTGATTTTATTATTGATCGTTTTTTTTTTGTTTGATAGATGTCTTCATCGAGTGTTCTTAGCTTTGATTCGTGAAAATTCGTTCTATTGTTATAAAACTCTGAGCTTTTTTCTAGTTAATTGCGCTATGAAATCAACTTTCATAGGTCTTATCAATTCGAAAATCTTCTTCTTCAACGATATTGTAGGAACATAGATGCATTGACCTGATGCTGGGACATCTCCTGGACTCTACAGAATACTCAAATCTTCACCAACTTATAGCTCAGATTTTAAATGTCGTGTTTAGAGTCATTAGAATGCTTTAAAATGAAAAGATTAATATATAGATCAGTCGAGTCGGGGTGGTTTAAATATTATATTATTATAAATATAGATCATTATTATTTTACACAATAGATCATATTATTATACTATATTTACTTCAAATTGATTGTGATCGGTGGGGATCTACAGAATAGCTAAGCCTATAATAATATTTTCGAAGTAACTATGACCTAATCTGTGGTTTAACTGCAAATATTTTATTAATTTTGCGATGCCTGTATGTGAAATCCGTGATATCTTCTCGAGTTTTCATTTGAATTATATACTGTAAATGACAATTTTAATCTATAATATGTGGCCAAGCTAATAAACGTAATTATTTGGGTAAGGATTAATACTATATACTTGAAAATAGCCTTGGAAGTTATGTAACATTTTTTACCAAAAAATTAAAGATTAAAATGGTTACTGTGAGTCAACCTTAAGAGATAGACATATGCTGTCGCGGACTTTTTTGTAGGTCTTATTAAGTTGTACAACTCTTCCATAGAAAATATTCTTCCATCTGTTTTGTCGAATTAGGTTGGAAATTAGGTCTCCACGGATGTACCTTTGATTTAAACGGGATAATATATAGCCTATTTTCATTTCGAAAGTCCATTCCATATATTAGTGAAATAATTTTTTAAATCGGTCCAGTAGTTTTTGAGCCAAATCATTACAAACACAAAAATACAAATGTTCTCTCTTTATAATATTAGTATAGAAGTGGCCTAATCTCGTTATATACCTAATCTAATATATATGCCTTACCTCTTAAATTTGAATTCGGATTAGCAAAACGATCTGAAATTATGTTACGAAAATTGCGAAGGGTTAATTATATTTGCCCATTTGTAATTTTATTAACTGTCACTTTTCAACTGACTTCCAAAAAGAAGGAGGTTCTTAATTCGTCAGTATGTTTTTTTTTTTTTGTATGTTACGCGATTACTCCGTCAATTAGTAACCGATTTAAATGATTCTTTTTTTAATCGATCGGGTACGTTTTTGAGGTGGTCCCATTGTAATTTCATTGATATCTGCTAAGTATCTCCAGAGATATGACGATGAACGTCTCAAATAATAATTTACTAATGGAATTTAGCAGTTTTCAATGTTGTCCTCTAGGTATTTGCTTACCGAGTAGTACGCTTTTTGTACTAGCAACCGTTTTAATTTACTTTTAAATACGTTGTCGAAAACTGCGTCTTTCATTGTTTTTGTCAGATTATTGTAGATGCATTTCCAAGGTAATCGCATCTGAGCAGATCTGATCAGTATCTTTAAAGATATGACTATACACGTCTCAAGCTTGCTACTGACTCGCGGGGCATTGAAGTCGGTTGTTTTAGTTTCTAAACTATCTTTATAATCATGTATAGAGATCGTTCACCTTGTCTCTGACACCATAGTATAATATATACCACTGCAGCACTGGCAATTTCACAAAGTACAGACTAAAGTAAACTTCACAAATGAAACCTTCAACAAAGAAAAAAAAACTTCGCGCCAGACCGACAAAAACTCTCGCCGTCTGCTATTTAACAGACTTAGCGCAACTTAGTAGCAACTTAGCGCTTTTTGGTCGAACAAGTGAGGGGCCTACTGTGAAAGTGAGTTACGTGGAGAAATGGCTTTAATAATAAAAACCGGTCAAGTCGAGTTGGACTCGCCCACCGAGGCTTCCGTACCAATTTCTCAAATTGGGTTTTAACCCAAAAAAAAGTGCAAAGTTAAGTTTGTCTTTAGACAAACTTAACTTTGCACCAACTCTTAATGCACGCCTCGTTTCTTCGCGTCGCGTCGCGGTCTGAGCAGACCCTAAGGAGTGCAAGACTACATTCCAATAGGAAATATGCGTGTTTTTTTTAAATATTTTTATTTCACTGATTACATTCATTTAACATAGTAAACAATATAAACAATACTGAAAGTGTTCAAATTAAGCTACAAAAAATAGATTTTGCATTGAAAAAAAGAGTATCTAAAACGCCGCAAAATTTTCGCGCGCCTTTTTGCTGTCGCAGCTCACCACAATGTCCCAACAGATTAAATCTTTGTAATAGAAATAGTACGTATTCGTACAACAGTGCATACTATTTCTATGACAAAGATTTAGTCTGTGATGACAGCAGTGTATGTTGTGACGTCACTTTCTAATTGACAAGTGATGATGTGTTTTGCAAATTAAAATTTCCCACGTTTGTATTGCATTTTTCATTTTACAAATTTAGGAGTGTTTTAATTATAATAAATTATTTAAAAAAAAAACCGACTTCATAACCACAAACAGGCACTCAAAAGCGAAAAAAAATAATTATATAATTATTATAAGCGCTAACCACTCATCTATTTGAAGTCGGTGCCAGTGAAGTCTATTGGATAGTAGATAGAAACTATGTATGTAGTAGTAGTAAGTAGGTAGGTACATGTAGAGGTAGTATCTATCTACTACCTACTAGACTTGGCTGGCGCCGACTTCAAATAGATAAGTAGGTAGCGCTTTTAATAATTATATTAAGTAATTTATTTTTCGCTTTTGAGTGCCTGTTTGTGGTTATGAAGTCGGTTTTATTTATTTTTTTAAATAATTTTACTTTACTCTTTTAGTGCAAAACAAGTTTTAATTAATTTACATGCATCTATAAAATTTCGTGTTTGTGCCGTTATAAACTGACGGATATATACTTTGTGAAAATTTCAAGTATGAACTTATTACGGTTAAGAACATACAGATCTGTAAAGTGCGCACATATAGACACACGGACGGACGGACGAACGGAAAACAAAGTCTCAGAAAGTGTTCATTTGGTACCCTTTGGGTTCGGAACCCTCAAAAATTGACTTCAAATGCCGCGCTAGTGAAAATATCCCCTAGTCATAATGATGTCATCAAGGTATCAAAGGACAATGTCCAAAATGGCCCTGTGCAATAAAAGCATCTGACACACACGATAATTAATTGTCTATTTTATTACAATAATTCCAAATACTTTTATAACACGGACTAGTTGTATTCCGAAATGAATATTAAAAAGTATTATTTGCGATTATTAACATTAATCGCCGCCATATGGCCGCCATCTTCGCCAAACGTCATGTCATGTCAAAAAATATTAGGTATGCTCAAAAACTTTGCACCCTAACAAGACTTTGCCTGGTAGAACATTCCTGTGAAGACAAATTAATTCTCCCCACCTTTGTTTCTATCTCGTTCACAGTTAACGTAAGAATATCTGTCAAAAACTAAAATCAACGAGAAGAAAGATGTAAAAACATTATTCAAGGTCATATTTTTTAGTTTTCAAAAAGTAAGTGCAAACGTATATGTATAAAGTAATGCAAAAGCAACCTCCATTGTGTATAATATAATCTTCTTGGGACTCTTCTTCTAAAACCATCTATTTTACATTACATTCTCCTATGTTTGAGTGTATTTATCTCCATATCTCTGGAGGTACTAATCAGATCTCGATGAAATTAAAATGGGACCACCTCGGAAACGTACCCTACCAATTAAAAAAAGAATCATTTGAATCCGTTCACAATTGACGGAGTAATCGCGTAACATAAAAAAAAAAACATACAGACGAATTGAGAACCTCCTCCTTTTTTGTGAAGTCGTTAAAAATGGTGAGCAAACAATACCAAAACAATAATCTTTCGTAAATAAATGATTTCAGGTAAATTTATAGAACATACATATTCCCTATTGATATACTCGCAGTACATCTGTCTCCAAGCCTGGCTTTCGAAATGGCTAAACCGAACATCAAGCCAGCCTTCGAGCTAACTGTCTCTGGAAAATGTGGTGAAAGCACACTACCGGTGGTTACTCTACAACACCACTCAAAGACCACATATGTTTCGTACTGTTTCACAGTACACCCAGGCTTTTCGACTTTACCAAATCCACTTGGTTAATAACATCTAAAGCAGAAACTTTTCGAGTCAAAATCTACTTTTTCTTTTTTAGGCGGGAGTCAATTAAATTACTTTTTAATGCTTTCAGGGCGTAATGCTCCTAACAGCATTGGATTTTGGGGGGGGAAATTTCATCAGTATTGGTAACGTTTAAAATTAGGATTTGGGCAGTTGAAGAAAATTTAAACATAAAAAATCCGGCCAAGTCAAGTTGGACTCGCTCACCAAGGCTTCCGTACCAACTTTTCAAACTAGGTTAAAGGACAAACTTAACTTTTCAGTTCGTTCCATAGAAAATGTACTGCATCTACAGCAAATAATAAGTTTGTAATAGTAAATTCACTTTTTTTGTTATTAAACTACATATTACGGTTTTCAGATTTATTCCTATATAAGACGTGGTTCATGACTTTACATCTTGCCGAATTTCATAGTTCTAGGTCAGGGGTCGGCAAGTATTTTTAAGTGGGGTCCGAATACTATGAGAAAATTTTAACGAGGTCCAGAAAAAAACAAGTGATAATAATGAAGTGCTATTTATTTATTGTTTTAGCTTAAAATATAATTCAGATTAAGTAAAACACAAGAAGATTAATGTCGCAATTAATCACGCACACTGTTACACCCCGCATAGAACACAAACAAAGGCCAAGCGCCCTGTGAATTTACCTATTGCAATAACTGTACAACACATTATAATATTTGGCGGTCCGAGGTTCGGCCTTTCGCGGTCCGCAAACGGACCGCGGTCCGCCTGTTGCCGACCGTTGTTCTATGTCAACGGGAAGTACCCTATAGGTATTGGCTTCCTACGCAAAATATGCGAAAGCATGCGACATAAGATCGTTTAAAAAACTAAATCAATAATGCCGCGCTATTAATTTTCAGTACCAAGTTTGAGGTGTTTATCTCCATATCTCTGGAGATACTTATCAGACCTTGATGAAATTACCATGGTACCACACTTGAGATATCTCCTTGCCAACAAAAAAAAAGAATAATTAAAATCGGTTCATAAACGATGAAGTTATCCGCGATCAAAAATAAACGATATATATATATATAAATGGTCGAATTAAGAAACCTTTTTTGAAGTCGGTTAATAAACTGACATATCTTTTGATCGCGTTGACTTACTAATTTGATTTTTTCACAGCCAATAAACACGGTAGACCCAAGTATTTGATATAAGTTTCAACTTTATATCTCTACGCGTTCTTGAGAAAATGAGAGCCAGACATACAGATAGACAAACGGACAACAAAGTGATCCTACGAGGGTTTCTTTTTCCCTTTTAAGGAACGCAACCCTAAAAAAGTACAGGCGAATTGAGAACCTTGTTATTTAAATGAAGTCGGTTATAAATAAGAATTTTAAAAAGGTTCCCACAATTAAAATAACGTCATATTTAAAATTTTAGTAAACCGTGTTTAACAAAAAGATCTTAACTTTCTTTTACTTACCTTCAACCTTTAAAAGCTTGTATTGCCCACGCGTGGCCGTGGGCATGCGTGGCCGTGGGCAGTCTCCGAGAATAACAACAGAAACTTACCTGAAACAAACAAAATAATTATCCATTAGTTATTCTTAAAAAAAGAACAACGTACAAACAACTAATATTGTGTTAGGTAATTATGATAAGATATTCTATTTACAATGTAGATACAAGAAACATTAAATGAAGGAATAGCCAATTATTTTTAACCGACTTCACAAAAAGGAGGAAGTTCTCAATTCATCTGTATGTTTTTTTTTGTGTGTATGTTACACGATTACTCCGTCAATTCTGAACCGATTCGAATGATTCTTTTTGTTATCGGTAGGGTACGTTTCCGAGGTGGTCCCATTGTAATTTCATCGAGATCTGATAAGTATCTCTAGAGATATGACGATATACGTCTCAAACTTGCTACTGAAATTGACTCGCGGGGCATTGAAGTCGGTTGTGTTAGTTTTTAAACTATATCTTAATTTTTTTTTTTCATGTTTGATCGGCTAGAGTTTGACCACTATTTCGCCTGTTGGTAAGCGATGATGCGGTCGAAGATGGTAAGGACGCTAGGCCAAGAATGAGAACTGTCTCTCAAGGATAGCTGCCGGAACACATTAGATGTTTGGCGACAGATTTTTTAACTTGAGGGTGGTGGCTGGCCAGGCGGACACTAGATAGTGTCCTACCACCATGCGGGGGTTGTTGGTTTCATAACGATGTTTTTCCTTCACCGAAAGGCCACTGTGAAAAATTCACATAAATTTTTCGACAGAAAAATCCATTGGTGTCCGGCGGGGATTGAACTCGGTACCTCTGGCATCAAAGCCGACCGTTCTCCCGTTTACGCCACCGGGCCCTCAATGTGGTCAAAGATGGTGAACAAACTAGGCTTAGAATTGTCTGACTTTCAAGCTGCGGTATCGCCTCTAGCATCAAAATGCAATTAAAAAAAATAAACAATTAAAGGCCAAACTTTCTCTCGCTGTCCCATTGGGCCTCTCTATAGATAGTAGTGATCTTTAGTTAGTAGTGAAGTGTTTATGTGTACATAATACAATAGTTTATGATGGTTTGAAAAATGAATAGAAGCAACTACAAATGTCGCACTAGTCATTTTCAATACCAAGTTCCAGGTGTTTACCTCCATATCTCTGAAGATACTGAACATATCTCGATCAAATATAAATGGGACCACCTGGGAAGTTATACCCTTTAGAACAAAGAAAAATCCGAATCGGTTCAGGCGTCTCCGAGTAATAAATCAAATAGTGGTCAATCGCTAGCCTATATAATATAAAAAAAACTAATTGAGAATCTCCTCCTTCTTTTGAAGTCGGTTCAAAAATGACGATTAAGATTGATACAAAATAAAACCTTCAACCAATTTAGACCAGATGGTTAAACCGACACAGTTAAAAGTACGTTACAGTATTCAGAGGCTCACCCTAACTCTAAGTACACTCGGTGCACCGCAAGACTCACAAACTTCTGAACTTTAAGCCCGAACAGCTGCGACTCGTTACCGACCCGAAACGGACGTGATTGAAACTGGATAAAAATGCACTAGCTACGTCCTTTGACTTCGATCGCAATCCCAACTAATCTCGCTTCAACGTGCAAGTTTGAAAGCTTGTATGTTTGCTGGGTTTAGTACTCAATCACGTCAAGTAGGCAACTGGAAGAAACCGGTCGAAAGCAGTTTGATAAAATTTCAGTATGGAGACTGGACACTGAACATGAACACCTATCGTCCTGTTCATCAAAATTTTTATTTGCTAAGGTTTTGCTTGTTAAGGTTTTTTTTTAATACATCGATCTAGGTAGCACTTGACAAAACCTTCAGTTTCTCCAAAGAGGTCCCCGACTCGTAGTTAGTTCACCGACGCGAGCAGGTCCACATCGGGTCTCGTTAAGACTCGATAGAACCGGCCATGCATCTCCTTTTTCTTCCATACATCCCTGCGGTTCTCGGTGCTCAGCACCTGAGGCTTGCGCCAGTTCTCTTTGCCTAAGGAGAGTGGCGTGAAAGTCTTGTCAACTGCCACCTCATCACGATGCATCCCACACTCGTTGCTTGGGAAATATTCCCGGAGACTGCACACCTCACGGTTGTGGAGGGTCTTGGCATTTAAAAGGCCTCGACTACCCCATTTCCGTGGGATATACAGTCTCATAACAGACGAGCATGGGTGAAGCATGCGATGTCAATTGCTGTCGAATTTCTCTGTTCATGGCGTCTAGTTCGGTCTGAGTCCATCTTAGTATGCCCAAGGTGTATGTATATAAGTAGGGCCATAACCCAGCCGTTGAAGGCGCGCACCTTGTTGCCTGCAATAGACTGTTATGTACTTTTGTCAAGCGACCGAAGAAGCGCTCTTTCACTGACTGTTTTATTCCCCTTACCCTCGATACCCAATGCCTCTGACATACCAAGGTATTTATAGGTGTCAGCTTCTGAGAGAGATCTGAACGTCGTTATCTCTGAAAGTTGTAAATTCATTGAATTTACAACTTTTCCCCGCTGTACGTGCATGACCGCGCACTTGTCCACATCGAAGTCCATGCTGAAAGTCTCAGTGACTTTCAGTAGCTCCATCAATTTATATTATTATAATATTCCCTCGCGATTTGAAGACCTATTGTACTTAACCGGAAACACAGAATCAGGAACGGTATTCTATTCCCTGGAAGTTCGTATGATGAACAAAGATGCAAATCGTTTTTATATTAATTATTTTAATATTAAATATACAACTACATACAACTTTTCTCTCATGCGGGTAAGTTTAAGATTTATCGATAATCAAGAAACATCCACACCAATATCATAAATGCGGAAGTCAGTTTATAAATCTGTTTTTATTACAAGCTTTATTTCTACTTCACGGCGAATATGTTCGTAACAAATCTTGCGATTGATTTTAGAGCGACTTCCAGGGGTTCGATTGAGCTGAAATTTTGCATACATGTGTAAATCTTGTGGCAATGCAATATTATGATGACATGGTGCTGATCTGATGATGGAGCTGGAAGATTGCCAAAAGAAGTCCTAAACTACACATGTTATACCTGTCGTGTTTGGGCTCGTTGGATTTGTTTTGACTTACTCTGGTACTATCCTAGGTTATGTTAAAGCTTGTGTTTTTTAAAAAAGGTTTTTTAAAACATTACTTGTTTTATTTTTGGTATCTCTTTTATCTGATTATTAAAGGTATCGCGAGGATCACACATAGTATTATTATTAAAAACGGTTGTACACTCACGGGTGTTTTTTAACACGCGCCGAAGTGCGTTGCGCGGAGCTTGCGGTAGAAGTGGCTCCCAGAAGAAGGACATCAAATATGTCCGAAACTGGTCGGAGCAATCCGATCGAATCGACAACCGTTTTTAATAATAATATGTGTGATCCTCGCGATACATTCAATAATAATATTATCTATTTTATTGTCTAACGGCTGGAACGGTTGGGTTGAAATTTTACACAGGGATAGCCAGTATGGTAGATTAGGACATACGACACTTTTTAAAACGGGTGAAACCGCAAGGCGCAGCTATTGCTTACAATAAATGTATATTTACAATAAAAATATGCCATGCTTCAATATTACTATTTAATTTTAATACTATACCAAAAATAATACAGAACTTGACCATCAATATTTTTGAAACTGATCCAAAAGCAAATGAACCAACACGACTCTCAATAAAATAACGAGTTAAATAAATCCATTCTAATCCCAATTAATTAAAAATTATATCCCCATATATTTACAAAATAAATCAAGCATAATTTTCAAAACATGCTATAACAGTAATAATAAAAAATAACGAGTATTGCACATAACGCAACTTTTGTTCAAAGCAACTCATCCATTCTGTAAAGTTTAGAACGCACAAACGGGCAATTTTCCAGCTATTATTGCTCGGCGACTGTTGCTTGAATTAGTGGAGAGTTTAAAGACTTGAGTTCCGATGTTTCGCCGAGTTTAGGACGATGTGAGGTGAAGACAGTCGAGAGATTTACAATATTAGATTAGACTAAACACACAAAAATAAATACTGTATCGATCCATAAATAACACTGGCCTTGGGAGATTTTTGCAGAAGCATCAGCAATATATATTCTTTCCTGACATAACAAAAGCAGGAGATAAATTAATCAAATCAACTTGAATTAGAGTATATATTTTATGCTTCCAAAATGTTGGTATTGGTACCCTTTTATCTGTTTTGAAGTTTTTTTTTAGAAATTATTAGCAGTGCCCCGTGGCTTCACCCGCGTTAAAAAATATCCTACACCGTAATCCTACTGGCTATCCCTGTACAAAATTTCAGCTAAATCGGTCCAGCTGTTTGACCGTAAAGAAATCCCAAGCAAATAAACAAACTGACTTTCGCATTAATCATATTGGTGCTGATTAATGCTTATTAGACAATAAATTGAAATAGCCAGGCAAATTCTAAATAGACATTCAAACTACCACCCAAAGTGTCTGCTTATGAGCATTTGTCAAACGTGTTGCCCGTCTAAGCGTACATAAATGAACAATTCGGGCAACTCTTCAAAACATGTCATAAACAAAAACTTGATATAATTATCGTAAAGACGGCCTCCTCTAGGCCGTCAGCTGCAGATTAGTAGTTCTAAACTGATTTACATAGACCTAGACTTACGAGTACGCTAGAAGTGGCTTACGTTTTGTCGAAGTCTGAGACTGACTTAAAATAAGACAAGGTTCTCAATTCGTTGTTACCCTCATAACTATGTCAATTACTATCCGATTTAAAAAATCCTTTTATGTTTGGTCCCAGTACAATTCCTAAAAATCTGATAAATAGTCAGAGATATTAAAATCTCAAATTTTTCTCTAAGTAATAAACTGTGCTTTAGTAAATTTGATATGTGTGAGTGCCCTGCCACATCTAGTAAACTAAATATCTGCAGATCATCGTTTTCTAAAATGTAATTCTCGCGCTTAAGCATCTGGAGTAGTTTGTAGTATTTTAGAGCAGTTTAGAGCGGTTTCCACCAGTTTCCGATAGACGGCGAAATTCACAAAGTTTCATTTACGCCACTTCTCCGCTTAGCCGAGACAAGGAGAATTTCAGTTTGTTGGATGAAGTTTTTCCATGCAAACTCTATCGTATTAGTATTTGATTGGGTTTAAATGTATTTTATTAGAAACTGATAATTTATTAGAACTCTGACTGTAGGTACTCATCTTACAACGGTTTATTAAACCTAAGTGGCTATCCTAAATCCTTATTATTGAGGACCCAGTGGCGTAATTGGGAGAACGGTCGGCTTTGATGCCGTGGTACCGAGTTCAAACCGCCGTGCACCAATAGATTTTTCTGTCGAAAAATGTATGTGCGCTTTTCACAGTGGCCCTCCAGTGAAGGAAAAGCATCGTAAAGAAACCAACAACCCCCGCATGGTGGTAGGACATTATCTAATGTCCGCCTGGCCAGCTACCACCCTCAAGTTAGAAAATCTGTCGCCAAAACATCTAATGTGTTCCGGCAGCTATCCTTGAGAGCCAGTTCCCATTCTAGGCCTAGCGTGCTTAGCATCTTCGACCGCATCGTCACTTAACAACAGGTGAGTGGTCAAACGCTAGCCTATAAGATATAAAAAAAAAGATTTTCCTACTATTTACGAGTGGACTCAGTCAGCCTATTTTATTATTATTATAATTATGATAGTTTAATAACTAAAACAACTGACTTCCATGCCGCACGAGTCAGTTTCAGTAGCAAGTTGGAGACGTTTATCGTCATATCTCTGGAGATACTCATCAGATCTCAATGAAATTACAATGGGACCACCTCGGAAACAAGCCCTACCGATTAAAAAAAGAATCATTCAAAGCGGTTCACAATTGACGGAGTAACATACAAAAAAAACATACAGACGAATTGAGAACCTCCTTCTTTTTGGGAAGTCGGTTGAAAATAAATAATTAATATAGTTTAAAATCTAAAACAACCGACTTCAATGCCCCGCGAGTCAATTTCAGTAGTAAGTTTGAGTCGTTTATCGTCATATCTCTGGAGATACTTATCAGATCTCAATAAAATTTCAATTGGACCACCTTGGAGATGAACCCTACCTATAACAAAAATAATCATTCCAATCGGTTCACAATTGGCGGAGTAATCGCGTAACATACACACAAAAAAAACATAAGACGAATTGAGAAGCTCCTCCTTTTTGGAATGGGGTTGAAAACCACAGAGTGACAGACAGTGGCAGTACCCAATCGTTAGCAGCCAATTTATCATGCTCTATGTGCATTGTCAACACACAGAATACCATTCTCATCGTGGCTATCGATTGTGCAATTTCCGATACGTGCACAGTTACGTTCTGTGCCAGCGGGTGAATGATGGATGAATACGTGAGCGCTTGCGTTCTATGTCCATTGGATTAGTTATTGACGTGGAAATGAAACG
Source organism: Cabera pusaria (assembly GCA_954871355.1). Classification (NCBI taxonomy): domain Eukaryota; kingdom Metazoa; phylum Arthropoda; class Insecta; order Lepidoptera; family Geometridae; genus Cabera; species Cabera pusaria. The sequence goes on from OX940910.1 coordinate 3,426,115, forward strand.
GGCTTTCTTTGCGTGTGAAGTTTGAACTGTTCGGATTTTCAACAGATTTCCAAAAAGGAGGTTCTCAATTCGTCTGTATTTTTTTTTGTTGTATATGTTACTCGATTACTCCGTCAATTGTGAACCGATTAGAATGATTATTTTTGTAATCGGTAGGGTACGTTTCCGAGGTGGTCCCATTGTAATTTCATCGAGATCTGATAAGTATCTCCAGAGATATGATGATAAAGAAAGAAGCGAAAAAAAAGAAGCTTTACAGGTGGATAAAATTTCCTATTTTTTACATACTTAATTAATCTATCTCAAATAGATTACCTAAAGAGGTATATCTTATATACCAAACCGACCAACCAACCTGGTCCGTCTAGTTGCAAAAATAATACGAGTGTATTTACATATATTGTAATGCAAGTGTGTATCCTAATTTAAAATACCGGAATATATTGATGTAAAATATTAACCGGAAATAAGTGTACCGGAAATATAGCAGCACGAGCCAGGTATCGACGGCACTTGTCAATATTATTGATAAATTGGTCTGCACGGTGTGTGCTGAATAGGTGGGATCAGGGTGGGGGCACAAATTAAGCGGTTTATAATCCTCGACACAAACATACTTTTTTGGACAAAATCAGTAGTGTTATTACAAAATGAAAAGTTTAAACACTCAAATTAAAATGCAATATCAAAAAAATCACGAAGTTTCAAAGTATACGAGGTAAGAAGTAAATTAGTAACTTCAACTTCAACTATTCCAACTTCCCTGCGTACTTTACAACTTTGGCAACTACTTTGGATAATTGAGTGTTAGTTTTATAAAATCGATTTCCACTACGACGTCGCAAAGTTTTAAGCTTCACACTCGCTTTCAGTATGCGAGTGGAAATATTAATAAAGAGTATTTTGCTTTAGCAGACACGTATTGGAGTGGTGTTTTATTTTATAAAATGTCATAATCTTATAACATTGGTCATTAACACAAAAAGAGGGGTGTTATAAGTTTGACGTTTGTATCTACATGTCTGTGTGGTGTGTGTCTGTCTGTAGCAACGAAGGTAATGTACCGATTCCGATTTAGAAATTATTATGATTGAGATTTTTTTTTTGTTTGATAGGTGACTTAATTGTATGTTCTTAGCCTTGTTTCAAGAAAATCCGTTCGACTGTTTGAAGACTCTGAGCTATTTTCTTGTTAATGATTTTATTATATATATTAGATTTAGATATTAGAGCAACTTTTAGGTTTATTCAATTTGAAATTCAGTATTGTTACTTCAATGATATTGCAAGAACACGGTAACCTTGGTTTGATGCTGAAGCATTCCTGGAATCTGCAAAATACTCTAGTCCTCACCAACTTACGGCAGAGACTTCGTATGGCCGGAGTAAGACATACTATGTAAATAATTTCAAGTCTCTATCTATTACGATTCATAAGATCATGCAAAATACGCGAAAAATTGCCTTTTAAAAAAAAACCCATTGATTTTTTTACTTTATTCTGTTTTTAATCCCCGAGGGTGTTATAAGTTTGACATGTGTATTTTACGTGTGCGAGTCCGACTCGCACTTGGCCAGTTTATTTTAAATATATCTTAGAGGCTAGTATGTGACCACTATCTCAGGTGTTAATAAGTAACGATGCGGTCGAGGATGATATAGCACGCGAGGCATAGAACGGGAACTGGCTAATGGGCCTAGGGCGAAACCATTCCTTTGCCGTAGCGAAAAAAACCTTAGTTCAATAGTGGGCATTTCAAACATTTCACTGCAAACAAAGGCTCCAAACAAACGACTAATCACCCGAGCACCCGACCATCGCACCAAAACGACCGACACATCAGACAAAGCCCTCACTTAACGGTCGCTCCCGAACCGCTCCCATTCATTGTCTACCGCTTAGTCCTGCCCGCTAATTATTCCGGTTACCCAGTACCGCTTACCAAGTACTGGTTCCAAGCAGGTAAATTAACCGGTTGTTGGAAAGACGGGTACGCTCTGTGATCAACTGATATGTTACATTGGTGACATTAGAGATGTTTATAGGTGGACAGGACATACTTTGGATGACAAGTTACCCCAGAATAACACAGATATGTTAGGATGACAAGTTACCCCAGAATAACACAGATATGTTAGGCTAGCGTTTGATCACTACCTCGCTTAATCACTCAATGTCATTAAAATTCAGGATTCCGCATCTCTTGACGTAGGTACTTACTATTATTGAATAATCAGACACTTTTTCTTTTACACTTTTTGGTAATATCCAATATTCTTTGAAATAATGTTAAGACCAACACTCTCACCATTTTATTGTTTTTATTTTTACTGTTCATACAGTATCTTATCAAAATAAAAAAATATGCTCAAGTCTAGAAGATTCTTCTGTCCAAAGATGTATTTATTAAAATAGTAATGATCTTATATTGCTGATTGAATATGCAATTTACAAAATTCTGTAATCTGAGGAAACAACACTCCTTCTATTATATTATAACTCATGAGTTGGTGGGTCAGTCAGCCTCGTTACTTTTATCTCTCTATTTGATGCGCTCTAATCACCCAGAAGCAAACTTTTTTTATATTAAAAACCCTTAGTAAATCAATCTCGATATGGTTTATGAGAATCAATCAAGATCAGAATAACTTTCTTATTCTACGGTCTCTCAATAACCGTAAACAATGGAACGAATTATATACCTTACTAGCTGGCTATTACAAAATAAGGGTTGATCGTAGAAGGGTGAAAATTGAGGATTGTATGTATTTTTGTATGTTGTATCATAAAAAAATAGAAATTAAAAATTTTGTCTAAAAAATAAAAAAATAAATTTAGGGGTGGACTACCCCTAACATTTAGGGGGATGAAAAATAGATGTTGGCGGATTCTCATAGATACCGGATAAGCACAAAAAATTTCATCAAAATCGGTCAAGCCGTTTCGGAGGAGTATGGCAACGAAAACTGTGACACGAGAATTTTATATATTAGAGAGGCTAGCGTTTGACCACTATCTCACCTGTTGGTAAGTGATGATGCGGTCGAAGATGGTAAGCACGCTAGGCCTAGAATAGGAACTGGCTCTCAAGGATAGCTGCCGGAACACATTAGATGTTTTGGCGACAGATTTTATTCTTTAACTTGAGGGTGGTAGCTGGCCAGGCGGACACTAGATAGTGTCCTACCACCATGCGGGGGTTGTTGGTTTCTCAACGATGTTTTTCCTTCACCGGAGGGCCACTGTGAAAGCGCACATAAATTTTTCTATAGAAAAATCCATTGGTGCACGGCGGGGATTGAACTCGGTACCTCTGGCATCAAAGTCTCCCGATTACCCCACCGGACCCTCAAATTCCCATCTTGAATCTAAGGTTTCTAATAATTAAAATATGGAAGTCTTCAAATCGCGAGTAAACACGTATCTTCTAGGCAAGCGTGCTACGTACACGTGCTCACATCTTCACTTAAAATCAGATAAGGTAGTGTTCAAACGCTTGACTATCAAGTTTAAAAAAAAACTTTCTACCGCAATTGCTACTCAGAAATAAAAAACAAAATACAGCAAACTACGCAAGTACACATACTCACCACCAGAAAAATACAATCTACATTCCCAAAAGACAAACTACCACCACCGAGTCAGCATTTTTAACATGAATAATGCCGATTCATTACCAACGCCCGAGCGGCTATTAATAACTCTTCGAACCGAATACCGGTATACCGGTTACCGGTATCGCAAGTGTGCGCTGACCCTAATGACGTTCCTTGTGCACGTATCTGAGAGATTTATTGCTCTGCGATGCTGAACGTAGAAATGGTTAGGTGGTTGCATTAATTGATTTTTTATAGAAGAAAAAGTACGCGATTTTCTATTTCGCCAATATTATTAATCGTGTGTCCAGATAGAATAAACTATATAATATAACTAGCCGATTCCCGCGACTTGGTTCACGTGCACCAAGAATTTAGTAGCCTATGTTCATCCTCATGCTATAAAGTATATCTTTGTTAAATTTTAGTAAGATCGAATCGTCCGTTTAGTTGTGATTAGGTAATATAATATCGTTTAAAAACTAAAAAACAACCGACTTCAATGCCGCGCTATTCATTTTCAGTACCAATTTTGAGATGTTTATCTCAATATCTCTGGAGATACTTATCATACCTCGATAAAATTACCATGGTACCACACTTGGGATATCTCCTTTCGAACAAAAAAAGAATAATCGAAATTGGTTCATAAACGACGAAGTTATCCGCGAACAAACATAAAATATATATATATATATATATATACGGTCGAATTGAGAAACCTCCTCCTTTTTTTGAAGTCGGTTAAAAAAGAGTAACAGAGAGACAGAGTCACAAACGCTTTTATAATATTCGTATGGATATGGATATTTTAGCCAACATCTTAAAGTAATCTTTGTTACCTTCATTTAATGTAAGCGCTGATACTTCGCACCATATTTTGATACTGCTTTCGCTTTACTATTTCCATTTACGCTACATACGCTACGATTATATACCTGTACTAGCGGATCCGGCAGACGTTGTCGTGCTCGATCGCAGCGCCACCTATCGGGTCCAATTGTGAATCTAAACCATCTATGGACTAACTCACACACACACACCAAAAATCATCTAATTCGGACCAACCGTTTAAGAGGAGTTCAGTGACATACACGCGTACAGTAGAATTATATATATATAAAAAGACATATTAATATATATATATATATATATATATATATATATATTTATATATATATTTAGATATATATATATATATATATATATATATATAAAGACACATACATACATTAATATTCCACCAAAGTACATACAATCTAAATACCTTCTTCAAATAAAGAGTAATGAGAGTTCTTCTTAAAATAGGCGATACACCAGCAAAACCTCAACCAAGCGTTACAGATGCCAATAGGCAGCGGTGGCTACATACAATCAAATATACCACCAAATTGTTCATTATGAAGAAAATAAAATTTAAACAAACGATTTTTGGTATGAAGACAATTAGAGGGTAGATAAGGCAAGAATAATTAAATCCATTGCCACTATCATTATTAACCAGAATAAAGCAAAATAACTATAAATTATCAACCAAAGAAACGAAACTTATCCTACATCCGCAAAATAAGCCGGATTAACATCAACCCGCCTTATTCTCTCACAAATGGATAAGGCGCTTAATACAAAAATCTAAGGTCCATGGAAATAAATCCGTTACATACTCCAGTCAAATGGCCGTGTGAACTCTAGGACACAGCTAAGCTATTTTTCGTTTTAAAATTATCGTGGATTTTTAATGTACGTATTAATTTTTTTATGGTAAAAGGTAACAGGACAAGCACGACGCTCGCATGATAGTAAGCGATGACGTTTACCTATAACAGATATCCCTCATTCCAAATTCTGGACTGCCAGAATTTTGCATGTCACTGCACTGCGCCTGTTACCTTGAGACATAAAGATGTTGAGTCTCACATGCCCTGTAATTTCACTGGACACCTTGCCATTTCAACCGAAAAACATTCCTATTTCACGGCTGAAAATTAATTGGCAAAGTGGTGGTACCGACCCAGGCGGAATAGCAGAAGTCCTATCTCTACAAAATAATGTAATTAATACGGCGCAATTTTTGTTAATATCATATAGGCTAGCGTTTGCCCGAAGATGGTATAGCACGCTAGGCCTAGAATGAACTGGCTCTCAAGGATAGCCGCCAGAACACAGTGGTTTTTTTTTTAAGAATAAAAAGCTTACTAGCAATGTCCATCGCACATTACTAGTATTCTTGTTAAACCCTCCAACTAAGCTAAAAATGCTTATATCTGGAGTGGGTTCACGTCAATAGCGCAATGGGTGGGCCCAAACTCACGACCTCTCGATCGCCAGTCCGTTTTCCTTTTCCATTTTTCACCTTTTCCATTGGGCTATTTAGACTAAAGGTACCCGAAATACAGCCGGTATATAACATTAATAACATCTATGCTACTTCGGAAGCCTATGGATTCAAAGGTTACTGTACAAACTATAAATTCATACGAACAAAGATTTTAGTATTTGTATATTAGGTAACGAACTAACCCGCACTCAACTTCGCTCGCTAATAAATCACGGTGCAAAATATCAAAAAATTCAAAATACGAGCAGTAGTATTTTGTGTGTGCTAACAACCCGGAAATTTAAATAAAACTGGGCAAGTGCGAGTCAGCATCGCGTCTCTTATCGCACACTTAGGGAGGGTTCCGTACAATACGAAACATAACAGAGTTTCAACCTCATATATTTGATTAATTGATATTACCAAGAATATTTGGTTTGGTCGCGATCTAGAAAGACGAGGCTCGTTTACTAGCGCCATGCATGTCATTTTGCCGAAACTAATTAGATAGATGGCGTTTAAAAACACGTCTTTTTGTATGGGGACCCCCTTTAATTTTTAACTTTATTTTGTTTTTAGTGTGTTTAGTTCTAGCGGCAACAGAAATACACCATCTGTGAAAATTTCAACTGTCTAACTATCACGGTTAATGAGCTATAGCCTGGTGACAGACGGACAGACAGACAGACAGACAGACACACGGACAGCGGAGTCTTAGTAAGAGGGTCCCGTTTTACCCTTTGGGTACGGAACCCTAAAAATACCAATATAAGACACTGATTCTCTATTAAACTGTTGACCTTTACTTGCTCTTTTTGCAACATGATAGGTAGTTATGCTATAGGGCCTATTGCCTCCGCAGACGACAGACATTCTATCGCCTGATAGTGTGTGTGGGTATACAACATAAAGATACAGGTTAAAATTGATTACATTGTTAGTTTGTTTGTTTTTTATTAAAAGTGAAGTAATAAAAGCGTCTCATAATAACACGCACGTAAGGTGAAGATGGTTTCCGCTAAAGGCTATCATTTTATTTTTAACCGACTTCACAAAAAAGGAGGAGGTTTTCAATTTGTCGGAATCTTTTTTTTAGTATATTACTTATGTATACCGATTACTCGAAGATGACTAAACCGCTTTGGAAAATTCTTTATTTGTTTTAAAAGGGTGGTTCCCAGGTGGTTCCATTTAAATTTTAACGAAATCGGTCGAGCGGTTTTCAATATATTTGTATTACGATGCATTTATATACCTCGATGACATGATACTGGCTGCTGGCTATTTTGACTAGCGCGACGTTTGAAGTCGGTTCTTTTAGTTTTTTAAACGACCTTAACTTAGAAACGTCTTCAAAGTACAGTACTATTAAATAAATATGTGAGTATGTAACATTTAAGTTCACCTTATCCAGCACACGCTGATCCTAACTTAGTTCCGCTCTGCGTCCGTTTGACTTGATATTTATTACCATGTGTTGATACATTATGGGTTTAAATATAATACATAAGTCAGTAAGGTGATTATGTGTTACATTTATGATCGTAATAATCTGTTATTTGTAAAAAATGTGTTTTATTAATATGCTTTAAAAGAGTCACCATATTTCGATGTATACGGGTGCGGTTCAATGTGTTTTTTTGACCGTTTTACCAGAGTGATGTACGAATTTCACACGTACTATATAATATAAAAAGTTCAATCTAACTCTGTCTCTCAGAACTTCTATCTCTTTGGTACGTAATCACGATTAAACTGTAGTATAACAACGCAAAGTAGTGTTTCAGCAACAACAAACTTGTAAATAATAAATGCCGGTACATTTATTATTCAAGTAAATTTCAAGAAAGAAAATAAATAAACTTTCAAGAAAATTTACCATCAATGTTGCCAAAATCAGTTAGGAGGATAATTATATTATCAAATAATTTTGACGTAACTGTAAATAGCAAAAAAATACATGCATACATGCATAAAAAACCTGTCTCTGCTCACGTAAGCAACCATCCTACGTTCCGCAACGCGAAGCGAAGATATAAATTTTAAAAAATGAAAAATACGGTTTTTCGTTACCGTTTTGACATAAAATGCTGGCGATAAGTGGAAAAATATCATATCACATATATTCCACCCGTACCATGTTAGGAACATCAAGAGAAGGTAGCGCTCCACATGATTTAATAATACCGGTACATTAGCGCTGACCTAAAGTTCCGCTTTTGGGCGTTTCCGTCCTCATACAGATTTATTACTGTTAATGCTTGCACACACACACACACACACACGTAACACACACATAGGTATTATTATATCATATCACGTAGCTTCATATAGGTAAGTAAGATGTTAAGTAACGATGCGGTCGAAGATGGTATGTTTAAGAGGGAACGCGGGGTCACAGAATACTAAATAGTACTACGCGGGGTGCACTTTTCCATACAAATGTATTCCCCTGTTTCCTCCCTGAAAATTGCTTCTAGAGCAAAATTTGTTTCTACAAAAAATCTAGTTCTGCTTGCTGTAGCTACGTCTCTGTCTGTGTTTTTTGACCAACCAATTGCAAAAAGAAATATAAGGCTTCTAATCTCCTCTTTAAGATTTTTGAAGGGACATATTTTTATAATTGGTTGGTCAGAAAAAGAAAACTACACCAGACCTTGTTTTTTTGTAAAAACAAATTTTTCTCTTAAAGCATTTTCTAAAACTGTGAAACTAAATAAAAACTTGTAAAAAAGACACGGCGATTCCCGACAAATAATTATACTTACCTCGGCATAGAACCACCATCATATATCCTGTTATAAAATAAACGCCCCCCCCCCCCCTTCCACCTGTCACCTGTCCCCCCTCTCAAGATAATCACATAATACGTACAAGACACAAGTCTCGAGAAGCCGAGATCAAAGTAACCTGGGAGAGGTGTATTCGAGAGGTTCTTTTGAATTTTTTGCCCTCAGTAGTGCTTTGGGGATTCTCGCGAATGTTTACAAACCGCCTGACCTTTTTTTAGGTTTGTTTTCTGACTCCGCATGTTTTATAGAAGTTTTCGTGTATCTTTTTACATCAGACTAGCTGAGCCCCGCAGCTTCGCCTGAGTTATAAAGTAAGTGTGTTAATCCAATTATATATACTATCTTTGTGCCAAACAAATGTAATCCAAATATAGATAGATAATAGGTACTTTATTTGCACCACTTATAAAATAAACATTAAACATGAAAAATATAAATAATAAAAACTAAAACAACCGACTTTCATGCCCCGCGAGTAAATTTCAGTAGCAAGTTTGAGACGTTTATCGTTATATCACTGGAGATACTTATCAGATCTCGATGAAATTACAATGGGACCACCTCAGAAACGTACCCTACCGATAAAAAAAAAGAAAAATTCGAATCGGTTCACAATTGATGGAGTAATCGCGTAACATACTGTATACAAAAAAAACATACAGAGGAATTGAGAACCTCCTTTTTGGAAGTCGGTTAAAAATACTTAAGCTATGTAATGTTGTCCCTTAAAGCGGTTTCTTCCAGACAACCAAACAGAGAAAGATATTGCGAGACTGAAACAAACGGTGGTGTATCGATTTATATATTCAGTGTAAGAGTAACAAATATCTATCCATACTCTCAAACTTTCCCATTCGTAATATTTAATTTATTTATATATATATATATATATATATCGCAGGCAGATAGTTGAATAAGCCGTTCAATGGAACGCCTAGCCTCTTAACTAAACAGCGCCGATCAACTAAATTCCTAAATTATATTTGATCAAACAGCCAGGCATTTTAAAAATGTGTATGTTTGGATATAAACTAGCTGTGCCCCGCGGTTTTACTCGCGTAGACATCGTTCCCGTGGGAATATCGGGATAAAAAGTACCCTATCTGTTATTCCAGGGTCTAGGCTATCTACATACAAATGTCAGCTCAATCGGTTCAGTAGTTTTAGCGTGAAAGAGTAACAAACATACATACATACAAACTTTCGCATTTACAATATTAATAAGGTTTTACAACAAATATCATATTATTTGTACATCCACGTTTTCCACATTCAGTCAAAAACAAACTAAAACATAAACAAACCAAACTCAACAAAGAAAAACAACTAATTGATATGCTAATCATATATCAAACAATATAAATCAGGGTGCCAGTAATTAGTTGTAAAACGAACTCAAATTAACCCCCCCCCCCCCCCCTGAAGGGTATAAATCACCGCTAGTGATGGGGTGAGGACACTCGATTAATTTTCAGCGATTTAGTTGTTAATATTTATTAGGCCAGTTTCACCTGTGCCTTATTGCCCTATTCGGGACATATCTGACAGATTTTTGGACGTTATTACAGATATTTTTTTTTTATTACGAACTGGGTAGCATTTGATCACTATCTCACCTGATGTTAAGTGATGATGCGATCGATGATGGAGCGTGCTTACCCAGAAGATACCTATTCACTCGCGATTTGAAGACCCCCATATTGTACTAAACCGGAAACACAGACTCAGGCAGGGTATTCCATTCCTTGGCGGTTCGTATGATGAACGAAGAAGCAAATCGCTTCGTTCGGGTAGATGGTATATCCACCATAAATCGGTGGCGCCTTTTAGTGTCTCTGGATGTCCGATTATAAAATGGGGATGGTGGAATCAAATCATGCAGTTCCATTGCACACTCTTACATACATACATGACATCACGCCATTTTCCCGTTTGGGTAGGCAGATACTACTTCTTTCCACATACTACGATCCTGGCATACCTCTTTCGCTTCTTCTACTTTCATGAGCGCCTTCATACATGCTCGCCGGTTATAAGTACTTTTGACTTGGCTTTTATTTAAAACGTCTCAGATCTGATCGCGATACGTTCGCTTAGGTCGGCTTCTACTGGCTGTCTCTGATAACTAATAGATAATATGTCAATTTATCATGTACCGGTGAAAATGGCCCTTACTGTTTAATAATGATTAAGTGAGTTTATCATTTAGTATGAAAATGTATATACGTTATTGATAGCTTTTGAATATAAACAAGATATATATAAGATCATGGTTTTTGTTTTATTACAAGCTTTTATTTAGTTTCACCTGTCCCGATGTTTGTCATAAAATTTTGCAAATTAAATTTGATCCACTTTCCTGTTACCGATTGAGCTGAAGTTTTGCATACATGTGTAAATTGCGTGACAATGCAATATTACGATGACTTGGTGCTGATCTGATGATGGAGCTGGAAGGTGGCTAAAGGAACTCCTAAACTATACATGTTATACCCGTCGTGTTTGGGCTCGTTTGATTTGTCTTGACTTACTCTGGTCCTAGGTTATGTAAAAGCTTTTGTTTAAAAAGGTTTTTTTAAATATTACTTGTTTTGATGTAAGGTAACGGGACAATCAAGATTCTCATCAGATGTGATCCAAATTGCGCAATTATTTCGAGCCGTCTTCTGAACAGATGGATTAAAAGAAAAACAGGATATCAATTTTACGGCAAAATCGCTAAATTAGCTTAACAAATGTAAGTAAATACTGAAAAAAATCTAAAAACATACAACGTGAGTGAAGTTCTGAAAAATGCCCATCTCAACATATATGTCTAAATTTATTCAAAAAATATATCTTCTCTAGATCCAGAAGCAAACTCGAATAAATAGCTATAAAAACACCTAAACGACATAATTCAGAATAACTTCCAGAACATTCAAATGAACCAACAATATTGCCTACAAAATACATTCGTGTACAAAATGTTCGTTCAAGTTCACAATTTGTAGTCATTGTTTTGCATAATTGTACATAACTTTTGCATAATTACGCAAAACTTCACATAATCTTGTAAGTTGATGATACATTTCTATTTAGCTCTTGTTTTAAATACAGTTGTTTTGTTCTTGCCGAATTTGTTTGGAAGAAGTTGCCATATTGATTGGACAAAATATACTTTGTCCAGCATCTGGTCTTATAGCCGTTTTCCACTTCCAGGTATTCATGATTCTATTTAGACCGCATCATCGCTTAAAATCAGGTGTGATACTGGATAAATGCTTGTCTGTATGCAAGAAAAAAATGATGACGTTAAAACGAAAGTAGCAAACAGCAAACAATTTTGTCGATTTTATTTTGCTAGACAAGCGTTTCTATTTTAAATCAATTGTGTAAAACCATATTTTATATCTGATAGGCTAAGGTTTGACCACTATCTTGTCTGGTGGTAAGCGATGATGTGGTCGAAGATGGTAAACACGCTAGGCTTAGAATGATCTGACTATTAAGTGCTTAGTGCTGTGCTGTCAAAACTCCGTAAGGTTTTGATTGGCGGCAGATTTTTACCTCGATGGCGGTAAGCTACTTTTTGGTAGCAAGTCAGCTGGAATATTGATATAATGCTCTTTCCACCTGTAGACGAACACCCATGAATGCACATTAAAAAATCCCCATTGGTCCCCCCCTAGAATTTGAACTAGGTTTTAAATACAATATTTATTCCAAGTATATAAGAGGTAAAAATAATCTGCGATAGACTTACAAACCCGTAGAAATCGGAAACAATAAAATCGAAAAAGCTTTATTTTTTCTCAAAATAGTTGCCCATCACTAAACTCAAAATGAGGCCATCTTTATACACAGCGTTGCTAACTAACTCATTCAAATAATTAACTCTTAACATGATTAGAAGAAAGTAACTATCAGAAATTAAGTTATTAATTGGTCTTGGGAAATTTACAGACAAGCAGAAAAACAAACATTACCCAAACACAACGTATATTTTACTGTACACTAAACTCCTACTTAAGCTCGGTCACGTACCACCAAAGTTTGGGGTGCCTGGCCCCTTTTTCAACAAACTTTGCAACCGGGTTAGGGAAAGGCAATCTGCATGTTAATGTATACCGGACTGAGGTCACTTTTTCAAAAGTTTCCACTAAGTTTTTGTAATGAACTTTTAGAACTACCCTCGACTGGATAAAAATGCCCTAGATGACTATCCTCTCACAAACAGATTGAAAGAAAAGAACACGAACAATTTCTAACCAAATTACGAATAGAAGAAGCTACAAATATGCTGTAGCTGATAAGTTGTCTTCCGCCTCGTGAAGCTAAGCGTCCATTTAAGGCGGGTTTAGCAATGCGCCGTCGGATTCCGGAGGATTGGAGGGCCCGGTGGCGTAATCGGGAGAACGGTCGGCTTTGATGCCGTCGTACTGAGTTCATACCGTCGCACAAATGGATTTATCTATCGAAAAATGTATGTGCGCTTCTCACAGTGGCCCTCCGGTGAAGGAAAACATCTTTAAGTAACCAACAACCCCCGCATGGTGGTAGGACACTATCTAGTGTCCGCCTGGCCAGCTACCACCCTCAACTTTGAAAAATCTGTCATCAAACATCTAATGTGTTCCGGCAGCTATCCTTGAGAGCCAGTTTCCATTCTAGGCCTAGCGTGCTTACCGTCTTCGACCGCATCATCACTTACCAACAGGTGAGATAGTGGTCAAACGCTAACCTTTAAAAAAAACCGTCGTGGTCCGGCTCGCGCCCCGTCTTTAATCGACGCAGTTTCATATACAAAATGTATGGCAAGAAGATTTTTGCAATGCGATGGGATCAGGTACGGCCAGTCTGGTGGACGCTAAGCTTTATATTACCGTCTTCAATTTCCAGAAAAGCATAACAAGAACAGCCTATGTTTAATTTCAGAAATTCAAAAATCAGTAAGGAGGCTCAATCGGCAATCTGTACAGATAAATAAAATTGAAGTGTCTGTTTGTAATTCCAAATTTACAGCTTTTTGCTAAATGCGTATGAAAGTAAATACGGTCTTACATAAAAAAAACAATTTTTAAATCTATGTATGTCTGTCTGTTTGTTTGTTCCGGCTAATCTCTGAAACGGCAGGACCAATTTTACGGGACTTACACTGGCAAATAGCTGATGTTATAAGAAGCAACTTAAGGCTACTTTTATTTTAGAAAAAAAATTTAGAGTTCCGCGATAACAAAATTGAAACCAGTGTTTAACCGCGCAAGGCCCACGCGCATCTTGCCACTGTCATTAAACGCGGGAAAGCCGCGGGGAACAGCTAGTAATTAATAAATACGTTGAGTCAATTGAAAATATAGGTAAGAAATAAATTTAGTCTCAAGATCAAAATAAAATTAAATGAGAACATATTTTATTGTAATAAGACTAAAAGAACGAAAAACTGGCGGCGTCTTATTTAAATTTAAATAAAAAAGTCATCAACATTGTTGAAGAAACTCAGTCGCGTCACAAAAAGTTTGCTTTTTTATGCAAACGGCTAGATTTCCCGGCACTTTAAGACTTCCGGAAGTGACGTCACGGACGTCAGCCGACCGGAAGTGGGATGCATAAATCGCCCATGCCCATAAAAACCCATGGAAGAATGGCGCAAACACACTTGCGTCAAAAAAATTTTATTTCACTATTGGATAGAGGAAAGGCTAACACATATACTCAATTTTTTTCAAATTTATATTCCAGTAAAAAACGTAGTAATTTGAATTTAAAAAATGAATACGAAAATTATTTTTTTTAAATGATGTAAGTTTTGTTACTCTTATCACATTTGCAGAGTTTCCTTGTAGTATTAGGTTATAGTACATTACGATATTAGTGCGTTATGATGGTTATAACATGCGAGGCGGAATTTCAGCCCGAGCCGAAGCCGAGGGCGTAATTGAGCCGAGCATGTTATAACCAATACGCACGTATATCGTACGACGTTTTTTAAGCTTTTAATTTGCGAGGAAACAGAAAAAAAAACATTTCATATTTTTTTCATTTCTAATTATTGAAACAGTTCATGAAATTACAATTATTAAAATGATACGTAGTTGTAGTTGGTTTTTTAATTATGTTTTTATACGTGGTTATGTATCTGTCTTTGGATATTGACGGCAGCAAGCTGTCGCATGCGGTTCGCGCTTCTGTTAGTATATCCGGTGGAGTTGAAGTAATATATGGCTCTTCTTCATTATTGAAAGTTGTCATATTTAAATTTTCACAATACAAGTACAAAGAAAAGAAAATTTGAGAAAAATGGCGCGAGGATTTTTTTAGGGTTCCGTACCCAAAGGGGACTGGAAGAGAAGAGCCGAAGATCGGGCTCAGTGGCGCATCTTGGGAGAGGCCTATGTCCAGCAGTGGACTGATACAGGCTGATGATGATGAAGATGACCCAAAGGGTACCAACGGAACCCTAATACTGAGACTCCGCTGTCCGTCTGTCTGTCTGTCTGTCCGTCTGTCACCAGGCTGTATCGCATGAACCGTGATAGTTAGACGGTTGACATTTTCACAGATGATGTACTTCTGTTGCCGCTATAACAACAAATACTAAGAAGTAAGAACAGAACAAAGTTAAAAATAAAAGGGTTTAAAACAAAAAACGTGTTTTTTACGATAGCGCATCTATGAATCTTCAAAGATGGCGCGCTATCGTGTTTACCTTAATTTCGGAATCTGAATCTGAATCTCGGAAACGGCTCCAACGATTAAATAAAATTTAGTATACAGGGGATTTCGGGGGCGATAAATCGATCTAGCTAGGATTCATTTTCAGAAAATGTTGTTTTATTCGTGTTTTCAATATTCAACTTTATCGATAACCAACTTAAAATATGACTCTTCCCGACATCTATTGGCGAGTAGAAGTAGCTTTAGTGTTATTTTACTTAGTTGGTGTTAGAAGTTCGTTAGATATTCGTTAGATGGCGTTCGGAACCCTCGGTGTGCGGGACAAAAGTGTGGCTCGCACTTGGCCAGTTTTATTAATATCTTATGGGCTAGCGTTTAACCACTATCTCGCCTAGTGATAAGCTATAATGTGTTCGAAGATGCTGAACACATTGGCCTAAATACTTTGACTCTCAAGGGGTGTGTGCTACCGAAACACCGTTAGGTTATGATTTATGGTAAGTTACTTTTTGGTAGCAAAATATGGTCCTACCAGCTGCGGACGAACACCAGTGCTAGGATTTGAACCGGCAACCTCTCGCTTAGAAGTATTTTTTACGCTAACAGGGCTCTCGTGCTAACGTGCGGTGAAAATAAATGTATGTCAAAGCTTGCATGCGTGTAAGCGCAAATTTATTATCTTGTTTCTTATGTCTATCGCTGCAAGGCCTATCATAAGATAAGATAATGCACTTTTTAGGGTTTCGTACCCAAAGGGTACAACGGGACCCTATTACTAAGACTCCGCTTTCCGTCCGTCTCTCTGTCCGTCTGTGACAAGGTTGTATCTCAGGAACCGTCATAGTTAGACAGTTGAAGTTTTCACAAATGATGTATTTCTACTGCCGCTATAACAGCAAATACTATAAAACAGAATAAAATAAATATTTAAGTGGGCTCCCAAACAACGAACTTTTTTTTTTCGCCGTTTATATAGATATTGGAATACGGAACCCTTCGTGCGCGAATCCGACTCGCACTTGGCCGGTTTGTTCTATTTATCACATTATATGTAGAAACAAACTTTCAAAGGCAATTTAACCTCAAAAATCACCCCTAAAACCCAAGTTAACCTGACGCAAACATCATCTCTAGTTATTAAAATCCATCTTAGTGGAAAAAAGATTTTTGCGTAGCAATTTTACTGGCATAAAAATGGTCCTGAAGCAGAATTTTTATACGGAATTAGGAGCTACCGAAGAATAACATTTGCATAACATCTTCTGCTTATGCATTGTATTTTCCTTTCATAAGGAAAGTCAAAAAGTTATTTTAATTTAAACATATTTTGAACCAACGAAATAGACACATCCTTGAATTAAATGAACTTGCTACCAATAATTAAGATTTAATTTAAGTTAAGTTTTAAGACTAAAACAACCGACTTCCATGCCCCGTAAGTCAGTTTTAGTAGCAAGTTTGAGACGTTTATCGTCATATCTCTGGAGATACTTATCAGATCTCGATGAAGTTGCAATGGGACCACCTTGGAAATATACCCTACCGATTAAAAAAATATCATTCGAATCGGTTCACAATTGACGGAGTAATCGCGTGAAATACATACAAATGAAAAATTAAGAAAACACTGATGTATTGAGACCCTCCTCCTTTTTGGTAGTCGGTTGAAAGTAGCTTACCACCATCAGAAAGAAAACCTGCTGCCATAATCTTCCGAGTTCCGGCAGCACACATCCCTTGAGAGACAGAGTATTCTAGGCTAAAACATTCTGTATATACTCGTATATAATTTAAGATCGTTATAAAAACTAAAAGAACCGACTTCAAAGTAGCCATTAGACGTAGTAACTATTACATAATCTGTGCCAGTAGTTAGTAGTAAGTCGTCGAGATAAGTAAATGCGTCGTAATACAAATGTTGATATATTAAAAACGGCTCGGCCGATTTCGTTAAAATTTAAATGGGACCACCTGAAAAGGGTAACCTTTGAAACAAAAAAAGAATTTTCCGAATCGGTTCAGGCATCTTCGAGTAATAAGTGAACATACATACAAAAAAAACCTACGAATTGAGAATTTCCTCTTTTTTGTTAAGTCGGTTAATAAATAAGTAAATACGTGTTTTTCAAAATTCACTCCCTATGAGTGCAATGGGGTAACAAAATCTGAAAATCAATATGGTTTTTTGAGTTTTACAAAAATTAACCCCTATTTCCCTCGGTCATGCCATAACTTGAAAATGTGTTTTTATGAAGGAAAGGTTTTTATTTTTACGAAAGAAAACTTTTAAATAAATGAAATAAGTTTTTAATTAAGGCAAGGCCGCGGGGTACTTTTAGTATGATGTAAAAAAAATACATATAAGTCGAACATATAACCTCTTCCTTTTTTGAAGTCGATTAAAAAAAGTCAAACTCGCCCAGGTCTAAGCCTGTAACTGTATAATACACACTACATACAGTCGCATAAACCGTTTATCTGCCGTGTGCAGCGAGCATAGCTCGAATAAATCAATTCTGTATCGGTCATTGTGAATAATGGCCGATATAGGTACGTAACTTTTATTTATGGACTACCTATCCATTTAGGAAGGCTTTTTAAACCGACTTCCAAAAAGCAGGAGGTTCCCAATTCATTGGGGGATGAAACAGGGGGTTCAAAGTTTGTATAAGAAACAAGATTAGATAGTCGTTTTCAGCCGATTTATAATAAGATCGTTTAAAAAACTAAAAAAGAACCGACTTCAATGCCGCGCTATTAATTTTCAGTACCAATTTTGATGTGTTTATCTCCATATCGCTGGAGATACTTGCCAGACCTCGATAAAGTTACCATGGTACCACACTTGGGATATCTCCTTTACAACAAAAAAAGAATAATCAAAATCGGTTCATAAGCGACGAAGTTATCCGCGAACAAACATAAAATATATATATATGATGTATAAATCGCGATACGTAACATACAAAAACAAAATATACGGTCGAATTGAGAAGCCTCCTCCTTTTTTGAAGTCGGTTAAAAAGGAGGAAGTTCTCAATTCGTCCGTATATTTTAACCGATTTCACAAAAAAGGAGGAGGTTCTCAATTCGTTTGTATGTTTTTTTTTTGTGTGTATGTTACGCGATTTCTCCATAAATTGTGAACGAATTCAAATGATTCTTCTTTTAATAGGTAGGATACGTTTCCGAGGTGGTCCCATTTTAATTTTGTTTTTGTATTTTACGTTTCGCGATTTATCCATCAATTGTTAATCGATACGAACGATTCTTTTTTTAATCGGTAGGGTACATTTCCAAGGTGGTCTCATTGTAATTTCATCAAGATCATGATAAGTATCTCCAGAGATATGGAGATAAACACCTCAAATTTACTACTGAAAATGACTAGAGCGGCATTTGACATCGGTATTTTTAGTTTTTGAACAATCTTAAATTATGTATTTAGGCATCATTGTCCTCACAAAAAATTATCTAGAATCGACCAAATATGAATTTTTCCGACATATTATTTGTTAGACATTCAAAGAACTTAGACATTTAGAGAGCCGAAGATCGGGCTCAGTGGCGTGTCTTGGGGGAGGCCTATGTCCAGCAGTGGACTGATACCGGCTGATAATGATAAAGATGATTTAGCGAACTAAGAAATGAGTCGGTAATAATAGAGTTCTTTTTACAAGGAACCATTGTTATGTTGTATTATATTGTGTTGTCTATAATGACTATAAATGAAGCACTTTGTAAATTGTAATTATTTTTAACCGACTTCAAAAAAAGGAGGAGGTTTCTCAATTCGACCGTATATATATATATATATATATATATATATATATATATATATATATATATATATATATATTTTATGTTTGTTCGCGGATAACTTCGTCGTTTATGAACCGATTTCGATTATTCTTTTTTTGTTCGAAAGGAGATATCCCAAGTGTGGTACCATGGTAATTTTATCGAGGTATGATAAGTATCTCCAGAGATATTGAGATAAACATCTCAAAATTGGTACTGAAAATGAATAGCGTGGCATTGAAGTCGGTTGTTTTTTAGTTTTTAAACGATATTATATTGGGAGGCAAGGGCGTTTGGTACGTTCACAACATGGCTGACACTAGATACTAACTTATAATGTTGCAAGTACAAAACTTAAAATTATCTCTAATATATTTGTGTTGCCAACAACCATGTCAACTTGATTTTAGAGATAAATTATTAATAAAACGATAATTGGTTGTAAGACACGCTACTTCACTACTCTTTGTAAAATCTTCATGCCGAGGGCATTTTAAGAAATTAGATTCTTAAGAAGTAAACTACAAAGTTATTTATTCAAAATAAACTGGCCAAGTGCAAGTCGGACTCGCACTCGTAGGGTTCCGTACCACACTACAGTATTTTATAAGATCGAGCAAAAAATTCCACTATCATTTTTCGCCAGCAAAAAATAATAATTAATAAACAATTTATTTCTTATAACGCCATCTAACGTCTAACAGAGGTGTTAGGGATCGTCATTTCAATATAACGCCATCTATGGGACGTTTACCTAACTAAGCGTTCATAGATGGCGTGAAATGCCGAAAAAAACACGTTTCTCGTATGGGGGACCTTCTATTATTTTTAACTTTATTCTGTTTTTAGTATTTGTTGTTATAGCGGCAACAGAAATACATCATATGTGAAAATTTCAACTGTCTAACTATAACGGTTCATAAGATACAGCCTGGTGACAGACGGACAGACAGACAGACAGACAGACAGACAGACAGACAGACAGACAGACAAACAGACAGACAGACAGACAGACAGACGGACAGCGGAGTCTTAGTAATAGGGTCCCGTTTTATCCTTTGGGTACGGAACCCTAAAAGAGACAAACATTATAATTCTATATTTTTAATAATTGGGAACAATATGATAAAACATTCTAAATTAATTGTAAAACCTTACGTCCAAATCTGGGCGAAGTAAATATACTAGGTTAAGTAAGTATATTCAATTCTTTATTCCTTCCATAATCATTTGTACATAAGGATCTTAATAATACTTAAATTCAAAATTTAAAACCACCCCCGACTGATTTTTATATGTATAATTTGTTCATTGAGACCATTCCAATGAGCTTAAATACGATATCTCAGACGAGGAGTTGAGAGTATTCTGCAGATTCAAGGAGATGTCTTGTCTCAGCATTAGATCAAGTTTACCATATTATATTCTTGCAGTATCATTGAAGTAACAGGATACTGAATTTCATATTAATACATTTGATTTGACTAATGTAAACTACGCTAAACAGACGGCAGTAGTGTGACAGGTAAGTAGTGCGCAGAATCGCCATTTTGATGGTTTTGACGTCCGCGGTCCAAGGACTACGAGTTTACGAAAGTTGCTATCGTAGTCTTTTCAAACGAAAAATAGCTGATAATATTTAAACGGCTGCACGGATTACAAAGCTAAGAACACTCTCGATGAAGACACATATCAAACAAATAAAAACTAAATTAAAATCGGTTCATCCGTTTCGGCGCTACGATGCCACAGACAGATACACAGACACACAGATACACACGTCAAACTTATAAAACCCCTTCGTTTTGCGTCGGGGGTTAAAAAAAGGTAACATTAGACACATGCAAATAAATAAATAGGATAATTCGACGATACTGATAATGATAAATGTAACTAAATTACTAGTTCACCTGATTTTGCCTTATTATACTCAATGACCATAATATTATTAGTATTTTTCCTCAATCCACACAGCGGCAAACAGTCCGAGGCCACAGATAAGCATAACAGTTATTACGTAACCGAGGCGTTAGTATTTAGACATATTGTTTTTGTTTACACATCAACCGGTCGACTCGATCATTCATTTGTAACCATAACTTTTAAACCTAAACCTTTTAAACGTAACATCTGACTCAGTTTTCCTCAAGCCGGCACTATAGACGGACGTCCGTTGCGGATAAAATAACACGGAAATTATATCGTGATAAATATGACTGTATGTATATAAAGAAACATCTTACATAAGCCAGTCTATTTGAAGTGCGCAAAAAGTGTAAGCAAAGTAAAACGTGTCGTTTTCTATTAACATAATGAATTATAAGGAACAGTGTACTAAAATTACCTCATTAGCGTTTTATTCACTAGTTGTAGCAGCGCTATCTACAAAACAAAACATAACCATTGTGCAATGACTCAAATATCAAGGTGAACTGCGTTTATCATACAATACCTACAGAAAAAAATCGTCAAAACAAACAGAATCGATTTTTCTATAGTACCTAAACAAAATTTTAGGCTATAATAAGCGAGAAGACTTCTACGACGGACATTGGAATAGACTACGCTTCTCAAAATTAAGATAATACCATGGATTTAGACAGTTCAGATCAACCCATCACATCATTAGGCGTAGCTGCTATTGACCTAACAGGAAAGGTTGCAATCATAACCGGAGCAAGTTCAGGCATTGGAGCATCAACCGCCAAACTCTTCGCCAAACACGGAGCAACCCTGGCAATCGTTGGAAGAAACGAAGCTAGATTACTCGAAGTAGCGACACATTGCGAAGGCACGAACGGAATCAAATCTCTATGCTTACTGCTCGACTTAACTGTCAATGGTAACTGTGAAGAAGTAGTTCGAAAAACATTGGAACAGTTCAAGAAAATTGACATATTGGTGAATTGCGCTGGGAAGGCATCTATGACTTCTCTCTTTGACACTTCAATGGAAGGATTCGATGAGCTATTCGCCCTAAACCTCAGAGTGCCCTATCGATTAACTCAGCTTTGCTCCCCGTATCTAAAACTAACTAAAGGCAATATAGTGAACGTTTTCGGAGCACCTTTAAGAGTGAGACCAGGTTTTCTGCCGTTTGCGATGATTAGAGACGCTATGGAAAGGTTCACGAAAGCTGGAGCAGTGGAACTGATAGCCGAAGGGATAAGGATGAATGCTGTAAGACCAGGACTCGTCAGGACGAACTTCTTGGAGAATTTGAACGTGGATGAGGATTGCATGGATGCAGCATATCAGAGACTATCGAATTTGGTACCGAATAACGTTATTGTGCAGCCGGATGAAGTGGCGAGGACGATTATGTTTATTGTGTCAGATATTAGCCCAAATATGGTGGGAAGCAATATTATTTTAGATGGTGGAGCTTCGTCTTATTCTTAATTAAATATAAATCCTATGAATAAGTAGTCTTTGTCGAGTTATTAAGTGCGTCGAATCGAGGCTCGTCGATTCTGACATGCCATTACAGCCCATCAATATGTTATAGGAAGTCCGAAATTCCTTTGATGCATGCCAGCGCGCTTCAGTTGGTCGTCTATTGTGGACACAGTCCTAGAGTTAATGTACAGAAAACCGATTGTTATGCTTCGTTTCGACGCGACTTATTGCATTTACATGTATGAGTTTATGTGCTTACAGTAAAGTACGCAATGGTGAGCTTCAAGTACACCAGTTAAATCTCGAATGAGCTGACAATCTATTTAAGTTTAAAGTGGTCAAATCTCTATGTAGATATTTTATAACTAATAAACACAAGGTAGTAAACACAATAATGTGATCGAAGATGGTGTACACGCTAGGCGTAAAACGGTCTGATTCTCAAGGACTGTGTACTGCCGGAACACCGTATTGTATTTACTTATCCTTCTTGCAACTCGATTTTGTACTTGGCTATAATATAAACTTTGATTTATGTGTTAAAAACTTGGCGTACTTAAATCCGTTAGGACAGAAAAGACAGTTAAAATGTCCCAAAACTGTGACTTTGACCATGACCATGGAAGTGACACCCAGAAATAATTATGATGACATAACATGTTAAGGAAAATTTGCTCAAATAAACGATATTATGATTCAACATCTGGCGCTGTTTTGGATATAAATAAAAATGTATGTATGTATGTGTGTTAACTTATAGGTCTGTATATTGCATGTAATAATATAGGTCTGAATGTGTGTCTGTGTGTGATGTCGTCCCACGGTAATTATGTCTACGCGGGAAAATCCGCGGGGCACAGCTAGTATATATCTAGTACAAACTTTTATTGACTTGCCGTGTTAGCATGTTACACACACGTCATGTTTGTATGTTTGTGTGAGTTTGTTTGTTTGTTGTTTGATTGGAAGCTACTTTAGAACCACTTCCTGACGTACGATTGGACTCAAATTTGGAATACTTGCGTATCGGTGACAATGTAATAATATGGTACCATAGAGCTGAGCTGATGGAGTCGAGCTGTAGGGACTGAGGAACTACGTAATGGCCAATGGTGGAACAGTCGAATATGTAGTATGTATTGTTGTATTGTAATGCTAGAATGTGAAGTGGCAGTGGGCTGGTCATATATGTCGCAGAACCGATTATCGCTGGTGTAGACGCGTTCTGGAGTGGAGACCACGAATTGGCAAGCGTAGTGTGGGACGCCCTGTGACAAGATGGAGCGACGATATACGCAGGGTAGCTGGCAGTGACTGGAGGAGAAGAGCTGATGACAGAGCTCAGTGGCGTGCATTGGGAGAGGCATATGTCAAGCAGTGGACTGATGTGGGCTGATGATGATGATGAATGCTAGTATGTATTGTTATTATTCATACGTTTCATTACATTTGATAATGTGATTACAAAAACTACCGAACGCAAGCCGAAGTCAGCGATTCTCGCCAAATGACCTGATTAATGCACTTCGCAATTTCAGCAGTAAATCGCATGCGAACTGATATTAAATCAGCCTTATTGAAATAGATCAATATTTTTTAATATCATTACATACAAACTAAAATTTCGGTCGGGTCGGTCGGGTCTCAAACCTAGTATCAGCGACATCCTAATCCTAAGGGTTGTCGATGTTTAGTATATATACTAGCACCTCTTGGGTAAAACGCTGAAACCTTTTTTTATATCTTATAGGCCAGCATGACCATTATTTCGCCTGGTGGTATGCGATGATGTGGTCGAAAATGGTGAACACGCTAGGCTTGGAATACTCTGTCTATTAAGGGTTGTGTGCTGCCGGAACACCGTAAGGCCGGCTCCACACGTTGGTCCCAACGCTCGTACCAACGTTGGACTGCACATTCGGTGAGGCGTACACACGTTGGCTAATAAACTAGTTGTGTCCCGTCAGGGCCAATGTGAAGATGTCCGATACAGAAATTAAATAAAATTAAATTATTGGATGTGCTTGATAAAGTTCAATAAATTCTATGACTTTTTATTTGTCCATGCCGGTGGCGATTTTGTGGATGAGGAAGCCATTCTCGCTCGACGTACGCACTCGCTGCGTGTTGTAACAGAACTGAGCAAAGCGCCAACGTGTGGACAGATTCCTTTGATGAAACCGACACGAGCCGGCCAACTACCAACGCTCGCCCCAACGTTGGGACCAATGCCATTTTCTAGATCCACACGTTGGACGAGTAGCGTTGGGGCTTATATTGGGGCCAACGTGTGGAGCCGGCGTAAGGCTATGACGGCAGATTTTCTCCTTGATGGTGGTAAGTAAGCTACTATTTGGTAGGAAATACTTAAATTTAAACTTAAAAACTGATCTATTTATAATCTGTTCATTGAAACCATACCAATGAGCCCAAACTCGACATCTCTGCTGTAAGTTAGTGAGGAGTTGAGTATTCTGCAAATTGCAGAAGGTGTCCAAGCATCAGGTCAATGCTACCATGTTCTTTCAATATCGTTGAAGTAAGAGGATACCGAATTTCGAATAGATCAGACCTTTGAAAGTTGATTTCATAACGTCATCAACTAGAAACAAGTAATATTTTTAAAAAAAACTTTTTAAACACAAGCTTTTACATAACCTAGGACCAGAGTAAATCAAGACAAATCCCTAACACGACGTGTACGGTAGAACGGATTTTCATGTATCAAAGCTAAGACCACTGTCGATTAGGAAGGACACAGATGTCCTTCCTAATCTGTCAAGTCGATTAGGAAGGACACAGATGTCCTTCCTAATCGATGACAGATCAAACAAATAGTATATTACGATACGTGTGAAGGAAGTAGTCTATTATGCATGGCGTGAAGTTAGCACCCGAGCGCAGCGGAGGTAGACAACTTACAGTCCGGCAAGTATAACTTGGCGTGTCTGTGCGCCACTGTGCTTTTATTTTGTACTTTGATAACAGTTTCTCTTAAAACACTTTTAATTACTTTTGGTATTATTAAATTATTTTAATGTAGCAGATTTATCAACAATAATGTCGCGGTAATCTCTCAAACGTCAAACTCACAGTTTCAATTAAAATAATTAGTTCCAAAAACCACCACCGCCAAGTTATACTTGTGGCACCGTAAGTCACGAGTATCGTATATTATTTTATAGCTGTCAGTGTGACATAAGCCCGCACTTTACGCTTGCTACGCTTTTCCGTCAAATATAAGATTATAGCACGGCGTGAAGTTGGCACCCGAGCGCAGCGTGCACGTGCTAAACTTCGTGCAATAATCGACAATTTAAGTCACGGAAAAGCGTTCGTAAAGTGCGGGTTTAGCTCACACTGTGCTATAAAACAAATTAAATCATAATCGGTTCATCCGTTTGGACGCTACGATTCTACAGACAGACAGACACATACACAGATACACACGTCAAACTAATAACACCCCTTCTTTTCACGTCGGGGGTTTTATCACATAAGAGTTAATGACCAACTTTACAAAATTATGACATTAAAAAAAAAAAAAAAACTTCTCGCTAGTATAGTAAAAATGCCATTCCTTTTTCCACTGGTTGCTGTGTAATATTTTGGAGAACGTGTAAGTATCTAGATCAAAATGCGGCGAGCCGTGAGAGAAACAATGCTTGTGCTTTTTCATCAGCCTGTATTATGTGTGTAGGTGTATGAGGTATACAAAAGTATGAAATGTTCACGGCCCAATTACCGACCCAGCTCTTACGACGAAAGTCTATTATTTGATAGCAAATCGAGTTATTTTAATCTTAAGAAGACTACAGCCCGGTAAACGATGTGTAGGACGCCCTCCAGCTAGGTGGAGCGGTGATTTATTTTATTTATTTATTTATGGACAAAGATAGACTGATGATGATGACTAGGAGATTATAGCACATTAAAACATTAGACACGTCCAGCGCCTCTACTTTCAGATTTTGAGACGGTATCACGGTAATATCATAAATATTAGCGCGGTATCGTCACTTATCATGAGGTTAGATTATGGTGTACGTATTCAATAATATTTAAAAAATATCAACGGAAGTAAATATTTCTTCTACTTGTTTAACTTACACTGCCTATTCATAGAATATTAGTTACAAATGCAAATTCAATTTCCTAAGTGAATGTTCGACTGATCTCAATACTCTCTAGGGACGCTTCTCGTCGAAACTTTCCCAAATGAAGTTACCACGAAAGTTTCTGAAAGTTACTGACGTATTGATAGGTCATTGAATGGGAAAAAATATGACTGTTTTTTGACAATATATTTTAAAATTTAAACTAATTAATGTCTGGCAACAGTTACACATAAATATATACAAATAATGAAGTCTATAGTCCCATTTGGTGTATAAAAAACAAGGTCCTGAGTCAACACGATAAAAAGATATGGGCAAATTTAGATTTTCACGAACACTTAAGTACCAAAATTTACCTTAATTTTCAACTTTTTTATTTTTCAGAGTTTTTCCTTTACTTGTGCTGTATGACCTTGCTTTTAACCAAAATTGACAATTCTAGGTCAAACTAGAATCATGAAATTTGGCAAGAAGCAAGGTCTTGAAGCACTTATAAAGGAATAAATCTGAAAACCGTAAATATGTAGTTTAATAACAAAAAAAAGGTAAATTTACTATTACAAACTTATCATTTGTAGTTGGTGCAATACATTTTCTATGGATCGAACTACAAATTTAAGTTTTACCTTTTACCTAGTCTGAGAAGTTGGTACGGAAGCCTCGGTGGGCGAGTCCAACTCGACTTAGACGGTTTTTTTATATCTCATGAGAATTTTCTTTGTGTATGAGCTAATTTTACGAAACTGTAAATTCTGTTATGTATTAGTATTAGTACAATTTTTATTTTATGGGAGCAACCTGAATTGTACGTTTTTTTTTATCCAACGGGCAGCAGAAAATCAATCGTGGATTATTTCCTTTGATGAAGTTTAATACTATAGCTATTTTATACACTTTCGTGTTTCGTTAATATGTATTCAATCAACATAGGTATACCAAGTGGAAAGCGCTGGTATCCAAACTCATTCATTGAAGACCTTAGAATGCCTTAGACAGGTCTTATAAATTACTCTAGGCTTAGAATGGGAACTGGCTCTCAAGAACAACTGCCGGAACGCATTAGCATGTTGGACGACAGAATTTGCAACTTGATGGTAGTAGTTGGCCAGGCGAACACTAGACTGTCCTATCACCATTTAGAGAGTTTCTTAACGATGTTTTCCATCACAAGTGCTGTTCTGTGAAATGCGCACATAAATTCCATAGAATAAAATAAAATAAAAAGACAAGCAAAAGTCCGAAAATAAAATTATGGGATGTTGCATTATTACGTCTCAAACGCTCATCATATCCTAATTTTTATCAACAGTTCACATACAGTATCATATTATAACAACATACTTCCGAAAATAGCTCCTGCATACCGAAGATAATAAGGCAAAACCAATATTCAAATTATAAGATAAAACTTTGCAAAGTAGATTATTAAAATCAGGTGGCATTGAATAATAGATAACGATAAAGCAAATTATTACACAATTATTATATAAGAACATGACTTACATGTATCTTATGACCAGAATATATATACCGTAATACTACATAACCTACTAGCGACCGATTTGATAAACGCTATTATTGTTGAAGTAAACAAAATGATAACGCGACGATGATCCACATTATACTCAGTCATAACACAACATCGTGTAGAGAAGACGTATCAAAATTATTAAACTCACGAAAAAGTCACACAAAAAAAAAGACAGTGCCGCGTTGAGTCACAGTGATATAATTATCGATAAGCTATAAATATTCAGAGAGGCAAGGTTTAAGCTGGACATTGATAATGATAACGTTGCTATTGATAACGGAAACGAAAATACACATTAAAAGAAAACAACAACGAATCAAGAATTAGAATTGCGTTAAATTTTTATTACAGAAAAATTTAATTTTGTTTTGAGACATAGAGAAGATTCTGATGAAAAGAAGCCAAACAAAAAATATCACCGAAGGAAATATAAATGATAGAGGAAGAAACAAAATAACCATGGAAGAAATAAACTTACAAGACAAAGTGGCTATCATAACAGGCGCAAGTTCGGGGATTGGTGCTGAAACAGCCATATCATTCTCAAGCTACGGAGCCAAATTAACCCTAGTCGGACGACACGAAGGCAGACTCATGAACATCGCAGAAAAATGCACTACAGTCAGCTACGTCCCTCTATGTATTCTCCTCGATCTAACAAAAGAAGGGAGCTGCGAAACTGTTGTCAAAAGAACTCTAGAGCAATACGGTAAACTAGACATACTCGTAAACTGTGCTGGCAAGTTGGTTATTTCATCTTTACACGACAAAACTATGGACGCTTTTGACGAAGTAATTAACATAAACTTCCGTGTACCATTCCACCTATCCCAACTAGCTTTACCACATTTGACGAAGACTAAAGGCAACATAATTAATATTGGTTCATCTCTATCGAATAGATTCAAACCTGGATTCTTTCCTTATACAGTGACGAAATCAGCTTTAGCGTTAATGGCAAAGCATTCAGCGCCTGAACTTCAAGCTGAAGGAGTGAGAATCAATACTATAAGTCCTGGAACTACGCAGACAAATATCTTGAAAAATTTAAACATGGGTCCCAGAGAATTGCAGAAATTAAAGCAAGAGAGAAGTGCAGAGAATATGCCTACTGGCGAAGTGATAGATCCGAAAGAAGTGGCGAATTTTATAACTCTTATCGCTAGTGATGTATTCCCGGGTGTTAACGGTGCTGAACTTCTCATAGATGGTGCGGCGTCTATGTCTTAACGGATCTCCGTACGACGTTCGCTTAGAAATACAATTTGAAGCGAATTTATGGAAGCGTAATACAAAAAAATATCAATGAAAAAGTTATAGTTTTTGACAGACAGTTACTAAATTAAGTTAAAAGTGTTTCTGCACCAAACTGTTCCAACGATCGAATATCGATTTTTAGTACAGAACAATAATTAACCATACGTCACCATACGTGTCATATTCGCCAGAAAATGCGTGATATTATAATAATATAAATAATATTGATGTATTTTTGAGACGTATCGTGAATGATTCGATATATTTTAGAATTTCAAATGGTTAGATAGTATAATCTGAAGGCGTCCCGCGTCCTATTCTTTTAGTTTTCTCTTTAGTTTCTATTTCTTGTAGTCTAGGCTGTAGTTGTACCATCCTCGACCGCATCATCACTTACCAACAAGTGAGATTGTGGTCAAACGCTAGTCTATAAGATATAAAAAAAATCTGCTTAGATTGGAACTACTTATGTTAACTCAAATATAATATGAGCTTTAATGCATATATATTTGAGTTATTATTATTTTTAAGTGTTAATAAATGTACATTGAATTGTTTCGATCTTCTCGCAGTTTAAGCAATCGCAGAAATTTAAATTTAAATTCTACGCAATAAGGATTATATTTGTTCGGAACTGAATTTTGTAACACATATGTTTGTATCAATCGTTTTATTAGACGTATTTTATACATTTTGTACAATAAATTGTTTTATATCGATGGTATTATATAACATTATTTTAATTAATTTATTATTTTAATTTATATATTATTATATATAATTTATATATTATTTTAATATATATATTATTTTAATTAATTTTTTATTTTGTTGATACACTTTAAAGTTTTTTAAATTTCTTATAAGCGTTTGACCACTAATTATTTCGCCTGCTTGTAAGCGATGATTTGGTCAAAGAAGCTCAACACGCTATGCCTAATACTAGAGTAAGTTTATTTATATTTTCTCGCAACAAAACCAATCAACATAAATTGATCAGCGTTATTTTATTGAATGAATGATGAATGATGATGAAATGAATGAATTGAATGTCAGTTTGCTTATTATTTATGCTGGGCGCAGTGAGTGAAAACCTAAATCTTGGATCGATTACTGTTCTTTCAACATATAGTGGCTCTATCACTTGGCCCAGTTTTTTGGGTAAAATGTAACACGACAAGCACGATGCCTGATGATAAGCGATGACGTCTACCTATAACAGATACAGCGGCATGGAAAATTCTGAACTGCCAGAATTTTGCTTCTCACTTAACTGCGCCTGTTACCTTGAGACATAAAGATGTTGAGTCCCACATGCACTGTAATTTCAGTTGAATTAATTGAAATTGAAATTACAGTTTAGCCATTTCAATCAAAAAACATTCCTATTTCACGGCTGAAAATTATCTGGCAAAGCGGTGGGGCGGTCCCCAGGCGGACTAGCAGAAGTCCTACCACTACAAAAACAGAAACAGAAGAATATATATTAGTACAATTAACATGACCCTTCTATGAAGTTTGTCTGATACAGTGACAATAATTTAAAACGCCCGATAGTTCAACATTTTTATCTAAATGTTCAACTAATATTATATAGAGGAAAGATTTGAAATTATGTTTGTAACAATTTAACTCAAAAACTACTAGACCGATTTCAAAAATTCTTTCACTAATGGAAAGCTACATTATCAGCCAGTAACATAGGTGCGTGTGGTACGTGGCTATATTTTATCCCCGTGATCTCACGAGAACGAGATCTACGCAGGTGAAACCGCGGGGCGCTGCTAGTTCCAAATATAATTATCTACGGAGTATCGTAAACAAATAAAAAACCTACGGGTACACCTTTACAAACGCATAACTTCTTTATAAACCCTCCGAGGTCACATTAAGATTGTAATCCAGTAATTTAGTGAACAATAACATCGCTTCGAACATTCAATTACGCTGAATTAGGTGATATTTCAGGGGAGTATTATATCGCGCGCTATAAAGAGAACAATTTATGTATGTACAAAATAGAGTAACCATAATCTCAATTCTGTGAAGTTTTATCATTTGCACTAAAACATTCTGAAATTTGATAATCTTTAAAGTTGTAATTGTATTAGGCATATCAAAATAAAGGTTCATAGACAATAATAAAATGTTAAACTTTATCGAAAGTACGATGACAAGCCTGATTCTTGTTGTTTTTTACTAAACATATACAAAAAAACGTCCGCGAAAAATTTGATGTGTACTTAAGTCACATAACTATGAAGATCAATTGCAAATGAACAAAACACGGCTGAAATTTCAAGTTACGTAAACATGTTCTTGCAATGCTTGCGATGGTGTATAATTATTTCCTAGAAACTACAACCAATCATTTAAAACAAAACATTAAAATGTGATACATGCTTTAAACATGTGGCAAGTGTTTGGCATGTCTCATAATCATAAGAATTTATTCATAAATAAAATTACACGTCAACAGTTCATCTTAATAAAATAATTAATAAAATTAATAATTCTCTCATCATAGAAAAATGGTTCAGTCTTTCAAATATCTGATAAACAATCTTCAAGCCGAGTCACCCTACCAAAGTACTCGCATCATTTTGTTTCACTAAACCAATTCGTTTCGTCTCCCACCTAATGTTATGTTTCTTACAATGTATACAATATGTTTAGGTATTTAGTGCCATTGACATTGTCTCCTCTAGATTATCTAGGTCATCTAAATATGTTCAACTATAAATATTAGCATTTAAATAGCACGACCTTTTCATCGGACGATTGCGATGTTTGTCGTATCGTGATGGAGTTATGTAAATGCTGTTTTTCGGTTGTTTTAAAATCACTCCATCTCATCATCATCTTTAACAGCCAGTATTCGTCCACTGCTGAACATAGGCCTGTCTCACTCTCCTTTAGCTCTCTTCTGACCTCGATCACCAGCTCTTTATTTCCAGCCGCTGCGCTGCCAGCCAGCTTGCGTATATCATCGCTCAGAGGACCAGAGACTATATTTAAAAATATATATATATAGGCTAGCATTTGACCACTATCACACCTGTTGGTAAGTGATGATGCAGTCGAGTATGGTAGCACGCTAGGCCTAGAATGGGAACTGGCTCTCAAGGATAGCCTGCTGCCGGAACACGTTAGATGTTTGGCGACAGATTTTCAACTTGAGGGTGGTAGCTGGCCAGGCGGACACCAGATAGTGTCCCACCACCGTGCGGGGGTTGGGGGTTTCAAAGTTTCAATCAAAGCCGACCGTTCTCCCACTACACCACTGAACCCTCCAAAATTATTTTTAAGTGTTGCGCTTTAATACATCAACAAACCATACCATAGATTTTAATTTAGATTTGTATATATCTATTACATACCCGAAATATACTGTCTTCACTTAAACAATAGAAACATGACTTACAAGAAGGCAACAATAGCACAAAGATGACTTGCCATCCTCCTCTTTAAAGGTATATCCTCTACCTCGCAGACGCTGACTTAGAACTTACCTGAAACACAGAGATAAAAGGTTTTACTAGGGCAGGGCTGTAAAATTAACTTTAACAAGGCTGTCTAGGGAGGGTTGGAAGGTTTCTTATGGGAGAAATTCAAAAGGACAAGAGTAAGAAGCAATTATGATACTTTTTAGGGTTTCGTAGCCGGATGTTATTTTAACAAGAGTTTATTTTTGGATTTGTGTGATTTTCCGTTTGATCGGTGCGATTGAGGTAATTTTATTTTATTTAAAAAAAATTGCAAGGTTTAACCATTTACGACGACGCCGATTTACTTCAAACAAAAAAAGTGAATGTTTGATATTTTATTCGACTAATTATTTCGCATCGACTTATTAGTCCTGTATCGTACAGTAATAATTTAAGATCGTTTAAAAAACTAAAAGAACCGACTTCAAACGTCGCGCTAGTCAAAAAAGCCAGCAAGCCAATATCTTATCATCGAGATATATAAATGCAACATAATACAAATATTGATATATTAAGACATAATTCAAGATCGTTTAAAAAAACTAAAAGAACCGACTTCAAACGCCGCGCTAGTAAAAAAAGCCAGTAAGCCAGTATCTTATCATCGAGATATATAAATGCATCGTAATACAAATGTTGATATATTAAAAACCGCAGTTAACCGCAACTTAGTTAAAATTTAAGATTCCGACGAATTGAGAACCTCTCCTTATTTCTGAAGTCGCTTAAAAATAACCTGAACCCTAAGTATTAAATTAAAATTTTAAAGCTAGAAGCTTGAAATTTATTTTTGGGCTGTTGTTTCGATATAAATAAATATAGTTATAAATATGAAAATACGGGACTTATCGCGCCTAAAACATAAATTTTATTTAACTCATATATATAAATAAATATGACATAAAGTTTGTGTAGGGTAAGGGGGAGTGGAAGGGGAGGGGAGGGAGAGTTGAGGGGGTGCGGAGGGGGAGCGGAGGAGAGCTATAGGGGAGTGGGTGTGGAAGTGAGGGGAAGGGGGAGAGGGTAGGTAAGTGAGGGGAAGGGGAGGGGGTGAGGTGGAAGTGAGGGGGAAGGGGGAGGGGAGGGTATGTGAGGGGCGGAGGGAAGGGGGGATTAGCGTGGCGTGGTAAGGCGCGGTGTAGTTGGGATACGTATGTGTCTTATTAGTTAATGCTACCCAAAGACACTATTCCACGCGGACGAAGTCGCGGGCACAGCTAGTCGCAATATAAATTATCTTATTAACTTGAATTAAAATTACAAATCTTTATGTCTCAACGAGGTAACAGGCGCAGTGCAGTAATGTGCAAAATTATGTCAATCCAGAATTTTGCACGCTCTTATAATATCAGTAATAGGTAGACGTCATCGCTAACCATAATGCGAGCGTCGTGCTTGTCTTGTTACTTTATATTATTATAAAATCTTGAGTAGATAAGCACCAAAATCAACCTTTGAGACCCAGAATAATGAATAATACAAGCTTTGAGTCAGTTATGTTGGAGACAGACATACTTCATACATTTAATAGATTTTGTATTTAACTTCCTAATAATATCAACCCACATAATAAAATAAACGCGTCAACTATATATTTATCTAATTAATTGTCCAATCACCCCATCAATCCTGGCAACACTGTTAACAATAGGAAGTGCTAAATGTCAATGCACATCAACATACAGGGTGACCAGTCCTACGGGAGTATTATAGTAAATATTCTGTGTTAATTGATTATTGAGCTAGTCGTTTGTCTGGTCTGGATCTGGACGCCCGATACAATTTTCATGAAATGGGCAGAAAAGCAAAGGAAGTGTTAGAGTCAATTTTACCGGTGCCTGATATTAGTAACTCATCTGATAGATTTTTGACATGGGGACATACGTCAAATAACTATCTGAAGTTTTGTCAGGAACTGATAAACTGTCCCTGTAGAGTGATGAGATATCGGACAGAAAAAGACAGAATTTAAAAACAACGTAACATAACAAACAAATATTTCGAGCACGCCATATTTGTTATAATTCTTTTTCTCAGGAAAACGTTGAGGTATAAAGTTGAAATTTATAATTAATACTCGAGTCTACGGTCATTTACAGCTGTGAAAAAAAATAAGTTTATAATTCAGCGTGCTCGAAAGATATGGCCGTTTATATCGCAATTTTTCTCAAGTTTAGCGATTTCATAAGAGAAAGGAATGAACACTCATAGGGTACTTCCCGTTGACTTAGAATTGAAGAAGCAATATCTTGAAGCACATATGAAATAAAAATTGAAAACCGTAAACATATAGTTATATAGTAACAAAAGAAGCGATATAACTATTACACTATATATATATATATATATATATATATATATAACTTTAAGGTGTCAAAATGTAATTTCTGTTTTTTTGATAAAATAAATAAACTATAAACTATTACAAAATTATTATTTGTGGTTGGTGCAATTACTGTGTCTAGGAATCGAACCGCAAAGTTAATTTTATCCTTTAACCTAGTTGTCTTTCAGATAGAGCAATAATGTCTACAAGTATGCACTATGTACGGAACCCTCAGTGCACGACTCTAAAAATAATATGCCGTTAATAAAAGATGTTAAGCCTCACAGGGCTGTAAGTATTTTTTATATCGCCCCTTTGAAATGCGCGCAATACACAATTTTGAATAAAAAAATCCATAGGCGAGGATTTAAACCCCCTACCTGAGGCGTCAAAGCCGATCATTCTCCACTGCGCCACTAGGCCCTCACCGGACTGGATTAGGTACTTGAATTAAACACCCGCAAGCAGAGCATCCTGTATATAGAAAGTCAGTAAGATGACGATAGAAATGATGCGTGCGTCGATCGGGTGCCAGACCAGGAGCAATGGTTTTATTTAGTGATGGTATTCAATCCGCTGCCAAAGGAACTGGAGCGGAATCCGGTGAGTGGCCGCTATGAGAGCGGGAAGCGATTTGAGGCTTGGTGCTAGTGGTAGCGGTAAGCGATAATTGTAGCAATTACTTGCAAACATAAGTATGTAGAGGTCAAATTTATATACTTAGTATTTTATTATTAAAAATAAATAAATTATATTAATTCAATTAAAAAAATATATGTAAGGTATTTTTTAATATTACTTAATAATGAATTAATTATAATAATCTCGCCTGGTGGTAAGCGATGATGTGGTCGAAGATGGTCAACAAGCTAGGCCTCGGCTAGAATACTTGACTTTCGAGGGCTGTGTGAACACCGTAAGGTTATGGCAGGAGATTTTCTCCTTGGTGGTGGTAAGCTACTTTTCAACCGACTTCCAAAAAGGAGGAGGTTCTCAATTCGTCTGTATGTTATTTCTGTATGTATGTTACGCGATTACTCCATCAATTGTGAACCGACTCGAATGATTCTTTTTTTAATTGGTAGGGTACATTTTCAAGGTGGGCCCATTGTAATTTTATAGAGATCTGATAAATACCTCCAGAGATATGACGATAAACGTCTCAAACTTTCTATTGAAACTGACTCGCGATGCATGGAAGTCGGTTGTTTTAGTTTTTGAACTATCTAGCAACTCAGGCGGAAGATCGATATAACATGCAGCTACCACACCGTTAGGAACCGCTCACCACTGTAACTTGCACCACACCCTACCACTAGCACCTTTCTAAAGACAAAGCTATTCCGTGTGATATGTGTAACGACCTAACCGTTTAATTTTAATTACGGTATTGTTATTTCGTTGTGATAGTATTTATTATTTCCTGTGCTAATAAGCAAAGGAAGGTAGTATTTACGAGTATAAAATCCTTGATACATTTAATAACAAAAGGGTAGTAGGTAGTAATTCATGATTTTATGGGTGAGGTATTTCGATTATATTTATTGAAAACGATATAATACATAGAATACAAGTAGTTCTATGAGAAGAGTAGACCTCGCGTGCACTTATAAAAATAATATATATATATATATATATAATCCGTATATAACGCTACAGCAAACTTCACCCCCTCTCTCCCCTCCACACCTCTTCTTGGAAATTTTTGCGCCACATCCTATGAAGAATGAAGTCCTTATAGTGCCTCTCAAATATGATTAAAATCCGTCGATAAACAACGCTTCCCCCCTTTTCCCCTTCCACTCCTTCTTTTAGATGTTTTTTCTTCCCGTAGTCGGGTAAAGCTATAAGACAATGTTGCGCTATAATTGGACTAATGTACGACACAAATCATAGTAGTCAGACAGACTCGAGATAACATTAATTATATATCAAAATAGATGGAGCGAATTGAGAATTGATGCCGTGGAGTTGTGAAACTATCACTTTGTTACATATGACATATTTAGTGAGAGGTCTTCTGAAAGTCCGCCTGGGGCGGTACCATTGTTGTTAGTGAAACTGTGAAATATTAATATCTTTGGGTTCGATGTAAGGTGCCCAGTAAAATGAAAGGTCCTAATACAAAGGTGTCAAGTGCAATAACAGTGCGTTTGAGACTTTACATCTTGATGTGGTAGGAGCACTACATCTATGTTCCGCCTGACTTGCTACCCAAAAGTAGCTTACCATCATCAAGGAGAAAATCAGCCGCCATAACCTTACGGTGTTCCAGCAGCACACAGCCCTTGTGAGTCAGACCATTCTAGACATTGCGTAGTTTAGCGTAACGTTTAGTACACAATCTTTGACCGCATCATCACTTGCCAAAAAGTAAGATACACTATTTATAAAGATATCTATCTAATACTATAAGAATCTTTGTCCTGACATACTGACTGACTGACTGACTGACTGATAGACAACGCACAGCCTAAACCGCTGTACGTAGGTATCCGCTAAGAAAGGATTTTCTAAAAATTCCTCCCGGATACGGAATGGGGATTCAAAGTTTGTATGGCAAAACAAGATGAGATAGTTTGTTTTATTCGAAACTTTACACACGAGTACTTCTGTAAATAAATAAGTAATTACGTGTTGTAGGTTTTTTTGAAATGGGGTAGGTAACAAAGTCAAAAAATTTGGGTTTTTCGGGTTTTATAAATATGAATTCCGATTTGCCTTAGAGACGCGTTAACATGAAAACGGGTGATCCGATTTGGCTAATTCTTATTTAATGTCTTTAATGATAGAATCGTTTTTACAAAAGAAACGTTTTAAGTAAATAAAAGGAGTTATTAACTCGGGCGAGCCGCGGGGCACTTCTAGTAAAATATATAAAGATAGATAAATAAAGATATACTCGCCTATACGATACATAGTATGTTTTTGGGTTGGAAGTGTAAGGTTTCCAGTGAAATTGAAATTACAGGGCGTTTGAGACTTTACTTCTTTATGTTATAGTGTGACAAGCGACGCAGTGACGCGGAAAATTCTTACAATCTACATCACACAAAGCACGGTCAGACATTTTGTAAGTACAGGTCAACTCGGCGAAGACCGGCATACTTTATTAAAGTAATTACAAATGGACTTATTTTGGCTATTCTATAACCCTAAACTCAAATTTGGGGAAACTATATAATAAGATATTTAGTTGACCTGACAAGAAATATGTCAAAATGATATAGAAAGCGTCAGTTCCTGAAATAAATACCATTTTTGAAAATACGGTGCAAACAGACGGATTTTGCTCCAATGTCGGATAAGACCGTCTAGTGGCAAATTTACCTAGTTACTGATAGTTTGCGTACTTACAAATAGTGTGTACGAATACCAGCGAATACCAGTTCCTGTAACAACTTAATTTGTGTACCCTAACTCTTAGGAATAAGGTTTTAAATAGCTAATTTCGGGAGATGCAGCATTTGTCGGGTAAGACCGGCATACTTTTAACTTTCAGGGGTATAAAACATATTACTCACTTTGAATAACAACGAATATATTTTTATAGTACAATTTATTACAAGAACATATAGACACACGGACGGACGGACGGACGAATGGACAGCAAAATCTCAGGAAGTGTTCATTTGGTACCCTTTGGGTTCGGAGTGAGGGAGGCCTGACCAAAGGTCGACGACTTCTGAAAGTGGCGAAGACCGGCATATGACATTTATTACCCTCCACAACCTAGATGGACTTCTCCTCTACATATTTTGACGTTAGTTTTTATTTTCATCAACCATAACTTAGAAAAAAACGTAAATAATACTAATGTAATGTACTAATTAAATAGATATATTCAATAGTTACTATTAGTTGATACTGTGACGCAAATACAAGGTCGCACTCGAGGCATGAAGCGCATTTTGAACGTTACCGACGTTGTAACTAGGTTTAATCTCGCCTTTTTGCTCTCAGGGAGTGCAATTTCTGAACTTGTACTATTCATTATTCTGTGCCTCGGGTTGGAAATACTAGTCAGCGCTGAGAGAAAGCATGCCGGCGAGATGTAGTACTTAGAATTGTATGATTCACGACCTGCAGTGGACGGACAGGATACATAAATACACTTCATTGTAGACGAATAGGTGAACTGCGGTAATAAATTGGGGCTTTTCTTTAAAATATACGCCGCTAATTGCTTCGCCGAATTCCGCCATGTTGTAATTTGGAAAATAAGTCAAAACGGTTGCACAGTCTCGCTTAACACTTATATTTTATTGATTTTACTTTTAGATTTAGAGATAGCGTGTTCACGGTCTTCAATTACTTTACACCGTTGCTTAACAACAGGTGAGATAGTGGTCAAACGCTAGCTTATCATATAAAAAGACTTTTATATCAGACTACATCGTAACTTATCATTACGCTATATCTTGTGATAAGAATCAAATCAGCTAATACAGTTAAGGATAGGCTTGTATTGAAGAACGATACGCTCAAGTACAGATCTGGTCTCAGACATAAAATCAAACCTAGATTATAAATCATTCATTTCATGCTTGGACAAAAAATAATTAAAAGTACTCTTAAGAGTAGATTAATGATCAATCTTGAGTATCTTTTTATATAGAAACTATAATATGACCGACCTTCAGTCTACAAAGTAATGAAAATGATGAACTAGCCATCATCATCATCTTCCTACCCTTATCCCACTTAAGTGAAGTCGGTGCAACATGTCATTCTCTTCTATTTGGGTCAATCTGCAGTAATTTTCGCATCCACTCCTTTTACATCTATATTTTCTATAACCCAGTCCATCCACACTTTAAAACGTAACTAATATAATTTATAATTAAGGTAGTTTAAAAACTAAAACAACTGACTTCCATGCCGCGCGAGTTAGTTTCAGTAGCAAGTTTGAGACGTTTATCGTTATATCTCTGGAGATACTTATCAGATCTCGATGAAATTGCAATGGGGCCACCTCGGAAATATAACCTACCGAAAAAAAAAGTACTCGAATCGGTTCACAATTGAAGAAGTAATCACGTAACAGACACAAAAAGAAAGAAAAAAAACATACAGACGAATTGAGAACCTCCTTCTTTTTGGAAGTCGGTTGAAAATAGAAAAAAAAACTGAATTTATTCTGGATCTTGTGATCCTATATAAGAAAATTCGCTATACAATATGTCTCGTTAGACCTCAGATATAAATAACCGGCCAAGTGCGTGTCGGGCCACGCGCAGTGTAGGATTCCGTAGTAGCTTGTTATTCAATGCAAGTCTTTACCCGTTATACAGAAGCAACTAGGTACTCCGTCCTTGTCACTTTAAAGAATGTATTCTACGGATTTTGTATTTGGTACAAAATTATCCAACACCCAAGTTCAACGACTATTACTGCTAAACTAATAAAGTTATCTTAACCGCTATAATTTTCCTTTTAAGTTCATGAAATGCGCTATTATCACGAATTTTTTTTAGATTTATTCAAGCCCGCAATTTAGCTTTTAGAGGGGGTGGGGACGCCCTACTGGAACAAAAATTTGCACTATATAGTTTAATATTTTGTAAATGGAGCATTCAATCGAAAAATAGTATTAGCAACCCTTAAGTCATTTTAAAAGACCTATTCAACGATACCCCACACGATGGGGTAGACGATGTTAAAAAATTTCATCCCCACTTCTCATAAACCTAAAAAAAATATTTTTCACAATTTTATTTCAGCACTTTGTCGGCGTAATTTATATACATACCCACACAAAATTACAGCTTTCTAGTATTAACGGTCTCTTAGCAGAACCTCGGACAGACAGACAGACGGACATGACGAAACTATAAGGGTTCCTTGTCAGGACTACGGAACTCTAAAAAAACTAGATTTAGGTATCTGTGAGTTGAACCAATAGTTTTCTTCTAGCTCCCTGCCTTTATTTACTATTTTTAACTTTCTAAACTAAACCTCGAAACTAAACTAGAAGAGCAAATATTCACAATGACGATTTAGTATAGATAAATCCAAAACAATATTAGCAGTAAAATGGCCTTAACTAATAGACGGACAGGTTCTAAACTTGTCAATAAACATTATGTAACATAAACTAATCTGGGCTTAGGATTCCTTTCAACACATTAGGGCAGACTGCCAGTTAGATAGTCATTATAATTCAGTATGGTCTGTTGATTGTGCTAAATATTTTGACGTCTTCAATACATTTCCGGAGAGCAATCGTTGCAAAATGATACATATTGTCTTGAAATAAGGCTTATAAAATGTTGTCATCACATAGCAATAATTCTAACTCGATTTAAGAGGAAAGATCGTCAATTTTTGCAGTAGTTATTCAGTTTATCCAAAATATTTGCCTATATTCAACCAAAACCTTCAGGCCAATTTGCCTCTTCAAAAGTTTAAATTATAATGTGAAAAAGCTGTCCAATCTCGACCTTCATTATTACCACATATCAGTTACAGAATCGATGTAAAAATATATGAAAGTGGAATTTAATTTCCGTGCAACACATCCGCTTCGCTCGGCTATCGGTACGCGACTGACGGTAGCCGGCCGCCGCTGTGCCGGAAATTTAAACTTTTGCGACTACCCTCGCTTTTTAACTTTGTTAAAATTGTTGTGTGATGAAATTGATATCTCCAGGAAATTAGTTCTTTGATTTTTGTTGGTTTTGTTTTACTAAAGCGTTTTTGTGATATGAAGCTAATTTCTAAATTTCGGTCCCAATTTCAACAGGTCTCTACAAGTTACGCAACGTCGTTCCACCTGTTTATAAAATGAGTGTCCTGAAAAGCACATTATATCATAAGCAGCGGTGTCACTTTTCATCAGGTAAAATGATGGTCAAATGCTTGGTCTTTGAAGTGAAAACATCTTTAGCACTTTTTGGGTGAACAAAAATCGTGGAAGTCGAGTCAACGTCACCGAACTCTTTCCTTAAATGAGCTATATGTATAAATGTACTTGTTGGCGACAGGATATCCAAAACGGAGGTGTACCACGTCCTTTTGAAGAGTGGAAGCGTGCTGTCGTGGATGTACGTGGTAACCTCGATTCCTGGGTCAACTGGTACCGCGATTACGCGGCGTTTCTAAGGGTGATTGTATTTGGGGAGACTAAGAGGTTAGGCACTCACTTCGTATGATTTATGAATCACCTGAACAAGTTCACATGCGAGTGGGGTTTCCTATTCTACTAAACAAAATGGCCATTCTACTTAACAGAAGTTGGTACTTCCTTGACTCGATGTGAAGTCCACGGCATGGGTGTTCGACGATAACTCCAAAGGTTCCCAAGTACACGAGGTTAAATCGAAGGTAATTACGACTGCGCCCGGTTGCGCTCGAGTCGCGTACAATAACTTGTAAATTTGCAAGGTTATGATTACATTAAAAACAACAAAATGCATACGCGATGCCAAAGCAAAAACGATTCGTCACCTGAATGATTCACACAGCTGGGAGCCGGCGAAAATCACAGACCACGCTAAGTGATCACAGACTAACTCACTCGCGTTTCATTGCACCGCGTATGGCGCGGAATCAAATTTGGTACGGGACGAAACAGTACTTTTTGGGTGAACAAAACGCGTAAAACTCGCATCATCGTCACCGCACGCTTTCCATGAGCTATATGTATACTGTATATCTCGACGATACATTTCACGAATATTATGTTTCTTTGAAGTGTTACACACTTTATATTGTTGTAAATTGTTAAACAAAATCCAAAATTACATCGTACCGACGGGACTTGAACCTCTTGGATAACATGTCCAGGTGCTCTGTCAATTAAGCCACGGTTCGATCTATCGTTACGACGAAATTAGTGGATTGCAGTTTTAACCCAATTATGCATTGGTGGCGCCAACTATAACTACTTATTTCGAAAGTTAATCATTCGGAAGAAATCATTACAGTTATCAAATCTGACGAGAGATGTTGCACTGCGTAAATCAAATATTATGTTTCTTTGAAGTGTGACACACTTAATATTTTTGTAAATTGTTAAACAATTCACAAGTTACTTAGTTTCAACTTCTATTGGCAGTCCCCAAAGACTACCCCGCATGTTTTTTTTTAACTAAAAAATGTTTGTTATATTTTACAACAGCCTTAATTTTAACCAGATGAGTGGATTCTGAATGTATCACATTAACCAATAAAATAACTCATTTATGTATAATCTCCATTTACAATTCCGATTTTAACGATGCCCCAGAAGAGCAATTAATATATTTTATTGAGGATAATATTATAAGCCTTGGTAATAAACTGGTCTGCAATTAATATTACCAAATAACGAATAATAACTACTTAATACTAAGTTTATTTGAATATTAATGTAACGAGTAAATAAATATTTTTTCATAGCACGAGAAATCAGATCTTGTCAACTTTGAGCAATCTACTGATAACACAAGTGGTTCGCACTATCCGTCTAGTAAAAGCATGCTGACAAGCAAACTAACGCGATATCATTCAATAGAAAGTGATTCTTTTATAGGAGAAGAATCAAGATTCAAAGCATTTATTCAGTATGT
Organism: Cabera pusaria; assembly: GCA_954871355.1. Classification (NCBI taxonomy): domain Eukaryota; kingdom Metazoa; phylum Arthropoda; class Insecta; order Lepidoptera; family Geometridae; genus Cabera; species Cabera pusaria. The sequence continues at coordinate 3,469,950 of OX940910.1, forward strand.
AGGCAGTATTAATATACGCACATATACACGACAAAAATCATGAATCATAACCAATTATCACGTAAAAATAACAAAAGCAGAATTTTAACGCTATGAATTTAAAAAACCCCAAAAATAATGAACCTTTCAGCTGTCATCGAATCGTTTACGTCAGACTATTAAAAAAAATAACCGGCCAAGTGCGTGTCGGGCCACGCACAGTGTAGGGTTCCGTAGTAGCCTGTTATTCAATGCAAGTCTTTACCCGTTATAATCAAGCAACTAGGTACTCCGTCTTTGTCACTTTAAAGGATTTATTCTAAGGATTTTGTATTTAGTACAAAATTATCCAACACCCAAGTTCAATGACTATTACTGGTAAACTAATAAAGTTATCTTAACCGCTATAATTTTCCTTTAAAGTTCATGAAATGCGCTATTATCAAGAATTTTTCCAGATTTTTCAAGCCAGCAGTTTAGCTTTTAGAGGGGGGGACGCCCTACTGCAACAAAAATTTGTACTTTAAAGTTTAATATTTCGTAAATGGAGCATTCAATCGAAAAATGGTATTAGCAACCCTTAAGTCATTTTAAAAGACCTATTCAACGATACCCCACACGATGGGGTAGACGATGTAAAAAAATTCATCCCCACTTCTCATAAAGGGGAGCTACCCTAAAAAAATATTTTTCAAAATTTTATTTCAGCACTTTGTCGCCGTTATTTACTCGTATTTACATACCCCCACAAAATTACAGCTTCCTAGTATTAACGGTCTCTTAGCAAAACCTCGGACAGACAGACAGACGGACATGACGAAACTATAAGGGTTCCTTGTCAGGACTACGGAACCCTAAAAAATTAAAGTGGGTTAAAACCAACCACACATACATGTAGGTAACTGTGTGTTTCATTACTTCAGACAATAGGTGATAAGGAAGCGTTTGACCGCTACCTCAACTGATGTTAAATGATGAAGTGATCAACGATGTAGAACGCTTGCCTAGTATCAGTCTTTTGTCTCTTGAAATTGAAGAAAAAGTGACATATATTTTATCCAACCGCTAGGCAGGCAGTAATAAATATGTCAGAGAAAAAAAAACATGCAATGTAATATGAGGTGTCTATTTGGTAAATTGAAAAATAGCGATGGAATAAAGTCAAGAAGCTCTTCAGAGCATTCCCCATTATAAAGCCGTCATTGTTTACAACTTAACTACATTTGCGATCGAAATGTCGTCGTGAGTTCGATCCCCACCTATTGCACATATTTAGCTTAGCTTACCGCAGCATATTTAGCTTAGTTGAAGGGGTTAACAAGAATACTAGTAATGTGCAAGCCACATTGCTAGTAAGCTTTAAAAAAAAACATGCGGGGCAGTCTTTGGGGACTGCCGATAGAAGTAAATACTAAGGAACTTGTGAATTGTATCTTCGAGATATACGGTATATTTACGTAAGCACATAGGAAGCGTGCGGTGACGGCAAGTTTTAAGCTTTTTGTTTACTTAAAAAGTACACATATATACACAGTATACATAATAGCTCAGAAAGCGTTCTGTGACGATGACGATTTTTGCTCACCCAAAAAGTGCTCAACACGCCTAAAGAAGTCACTTCAAAAATTAAGTCTCATTCACTCTGAAAACTAGATGTATTAGAACATATTAAAACAAATCACACCGTCCATTAGCCGCCTAACATATGTAAAACGTTTCCTTCCAGGAAATAGCTTTACATTACAAAACCAATGTAACTTGACCTCTGCCTAAATTGATCGAATTGTACAAAACCACTAATGGATTCGTACAAAAAAAAAATTTAAGATTACAAAATAAAACAAAACTGATTTTAAATTCCGCTCTAGTCTAACTCTAAATGGGTCCCCTGAGGAAGTGGAAAGACCCTTTCAAAAAAAAAATTTCGAAAGCGGTCCAGTCATCCTAATCGAGGAATACAACCTATACAAACAAAATAAAAAAATGTGACTAATTATGTACCTCCTTTTTGAAGTCGGTAAAAACTGACTTCAAATGACGCGCTACTCATTAACCGACTTCACAAAAAAGGAGGTTCTCAATTCGTCTGTATGTTTTTTTTTTTTTTTTTTGTGTATGTTACGCGATTTCTCCATCAATTGTGAACGGATTCAAATGATTCTTTTTTTTTTTTCAGTATTGAATTTGAGGTGTTTATTTGATGTGTATTTATATATATTTTATATATAGATTACTTATCAGATAATATATTATGTAGAATATTAACAAAACCTTGCCAAATTGGGATCAGTCGATATTCAGAAAATTGCGGACATACATAATTACGAATCGCATGCATTCCTAACATACATTCCTACATCCTCCTACTTTTTAAGTGGCTTAAAAATAAGTAATACTTTTCATTCGATAAGGCCTCGATATTATCTCGATTTAAACCAAAGAAAAATCCAATATCCGGACAACAAATAGCTCATTTTACACTGGTCGAAGTTTGGCCGTGATCCAACTTGGACAAGATTGGTCATTGTACCCTTTTGCTATTGAAAAATATTACTTAATCTAAGCATTATAGAGATGAAAACTGATATAGAGCAGACCAGCAGAGTTATTGGAATTTGATAGCTTTAGAGAGTGGATATTCAGGCGAACGGTATTAGAACGATATTGATGCAAATTTTGTATGCAAAATACGGTAATGCCATTTCGACGGTTTAAAGAATATTAGATCTTTTGAAGTAAAACTCCTTTAGGCGCTCTAGGGTAAAATTTGACGGACGTTACGTAGCGTCACGGTCCGAATCAACGGAAGTGACGTAAGCGTCATGTTATCTATACTAATATTATAAAGAGAGAACATTTGTATTTTTGTATTTTTGTATGTTTGTAATGATTTGGCTCAAAACTACTGAACCGATTTAAAAAATTCTTTCACTAATACATAGAATGGACTTTCGGAATGAAAATACTATATATTATCCCGTTTAAATCAAAGGTACATTCGTGGAGACCTAATTTGCAACCTAAGTCGGCAAAAAAACGGTCGAAAAAACACGTTTCTTACGAACGCTGCTTAATTGAAAATAAATAGAAGAATATTTTCTATGCAAGAGTTGTACAACTTAATAAGACCTACAAAAAAGCCCGCGACAGCATATGTCTATCTCTTAAGGTTGACTCACAGTAACCATTTTAATCTTAAATTTTTTGTTAAAAAATATTACATAACTTCCAAGGCTATTTTCAAGTATATAGTATTAATCCTTATCCAAATAATTACGTTAATTAGCATAGCCACATATTATAGATTAAAATTGTCCTTTACAGTATATAATTCAAATGAAAACTCTAGAAGATATCACGAGTTTCACATACAGGCATGGCAAAATTAATGAAATATTTGCAGTGAAACCACAGATTAGGTTATAGTTACAGCGAAAATTTTACTATAAGCTTAGCTATGCTGTAGATCCCCACCGATCACAATCAATTTGAAGTCAATATAGTATAATAATATGATCTATTGTGTAAAATAATATTCATCTATATATATAATAATATAATATTTTAAACCACCCCGACTGATCTATGTGTACCTAATATTTTCATTAAAACTTATTATTAGCTAGAAAAAAGCTCATCGTTTTATAACGATCGAACGAATTTTCATGAATCAAAGCTAAGAAAACTCTATAAAACATCTATCAAACAAAAAAAAAACTATGAATAATAAAAACAAAATCGGTTCATCCGGTTAGGTGCTTAGATGCTACAGACAGACACACAGATACACACGTTAAACGTATATTACCCCTACATTTTGCGTCGGGGAACGCCGTAAGGTTACGGCGGCAGATGTTCTCCTTGGTGGTAAGCTACTTTTTGGTAGATTTAATGATCCCACTACCACTGTACGAAAACTCATGATTTATGAATGCACATAAAACTTTCATTGGTAGGTATATAGCTAGGATTAGAACCAACGACCGTCGGGTCAGAATCAGGGTAACTATCCTTTACGCCAAAGGGCCGTCCAATATCACTACGTAAGTATTATAAAACAAAGTCCATCACTGCGTCTGTCTGTCTGTTCGCAATAATCTCAATAGCTACTGAACGGATTATCATGCGGTTTTTACCAATAGCCAGAGCGTTTATGAGGAAGGTTTAGGTGCATAATTCGTTAAGGTTTTGTGTGAATTGGATGAAATTTGACGATGATTGTTAAATATGTTCATATTTTATATTCGATGCAACAAACTGATGCAAATTTTGTAGGCATATATGTTCTACCCGTGCGAAGCCGGGGCGGGCTGCTAGTATTTTGTATTTTTAAACGCCCTCTATTGTAGAACGGCATAACTACGAAGACGTATTCGCTATAATTCGGGCATTCGAGCCGCTAAGTTCAACTGATGAAGTTGTACGAAAAAATAATAAATGGCGTTAAGTAATAAATTGAATGAATTTGTAAGTTTTACTTCTAACGCGTTCCTACTTTTTATTTTTAAATAAGAGCATTAAACTCTGGTAGGAATATAATACGTTTGTGCAACGTTGATCGTCTTATAATATGCTTCGTAGCAAAGTCGTAATGATAGTTCACAAGACAGATACGAAAAATAAAGAACTTTCTTCCCCCTCCTTTTTTTCTTAAGCAGAAGGTCCTTTCACTATCAATTTTAACTTGGTTAATTATGTTATTATTTTCTTTAGTACACTGTGTAATTCTAAAATTCACAACGTGTTTATATTATCGTCCACCAAAATAACCCCAAAATTTAAATCCGTCCGCTTCAGTGCGGATCAAAATAACTATTTCCATAGAAATGTGATTAGTAGTATCGTCGGCACAGCAACAGTTCTTGTTTCATGGATGACAAACAGTGAACGTTCAATGAATTCGAGGGTAGAGCCTATGCAAAGAGAGAATCGTCGTGGAGTTACGATGAACTAACATTCAAAGGTAAGGAAGGAAGGTACATACCTACCTAGTAGCACACGATAATGCTACGAGTAGGTAGGTAGTATCAATCATGTTTAGGGTCAGATCAAACCGCGACGCGACGCAACGCGGCTTGCACTTATTAAGACAGTGATACAAAAAGGAACTTTATTTACTATACAAAAAGATACACATTTCATTAAGTTAGTTCGGACGCTTCAAACTGCGCCGCGCGCCGCCGCGCTGCATCGCGTGGCTTCTGGCTGCGCTGCGCCGCGCAGCGGAAGCGGGAAGCGGCGATAAACGATTGAACTTTACTAACTACAAAATAAGATACATATTTCGCTGCGATAATTTGGCCGCGCCGCATGCCTTGCTGCGTCTAGCTGCACCGCGCTGCGCCGCGCGACTCCAAATGCATCGTCGCGTCGCGTCGCGTCTCGTTGCGTCGCGTCGCGGTGTGAACTGACCCTAAGTCGTACTAGTACTACAAATTCGGATTCGGAAACTGCCTTTCCTTCGACTCAGATCTTTGCAATTCACAATGCGTAATATAATAATAATACATAACTTTTGATATATGATAAACTTTGATATATTTATAGTCACGCCTACAATAAATAACCGACTCTAATCAACAAAATGCCGAATATTTTAAAGTTAAACTCCCAGTATTTATCTTGAGATGATTGCAAAGTTCGAGTAAAACTTCGCGATAGGGGCTGGTAGTTCGAAAATTGATATGGCTCGCGGCGCGCGGCGGATCTTTGATTGCCGTTTATACTTCCTTTCTTGCTCTTTGACAAGTTTCTGGAACAATTAGACAGGTTTCATGCTTCCGCTTTATAAAGATACTGAAGGCTTTTACTAACTTATTCGTTAGTAAAAGTGCGCGTTGGCCCTGCAAAGTGTTGCTAATGATGGTGGAACCGGCTCGAACGACCATTTTCAAAAGTACTGATTATTTTGTATCGAATGGTAAAAAAGTTAGTGTGGGTAGTTGATAATTCCAAATATTAAAAACTTGTTTCATACTTTGGAAAATATTTTTCTTATATATAAATATATACATATAGATATGATATCTAGAGTTAATCCAAATTCGGTGCAAAGAGCCGAAGATCGGGCTCAGTGGCGTGTCTTGGGGGAGGCCTACGTCCAGCAGTGGAATGATACCGGATGATAATGATGATGATGGTTCTTTATAAATAGAATGGTGCAAAAAGCGCACCGATATTCAAATTAACAGCAATGCTGCAGTTTTCCGGCCTTTAAAAAAAGGCCAGCATCTAAACAACAAACACGTCAAGCAAAAATGCGGAAATCTCGTTACTCAGACTCCGATGCCATATTGTCATAGCACACATAATCCAACCAGCCAATATCCATTTGCATAAACCGGTATGCGCCGCCAAAATCCGGTCTAAACCAGATCGCGGCGGTATTCCGGTCATAATTACCGCACGTTGGCCTGTCAATATGTCCGACGGTCTGTCACTTGCGTGCTATACAGGGAACGCGAGGTCTATCGAGTTTAGTTACTATCTTTGGGAAATTAATGGGGAATTGAACCTGTACTAACTGTCACGAATAACTGATTAGCATCGATGTTAAATGTAAACCTACTTACTGAACTGAACAAGAAGAAGCTTAAAGGATTACTAATAAACTGGCCAAGTGCAAGTCGGACTCGCACTAGTAGGGTTCCGTACCACACTACAGTATTTTATAAGATCGAGCAAAAAATACCACTATCATGTTTCGTCAGCAAAAAATAATAATTAATAAACATTTTATTTCTTATAACGCCATCTAACATCTAACAAAGGATTTAGGGATCGACATTTCAATATAACGCCACCTATGGAACTTTTACCTAACTTAGAGTTCATAGATGGCGTGAAATGCCACGTTTCTTGTATGGGGACCCTCTATTATTTTTAACTTTATTCTGTTTTTAGTATTTGTTGTTATAGCGGCAACAGAAATACATCATCTGTGAAAATATCAACTGTCTAACTATCACGGTTCATGAGATACAGCCTGGTGACAGACGGATAGATAGACGGACAGATAGACAGACAGACAGACAGACAGACAGACAGACAGACAGACAGACAGACGGACAGCGGAGTCTTAGTAATAGGGTCCCGTTTTACCCTTTGGGTACGGAACCCTAAAAAGGAAGGTTTTAACTGTGACTCGTTTTAACCACCAAAAAAAGAATAGTCATTGTCCATTGCCTCAATGTCACTACTGTTTTTAATTTTAGATAATGTTCAGTCTTGTATTGTCCGACTGCATTGTAATTTTCCATCATGCAATATTTTTGTTTTTAAATTATCGTGAATTTGTAACATTATTAATGTTATATACCGGTTGTAATTCACGTAACTTTGATCGAATTTTCTCGACCGAGGTTTCGAGCGGCTCCGTCGCTCTTCCTCGGGAGGGAGGTCACGCGGTGAGACCGCGATGTTCACTAAGCTCGTTCTCGATGTGACCTCACTCCCGAGGAAGAGCGACGGATTCGCTCGAAATCTTGGTCGCTGGTCGAGAAAATTTGACTAAAGGTACGTGAATGACAGCGGGTATATAACATTAATCATGTAATATGATAATTAAGTGATTTTATTCTCTGTCTTTAATAAAGGAAATATATATTTCTACATCTGAGACAAAAGCTTTTCTTGTCATTTGCAGCATAACAATTAAAACATTGTTTTACCATAAGAACAAACACCAACAGTATAAATAATGTTATATGTATATATTAGTACATTAACATAACACAAAGTCACAAAAAAAAAATTACACGTACTATTTATTTTTAGGTAAACTTATCACTTACCAAAAGCATATACCTCTCTCAATCTATCACTTATCAAAACAAAAGTGGTATAATAAGATAGCAGTCTTAGCATTACAGATAGAAGTTGTATAATCGTTCATTACACTATCCAGATACACACAAACGCGCAAAATTGTGACAAACTTGCGTTCTACAGATTTTGTGCTTACGATGATCTGAAGTCTTAGATGCCCTGTAATTTAATTAAACTACAGCATCATAGTACCACCATCAATAAACATTTCAGCACCGTTAATACTTGGACAAAGACCACTCGCCACAAACACGACCATCTTCGCCACTTCCTCTGGGTCCAGTACATTCCAGTTACACTCCGTAGTCATTCCTTCGAAAGTCGCGTTTATTTCTTCCTCAGACATGGCCAAATCCCTCAATAGATTTGTCCTAGTCATACCAGGGCTCACGGAATTGACTCGGACTCCTTGGCCAGCAAGTTCAAAAGCTGCCATCTTTGTGAACTTGTTAAGAGCACATTTAGCGACTGCATGAGGCAGAAAACCATGCCTGATTCTATTGTAATTCGTGGATGAAAGATTGACGACGTTCCCTTTAGTTTTGACGAGATGTGGTAGGCTTAGATGGGTCAGTTTGTAAGGTACTCGAAGATTTATGTCAAGCATTTCTTCAAAGACATCAATGTTATCATCAAAAAGACATCCAAGCATTAATTTACCAGCACAATTCACTAGAATATCAATCCTGCCAAACTTATTCACAGTTTGCTCCACTATTTTCTCGCAAGCACCCTTTTCTGTCAAGTCCAATACTAGGGAAAGAGGTTCGATTCCTTTCATGCTCTTGCATTTCTCTTGTACGTTTCTGAGCCTCGATTCGTTTCTTCCAATGATTGTGAGTGTGGCACCATACTTGGCGAATAGAATGGCTGATGCTGCTCCGATTTCTGAACTGGATCCAGTTACTATCGCCACTTTTCCAGTAAAATCCATCCTTTATTGTATCTCTCCAGTAAAAATCCAAAAGGCCTTTTCAAAAATTTAGTTCAAGGGAAACAGTTGCCTTTTGCTCTCCAGTTTTTCTATTGCGACGAAAATGCTCGAATGTTCAACGTAATAAATAAACAAAAACAAAACGAGTATCTTGGCCCAAAGCCAGTAGAGTACTAAATACGTGACAGCTTTATTAGTTATTGATAAGAGTGTTGATAACAGAGGTATTTGATCGCAAACTGGACTAAGAAAAATGCCATCACCGCATTTTAAATAACTTTACTTGTGGGGTGTATTACTAATACGTCTAAAGGCCAAAAAAAAGTTGAAAATGTTTTTATCAACACCACTATTATAAAAGCGAAAGTCAGTTTGTTTGTTTGTTTGGGACTTTTTCACGGTTAAACAGCTAGACCAAATTCTCTGAAATTTTGCACAGGAATAGCCAGTATAATGGATTAGACTATGGAATACTTTTTAACGCGAGCGAAGCCGCTGGGCATAACTAGTACTGTATCATTTAAAATCGTTCACAAGACGAAAAAAAAACCGACTTCAATTCATTTTCAGTTCAAAGTTTGAGGTGCTTATCTCCAAATCTCAGCAGATACTTATCAGATCTCGATAAAACAACAAACGGTAATTTACTCTCTAAAAAAAAAACAATTTTCCACATTTGTTGCTTTACGTTACGGTGTTCCGGCAGCACACAGCCTTCGAGAGTCAGAGTATTCTAAGACTAGCGTGTTCACCATCTTCGACCACATCATCGCTTACCACCAGGTGAGATAGTGGTCAAACACACGCCTATAAGATATATAAAAAATACTATGAGACCGTATTGAGGGTAAGTGTATTTGTACAAAGTAAATAAGATATTTTATCACAACGTGCGGTGATAACTGCTGATAACGGGTGCATATACAACGGTGGATATCAGTAGGTGTGGTTAGTGAACTTGGTCACAGAAAGGTTACTATTCCTGACTTGGTGGCCTTTTGACCGACTTTAAATAAAAAGGTTCTATGTAATATCTTACCTTAGATTTTCTGCATGCGTTGACCGTTTTTTTTTTACAAATATACCCACCATACGCAGAGCAACATAAATTACAGGATTTTCACTCTAGATACTTGAGAATTTCCATGAATTTTCTTTTTTTAACCGACTTCACAAAAAGGCGTTTTTCTCAGTTCGCCTGTATATACCTATTTTTTAATAATTGTTACCTCAGAACTCCGTAAATTCTTGACCGTTATGTTTTAGTATGCTTCCTGTTTGGTCTCGTTCTTTTATATCTTCCTTGATTTTTGTTCACCCAATAAAAAAAAAATAAAAAAAAAAAAAAATAAAAAAAATAAAAAAATAACTACAGAGCACCGTAGCACACAGTACAGTGCTACTGATTACACTGTAACTACAGTGTACAGTGAGTGAAAACAGAAGCTCTTTATCTCCAGTCCATTAGTCGAATTGGCGTACACTTATGTTTCAAAGAGTCGCGGTAAAGTGCGTAGTGGCTAGTAAGTAATATGTGGCAAAGTATTGAGTTCATAGTCGAGCGAGACTACACTGAGTTAGGTTCTTTATTCATAAACGATAATTACCTGGCACGGTAACTAAGTTTTTACACTAGGTAAGTACAAGAAAATTCACCTCTTAGTATAATAAAACAGTATATGCTAGCGTTTGCTATCTATGCTAACTATCTCACCTGGTGGTAAGCGATGATGTGGTCGAAGATGGTGAACACGCTTGGCCTAGAATACTCTGACTCTCAAGGGCTATGTGCTGCCGAAACACCGTAAGGTTATGGGGAAACATTGACACAGTATTGAGGGCCCGGTGGCGTAATCGGGTGAACGGTCGGTTTTGATGCCAGAGGTACCGAATTCAATCCCGGCCGTGCACCAATCGATTTTTCTATCGAAAAATGTATGTGCGCTTTTCAAAGTGGCCCTCCGGTGAAGGAAAAACATCGTTAAGAAACCTACAACCCCCGCATGGTAGGACCCTATCTAGTGTCCGCCTGGCCAGCTACCACCCTCAAGTTAAAAAATCTGTCCTAAATATGCTCCTAGTCCTACCACCCGTGATAGGTACTTATACATTTTACCTCATAATAATGTTAGTGGAGAACTGTAGGTAGATATCATAAGATCGTTTAAAAACTAAATAAACTGGCCAAGTGCAAGTCGGACTCGCACTAGTAGGGTTCCGTACCATACTACAGTATTTTATAAGAACGAGCAAAAAATACCACTATAATTTTTCGCCAGCAAAAAATAATAATTAATAAACATTTTATTTCTTATAACGCCATTTAACGTCTAACAAAGGTGTAAGGGATCGACATTTCAATATAATCTCTTATCATCCATCTATGATCTATCTATCCATCTATGAGACGTTTACGAAAAAAACACGTTTCTTGTATTTTTTTTAACTATTATTTTTAACTTTATTCTGTTTTTAGTATTTGTTGTTTTAGCGGCAACAGAAATACATCATCTGTGAAAATTGCAACTATCTAACTATCACGGTTCATGAGATACAGCCTGGTGACAGACGAACAGACAGACAAACATACAGACAGACAGCGGAGTCTTAGTAATAGGGTCCCGTTTTACCCTTTGGGTACGGTACCCTAAAAAGAACCGACTTCAATGCCGCGCTATTCATTTTCAGTACCAATTTTGAGGTGTTTATCTCAATATCTCTGGAGATACTTATCAGACCTCGTTAAATTACCATGGTACCACACTTGGGATATCTTCTTTCTAACAAAAAAAAGAATAATCAAAATCGGTTCATAAACGACGAAGTTATCCGCGAACAAACATTAAAATATATGTATATATATATATATATACGGTCGAATTAAGAAACCTCCTCCTTTTTTTGAAGACGGTTAAAAATATTGTGTCGATGTGTATACGTTTATACTGCAAACAAAATGAAAATGTTTTCGCATTTTATGGCTAAAGTTTCCTTGTTTTATGTCCGTGATATTGTTTTATTTTAATAACAGTCGAAATAACCCACGCGTGATTATATGCGACGTGTATCTAAACTTTTCAGCAAATGTTTTAATAAAAAAAATGTATCTGAAAATATATTTTTCAACAAGGCCCTCGCGCCTGAATAAAACATGTATACATAATCTAATTTGCAAACTTTTTCAAAGTCTATTAAAAGTTTTAATTGTTTTTAAAAAGTTTTAATTATTTTTGTATAACATTTCCTATGTATTCAGACAATAAAATAGGTTAGATAATACATGTGGCCAGACAAGGTGCTGAGAAAATGGAACAAAGCACTCAGAATGGTAGCGGAATAGCCCCCGACACAAAATACATGTCTGTTAGCATTCACGCCAAACGCAACTTCAAAAACACAAATACGAATAATTAAGATAACAACCGACTTCCATGCCCCGCGAGTCAGTTTCAGTAGCAAGTTAGAGGTTTATCGTCATATCTCTGGAGATACTTATCAGATCTCGATGAAATTACAATGGGACCACCTCGCGAATGTACCTACCCTACCCTATACAAAAAAAGAATCATTCGAATCGGTTCACAATTGACGGAGTAATCGCGTAACATACACAAAAAAAAAACGTACAGACGAATTGAGAACCTCCTCCGTTTTGGAAGTCGGTTGAAAAGAAATGTCATTCGCATACATTTTGAAGTTGCGTTTAGCGTGAATGCTAACAAAAATATATTTTGTCTACAACTGGATGTTCAGCGTAGAGTCATTTATCCAGCTGCAAGATAGGTCAAAAGACTCCCTTTTCCGTAGCTCTCCGATTTCAGGGCGTTTCTCTTACAATATCCAACAGTCTTGGGATCCTAGGCATCGACATTTCTAGTGAGGTCCAATTTAAGAGTCACCTGGAAGCCAAAGCAAACCTTGCATCCAGGAAGCTAGGTGTGCTTAACAGAGCGAAGCGATATTTCACACCACGTCAACGGCTTGTGCTTTACAAAGCACAAGTTCGACCACACATGGAATATTGCTCGCACCTCTGGAACGGCGCTCCGAGCTACCAGCTTCAGCCTCTTGACTCCTTACAGCGAAGAGCCACTAGAATTGTCGACGATCCCGAGCTCTGTGAAAAGTTGGAGCCACTCAGCTTCTGTAGAGACGTCGGAGCGCTATCCATCTTCTACCGTCTCTATAATGGGAAATGCTCTGAAGAGCTTTTTGACCTGATTCCACCATCGCCATTCTTTTATCGTACTGCTCGGCACCGTCAAAAAGCTCACCCTCACATCTTACAGATCTGGACGTCTCGCACTACCCGTTTTAACCGAGGATTTTTACCGCGTACCTGTAAGATGTGGAATGATCTGCCCGCCGCGATCTTTCCATCTAGCTATAGAATGGAATCTTTTAAGAAGGGTATCTACAAGCTCCTCAAAGGTCGGCAACGCATCAACAGCACTCATGGTGTTGCAGTTGTCCATAGGCGACGGTAACCGCTTACGATCAGGCGGGCTGTCTGCTTGTTTGCCAACCATAACATAAAAAAAAGGTCTATTACGATATAATCTGAAATCGCGGGTCTTTAAACCAACCCCGACTGATTTATTTAATCTGTTCATTGAGACCATTCCAATGAGCCCAAACTCGACACCTCTGTTGTGATTTGGTGAGGAGTAGAGTATTCTGCTGATTCCAGGAGTTGTCCCAGAATCAAGTCAATGCTACCTCGTTCTTACAATATCATTGAAGTAAGTAGATACTGAATTTCGTATTTTTTTTATGTTATAAGGTGCCAGGACAAGCACGACGCTCGCCTCATGGTAAGCGATGACGTCTACCTATTACAGATACAGCGGCATGCAAAATTCTGGAACTGCACTGCGCCTGTTACCTTGAGACATAAAGATGTTGAGTCTCACATGCCCTGTAATTTCACTGGACACCTTGCCATTTCAACCGAAAAACATTCTTATTTCTCAGCTGAAAATTAATTGGCAAAGTAATCATCAAACATATGAAAGTTGATCAGCCACGACAATAATACTTGAAAACCTTTTAACCCCCACTGGTTGTAAATTTGAATTTAGTCTGTATTTTTAACCGACTTCAAAAAAAGAAAGAGGTTTCTCAATTCGACCGTTTTTTTATGTTTGTTTGCGGATAACTTAGTCGTTTATGAGCCCATTTTGATGTTTCTTTTTTTGTTGGAAAGAAGATATTCCAAGAGTAAAATCATTGTAATTTCAACGAGGTCAGAAAATATCTTCAGAGATATATGGAGATAAACACCTCAAACTTGGTACTGAAAATTAATAGCACGGCATTTGAAGTCGGTTCTTTTAGTTTTTTTTTTAATTATTTTATACCTTTGAAATTTAGAGTCATAGTTCACAATACTATTTTCTTAAAACATACAATAAACAGCAATAGATATACATTTTTCTACTCTCCCCACACAAAAGCATTATAATAGCACCATTTCCAACCCTTAGCACAAAGGGTGGTAAAAATAAAGCATATTGTTTGTTTAAAAATATTTGTCTACAGGGTGTTATTTTTTTTCAGCGAACTCCTTAGGGGTAGCTTTACGCCCCTATTTGCAAAGCGATTTTGTTAATGGAGTTTTTTAGTTTAATAAATTGGTATTCCTGTATTGGAAATATAAATGTACGTGATTTTTTTTAGATTAGGTATTGAGTTGAACTATTACACGCTCGAAAAGTTTCGTATTTCATCACAACATCTTTTCTTTCGTTTTTTTTCCTTTCTTCATTTTTACTAGCAATCCGCCCCGATTAGACGGATTAGGCAAAAGGCAGCGTTTTCGATGAAAGCTCCTAGACGGCTAGATTTTTTCCGACATCTTCAACAATTATCGTCATATTTCAACTAATTTACAGACAATTCGAACGATTTATACACCAAAACCTTCCTCATGAATCACTCTGTTCACTGGGGAAAACCGCATGAAAATCCGTTTAGTCGTTTTGAGATTATCACGAACATACAGACGGACGGGCACACGCGGCGTGTGAATTTGTTGTATTATAATAGGATGTTGTGAAAACATCTCCCCCCACACCTCCCCCTAGGGATATAAGTACATTTTTGTGTTGCGAGTTACTTTCACTGATACAATTACACTCAGATTCGGAACCATTATTTGTGAGTGTAAATCCGTTTTAAATAATTATATGTGTTATATTCTAACGATAATTTTCATAAACAAATTATTTGTGAATCACAAAAGGAATGTCTCGTGTGGAAATCGAACCCACGACCTTCAGTTTAGCAGTCACTGTCGCTACTCGACGATCTGGTCAGCTACTATGTGAAATATTATTTTACATTCATCATCATCATTAAAATTACAGCCAGTATGCGTCCACTGCCGGACATAGGCCTCTCCTATGGCAAGCCACTGAGCTTTATCTTCGGCTTCTTGTTTCCAACCGCATTTTACATTAAATCTATCAAATTATCTTATTTAAGATACCTTCAATCATCCGTAAACCTTCATATATGCTATATTACAATAGCCGGAGTCGCACTAAAATCCATTAACTTACCTGTAAACAACAGAAAACACAATTACAATTATATCTTCTACACTAATAGGTAAATACGTAGCAAGTACTATTAATTATTCTGTGCAGGCAATATGCTTATATAAATCTAATGTAAAATTATTTTTATATAACTACAATATTATGAAATACAACTCTTTCATCTATCTATTTTCAATTCAACAAGTCATCTCTGCCTACTTGATATTAAAGAAAACACATTCCCGCGGGAAATACAAGTTTCTAGTGTATCAAAAACATTATCCACTAACCAACTTTACGGGCAATATTTCACTACAAGATTATGATCAGATCACACTGGGAATGTGGAAACCGCTTGCGGATATAGCTTGCTACTATCTATACCACAAAATCTATAAAGATCTTACACTGAACATCAAATCAAACTAGCGTTCCGATAGCTTTCCTTGAGAGCCGGTTCTCATTTTAGGCCTAGCGGCTAACATCCTCGACCACATCGTAACATGGTCATCAATAAATGAGTACGCAAGCGTTTGACCACTATCTCCGCTGATGTTAAGTGACGATGAGGTCGACGACGCAGCATGCTAGCCTGAAAGCTTCCTGTCTAATCGCGATTTGAAGACCCCCGGACTAGAATCTGGAAGGATGCAAAGCACTCTGTGAGGCATGATGGAATATCCACTTTATATCGATGGCGCGCATGTCTGTGCGTCTGGTATTACGATGAAAAAGGGGAATGGGGGAATTAATTCGTGCAATTGGAAAGCACACTCTCCGAAATGTATCCGATAAAAGAACGAAAAAATAGCGACTTTACGGTGATGCCGAAGACCCTGAAGCCTTTCTAATTTTTTTCTAGTAAATATTATTGAAAACTAGTTACAGCAATCAAATGGTGAGATAACTATAACCGATTTTCTTCTACATTTTGGTACTATAAAAGCAAAAACAATAGGCACTTTGATAGGACAAGGTTTACGAATTTTTAATTAAACTTTACTACTAACTAACGTCATCTCGGTCGATTAAACTATGCATGCTAAGTATCATCTCAACAGCCAATGTCAACATCGAGCCAACCACTAACAACTTAATTTCCGCGCGGCAAAAAAACCGCAGCAGCACTTCGATAGCAGTGTAAACCACCCCTTACCCTCCTCCAGTGTGAAAAATGAGAGCTCCTCGAGCTTGTTTGCTCAACTACCCCCTGATGGATGAAGCTGCATGTTTAAAATTTAAGCAGACGGTGTTCTGGAGAGATTGGGAAGAAAAATGAACGCCGAGACCGGATTATGGGCACGAGAGGTATGAATAATAATACAGACTTGAATCTTGTCGGGCTGCTAATATATTGTTAGTGTAAACTGTTTCAAGTCGATTTTAGTGCCACTTAAGCCGAAACGACGCTTAAAAAGAAATATTTTTGGTGTAACATATCAAAATCGCTTATAGTTTTGGATAGTTGAACCCGAATCTCCGTAATTCTCTCATTCGGAAAAAGACCGTCAACTAGGAAAGTGGAATTTTAGACTTGCCAGTAACTCTCATAGTAAGATTAATGAAGTTGACCTCATAGCGTCATTAACTAGAAAAAGCTCATAAGTCTTAAAACAGCATCATGGATTTCATGAATCAAAGACAACTATCAAACAAAAAAATACCAAATCAAAATCCATCCGTTTGGTAGCTACTATGCCATTGCGTCGGGGATTATAAAAGAAAACATGTACAATCACATTAACAATCTTTATTTAATTATTTAATTAATTATTTAATTAAATCACAATTTAAGGTTACACACAAGCTGCAATTTTTAAATTTAATTAGTATTTACTCTTATATCGAATGTAATTAGTATTTTCTCTAATATCGAATATAATTAGTAGATGCACAGGCGAATAAATCATTCGGTTTCTTGATATGACTGCTTGTCAGATACATAGTATGTCTATATCACTCATTGAGGCTCTCTTACTAGTAAATAGCATGTAACAATCCGCGGGAGGGCACTGGTGACCTGTACTACAGGTTTTTTCTAAACCTATTTCAGGCACCAGTCTTTCACTGAGGATAGGTTAACATTCGTTATTACCCAGCCACTAATATTGTGTAAATAGACCATAAGAACCTATTGTGAAAGAAAATAAATGATTTATTTATTTATTTTATTTACATCACCCCAAGTAAATCGAGCTCCAGCTTACAAACATATATACTTCCATAACTCCTAATAATGAACCTACTACGTAGTCTACGTAGCGGTACTCAACATACTACTATTTATTCTGTGGTAGCGGCATGATTGCTCGGTCGAAACCGCTCATAATTGAAGCTCTCGGGCGCTTGCTAAACGGTCCGTTTGTACGTTTCGATAATAACTTCGGAAACCATTCTTTGAGTTTATCCGAGCACCATATTACTTGTTTATTGACCGATTCTACATATAATATTTGCGTGTGATTGTTGCTTTTTTAAATGACTTCAAATAAAAAAGGAGGAGGTTTCTCAATTCGCCGTATATATATATATATATATATATATATATTCATGTATGTTCGCGGATAACTTCGTCGTTTATGAACCGATTTCAATTATTCTTCATTTTTGTTATAAAGGAGATATCCCGAGTGTGGTACCATGGTAATTTCATCGAGGTCTAATAAGTATCTCCAGAGATATGGAGATAAACACCTCAATCTTAGTACTGAAAATTAATAGCGCGGCATTTGAAGTCGGTTCTTTTAGTTTTTTCTGTACTTAACTTAAAAAACTAGTCATCTGTTAACCGATTTAGATAATATTGCGGTCCCTGGTACGACGCCACTACCGCTGTCTATGCGTGTTAGAACTATAGAGGGTCCTGCCTGCACTGAGTAGCTGGTTGATAATAAAAGTCACTTTCACTATTTACGTTGTTTGTTTAATCACATTAAGTCCCCACACCGAATACGTTGACGCAAGTCGGTCAGTGCGCAGTAACTGCCGACCGCCATGCATGCCATGCCATGCCATGCATCTCACTCACACACGAAATCTCTGACATACAACTTACATACTTACATGTCCCTACAATAATCTCAATCTATTTGTTCGAAAGTTCAAAACTGCAGGTCTCATATAGATTTTATCAAGATCTAGTGGATATCTTCACACCACGGACTTGCTACTGAACATGACGCCACTTTCCACGCGTTCCATCATTAAACAAATCCCCTATTTCACATCCTAAAACCTGCAACATCTTTGCAACCCTGCATCCCACTATTTCGAAACCATCGTACAGTATAAAATCAACAAAAAGCTGTCCATTCCGTCCCGCCCTTCGCGTGTTGGATGTAATCAGATGCACTGACTGTGTCTGGATTTAACCGGGTTTAGGGCGGATCGAACTGGTTTCAGCTGTTAGATGCCATGAGAAGGTAGCCAAAGCCTCTATTTTTTTTATTTTTTTTTATTTATTTTCTTTAGGTGTAGTAGTAGGTGTGTGGTGTAGTGTAGGTTTACATCTTCATAATATCCGAAGCGCGGTAATCACAGAGTATTAATTAAAAGTCCGATTTTGGAAGCAATTTAGGGGTCTTCAAGTCGCGATTGAATAGGTATCTTTTGGGTAAGCGCGCTACATTATCGACCGCGTCATCACTTAACATCACGTGAGATAGTGGTCAATTGCTACTTATATACGCAGAAAAAAAATTAGGTCTCTATGTAGGTACACCAATTTAAGTATAACCTGTATATGTGTTGTCACCAAAGTTGCAGTAAATCTGCTCTTATTGCATAGTGTATATGGGAGATGAGGGAGAAATAAGCCTTCTTTAGCTACTCATCCCTTAAAGTTAAGTAGACAAGACCATTCAAAATAACAACACTTCAAAACATATATCCATAAGGCGGCCATAGCCCAATGGATATGGTATTAGACTGACGATCGAGAGGTTGTGAGTTCGATCCCATTGCACTCCAGATAACCCACTCCAGACACAAGCATAGAATATTTAGCTTAGTTGGAGGGGTCAACAAGAAGACTAGTAATGTGCAACCCACATTGCGAGTAATCATTTAAAAAAAATGCAAACGTACTTGTTCCATCTAAAACGAATTTTGCGAACGAACGAAACGTATGCCCACTCGACACAAGCATAAAGCTTAGTTGGAGGGTTAACAAGAAAACTAGTAATGTGAAACCCATATTGCTAGCATGTTTTTATAAAAAAAAATAACAAAAAATGAATAAACCATAATACTGCAACCCAACTATAACCAACACAACATTATAAGGTGCTCGATCAACAAAATCACGATGACTCATTCACCACAAACTAAAACAGCAAAATCCAACAGTAACGACCATTTAGCTCCCTAACTGCCTAGCTGGCTAATTACCTGACCACGTGATATCAGCAACTGTCCCTCTGTACAGTTAATTAACATGTCAATTGCGGCGTTCTCTGATTGCGGCGCAGTTGGACATCACTTTATTTGCATCGACACTGTATACATCTGTACGTACATACACACATAAAATGAAGCCTTTTCCCCGTTGGTGTAGGCAGAGACTATACTTCTTTCCACATGCTACGATCCTGACATACCTCTTTCGCTTCTTCCACTTTCATGAGCGCCTTCATACATGCTCGCCGGTTATAGGTACTACTTTTGACTTGGCCTTTCTTTAAAACGTGTCCGATCTGGTCGTTAGCCTTGGTCGGCCTCTACCGGCTGGCCCATTCAGACTTGACCCAAAAATCTGTTTCGTCAATCTTTCTTCATCCATCTCCTCTAGATGTCCAAACCATATAAGCATCCTATTTCTATTTTTGTCACTACATCTTCTACCACACATGCAATACAACAAGGATACAGCTGTGATAATTGTTAATACGTTTATATTCGCAAGTTCGATTTAATTATATAATTGAACGTAGTGTAGGACGCCCTCCAGCTAGGTGCAGCGATGATATACGCAAACTGGCTGGCAGCGGTTGGAAACGAATGGCTGAAGATCGAGCTTAGTGGCGTGCCATGGGAGAGGCCTATGTCCAGCAGTGGACGGAAATTGGATGATAATGATGATGATGATATAATTGAGAATGGTACGACACTACTCCAATTGATTTGTATATGATTAGATGTTTCGCGTTCTTTTCAGCAGGTATTAACTTCAATTTTATATTTTAAAAACACTGACAATTTTTTTTTTCTTTTTTTTAAACATTTCACGCAATGTGGGTTGCACATTACTAGTATTCTTGTTAACCCCTCCAACTAAGCTAAATATGCTTGTGTCTGGAGTGGGTTCACGTCTATAGTAAAATGGGTGGGGTGGGGATCGAACTCACGACCTCTCGATCGCCAGTCCGACACCCTATCCATTTGGCTATTGCCGCCTTTAATACATCATGGCTCAGAACTCAGAACGCTTTTGATCAAGCAAGACCCTTAAGAAAATATAAATCAAAATCGATTCAGCTCTTTGCGAGCTACGATGCCACAGACAGACTCAAGAGCTCTCAAGAGCTGTGCTGCCGGGAGTGACTGAACAGCATGAAGTATTGCTGGCAGATTTTCTCCTTGATAGTGGTAATCTACTTTTTGGTAGCAAGTCAGGCAAGACACCTGTGGACGAACACCCATTAATGCACATAGAAAATCTATCGGTGCACGGTTAGGATTATATCTATTGGCCGTTAATTTCATCAGTTCTCGATAATAAGTAAACAAAATGTTGCCGCCTGGCCAGCTACCACCCTCAAGATAGAAAACCTGTTACCAAACATCTAATGTGTTACGGCAGCTATCCTTGAGGGCCAGTTCCCATTCTAGGCCTAGCGTGCTTACCATCTTCGACTGCATCATCACTTACCAACAGGTTAGATAGTAGTCAAACGCTAGCCTATAAAGTATAAAATAAACAAATAAAAAAAATGTTGCCTCTATTTATTTATTACGCAAGTATATTAAATTTTATAATTAAAACTCGCCGCATGCCGTCCAATAACACAATATAACCTCAAACATTATACACCACGTGTGAATGCGGACGAACATCGAACAGCGCGAGCCCTTTTGAGGGTATTTGTCCGGAACCAATCGGCGGTCGCGCCACAGCGGAGACATAAGCAGAAGGGCACCATATACTATTGTTACATACACAACAATTTAAGATCATTTAAAAAATTAAAAGAACCGACTTTAAACGTCACGCTCGTCATTTTCAGTATCCCCGATGAATTGGCTTTGATGCCAGTGGTACCGAGTTCAAACCCCGCCGTGCACCAATGGATTTTTCTATTGAAAAATTTATGTGCGCTTCTCACAGTGGCCCTCCGGTGAAGGAAAAACATCGTTAAGAAACCAACAACCCCCGCATGGTGGTAGGACACTATCTAGGGTCCACCTGGCCAGCTACCACCCTCAAGTTAGAAAATATGTCGCCAAAACATCTAATGTGTTCCGGCAGCTATCCTTGAGAGCCAGTTCCCATTCTACGCCTAGCGTGCTTACCATCTTCGACCGCATCATCACTTACCAACAGGTGAGATAGTGGTCTATCGCTAGCCTATAAAATATATTTTTTAAATGTACCAAGTTTGAGGTGTTTATCTCCATATCTCTGAAAATACTAAGCATATCTCAATGAAATTTAAATGGGACCACCTGGGCAGTTACAACCTTGACAACTAAAAACCTATTTGGATCTTTTTTGTTTTCAAACAAACATAGGCGTCTTCGAGTACCGAACAAAGGAATCCGACGAATTAAGAACCTTCTCTTTTTACTCCTTTTTTGTGAAGTCGGTAAAAAAAAGGTATGCTGTAGTCTCATGTCGAATAACAGAAGCGCTACCATTAGAATAGCCCTACTGCACATCTCAGACTGTGACGTCCAGCAGTTTAAAACGCGGACATGTTTTAGCGGGACATGCCCGTAGCTCGGGCGGAATGTACGAGTATGTAGAGGGTGCTCCCGTTTGAGTGGAACCCATCCGTTTTACAGCAGAGGATTATGGTATGGAGGACCGATTCTATTCAAACTAGGAGTAGTTAGGGATTGAACTGAGTTCAATTTATTTATAAATTAATTGACACGTATGTTTAGACAGATTTATCAACTGACACCAAAAAAAGAGGAGATTCTGAATCCGACTACTTTCACAGAATAAATAATAGTACAACTCCTTTTTACCATAAAATAATAGTACAACCTCAGAACTCCGTCATTTAGTTAGAATTGATACAGATTTGAAAAATCAGTTTCTTGTTTAAGAGAGTAATCATACTTCCCGTTTGCTTCCATTGTAATTGTATCGAGATTTGATGAGTATCTCTAGAGATATGGAGATAAACACCTCAACTTTTTTTCACAGGTAGGAAACTTACTATATCTCCTTCTCTTTTTTAGGGTTCCGTAGCCGAATGGCAAAAAACGGAACCCTTATAGATTCGCCATGTCTGTCTGTCTGTCTGTCTGTCCGTCCGTATGTCACAGCCATTTTATTCCGAAACTATTAAGATTACAGAATTGAAACTTGGTAGGTAGATGTATTCTGTAAACCGCTTTCCGATTTTTATACAAAAATAAAAAATATAATAGTTTAAGGGGGGGCATCCCATATATGGAACTGGAACAAATAAGAAATTTTTTCGTGAAACCTATACGTGTGGGGTATCTATAGATAGGTCTTTAAAAATGACATTGAGGTTTCTAAAATCATTTTATCTCAAAGTCAATCATTTCAAAGGTAGGCGCGTCTAAAGTGGTAAAATGTGTGTCCCCCCCCCCCCCCCCCCTTTAACTTCTAAAGTAAGGGAGTGAAAAAACTAGAAAAAATATATTCTGTAGATTTCAATAAAAACTTTCAACGAAAATTGGTTTGAACGTGATACAGTCAGCAGTTGTTGAGATATAGCGACCGCAAGTATAACTTTGTTTTTCATACAAACACTATGAAAAACAAAGTTATTTTTGTAGTTGCGAAAAATCAAAGTAATAGAATACTCTACTGTGTTACGGAACCCTACGAGTGCGAGTCCTACTTGCACTTGGCCAGTTTATTTAATTTGACAGACACAATTTCTATTTACATATTTGTAGTACGTCAGATACGATTAAATTAGTTGTGTATGTTTAAAGAAACAATCCCAGGAAACAATGCAACAGCCAAGCTAGAACCCACCTTGGAACTAAAATCTTATAATGTGATTTGAAAACAGAACATCAACCAACACAGACTTATCCAGCGAAAGCAATTATCAAAAGACTTATGAAACTCATCTGTGCACTCAATTTATTTACATTTCAATTAAAACATAACAACTTAAATCACTCCCCCATTAAACTAACAGTCGTAAAGGAACCACAAAAGAAATGATCTAATAATGAATATCATTACACAACGGAAAGACTTTCCTCATTACTTTCCTTTCAAAGAAAATCAAGTCATATTCCCGTAACTTATGTCTCATTTCACTTTGCATTAAGTCTGGGCATTGCTTGCCATTTGAGTGTGAATTTTATGGCCATAAGAATAGAGCTAGTTTTAGTCGGAGAAGGAAGTGTGAAACGAAATACTGGGGAAGAAGCGAGGAAAGTTTCGTAGTAGGAAAAACCGTATTTTGTTGTATGGTGCAAGTGATAAGCTTTTCAATTTCTTTACTTAAGTAAAAAAGAAGTATAACAAAAAAAAATCAAGTTACAATATACCAAATACGGTATTTGTATAGACAATTAATACAGGTCAACATCATCAGTCCATTGACATAAAAACTGTTAGAATTAAGTGCACAAATCCACACCACAGAGCAAAAAGTTTTAATTAGGAAGTCCTAAAATTAGGAAGGCTTTATAAATAATTATTGCAAGTTAGCCAGCAAACAAGAAAGTAACCGCAGAAAGCTTTCTTCTAATATTTAAGAAGATAATCTATTTTATCATATAATCTTACAGAAGCATATTTATGGCAAATTTCGACGTTGTGACCTACCGAACAGATATAGACGCTAAAAATGTAAATTAGCCTGTACGCCTGTCCCCTCTAGTTTCAACACTCCTTTCACTAATATCTTAACTTCCAGGCAATATTCCATCAGTTGGAAGGTGTTTTTTCCGATAGACGAGATCTTAGATCGAGGGTCTACAAGCCCTTGCCTGACTTAACACAAAATGGTAATCGTTGCATCATCTTTTCAATCAAAAGATTTAAATCACTCTTATACATCTTTAAATCTTCTGACTCTTCTTAAGGATCAATCTGATTGAAAAGTAAGTGATCATCACCGGTCTCTAGTAAATCAGATTTAATTTGAAGTTACAACAACAATTAACTAAATGAATTGCACTTTATTTTGAGGAATATTAAGAATAAATAGAAGTTATCCGTGCATTCTTTTCAGTGTCTAACGACGACCGACGTACGCATGCCCGAGCTTGCCCATCAATCATCATTCTCTCTCAAATCATAAAATCCAGCAATAGTCGTCTCACTCAACAATTTTGCATGCTTCATGCTTCATCTACAATGAATCCTAAGAGGAGTGATTTAAAGATGTATTTTCAAAACGTGTGATTTACTGATGTATTAAATACTTTTCAAAGATGTACATCTTTTTTGTAAATCACTCCTGAGTTACACATGTCTAGCATCAATGTGAAAACCGCTACCACTCATGCCTCGAACCGATCACGTAACGTGATCTGATTAACGTGTGAATCAATTTTTTCCTAACACAATAATTCATAGCGTTATTCAATTGCTAATAACATCTATCAATTATCTATTTCTAACAGTCCTTCCGTTATTATGTTCTACTATATAATATCGTATAGGATAGCGTTTAATCTCTGATAAGCAGTAAGTGAAGATGCGGTCGAGGAAAGTAGCACGCTAGGCCTAGAATGGGTATTGGTCTCAAGGACAGCTGCCGGAACATATTAGATGTTAGGCGACAGATTTTCCAACTTGAGTGGGGGGGGCGGGGGTAGCTGGCAAGGAGTGGAAGTGGGTGAAGTTTCAACATTGATATCGATGCGTCCTGTCATCGCAAACGCCTACTAGAGGGAGATGCAACTAGACAATGGTATATTTACATCTCTTATTATGTTTCTTTGAAGTGTTTCACACTTTATATTTTTGTAAATCGTTAAATACAATCCAAAATTTCATCGTACCGACGGGACTTGAACCCCCAACCTCCGGAATAACTCCGAAATAATCGTTACGACGAAATTAGTGGATTGCATTTGTTAACCCAATTATGCATTGGTGGCGCCATCTATGACTACTTATTACGTAAGTTAATCATTCGGAAGAAATCATTACAGTTTTACATCTCTTTTCTTAGTGACAATCATCGCCTACCCTCCATCTTACAGACTTGGAAGTAGCGCACCAGCCGCTTCAACCGTGGATTTCTATCTCTCAGACCTGTAAGATATGGAATGATCTGCCCGCAGTGATGTTTCCCTTTAAAATAAAATAAAATATAATTGATCTAAAACATAAACATTCCAAATCAATCCGAGTGTAAGCACATACATCTCTTTGAGTTGAATTATTAGTTCAGTATTCACGCACTGCTAGGTCCTGAAAGGAGACAAAGGTCCATAAAGGTCCATAAAGGTCCACAAAGTCGTAGTGTTTCAAAGGACAACTGTGCAGCAGGCTGTGCGAGTATTTTTTAAGGCACACATACGAAAGCCATTCTTTTTCTTTTTCTACCTAAACAGACTTAATAGTTGGATCTCGAATGAGAATGACATTTTGTACTCTTGATAACATTATAAGTGTTTAATTTTTCATGGTCACTGACACTATAATTGATATTGTTTACGGGATATTTATCATGTTTTTCTTTTCTATGAGTTTCTTGATAACATTGGCTAATATAATCAAAGGATTGTTTTTAGTTCCTGACTGTATGTTCTCTAGAGGGCGCCATATTTAATTTAACGTGCTCATATAGCCTTTAACCAGCGGAAGATCATACTACCTCCTCATTTGTGAGGGTTTCGTAGCCGAATGGCAAAAAACGGAACCCTTATAAATTTGTCATGTCTGTATGTCCGACTGTCCGTCCGTATGTCACAGCCGCTTTATTCCGAAACTATTAAGACCACACAGTTGAGACTTGGTAGGTAGATGTATTGTGTGAACCGCGGTGCACGTAATGGTACGGTTGGCAACCCTACATTAATAAGGGGAATTAAACATCTGTTTTAAGTGTGACGTTCGACGTCTAGATGAAAGCTGAATGGCTCAATACCTTTGTTTTTTTTTTTGTAAATTCAAAGCGTTATGTTTCTGTTATATCTATATTTTTTGTTGAATATGATCTATTTAATGTTATTTGACGTGTGTAAGTGCTAATTTTTAATTTGCCCATATACTGAATAAATGCTTTGACTTTGACTTTGACTTTGCCTTACGATTATTATACAAAAAAAAAATATCAAGGGGAGGCTTCCCATAGATTTAAAAAAAAAAACATCTTCTGGCCTATACGTGCGTCTATAGATAGGTCTTTAAAAAGGACATTGAGATTCCTAAAACCATTTTCCCAAAGTCAATCACATAACATAACACAAAACATAGACACGTCTAAAGTTGTAATATGTGAGAAATAAATGTCTTAAACCACAAAAATCTAAAAAAATATATATACTGTAGATCTCAAAAAACACTTACAACGAAAATTAGTTTGATGAGATATAGCAACCTCAAATATAACTTTGTTTTTCATACAAACACTATGAAAAGCAAAGTTATTTTTTTGGTGGCGAAAAATTATAGTTATAAAATAATCTACTGTGTTACGGAACCTTTGTGTACGTTTATTTGTTAAATTAAGATAAGAAGTTTAGAAGTTACGAGGAAACCGATGAGCATATATACATACCGGTCAAAATCATTACCCTCCTATAGTCGGGTAAAAACAGACACTACCGAACAAATACATGTTACCAATCGGTTGATTCGTCAAACGTTCATACTGCCGTGTTCTCTCTAACAGCCGTGTTCAAGAACATCCATTTTCAAGACAATTCTGGCCATTATGTCGTGGAGTTTACTTATGTATTGTCAATAATCTATTGATTTTAATTAACGACACCGTGTGTTCGCGAGCACTAGGAGAACTCATAGTGTTGTTTATAAATACGAGTTTAATTATCGGATTAGAAAGAGTGGTCAGGTGCTTGAAGATCGTAAGGTAATGCTTGCAACAACTATCACTAGAATAAGATCGTTTAAAAAACCTAAAAGAACCGACTTCAAATGCCGCGCTATTAATTTTCAGTACCAAGTATGAGCTGTTTATCTCCATATCTCTGAAGATACTTATCAGATCTCGATGAAATTACTATGGTACCACCCTTGGGATATCTCCTTTCCAATAAAAAAAGAATCATCAAAATAGGTTTATAAACGACGAAGTTATCCGTGAACACCCATAAAAAAATTATATATATACGGTAAAATTGAGAAACCTCCGCCTTTCATTGAAGTCTGTTAAAAATGTAGCCAATTTCCAACTGGTAAAAACCGTCGTCAAGGGCCTAAATAAACAAAAACGTGTCTAAAAATAAAGCTGCATCTAGACGCTGCATAAATCGAAACAAATCATATACATTCGTTGCAGATAAAAACAAACAAACATGCAGTCCTTATTTGCATATGTATGCGGATGGACGTCGGATTTCACGCTCGCTTGGTCCTAGCATAACGTATATTGTTCTACTGTATATCTCTGTGCATCTTAGGAAAGTTCTGGTATGGGATAAGATTTCATTTTAAAATAAACTTCATTGAATTCCTGCGTTTTATGTGTAGTGGTAACACTTCTGTTTGTCCGTCTATGGCGCAAGTTAGACATAAGAGACGTACGACAAAGACGAGTCTCCACTCAGTTTTCTCTATTTGTTTAACATCTTATTCTTTATATTTTATAGGCTAGCGTTTGAAAACTATATCGCCTGGTGGTAAGCGATGATGTGGCCGAAGATAGTGAACACGCTAGGCCTAGAATGAGAACTGACTCTCAAGGATACTACTGCCGGAACACATTAGATGTTTGGCGAAAGATTTGAGGGTAATAGCTGGCCAGGCGGACACCAGATAGTGTCCTACCACCATGCGGGGGTTGGGGGTTTCCGAACGATGTTTTTCCTTCACCGAAGGATCACTGTGAAAAGCGCACATAGAAATCAATCACATCACGATCACATCGAAAAATTCTATAGATAAATCCATAAGTGCGGCGCGGATCGAACTCGGTACCTCTGGCGTCAAAGCATATTATTATACCACTACACCACGGCACTAGGCCCTCAAAAGTTTACATAAAAACTATACAAATAACCAAACATCCAAAAATCTTTTAGGCTCCTTCAGTAATCAGTATCCAATAACCTAGCTATCCGCCAATAACCGGTGTCATTGACACTGTAATCTCACCGCAAAACAATCGTAACATTAAGTAAATACACGGAACGTTCCCGATACGTCCCGTCACCGGTCCTTTGCGAGACCAATAACAGTACGCCATTAGCCGTTTCTCCGGGAACGGTTTATTTTTACACCCGTCGGGATGGGATGGCCACTCGTTTTTGTTTTCTAGGATAATTGTGAGACAATGATAGTCATTGACGATAGTCGTACCATCGACACGTTCGAAGCGATTTGCTTCCACATTCATTTTGCCGAGCTGGGTATTGTCATGGAATCGAATTCCTTGTTTTGAGGGCCCGCTGGCATCATAGTGGCCCTCCGGTGAAGTAAAACCATCGTTAAGAAACCAACACCCCCGCATGGTTGTAGGATACTATCTAGTGTCCGCCTGGCCAGCCCTCCTCAAGCCTACCACCCTCAAGTTAGAAAATCTGTCGCCAAACATCTAATGTGTTCCGGCAGCTATCCTTGAGAGCCAGTTCCCATTCTAGGCCTAGCGTGCTTACCATCTTCGACCGCATCATGACTTACCAACAGGTGAGATAGTGGTAAAACGCTAGCCAATAAGATATATAAAAAAACTGTGTTTTCAAAATGGTATTACATTGGTCTGGTATGTACTTATCCATCATCAGTACCCAGGAACCTCTTTCCCACTGGGCACTCTGGGCAAGTGCCCAGAGCCCCATGGAAAGGAAAAAGAGGAAGGAAGAGGGACTCTAAGATGGTCTTCAATTCAAGAGTGCATAGAGGTATCTTCTAGCGTGAAACATCGTTAACTTCGTCACTTTACATCAGGTGAGGCAATGGGCTAAAGCTTGACACGTATCTTAGAGCCTTTGTACACCGTTTTTTTTTTAATGCAATGACGACGAGCTTATAACGCAATCGGGACGCTCTGCAAACGCAAGGCACGTTGTAACCTTTGCATAATAATACGCGTTGATAGCGCGCAGAGGACGTGTTCATCAAAAACGCGCATCGTCGGTGCATTAAAAACGTGGTTTGTAAACCCCTTATCCTACAACATCCCAACCCACAGTCACCGTACAAAAGCCATATCCCCGTGGAAATGAAACCTCTATGTTTGTCCAGTTGTCCACTCGAGCTGACACCGTACACATCGAGGTATTAGGCCGGGGGTGAAGAGGGGGGTGGGGGAGGGGTTCATTAACATAGTAAAGATCTTTGACGACGGTACCTCTACATGTGTTCTTATGACTTTCGAAAATATATATAACTAGCGGATACCCAGCGTGTGCTACTACGCTAAAAAAAGAAATGTGACCGAATGTGCCTATTACATTGTTTTAGTGGTCAAAAACCATCTTGGCATTATTGCCTTTCTAATGAAACCGGTTTGAGGCACATCAATTGCATGGTTTCAAAGTCTATAACTGATATAGCTAGACGCAATGACGCTCTAGTGGTGACAGTTCAGCTAATCATACAATGAGCGGGCTTATCGCTGAAATAGCGATACCTTCCAGACAACAAATAGATGGATGTTTTGACTATCATCAGACTAGAACTCCTTAATAACTTGTAACTGAAAACCAACAACTTAGAAAAGAAAAAGAGTCCTATTTTTTATGTCAATTCAAATAAAAATGTAGTCCTCAGCATCCAGAAATCGTCCAGAAACTAGGCCTTAATAAGGCTTCCATTTGAGATCTAAAAGGGCCTCGGAATTGCCCACTTGGTGCTATAATATAGGTTAGTCCTTTTTGTTGGCGTCCTTATTAGGACTCCTTACGAGGGTATTATAGCCCGGAGACACCTGATGTCATTAGGCTGTTTTTATAAATAAATGCCACTTGCTATGATTTTTTTCAAGTATACAAAGAGGAAGAGGTTTGATTTTTAACCTATTTTTAAACCTAAGACTTCCAGAAGGACATCCATTCGGATGATTATATATTTTTGAATTTGTTCGGGCAGGGCGGTTTGTTGAAAAAAAATTGTTTTACTGTTCGAAAGAGGTTTATTCCGAAATTATCCCATTTACATTTCGTATGGATCTAATGAGCATCTACAGAGATATGGAAATACTCATCTCAAAGTTTTTACTGAAAATAAAATGGGACCACCTCGGAAAAGTACCCTACCTATTAAAAAAAGAATCATTTGAATCCGTACACAATTGACGGAGTAATCGCGTAACATACACACAAAAAAAAACATACAGATGAATTGAGAACCTCCTCCTTTTTTGTTAGGTCGGTTAATGACTGGCGCAGCATTTGAAGTCTGTTTTTTATCGTTTTATAAGCGATCGTAAATTATTTATATTTTTTTAAGGTAACCAATATAAATTATAATAAATGCTAATATCAATTAAAAACATTGTTGTTTCACGCGAAACGCCTTGAACAATTTTGTGTAAAATTTTGGCATTGGATACGCTTCTACTTACTAGGTAAACGTATTACATCGTAGACCGCATCGTCACTTAACATCAGGTGAGATAGTGGTCAAAAGCTCACCTATCTGCCATAAAATATATATACATATATATTCAATATGAAGTTGACAGGATACTTCTAACATGGCAGCGAAGACGCAGAGAACAAATAGTGAAAAATAAATAAATATCACTCACCAAATTTTCTTTCCCCTAAAAGCCGGAGCGAGTGAGCGGGGCAGATAACGAAACTGGGCGATAAACGAAATGTCAAAAGTTGATTTATTGTCTTCCACACTGCGAGTACCTACCTGCCATTTATTTATTTTATTTTATTGACACACTGCTGTTTTATAAGGAAAACAAAATATATACGACCACGGATCTTTCAATGGTAAGCTAACATTCAATTATGTGTTTGTGTGATGTGTTTCCGGTTAAGTACAATATGGGGGTCTTCAAATCGCGAGTGAATAGGTGTATCTTCTGGGTAAGCACGCTTCATCATCGATCGCATCATCTCTTAACATCAGGTGAGATAGTGATCAAGTGCTACCCAGTTCGGTATAAAAAATAAAAAAATATATTTGCTACTTCGTACCTCGTTTTTAGTGAATAGCCTGCAAAATAAATTTTGTACATTAGTACAGTAAACTCTCCAGTAACGGAATTCAAACAAGGAGGAAATTCTATGTTCAACTGTATGTATTTTTAAAAAATGTATATTCACTAATTACTCAAAGTCGCGTGAACCAATTTGGAAAATTCCTTTATAATTTGTATGGGTATACATCACCAGTGGTCCCATTTAAATTTCACCGAGAAATGTTCAGTATCTCCAGAGATATGGAGTTATATATCTCAAACTTGGTACAGAAAATTAACAGCGGGGCGTTTGAAGTTGGTTTCTTGAGTATTTTAAATGATCTTTAATTATAATGTAACATCTTGTGTTTTCGCTGCTGGGGAGAGATGTAAACGCGTGGACGACGGATTGCAAGCGCGACAATAACGAGTTGACCGCGCGGCGCTTGATGTTCGTTAGTTTGTCACGAGGCAAGGCGATTACGTCACGATGTAATTCGCGCCAAGCTAAAAGGAACGTAATGGCCTTTCCTCGGGACAAGCGTAGTCAACTTGCCGTAGCCGCGCTTGCGGTCCGTCGTTCACGCGAGCTGTACAAACTTATTTAGCGGGCTATTCATTATAAATCATGCTTACGAAATTGACAAAGGGTTGTTATGTTTAATAATTTAGATAGTTAACAACCGACTTCCATGGCCCAGCGAGTCAGTTTCAGTAGCAAGTTTGAGACGTGTATCGTCATATCTCTGGAGATACTTATCAGATCTTGATGAAATTACAATGGGTCCACCTCGGAAAAGTACCCTACCGATTACAAAAAGAATCATCTGAATCGGCTCAGAATTGACGGAGTAATCGCGTATCATACACACAAAAAAAAAGAAAAGAAAACATACAGACGAATTGAGAACTTCCGTCTTTTTGGAAGTCGGTTGAAAAAGCACTCCATAATATTTTTTTCCCCTAGCCGGACGAATGAAGACCGAAGATAACGGCTGATACCGTACGGAACCGGGCGATATCCGAAACGTCCGATGTTGATTTATTGCCTGCCACAGGCCTTATTGCAGTGTTTTTCGATAATTGGATTTTATCAAAGAAAATGCTTGAAAAGCCGCTTTTAATAAACATGGCTGGATTAAAATTAGGGATGTTTTCTAACATTTAGATCTTGTTGATGTTCTTATCTTAAAAGGTTTGTTTTTATCTGAATTGGTAATAATCTGGTATTCATTAAGTAATCTCACAGAGGCATCTCTAAGTAAATTAGAATTTTACTTTTAACTTTTATTTTTTTAAACATACATGTTTGTTTTATAACGATCAGGAATTGCCGTCTTATGTAAGTGATTCTGTTCACATATTTATTTTTAATTTTGTTAAATTAAAACCGCTAATATTTCTAGTAAATATGTACTTTTATCCTACACTCATATACATTATCCATATTATAAACTCGAAAATGCCTTGGAATATAAAGCCAGTAAAGTTCTATTAAAATAATTTAGTAAGCAAATCTAACTGTTCGTTTAAGAATATTTAAAAACTGTAGTACAATGCATTTGATAAACACGATTTTACTGGCAGTCACTTAGGGTTGCCGACTTTTATTTGGAAAATTAAAAGTTGGTTGTTTATGGTAGAAAAAATGTCCTATCTACTATGAAACTAAGTTATATATAAGTTTTTTGCCTGATCATTTTGTTATATAATTTATAGTTATTGATCAGTACAAATAATTTGCTTATTTAACTCTATTCTACGAAACTTTGAAGCTGCATAAACTTAAAAATAATTGTTTAATGCACTTTCCATAAATATAAATAATTGTTCTAAGACAAGGTAAAGTTAGTAGAAGTATTTAGTAATTCTAGTGTTACGAAAGTTCGAAAGAAACATTATATACCTGGCAACCCTACAGAAGGGTGGCCAACTGCCACTCCATCCTCTACCAGCGTGACGTCGCACAACGTGTGACACTCGTTAGCGTAAACGTTGTCACGGTGGTAACAATATGTCAAATTGTCACTGACAAAACCATAGCATAAAACATAACTCTTTTTATTTATGATAAAAAGCAAATTGTGGTGACATCTATTGACCACCGTATATTCATGATCATAAAAATATCGACAAATCGTAGTGAGTATAATAGTCGGTATTTTTATAACCATGATTCAAATTAACTATAACTATAAATCTACCGTATATTCAATCAAAAATAGAATTTTACTTTAACTAATGAAACATCGAAAGAAAAGCTAAGTTGAAAGTGGAAGATGTTAAAGAGAGATGTCAGGATCGTAGCACGTGGAAAGAAGTAGCCTCTGCCTACCCCAACGGGAAAAAGGCGTGATTATGTATGTAATGGAACATGGAATCTATCGTAATTTTTTCTAGCTATTATATCAAAATGGAGATATGAAAATCGTTCTTATATAGGCTTAAATTAAAGTAAAATTTCCGATATAGCTTTCACCAAAGTTAAAGATGTCTTTCGTCAGTCGCTAACTAAAATATTTAAACATAGTGACTTTGCGACCTTCACATCGTAACGTTTCCAACATTGATAAAGCTTACAGACCTCGTAAACTACCGAACACGGTCCCGAGCAATAAACACGTAACTGAAAATACCCGAGCAGTTCAACTTTAAAACGTATAATCCGCGGTTCAAAGCAATAGACACGCGTCACGCGTGATTAGGGCTGTCACCTATTCACTTATTATTTTTTAAGAAGAAGAATCGAATGAGGTATGTCAGCATCGTAGCATGTGGAAAGAAGTAGTATCCGCCGGCTGCCTAACCCAACGAGAAAAAGCCGTGATTGTATGTATTATTTTTTGACGTGACAGCGTCTAATAAATCGATGAACTCCGGCTCGAACGCCGGCTGCATGCACGAAAAATGTCTCGTTGCGCTCATTGTCCCGTTACGCTCATAGTACGCAGATTTCATCAATGTTTTGTTATATGGATATGAACATGTACATCAATGTTTTGTTATGACGTTGTCACGTTAAACTATCGTCCGTAAACCAACCATTTTTTTTTACTAAATTTATTATTTTTATTAAGTTGTTTATTCTTAAAACACTTGTAATACATATTTTATTTACTTACTCTACTCAAAAACTCTCATCCAAACATTTTATAAAAACTGGCGATATTTCTAAGTATTTATTTTTTCTACAGGTAGGAGCACTATATCAGTTATATTCAAAACAGCAGTGGTGAAACAACTATAAGTACGTACACTAATAATAAAAAAATCTTTTTACATAATTTTATCCAAACTCGCGATACTTTCCTCTTTCTACAGGTGGTAAAAGCATTATATCGATGTTCCGCCTAACTTGCTGCCACCATTAAGGCGAAAATCTGCCGCCATAACCATTAAACGCTGTTCCGGTAGGACATACCCCTGCTGAGTCAAACCATTCTCAAAAACTCTCATCCAAACATTTTATAAAAACTGGCGATATTTCTAAGTATTTATTTTTTCTACAGGTAGGAGCACTATATCAGTTATATTCAAAACAGCAGTGGTAAAACAACTATAAGTACGTACACTAATAATAAAAAAATCTTTTTACATAATTTTATCCAAACTCGCGATACTTTCCTCTTTCTACAGGTGGTAAAAGCATTATATCGATGTTCCGCCTAACTTGCTGCCACCATTAAGGCGAAAATCTGCCGCCATAACCATTAAACGCTGTTCCGGTAGGACATACCCCTGCTGAGTCAAACCATTCTCAAAAACTCTCATCCAAACATTTTATAAAAACTGGCGATATTTCTAAGTATTTATTTTTTCTACAGGTAGGAGCACTATATCAGTTATATTCAAAACAGCAGTGGTAAAACAACTATAAGTACGTACACTAATAATAAAAAAATCTTTTTACATAATTTTATCCAAACTCGCGATACTTTCCTCTTTCTACAGGTGGTAAAAGCATTATATCGATGTTCCGCCTAACTTGCTGCCACCATTAAGGCGAAAATCTGCCGCCATAACCATTAAACGCTGTTCCGGTAGGACATACCCCTGCTGAGTCAAACCATTCTCAAAAACTCTCATCCAAACATTTTATAAAAACTGGCGATATTTCTAAGTATTTATTTTTTCTACAGGTAGGAGCACTATATCAGTTATATTCAAAACAGCAGTGGTAAAACAACTATAAGTACGTACACTAATAATAAAAAAATCTTTTTACATAATTTTATCCAAACTCGCGATACTTTCCTCTTTCTACAGGTGGTAAAAGCATTATATCGATGTTCCGCCTAACTTGCTGCCACCATTAAGGCGAAAATCTGCCGCCATAACCATTAAACGCTGTTCCGGTAGGACATACCCCTGCTGAGTCAAACCATTCTAGGCCTAGCGTGTTCAGTTGCTCACCATCTTATACCACATCATCACTTACCAGACGTCATAGTGGTCAAACGCTAAACGCTACCTTATCAGATATAAAAAAAACTTTGGATATGTTTTGAACGGGGTATCAACGAGAACTTATCCTATATCGATATAGTAATCGACAAAAGTTGAGGTCGATATCATCTTATCTGCAGTTTGATAAACTGTCAAAATATGATACACGAGCTCGACATGTATACCTGATCTGACCTAAAGTTATTCTTCCATTTAAAGCATAAGAAGGGATATAACGTACCTGTAACAAAAAAAAACTTAATTAGTACTATGTAGAATTTTTAAATCAGTCTTGCTCACACTACGTCTATTTAGTTTTATTAAATAAGTCCACAAACAATATGAAGGCTAGCCGGTTGCTAAGCGGTAATCATCACCAATGAACACCTACGTTACTGACAAACAGGCATTACAGATAAGTTACTAACCCTGATATCACCTTGAACAACAACGCGTCGACAACCCTACACGTGCCAGAGACGGCATGACACGGTCGCGTGACGCACTGATACAA
Organism: Cabera pusaria; assembly: GCA_954871355.1. Classification (NCBI taxonomy): domain Eukaryota; kingdom Metazoa; phylum Arthropoda; class Insecta; order Lepidoptera; family Geometridae; genus Cabera; species Cabera pusaria. The sequence continues at coordinate 3,506,631 of OX940910.1, forward strand.
TCTTATGCATCGGGAGCGATGCGTTTGATATCAGTATGACGGCCTGCTGAAATACGGCTGTAATTGCAATGTAAATGTTACCCTTTAATATTAAAATCGCTGCTTCCGGTTGGCACTACATCATAATGTTGGGTTAATATTTTGTTAGTAAGTTCGAATATAATGGGGTTTGCTTAGAATACAAAGCAAAGTCAGTGGGTTTGCAGTGTGCTATAAATATTTAATACGTATTCTTTTAACGCAGTACTTATTACATTATGTAAATGTTGATTCTTTTCTCTTTAAACATCATCAGCCGGTGTCAGTCCACTGCTGGACCTCAAGCCTCTCCCAAGATGCGCCACTGAGTCCGATCTTCGGCTCTTCTTTTTCAGTCACTGCCCAACGCTTGTTATTGTTTTTAACCGACTTCAAAAAAAGGAGGAGGTTTCTCAATTCGACCGTATATATATATATTTTTTTTTTTATGTTTGTTCGCGGATAACTTCGTCGTTTATGAACCGATTTTGATTATTCTTTTTTTGTTCGAAAGGAGATATCCCAAGTGTGGTACCATGGTAATTTTATCGAGGTCTGATAAGTATCTCCAGAGATATTGAGATAAACATTTCAAAATTGGTACTGAAAATGAATAGCGCGGCATTGAAGTCGGTTCTTTTTTAGTTTTTAAACGATATTATTTATATGTTAAAGTATTAATTTAGTTCTAGGGACATGGATGGGTAAATTGGGCAACATCCAAAGCGTGACAAATAGATAGATAAATAAATTATTAAAGCCCCATCAAACAGTATGGGCAACTTGAATGGAATTAGAACCCTACGGCATCATTATTATCAGACTATTTTAGTCCAGGATCTGTCGCAGGTCTGATAACCGTTGGGGTAGAGACCTAGAGTGGATACCACGGCTCGCTAAACGTAGCTTAGGACGTCCTGTGACCAGGAGCGACCATATACGCAAAGCGGCGGGCAGTGACTAAAAAAGAAGAGCCCAAGATACCTACATGCCTACGTCCAGCAGTGGAGTGATACCGGATGATGATAATGATTTAAGTCCACTGGACTGGACTTATCTACTACTGCTAGATATTTATCTCCTAACTTCAGGAGATACCTACTCATCCTACTTAGATGATTTATACAATGGGACCAAACGTGAAGTATAATAAATAAACCTCTAAAACAATAAAACATTTTGTACAAATCAGTTATATAATTCATGACGGAGATCTGAGGTAACAAGCGAACAGAGAACCTCCTCCTTTTTTGTTAAGTCGGTCAAAAAGAAGATGCTTAACAAATACCCCTTAGGCAAGAATACCACATAACAACCGTTTAAACGCAAGGGGTGGTTTCAAACCCTTGCATGATACAGAGTTATAAAAAGTTGGCATTTTTAAATCACATATTTTAAAACCACTTTCTGCAGGTGGCGTGACCCACTTTTGTATCTGTGCTTGAGTTAAGTTAGAACGGGGGTTGGGGTAACTTTTAATAATGCTAATGCTATTGGTTAAAAATACTGTATAAAATGTTTTAAACCATATGAGTTCGGGGTGAAACAAAAGACAGTAAATATTTATCCACTCCAATATTATAATAATTTAAGATCGTTTAAATAACTAAAAGAACCGACTTCAAACGTCGCGCTAGTCAAAGTAGCCAGTAGACGTAGTAACTATTACATAATCTGTGCCAGTAGTTAGTAGTAACTAGTAAGTCGTCGAGATAAGTAAATGCGTCGTAATACAAATGTTGATATATTAAAAACGTCTCGGCCGATTTCGTTAAAATTTAAATGGAACCTGTGAAGGGTACCCTTTGAAACAAAAAAAGATTTTTCCAAATCGGTTCAGGTATCTTCGAGTAATCGGTGAACATACATTAAAAATAATAGTTCCGACGAATTGAGAACCTCCTACTTTTTTGTGAAGTCGGATAAAAAGAAAGTGAAAAGTCAGTTTGTATATTTGTTTTTGGGACTTCTTCAGGGCCAAACGGCAGCATTATAAATTAGGTCATAGGACACTATTTCACGCGGGCGAAACCGCGGGACGCAACTAGCGAAGCAATTTTTTTTTTAAATAAAAGGCTACTAGCCATGTCGGTGACACATTACTAGTAGTCTTGTCTCCAATTAAGCTAAATATACTTGTGTCTGGAGTGGGTTCACGTCAATAGTGCAATGGGTGAGGATCGAACTCACGACCTCTCGATCGCCAGGCCGATACTTAGCTACTTGGCTTACTTAGCCATCGGGCTATTGCCGCTGTGGGCTACTTAGTTAGCAAATAGTTACATATTATAAAATATTTATTTAATATATATTATAAAACATCATATTTACATATTACAATATCATACATTCAGTCACATACATAATTATTACACATTCAAATCAACACAAATATTAATTCTTTAAACTCACAAGCATAGTCGGGCGATACCCGTAGTATGCAGCGGGCCTAGTAAACTCTTATCGCTAGAACAAAAGATCGGTGCGGTGACGCACGCGCCGCTACCTGCTAACCTGCCCCGGCAGTCTAACCGATGAGCTCCACGCGATACAGTGTATTCGTTCCCGGCCGCGCTTACCTACTTTATGTTTATTTTAATGAACTTTTATAATTATATTTTGACAATATATTTATCCTACTTCTAACCACGTTTGCAATCATTCCGACGCCTTCACCTGTCGACCTACCAGAACAATCAGTTAGCTTCAGTGGTGACCTATATTTTTACGGAGTGAAGTGAACATGTCGAGCGATAAATCAGCCGACCCAAACGTAACTGTTCGTGTACGACAAGACTCTCAGAAGTCGGAACGTGGTGTTGAAGTCAATACAGCATCGCTATCTCCAACAGCGATGCCGAACTTGCGCATACCTCCATTTTGGCCGGAGAAACCTGCGATATGGTTCGCGCAGGTGGAAGGTCAGTTCGCAGTATGGAACGTAGCTGATGATGCGACTAAATTTTATTGCATCTTATCATCGTTGGATCGTCAATATGCCGCCGAAGTAGAAGACATTTTAACCGGACCGCCGAGTTACATGAAATTAAAGACCGAGCTAATAAAACGTCTGTCGGTATCTCGTGAAAACAAAGTGAAACAATTGTTGATGCATGAACAACTCGGTACCCGGAAACCTTCACAGTTCCTTCGTCATCTACGAGATCTAGCAGGACCAGATATACCGGAAGATTTCTTGAGGACGATCTGGAGCAGCCGACTACCGTCCGGGATGCAGCCTATCATCGCGTCGCAGCCTACCCTGTCCATAGATGCCGTAGCGGACCTTGCCGATCGCGTTAATGACATAGTTACGCTGACTCAAGCAGTCGCGGCAGTGTCATCACCGTCATCATCGTCTTCACCGATTGACGTACTTACGCGACAGGTCGCTGAGCTCACCAAACAGGTCAGCATGCTCGCGAAGAAGTGCGATCGTCAACCAAGACAACAAGAACGAGGACACGGACAACGCAGCCGCTCGTCATCACGACGATCGCAGTCGAGCTATCGACGTTTTCCGCTGTGTTGGTATCACCATAAACACGGCCACAAGTGCGTCAAGCCGTGTGACTTCAAGACAACGGGAAACTATCCGGGCAGTCAGTGACGGCGACCGAGGACTGCCACAGCTCGACGGGTCGCCTATTCATCACGGACCGCGAATCGAAGACTCAATTTTTAATAGACACTGGAAGTGACATTTGTGTGTTTCCGATAACCGCGCTTCGCGAGCGTCGTTCTAAAACATCATATCAACTAAGCGCTGCCAATGGTTCAGTTATCGATACATACGGATATATTCAGTTAAACTTGAATCTCGGCTTACGCCGCAATTATCCGTGGCGCTTTGTGGTTGCTGACGTCACCAAAGCGATTATTGGTGTAGATTTTCTGTCACACTATAATCTAATTGTTGACGTCAACAAACAAAAGCTTATAGATAACTTAACCAATGCCAGCACTGTTGCTTCTGTAGTTCAAGTTCATAACTCGATCGTGTCAAGTGTTAAAATCTCGCCCGGTGGTAGCAGTAGTTATCACTTAATACTAGCCGAATTTCCGGAGATTACGCGTCCCGCCGGTACTCCGGGTATTGTCAAACATAACACTGTACACCACATTAGAACGACACCGGGTCCACCTGTTTCGTGTGCACCGCGGCGCTTAGCGCCCGATAAACTTAAAATTGCCAAACAAGAATTCGAATCTATGTTAGCTTGTGGTACTGCGCGTCCGTCCAGTAGTCAGTGGGCATCACCGCTTCATCTTGTGTCTAAAAAAGACAACGGATGGCGTCCATGTGGCGATTATAGGTCTCTAAACGCTCGAACCATTCCGGACATGTACCCGATTCGACATATACAAGACTTTTCGCATTGTCTGTCTGAATGTAAATTTTTTACAGTTATCGATTTAGTCAAAGCCTATAATCAGGTGGCTGTATTTCTGGACGACATCCCTAAAACGGCTATAACCACACCGTTCGGATTATGGGAATTTCCGTACATGACGTTCGGTCTACGAAATGCTGGACAGACATTTCAAAGATTTGTCGATGAAATGACGCGCGGACTCGATTTCATTTATCCATATATGGATGACTTCCTGATTTTCAGCAGAACTGAAAGATTGCACGAAGATCATTTGCGACAACTTTTCACCCGTATGAAAAACTACGGCGTTCTCATAAACACCAGCAAATGTATCTTTGGTGCATCAGAGGTGACATTTCTAGGCTACCATATCTCCGAGAAAGGCACTAAACCTCTGGACAGCAAAGTCAAAGCTATATCTGACTTTCCTGTACCTAAAACTGTCAGAGAGCTCAGGCGATTTTTGGGCATGATTAATTTTTACAGGCGTTTTCTGCCATTGGGCAGCATTGGCTGCCCAAATTCAAGCTCCATTGAATGCTTTGTTGACCGGATCGGTTAAAGCCTCTCACCCCGTTCACATAAGTGGAAATGCTTTGCAAGCCTTTGAGGACTGCAAACAGAGTCTAGCAGACGCAGCTCTTTTAGCTCACCCCGATTCACAGGCCAAGTTAGGACTCGTTACTGACGCCTCAGATACGGCGATAGGTGGAGTCCTACAACAGCTGAAGGATGGTGATTGGCAGCCTCTGGCATTTTTCTCACGCAAGTTGAGCCCATCTCAGGTGAAATACTCACCATACGACCGCGAGCTCCTTGCGATCTATGAGAGTATCAAATACTTTCGTCACATGCTTGAGGCTACTCACTTCACAGTTTATACTGACCATAAGCCGATATGTTATGCTTTCCACGAGAGGAAAAGTAACTGTTCTCCACGTCAGTTTAGACATCTCGATTTTATATCGCAGTTCACAACCGATATTCAACATATTTCGGGAAAAGACAACGTAGTTGCCGATACATTGTCCCGAGTTGATGAACTGCAAATGCCTGTCGACTTAGAAGTGATGGCCGAACTACAAGCTGCAGATACAGACCTTGCAGAATATTTAAAAGGAGACACATCTCTTCGTTTAATAAAAACGAAGATACCTGGAAGTCGTACTGAATTGTACTGCGACGTCAGTACAGCGACTCCCAGGCCTTTTGTCCCTATTCAATTGCGACGGCAAGTGTTCGATTCCTTACACTCGCTCAGCCACCCAGGCCCAAATGCCTCAGCTAAGCTCGTTGCACAACGCTTTGTCTGGCCGTTAATGCGCAAGAATTGCCGTGAATGGTCAAAGGCATGTTTGGCATGTCAGCGCACGAAGATAAACAGGCATGTCGCGTCACCTATTGGTACGCTCGATTTACCTTCAGCGCGATTCAAACATGTGCATTTAGACCTGATCGGTCCAATGCCGCCTGCTGGTGAATATCGGTATTGCCTCACACTCGTCGATCGCTTTACACGATGGCCTGAAGCTGTGCCTCTTACCGATATTACCGCCGAAACAGTAGCCAAAGCGTTTGTGTCTTGTTGGGTGTCGCGCTACGGTTGTCCTGCGGTCATAGTAACCGACCGCGGAAGACAGTTTGTGTCTGCACTGTTTGAACAGCTGTCTAAGTCCATCGGTTTCGATCACCGGAAGACAACCGCTTATCATCCACAATGCAACGGTTTAGTCGAGCGATTCCACAGGCAATTAAAAGCAGCCATTACTTGCCACGCCGACTCTAATTGGACTGAGACCTTACCTCTCGTTCTTCTCGGCATCAGGAGTGCCTTCAAAGAAGACCTCCAAACGTCAGCCGCTGAATTGGTGTATGGGGAGCCACTACGACTTCCTGGCGAATTTTTCGGCCATAATGTCACTGGCTACACCACGGACATAACCGATTTTTCAGCGCGCATGAAGTCTTTTGCCCAGAAGATACGACCGGTCCCAACTCAGCACCATGCTAAACCTAGTATCTTCGTTTATAAAGATCTCGCCACATGTAGCCATGTATTCTTACGAGAAGACACGTTACGTGGCTCACTTCAGCCCGCTTACACAGGGCCACACGAAGTGCTAAAGAGAGGTGCCAAGTATTTTACTATTTGCGTAAAGGGTAAAAACTCGACAGTAAGTATAGACCGCCTTAAGCCAGCCTATATACTGTCCGGTGACGTAAGCCCTCCACATCGCGCAAACATTGACCCTGATCCACCCCAGCCTCAGACCATGGATTCGCCAGATGAGCGTACGACACGTTCTGGAAGACGAGTACGTTTTCCAGACTACTATCGCCCGTAGCACGGTCTCTGGAAGGGAGTGATGTGGGCTACTTAGTTAGCAAATAGTTACATATTATAAAATATTTATTTAATATATATTATAAAACATCATATTTACATATTACAATATCATACATTCAGTCACATACATAATTATTACACATTCAAATCAACACAAATATTAATTCTTTAAACTCACAAGCATAGTCGGGCGATACCCGTAGTATGCAGCGGGCCTAGTAAACTCTTATCGCTAGAACAAAAGATCGGTGCGGTGACGCACGCGCCGCTACCTGCTAACCTGCCCCGGCAGTCTAACCGATGAGCTCCACGCGATACAGTGTATTCGTTCCCGGCCGCGCTTACCTACTTTATGTTTATTTTAATGAACTTTTATAATTATATTTTGACAATATATTTATCCTACTTCTAACCACGTTTGCAATCATTCCGACGCCTTCACCTGTCGACCTACCAGAACAATCAGTTAGCTTCAGCCGCTTTTAAATTTAAATTGACAAAACAATTTTTGTACGTCCGGCTGACACCAAACCTCTTCGCGGATACTGTTGACTTTACCATCACCACCAAAATCAAAACAGTTGTCATTTTCATCGATTATCATCATGCGAGCATCTAGTCTAAATTTTTTTTTAAATTAATTAAGTTTAAATGTAAGCATACTGTCACTTTATATAAATAGCGCTAGTTTATGAAAGTCGCAATGCAATTATTTAGGATTAGATCAAGGTACTTTATGTAATAAGAATTAGAGTAACATCTGCCGACACACTGCTCAGCAGTTTGGTAGAAACTATGCACTCATATCTTGCATTCATTAATAAATAAAAAAAATTAAAAAAACTGCCCTACAACCTCTTCTTTTGTAGTCGGTTAAAGAACCGCAAAATAATACAAAAAAAAAACTCTACATAGGGAAAAAGCAGGTGTGACCCACATTTTGCACGACGGATTAGAACGATGGTATAACTTTTAATAATGGCACCACTCATTCTGACGGCCATGTCACGTGGAAAGGACGCGCGGTAGGGTTGTCAAATGAGTTATTTAATAAAACTTTTTCATTCCATCTTTTCGTAAAACGATGGTTTGTTGCTCGATAAGTGCGCGCAAAATAGTTATTTTCAGAATTTTAAATCTTAATAAAAATAGCTAGTTATAGTAATTAATTAATGAGTTGTATGTTAGCTTCATTTTTTTTCTACCACATCATCGCTTATTACCACCATTATCAGATATAAAAATACACTAAATACATATATTATAAATTCGAAAGTTTGTATATTTTTGAAGAACCTCTTAAACGGTCGTTCAGCCATTGGGCTCACCTGAAACTGAAATTTTGCAAAACAACAGCTAATATGGTAGAGTAGGACAAAAATTTATTCTAACGCGGGAGAAAACGTAGAACTGGTTTCAATAAAAATGACATAAACTATTCATATCCTTGACACAGAATAATAAATAGCACCAAGTACCCTCAACAATCAAAACTTAATTTGTTAAAATAAAGGTTGGCATCCCCACGTGATAAGGACACGCGGTAGGGTTGCTACCTAATGGACCGATTTACGACAATGGGGGCTCGGTCAATGACCTTGGTTTTTTTGTATTGATCGTATTGTACGCCTTTATTCCGACTCGAGAGGGGCCATAAATGATCGAGTCAATTTATAAAATTATTGCAGGTACTATTAGATTTATTTTTATTGTTATTGTTTTTATTTGTTTTTAATTACAATTAGTGTCAATAAAGAGTTATGTTGTATTGTATTTTTTTACAATTTACAGTTTAACACAACTATTAGTATAATATTGATTTATGTGTGACGTTCGTTTGCGCCTCTCCAATAAATACTAGAAATAAAAACTCGATATATTAACAAACTAAGGGCCAGTTTCATCGGTTCCCAATAGCGCTAATATGAAGAAATCTGACAGATTTTTGACAGCTATTATATGGCGTCATGTGACAAATAACTATCCAACGCATTATCTGACCGGTGAAACCGGCCCTTAGTCTGTTAAATTATCGAGTTTTTAATTTTTTTTCTAGTTACATACTTATCTTAGAAAGCATCTTAAAGAAGCAACAGAACTATAGCGACGAGGCGAAGCAGATTGCTGGAATTACTTTCGACTCGGTATTAATTTTTAGGGTTCCGTACCCAAAGGGTAAAACAGGACCCTATTACTAAGACTCCACTGTCCGTCCGTCTGTCTGTCCGTCTGTCACCAGGCTTTATCTCATGAACCCTAATAGGCAGACACTTTAAATTTTCACTAAGTGTGTATTACTACTGCCGCTATAAGAATACATAATAAAAACGAAATAAATCCAAATATATTATACAAGAACGTGATTTTTTCGCTCGATTTTAATAACCGTAAAAGACACGTAATACACACACTGAAGTGGCAGTGGACTGGTCATATCTGCCGCAGGACTGATAACCGTTAGGGTAGACTTGTCCTAGAGTCGAGACCGTGAATCGGCAAACGTAGCGTAAGACGTCCTGTGACCAGGTGGAGCGACGACATACGCAAAGCGGTGGGCAGTGACTGGAGGGGAAGAGCCGTAGATCGGGCTCAGTGACGTATCTTGGGAGAAGCCTACGTCCAGCAGTGGACTGACACCGGCTGATTATGATGATCATTACGATGAATATACACTTGAGATTTTCCAAACTAAAGCTAGCAAAGCCTTAACTTATAATTTATAAGTATTTTAGTAAATGTAGATATGATCCAAAAAGCACAAACAGTTAAAATAAAATGCAACTGCTAAAATATGGTATAGTTTATCTTGCCAAAACCAAGTGAACCATATTCTACGTAAAACAAAACATCTCGTCGGCAACGTAAAACGGCAATACGTTTTTATTTAATTTTTTAATTACATCGTTGTTTTTACATTTTTATTAACTTTATGCATCGTCGAGTACTACGGTAAAATATTACGCTAAGCTTTCGGTAGAAAAGCATCGGTTATTTACGTTAGCGCATGAACGTTTAAAGTTTTTTCTGAATAATTTTACAATTAAAATGTTTTTTTTTAATATTGAAATTAGCTGTCTCATCATTAAGTTTATCTTCAACAAAGTAATATATATGTCGCAGTCAACTAGTTTAATTAGCCGTTCAATCAACAGCCTAGCCTCTTTACTTTCAACTAGCGGCCTGAATGATATTCGGTTGTAGCGTATGTATACATACATACAATCACGCCTTTTTCCCGTTGGGGTAGGCAGAGACTACTTCTTTTCACATGATGCGTTTGTTACAACATTAAATAAACTGGCTTAGTCTGACACTAAGGCAACTCACTAGAGAACTAGGACAAATAGTTGTCACATAGGTATGTTTTTTAGCGAGAAAACTTTGCCTAAATTTATGATACAAAACTATATCATTGGAGATAATTATCTGTATTTAAGCACAACGCAAACAGAAGTGAATGATGAATGATGAAGTGAATTACACGAAATTGATATTTTAATTAACTTTTTTGCACTATAAGTTAAAAAAATCGGCCAGCCCTAATGAACACAGTAGATATATTAGCGTTTGTTTTTATTTCCGTTTCGTTACATATTTCGTGGTCGAGAATAAACATTCTATTTTTACAGTCCTTTGGGTTATTTATGGGCTGGAATGGGTTTTATTGTTTTTGAGTAGAGACAAGTGTGAAACCCTTTTTATAACGAGAACATTTGTCATCGTTACAACATTTCTATCATGCACGGCTGTGCATACTACAACTAGACTTCAAACTAAATTGTCCTGTCAACTAAAACAGACCATGCATATGAAGCGCCGCGGAGACGGTCATTTGAAATGGTCAATGGGCTTCAATCAATATTTCCATTATCCGCTTTTCACCACGTAGTTGCGAATGACCAATGGCTTCAATTGCCTCTGTAGACGATCATTTGGTCCAACAATGACGTGAAAATTGACAATTGCGAATGACCGTCTCCGGGGAACTTAAGACTAAAATCGGATAATACGTCAAGTTTCATAATTTAAGCTGCAATAGCGATTAGGCTCTCGATCGCCAGGCCGACTTCTTAGTCCTAAGCTCGGCATGGCGATCGAAAGGTCGTGAGTTAGATCCCCACACATTGCACTATTGACTTGAATCCACCCATTGCACTATTGAAGTGAACCCACCCACTCCAGACACAAGCATATTAAGCTTAGTTGGAAGGGTTGCTAAAAAGATTGCTAGTAATGTTAATAAACTTTGCTTGCTATATTGCTAATAAACTTTAAAACATATGGTAAGGTTGACGCCATAGACTAATAAGAAAACCATTCCAGTACGAATGTTCAGTTAACAAAATACCCGACTACCCCCATTTAAGCGAATAGAAATCTCACGCTTCACTTCGAATAAGACTCGCTATCTGCCCGTTGGACCGCAAGGAAACCAGTCGACCTTGCGCAATCTACCCAGCTCTGGGGAGCTTTCAACCCCAACCGTAGTCGGGGATATTTGTGTTGTAACCGAGATGGGTAATTCTTTTATGATTCTAGAATTTTTATGGCAGTATTATTATTGTTATAAATTGCTCTAATATAGCAATAAAAAAGATGATGGAGTGTATTTGCAACAGACTTTCAAAACGGAGGTTCTCAATTCGTATGTCTGTGTTTTTTAGGGTTCCGAACCTAGAGGGTACCGACGGAACCCTCCGTTAATTGTGAACCCATTCGAATTATTATTTTTTTCGATAGAGTAGATTTCCGAGGTAGTCCCAATGTAATTTCACAGAGATCTAATAAGTATCTCCAGATCTATGACGATAAACGTCTCAAACTTGCTACTGAAACTGACTCTTGGCGGAAACGTGGAAAAGTGTGTGTGTCTCATTGTATTTTTTCCTAAAACTTGTGTTCTTCCGCGTGTTAATGTGTAATAAATGTGGATTATTAACCATTTAGTGCCGGTGAATGTGCGCGAGTGTAGGGAAACAGCACAATGTTGAAAAACATGCTATTCGCGTTCTCGCCAAAATTCCAGTGAAAATCTTCAGTAAAGTCCACATCTTTACTGAGGATGACTTGGACTAGACTTGGACTTGAAACTTAACCAGAAATGTGACTCTGACCGAAGGGTTGAAGACTTGAATGCATAAAAACTTAAACAATTTTAATACTTGACACTGGCTAAATAATCGTGTGGAGCCATAACGAAAGTAAAAAAAAAAAAAAACTGACTCGCGGGGCATGGAAGTCGGTTGTATTAGTTTCTTCTTTATTTTATTTCGGATACACAAACACTATCTCTCTACTTGATGTTAAATGACGATACACTCTAAGTAGGAGTCGTGCTAGATTATCTGGTTATGGAAGACAACTAACAACTGACTTTTTTATATAATGTTTTAAGCGCGAAAATGCCCGTATTTTAATATTTATAACTATGGCTTTAGTCCAATCATTAAGCGCAACTATCTTAACCTGTCTTTCAATATTACCTAAATTTATATTTAAAACCACTGCCGACTTCACTAATTGTATAATCTCTTCATTTTGACCTAATGAGCCCAAACACAACATCTTTGCTGTAAGTTGGTGAGGAGTAGAGTTTTCTGCAGATTCCAGGAGATGCCCCAGCATCAGGTCAATGCTATCGTTGAAGTAAGAGGAAACCGAATTTCGAATTGATCAGATCTATAAAAGTTGATCTCAAAGCGTCATCACCTAGAAATAAAACTGGCCAAGTGCGAGTCAGCATCGCGTCTATTATCGCACACTTATGGAGGGTTCCGTACAATAGGAAACATAACAGAGTTTCAACCTTTATATTTGATTAATTGATATTACCAAGAATATTTGGTTTGGTTGGGCTCTAGAAAGACGGGGCGGCTCGTTTACTAGCGCCATCTATGTAATTTTGCCGAAACTAATTAGATAGATGGCGTTTAAAAACACGTTTTTTGTAGAGGACCCCCTTTAATTTTTAACTTTATTTTGTGTTTAGTATTTGTTGTTCTAGCGGCAACAGACATACACCATCTGTGAAAATTTCAACTGTCTAACTATCACGGTTACTGAGCTATAGCCTGGTGACAGACGGACTGACAGACAGACAGACAGACAGACAAACCGACAGACAGACAGACAGATAGACAGACGGACAGCGAAGTCTTAGTAATAGGGTCCCGTTTTACCCTTTGGGTAAGGAACCCTAAAAAGCTCATAGTCTTAAAACGGCTGAACGTATTTTCATGAATCAAAGTTAAGACCACTCTCAATGAAAACACCTAACAAACAGAAAAAAAACTAAGTGTATCAAAATCGGTTCATCCGTTTAGGCGCTACGAGTACGATGCCACAGACAGATTCACACATACACACAGATACAAACGTCAAACTTATAGCACCCCTTCTTTTCGAGTCGAGGGTTAAAAAACCGTTTTCAAATGCCGCGCTAGTCATTTTAAATACTAAGCTTGAAGTGTTTATCATACCTCTGGAGATAATCGTCATATCGCGATTAAATTTGAAGGGAACAATCTGGAAAGTACGTCAACAAAAGAAACGTACGTCAAAAAAGAAGAAAAGAAAAATTAAACCGGCAAGTCGAGTTGAACACGCCCACCGAGGCTTTCGTACCAACCAATTAAGCTAGACCTCTAAATTCTATCAGCGCTCATATAACTCAGAGGTCTACCATAATTGGCACAAACTATGTATGTATGGGGACACCCTTTAATTTTCAATGTTTTTTATTTTTTGGAATTTTTCCTTAATTTGTGCTGTAAGACCTTGCTTCTTGCCAAATTTCATGATTCTAGGTCAACGGGAAGTACCCTATAGGTTTTCGACCCAAAACCTATAGCATAGAAAAGATAATAATACTACGTATAGAATGGACACTCTGTTCCCCCCACCAATTCCGGGCTTCCTCACCCCGCCACCGCTCTGGAGCTGTCGAGGAGCTGCGCTGAGCAAGGACGCCACACGCGTACGACTATAGAACAATTACTACTCACGGAGAGAAGAACATCAACTTCATACATTTATGTTGGGACCAGTAGACACTGGAGGTTCAAATTTACGTAGGTTCTTATTACGTAGGTATATAATAAACACTTAATTATATTAGTATACCTACCTACATATTCGTATTTTAGAATTCATTTTCATCAATGAAACAACGATATATATACTCGTGCGTAAATAACGCTTAATTTGTAAAATTTTTAAAAAACTTTCACGTTTAAACATTTTTATAACACAGCAATTGGGAACTTGATGTAGGTAAGTAGTATTTATATTTTCTTTACTTGATGTCGCTCTAACGTGCGAGCAAGACACACGACATTGTTTCGTACAGCTCTGGCTGGCCGCCCAACACAGAATAAAAAATAGTTACTATGGTGCAGTTTGTTCTATGCAAGTCGACTGGACCTGGAGATGATGGTTTACAAAAAAGCGACTAATATTTTTAGTGTTAAAAGCTTTTTGGGTAAGTGTACGAAAAATATTCATACGGTCAGTACGTATGTACGAAGTGACTATTATATAAACTGTGATACGGTGATTACGGGCGACAACCTTAGATCATCACGCACGTATAGAAAAACGACCCGTGTGTAGTGTCTGTGTCGGTGTCACAGTGTCGGTCGTTAAAACGCTAGTTTGTATGGAGATTTAGCGAGTATCCGGGGTGTGCCTATAGGGTACTTCCGGTTTACCTAGAATTGTCAATTTTGGTTATAAGCAAGGTCTTAGAGCAAAAGTAAAGAAAAAATTCCGAAAAATAAAAAAAATTGAGGTACATTTTGGTGCTAACAGGTTTTCGCGAAAATCTAAATTTGCCCATATCTTTTTATTGTGTTGACTCAAGGCCTTGATTTTTATACACCCAATAGTGACTATAGACTCAGTATTAGGTATAAATTTCAACTTGCTAGGTCCGTTCCTGAGAAAATCAGTGGTGACACACGGACAGACAGACGGACAGACAGACAGACAGACAAGAAAGTGATCTTATAAGGGTTCCTTTTTTACCTTTTGAGGTACGGAACCCTAAAAATATATATTATTTACGGTGGAACATATAACCTTCTCCTTTTTGGAAAACAGTTAAAAAGGGTAAATATTCCCTTAGACAGGATATCAAGTATTAAGGACACTGTAACTCTTCTAATATACACAATCAATCAAACGACATAAATTAAAACAATTTTGAAAAATAAAACATACCTAAAACAATTTTCGTGCGTCAATCGGGCGATTCAAATAAAACAAATGGATTAACACAAGGGCAAACAAATCGGCATCGATAAATATGTCAGTTAAATATATTTGGCTCATTTTAAAGCGATTATTATAAATAGAGATTTAACCTAATACATAGATAAATTGAGTTGTTCCATAAATACTTTATGCAGTAGGGACACTCAGACTAATAATAATTTAAGGTCGTTTAAAAAACTAAAAGAACCGACTTCAAACGTCGCGCTAGTCAAAGTAGCCAGCAACCAGTATCATGTCATCGAAGTATACAAAAGCATCGTAGTACAAATGTTGATATATTAAAAACGGCTCGACTTGATGTCGTTTAAATTTGAATAAAGAATTTTCTGAATCGGTTCAGGCATCTTCGAGTAATCGGTGAACATACATAAAATAATAAAACTGGCCAAGTGCGAGTCAGATTTTTGTCCCGCACATGGAGGGTTCCGAACGCCATCTATCGAATTTCTAACGAACTTCTAACACCAACTAAGTAAACGTTAACACAAAGGTAGAATAGTATTATATAGTAGTAATAGTAATTGAAGTAATTAATATTATTAAATATCTGGTTGACCGATTTTTTGCCACTTAAACAGACAAATATGACTCTTCCCGACATCTATTGACGAATAATAATACTATTTTTTTAGGGTTCCGAACCCAAAGGGTACCAACGGAACCCTATTACTGAGACTCCGCTGTCCGTCTGTCTGTCTGTCTGTCTGTCTGTCCGTCTGTCACCAGGCTGTATCTCATGAACCGTGATAGTTAGACGGTGGAAATTTTCACAGATGATGTATTTCTGTTGCCGCTATAACAACAAATACTAAGAACCAGAACAAAGTTAAAAATTAAAGGGTTTAAAACAAAAAACGTGTTTTTTACGATACGATACGATACGAAATTAATTCACATCGACGCAGCTAGATGGCAGCACAGGAAAAATTAGCACGCGCAAGCGTTTCATTTGTTAAATTTGTGGGCCTCGGTCGATTTGTTTACTTAGTATAGTATTGAATAATATATCTTCAATTTTAGTACTTAAAGAGCTTCAATTAGCTAGAATCAGTAGAAAGTTAGTCGTACGAGTACTCGGTCTTCCAGATAATTAATTATATTAATTACCATTGTGTTAATATTTACTTAGTTAGTGTTAGAAGTTCGTGGCGTTCGGACTTCGGAAATTCGGAACCCTCCGTGTGCGGGACAAAAGTCTGACTCACACTTGGCCAGTTTTATTTAATTGAAAGCAACTAACTGCTTCACCAACACAGTACTTCTACTCGCCAATAGATGTCGGGAAGAGTCATATTTTAAGTTGATTATTGAAAACACGAATAAAACAACATTTTCTGAAAATGACTCCTAGGTAGATCTATTTATCGCCCCCGAAATCCCCTTTAGGTATACTTAATTTTATTTAATCGTTGGAGCCGCTTCCGAGATTCAGATTAAGTTAAAGACGATAGCGCCATCTTTGAAGCTAGCTAGATGGCGCTGCGCTATCGTAAAAAACTTTTTTAAAACTTTTCTTTAATTTTTAACTTTGTTCTGTTCTTAGTATTTGTTGTTATATCGGCAACAGAAATACATCATCTGCGAAAATTTCAACCGTCTAACTGTCACGGTTCATGAGATACAGCCTGGTGACAGACGGACAGACAGACAGACAGACAGACAGACGGACAGCGGAGTCTCAGTAATAGGGTTCCGTTGGTACCCTTTGGGTTCGGAACCCTAAAAACCAGCCAAGTCGAGTTGAACTCGCCCACCGAGACTTCCGTATCAACGTTGGTATGTACCAATTAAGCTAGACCTCTAAATTGTATCAGCGCTGATATAACTCAGAGGTCTACCTTAATTGGCGTAAGCTTAACCATATAGGTTTGGGGTCGAAAACCTATAGGGTACTTCCCGTTGACCTAGAATCATGAAATTTGGCAAGAAGCAAGGTCTTACAGCACAAATAAAGGAAAAATACAAAAAATAAAAAAAGTTAAAAATTAAAGGTTAAAATTATACATATATAGTATAGGCCAATTAAGGGAGACCTCTGAGTTATATGAGCGCTCATACAATACATACATTAGAGCTCTAGCTTGATTGGTAATAACCAACGTTGGTACGGAAGCCTCGGTGGGCGAGTCCAACTCGACTTGGCCGGTTTTTATTTTGATTTAAATTGAAATATAATTTATTATTTAAAATGCAAGAAGTCTACGATTGTATTAACTTGTATTGATATTGCCCTGATGACCAAAAGTTCCAATCTTGGGCCATCACAGAAAAAAAACTCCTTAAGACAAAACCAAACTAATCAAACCAAAAATTATTCATACAATTATACATTTTCGTAGCTTTTTATAAAACTAACCGGGTGAACCAGTTTAGATTAAATTTTGCACAAAAAACAGCGAACAAAGCCATTGGGCGCTTCAGTCTGTGTGTAAAATACAGCTTAAACATAGCCTCGGTCAAGGAATCCCATTCTTTACAGTAAATAAATGTATGTTTACCAACCAGCGTAAAATCTTTATTAGACGAAGGTCCGCCATTAATATTCTAATTTCGCTTTTAATACGACATTTATTCCATATTTATATGCAAAATTAGTTTATTTGTGAGAACATTAACGTCATCTCAACTGCAGCGAATATATAAAAGGATCGGATAAAATGCATCTTGCACATTACGTGGGATTCTTTTTATTTTGGTTATTTTGGGTGTTTGAGGACAAGTCGGTGTACGCAACGGTTAAATGTCATTGACATTTGATGTTCCAAAGAAACGTTTTGACTTTGTATTTCTTTTTCAACCGAATTCCAAAACGAAGGAGGTTCTGAATTCCTTTGTTTTTTTTAAATATTTTTTTTGTGTGTATGTTACGCGATTACTCCGTCAATTGTGAACCGATTCGAATCATTCTTTTTTTAATCGGTTGGGTACATTTCCGAGGTGGTCCCATTGTAATTTCATCGAGATCTGATGAGTATCTCCAGAGATATGACGATAAACGTCTCAAACTTGCTACTGAAATTGACTCGCGGGACATGGAAGTCGGTTGTTTTAGTTTTTAAACTTTCTTAATTATGATAGCAAGGTATGCGGAACATCGATACAATCTATAGCTCGTATATCGACTAACAACCAATGGTAGGTAAGGTTTCAAAATTCGTCAAAACAACCTTATGCAGACATTGTTAAGATAATATATGTATTTTTTTTTATTGGCTAGCATTTGACCCCTATCCCACATGTTGGTAAGTGATGATGCGGTCGAGGATGGTAGCACCCTAGGCCTAGAATGGGAACTGGCTCTCAAGGATAGCTGCCGGAACACATTAGATAGTTGGCCAGAAGGACATTAGATACTTAGTACCAGACAATTTTTGTAAATACATTTTATTTTTCATAAACTTTTGTGAGTAATGTGTGATATTATTATTAAGATGTCTCATATACACAAGTGACGGCATTAAAACAAAAAATACATTCTTGGAGTAATCTCGTACGGGAAGTAGCGTATTACACGACTAAATAATAAATATTCTGGCAACTCAATGTATACAAAAATATTCTCATATTTTTTAAGAAGAGTGTTTTCCCTGTCGTTTCCCCGAATTGACTGTGGTGTGTTTTAGGATATCTACCATATCCTGGTCATACACATAGCCGTAACGAGGTTTTTTGAAGGAGTGTTTGTTTACAGATAATAATGTGATGTGACTTAAGGTCGCTCGTAGCCGACTTATAAAACACCACTCCCACCCGGCAAAAAATGTTTATTAAAAATGTACTGTATTGTACTCACCTTTGGGATGGTTCTGCCAAATACCAGCTGGAGAAATTGGAAGCCATTGAGAGGAGAGCCATTGGTGACGACCTACTAGTAAGTAAGACACTCTAGAGTCTCGCACATCGCCGCAAAGTCGCTTGTTATTGGTTTTCTATCGGTTACATTTTGCAGAGTGTGCTATGGAACTGCATAATTTGATTCCACCTTCCCCATTTTGTTATTGGACATCCAGAGACACTAAAAGGCGCCACCGATTTATGGTGGATATACCATCTACCCGAACGAAGCGATTTGCATCTTCATTCATCATAGAAATCGCTAGAATGGAATGCCCTGTCTGAGTTTGTGTTTCCGGCTAAATATAGGGATGTAGTATAGGGGTCTTTAAATCGCGAGTGAATAGGTATCTTCTGGGTAAGCGCGCTCCATCATCGACCGCATCATCACTTAAGAGCGAACGCGGGGTTCACTTTTCCATACAAATATTGGTTGGCCAAAAAAGCAAATTATAGGGGCGTGGTTGCTAGTAAGTGGAGCGTATTTACAGCAGATCTTGATTTTTTGTAGAAATAAATTTAGGTCTAGATTAGAATTTTCCAGGAAGGAAACGGGGGACTACATTTGTATGGAAAATTGCAACCCACGTTCCCTCTTAAGTGCAACTAGTGTAGTCTTTCAACACAAAAATGTGAAGTCAGTTTGTATGTTTGTTTGTTACGTCACGGTCAAATGGCTCGACCAATTTGTCTGAATAGTAACAATCAGGTAAAAGTGTTAAAAAACGAAACAAAACCTTTACATTTCGTGCTAGTCATTTTCAATAGCAAGTTTAGGGTGTTTTTCTCTCAATATCTCTGGAGATACTCGTCGGATCTCGATTAATTTAAATTAAAATAATACTGTATTGTCTTTTTAGAACAGTTCAATACTAGATATTTGACCGAAATAATAACCATGTTTTTTAGGGTTCCGTACCTTTAAAGGAAAAATGGAACCCCTATAGGATTACTTTATTGTCTGTCTGTCTGTTCGTATGTCTGTCTGTCAAGCCCTTTTTAACCGACTTCACAAAATAGGAGGAGGTTCTCAATTCGTCTGTATGTTTTTTTTGTGTATGTTACGCGATTACTCCGTCAATTGTGAATGGATTCGAATGATTCTTTTTTAGGGTTCCGTAGTCCTGACAAGGAACCCTTATAGTTTCGTCATGTCCGTCTGTCTGTCTGTCTGTCCGAGGTTTTGCTAAGAGGCCGTTAATACTAGAAAGCTGTAATTTTGTAGGGGTATGTATATAATTTTTTTTTTGGTTAGCTCCGCGCGTGGCCCGACACGCACTTGGCCGGTTATTTACAAACGAAATTAACGAAATCGGCCGATCCGTTTTTAATACATCAACATTTGTATTACGATGCATTTACTTATCTCGACGATTTACTACTTACTACTGGCACAGATTACATAATAGTTACTTCGTCTATTGGCTACTTTGACTAGCGCGACGTTTGAAGTCGGTTCTTTTAGTTTAAACGATCTTAAATTATTTCATTGAAGTTTCCCAGAAATGTAAAATAACAACCCGTTTTCCCGTTCAATACTCAATTTATTTACTAGAACTACAAACTATGTAAATTTTATAACACGATCACAAACTATTTAGATAGCGGAATAACAAATTGAAGGGATCTTACCTCTATAAATAATGAACACCCATCCTAATAGCAGACCATTGAATAACAATACAGTACAAGGGGTAAGTTTACATAATAAATTAATTACCAGCTAAACCTGACACTATCCGGGTACAATAATGCGGTAAACAATATCCGAGTTCATCCGGGGTCGGACTGACCCCGGGGGCGGATTGACCCCCGCGCTGGTTGTAGGGTTAACTTGAATGTAATTTTATTATTAGAATGTGTTTTAACTTCTACAAACGAACTGAAATGTAGTGATGATAGACTCGTGATAACAAAACAAAAGTGGGAGGATTATATTTCATTTACAAATTTAATATTTCATCTTCGATTTATGTAGGTAGATGTAGAACTATTATCATTAATATTTATATAGCATTAATGAGGGTACCTATAGAATAAAGCAGTCACGGCTGAACCTCGGTGTTTAATTTACAAAGTTCCTTAAATTATATTACTTTGACATGGCGCAGCCGGTAGGATACTTTGACAATTTATACTTACGTTCGGTTTCTTTGATAATTTATACAGCTACAACAGGTTAGCTAAACTCTGTGCAAATAGAGAACCGACGTGGAAATTGAGGTCGCGTCAGTTGTCGATCGTTTTAATTTACTGTTTTTGTTGCATTGACAACACTGCTGTAATACTAGTACGACTAAAAATGTTAGATACTTGGTAGGTACCTACTCTGATCATTATCATATGTGCTACTAAGATAGGTATATACCTTCCTTCCTTACCTTTGAATGATAGTTTATCGTAACGCCACGACGGTTCTCTTTTCGCACAGACTCTAGTAATATATGAAACTTACCGCACACGTGGATAAAGGGTCATGTAAAAGCCAATTATACTGATTAACGTTTAAAATAAGGCAAAGGAAACAGCGCGGTCGTGAGGGTAGATTTGGCACCTACTCACATGAACATGTGAATAAAATTGGACCTAAGCGCCAGTACATTATCCTTACTGAATATATATATCCCAAGAATATACTTGAGGAAGGGCATTGGAATGATCGGGCACCATTGCCTCACAATACATAACAGGTTTAGCAAAATAAAATTAATGAAAAATATAAATACATATTTTTTACTAGAGCTTCTGAGCTATTATTAATTACTTTTTAAGCCCTGTTACACCATGGAATTTCATCTTCAATGAGCTGTGCTATTCTCATTCAATCCTATTTGAAAAATTTGGAAGCAGATAAAGCTTTACGGCTGTGAAGCTAATTCTACAGCTGATGTTATAGTTAGGACCTCTAAGCGCGTATTACAATCTGTATGTATATTCAACATTCAACCGCATTTTCAAAACAATTGTTAATCAAGAATCAAGAATCAAAGAATCAAAGCATTTATTCAGTATGTAGGCAGTATAAATATACGCACATATACACGTCAAAATCATAAATCATAAAATAAATCATAACCAATTATCAAGTAAACATAGCAAAAGCAGAATTTAACGCTTTGAATTAGAAAAAAAAGTAATGAACCATTCAGCTGTCATCCAATCGTTTACGTCAGAATATTTAAAAAAAATTAAAGTAGGTTAAAACCAACCATACATGTAACTGTGTGTTTCAGTACTTCAGACAATTTTTATATAAAAAAAATAAAAAAAGTGAAATAGTGAAACACAACATAGAGAAACGCATACCGATCACAGTACATATCATGATCCAAATGGAACTGATAGTCCGTCTGTCAGCTGCATAATATTATGTACAATAATACAATAATAATAATATAATATACAATAATACATCATAAATATATAGTTTCAAAAGATAATAATATCTGCTATTGCAGATATTTCGACCGAACGAACGGTCGAACTATATCACCTGTCACGGTACCTCAACATGGTGCCGATAACCACAAATGTCAGATAATAATCATTGAAGAAAATATGTGAGATCTACCCTCAAAAAACTTAAATTCCCACCGGGTGCTCAACGTTCACGTCACTTAACAATTCACATAATAAGCCTACGTTTGAATAATTAAATTTCGTTCCGGCATTTAATACGGTTTGGGTCAACATAACGATATCAAGAGCACGATTTTTTTACTAGGGGAATTACGGAAGTACTTAATGCCTTTTTAAAAATGTACTCCGCATAGTACGACGCCCAAATGTTGGAATTTTACATATTAGTTAATGCTTAGTTACTTAGTGTCCCCGCACACGGGCAACGGGCCACAACCACAAAACGCCGCCATCGGCATATTTCCTATAGTTTTCATACATTTTATCATGTAGCGTGTGGCGGCCACCGGCGTCACCGTGTGCGGCGAGTCCATATAAAATGTATGAAAACTATAGGAAATATGCCGGTGGCGGCTTGTGGCCGGTGGCCCGTGTGCGCCGACCCTTAGAAGTACACAGGTTTCCGTGGGGGAGCGATGTCGACAGGTATGGGCTTCATGGTCTTTTTTGTCAACGTAATGCCGGCAGCTATTCCTGCCATGGCTCTATCAATGACATTAAGTATTAAACGGGCGCTTACCGCCATTCACGTTCCATCTATGCTGGACAGTAGGAGTGCTTCCTGATGATGGTAAGCGCCCGGATGGCATGACGCTGCACGCCTTGTCGATGTCACCGGCGACAAAAGGGCTGGCTCATTCCTAGCACAAAGAATTTCTTTAGCGATTCAACGCGGGAATGCAGCCAGCGTTCTTGCCACTTTACCACACGGACAAACCTTACTTCGTTTAGTTCAATATTAATTTTTTAATATTTTATAACAATATTATAATACAGATTTACATATAAATAGATAATTTATTACTGACAGACAAGCGCTTGACTGATATCACCCCTGATATTATATAGTAGATAGTGAAGATGCGGTCTAAGATGGGATCGTGCTTGTCTGTAATTGGAAGACGGCGGTAGGGCGCTGGACTACTGAGTTTAGTCCAGTCAACTGAGCACAACTATCCCAACCCGTCTTCCATAATGTTTGCATTACATTTATGTAGTATAGAACATCAATACCATCAATATTGGCATCTCCGTATTACCTACATCAAAGTATTTAAACGCTTTAATGCGGCAATAGCCCAATGGATAAGGTGTCGGACTGGCGATCGAAAGATCGTCAGTTCGATCCCCACCCATTGCACTATTGACGTGAACACACTCCAGACTAGCGATGGGTCGTTGACGTATTTTTCGTTAACGCAACTAGACCGTTGAATTAACCTCCGTCAACTAGTCGATTAACTAGTTGAATTGATTAACTAGTGAATGCTTTAACCATAGTCCATTTCGCAGTGCTCGTATGAATTCAACCGTTATCGTAGTATTGGTTTATTCAATCGTTTAAATCCAATAGCGCTGTACGTTAATTGTATTTTATTTATTTTTTTCAACAATAAATATATTTTGATTTTAAGTAGGTTTGTTTTAGTTTAACATCATGACGTACATTTCTAAGTAATTTAAATACTAAGTAAGTCTTTGTATATAGAGCTATTAATGTTACTAAATACGTACATTAAATACATTATTACCTACTTTATTTTTTTATACAAAATACCTACGAAGTTGTAATTCCCTTTTCTACTATAGAATTTAGCCGTCTAACAACGAATGCTACGGTTCGAAATCAAGTTGACAGTTAATCGCGTTGCGCGCCCCCGTTCGTTGATGTCAACCGATACGTTTCTCTATACTCTTTAATTTTGCCGTCTATGGATTCAACTAGTTGATCGGTAAACGATTAACGGTCGAAACGTTGACAGTCGATGGACGGCTTTTTAACTAGTTCGTTTAATTAACGCCCATCTCTACTCCAGACTCAAGCATAATTAGCTTAGTTGGAGAAGTTATCAGAATACTAGTAATGTGCAACACACAATGCTAGTCAGCTTTAAAAAAAAAACTTTACATAAAGAAAAACATCTTATTTTAATGGATGCTAACTTTACAACCAGGTACATCCCAATAATTTATTATGTCTCCATAATTTATTTAAAATGTCAATTGAATTTTGCCGTTTTCATGCTTTTAAACCTATAAACTTACGTACACAACTGCCACCACCTGACGACGTCACGTTTTAACTTACCTGAAACAAACACAAATCAAACTAAAATAACTTCCCGAGAAAATGAAAGTTTCAATGAAAGAATTATTAAATGTAGTATGGTTAAGCGAGATGACGTCTCGTCAAATTGAGGTTCCGGTTGTTCCATCTATTTATTACCTACATACATGGATATATACGATACTCAAGAAACAGTATTTTTAAATGAAACTTCTACATGCGCACTGGGTTAAAAACGCAACAGAATTGACGTACGCGTAAATCTAAATTGTCAATATTTCAGTGAGAAGGAAGTTCACTTCTGACGCGTAGGTTTCTACGTACTTACGTTTTACGTTCTTAACCGACTTCACAAAAAAGGAGGAGATTCTTAATTCGTCGGAACCTTTTTTTATGTATGTTCACCGATTACTCGAAGATGCCTGAACCGATTTGCAAAATTCTTTTTGAAGTTATACTTCTTTTGGCGCGATAGAGAAAAATGATGAGAGTGAATTTTTACGATGCGCGCGCACACTGACACCTAAATTCTACACCGTGAAGTTAGTTCTAGGTGGCATGACTATGTTCAAGTTGTATATGTCATATTTAACGTCATATTTTTACGTTAATAAAACCTTTTTTATTTGAATAAAATCTTTTTGATTAATTTCAATATTTATCGTTAATCACTACTGCATTTTAGTTATTTTTTTTCCATACGCCACAGAAGTACAACTTCTAACGCGTGTACATAAGTACACACAGGTTTTTTTTTTGTTACAAAGGGTGGGCACCCTTTGAAACAAAAAAAAATCCTAGGTGGTCCCATTTGAATTTTAACGAAATTGGCCGATACATCAACATTTGTATTACGATGCATTTACTATCTCGACATACGTGCATTTCCGTGTTCAATGTTATATAATATTATGAATATTTTTATCAATTTTGTTTCTTGTATTTTTGTTTTCGTTGTATTTTTTTTAACCGACTTCAAAAAAAGGAGGAGGTTTCTCAATTCGACCGTATATATATATTTTTTTAATGTTTGTTCGCGGATAACTTCGTCGTTTATGAACTGATTTCGATTATTCTTTTTTTGTTCGAAAGGAGATATCCCAAGTGTGGTACCATGGTAATTTTATCGAGGTATGATAAGTATCTCCAGAGATATTGAGATAAACATCTCAAAATTGGTACTGAAAATGAATAGCGCGGCATTGAAGTCGGTTGTTTTTTAGTTTTTAAACGATATTATTAACGTTTATAAGTGTACAATGTACCCAAATGGAGGAATAAATGAATATGAATATTAATACTACTATCTACTAGCACAGATTATATAATAGTTACAACGTCTACTACTTTGACCAGCACAACGTTTGAAGTCGGTTCTTTTAGTTTTTTAAACGATCTTAAATAATTCAGCTACTACAGTGTCAGAATAGAACGCACAATAGTGTCAGGAATAGTGTAGCAAGTCTACGACACTCGGGTTTACTCGTCTCATATTCCGAAGCAATCTAAACTCTGTGTATACATATTTGTATCAAGTCAGTGTATATTGCACAGGTAAGTTTGCAAACTATTGCAATTAGTTTGAATTTACAGTCTCAACATTGAAATGAACATTAAATTATAGAGTATATTTATGACGGGACACAGACGAACCGAACAATTGAGTTTATATTAATATTGTAGAAGAATTTTACAACTTAATCACGACAGCCGCGCATGTTTTTAAAGAGCACGTGGAGGCAAAAAAAAGTATGAATTAATCGTTTAAAAAACTAAAAGAAACGAGTTAAAATGCCGCTCTAGTAATTTTTAGTGCCACGTTTGAGGTGTTTATCTCCACATCTCTGGAGAAACTCGTCAGATCTCAATGATTTTTTTTGAGACCACCTGGGAAGTAACCCTGCAGGGCTAGCATGGCAAGGGGACTATTTTGTTTTTCCACCTATCCGTGTTTTGTTTGGTGAAGAAGGCAAATTATAAGTAAAGTTTTTCGACAATTATAAACGCCCGTTGACTTTTAATCAATTCTTTTTTTAAACTTTTTAATACGAAACAAAATCAAAACTCGGGGTTAAACTTCACCAAGCGTTTAAATTGTTGTGTTGATCTCCTGTCAGTGGCGAAAATAGGGAAATAATTTTGTCTTTCCCCAGGGGATAAGGCATTGCTAGCCCTGCTGGTAAGAACACTTTAAAAAAAAAAAACTGCTGTATGCTGCTGGCCTCTACAACTGCACGCCTCTGAGTTCGATCCTCAGCTACTCACATTCAGCTCTTGCCTGCCACCTAGCGAAAATCAACGCTCCACATATTCTGAAAGCGTCCTACGCCAAGCTTGCCTTTCCGCGGTCTCGACTCCAAGAACTCGTTTACCCCAACGGTAATCGGTTCTTCAGTTGATATGCCCGACCCACTGCTACTGCAGCTTGCTAATCCGGTGAGCTATGTTGAGTACTATAAATTATCTCTACCTAAACTATGTATATACTCACTTAAAAATACTATAAAATGATCTCAAATAAAACTACAATTAACAACGCAAATTCGCCAAACAATATCGAAACAAAAACTTACTTTACTAGATCATAAAGTTACAATTATGATAGTTTAAAAACTAAAACAATCGACTTCCATGCCGTGCGAGTCAGTTTTAGTACCAAGTGTGAGACGTTTACTGTCATATCTCTAGAGATACTTATCAGATCTCGATGAAATTACAATGGGACCATCTTGAAAATGTACCCTACCAAAGAAAATAAGGATCTTTCCTGTCGGTTCACTATTGACGGAGTAATCGCGTCATATATAATATATTAAGAAAAAAACTTTAAAAAAAAACATTTAATTGAGAACCTCCTCCTTTTTGTAAGTCGGGTAAAAACTAACATTAACAATGCAACTTCGCCAAACAATACCGAAACAGAACCTAGGTACATTAGTAGAACATAAACTTACAAAAACAAATCGATGATCTTTAAACTAGACCAGACACTCGACACGAGTGTACGTATTTCCGGAATGACACAAGTTCGTGCAATCTCCGACACCGCGACACTTTGAGAAGCTGCTCACTTATTAATTTCACAACTACCCTCAAGGATGAAAATCTTCGAAAGTTTGCAGAGTTGGTATCTTGCAGTAAGAAGATGGTGATTTTGTTCATTTGCCGTTTATTGGCTCTAGTTTAATTTTGGTTTTATAGGATTTGCGCGACTGTTGTAGAAATACTAACATTATTGAAGAGTTTATAGGTGTAAAAAATAAATTCGTTTAAAAATAGTAAGAAGGAGTAATGAAGGTTAAGACAACTTAGAGCCAATAGGAAAATTAAGTCCGTAGAGTTGGCCATGAAGAGGATAACACCTGTTCATACACTAACTAATCGAATCGTACCCTCCTCATACCCGTTACAATCGACCGGTTTATTAACTAGGGTTACCTCACTAGTGTACGAACCAAATCACTACAACAGACCCGATTGTCTCAGTCACTTGCCCAACGAAAATCAGGCAGACCACATAAGCCCAACGAAGAGGCAAAATTTAAGCCACAAGCTACAATACTCCATCAAAATTCAAGGACTACAAACACTCACCAAAATTAAGCCTTTCCGTGTCGACAATACTACAGATAGCTAAAAGTACTACGTAAGTAATACGTCATACGTCTTATTCAACGACGCCACTTCCTATCAGGTGATATACAGGTTAAGCAGAAACAACATACAGAACTATAGCTATTGGATTTGATCTATCAAGGTGAGGTTAACTTAACGTAGTAAATACAATGTTTAACAATAAACAATAAAGATAGTTTAAGAGGAAACGCGGGGTGCACTTTTCCATACAAATGTTTTCCCCCGTTTCCTCCCTGGAAAATGCTTCTAGAGAAAAATGTGTTTCTACAAAAAATCAAGGTCGGCTGTAGCTAGGCCCCTAACATTTGCTTATTTTGACCAACCAATTGCTAATAGAAATATGACCCTTCAAAGATCTTAAACGGGAGATTAGAAGGCTTATATATATTTTTGCAATTGATTGGTCAAAAAAAGCAAATGATAGTGGCGTTGCTACAGCAAACCTTGGTTTTTTGTGGAAACAAATTTTGCTCTAGAAGCATTTTCCAGGGAGAGAACAAGGGAATACATTTGTAAGGAAAACTGCACCCCGTGTTTCCTCTTAAAAACTAAAAAAAATATATTTCCATGCCGCGCGAGTCAGTTTCAGTAGCATGTTTGACGCGTTTATTTCTACAGAGATACAGGTATCAGATCTTACTAAAATTTTAACGAGACAACCTTGCTTGGTGATAAAACCAAGCAAATAGCTTAAGAATTGGCGGAGTAATCTGCAGACACAATTACATCATTACAAATATTTAAAAAAATATACAGGCGAATTCAGGACCACCTCCTTTTTGGAGGTCGGTTAATACTTGAAAATAGTGTTAAAATTATCTTTCCCGAGCTGGTTTGCGCGACAATTAAGCTCATCTCATTTGAATATGAAACATCTCCCCTCTTTCCTAGGAGAAATCCCCCCTCTACAGCAATTTGTATGAAAATTAACGCAGTAAGGAAGTAATTATTAAACTAATTAAATCGTAGGAAACAACTTTGCAACCACGGCAGTCCCCGTCGGTTGACAAGTTTTCGAGGCAACATAGTTTCGAACTTGACTTTACAAGTTTACAATTTGTCCCTTGCGATTTCGTGCGCCACGTTCACATTTTAAACATTCACTTTTTTTTTACACCGAACTGGGTAGCACTTGATCACTATCTCAGCTGATGTTAAGTGATGATGCGATCGATGATGGAGCGTGCTTACCCAGAAGATACACCTATTCACTCGCGATTTAAAGACCCCCATATTGTACTTAACCGGAAACACAGAAGCAGGGTATTCCATTCCTTGGCGGTACGTATGAATCACTAAGTATCACTAGCTGGGTGACGCTGTTTACCTGCCTAATCGAACCACCCATCTAGAAATAGATTTTTGAAATATAACAATAACAAATAACAAATATATATATATATATATATATATATATATATATATATATATATATATATATATATATATATATATATATATATTTGTTATTTTTTTTTTAATATAACCAAAAAAGAAAATTTTGCCTATTAATATAAGATATTAATCTTATAGGCAAAATTTTGGTTATATTTTGATTAGAGAACGTTCAAGTCAAAGACATTATTCAAGTATTACGTAACGCAATTTTGAATTATGAACCCCTCTCCCCCCATGTAAGGCGCCGTAACGTATTTATGTAATACCCCCCCCCCCCACCATTATTATCTAAAAGTCACAATCATGTGGCGTAAAGTAGGCGTTTAAAGAAGCGTTCTGAAAAACAAACAATGTTACGTAACGCGTAGTTCGACCCCATTGTAACGCATCGTAACGTTATACAAGACGCCCCTCCCCCCAAATTCGTTACGTAATATTTGAACGCTCCTTTATCTCACCTGGTGGTAAGCGATGATGTGTTCGAAGATGGTCAATACGCAGAATACTCTGAGTCTCAAAGGCTGCCCGAACACCGTAAGTAAGGTATTGGTTATTACGGTCACTCGATTAAAGTTCATATAGAAAACAATCGATTATTCAAATTCCAATAATCGTTACACTCGATTACGCGCCAGTTAGATACAACGATAGAAGGAAACAACAACATCAATTTTCCTTTGGGTGTCTTTAGAGTTCCGCGATCAATGTTAAAAATCACTTCTTTAATTTACCAGAGGTTTTTTAAGACGACAAAATTACAGAAGTTATAGAGTCCAGTTTGAAGCAGAAAATGAGTCTGTAGTACAGACTCGCACGCATGGTTGCTACTTGCTAGCCCAATACGTAGTATTATTATCTTTTCTATGCCAATACCTAAGGTAAAGACTTAAGGTTCGTACAGACTATGTAACATAACATGTTGTACAACATTGTTTTTTAACATGTTTCAGATAATGTGGACACGGAATGTTATACAGCATGTTATAACGTTATTAATTTGTAAGACGTTGTTATATTAGTCCCGTGTACTCACTAGCTCTTAGGAATTGTTATACAACATTGTGAAATAACATTCTTATTCCAATGTGTACAGTACTGTTTTATGTTGAAATGTTGGATAGCAAGGTTACATAATGTAGACGTATTATAAAACACAAGATATATAACACATGTTATAGATCTTGTGTTTTATATTCTATATTACATAATGTGTACGCACCTTTATGTAACTCATAATAAAATTGAAATTTTGAACATTTTCATTACGTCGACGATTGGATGACAGCTGAATGGCTTTTTATCAAAGCGTTAAATTATGCTATGTTTACTTCATAGTGGATTAAGAATTTTATTTTATGATTTTAGTAATGTATATGTAATACTGCCTACACACTGAATAAATGCTTTGAACTTGAAATGAAACCAACAGCATTATTTTAAATTAGACATCAGTTTCGAAGTCAGGTTGGCATAGTTTCGCTAACACGTTATTATTAAAATCATTGTTCTGCATTGTTGACCTGTACCTCGTATTATTGTCATCTTCCATTTCCAAATAAAACTGGCCAAGTGAGAGTCAGACTTTTGTCTCGCACACGGAGGGTCCCGAACCGCAGTATAATACCACGGCAATATTATATTATATTACCGTGTCAATGCTAAACATGCTTATTAGTTAATAACAGCGCCATCTAAAGAATATCTAACGAACTTCTAACACCAACTAGGTTAACGTTAACATATAGGTGTTAGGGTAGGTAATTAATATTATTAATAAGGTAAACAATCGTTCATAGATGGCGCTATAGTAAAAATCACGTGTATTGTATGGGGACCCCTTTTAATTTTTTACTTTGTTCTGTTTTTAGTATTTGCTGTTATAGCGGCAACAGAAATACATCATCTGTGAAAATTTCAACCGTCTAAATATTACGTAACATGAGATACAGCCCGGAGACAGACGGACAGACAGACAGACAGATAGACAGACGGATAGCGGAGTCTTAGTAGTAGGTTTCCGTTGGTACCCTCTAGGTTCAGAACCTTAAAAAGCACGATCTCGTCTAATCTTTCATCGTTTTTTAGGGTTCCGTAGCCGAATGGCAAAAACGGAACCCTTATAGATTCGTCATGTCTGTCTGTCTGTCTGTCTGTCCGTCCGTATGTCACAGCCATTTTATTCCAAAACTGTTAAGACTACAGAATTGAAACTTGGTAGGTAGATGTATTCTGTGAACGGCTTTCCGATTTTTATACAAAAATAAAAAATATAAAAGTTTAAGGAGGGGCGGGGCATCCCATACATGGAGCTGAAACAAAAAAAAATGTTTTCTTCAAACTTATACGTGTGGGGTGGGGTGTCTATGGATAGGTCTTTAAAAATGACATCGAGGTTCCTAAAATCATTTTTTCTCAAAGTCAATAATTTGAAAGATAGGCGCGTCTAAAGTGGTAAAATGTGTGTCCCCCCCCCCCCCCTCTAACATTTAAAGTATGAGAGTGAAAAATCTAAAAAAAATATCTGCTGTAGATCTCAATAAAGACTTTCAACGAAAATTGGTTTGAACGAGATATAGTCAGCAGTTTTAGAGATATGGCGACCGCAAAGATAACTTTGTTTTCCATACAAACACTATGAAAAACAAAGTTAATTTTGTAGTTGCGAAAATCAAAGTTATAGAATACTCTACTGTGTTACGGAACCCTACGAGTGCGAGTCTGACTTGCACTTAGCCAGTTTTTATTTAATCTGCCACGGAATCCTCCAACCTTCATTCGTAACGCGCTTGACCGAAAAATTTCCGACTCATTACTTAAAAGCTGATTGTTATCCTAACGAATCTTTTCCTTCCGTTACATTCTGTTTTTCATTAGTTTGTGTTTTTGTTGTTTGTTGTACATTTCTTTCGTGTTCAGTCTTAATTGTTGGATCAGATAACTTAATGTGACAATTAAGTGCCTTGTTTTTTGTTATCTGGTGGTCCAGGATTTTAAAAAAAGGTATTTTCCTAATTTCAAGACGGTTAAAAGGAAAACCTCACAAATATTTATTTTTAAAACTGTAGTTATTTATTATGTGTTTTTATTCAAGCAATATCTTGATACGTAATACCGGAATATATAAAACACTAGCTGATACCCGCGACTTCGTTCACGTACACCAAGAATTTAGCAGCCTATGTTCATCCTCATTGTATAAAGTATCTCCTTGTTACATTTCAGTGAGATCCGATCGTCCGTTTAGGCATGATTAGGTTACAAACAGACCGAGTGACAGAGTTACAAACGTTTTTTAACCGACTTCAAAAAAAAGGAGGAGGTTTCTCAATTCGACCGTTTTTTTTTTTTTTTTTATGTTTGTTCGCGGATAACTTCGTCGTTTATGAACCGATTTCGATTATTCTTTTTGTTGTTCGAAAGGAGATATCCCAAGTGTGGTACCATGGTAATTTTATCGAGGTATGATAAGTATCTCCAGAGATATTGAGATAAACATCTTAAAATTGGTACTGAAAATGAATAGCGCGGCATTGAAGTCGGTTGTTTTTTAGTTTTTAAACGATATTATACAAGCTTTATCTCTACTTCACAGCGAATTTATTTTTCCGTCACAAATCTTGCAAATTAAATTTAATCCACTTCCCGGTTACCGATTGAGCTGATATTTTTGCATACATGTGTAATTCGTGTGAGAATGCAATATTATGATGACCTGGCGCTGATCTGATGATGGAGCTGGAAGGTGGCCAAAGGAACTCCTAAACTACACATGTTATACCCGTCGTGTTTGGGCTCGTTGGATTTGTCTTAACTTACTCTGGTCCTAGGTTATGTAAAAGCTTGTGTTTAAAAAGGTCTTTTAAAATATTACTTGTTACAATATTAGCATGGATTCCTTTTGTTTATCATATTCTTTATCTTATAACATCTTTCAAGACAATAATCCGAAACTCCTGCCCACAGTTACAAGGAAAAAATGCGTTATTTCCGGTCGATCCGTCTTCATTACGAGTAAAGTTTATTGGGAAACTAACTAACCGCCCACGGCTTTACTTGCGTAGAATACAAAAGTAAATCAATTTGTTACATATTTAAGCTTGGGGAAACATTTTCTTCGTTTTAAATATAAAATTCTGACTTTCATCTTCAAAGGAATGCGAAAGTCAGTTTGCGTATTTGTTTGTGACTTCTTCACGGTCAAACGGTTGGACCGATTTAGCTGAAATTTTGCACAGGGATAGCCAGTCCTATGGACTAGGCTATAGGATACTTTTTAACGCGGGCGAAGCCGCGGGGCACAGCCTAGTCTAAAACATAAAAATCTCGTGTCACCGTGTTTGTTATCAAACTCCTCCGAAACAGCTAGACCGATTTTTTTGAATGTTTTTGTGTATATTTTATATAATTTGTGTATTTATTTACTGAGAACAGGTCGTAGGCTATTTTTTATATAGAGATAAGGGTGGCCCAAACGCGGGCAAAGCCGCAGGTCGAAGCTAGTTTAATTATAATAATATGTATTTATGAGCCATTTTGTTCGGTAACTTGTTGTAATTAATATATGTTAATAGAAACTCGATATTAATATGTAGTACTTACTATTATTCATATATCATTCTGTGATATCACGATAAACATTATTGAGTTTTTAATTACCCGAAACAAAAAAAGATTTATTAAAATCAGACTACTCTGTAAAAAGTTATGCGATATGCGTGGTCATACATAAAAAAATATATACGCTACGACTTGAGAAATTCCTCCGTTTTATTTTCGTCGGGTAAAAAATATATTTCATTGGTACAGGCTTAGCGACAAACTTTCAAGTATAAAAAACAATGATCTCCTCAGTTCAACTAAAAGCGACGCCCATCTTTTAGGTAGTGACATTATCACTATAATAATATTAGTCAGAAATCGCAAAGGATTTTTTTCTGTACATTTCGTAGGCGATAGAAATATGATCAATTTGGTGGACGCGCACAAATCAAGTGACTACAATTACCAAACTACAACAGTTACAAAGACTAGCATGCACACTTATCAGTGGCTGCACGAAGAAGACTCCGTCGGATGCTTTAAATGTCATCCTGGGCTTAACACCGCTACATTTGCACATACAACAAGAAGCGATGGCCTCAGCTCTCAGAATAAAATCTACAAACCAGTGGAAAGGCACAGGACCGACCACAAGCCACTGCAAAATTATATCCTTGGCGACGACTATTGTTCCGGACGCCACCAAAGGCACGGACAGAATTGCAAGTACTCACCTCGATGGCAAGAAATACGAACTTTTAACGGAAGACGAGATGTCTGAGTCGGAGCTTCCTACCTTTAAAACCTACACTGACGCTGCAAAAAATGACTCAGGAGCAGGTTGCGGTTATTACTCGCCCGAACTGGGTCTCTCAGCGTCAATAGGGCTGAACAAGACAATTACCGTCTTACAGGCTGAGACGATGCGACTGTTATTGGCTGCGCAAGCAGTCTTATCATTAAACCCCACCTCAATAGCAGGCGACCAAGGCGCAATTTTAGAATTTGTCACTGACAGTGCTGCAATTATATATGCGCTAAGAAGACCCACAACTAGATCGAAAGTACTGGCCAAATGTCACGCCATCTTGCAAACTCTGGCAACCGAGCGCAACATAAAAGTAAAGGTAAAATGGACAAAAAGCCATGCAGCCTGTACCGGCAATATCTCAGCAACAAACTTGCCAAGGAAGGCACGAAACAGCAGGTAAGCGACGACGTGATGGGTCTATGCAGACCATCATCGATGGAAGTCAGAGACCTACTACGCCGTCACACAGAAACCGAACAACAAAGGTTGTGGAACAACATGACGAGTTGCAAACACACAAAAGCCGCTCTGCCAACATTAGACAGGAAAATTACCAACAAATTGCTACAATTGCAAAGACCGGACCTTCGCCTAATAGTAGGCCTCATCACGGGACACTGTAATCTTAACTATCATCTTTATAAAATTGGAGCCACAGACAGTCCTCTTTGTCGAGGATGCATGTCAGAAGATGAAACCGTGGAACATGTGATAATACATTGTTCCGTCTTAAACGAAATAAGAACCACAGCGTGACCCGGATGCAGAGTACCAGTCGCAGCAGCAACAACATTTACAATCATCATCATCATCACCATCTGCTTTAGCACTATCACTACATCCAAGTTCACAAACAAGCAGGCATACACACATACATTTGACAGCATCATCTTTACTATCCGATACATCATCACCATCACCATTGGAAGCGTTATGCCAGCAACCTAAAGCCGTGCTCCGCTTCGTCAAGGAGCTGGGATGGCTTGGGTGAATGCTGGCAGGGGGAAATGCACAATACACCCCAAGCGGGACGTCAGTGCAGGTCTTATCGCCCCCATTACCAATTAGAATTAGAATTAGAATGATCAATTTTTTTTTAAAGCGTAATTTAAAGCGGGCGAAGTCAGTCTAGACTACACAGTTGAAACTTAGTAGGTAGGTAGGTGTATTCTGTAAACCGCTTTACGATTTTTATACAAAAATAAAAATAAAATATTAAGGGCAGGAGGGGTCACATACAAGGAACTGAAACTAAAACAAAAATCATCAAACCTATGGGGGTCTATAGATAGGTTTTAAAAATGACATTGAGGTTCCTAAAACTATTGTTTCTCAAAGTCAATAATTTGAAAGATAGGCACGTCTTAAGTGGTTAAATGCGTCCCCCTCTCCCTCTAACTTTTAAAGCAAGGGAGTGAAAAATCTAACAAAACATATGCTGTAGATCTCAATAAAAACTTTTAACGAAAATGGGTTTGACCGAGAAACAGTCAGTGGTTTTTGAGATATAGCGCCCGCAAATATAACTTTCTTTTTCATACAAACTATGAAAAACAATGTTAATTTTTGGTGGTGAAAAATTATAGTTATAAAATACTCTACTGTGTTACGGAACCCTACGGGTGCGAGTCCGACTTGCACATGGCCAGTTTATTGTATATTAAACTGTTTATTTTATATAACAGTTCTATACACGTACTAAGTACAGACACAAGTGCTTTACAATTTTACAATAGAATATAAATCTCAGGTGGGAGAGTTTTATTTTTTTGTACGTGGGATATTATACCTTGCTATGATCTACTATACCCACGGGATATCTCTCGTTTCTACGTGGGATATTATTTTCTAGAAAGATCGTAAACTAACTGTGAGTTTAGTGACGCCTTCGTGTCAGTGTACTTACAAGTGAGTCTTGACATCTCTGGTCTTTCAATTTATCGTAAATACTCAGAACAGGAACGTTTAGTATGTTTATGTTGTAACTAATTCTTAGAAAGTTGAAATTATATTATTGGATATTGTATTTAATAAAAATAATTTAAGATCGTTTAAAAACTAAAAGGACCGTATTCAAACGTCGCGCCAATCAATTTCAGTACCAAGTTCGAAGTGTTTATCTCCGTAACTCTGGAGATACAGAACATATCTTGATGAAATTTAAATGGGAACTCTGGAGATACAGAACATATCTTGATGAAATTTAAATGGGACCACCTGTGAAGTATATAATATCCTTTCAAATAAAAAAAACTTTCCAAATACATTAAAAAAAATCACGACGAATTGAGAACCTCCTCCTTTTTTGTGAAGTTGGTTAAAAAGAAATATACTGTACTAAATATGAATACTATAAAGGTTTTTGTATTTTCTTATTAATTATTATATGGTAAAAGAAACTTGAAATTAATATGTAGTACTTACTGTGATATAACGATTTATATTGTTGGATTTTTAGTATTTTTAATTACCGGAAACAAAAATATATTTATTTGGTTTGGTTTGGAGACAAACTTTCAAGTGTAAAAAACAATGATCTTCTCAGTTCAACAGCCAACTGACTGTCACATTCCAAAAACACTTTATCACACCTAGCACTCGCCTACCCTCATTCCGAAATAAAAAACCAAGAAACGAGACAACAAAAGCGTCATTCCCTACAATCAGCGTTAAAACAAGAGATAAAACGGTGCTCAAAATGAAAATTCAGTCTCATCTCGTACAAATATAAAAGAAGAAGAATGAAAAAGAAGGACTGTGCGATCACAACGAAGGTATCAAAAGCAAAGCTCGGAGCCTGTACACATGACTTGAATGGAATGTATTTTTCATGCATAGGGTGGGGTGGCATTGTAAACGCACAGCGATATCTTATATAATTTTATTGGCATCCAATTGAGTGAGGATTGGAAAACAATATGATGGTTACATTGTGTTATAAGTTGGCGTGTTTTGGAGTAGATTAGATATCACTGTTACAGCTCACTCAGGCAAATGTAGTGTGGTAATGGGAACGCCTTCCAGCTAGGTTGAGCGATGACGTCCGCAAACTGGCTCCCAGGTTCAGACAACAGATAAATTATGATGATACGATACTTCACGTTATGTCAAAGACTTACTGTATAAAGGACACGTCCGACCACACGTGAAGTATTGCTCTCATCTCTGGAACGGCACTCAAATATCAAGTACAGCAGCTCTTGATGCGATTCAGCGTAGAGCTGTTACAATTGCTGACGACCCTAACATTATCTCCAACATCGAATCTCTGAAAATGCGTAGAGATAATGGGTCTCTCTGTATCTTCTTCCCCATTTATAACGGAGAGTGGTAAAGTTATAGTAACCTATTGAATTTAATCCCGGCGTCACGATTTTATCATTGCACCTCTGGCCATAGACAACACGCTCATTCACATGTTTTTTGAGACTTGGACTTCGCACACATCTTTGTTCAAGCGGACATTTCTCCCTTACACTTATAAAATGTGGAACGAGCTCTTGCCTGCGTTTTCCCGCAAAGCTATAAAATGTAGTCCTTTACAAAGGTTTTTATAAGAATCTTTACAGGTCGGCAGAGCACGAGTGTCACCCCGCCTATAGTGTAGTAAGTGTTCATAGGCGACGGTAACCACTTCCCATCAGGTGGACCGTTTGCTACCAATATTATTAAATAAATCTTTGTATCAGCAATACAGTTGTGGTAATGTGATTCCCGCTATCAAAACGACCATACCCTTATCATTTACCACGAAGTCAAAAGGAGGCCAGCCGGCGACTAAGATTGAGCCTCAAAGAACCATCCCTACGGCTATGTATGCAGATGAACGTGGGCTCCAATGTTGGACGAGCTTACACCAACCACTAAATAAAACCTTACGCTTAATATAAATGGTGTGTCCTTATAAATTGTAATTAATCTGAGTAACGTTATTAGTAAAGAGCATAATCATTAATAGATCAACTACTTTGAGTTGTATTACTTTTAATGGATATAGTATGTATCAGCTCGTATTCATTTACTGCTATTTGAGAGCCTTAATAATATGAAAAA
The DNA here is from genome assembly GCA_954871355.1 of Cabera pusaria. Lineage (NCBI taxonomy): Eukaryota > Metazoa > Arthropoda > Insecta > Lepidoptera > Geometridae > Cabera > Cabera pusaria. Next base: position 3,545,624 of record OX940910.1, read on the forward strand.
TTGAAATTATTCTTGTTCGAATTTAAAAATATCAAATCGATCAAATATAGCATTTCAATAAACAGACTCTTGTTCATAAAGGCTACAAAAGAACAGAAGCCGATATTATAACGACCGAATTAAAACATTTTGTCCCAACATTGGACCACATAACGCCAACTTTCTACCATAACAAAGCAGTTGGACGAGCACCGTCAAAGTTGGACACTAGCCGGAGCGTCTTATGCAACTTCATGGAGATAAAACTAAAAGGGATTTTAGGAAAGTTTGCTCTACTTTAAGATAGAAGACACTTCTGAATTCCAGAGTTAGCGGCACATCCAAACACAGCCTGTTATAGGTTTATATTTATATTGTAGGGTTGCCACCTCTTTAGAGTTTAAGACATTAAATATATAAACACAAATCTTTATCATAAAATTGTAAGACTGTTGACAGTTTGTGAGCCACAACATTGTAACATTAGTTACCGGATTTTAGTTTTTCAGGTTACAATGTTATAAAGTTCACATAATTTCATCAAAGATATACCTTATTTAATATATCTACCATGACTTGAAGACCCCACCCCACATATAACAAAAATATAATATTGAAATTCTACTTTTTAATATCCAAAACATTGTTTGCTTATAAATATAATTTATAATTAATATTTTACTGTTCTGTATGTATAGAAAAAATATTAATTTTTCAGTTTTTTTAGTTTTCGCCTAACGAGTTAAATGAACAACTAAATAATCTAAAAGAAATTAACATAATTTCCCTTAATCCACTCATTTGTTTCGTACGTTGACCTGTACCAATTAAACCTTTGCAAGCTGCGGCATCAACACATTATAAACTCATTTCGCTCCTTGGCTGTGTGTAAATATAATCCACCAAAATCCCATTACAACACGACATCACCAGGCAGGTAAGCAAAGGGTAGCAAATAGATTAGCCCTAAACCGCCCCGAACCGGTCTAAACTGGCTTAAACTAGCGCCACGTACGCCGACGATCACGTCTCGCTGGATTCCTCACCGTTCCATTTACAAATTTGAATTCAGAACGTTGCTTTCAAATTAGGGTTACCACTTAACAACACAAATTCGATCGCAGATTAAGGTAAATTCTTTCTGCATTCATTACATATCAATCAAAGCCTTGAAGTAAAACATTCTACAATATTTTTATTTGACTCTTCTCAACTTTGCTTCAGTTAAAATTTTTAGTTAGTACAGGTATGTCAATAAAAACAATATCAATTCTAATAAAGGTAATAATTGTTTATTTGAATAATGATAAAAATCAACTTATGTATCACTAAACTAAAACAGTTAACATCGTTAGTAAAGCTGTTGTATGACGAAGTAAAAATCGATTCTTCATTTCAAAAGTTGACAACCCTGTAACCAACCGTCAGTAATGGATGCGTTCACGAATTACCCATTTGCGAGTGCCCTCTTTTGTGCGTTTAAATTTTAATTTAAGCGTTTTTAACGTGACTTTTATGGCGGAGCGTTATGAAGTCGCCAGTGTGCGCCGGACTTTAGCACTTTATTTGGAGTTTTGGTCGGATGTGCTTGAATATGTTATTTTTAATGGAGGTTATTTCGTTTCGTCTGAGCATTGAGGTTTGTTTATTTAGATACGCTTCCGCTTTATGTAGGTAGTTACCTTAAATGGACTGTTTTGTTTTTGTATAGCTTTAGCTGTTGTCGTGTATGGAGTACTGTTCTCATCTTTGGGATGGCTCTGTCAAATAACAGCTGGAGACACTGGAAGCTTTTGAGAGGAGAGCCAAGAAACTCATCAGCGACGACCTACTAGTAAGCAAGAGACTCCAGAGTAATAAAACTTTTTAACAAAAAATTAAACCGCCGAAAATACTGAAAAGCAATAAAAAAAATTAAGAAAAAAATTAAACCGCCGAAAAAACTGAACAATAAAAAATAATAAACCTTTGTTATTTAACCTTAATAACGAAGTTCTTAAACTACTGTTAATATACCTCTATATATATATTTTTGTAATGGTTTTGAGTTTTTAACTAAACTTAATAAGTAAGTTCCAAAATTAATGTAAGTATTATATCCAAGTAGTTTTGAGTCGGCGCCAAACAATCAACAAGCAAAGATCACTAAAAAACCTTTAATTTAAAGAAATAACCAAATCAAACTAACAATGCAACAGGAAATCTCCAGCGATGAACATTCCAAAAACTGCGCTTTCACACGCCCCAAAGACTAAGTAGAGATGCACGACCACTCGCAACGACGTGTACCCCCACGTGTGTGCCAATCGTATCGCGCGTACGTATATATATATATATATATATAATACGTACGTAATTAATTAATTTGCTTGTTTGGCGCCGACTCAAAACTACTTGGATATACATACTTACATTAATTTAGGAACTTAGTTATTAAGTTTAGTTAAAACTCAAAACCATTACAAAAATATATACTGAGGTATATTAACAGTAGTTTAAGAACTTCGTTATTAAGGTTAAATAACAAAGGTTTATTATTTTTTACTTTTCAGTTTTTTCGGCGGTTTAATTTTTTTGTTAAAAAGTTTTATGTTATATTTTTTGGTGGCCATAATCTACTAATTACTACATTCTTAATTTTTTATTACTTTTAAAATATCTACCTACCTTACTTTAGCTATAACTGTTATATAATCCTACTTATCTATAATTTGTTGTAAAATAATTGTGAATAATTAAAAAAAAACAGGCTTTAATGCCAAAATGGGTAGGCCTGCAAAAAATGCCGCTCGAATGAAAAAAAGATAGTTTAGAAGTATCTAATAATTAGATTAACACGTTCACAGGAGAGCTTAAATCAGCACGAGGTAAGATTATAGATAGAGGATGAGAATCTACATTAAAGGTGTAATCACATCTTCACTTAGCAAGTTTTCTGTGCCACATGTTATGAGCAGGCGTCATTGCGTACCCCTGGCCTAGAAAAACGTTTTAAATGTAATTTATGCTTTATAATAATAAAAATAATTATATTAAGATAATTTAAAAAACTAAAAGAATAGACTTCTAACGCTACTCACGCACGCTAATCAATTTAAATACTAAATTTGAGGTGTTTATCTTCATGTCTCTGAAGATACTGAACATCATCAATATCTCCATCAAATTCAAATGGTACCAACTGTGAAATAATATCATCATCATCGTAATCAGCCGATATCAGTCCACTGCTGGATATAAGCCTCTCCCAAGACACGCCACAGAGCCACAGAATAATGAATAGTACAAGTAACTGAGCTCGATCCTCGGCTATTTCTGTTTTTTTTTCAGTATGTTCGTCGATATACATTGACGTTACGATGAAATCATCAATATATCAATACTATTATCCATTATTTTAGTTGATATATTAAAAACCGCTCGTCCGATTTCGTTAAAATTTAAATGGGACCACCTTGGGGGGTACACCTTTCCAATAAAAAAAAAATAATTATCAAAATCAGACTACTCTGTAAAAAGTTATGCGTGGTCACACATTAAAAAAAAATATACACGTTGACTTGATAACCTCCTCCGTTTTTTTTTCGTCGGTTAATAAAATAATCGCGCATCGCCGCTACATTACGGCGAGTGTGCAATGGAACTGCATGATTTGATTCCGCCATCCCCAGTTTATAATCGGACATTCAGAGATACATATATAGATAAAAGGCATCACCGATTTATGATGGACTAGCAGCCCGCCCCGGCTTCGCACGGGTAGAACATATATGCCTACAAAATTTGCATCAGTTTGTTGCATCAAATATAAAATATTAACATATTTAACAGTCATCGTCATATTTCAACCAATTTACACAAAACCTTGACGAATTATGCACCTAAACCTTCCTCATAAACACTCTGGCTGTTGGTGAAAACCGCATGATAATCCGTTCAGTAGCTATTGAGATTATTGCGAACAGACAGACAGACGCAGTGATGGACTTTGTTTTATAATACTTACGTAGTGATGTTGGACGCCCCTTTGGCGTAAAGGATAGTTATCCTGATTCTAACCCGACGGTCGTTGGTTCTAATCCTAGCTATATACCTACCAATGAAATGTTTGAATTTTGTTGTTTTGAATGTTTTATGTGCATTCATGAATCATGGGTTTTCGTACAGAGGTAGTGGGATCATGGAATCAAAATCAATCAAATCATGGGATCAAAGAAGGGGTATTATACGTTTAACGTGTATCTGTGTCTGTCTGAAGCATCTTAGCACCCAACCAGATGAACCGATTTTGATTTTATTATTGATATATATTTTTTGCTTGATTGATGTCTTCATCGAGAGTTCTTAGCTTTGATTCATGAAAATTCGTTCAATCGTTGTAAAACTATGAGCTTTTTTCTAGTTAATTGCGCTATGAAATCAACTTTCATAGGTCTATCAATTCGAAAATCTTCTTCTTCAACGATATTGTAAGAACATGGAAGCATTGACCTGATGCTGGGACATCTCCTGTACTCTACAGAATACTCAAATCCACACCAACTTACAGCTCAGATTTTAAATGTCGTGTTTAGAGTCATTGGAATGCTTTTATTGAAAAGATTAGGTATACATAGATCAGTCGGGGTGGTTTATATATATATATATATATATATATATATATATATATATATAGATCATAACTATATTATACAATAGAATTTGAAATTTTACAGTAAAAATATATTATTATACTATATTGACTTCAAATTGATTGTGATCGGTGGGGATCTACAGCATCGTTAAGCTTATAATAATATTTTCGCAGTAACTATGACCTAATCTGTGGTTTCACTGCAGATATTTTATTAATTTTGCGATGCGTGTATGTGAAATCCGTGATATCTCCTAGAGTTTTCATTTGAATTATATACTGTAAAGGACAATTTTAATCTATAATATGTGGCCAAGCTAATTAACGTAATTATTTGGATAAGGATTAATACTATATACTTGAAAATAGCCTTGGAAGTTATGTAATATTTTTTAACAAAAAATTAAAGATTAAAATGGTTACTGTGAGTCAACCTTAAGAGATAGACATATGCTGTCGCGGACTTTTTTGTAGGTCTTATTAAGTTGTACAACTCTTCCATAGAAACTATTCCGAAAGTCCATTCTATATATTAGTGAAAGAATTTTATAAATCGGTCCAGTAGTTTTTGAGCCAAATCATTACAAACATACAAAAATACAAATGTTCTCTCTTTATAATATTAGTATAGATATACCATTTACCCGAACAAAGCGTTTTACTTCTTCGTTCATCATACGAACCGCCAAGGAATGGAATACCTTGCCTGAGTCTCCGGTAAAGTAGCGAGTGAATAAGTATCTTCTGGGTAAGCACGCTCCATCATCGATTGCATCATCACTTAACATCAGGTGAGATAGTGGTCAAGTGCTACTCAGTTCGGTGTAAAAACAAAAAAAACTGCTCTTTTTCTGGTTTGCTTATATGGTTTGAAGGTATGTATGGTAGTTATATTTTCAGAATAATCAGAAAGCTCACGTCTGAGGAGCATTGTCAATACATTTTTTCCATGCCGAGGTTGTGTGGATGAAATTTGTTTTGAATTTGTTGCGATAATACCGCTGATTGCGTTGCCTGCTGCTGTATAATTTTTTCCTTATTCATTGATCAATTTCTAAATTTGGTAATCAATAAAGAGTTTTTTGTATTGACCCGCCCATCGAGAAGATTCATTGCTACGCCAAAAGTCATTGTTACATTACCTACGTCCAAAAGTCATTGTTACGTTATCTACGTCCAAAATCATTGTTACCTTACCTACGGCCAAAAATCATTGTTACGTTACCTACGTCCAAAGGAAAGAATGTATCACAAAGATAACATTAACGTGGTATCAATGTATGGAGTTATATTAGGTGGTGCTTAATAGGTAATCACTGGTGGTTAGCTTTGAATGGTGCGATTACAGATATTAAAAAAAATTAAACTTAATAGTTGTCGTTCACTACATAATTTAAGATCGTTTACAATGCGAAAAACAGACATTTTCAGTAGCAAGTTTGAGGTGTTTATCTCCATATCTCAATAGATACTTATCAGATCTCGATACATTTACAAGCTTTCTCTCTTCAAAAAAACATAATTTTCCAAATTAGGGAGTTCTAAGGTAACAAACATAAAAAAATATACAGTCGAATTGACAACCTTCTTATTTGAAATCTAATGAAGGTCAAAAACAAAGGTAATTAAGTCACATTCGATCTTTAGATAAAAAAAAAAGTGTGTGTACTTATGTACACGCGTTAGAAGTTATACTTCTGTGGCGTATGGAAAAAAAATAATGAAAAATGCAGTAGTGATTAACGATAAATATTAAAATTAATCAAAAAGATTTTATTTAAATAAAAAAGGTTTTATTAACGTAAAAATATGACGTTAAATATGACGTTCTTACGAAACACGTGTTCTAAATATAAAAATACTAGAATATACAACTTGAACATAGTCATGCCACCTAGAACTAACTTCACGGTGTAGAATTTAGGTGTCGGTGTGCGCGCGCATCGTAAAAATTCACTCTCATCATTTTTCTCTATCGCGCCAAAAGAAGTATAACTTCAAAAACGCGCACCTGTTGATCCCAAACCTAAAGTCACAGACGAGTATCAGTTACTACGTATCAGAAGCGAGCGATTTGAATTATTCACCCGCACTAGGTCGCCAGATGTCGCCTCGGTTCACCTAATGCAAGAACTTCCACAATTTTGGAGCTGAAGTTCGACCTTGAATATCACTTAGCCTTTAAACGTGAATGAGTTTTGAGTACCAACATTTTAGGTAGAAACAGTGTAACGTTGATTTTTTCTTTTTTTTATGGTTCCGTACCCAAAGGGTAAAACGGGACCCTATTACTAAGACTCCGCTGTCCGTCTGTCTGTCTGTCTGTCTGTCTGTCTGTCTGTCTGTCTGTCTGTCTGTCTGTCTGTCCGTCTGTCACCAGGCTATAGCTCATTAACCGTGATAGTTAGACAGTTGACATTTTCACAGATGGTGTATTTCTGTTTCCGCTAGAACAACAAATACTAAAAACAAAATAAAGTTAAAAATTAAAGGGGGTCCCCATACAAATAACGTGTTTTTAAACGCCATCTATCTAATAAGTTTAGGCAAAATGACATAGATGGCGCTAGTAAACGCCTTTCTAGATCGCAACCACACCAAATATTCTTGGTAATATCAATTAATCAAATAATGAGGTTGAAACTCTGTTATGTTTCGTATTGTACGGAACCCTCCCTAAGTGAGCGATAAGAGACGCGATGCTGACTCGCACTTGGCCAGTTTTATTTTAACTCATTTTTTTCTCTAACACAAGCACTGATTTTACTAAACTCCAATATTCGTATCTATTCACCTATCTGAATAAATTACAAAACAAGTAAATTCAAGCGGGAATATTAAGGTTAACCGTCCCTTTTAATATAACACCATCTGTCAGTAATTCGTTGACGTATTGAGAAATGTCCAAACGGTAACCCGCCTATCGTTGTAGTTATGCCAGTGCGGGCTATCCTGCTCCTCTAGACAAATTACAAATTTCTGTCAGTGTTAACGCTAAACGCAACTTCAAAATGTGTAGGAGTGACATTGACAATTATATTTGTTGTGGGAAAAGAAATTTCACTAACATAGATTTTTTAAAGTTGCGTTTGGCGTTAACGTTGACATTGCATTTTGTCTGTGGCAATATACCATTACCTGAGACTGCATCATGCAGGCATATTATTAATCGCACTTTAATCATTATTACATTATTATAAACTTTTTCGTGTTATAGTTTATTTACAACGCCCCACGGGCGGTAAATCTCTTTACCAAGAATATAAATCATATCACACGGAATATGGCAAATCAGTGGCACCTTCCGTGACGTCACACCTCCTTTCATCACCTGTATTTCTTTGGACACAAATCCTCGAAGTGAATTATAATGAAACGTACAGATTTCCATTTTATACGTGCCTGCGAAAATATTCGGGATAGAATACCGACGCTATCTACGTGGATTATACAAGATCATCTTTTTATAAAATTGCTTTTGTTAATGCAAAATTTAAATGTTTGTATTCAATTTCATGTAACAATGTTATCAGACAAATAGGCTCTTAAAGAACGCCTAGAGACATCTAGCGTTAAAGTAAGATAAACTTTTCTCAATATTTTATAGATATAAGAAACGCAATCATAGAAAATGTCAGTTTCTATTCATAAACAGAGGAACGGTCGAGTGAACATAATGTAAGATTAACAATATATAGTGTCACTTATAAACGTGTTTCAAATTTTGAGCAATTGGTGATCAAGGAAAAATCTTACTCATATCATATAATATCATCATATCATATATTTATTTATAACAGAGTACAAAGTATATCAAAAAAGGTGTGTAGATCGATGAACAAAATGTAGGAACCTCCAAAGGATTTGCTATATAGAACATAGAACGCGTTCTTAAAGGAAAGTCAGAGAGAGTACAGAAGCTAGTACATTTTCAAATGACTTCAACAAAGGAAGAAGTTCTCAATTCGACTGAATTTTTATTTATGTTTGTCACCTTAGAACTCCGTCACTTATTAACCGAATTGGAAAATTATTTTTTGTTTAAAAGAGTATAGAGATCTTCTACGATAACATGGCCCGCCCCTCCAAATTACTGTTTTAATGTGTGTAGTCACATCCTTACGAAAGAGTGTTTATGTAGTTGTAATTATGTTGTACTACGTTGTAAGAGTAGGCGCTTCCCTACATTGTTGATACCCGAATTATGAACGAACTTTGTAGCCAACCTAACTTAACGGAAAGTATTGCTTATAAATTTCATAGAAACTTTTTTTGCAGTTTTGGTTGGTACAAAGTACGTTCATAATTAGGAGTTATTTAATTATATATGCAATGTCGCGGACCCAGCAGTACCAGTACGCACACATGCGTGGTAGTTCGTTGTAAATACTTTCACAAATACTTTCAAACGTTTTTGAATTTTGGAGGGGCGGGTCATGTTATCGTAGAAGATCTATCCGTTTGGTTCCATCGTAATGTCATCAAGTTTTAATGAGTATCTTCGTTTAGTTACATCGTAATGTCATCAAGTTTTAATGAGTATCTTCGTTTGGTTCCATCGTAATGTCATCAAGTTTTAATGAGTATCTTCGTTTGGTTCCATCGTAATGTCATCAAGTTTTAATGAGTATCTTCGTTTGGTTCCATCGTAATGTCATCAAGTTTTAATGAGTATCTTCGTTTGGTTCCATCGTAATGTCATCAAGTTTTAATGAGTATCTTCAGAGATATGGAGATAAACGCCTCAAACATGGTACTAAAAATGACTGGCGCGACATTTGAAGTCTGTTATTTTCGTTTTTTTAAACGGTCTTCAAATATGTTGACGTAAACACGCGCGTAAATCATGCGGCGTCAGGAAATTTGTACTAGTAGTATAAGTATATTATAAAATAAAATAAATATATATATACATAAACGGTAATCTAAGTTGAGAGGTCTTTGAGAATTGCATTGACAGCTCTCAAAGTTAACCACCGCTGGGACCATGTTAAGCACTTGCACTTGAGAGGCAAGATGGCGTTGGCATAAGCAATCAGCTGATATATGCCAACTAATGCCAAGTCTAAACTGGCGCGGATTTTGCGGTATTTTTCTGTCACTTGATCTGTCAAATCTAGTCCGTTACAAATAAAAAATGAATATCTGGGGCTGGAATCGTTCTTTAGTCGATTGATTTGGTTATAATCAATTCCAACAACATGGAGCATATCTATTTCATGTCTCAACCAAGCAATGGCTGACTAACGTTTATGAGTGACAAAAAGTTGAGCAATGATCAAGTCCTTGAGAGCTTCTCAGCTGAGAGGCAGTTCAGCAATTGATCAATAGATTTTTATAAGTAACACTGATAATGACCAATAGGACCGAACGTTGATTTTCTTTATAATATTCGTTCGGCCAGTCTCTTTCACTACCGGGTGGTATTATAATCTGTTCTGTGCTACTGGCGCTCCAGGACCGACCGAGTCTTCAATAAACTTCAGAAAATCTCAAAGGCCTTGTATTGCCAGCGCTGATAAAACCTTCAGACCGATCAGTACTTCAGAAAATTGAACCCGTGAGATCCGAGGGACTCTGTTATTGAGGGTGGCGTGAGATGAGCGGTAGCTTGGTCCTTCTCGGTGCATGAACATCCATGCACGGAGAAGGACCAAGCGACCGCTCATCACACCTTCAATTTTAATTTATTTGCAGACACAAAGATCCATATTGTCGATTACTTTCACCAATGCGTTTCGCGTACAGTTTTAAACGCTTATATAGAAAAAACCAAATCTCAAATAATTCGGAAGTGAAAATAGTATAAAAAAACGCAGAATTCTTTGTATAGTTTTAAACGCTTATATGGTAAAAACCAAATTTCGAATAATTAGGAGATGAAAATAGTATTTTTAAAAACGCAGAATCTTTGCTACATGACACGAGATACAGTTAGCAATTAATCCCAGTAAGAAAGCAAAACAATCGTTCCAGTCTTTAGACTTGATGCCGTCGAGTCATCCTCGAGCAATCAGCCCGGATAACGATCCGGGGATAGTTAAACCTATCGGTAAACAGGAGTCGAGGTTTGTACACATTCACACAGTTAGTCCTACTGCGTGAAACAGTAATTCATCAGAGCACCATCTCTTTCAGACCGAGTACGTTTGATTTTGGACAAGGCACTTTCTATGGACAACTAAAGTTACTCACATTTTACCACTTTAGAAGTGTCTATCTTTCAAACGATTATCTTTGAGGAAAAATAGTTTTAGGAACCTCAATGTAATTTGTTAAGACCTATCTCTAGACACCCCGCACGTATAGGATTGATGGTTTTTTTTGTTTCAGTTCCGTGAGGAGCCCCTTTAATATATATATTTTTTATTTTTGTACAAAAATCGTTAAGCGGTTCACAGAATACATCTACCTACCAAGTTTCAACTGTGTAGTCCTTATAGTTTCGGAATAAAGTGGCTGTGACATACGGACGGACGGACGGACGGACAGACAGACACACATGACAAATCTATAACGGTTCCGTCTTTTGCCATTCGGTTACAGAACCCTAAAAAGCGTATATAGTTTGCTTCAAATGGTGAAATTAAAGTCTATTGTTTGCACAGTAATTCAACCAGTTAACTGAGCACACAGAACAGACTAATTTACTATTCTCAATGTCAACTTCTCAAAAGCAATTAATCTGCACAATTTGAATTTCAATAGTAACAGCCTGCGCACCGAAACTGATATTACGTAACTGGTAACAGTGGTAACACACAGAATGCTAACAATACCAATGGTAATGGTAATACAAATTGTAACTAAACCGCTTCCCTGAAAGTTTCCGTAAACTAGTCGGTAAGAAGAGACGTATTTTTAACCGACTTCAAAAAAAGGAGGAGGTTTCTCAATTCGACCGTATATATATTTTTAACCGACTTCAAAAAAAGGAGGAGGTTTCTCAATTCGACCGTATATTTTTTTTTTTTTCTATGTTTGTTCGCGGATAACTTCGTCGTTTATGAACCGATTTCGATTATTCTTTTTTTGTTCGAAAGGAGATATCCCAAGTGTGGTACCATGGTAATTTTATCGAGGTATGATAAGTATCTCCAGAGATATTGAGATAAACATCTCAAAATTGGTACTGAAAATGAATAGCGCGGCATTGAAGTCGGTTGTTTTTAACCGACTTCAAAAAAAGGAGGAGGTTTCTCAATTCGACCGTATATTTTTTTTTTTTTTATTTTTTTTTTTTATTTTTTTTTTTTTTATGTTTGTTCGCTGATAACTTCGTCGTTTATGAACCGATTTCGATTATTCTTTTTTTGTTCGAAAGGAGATATCCCAAGTGTGGTACCATGGTAATTTTATCGAGGTATGATAAGTATCTCCAGAGATATTGAGATAAACATCTCAAAATTGGTACTGAAAATGAATAGCGCGGCATTGAAGTCGGTTGTTTTTTAGTTTTTAAACGATATTATTTAGTTTTTAAACGATATTATTATCATTCCAAAGGCAATTTCATGAATACGAACAAGCTCATAAAGCGCAGTCAAAAGCTTCTTCTATAATTATGAACTTGTATTCCTGGCGGTTTTCGGCTACAGCGACTTATATTCCGTTATTCGAAATGTTTGTTCCATGATTTTGTAATTTACGTCCTCACATGACTCCTATAAAGATATAACCTATTTTAGGTGTAAACGGCCGAATTTAGATGCTATATGCAAGGAAAGCATTGCTGTAGTAATACATTGAAAAAAAAAGGTTAGTGTAAACACGGACAACGCACTATACCTATTCTTATTTAAAAGTCTTAAAACCGCTACTGAATGACGAGACAAAATTATTACTCAAGTTTATTCCTCCCTATTATGTCCAAGATAAGGCAAGCTTGCCTCGTTTACATTGATATGTAAATTAATCAAGACATAAAATACTAAAATTGCCCCTTATCAGAAAAGTATTCAAGCAAGAAGTTTACATAAACGCTGTAATTCATAATCAAAAAGAACAAGAAACTTCGGCAATTACAAAAAAAAACATAGCTATTTACAACCAGGATCATCATCTTTCAGAGTGTTGTTAAAACGTTGACGTTTTTATTTACTTGCACCCTTGTTTTCAGAAGGGTAAATAAATCTCAAGCTCTAAATTTTCGCGACGGTTGAAACGACTCGGAAACACTGTTAGAAGGTTTTAAGGAATACTTTATGTACTCTTGCAAAAATAGGTTGTTAAAATGTAAGCCAATTCGGTACCGTTATGAAATTGTACATAAACCGAGTTGCGTGAACCGCTTAGGATAAGTTTGCAGTCTGAGATGTTATTACAAAAGTTAAACTAGAGACATTACATCCTGATATTATCATGGTATTTATTACATTGTAGTTATATTAGTATAATTATAGAGTCACTGGAGGAATCTCAAACTACGTATGTTTTAACAAGATCATATTCATTTCACTTTATACAATAGAAATACTTTTCATTTTGACATTTCTTTAGGTAAGAAATCTTCAACTTCTTCTTACTTCCTTTTTCAATCATAAGGGATTTGTTTACAAAATAATAATGACACAACATTGAAATACAATATGGTAAAGACGCAGAAGCGTATACGTGCATGGCTTGAACCATATATAATTCCAAAGAAACACGATTTCATCTCAAACCGCATCGTGATTTTCCATCTCAGCGATCGTCACCATGTAGACATAAAAAAGGTAAATTATGAAGATGACCGTAGAACGACGTCCAGCCAAACTAATTCGTGTTCGATACTTGAAAATATATAAGATCCAACTTCTTTTATAAAAGCAACGCACATTTTACATACATTCGTAATATAAATCTGCAACGATACACACCGTCCTCAGGAGAACTCTCCCCAGAATTACTTATATTTTATTCTGCGTCTCTTAAAATTCAGCCCTAAAAAGCCGTTTGTTTATCTACCCCCGAAGGTAGGTAACTTGTTGAATAGCTCGCAGCGACTCCATACATTTGAATTATTAACCCCGGAGGTCGCCGTGAAGCGGGTCACTTTTTATTGCCTGTGTTGAATGGCCTCGCACAGTTGTACTATATAACAGTATGTCATCTAGGTATGAATACTTTCTATGCCCTAGTATAAGCAATAAAGATCTAGGAGACTATTATGCAGTTTTTCTACACAAAAATGGGCCAACTAGATGCTGGTATGGATTAAATGGAACAAAATGGACTATAGATAGGACAAAATGTGAATTTCATGAAACATTTTAAAGGGCTCTTATTAGATTGAATGTGTTGATTAAGTCTTTTTCACTTTTTAAAATTATATTGTGATAGAGGTAAAGAAATAGATATACATAAAATATAATGTTGAGCTTGTTTACTGAAATTTCCCATTCACTAACATTAAAAATATGTTGTTTTAAAATTAAAGTCAAAAGTCAAAGCATTTATTCAGTATATGGGTAAATTAAAGATCTGCACTTACACGTCAAGAATTAACTTTTTATAATTAATTAAGTTTTAATAATTAACTCCAACAGCGTAGTATTAACATACAAACAAGGTGGTCGTTCGTAAGGTCATCTTATCTAGAATACTATTTAAACTTGCCTAATCGTACAGATATTATAAATGTTAAAGTGTATCTGTTTACATGTTGGATGTTTGTAATTTAGCAAAAGATAAGGATGAAATTTGGCACACAGATAGTTTAAAAACTGCATTTACATGTAGCTATTTTTATTATTATTTTTAACTATATATTTATACATATTTTTAACGCAAGCAAAGCCGCGGGCACATCTTGCTGTTCAAGTTACAGTACTGACAATAATTTTAGAACCTTTTGAACGGAGTCAGTGCGGTTCTGTTGAGTGGAAGGTCTTTCAAAAAAGGGCCTGAAAAGAATTGTTTAAAGGTCTCGGGCCGTAGTGTTTTTCAGTGTTATTTACATTTGGACGGTGACAAATGAATGAGGTTTAATTTAAAGTTTCTTGAATTTACACCGTACAGGCGTACAGGGTTCATTCAAGAAACGATTACGTCTCATGTGATCTTCAGTGATATTTAACTTAGTGAACATAAGTGTGGTGATAGTGAACGCCATTTAAAAGAACACAGGAACAAAGTGTCTTCCCCTTAATAGATACATTAGGAAAAGTGTTAATGGACACATTCTTAGTAATTTTCTAATAGTAAATTCAGTTTAAATCAAAATACTAGTTAACCTAGATAAGGCTAGATAGAAATAGCAGTGAGGCTAAGTAGACGAATCACTACAAAAAAAAGAATATATGATTCTTAATAATTCTAGTTTTTAGTGAATGTCGCCATATTACAAGACTATAGTTTATCGTACTATTTTGACTAACTTACATTTAGATTATACTTATATACCATACTACCTTGCCTCGTATATGGTTGCCAGACATGGGCACTAAGAAAAGAGGATGAGACGAGACTAGCTATTTGTCAACGAGAGATAGAAAGGAGTATGTTAGGAATAAAACTATCTGACAAAATTAGCAATATAAAAATAAGAAAAAAAACTAGGGTAAGAGACATAATATACACAATCAGGGCATTGAAATGGAACTGGGCGGGGCATATATGCCGAATGGATAATAATAGATGGACAAAGAAAATTATAGAATGGATACCACGAGATGACAAACGAAACAGAGGAAGGCCGAATAGACGATGGGAAGACATATTTATACAAAGACATGGACAAGAGTGGATGAGGATTGCAAGAGACAGAAAAAAATGGGCAAGCCTAGGGGAGGCCTACGCCAAAGAGGCGACAATTATACCTGACCAAATAACAACACGATGACCAAGTAATAATATGAAATATGACTTTTACTATAAATAATACATTGACATTAAGGCCGCTTTCTTTCTATGCAAAATTCAAAATCACGCTCGACGTGGCGCCACAGAATACATACCAGTTTTACATCTCTTTGCTCCCTCTGCGTGAACTCTCGCTAAGTTATAGAATACTACTGTGTTACGGAACCCTACGAGTGCGAGTCCGACTTGCACTTGGCCAGTTTTATTTGAGAGATTATGCCACCCGTTTGGTCCCATTTCAATTTTATTGAGGCGAGGTATGACACTTATCTCCGGAGATATAGAGATAGATTTTTTTTTCACCGTTGGGCGTCAAACAGAGTAGACGTGTGTCAAATTTTACTAAAAATTACCTAACCAGTGCTATTCAAATATCACACTTCCCACAAAATAATAAGTAAAGTTTTTACGTGCTCTTGTGATGTAACTTGTGTCGTTCTCGAACTGTGTTGTGCAATAGTACCGCGTACCGCTGCGCCGGTTCAACAGGACTCACCCCCGCGGGACGCGTGCAGTTGCTATTTTTTGACTCGCTCGCACTCGTGCACTCAAGTTCTCAACGCATCGACTGCTTTGAATGTACAGTCCTGTATACAAGTTCAGAACACTACGGAACATAAAAACCCGTGTTTTGTGCTAATTATAAACACAGTTGTTGTCATGAATGTACAACGATCGCCGACTCAAACAAACCGAGTATCGGTTCCCGCGGCCAACATGGCCGGTGGATCTCACCCCGATCTATCAAAACTGAGTGCGATGGCCCACGACACGGATGCGCAAATAACTTTCCGTAAAAGAAAACATCACCCAGACTGCGGATGTGAAGAAATCCAAGGAGTTCGGACGGAATTATCTCGTATCAGTTTGCTGTTGGAGAAGTACGTCGAATCAAATGAGCAAATAATGAACAAGATGCAAGAAAATATTGCAGAGGTGAAAACTGAAATTATTGATTTGAAGTCTTCTAACGAACGAACTATTAACTTATTACAAAATAATACAACTCAAATAAACCAAATTAAATTATCGACATCTACAATTATGTCCGAACAAACTGACTTAAAAACAACCGTGCTCCGACTAGAGAAGCAAATCTCATTGGGCGAACATACTATTAATCGTCTCCAATCAGAACTTGATGCCCTCAAACTAGCTCCATCGTCCTCCAATTGCAGCATCAAAAATCAATTAAGCATTAATGAGCAAATTATAAAAGAAGTGCAAGAACGAAATAGTCGTGAGAAAAACATTATTTTGGTTGGTTTGCCCGAACTGAACTGCTCTAGTGTAGAAGAAAGAACCTCAAAGGATGAAGCAGAAGTACTAAGGTTAACCTCTTTTGTTAATTCAGACATCCCAAAGCCAACTAAAGTTTTTAGAATTGGCAAATATTCAGGAGATAAAACCCGTCGAATCAAAGCTTGCTATGACGACCCCGCAGTTGTAAAGACGCTTCTTCGTAATAAAGAAAAAATGCCAGCAAATATCAAGATTTTTTCGGATCAAACCCCAGCACAACAAAAATACTTAAAAGCCATACAGGACGAATTGGCTCGCCGCCAACAAATAGGGGAAACTGATCTCACCATAAAATACATCAATGGAACGCCAACACTGACAAGCTCTCTTCCAAAAAACCCCAAGACACAAGCATCAATAATACAGTTTCAGTGAATAACAACTCATTCCAATTAATTAATACATACTGCGACCTAAACACAAACAAATCAAGACTCACATTTTTCTACCTTAATGCACGAAGTATACGAAAAAAAGGTAAATTTGACGAACTAAAATGCATTCTACGATCCATAGCTACAACAGTGCATATAGTTTTAATAACGGAAACGTGGATTACGTCCGAAACGCAAGCCTTACAACTACGATTAGATAATTATACGCACTATTACAACTATAGAACTGATTCAAAAGGTGGCGGAGTTTCAGCATACGTTCATAACGATTTAAAACATAACTTAAGTCAGTCGAGCTACAAAGATGGAAATAACTATTTATGGATCAAACTAGACAGATATGCACTAGAAATAGGAATTATATACAATCCCGGCGATACCAATTTTAAGAACTTCCTGGAAGAATACGGCTCACAGTTGCAACAAAGAAAAAGGGCTATTGTTTTTGGCGATTTCAACATTGATCTACTGAAAAAGGACAAATATACGAAACTATACAAAAACTTACTAAAGGAAGCCGGACATGTCATACTAAATAAAGTAAGTAAGAAATATTGCACGAGAGAATGTACTACAAGAAAATCTATCCTAGACCACATCAGCACAAATTTGACGAACGATTGTTATCATATGGCTGTAATTAATTCATCCCTATCTGATCACAAACAAATATACCTTGAACTAAAGAAAAAGAAACCGCCGTCGAAGGTGAAAACACAATATGAAGCGATAAATTACGAAAAACTACACCAAACCATAGAAACTATTAACTTTGATGAATTAAATAATGATTACCAAGCACTAGAAAATACATTAAAGATTTGTTTAGAAAAAAGTAAAGTAGCTAAAACTAAAATACTTAACCCTCCCAAAAACGATTGGATAAATAAAAACATTATAACAGAAATTAACAATAGGAATATACAATGGACAGAACACAAACAAAATCCAAACGATGATATCTTACGAGAAAAATTCATTACTAAAAGAGATGACGTAGCTAAATTAATTCAATGCACAAAAAACACTTACTATTATAAAGAATTTACTAATTGCAATCAAAAACCGAAAAGAATGTGGAACTTAATAAACACCTTAGCTAATAACAAAATCAAACATAGTTGTACCCTTCCAAAACTAACATATAACAACAAAATAATCACAGATCCTAACGAAATTTGCCAAACTTTTAATAACTACTTTGCCACTATAGGCCTCCAATTAGCCAGTGACATACCTAAATCTTTTCATGACACCCCACCTATGCGCTGCCCACTAATCTACCCCAGGAAACTCAAACTTTGTCAGTCCTCAGCTCGTGCTCAGTTGAGGAAATTCTGAAAATTATTGATCACTTAGATTCAAATAGTAGCACCGGAATTGACGGAATAAGTACAAAAACCATCAAGTGTATAAAATATCTGATAGCACGCCCCCTAAGTGAATGTTTCAACAAACTTTTACTTAGTGGCGAATTTCCTAATTCTCTTAAAGTGGCCAAGGTCACCCCCATCTATAAATCAGGTTCGACAATGGACCCAGGCAACTATAGGCCTATTTCAGTATTGCCTGTATTATCTAAAATTCTAGAAAAAATATTATACAATCGACTAGAAGCACATCTTGACTCAATTAATTTTATCTCTGAGCAACAGTACGGATTTAGACCAAAAAGTAATACCTTATCAGCAACTATCGATCTTGTCACCAAGATAAAACTAAATATCGATAATAAAAATGTAGTCCTAGGCATTTTTATTGATCTAAAAAAAGCTTTCGATACCGTCAGTCACACATTATTAGTACAAAAATTAGAGTCCATAAATATTACTGCAAGTGCCTTAAAAATGTTTAAATCATATTTGGATAATCGATTACAAATAGTTAAAATGGACAATAACAAATATCAAAGCGATACTGCATGTATAACATACGGCGTCCCACAAGGATCGATTTTAGGTCCCTTACTCTTCTTAATATACATAAACAACATACAAGAGATTGGTCTACGTGGGCACCTAACACTTTATGCCGATGACACATGCTTATTTTATTTTGGGCCATCTATTAACGATATAGTTGCAGAAGCACAACAAGACTTAAACAAATTATATTCGTGGTTCAAATACAACCTTTTAACTATAAATATTTCTAAAACATGCTACATGTTATTTAAAGCTAAAAACAAAAGTATTCCCCCATTTCCACCCCTCATTATCGATAATATTCCTATTCAACAAAAATCTTGTGAAAAATACCTCGGACTGAGGATTGATAGCGCACTATCATGGAACTCTCATATAGAACACATAAAAACGAAATTGTCAGCACTCCTAGGATCTCTCCATGGCATAGTTAGATGTATACCGCAAAACTTACGCTACACCATCTACAATACTTTGGTTAAACCACATTTGTTTTACCTTATTGAGGTCTGGGGAAGTGCCCCGAAAACCAAGTTAGCTGATATACAAATAGCACAAAATAAAATTATAAAAAAGATATTCAACTACCCATTTCTAACATCTACTAAAAAAATTTACTCAGAAACAAATATTCTGACAATTCGGCAACTATATATCTACAGCGTATGTATGTTCATTCGTAAATCACTTAATAGAAATATTCACACTAATATTAAATTCACAAAGCTAAAAGAAATTACTAAACGAAACGTCCGAAATCGCAGAGCTAGTCTCTTAGTATTACCTAAATGTAGAACTAACTATGGTAAAAAAATGATAACATTTGAAGGATCTCAACTATATAACAAAATACCCTCACACATAAAAAATGTAAACTCACTTAACTTATTCAAACTACAGCTAGCTAAATATATTAAAAGTAAATTTTAAATACAGAATACGTTAAGTGAGTAGTAGCTCAGACAGTGGTGCCGATTTCTGATGGGCAGCTTCTAAACTAAACTAAAATTTCACGGCTTATATAATAATGCGGCCTCTTTCCCTTCGTTAGAGTTAGAACTATTATCGGTTAGTTATCGTACATTGGAGTTAGCACCATTGTCGTACAAAACTTATTGTTTTAAAAAACTAACTGTAATTTGTTTATTAAGCCTACGGTGATATAGTCATTTCTATTTATAATTGTGTTCTCATGTAAGTGACTTTGTCTTAATGAGAATAAAGATCTATAAACATAAACATCTCAAACATAATACATACATTGATGACATATGCATTTGTATACCTTGACGACATAATACTACTGGCTATTTTGACCATCACGGCATGTGAAGTCAGTTTTTTTTCGTATCGGCTCACCCGTTCTATAGTTATGGCCTGACCAAGGTAAATAGCCAGACGATAAAAACCGAAGACTTATTTTTCTTGAGAAACAAAATTTTATAAGCGCTCTCACTTCCTCTATATTAATAAAAAAACTGGCCAAGTGCAAGTCGGACTCGCACTCGTAGGGTTCCGTAACACAGTAGAGTATTCTATGTATATGATTTTTCGGAACTACAAAAATAACTTTGTTTTTCGTAGTGTTTGTATGAAACCAAAGTTATACTTGCGGTCGCCATATCTCAACAACTGCAGAATGTATCTCGTTCAAACCAATTTTCGTTGAAAGTTTTTATTGAGATCTACAGAATATATTTTTTCTAGATTTTTCACTCCCTTACTTTAGAAGTGAGAGGGGGGGGCACACATTTTACCACTTTAGACGCGTCTATCTTTTAGGTGATTGACTTTGAGCAAAAATTGATTTTAGAAACCTCAATGTCATTTTTAAAGACCTATCCATAGACAACCCACACGTATAGGTTTGATGAAAAAAATTTTTTTTGTTCCATTTCCATGTATTGGATAAAAAATGATGTGATGGAAAAAATATGAAAATTTAAGGGGGGGGGCCCTTAAACTTTCATATTTTTTATCATTGTATAAAAATCGGAAAGCGGTTCACAGAATACATCTACCTATTTAGTTTCAATTCTGTAGTCTTAATAGTTTCGGAATAAAATGGCTGTGACATACGGACGGACAGACAGACAGACAGACAGACTGACAGACATGGCGAATCTATAAGGGTTCCGTTTTTTGCCATTCGGCAACAGAACCCTAAACACTGACAATATTTTTTCCCGTTATAAGTCCGTTTTAAAATGTGTCTACCGTAGTATCCTCTTAGGGATGGAATTTAAATAAACCCTTTTTTTCCTTTCTGAGTGGAGAGTCCTTGGTGAGTGGTCCTTTATATGCGGGTTATCTATAGATAGGTCTTTAAAAATGACATTGAGGTTTCTTAAACTATTTTTTCTCATAGTCAATCGTTTTAAAGACACTTTTTATTCCATTTTCATTCCATTCCATTTCTATTCCGTTTCCATTCCGTTTCCATTCCGTTTCCATTCCGTTTCCATTCCGTTTCCATTCCGTTTCCATTCCGTTTCCATTCCGTTTCCATTCCGTTTCCATTCCGTTTCCATTCCGTTTCCATTCCGTTTCCATTCCGTTTCCATTCCGTTTCCATTCCGTTTCCATTCCGTTTCCATTCCGTTTCCATTCCGTTTCCATTCCGTTTCCATTCCGTTTCCATTCCGTTTCCATTCCGTTTCCATTCCGTTTCCATTCCGTTTCCATTCCGTTTCCATTCCGTTTCCATTCCGTTTCCATTCCGTTTCCATTCCGTTTCCATTCCGTTTCCATTCCGTTTCCATTCCGTTTCCATTCCGTTTCCATTCCGTTTCCATTCCGTTTCCATTCCGTTTCCATTCCGTTTCCATTCCGTTTCCATTCCGTTTCCATTTCGTTTCCATTCCGTTTCCATTCCATATCCATTCCATTCGGAAAAAAAACGTTACGTTAATTTATCACAGAGATCCCGTGGCCTCCTTCCAGCTTCATCATCAGACCCTGAATATCATCTAGATGTAAAGTCCTCCTCACTACGAATCAATCGAGCCCAAGCTCGGTGGGGTTAAGTTGTTTTATCAAAGAGATGCCTTGGCCACCTTCCGGCTTCATCATCAGACTCTGGATAATATCATCTAGGTATATAGTCCTCCTCAATACGAATCAATCGAGCCCAAACTTGGTGGGTTTATGTTGTTTTATCAAAGAGATGCCGTGGCCACCTTCCGGCTTCATCATCAGACCCTGGATATCATCTAGGTGTAAAGTCCTCCTAAAGACAAATCAATCGAGCCCAAAGTCGGTGGAGTTATGTTGTTTTATCATAGAGATGCCGTGGCCACCTTCCGTCTCCATAATCAGACCACACAAGTTGTAACTTGCATTTTAAAAATAATAGCACGATATTGCAACTTAAAAATAATAGTTTATAATTTATTATATCATAATACCTAATATTTGTTCAGTTTTATTATTTAGAATTTTATTAAAGTAGAGCAACTTTAGATGCGTAACAAAGCTTGAGCAAGGTAAAGCGAGAGTAATGATAGAGCGAGAGGTACGCTCAAAATTCGGCATGTATTATACGAGTACGTCTGATCGAGACGACTGCTTGGCCGCCACTGAGGAATTTTTCACGCGATTCTTGTTTATAAACTGCATTTTTTAGTTTTTCTCCATGTTATTATTATTATTTGAGTAATAATCAAATACGAGTGCTACTTTTTACATGGTTATTGAATTAAATCATAGGCATTTTAAAACATAATATTTAACGTAAATGCGTCACTTTATTATCAAGAAAAAAACAGTTTAAAAAACAACGAAATCTTAAAAACTTTACGATTTTGTAACATGTGAATTAAGAATATGATAGATATGAAAAATCTATCCAGTATACATTCAATAAGAAGATGTTTTTCAAGGTATGATCTGAAAAGTTTGGCTATGTCTTTATTTATTTCCATATACTAGGTATTCAAACCTAACCCGAAATGGTGTTAGGCACGGCAGAGTCCTGTTTAGCGTTTGATTTACCAACCATAATACTTCGTGATGATCCTTAAAAAAATATGTAGCGATAACTTATGTCCAGAATATTTATGTACATCAATTTTTATTTGTTCATATTAAGTGGCTTTGCTTAAAAAAATAGTAACGCCGTAGTGTTTTGCCGCGAGTCAATTTTCCAAGACAACGGCCTTAAGAAACCTGCTTGACTTAAAATTTAACTATACGTGGACAATTAAAAGTATAATAATAAAAACTACTATTTACGAATTTAAATGAATGAATGTTTTTATAAATAGAGATAGAAATAAATAAACAGTGAATTATGTAATATGTATGATGGTGTAGTTGAATAAAGGCTTTTTTACTTTTACTTTTACATTTAGATTTAAACATTAAATAATCAGACTTGTATATATACCAATAAACTTCAAAACTGTTAATTGAAATAGTAAAACGAAAAGATATGTAGGTACTCCCCGTCAAAATAAATAGTTTTGCTCCTTTCGATCCTAAGGATGCCTGGAAGAGATCTCTGTTAGGAATAAGACCGCCCATTTTAACATAATTGTTGTATATTTTTTCATTTAATTTAGCTTATAGTCATGGTGTAACAATAAAGAGTTTCTATATTATATCTATCTAAAACGCAAGGTTTTCTACAACAATACTATTTGCAACCAATTCTATGCTGCTCATAGATAGCCCTTATATGACCTCATTAATATCTTCACCTTCTACTGGAAACATTAGCTCGAATTTTCCAAACGTCAGCCATTTACCAACTTCCCTACGTCGTTGTGAAACAACCTTTGAAGTAATTATAACAAGGGCTAGGTATCGACCTGCGCCGTGGAATTTTAAGCCCCATTGTGATAACAGCGTTAAGTATTTAATAAGGCCCCGCGTACGGTGATATACGGTTGTTTACCTTTCGTGTGTACGCTCGTTAAAATTGTTGAAATTTTGTACCTATTCATTAATGAGGATATACAGGAAGAGTGTAAAAGTTTCAGAACCGAAAATGGCTCATTTAACTTCACGTTCGCATGTGTATGTGATGTTGGATTTTTTTTAATGATATAAGCCTATAAGGTTACAGGAGAAAAACGCGCTCGCCTGATGGTAAGTGATGACGTCTACCTATCACAGATACAGCGGCGTGCAATATTCTGGACTGCCAGAATTTGCACGTCACTCACGGCACTGCGCCTGTTACTTCGAGACATAAAGATATTAAGTCTAACAAGCCCTGTAATTTAACATTTCACACTGATAATAATGATAATGAATTGGTTGGAACTATGTTAGCTTGTCAGTAAAATAAATAAACTGGCCAAGTGCAAGTCGGACTCGCACTAGTAGGGTTCCGTACTACACTACAGTATTTTATAAGATCGAGAAAAAAATACCACATCATTTTTCGCCAGCAAAAAAAAGTATTTAATAAACATTTTATTTCTTATAACGCCATCTAACGTCTATTCATTTTATATCTTATAACGCCATCTAATCTAACAAAGGTATTAGGGATCGACATTTCAATATAACGCCATCTATGGGACGTTTACCTAAGTATTCATATATGGCGTGAAATGCCGAAAAAAACACGTTTCTTGTATGGGGACCCTCTATTATTTTTAACTTTATTCTGTTTTTAGTATTTGTTGTTTTAGCGGCAACAGAAATACACCATCTGTAAAAAATTTCAACTGTCTAACTATCACGGTTAAAGAGCTATAGCCTGGTGACAGACGGACAGACAGACAGACAGACAGACAGACAGACGGACAGCGGAGTCTTAGTAATAGGGTCCCGTCCCGTTCCCCCTAAAAAGAGGGTGCGTAGAAAACTATGCGTCAGAAGTAAAACTTCCAAGTTCATTCAATTTATTTCTCAACATCACTAATTTTTTTTTTGTACAACTCCATCTGTTGAACTTTAGCGATCACGTCTTCGTGACCTACGTCGTGACCTTCGTGAACCTATGCCGTTCTACAATATAGTATAAATATAAATATAACATGACGCTACGTAACTTCCGTCAAATTGTACCCCAGTGCGCCAACTTCAATAAAATAATATTGATATACACAATAGGCACTTTCCAAAATATCTACTAAGATTTAGTGTTAATGAGATGCCAAGACTTTAGTTCAAAAACCTTCGAACGAACCTCAAAACCATCAAATCCTTATTATTAACCTTTGAAAATTGTCTCATTGTTCCTAAAGCCAGACTCAAATTCACATAATATTGTTAAACAAAACCTGGCAAAATAACCTTAAAAGCCATTCATCAATCAAGCAGTAAATTATTCGTTGCGTCGGTACAAAGTCTCACGTCGTCGCCTTCACGATGCTATCTAGACAACACGTCGGTTTTGTTAATGGATGTTACAGTTAACTAGCTTAGTGAAAGGCCTTTAGGCCGTGCTTTAGGTGTATGCTTTACGTATTATTATTAACGTTTTAAATTGACTTAGAAGAGAGGTAAGGCATGTCTGGGGTTTTGTAAATGAGTTTTCCAGACGCCTAATTGACATCACCCGTGACCAAAAAGAGCTGGCGCTTACAGTCCGGCAAGTATAACTTGGCGCGGATGTGCGCCACTGTGCTTTTACTTTGTACTTTGATAACAGTTTCTCTTAAACCACTTTTAATTACTTTTGGCATTGTTGAACTATTTTAATGTAGCAGATTTATCAACAATAATGTCGCGGTAATCTCTCATACGTCAAACTCACAGTTTCAAGAGAGCGGAATTAGTTCCAAAAACCACCACCGCCAAGTTATACTTGTGGCACTGTACCTCGTCCAACGTAATAGCCTAGCTACACAACGAGGTAACGTCGCTAGCTTTTTGGGAACATTACCGGCAGGTAGTGACTTATGTTTATATATTATATTGTATATTTATATATATATATATTGTGGTTTATATAATTTTGATATTGTCATTATGTAATTATGTATTTTTAAGTTTTTTAGAGAGGTTTGTAATTTGTGAAGATATTCTTTGTAATGTTCTTATTGAAGACAGATTTATTGATATCACTTTATGATGAAATCTTGACAATCATGAAAGTGGAAGAAAATGGACTCAAATAAGTGAATTCCCAGAAGCGTCACGCAAAATACACTTTTTATGAATTTCAAAAAGTTTTATAAAAAGCTTCGTATCCACAAAATTTTATCAATTCAGTAACAAAATAAATGAGTGTAGTAAACCCGTGACGTCTTAATTTATACGGATTACTTCCAGGGTAGTGAGTGAGTTAACAAAGGACGATGTCGACAGTCGACACCTCCGCGATGTTATCAGCAAATGTCGTCGGATAGCGAGGGGAGTTACATTATGCATCATGTTTTTACCATCATGTTTCAATTTGTAAATCGTCTCCATCCAAAGGTGTCTGGTAGAAGCGATAAGACCGCCCATTGTACTACCGATATCTTATTTTCTTCTGTTACTTTTGTTTGTTTTTTTGTTCTTGGTGTGCAATAAAGTATTATTCATTCATTCATTCATTCATTCATGTTGTTTTTAGATTTTTTTTTCCGAATTTTATTCCAAAAAATATTTCAAAAGTTCTAAAAATGTATATAAGTTCGTAGATAAAAACCTGCCTTAATTTTTAGATATCAGAAATATCTTACCAATGACCAACTAACCGTGTGCTCGAGGATCTATGACAATTTTTAACCCACTTCAAAAAAATTTTATTCAATCAATTTCACTTAATTCAATTAAAAAAAAAAAAATCTTCGGCTTCTGTAATGTATGTATCTTGTTTTTTTAAATGTTTTAAAGAAGTCTGTACGGATTTACTTACATCTAATAACGGATTTACTTTATATAATTTATTTCAAATAGAGAGCAGAGGTATTATATATAGATACATGTATATTTATATAAATTTAATATGTTTATGCGTGTGCGTGTGCGTTTGTGTGTGTGTGTGTGTGTGTGTGTGTGTGTGTGTGTGTGTGTGTGTGTGTGTGTGTGTGTGTGTGTGTGTGTGTGTGTGTGTGTGTGTGTGTGTGTGTGTGTGTGTGTGTGTGTGTGTGTGTGTGTGGGTGTGGGTGTGGGTGTGGGTGTGGGTGTGTGTGTGTGTGTGTGTGTGTGCGTGTGCGTGTGTGTAACCTATTTATCTGTTAATATATTAGTCACAAGATTTTTAAATTGTTGTATATTATTATTGAATAGGTCGATTGAGCTAAACTGTTCATTAAACGTTTTTTGTGTTCTGTAAATAATTGAGTTTTGATAATAATTAGTGTGCGAGCGCGGGAGGTCGACAAAAGGACTACTTCTTGTGCTTCTTTTGCGAACTGCTGGGACCTGCAGTCTCAGATAGTTTTCTAGAAGCTCAGTACTGTTTATCATTCCAACACAGTTTTTATAAAGAAACATCATATCTAAGAGTGTCCGTCTGTCACGTAAGCTAAGGATGTTATGGATTTTGCAAGATTCATTATAGTCATCATACATACGATACAATACAAAAACTCTTTATTTATCACCAAAGAAATTACAAATTGTACATACTATGTGATGAAAGACAGTAGAATAATAAGGCAATACAATCGGCGGTCTTATCGCATAAAGCAATTTCTTCCACGATACGATGTGAGCGGTAATTAAGATGTTTTATGAATTTAGTTTGTATTCTTTCAAGATCGTGTGTGTATACGTAATGTGGGTTCCAGATATTTGAACAGTATTCTAGAATGCTTCTGACAAAGGCAAAATACAATACTTTAAGGCACATAATATCGGAAAAGGGTTTGCTGACACGTAAAATAAAGCCTAGATTTTTATATGATCTATTAGCAATGTCTGATATGTGATCGTTAAATGATAACTTGCTGTCTAAGAGAACTCCAAGATCTTTAACTAAGTTAGTCTGGTTGATGGGAGTGCCAGCTATATTATATACGTATTTTATCGGATTTCTCTTTCTGGTGAATGTCATACACATACATTTATTGATATTTATGGTAATTTTATTTTCTTTATAATATAAATCAAGTTTATTTAAATCGTGTTGAAGCTGATCGCAGTCAGATTTAGTTCGGACATTGAGATAAATTTTAGTGTCATCTACATTAGGTATTTAGCAGACTGGAAACATGTACCGACATCGTAAAGGTATGCCGCGTAGAGCAACGGGGCAAGGATTGATCCTTGGGGTACGCCTGAAGGGATGTTCATATAGTCAGACCGATGTCCACCAACAACTACCGCTTGACAGCGGTTGCGAAGGTAGGATTCCATCCATCTTAGTAGATCTCCACAGACTCCCAGTTCCTGCAGCTTCCGGAGCAGAATAATATGGTCGATCAAAGGCTTTTTCGAAGTCAGTATACGAGTAGATTACATCGACCTGCGACCCTTCGTCCATACCACGCAACACGTCGCTGGTAAAAATAGCAAGGTTAGTATTAGTCGAGCGACCCCGGATGAAACCGTGTTGTTGATCTGGTATATTGCGACATATGAAAGGATACAGATAATGATGCGCGGCTTTTTCTAACAGTTTACTTAAAGTATTAAGAATCGATATTGGCCTATAATTTTCTATTGCAGATTTGGTGCCATTTTTATGTATATATGGACAGTTTTCCAAATTTTCGGAAAGCATCCTTCGCGAAAACAGCGATTGAACAAAATAGTGATAGGTTTGGCTAGAGAATTAGCGCAGTTAGTATAAAAAACAGATGGTGTCATGTCGCTTCCGGCACCTTTATTAGGATCTGTATTTTTAAGAAGCTTCTTTATAAATGGTTCTTCAACATGAATAGTATGTAAAGTATCAGAACTGGTGACGGGGACAGCGCTGCAGATTGAGTTTGAGTGAGATGAGGCTGCACTAAAGTTTTTACAGAAAAAATCATTAAATGATAAACATATATCTTTATGATTGTTTAATATTTGATTATCGTAGAACATTAATTTTGGGTAGTCAGTGTTGTTTTTTCTTTTGGATTTAATATAAGACCAAAATAGCTTAGGACATAATTTAATTTTTTCTTGAGAGAATTCAATATAATTATGGTAACAACGATTTTGTAGTAGTTTAACTTTTGCTCGTAAGTATGAAAAAGACCGATATTCAAGCTTATTATTATATTTTTTCCAATGCATGTGAGCTTTAGCTTTTTCCTTGATTAATTTTATTAATTCACGAGTGTACCAGGGCGGATATATATGTGTTAGTGAGATAGATACCTGCGGAACATGTCGGTCTATAGCATTATTGATGAGAGTGTAAAAATTATTCACCGCATCTTCAAGACTGCAGTCTACAAGCGATTCATGCCACTTGTCGTTAGAAAGGTGTTCGTTCAAAGCCGCGTAAACGGCACGTCGAAACAGGCGCTTTCTGTAAGGCACTCTTTTTATAGGCGGTATCAAAATATCTGTCGCATCCATGACTAACGCGGAATGGTAGCTGATGTCTTCTTTTACTAATGGAAATTTAGACTTCTGTAGTCCCAGTGCAAAGTTCGCAAAGACCAGATCTAAAGTGTTTTGGTGCGAGTTAACTAAGGTATTATATTGATCGAAGCCTGTATAAGACATTTTATTAACTAACATAGACGCGCAGTTCTGAATATCAACAGAGCCTTTTTTTAAGATGATCGTATCGTCCGAATTCCATCGGATGCAAGGCAAGTTAAAGTCCCCGGCTAACATAATGTAGTCATTCGGGTGTTCATCAAGAATCGACGATATTATGTCGAGCAGTTTACCTACGCGCGTAGGTATAGATCTATCCGGAGGCAGGTAAACAACACCGACGTGAAGGTCGCGGAGGGAGCGGGAGGGCCCCGGCCCGCCGGCGCCGGCCGCTATGCTCGAGATGCGCGGTCATAGATGAAAGTATTGCGCGGTACAGTCACCCACACGCACTCCAGGTCGTCACGCTTCCACTCGGGGCGCGCGCGCGCAGCCAGCCGCGCCGCGTTCAGCACGGCAACACCCCCGCCGAGTGAGCCCCGGTCTCGCCAGAACACCTCGTAACGCTGGCTGCACAGCTCTGCGTCGAGTATACCGTCACAGAGCCATGTCTCGCTCACCAGAATGAGATCGGCCTCACAAATCAGTGAATTGTTGAAGAACTCGTACGTTTTTGTTCTTAATTCGCGTACGTTTTGATACATGATAGTTAATTTGCACGTGGAATCCATTGTGAATGTGAACCATAGTGAATCTTATAGTGCAACTTATAATTATCGAACGATTCATGTACAGTGATCGAAATTGGCTCACGATAGTGTATAGATTTAAGTATGTTGCTGTGACTGTAGCAGATAAACAGTAGTAATACGAGTATTAAGTTACAAACAAGTTTATGTAATAAACGAGCTAACAGATTTATCTCATTCGCCATTGGTATTCGTCGATTTAACGAATGTATATAGTAGATATGTAGGTTTATATTGAAAGTAATACTTTTTATAATTATTTTTGTGACTATTTGTGTACGATATGTGGGTAATGTGTGTGTTACTGTAAAAAATAGGTTAAGTAATGAATAATGAAATATGTAATATGTGATTATTGTGTAAATAAACGGTACCGATACAAATGATGCATTTTCTATATCTTGTCCAAATCCGCCGTGCACATTATTGGAATAGGAGGTGATGTGTCCGTTTTTCTTACGTATTTCCGACAGTTTTTTGTCCAGACGTGTTTGTAGTTGCCCTCCGCAGCCTTGGTCTTGCACGATCTGAGAAGCTGTTTGTTTTCCTTGGTCAGGTGCTCGTTCACAAAAACTCTTCTCACTTCACCTCCTAGTCCCAGTGCCTTTGTGGTGACGTTCCGGTTCTTCCGGGCGGCAGCCACGACGGTGTCCTTGAGAGCGCGCTGCCTGAAGCGCGCGACGATGGAGCGGCCGGTGACGGCGGCGCTGCCGGCGCGGCGCGGCTGCACCCGGTGCGCGAACTCAATGTCACCGCTCTGCACGCTCACCCCGGCCTCGGCCGCGATCTTCACAACGATGTCGATGGTAGATTCGTCCTTCGTCTCAGGCACTCCAACCACCTCGGTGTTTTGAGCCCTGGACCACTGCTCCTGGCGCGCCTGAGCGTCTTCGATGGCCTTGGTGCGAGCCCTCTGCGCCGTTAGCTCCGCCCGGAGCTGCTCGTTTTCGTCGCAGAGAAATGCGATGCTGGCCTTGGTCTCGGAGTAAAAGTTGAACATGTCATCGTACTGTCCGCTGATATACTTCATTGTTGTCTCGAGGCCGGTGAGGCGTTCTCCCAACGCCTTAAACTGTACCGCCATTGCATCCGTGAGGGTTTTGGCGACGTCCTGGTTGGCCGTCTGTGCTGTAGGGGCGGTAGTCTGCGCACCTCTTCTCACGGTGACGTTAGCTTGGCCGGGTTCTTACATTGTGATTATTGTAAGTAGGAACACGATCACACGCATCAGAGATACTTTATGTTAAAATAGTTAATATTGATTAAAAAGCCGTTTTTTTTTTTTTCTTTCTACCCCCTAATAGACGGTAGGGAGGAACGCGTACACGTCTGCTCTCTAGAACGGGCGGCGGGGTATTTTAACTTTTTTAACTTCCCAGGTGGTCCCATTTAAAGTTCTTCGAGGTCTGACAAGTATCTCCAGAGATATAGAGATAAACATCTAAAACTTGGCATTGAAACTGACTAGCGCGATACTTGAAGTCGGTTCTTAAAGTTGTATAAACGACCTTAAATTATTTATTTTAGTTTCGAATCTAAATTGTTACTTCTATAAATTTTACAAACGTCATATGTCTCAACAAAATTCAGTACAAAAGTAACAGACGCGCGACGTGCACAGTAACTAGTTTACAACTCTGCAGCTATCAAAGTAGCGAGCGAATAGTTGCGAAACTTCGGTTCAAATTGCCGGGCGTTGCAGACACACGACTTTCGGACCGACAAAAGTTTTCGGCTATAACTATAACTACTTTTGTGAGTTTGATAACAACTGCCTTCGCTTGTTGCGTCCGGGGGGAAGCTTTTGTGTGTTTATTTCGAGGTTTATATACCAGTAGAACAGTTATTTCGTTCACACACCAAAATATTTTTCTGTATTGTTGTTACGCTTTAAGATTTTTAACCGACTTCACAAAAAAGAAGAGGTTCTCAATTCGACTGTTTTTTTAAAATGATTTATTACCTAAAAACTCCGTCAAATCGACCGACCGAATTCAAAAAATCTTTTTTCGTTTGAGAGATTATGCCTCTCGATTGGTATCATTTCAATTTTATTGAAGTATGACAATTATCTCCGGAGATATAGCGATAAACATCTCAAACACATACCTTGACGACATGATACTACTGGCTATTTTGACTGTCGCGGCATGTGAAGTCGGATTTTTTCCGTTTTGTAAACGATCTTAAATTATATTAGAACACTAGAAGAGTCCCGCGGCTTCGCCCGCGTTAAAACCTTCTTTCATTTACTTAAAACTTTTCTTTTGTAAAAACGATTCTATCATTAAACACATCAAATAAGAATTAGCCAAATCGGTTCACCCGTTTTCATGTTATCGCGTGACTAAGGCAATTCAGGATTCATATTTATAAAACCCTAAAAACCTTAATTTACAGACTTTGTTACCTACCCCATTTCGAAAAATCCTACAACACGTACTTTATCCAATCTTGTTTCGCCATACAAACTTTGAATCCCATACAAGTTTCGAATAGAAAATACTATCTAATCTTGTTTTTCCATACAAACTTTGAACCCCCGTTTCATCCCTTTACGGGGTGAATTTTAGAAAATCCTTTCTTAGCTGATACTTACGTCATAATAACCACCTGTATGCCAAATTTCAGCGCAATCCGAAACAATATTGATTTTCAGACTTTGTTACCCCATTTCACCCTCTTAGGGGTGGAATTTCGAAAAAACCTAAAACACGTATTTACTTATATATGTCCTGAAGCACTTGTGTGCAGTTTCGGATAGAAAAGACTATCTAATCTTGTTTCTCCATACAAACTTTGAACCCCCATTTCATCCCCTTTAGGGGTGAATTTTGAAAAATCCTTTCTTAGTACACTCCTACGTACTAAGACAAATATACCCTCCAAATTTCAAGTCTCTACGACCAGCGGTTTAGGCTGTGCGTTGTCTGTCAGTGAGTCAGTCAGTATGTCAGGACAAAGATTCTTATAGTATTAGATTTTTACTTCATTTTGGTAAAAATGCACACCACAGGATTGGTACAATATAAGTTCTTTAAAATGTCTCGTTACCTTTAATGTTAATACTGCATTTCAGTAAAGGATAACTAAAACAACCGACTTCAATGACCCGCGAGTCAATTTTAGTAGCAAGTTTGAGACGTTTATCGTCATATCTCTGGAGATATCTCGATGAAATTACAATGGGACCACCTCGGAAACGTAACCTACCGATTACAAAAAGAATCATGCGAATCGGTTCACAATTGACGAATTGAGAATTTCCACCTTTTTTGTGAAGTCGGTTAAAAAATAGTTTACTTGACCAAACATAGATAAATATATCAGCTAGTGTACAAGTGGCAATGTGAACAACCATGTAGAAAGAAATAATGGAAATGCTTTATTTCTACACTACGATACCCTGTATACAACAACAATAGCACAGAACGTAACAATGGGTACGAGTAAAGAAAGAAGAAAAAAGCTATATGATGGTCACATCATCTAGGTATCATCATCAGCCTATGTTAGTCCACTGCTGGACATAAGCCTCTCCAACTGAGCACGATCCTCGGCAACTCTCATCCAGCTCTTGGCAGCCACCTTGCGAACATCATCGCTCCACCTAGTCTGAGGACGTCCTACGCTACGTTTGCCGATTCAAAGTCTCCACTTAAGAACTCACCTAAAGGCTAGACTTAAAATTGGTGAAATGCGCCAGGAGACCTAAAAAACTTACTGGATCCCAATGACGCTTCGCATTCAATATTTTTTTTGAAGAATACGTACCTGAAACAAAAATAATACATAATTAGTACATCAAACGTGACAAGTGAGTTAAATTTTGTACAGAAATGGCTACAAATTACTCAAGAAACGGACGTGGCGGAAAATTCACTATCATACTTTTTTTTTAACTTTACATAATATATACTACATTTAGGTACAATACAATACAAAAACTCTTTATTGGATATCAACATTAGGTAAAAACAATACGTACAGAACATAATTACTATTACTACGGTAAAATGTAAACGACTTGCGATGCAAAAAATAATAGCAGCGACACCAGTGCTCGTCGCGATCTCGCTGCGTGAACTCCCGAGGATGTGCATCGGACATGCATGAAACCTAGGTCGAGACAGTCGACAACAAACAGTAGTGAGTATAATACATACATACATACAATCACGCCTGTTTCCCGTTGGGGTAGGCAGAGACTACTTCTTATAATAGTCGGTGTTTTATAATCATGAATCAAACTCACGATAACCATAAATCTAAAATAAAAAAATATCGTACAACCCGCGGGCGAGTAGCCATAAATGAATGAATGAATGAATGAATGAATGAACGAATGAATGATTATTTATTCCATGCATAAAAATCCATCGGTGCACGGCTATTCAACCGGCTACCTTGGGGTTAGAAGTCACAATTATCTATCCTGTACGCCAAAGGGCCGTCCAAAGGAGGCATTTATTTTATTGGCATCTGCAAGGTATCAATCGAAACCTTCGAACGTGCTATTTCAATTCAATCAATTTTTTTTTTTAATATTAAAATTGTCTGAAGTACACAACGTACGTAACGTGTACACGTACAAATGTGCAGGACGAGTGTCACAAATTGATTACATTATCTCGGACCTGGCCGTCAAACAAAGATTCAAGGACTGCAAAGACATCCCTGGTGAGTCGCTAACTTCGCAACACCGCATACTAGTAGCCGTATATGCTCTGTCCAAACCTGTGAAAACCGTGGTAGACAGAACACCACGTACTAAGTGGAAGGATCTGGATAGCCCTAAAGGAGAATCACTACGGGGTGCAATAAAGGAATATCTCGATTCTGATATTGGAGTAAGTTACAAAAACGCTGAGGATATGTGGTCTAAGTTTGAAACGCATTGTAGAGCTAAGGCAGCAGAAATTCTAGGAGTCTCCAAAGGACCCCCAGGGAACGGTAAGGACCCTAACTGGTGGAATGACAAGGTCAGGGAGACTTTAGCAAATAAGAAAAATCTCTTTAAGAAATGGCAAGGCTCACAACTAGATGAAGATAAATACTCATATAAAGAAGCGAAGAAACAAGCTAAGAAATGTGTAGCTATAGAGAGATCTACTAGCAACCAAGCCTTCTATGAAAATCTAGAAAATGCCAAAACTGCAGATGAAGTAATTAAAGTTGCAAAATTTAGAAACAGAGCCACCAAAGATATAAAGGCAAACAAGTACATTAAAAACAAAGACCAAAAATTATTAACGGATAATGCACAAATTCTGAGTAGATGGTTGGAATATTATGAACAACTATTAAACGAAGAATTCCCAAATGAAGACCCAATTTCTCGCTTACCTATTTCTGGACCAATACCCGAAGTAGATATATTTGAAGTCAAACAAGCAATAGCCAAAATGAAGAACCGAAAAGCTACAGGCCCAGATGAGATACCAGCGGATTTATGGAAAGGCCTAGGACCAATAGCTGTATCATGGCTAACTAAACTGTTTAATATCATAATAACTACTAAGTGCATTCCAAATTCATGGCGCCAAAGCTATCTGCTACCTTTCTATAAAAATAAAGGTGATGTGGCGCAGTGTGAGAACTATAGAGGTATTAAATTGACCTCACATACACTTAAAATATGGGAACGAATCATAAATAAAAGACTCACTAACATCTCTGAAATATCTCCAAATCAGTTCGGCTTTACAGCAT
Organism: Cabera pusaria; assembly: GCA_954871355.1. NCBI lineage: Eukaryota > Metazoa > Arthropoda > Insecta > Lepidoptera > Geometridae > Cabera > Cabera pusaria. The sequence continues at coordinate 3,581,595 of OX940910.1, forward strand.
CAAGATCAACTACTGACGCTATCCAAACAATTAGAATCCTGATGGAAAAACACAAAATGAACAATAAAGACCTACATCTAGCATTCATCGACCTAGAAAAAGCCTTTGACCGAGTCCCACGTAAGCTAGTATGGCTAGCCCTCCGTGCTCAATACGTGCCAGAGTACTATATCGAGCTTGTGAAAGATATGTATCACAATGTCAGTACGAGAGTCCGAAGTCTAGCCGGCGTGAGTGAAGCATTTGAGGTTAAAGTGGGTGTTCATCAGGGCTCTGCTCTTAGTCCCCTACTATTTAATTTGGTGATGGATTACCTTACAAAGGATATACCGGCCCCGTTGCCATGGACTATGCTTTACGCGGACGACATTGTTCTGGCTGCTAATACCGCTAACCATCTGCAGGAAACCTTAAATACGTGGACACATGCCCTTGAGAAGTACGGCCTGAGGGTGAGCAGGAGTAAGACCGAGTATCTGAAGTGTTCTTTCAGCGGAAACGCGGTATCAGACACTATCTGTATTGGAACAACGCCTATCCCCACAGTAGAGAAATTCAAGTACTTAGGTTCTATGCTCACAACGGATGCTAATGTTGACACTGATGTGGCCCATAGAATCAGCACTGCATGGCTAAAATGGCGATCCCTTACGGGAGTACTATGTGACCCGCGTATCCCCATTAAAACTAAGGGTAAAGTTTATAAAACTGTAGTTCGTCCCGCGTTATTGTATGGCTCCGAATGTTGGACGACAAAGAAGACACATGAGCAGAAGGTACATACCAACGAAATGAAGATGCTTAGATGGGCAGGAGGTGTGACCCGGCTTGACAAAGTCCGTAATAAACATATACGTGGCAGCTTTAAAGTCGCACCTATCATAGACAAAATTACAGAAAACCGCCTAAGATGGTATGGACATATTAAAAGACGCAGCGAAGATCATGTGGTCCAAATAGCTCTAAACTTACCGGAAACAAAAAGAGGTAGAGGCCGCCCGCCAATGACCTGGTGGTCGAACATTACAAGAGACCTCAAGAAAGCCCAATTGCCTGACGCGACAACCCAAGACCGTGTGTCTTGGCGCAGAAGAGTGAGGAGACCCGACCCCAAATAACGGGATCAGGGACGGAAGAAGAATTGTCTGAAGTACACACAGTGTATGGTTGGCAATCCTACTTTAATATTTTTTAATAGTCTGACGTCAGCGATTGGATGACAGCTGAATGGTTCATTACTTTTGTTTGTTTTTTAAATTCAAACCGTTAAATTCTGCATTTCCTATGTTTACTTGATAATTGATTATGATTTATGATTTTGACGTGTATATGTGCGTACCTATATTAATACTGCCTACCTACATACTGAAAACAAAACGTATCTATTATTCTCTCCGATACATAAAGGGCGTATAAATCGGATTTCTTCAGAGAAATGTTTACCGAAACCTGATTGTGATCCTCTGATAACGGATGTGGGAAGACTATGTTGTTTTAGAAACAGATTGCTTCGAACGATTGATTTATCTCCAGAGATTTTTTTTATATCTTACTAGCGACTCGCCCCGGCTTCACACGGGTAGAGCATATGTCTACATTTTTACATCAACTTGTTGCGTCGAGTACCTATGAATTAACATCATTCAATAATAATCGTTATATTTCACCCAATTTACACAAAATCTTAACGAATTACACACATAAACCTTCCTCTTGAATCACTCTGTCCAGTGGTGAAAATCGCATGAAAATCCATTCAGTAGTTTTTGTATTTATCGCGAACTGACATACAGACGCGGTGGGGGACTTTGTCTTAGAATATGTAATGATAGGCTGGCATTTGACCACTATCTCGCCTGGTGGTAAGCGATGATGTGGTCGAATATGGTGAACACGCTAGGCCTAGAGTACTCTAACTGTCAAGCGCTGTGTACTGCCGGAACACCGTAAGGTTATGGCGGCAGATTTTCTCCTTGATGGTGGTAAGCTACTTTTTGGCAGCAAGTCAGGCGCAACTTCGTAATAATATGCTCCTACCATCAGTGAACAAACACCCGTTCTAGGATCTGAACCGGCAACCTCTCGCTTAGAAGTCAAGTCATCTAACCTTTACGCCAACGGGGCTCTCAGATGTAAAGGTGCGTACAACTATGTAACATAACATGTTATACAACATTGTTATTTAACATGTATCAGATAACGTGGACACGAAAGATAATAAACATGTTATAATGTTAATATGTACAACAATGTTATATTAGTCACGTGTACTCACTAGCTCTGAAGAATGGTTTTATAACTGTTAGTCTAATGTGTAATATTGAATAACAAGGTTACATAATGTGTACGTGTTATAAAACACAAGTTATATAACATGTTACAAAGCATGTACGCACCTTAACGTAAGTCACAAGAAATTGCTCGACTAGTTAATTACATATTCAATCGCAAGGCAAATAGATGTTAAGTTTGACTTTGAAAGTTATACGGATGAGGATCCAAGTTAAATTAATAGATGAATTCATAACTATGAGATCTTCTATGGACAAGTAACAAAATTAAAATTTTGAATAAAGTGAACGTCGCGATCTCACCGCGTGACCTCACTCCCGAGGAAGAGCGACTGACTCGCTCGAAACCTAGGTCGAGAAAATTCGACTAAAGGTACGTGAATTACAGCCGGTATATAACAATAACAATGTTGCATAAGCACCCGCGACAATGTCTTTTAGAAAATTAACGTCATAACATCTATCTAAGAACCACCACTGATTAATTATGAACCGTTTAGAGACAAAATGGAACTAGTTTAGAGAAAAATGACAATATGGATTTGCACAAACAAATGTTAACTGCAGCGCCCCCTGGTGAGTTGACACCGCAACACCTATTTAAGAACATGCACCTATCAAACACGAACCCATAACTGAAAACTGCATCAAAATCGGACTAGTCGTTTTGAAGTTATATAAAAGATTGAATGAGTATAATAATAGATTGGTGAAGGTACATTTAAATTGTTAACGTAGATAATAAGGAAGCTCTGCACGCCCGTATAATTATTATGTAATTTGAAAAGTTGTTGCTATATAGTTATAAATAAAATATCTAACTGAAATATTTAACTGTAATATTTAACCGAAACATTCAACTGAAATATTCAACTAAAACATTCAACATAAATATCTAACTGAAATATTAAAGTGAAACGAGTTGGGAGCGACGGAGTCACTTTAATATTTCAGTTAGATATTTATGTTGAATGTTTTAGTTGAATATTTCAGTTGAATGTTTCGGTTAAATATTACAGTTAAATATTTCAGTTAGATATTTTATTTATAACTATGTGTTCAAATCGCGAAAGTTTAAAGTTTACAGTTGTTGCTATAGTTTTAAATTATTTATTTTAATAGTTTAATGGTGCACGGCTTGGATTTACACAACCGACCGCCGGTTTCTTCTATCCTTTACGCCAACGGGCCGCTCCTAAGGAAGCTAACGTAGTAGCTGGTCTTCTTGCTGCATAAAATCCCTTAGGAAGAACATAGGACATACATAAATAGTGGCAGGGCCCTGTGGTGTAGTTGAAGAATGGTCAGCTTTGACGCCACAGGTTACAGAGTTCAATCCCCGCCGTGCTCCAATGGAGTTTTCTATCGAAAAATATATGAGCGCTTTTCACAGTGGCCCTCCGGTGAAGAAAAACATCGTTAAGAAACCCCACAACCCCCGCATGGTGGTAGGACACTATCTAGTTTACCGCCTGGCCAGCTACCACCCTCAAGTTAGAAAATCTGTCGCGCCAAACATCTATTGTGTTCCGGCAGCTTTCCTTGACAGCCAGTTCCCATTCTAGGCCTAGCGTGCTTCCATCTTCGACCGCATTATCACTTACCAACAGCCTATATGATTTATAAAAAAAACAGTTAAATGTTCAGTCTAAAAAACAAATCGGCGCTCAGACCTCGTCTTTATTACGGACCCTAATCTTTGAGCATCCTACACTAAGCTCACCAATCGGCCATTCTCCATACAAAAACTCGTTTACGCATAAAGTTCTTCAACGTCGGAGCATAATCCGAAAAATAAACGCGAGTGAATGCCGGTTAGTTAAAACAAAATAGTTCTTCAACTACCCTTATTCAATCAATATTTATGATTATAATGAAATGAAATCCCTTGTCAATAGAGGTACGAGGTATAGAGGTATGATCGTCGTGTCACATCCACATTGTCCACCCTCGTCATCCGCTGGACGTATGAAAGACATGAACTAAACACGTGTTTCTACGAGATTCAGGTACCTTGACGTGTGTATAATGGAAACGGGATATCGTATTTGTTAAACCTATCTGCTTATTTTTTAACCGACTATACAAAAAGGAGGAGGTTCTCAATTCGTCGGAATATTTTTTAATAATAATATGGAAATAAAACGGAATAATTTGGAAAATTATTTTTTGTTTGAAAGAGTTATATACTTCCTAGGTGGTTCCCATTTATATTTCATCAAAATATGTTCAGTATCTCTAGAGAAATGGAGATAAACACCGGCTCAAAATTGGTAATGAAATACGACACGACAACACATTAACACCTCGGCTGCTCAAGCAGAGAGATGATTTAAGTTTTAGGAACTGTTTGTTTTTTTTTTTAATACTTTATAGGCTAGCGTTTGACCACTATCTCACCTGTTGTTAAGTGATGATGCGGTCGAAGTTGGTAAGCACGCTAGGCCTAGAATGGGAACTGGCTCTCAAGGATAGCTGCCGGAACACATTAGATGTTTTGGTGACAGATTTTCTAACTTGAGGGTGGTAGCTGGCCAGGCGGACACTAGATAGTGTCCTACCACCATGCGGGGGTTGTTGGTTTTTTGACGATGTTTTCCTTCACCGGAGGGCCACTGTGAGAAGCACACATAAATTTTTCGATAGAAAAATCCATTGGTGCACGGCGGTTTGAACTCTGTACCACGGCATCAAAGCCGACCGTTCTCCCGATTACGCCACCGGGCCTGGGCCCGGCCGGGTATTGCTTGTCCGATATAAAGAGCATCTTTTGGTTCGTAGTATAGGTAATTTGAGGTGTAGGTTTTATACGGATATTGATATAATTTCATGTTTCAGTGTCTGAAAATAATAATACTAGGATTTCTCATTTAGTGTGATTAGTTGACCCATTACGCCCAAAACTACCTCTACATAACTCTGTAAAGTGAACAATATCAAATATAATCAACAAACAAAGCATAGGTACTGTAAACTCTGTAAAATTTTACATATAGTAACAAAACCACGTATGCCTCAGCTTTCTTATATGTACCAGAAACTTCCAAAGACACTAAACCAAAAGTCGATGAATAAAATTACCAAAACATGTTCAAAAGTCAACACACAAAAACATCATCACCGCGGGCGATGTTTAACAGACTTTATTAAAACCGCGTTGTGCGTTCAAATGTTACAGCCAACCGTACATTTTAGGTACCTATGCCAGTATTTTTTTTGTGACTTAAGAGACAAGTATAAATATATATAACGATATAATAAAAATAAATATATATATATATATATAACGCCATAGATGGAATTGTGCTTTTTTATACCTATAGGCTAGCGTTCGACCACTATTTCGCCTGGTGGTACTTACGCGTACACGCTAGGCCTAGAATACTATGACTCTCAAGTGCTGCCGAAACGCCGTAAGTTTACGGCGGCAGCTTTTCTCCTTAATGGTGGGGGGTAAGCTACTTTTTGGTGTGGACGAATACCCGTGCTCGGATTTGAACAGGCGACCTCTCGTTTAGAAGTTAAGCCATCTATCCTTTACGCCAACGGGGTTCTCATGTGCCTCTCTCTTGCTTGTCTGAATTGGAAGATGGCACTGAGACGAGGCACTGACTTAAGTCCAATCCACAGACCGTAAATAAACCAAGCCATCTTCCATACTGGCATCGAAAATCATGCCCGAACCGATATTCAGCGAAGCGATTATCGACATGTCATTGCCCAGTGTTATGACATAGCTCAAGGGATTAGTAAACTAAAGTGTCGGTGGGCTGGTCATATAATCAGCTGCAGGACTGATAAGCGTTGGGGTAGACTTGTCCTAGAGTGGAGACCGCGAATCGGCAAACGTAGCGTAGGACGTCCTGTGAACAGATGGAGCGACGACATACGCAAAACGGTGGGCGGTGACTGGAAAAGAAGAGCCGAAGATCGGGCTCAGTGGCGCATCTTAGGAGAGGCCTACGTACAGCAGTGGACTGACACCGGCTGTTGATGATGATGATTGTCCAGTTGAGAAACGCTACAGCGTTTCTCAAGCCCACTTACAAGTAAATACATTTACCTTGAATGTTATTAATAACGTTGGAGTCTCCAAAATAGCTTCTGTTGGGTTGGATTTAGAATCGTTTGGCACGAAAAAGGGGGGGTAGAGGGGTGGAATGGGAAGGGGAGGGTCCCCCCTTCACTACCCTACCACTCCCATTACAAGGTAATGCATAGTTTTTGAGTTATGCCTATTTTTGTTGGGTTTGATTTTGGATTTTTGGTTGAATTTAGGATCTTTTGGCATGAATTTCATATAAAATGTTATGAGGATGGGTAGAGGTTAGGTCCCTGATTGTAACAATACCATTCTTATAACAAGGTAATGCACAGTTTCCAATAAAACGATATAAACAAAATCTAACCTAAAAATATACTAAACCATAAAAACAAATCGCAAATAATAATTACAAGGGCTAGATAACTTAGTAAAAATTTTAGTAATATTATTTACCACTACTAAATTAATAAGAACACCCCACTAGAAAAAAAACTAGGTTAGGTTAGGTTGAAACTGCGACAACACAACGCGCGAGCCGAGCGAGCGAAGCGAGCGTGCCGCGGCAGCGGCCGGCGAAGCGCAAAAAGTCTGTTAAACATCCAACAAAACAGTGATATTGATCAGCAAAGTGTTACAAAAAAGTGAGGTTATGATTTTACAAAAATACGCATAACTCTAAAACTATGCATTACCTTGTAATAAAAGGGGTGGGAAAAGGAAAGGGGGACCCTCCCTTACCCCCCCATCACCTCACCCTCCCTTTTTCGTGCCAAACGATTCAAAATTTTTACCAAGTGAGGTTATGATTTTTCAAAAAAAATCATAACTCAAAAACTATGCATTACCTTGTAATGAGAGTGGTGGGGTAGTGAAAGGGGGACCCTCACCTACCCCTTCCACCCCTCCATTCCCCCTTTTTCGTGCCAAACGATTCTAAATTTCAACCCTTCTGTTTCTAAGACGCTTATATTAACTCACAGGATTTTTATACGACATTTTTTTCATATCTTTTACATTAAAATATGATTACTTGTATTGCATTTCCGTTTATGCAGAGCGTTGTTAAAACTACGCCACAAACAACCAATTACGGAACATTAAAAAAAAAACTCTTCCTACCCAAAATGACCCAATTCCCAGTAAGATTTCAGCGGGCCACCATACCAACCCCTATTTTACTCCCTAAACATACAGAGGCGCGTGATCCGAATATATTATTATGTAATGTATGAAGGTTGGAATTATAAGGCAGAGAACTATAGTTCTGAAGAAACATTTTAGTTGACGTAAATCTGTTTTAGTAGGCGCAGTATTCTCCAGAGGTTATCGAAAGTTACTTCTGAACCTTTACCCTTAGTACGATTTTTCATACCAAACTCGATATCGTATATCGAACAAATTCTGTATGAAAAATAGTACAGCGCCTCTAGTGGTTACTACACTTACTAAATGTAGACCAATCAGGGAGCCAGAATAAGTCGAAAACTATGTGAGTTCTGTCAAAAGCGTTTACGATAAAAACTCGTACTAAGTAAGTACGATATAATATTTAAAAGTTAAGTTTCAGGTATGGTATTTTTTTCTGATGATTTCTTTTTATATATTCAGATGATATTGTGTATTACTCGAACATAAGGGTACTGTAGTACCTATCCTACTAATATTATAAAGGCGAAAGTTTGTGAGTGTGTAACTATGTGTGTTACTTCTTCACGCACACTAAAACTACTCAACCTAAACGTGACTTTTATGTCATGATAAAAATAATTCATCGATTCAAAACGAAACCATAGAAAAGATAATAATACTACGTATAGAACGGACACTCTGTTCCCCCCACCAATCCGGGCTACCTCACCTCGCCACCGATTTTGATCTGTCGAGGCGCAAACGTGAGCAAGGACGCCATACGCGCACAACTACAGAACAATACTACCTCACAAGGAGTGTCGGTGTCGGTGTCACAGTGTCAGTCGTTAAAACGCTAGTTTGTATGGAGATTTAGTAGTGTCCGGGGTGTGACGAAACGTACGATGGAACTAACGTAAATATAAACTTCTCAGCCTAAAAAAATTACCCTTCTGTCTCTTCGATTTTTCTTCATTTTTTCATTCAAATTAAATGAAGAAGCTCAATGGAAGACGGGTTGGTTGTTTTAGTTGCGTTCGGTTAGTTGCGTTCTGTGGATTGGCCTGCGCCTAGTTTCACAAAATGTTTTTAATTTCCAATTACATCTTGGACCGCGTCATTACTAAACATATCCGATTGAAATAAGAATAGCTAAGCAAATAGCTATTTTCATTTAAATTCGGAATCTTTATTTTGAATTTAGAACATTGATAAATCCGTTAGCTTCTTGGTCACGAGCACATTCTAAATTAGAATTACTATTTTTTCGAATTGAAATAACAAAAGTTACCGGAACCGGAATCGGAGCATTGTGTATTGAAAATATCAGAGTAGAAGGAGTGTCAGTTTCTGAAGCCGAATTTGCTATCTAATGATTGTGAATAGCCCGTAAGGTGAGCTAGTGGTCAAGTCCTTGTCCGATAGAAGTAAAATAAACTGGCCAAGTGCAGGTAGAACTCGCACACGTAGGGTTCCGATTCGACAAAATTTGCCGGAAAAATTTGTTTTTTTTTTGTATGGGGACCCAATTTAATATAGTTTTTATTATTTGATTGAGCTACTATTGTAATACACACTATGAGCAAATTTCAAGTTTCTATGGCTATCTATGTCTCTATATGATACCTCTTATGGTTCATAAGTGCAAACATAAAACGCCGAAAAAACACGTATCTTGTACCACCTATCACGTATCTTTTTTAACCGACTTCCCAAAAATGAGGAGGTTCTCAATTCATCGAAATCTCTTTTAATTTTTTTATGTATGTTCACCGATTACTTCAAGATGCCTGCCTGAACTGATTTGGAAAATTATCTTTTTGTTTCCCTTACTAACCACCTCTCCCTGGTGGTCCCGTTTAAATTTTAACGCATTTAATTACCTCGATGACATGATACTTTAATTACCTCGATGACTGGATAATGGCTGCTGGCTACTTTGACTAGCGCGACTTTTGAAGTCGGTTCTGTTAGTTTTTTAAACGATCTTAAATTATTGTTTTTAGTATTTGTTGTTAAATCCTCCATAGTGATTCATACTTCGTTAAAATTAAGTATTAAGTATCTACCTATTACGGTTAAGGAGATATAGCCCTTTGAAATGCGGACAGACGGAAGGACAGACAGCGAATTCTCAGTAATAGGGTTCTTTTAATTGGTTGATTGATTAATAGTTATTTCCAATGACCAAATTACCTTTGGTACCCTTTGGGCAAAGAACCCTAAAAATAACAGAAATTAGGTAGTAAGTAGTAGCACTAATAATGTTGTCAACATTATTAGTGCTACTACTTACGTTAAAAAAGGTTACTTAGGTTAAAAAGTGGCAAAAAAAGAGACAACAATAATTCTCTCGTATCGCCTGCCCTCTGATACCCAGAGACTATTGTTATCTGTTTAGGGTTCCGCGCGGCACGCTCGCCTCGTAAACGGCCATTCGTCACGGATTTATCGCGAGGGTTCCGCCTTTATAGTTTTTCAGTGATGTGTGCGGTTGTTATTTGGTTTGTGGACGACAGTTTGAATTTCAATAGTTTTTTGGGATAAGGTGAAATTGGGATAGATGTGTATTTTCTATTTAAGTACCCACAGAAGTAAAAACGATATACTATTTTTGTATGTGTATTTCACGAAATCTGTTTCGGATATGTGATGGCCGGATCATCATAATCAGCCTGTGTCAGTCCACTGCTGGACGTAGGCCTCTCCCAAGACACGCTACTGAGCCCGATCTTTGGCTCATTGGGAGGAGTATGCCCTAATCGCCAAGCTGGGCAGGCGGGTTGGCGATCGCAGGACGTAGCTCCTCGCACCGGTGACGCTGCTGCCCGTCACCGGCCTGTAGTATTTAGCTACGCTATAATTTGAAATGGTTATACCGCTATTTGTCGGTCGCCAGAGCCTCGTTTGTTGGTCAGCAGGATGCACCACGGGCAGGTGAGGTTGGCTGGGAGCACTGAGGTGGTATTTGTGCTCCCTTACATCCCAATAAGTACTATCCACAGATGGCGTTTATTCTTAACACAATTTGGTGCCTTAATCTTTTAGATTTATATAGTTATAGTGAGTTTGAACCATGATTATAAAAATTAAAGTGCCGACTATTACACTCACTACTATTTGTTGTGGAATGTCTCGACCTAGGTTTCGTGCATGTCCGATGCACTTCTTCGGGAGTTTTTGCAGTAAGATCGCGGCACTAAACTGTCTTAGGGCCAGATTCACCGGTACCTGATAACTAATCTGACAGATTTTTGACAGCTTTACTATGGCGTCATCTGTCAGATAACTATCTGACACATTAATCTTACAAACATTTAAGCATTATAATACCAATCCTGATCTTATTAAATCGATGAAATCATTCCCTCTCGACCTGAAGTTATTTTCCCCCATTGGTGATATTTACCCGTCTAGGCAATCCCCAAAGATTATTAAAAAGGGGACGATTTCAATCGAAGCTCAAACATTGTTGCTTGGAGTTGATTGTCGAGGCTTTCATCGTCTATCGAGCCTTTTGTACGATGTATGTTGTATTCTTTGAGTTTTTACCGACTTCGCAAAAGGAAAATTGTATACGTACCTAAAAGTAGAATATTTTCTTATGTATGTTATTACTAACATCCACTAGCAGCCCGTATGATGATATATAAAATAATTGCCAAATAATAGTAAAGTACGAAACGTAAATGTGTACACAGAGTCAAGTTATATTAACAAATTATTGTATTTTTTAGAATAGAACAACTATGTTTCATTCTATGTATACGACTTCACTCGTGGATACAAACATTCGCATTTAAATAGTAGTTTAACGTATGAACTCATTTAATGTCATTACAGAACATCTCCAAGCAATAGTGTGACGCAGCTAACTTGCCTATTGATTTTCTATTATTTTCAAAAGCCAACTTTCTCATTTACCACGCGATAGTCTGTAATCTTAAACACCACACAACTACATTCTAGTTATATGCAATCGACTATCAGTAATGTATGTACACTCGGTTATAGACCGCATTCAATACGGCCAGTTGATTCGATTGCCAATCGAATACGTGCGACTACATTATCGAGATGTATTGCAATATCGATGGGTATTTAGAGAAGTGCTGATATTGTGATGACGCTAGCAAAGGACAATATATATTTTAAGTTATACCGAACATATGCATCGCTAAAATCTTCATGAACACATTTTTACAAGCTTTATCTCTACTTCACGGCGAATTTGTCCGTCACAAATCTTGCGATTGATTTTAGAGCGACTTCCAGGGGTTCGATTGAGCTGAAATTTTAAATACATGTGTAAATCGCGTGACAATGCAATATTATGATGACGGAGCTGGAAGGTGGCCAAAGGAACTCCTAAACTACACATGTTTGCACATATTGCCTGTCGTGTTTGGGCTCGTTGGATTTGTCTTGACTTAATCTGGTCCTAGGTTATGTTAAAGCTTGTGTTTAAAAAGGTTTTTTAAAATATTACTTGTTATATATCTTATAGGCTAGCGTTTGACCACAATCTCGCCTGGTGGTAAGCGATTATGTGATCGAAGATGGTAAACACGCAATGTCTAGAATACTCTGACTCTGAAGAGCTGTGTGCTGCCGGAACACCGTAAGGATATAGCGGCAGATTTTCTCCTTGCTGGTGGTAAGCTACTGTTTGGTAGCAAGTTAAGTGGAACATCGATATAAAATGCTCCGGACTACCTGTGGCCGTAAGTTTCAAGCATAATTTCACCAGAGTGTGTGTTTACTGATGATCTATTATATGATCTATTTAATGTTATTTGACGTATATAAGTGCAGATTTTTAATTTACTCATATACTGAATAAATGCTTTGACTTTTGACTTGACTTGACTTTTACTATTAAGTACAACCCGTGGGTCTTTGAATCGCGAGTGAACAGGTATCTTCTAGGCAAGCGTGCTGCATTCTCACTTAACATCAGGTGAGATAGTAGTAAAACGCTTGCTTATCTTTTTGTAGTGGTAGGACTTCTGCTAGTCCATCTGGGGCGGTACTACCACTTTGCCAATTAATTTTCAGCTATGAAATAGGAATGTTTTTCGGTAGAAATAGCAAGGTGTCCTGTGAAATTACAGGGCATGTGAGACTCGACATCTTTATATCTCAAGGTAACAGGCGAAGTGCAGTGACAGAATTTTCAGAACAAATTTTGACAATCCAGAATTTTGCATGCCGCTATATCTGTAATAAGTAGACGTCATCGCTTACAATCAGGCGAGCGACGTTTCATTTCATTTCATTTATTCCAGAACAATGATACATCGTATGGGAAATTACACACTTAAAAGTAGCATTTTTATCAATATATACATACATGATTTTTTTGTCGTGCTTGTACTGTTACCTTTTACGACAAAAAATCTACTATAACAAAAAATCTTCGTAGCAGATCTTCAACAATTACCAACACATAAATCTAACACCACTTTCCCTAACCAATTGAAGCGCGTCGACTACCGCCTATAGATAGGTAGATATTACTATTCCACACTTGCACACGCAACTTCCCATATAAAAACAGACCAGATTCACTTTTAAATGCGTTCGTGATTGCTCCACTTTCTATTGTTCTAGTTTTCATATTAACTGATGGGAGTATAAACACGCGGATGGTGTAATAGGAGCGGTTCGGGTGGTGCACAAGTGAAACGAATGAATGCTGGAGTTACACTGTTTATTGAATATTTGTATTATCATCGGTGATTACATAAGTACAAGTTGTAAGTAATATAGTAAGAGGAATTTTGGCGAGAAAAAGTGTTGGTGCTCTCATTGTAAAATACAAAAACTTCTTCCGCAAGTTAATGTGTAATAAATGTGGATTATAAAACTTTTTAACAAAAAAATTAAACCGCCGATAAACTGTAAAACAAAATATAATTAAACTTTTTTATTTAACCTTAATATCGAAATTCTTAAACTACTGTTAGTATACTTAAGTATATATTTTTGTAATTGTTTTGAGTTTTTAACTAAACATAATAACTATGTTCTTAAACTAATGTAAGTATGTATACCTAAGTAATTTTGAGTCGGCGCCAAACAAGCAAATTAATTAATTACGTAAAGCGTGATGCGCGGCGGAGGCATGGCGCGACACGCCAGTTCGCCGGAAAATGCCGAGTGTTGACGAAGTTAATGTCAGCGAGACTGCAACCCGAAGGGTCACCACATATAATAATCTGTGACGGCCCGTGACGGGCACACGTCGTTGCGAGTGGTCGTGCATCTCTATTTAGTCTGTGGGTCGTGTGGACGCGCATTTTTTGGAATGTTTATGTTAATCGCTGGTAATTTCACGTTGCATAGTTAACTTGATTTTATTGTTTCTTTAAATTTGAGAGTTTATTTAGTGATCTTTGCGTATTGATTATTTGGCGCCGACTCAAAATTACTTAGGTATACATACTTACATTAGTTTAAGAACTTAGTTATTATGTTTAGTTAAACTCAAAACAATTACAAAAATATATACTTAAGTATACTAACATTAGTTTAAGAATTTCGTAATTAAGGTTAAATAAAAAAGTTTAATTATTTTTTAGGCTTTTCAGTTTTTTCGGCGGTTTAATTTTTTTGTTAAAAAGTTTTATTTTATAATTTTTTGTGGCCATAATCTACTATGTTAAAAGCAGGCGTCATTGCTTACCCCTGGCCTAGGCCTAGACAAACTTTATATAGAACATTTATGCTCTATAATAATAATAAAAATAATCCCGCAGGGGCGGCTTTGTGGCGAGCCGACGGTGAGTGGCGACACCGCGTACCCCTATCCCGTGACGGCTAAATGAGACCCTCTGACCTGGCTCGCCTTGACCGGCCGGCCGGTGGTGGGAATCGCAAGAGCTAAGACCTAAGCTCCAGGGTGGAAGTGTTAAATGCATAAACCCGCTAGTAGCGTTTAGTGAAAGTGCAGCACACCTCTCAACATCCTTAGCTACCCACGCCAATGTTGCCCGTCGGTGCCAATATAACGGTCCGCCTTTATGGGGGGGGGGGCTCATTCATGGTTGGCAAGTCACCACCCGCCTAAATATTTTGTAATGAGGCATAATTGGCGGGTGCCGTACCTCATCCCATAGATCAGCAATCCAACATTAATCGGCTCACCCAATATTCTCATAATATAATGTACCTTCATTTTATAATATAGTTTCCCATATCTCCTTGTCATCCACAGATAACATCTAAGTTAAAATTGTAAAGGGCCTCTTGATGTTGGCTTCGGCTCCATCAATGCCCTCCAAAGGACCGAGCTTATACGACCCGTGATGTTAAATTCAATAAAAATAATTTAAGATCACATAAAAAACTAAAAAAACCGACTTCCAACGTCACGCTAGTCAATTTCAATACTGAGTTTGAGGTGTTTATCTTCATATCTCTGGAGATACTGAACTTATCTCAATGAAATTTAAATTGTACCACCTGTAAAATATCATCATCATCATAATCAGCCGGTATCAGTCCACTGCTGAACATATGCCTCTCTCAACACACGCAATAGAGCCCGATTTTCGGCTCTTTGTTTTTTCCAGTGTTTGTTGACATACATTGATGATATGATAAAATCATCCAAAAAATGATACTTTTATCCATTATTTTTGTTGATTTATTCAAAACGGCTCGACCGATTTCGTTAACATTTGAATGGAGGATGATCGAAATCAGACTACTCTGTAAAAAGTTATGCGTGGTCATACATAAAAAAAATATATATACGCGTCGACTTGATAACCTCCTCCGTTTTTTTTTCTCGTCGGTGCGAGTGTAAGGTAACAACACAATGTTGAAAAACATGCTATTTGCGTTCTCACTAAAATTCCACTGAAAATCTTCAGTAAAGTCCCCATCTTTACTGAGGGTATGACTAAGACAATGGACTAAACTTTAAACTTGAAACTTGACCGGATATGTGACTTTGCCCCATTTTTACGACTTGAACTCGCAAAAACATGAAGAATTTTAATATTTGTCACTGGCTAAATACTCTAATCGTGTCGAGGCATATTATAATAAAATTTAAAAAAATATATAGTAAAATGGGATAATTTGTTTTCCAACCGACGACTTCAAAAAAGAAGGAAGTACGAAAAAAGGAGACTCATTTCGTTTGTATTTTAACCGATTTTACAAAAATAAGAGGTTTACAATTCGCCTGTATTTTTAAAATGTTTGATACCTCGGATCTCCCTCATTTAAGTTTAAATTGATCCACAATCTTCCGAAATTATTATTAAATAACATGAGTACGACATAGGTATTTTCTGCCAACCGTACAACAAAAGCACCTGAAAAAAAGCCTACAAAAACATCTTTACCTAAAGCCTGTCATTCATGATCGAAAACACTTTAGACCGTAAACAAAATCCCGTGAGAGCATAACACGGCGCCTGCAAATATTCGCGGGTGAATCGCGTAAAATCCCTTAAATGTCAGGTGACAACGTAGGAAGCCCTTAAAATTCTGCAGAATCACCCGATATTTTTTTACAGAATCATCGTGTTATCATTGAGATGATTGGATGGATTTTATTCAATAGATTTTCTTCATGCCTATGCTTATACTTTTTTTAAGCCGACTTCAAAAAAAGGTCGTCGGAATCTTCTTTTAGGGTTCCGTACCTCAAAAAATAAAAAAAGGAATCACTTTCTTGTCCGTTTGTCACCACCGATTTTCTCAGGAACGGGTGAACCTAGCAAGTTGAAATTTATACCAAATACTGAGGTCTATAGTTCCTATTAGGTGTATTAAAATCAAGGCCCTGAGTCGACACGATAAAAAGATATGGGCAAATTTATATTTTCGCGAAAACTTGTAATTACCAAAATTTACTTTAATTTTTTATTTTTTTATTTTTTAAAATATTTCCTTTACTTGTGCTGTAAGACCTTGCTTTTAACCAAAATTGACAATTCTAGATCACCCGGAAGTACCCTATTGGTTGTGGATCGAAAACCTAAAGGGTACTTCCCGTTGACCTAGAAACATGAAATTTGGCAAGAAGCAAGGTCTTGAAGCACTTATAAAGGAATTAACTAGAAAACCGTAAATATGTAGTTAGATAACAAATAAGGTAAATTTACTATTACAAGTATTCATTTGTAGTATGTGCAATACATTTTCTATGGATCGAACTACAAAGTTAAGTTTGTCCTTTAACCTAGTCTGAGAAGTTGGTACGGAAGCCTCGGTAGGCGATAGGCGATTCCAAATCGACTTGGCACCTTGGCCGGTTTTATTAACCGACTTCAAAAAAAGGAGGAGGTTTCTCAATTCGACCGTATATATATATATATATTTTTATGTTTGTTCAGGGATAACTTCGTCATTTATGCACTGATTTTGATTATTCTTTTTTTGTTCGAAAGGAGATATCTCAAGTGTGGTACCATGGTAATTTTATCGAGGTCTGATAAGTATCTCCAGAGATATTGAGATAAACATCTCAAAATTGGTACTGAAAATGAACATTGAAGTCGGTTCTTTTTTAGTTTTTAAACGATATTATTTTTAATGCACGTTCACCATTACTCAATCATTACTCAAAGACGCCTGAACCGATTTAGAAAATAATTATTATGTTTGAAAGGGTATAATAGTTCCCAGCATCACTAGCACTATGGCAAAGGGACTATTTTATCCCGGGATAAAAAAGTTCATTCAGCCTTTCCGTCATTTTTGTAGTTGTCACAACTATTGTGTTACTCGACCGTGCTGATGAGTACAATTACCGTACTTTGTTACAATAGTTTGTTCAAATGTTGAATCGCGCTATTTGAACTTCCCTTGACAATAATGATTGTCAATATGAATAAATAATAAAATATTACATTTTTAATATTGATTGAGAATAATAATATAAATAAAAACCACATTATATTATTATTATTCGTTTATTCAATTTAACTCACGGGTCGTACACGCCCGGTCTTTTGGAGGGCATTGATGGAGCCGAAGCCAACATCAAGAGGCCCTTTACAATGTTTACTTAGGTATTATTAATGGATGAGGAGGAGATATGGGAAACTATATTATAAAAAGATGGTACATTATTTTATGAGACTATTGGGTGAGCTGATTAATGTCGGATTGCTGGTCTATGGGATGTGGTACGGCACCCGCCAATTATGCCACATTACAAAATATTTAGGCGGGTGGTGACTTGCCACCCACTGAATGGACCCCCCATAAAGGCGGACCGTTATTTCGGCGCCGAGGGGCAACATTGGCGTGGATAGCTAAGGGTGTTGAGAGGTGTGCTGCACTTTCACTAAAAGCTACTAGCGGCTTTATGTCTTTAACACTTCCACCCTGGAGCTTAGGTCTTAGCTCTTGCGATTCCCACCACCGGCCGGTCGGTCAAGGCAAGCCGGGTGTCAGAGGGTCTCATTTAGCCTTCACGGGATAGGGGTACGCGGTGTCGCCACTCACCGTCGGCTGGCCACAAAGCCGCCCCTGCGGGTTTATTATTATTATTATTTAAATTACTTCCTAATATACCTAAACTTTATGAATAATATTCTTTGACATATTTGTAGTACTATTACTAGAACTATTAACGGGATATTGACCATGTTAATTGAGCATGAAAACCTAAAAACTTATATTTTGTAGTAGTTTTAAGTAAAACCGACTGGCAACATTGTTCTATTCTAAAAAGAAAATAAAACTCCAATAGGCATGCGCGATCTTTACGGTGGTGGATAAATTTAAACCCACGTTGTAAGATCGGTGATAAATTTCTCCTTGACAATGGTCAAATATCACAGATTTTTAGCATATCTCGGTTATTCTTGCTTTGCATTTTCACTGCTGTGACTTTTTTTTGCATTTTCATCAATTCATTTTTTAAACTTTTTAATAAGAAACAAAATCAAAACTCGTGGTTAAACTTCACCAAACGTTTAAATTGTTGTATTGATCTCCTGTCAGTGGCGAAAAATAGAGGGAAATAATTTTGTCTTTCCCCAGGGGATAAGGCCATGCTAGCCCTGCAGGTAAATAAAAAAAACAATCTTCACAACTAAAACAAAAGCATGCCACTATCTTTTACTAAGGCTGAGTTGCACTATCTTACTTTACTATAACTAACATCGAAAATCAGTCAAACTCCACTCCAGACAAAAACACCGGTTATAGCTATAGTTACGGTTAAAGTAAGTTGGTGCAACTCAGCCTTAATATTACCATTTTTTATCACAAAATAAAGTAGAAGTTATTCGCAAAAATAAATAGAAACTGAGCATAGTCATAAATCCCCATTTACACGCGAAAGGAAGCATTAGTCAAAGCGATGAGCCCGTCTGTCACTTGCGCCAGTAACTGGATGGATAGCTGGCATCTTATTACACCTAGCGAAGTAATCCGAGTGTGCTTTTTGTTTGTTTATAAAAAAAAAAAGCCTAGTGAAAGTCCGCTTCGCGCACTTCGCACGGGTGAAATGTATAATATCATGTGCATTATATTAAGTTTTTTTTGTGTTAGTTTAAATAACTATTTTCATTATTTTGGTACTTATTACGTTTGTATGGACAAGTTATGTGGCCTTTGAACTATGCATAAGTATCTTCATCACTATATATATACCATATGATATCAGGTGATTTATCAGGAGATTTTTGTAGTGGTAGGACTTATGCTAGTCCGCCTGGGGCGGTACCACCACTTTGCCATTTAATTTTCAGCCGTGAAATAGAAATATTTTTTGGTTTTCTGGACTGCCACAAATTTGCATACCACTGTATCTGTAATAGGTAGACGTTATCGCTTACCATCAGGCGAGCGTCGTGCTTGTCCCGTTACCTTTTACCATAAAAAAGGTGAGATAGTGGTCAGAAGCTAGCTTATAAGATAATATAATAATAATAATAAGCACCATATTTGGAAGACGGGTTGAGACAGTCCTGTGTCCTGCTTCTTATAGCCGTCTTCCATTTCCTAAATAGCACGATACCATCGTCGACCACATCGACACTTAACAAATGATAATTTAGTGGTTGTCTTGTTTGCTGTAATCCTACTATGCCACGTCCTACTATCCTATTTACTAATGTACAATAATATGACAAAGGCGACAGTTTCTGTGTTTGTTACTTCTTGACGCTTAAAACTACTCAACCGACTGACCTGAAATTTATAAGTATGTAGAAAGCCTAGACCCTAGAATAACACCTAAGGTACTTTTATCCCAATTTTCCCACGGGAACGATGTCTACGCGGGTAAAACCGCGGAACACAGCTAATAAAATATATAAAAGGGCTCAGTAACTAAGGGTTAAGTTGCCTTGCTAATTGTTGCCAACCGCTGCTTAATGGAAGGATCAACTACATTAAAAACACTAAAATAAACATGTATGGTTTGCAGTGAAGACTCCAAGCAACAACAATAATCCAAAACTCCAACTCTTCTAAAATGGCGAACGTCAAAACGCCCACGTTTCAATCAACACAAATAGAGAACCTCATTACGGCTGACCGCATTGTCACACTGTCAAAACTTGTACATCAAAATTCCAACACAATCAACACAAAAATCATTCCACAAAAACAAAAGCAAAAATAATTGAAGCGAAAATACAATTTTTACAAAAATAAAAAAAGAAGCAAACATTTTGAAACACTTTGTTCAAAGTTACTAAAATACCCGCGCGCTTCCGTTGCAATACGTCAAATCTGACACGAGCTGTCAAACTGACGTTTGACATACGTCGAGCGGTCGCCCGGGGATCGCGTGGTGTAAAGGTTTTATATTTAGTAAGTGGATCTATTGGAGTCCGTTACAAAAGCGTTATTTCATTTAATTTAACGCCGTGAATTTCCGATGGTTTGGTGATGGTGCGTGAGACGCCATGGTGTTATATGAGATATGATGGTGGTAAAAATAAATAACAAATACACATTGTTGCAATACTATTGAGCCGTCCATTGTACATTTAGTTTTTAAGTATTTGTAAATATCTCTGTATTATTATTATGTGCAATAAAGTGTTAATTAATAAATCTATTGTATTCCGTCCGGCAGCTATTCTTGAGAGCCAGTTCCCATTCTAGGCCTAACGTGCTACCATCCTCGACCGCATCATCACTTACTAACGTTGAGATAGTGGTCAAATGCTAGCCAATGCGATATAAATAAAAATCTATAGAGCTGTGAAAGTTTATCAGATATTCATCATCAGACTAATCAGCCTATGTCAGGAGACTTAATTGTATACTAAATAAGCAAGCGTTGACCACTATCTCACCTGATGTTAAGTGAAGATGTGATCGAGGATTTAGCACGCTTGCCACTGCTAACATATCCGAAGACACGCCACTGAGTCCGATCTTCGACTCTTCTTTTCCAATCAGAGTTAACCGCTGTATGTTGCCGCTCCACCTGATCACAGGGTGTCCGACACTACGTTTGCCAATTCACAGTCTTTACTCTAGAACCAGTTTTGCGGTAGATATGACCAGCCCACTGCCACTTCGCCTTCTAATCCTTTCAACTATGTGGATCACTTTCATTATCAGTCGAATTCGTTCCGGATTATAATCCGGAACGAAATTATAAATTATCATTATGAATTATTAGTGCGTAACAATTATGATATGCAACAAACGTAAAAGTTCCCCTATAACCATATTTTGAAAACCGCAAAACCGATAGTGAAAACGTGTAACCACCAATAAAACGCTAATTAACTACGTTTCTGGTGGGTTGTTTAATTTTATAAATACCCATTAATGAAGCGGTTTTAAATAGTTTTATTTTTTTTAACCTCTATTTAGTTAAGAATATGTTATTCTAATTTATCTCTATTTAAAAGCCAAAGCCTGGTTATTACGAGGCTTTGGCTTTTAAATAAATCCTAAAGATAATAATAAAATCTTTTTATTCCTGGCCAGTACGACCTTAAGCTTAAAGTGCAGTTAAAGTGTCACAATGGGCGGTCTTATCGCTAATAGCCATCTCTTCCAGTCAGCCTTTGTATGGAGAATATCGAAATTATAGCTTACAGCAGGGTGTGCCTAATTTATAGTTCAAGAAATGTGGTTAATCATTGATGTACTTCTATTGATGTATTAAATCAATGAAGTGAATACAAGAAAAATAAGAAGATAAACAAATTAACTATAATAAAACCGGCCAAGTCGAGTTGGACTCGCCAACAGAGGCTTTCGTACAAACTTCTCAAACTAGGTTAAAGCACAAAGTACAAATTTAACTTTGTAGTTCAATCCATAGACAATTTTCAGCACCAACCGCAAATAATAAGATTGTTATATTCAATTGACTTTTTTTGTTATTAAACTACATATTTACTGAAAACCACTTATAAGTGGTTCAAGACTTCTTGCCAAATTGTATGATTCTAGAGGTCAAGGGGTCCCTCCTATGCGTCTTCATTCCCTTGTCTTCATCCTTGTGAAATCGTAAAATATGCGAAAATATGCGACATAAACAGTCATATCTTTTGATTGCGTTGACTTAGAGGTTTGAATTTTTTTTCACAACCAAAAGATACCGTAGACCCAAGTATTTAGTATAAGTTTCAACGTGATACACCTATACGCATTCCGGAGATAAAGGGTCTTGACGGACGGACAGACGAACAGACAAACGGACAGACGGTTCCTTTTTTCCTTTTAAAGTACGGAACCCTAAAAATAAATTGGTTGAATTGCGACTTCTAGTCATTAAATTAATACAATATCTTACTTCTCTTTTAGCGGAAGAGTTCATAATATACTATCAAGTGATATCGTAAGAAAAATACACCTCGCAGAGAAAAAGGTACAAGCTATAAAAAGACACTTCTCTACAATATGAACTAACCTTACCTCGCTCTGCTCTGATGCGATAAAATAAACTACCCGATAAACAGTCCTAACTGAATTTACTTACATTGAAGTGCTTTGTAGTAAAGAAAACTTAGGAAAACAAGAGATAGGTAACATGAAAAGAAGCAAAATCCCGACTGAGGTTGAAGAAATAGCTTATGCTTACAATATTGTATAATAAAATGTAGTGCAAAATGCGTGAAATGAAAATCCATTATTTTTGTTATGGAGTTAAACAATATGTAGTAAAGTAGATAAAATACTGTTTTGCGGTTAAGGAAGGTAAGCAGGCGTCTAGGATAGGAATCGGCTCTCAAGAGCGGCTGTCTAAAAACATTGGCTGTCTAAAAACACTGGCTGTCTAAAAACATTGGCTGTCTAAAAACATCGGCTGTCTAAAAACATTGGTTTTAACTACAGTTGGAATGGTAGTTAGGCTAGCCAAGCAGACGCAGTGCTCTGCTATCATGCAAAGGCAAAAATGCTCTTAGTAAAAAAAAATACTTTGTAACAGCCTCTCGCGGTACATTAAATACCGAATTCATATACTCTAATAGAGCCTGTGAGAGATAAGTACAGGCCAGCACCGGTACTATCCTGTTAGATAATTCCAGCCACTGCTACCAGCCACTGCTACCAGCCACTGCCTCATTGCTTCCGCTTTCGGAACTCGCTGCGTCGAACATCCTGCCGGAAATCGGCGAAACGATATGCGGAAAACTTAGTTCGGTCACAGATTAACTAATAGTACATGTTCGATGCTCGGTGCAGGCTTCAATTTAATCCAGTTAATGCAATGGAACGTTTATATGAAGCAAATCGAGGAGCAATTCCAGTAGGGCTGCTAAGTTTGCACTGCTTATTAATATAGATGAAATTAAATTGATTACTAATATGCGCCAGCGTCAAAAGGTTCTTGTTTAAAAATTTATATTTTATATTTTGCTTCCTGAGATTCTTTCTGAGAGCGACGATACACCGAAAGCGGTGGGCAGTGACTGGAAAAGAAGAGTCAAAGATCGGGCTCAGTGGCCTATCTTGGGAGAGGCCTACGTCCAGCACTGGACTGATGATGATAAATTGACGATTACAGAAAATCAGTAAAAAATTTGTCACGTGGCCCTTTAACAATTTATTTTTAATCAAATTGCAAATTGAGTAAATTGCAAAATCGTGTATATAAACAATCATAATTATACCGTCTATCGTATTTATTTTGTTTTTGTGACATAGCGTGCTAGTAAATATTACATTTACATTGCATTTACAAACAATGTTCTTGCGCATCGAAGCGTTTGTTTTTACGTTTTATATGACAGTGATATGTATTGTTATTTTATTCGAGCATTCACCTAATTATAATATGACTTTCTCTCTTTCAAAGTATTTTTAACCGACTTCACAAAAAAGGAGGAGGTTCTCAATTCGTCTGTATGTTTTTTTTTTTTTTTTTTTTTTTGTGTGTATGTTACGCGATTTCTCCATCAATTGTGAACGGATTCAAATGATTCTTTTTTTAATTGGTAGGATACGTTTCCGAGGTGGTCCCATTTTAATTTTATCGAGATCTGATTAGTATCACCAGAGATATGGAGATAAATACCCCAAACATAGGAGATTGTACTAGTTTTAGTAGAAGAGTCCCAAGAAGATTATACACAATGGAGGTTGCTATTGCATATAAGATATTCTTACGGTAACTGTGAGCGAGATAGAATAAAGGTGGGGAAATTTTTTTTGTAATATCTTATAGGCAAGCGTTTGACCACTATCTCACCTGTTGCTAAGTGATGATGCGGTCGAAGATAGAGAAGTGGACTAGAATGGGAACTGGCTCTCAAGGATAGCTGCCGGAACACATTAGATGTTTGGCGACAGATTTTCTGACTTGAGGGTGGTAGCTGGCCAGGCGGACACTAGATATGTTCTACCACCATGCGGGGGTTATTGGTTTCTTAACGATGTTTTCCTTCACCGGAGGGCTACTGTGAGAAGCGCACATATATTTTTCGATAGAAAAATTCATTGGTGCACGGCGGTTTGAACTCGGTACCACGGCATCAAAGCCGACTGTTCTCCCAATTACGCCACCGGGCCCTCAATAAATAATTATATATTAATAATTATAATAAATAATTATGTATAAATATAAATCATTTGTCTTCACAGGAATGTTCTACCGGGCAAAGTCTTGTTAGAGTGCAAACTTTTTTTAAACATACCTAATATTTTTTGACATGACATGACATTTGGCGAAGATGGCGGCCATTTCAGTCCCGCGACACTGCATACAAAATTAAATAACTCAGAATCATGAACGTACTTTGTACCAATCAACACAGCAAAAAAAAATTATAAGCATAAAACCACATATTATATAATAGTTACTACGTAAATAATACTTTCCGTTGTTAGGTTGGCTACACAGTGCTTACATAATTCGGGTATCCACAATATAGGGAAGTGCCTCTTATAACGTAGTAGAGTGATTCAGTACCCTGTTGGCCATATGGCGGCAATTAATGTTAATAATCGCAAATAATACTTTTTAATATTCATTTTGGAATAAAACTAGTGCGTGTTATAAAAGTATTTGGAATTATTGTAATAAAATAGACAATTAATTATCGTGTGTCAGATGCTTTTATTACACAGGGCCATTTTGGACATTGTCCTATGAGACCTTGATGACATCATTATTACTAGTGAATATTTTCACTTTAGCGCGGCATTTAAAGTCAATTTTTTTAGGGTTCCGAACCCAAAGGCTACCAAATGAACACTTTCTGAGACTTTTTTTAAACATACCTAATATTTTTTGACATGACATGACATTTGGCGAAGATGGCGGCCATTTCAGTCCCGCGACACTGCATACAAAATTAAATAACTCAGAATCATGAACGTACTTTGTACCAATCAACACAGCAAAAAAAAATTATAAGCATAAAACCACATATTATATAATAGTTACTACGTAAATAATACTTTCCGTTGTTAGGTTGGCTACACAGTGCTTACATAATTCGGGTATCCACAATATAGGGAAGTGCCTCTTATAACGTAGTAGAGTGATTCAGTACCCTGTTGGCCATATGGCGGCAATTAATGTTAATAATCGCAAATAATACTTTTTAATATTCATTTTGAAATACAACTAGTCCGTGTTATAAAAGTATTTGGAATTATTGTAATAAAATAGACAATTAATTATCGTGTGTCAGATGCTTTTATTACACAGGGCCATTTTGGACATTGTCCTATGAGACCTTGATGACATCATTATTACTAGTGAATATTTTCACTTTAGCGCGGCATTTAAAGTCAATTTTTTTAGGGTTCCGAACCCAAAGGCTACCAAATGAACACTTTCTGAGACTTTGTTGTCTGTTCGTCCGTCCGTCCGTCCGTCCGTCCGTGTGTCTATATGTGCGCACTTTACAGATCTGTATCTTCTTAACCGTTATAGGTACACACTTGAAATTTTCAAAAAGTATATATCCGTCAGTGTATAACGGCCCAGACACGAAATTTAATAGATGCATGTAATTATAAGCGTTACCCACGTCTCTATTTGAAGTCGGTGCCAGCCAAGTCTATTGGATATTAGATAGATGCTATGTATGTAGTAGTAGTAAGTAGGTACATGTAGGTTAGTAAGTAGGTAGATACATGTACTCGTAGGTATTATCTATCTACTACCTATTAGACTTGGCTGGCAACGACTTCAAATAGAGACGTGGGTAACGCTTATAATAATTTTAAGTAAATTATTTTTCGCTTTTGAGTGCCTTTTTGTGGTTATGAAGTCGGTTTTATTTTTTTTGAAAAATAACTTATTCACTCAACGCTTGTCTGCTTCAAAATCATCAACAAAATATATTTTTTTGTACAGCAGAAAAGCATTAGACCGCAATCTCACCTGTTGGTAAATGATGATGTGGTCGTGATGGAATTGTGGCCTAGAAACTTCTTCACTGAAAGTGTTATGCAAGAGACTCGAGGCTACATTTGATAAATAAAAGAAAATGTTTGGCTTGTAAGCTGTAAAGCGAAAAGGCATAATAAACTCCAAGCGGAATCATAATAAACTCCAAGCGGAATTATAATAAACTCCAAGGGGAATCATAATAAACTCCAAGCGGAATCATAATAAACTCCAAGCGGAACGTAAGTGCCAATACTTATAGCTACGTCCCGCGGCTTTCACCACATTTAATACTGGTTATAAACATTCCTCTTGAATCACTCTATCTATTGCTGTAAACTGCACGGAAATCCGTTGCGTAGTTTGAAAGATCTAAGCATACGGACTAAGAGATTCGCAGTGAAATGAAATACATAGCAGTTTTGCTGCTACGCAAGCTACGCGGTGCGTAGGTCATTTAAGGCAGCGTAGCGCGTAGCATTGTCATTCTACCAGTGCTACGTTTTTCTATTCGGGGTCTTCGTTTAAGAACTTGTTTTATGAGGAGAGCTCTAAGGAACGATTTCTTGAGTTGTGAATTACGTAAATTGCGTCGCGCAATCTCGGTTTAATAGAAATTCTTAGCTAACCCGCGTATTCACCAACAATACTCTTTATTATAAACCAAGAGAACTTAAATTTAAGACAAAAACAATATCATTAGGGTAATTAATGATTGTACATCACTAGGCACACGCTCACATTTAGATGAGAACTGGTATCCTATATTACGGGTCTTAGAACCTTGTTTAGGTACCAAAGTTTTCCATTACCCATGTTGTAACTAATGCCTATTTCATTAATCAATTATTGTTATTTATTTATATTATTAATTTGGTTTTACAATCGGCGGTCTTGTCGTATACAGTAATCTATTCCATTTATTATGGCTAGTTTTAATATACAGAGCATTTGATGAATAAACTTTAGTTTAAAATTATGTTTCTTGAAGTGTTTATTTACGCACTTTGTATTATTGTACATTGTCACAAACAATCCAAAATTTCATCGTACCGACAGGATTCAAACTTTTATACCTCCTAGAAAACATGCTCAGGTGCTCTGACGAACTAAGCCACAGTACGATCCTATTGATACGACGAAATAGGAGGTGAACCACCTTTAGCTTTATTAGATGTATAGCGAAAGGTTTTCTAACTTCTGGGTTATAGCTGGCCAGGCAGACACTAGCTAGACAGTGTCCTACCACTATGCAGGAGCCGTTACTAGGATCGATACAAGCTTGACCAACACCAGTATCCGGCTAGCTTATTAAGCCGGGGCCACAGAATAAATAACAGTACAACATCATCATCAGCCGGTGTCAGTCCACGGCTAGGCGTAGGCCTCCCCCAAGACACGCCACCGAGCCCGATCTTCGGGTCTTTGTTTCCAGTCACTGCCCACCGCTTTACGAATGTCGTCGCTCCACCTGGTCACAGGGCGTCCTCTACGCTACGTTTGCCGATTCGCAACAGTACAAGCCGGGGTATTTCTTAAGTATGTTTTTCTTTCACAGGAGGTCCGCTGTTAAATGCGCACATACATTTTTGACATACAAGACAACGTAGCTAAGTTTCACGCATCAGATAGTCTGTTTCATCCTAGGAATACAAAACATACTTGACTTAACCCTAAGATAGGCGTAAAGTCGCTACAAAAGTAGGGTTAAAGCGATGATGAGAACACACAACATAACACGACATAAGTACGGTCTACACATTTTCGCTCGAGGATATATATGATATAATATTTCACCTAGTAAGTGGCTTTGGAGGATATTGCATGGGTCCTCCTTGGGTACTACGGCCTACCGCTTTGCTAGATGTTTAAGGGTTAGATTAAAGGTCAAAAAAGTTTAGGCGTTTACTATGTTAAGTGAGCTATCAATATCTACAGAATTCTTATACCAATTTTAGTGTGTTTTTGTTTGTGACCATTTGCACAAGAGGAGGACATAATATACGAATTCTTTATTATATTGCCCAAAAGCACCTTAATATCTAGATATATTAACAACGTAATTCGGTGATACAATCGACGGTCTTATAGCATTAAGCGATCTCTTCCAGACAATGTAAGTGTGGAGTATTTACGAAAAAAAAGTAGTACAGAATATCAATAATATCCTAGAGGCATAACATTAGATTGACCAGACGCCTTTCTAGTTTCTCGTTATCTTTAATTACAAATGTACAAAAATACTTAACAAAATACAAAAAAAAAGCAACAAGAAAAATTCTATTTTTATAGTACCTATTCTAGGTCTAGCGTGTTCTCCATCTTTACCACAAAATCGCTTACCACCAGGCTACTATTACTTATTAATTAATATTTAAGATAGTTTAAAAACTAAAACAACCGACTTCGATGCCCCGCGAGTCAATTCAGTAGCAAGTTTGAGACGTTTATCGTCATATCTCTGGAGATACTTATCAGATCTCGATGAAATTACAATGGGACCACCTCGGAAACGTACCCTACCGATTACAAAAATAATCATTCGAATCGGTTCACAATTGACGGAGTAATCGCGTAACATACACAAAAAAATATATAGTGACGAATTGAGAACCTCTTTCATTTGGAAGTCGGTTGGAAAAAATTTCAATTTTAAATCGCTCTGAAATTTTCCCTCCAAAAATTTTTTACGATATATTTTGGTTATACATTGAGTTTTTTTATCACCCCTAAAAGCCATGCTCCGTATAGCTGATGTATCGTGATATTAATTTTAAAATTATACCTATCCTATCTATTACCTGCACAAAACCAAACTCAAATCCTTTCCATTTACAATAATAAAAAAAAACTAACACCAACAGAGCAAACAGGGGGGTACTTATAACATTAGCACATTTTATCCCAGCCTGTATAACTAAGGCTGGAATTCCAGCGCACCCTGTATACGAAGGACAGGTAATTTATTAACGGCAGAGTATGAGCAATTAAAATTATGGGCGACGCGACGCGCGGGAGGAATTTAAAATTAAAACCCTGTTAACGCGACTGTTTTATGGGACACACGGACAAGACAAATAAGTTTTCATTACTTTAAAACTTAACACCATTACAAATTACGGAACATATTTGTCTATCAGTGAGACACTAATCTATACTAATATTATAAAGAGAGAACATTTGTATTTTTGTATGTTTGTAATGATTTGGCTCAAAAATTACTGAACCGATTTATAAAATTCTTTCACTAATATCTAGAATCGACTTTTGGAATGGAAATAGGCTATATATATTATCCCGTTTAAATCAAAGGTACATTCGTGGAGACCTAATTTGCAACCTAAGTCGGCAAAAAAACGGTCGAAAACAAACGTTTCTTACGAACGCTGCTTAATTGAAAATAGATTTTGATTTAGATTGTACAACTTAATAAGACCTACAAAAAAGTCCGCGACAGCATATGTCTATCTCTAAAGGTTGACTCACAGTAACCATTTTAATCTTAAAATTTTTGTTAAAAAATATTACATAACTTCCAAGGCTATTTTCAAGTATATAGTATTAATCCTTATCCAAATAATTACGTTAATTAGCTTGGCCACATATTATAGATTAAAATTGTCCTTTACAGTATATAATTCAAATGAAAACTCTAGAAGATATCACGAATTTCACATACACGCATCGCAAAATTAATAAAATATTTGCAGTGAAACCACAGATTAGGTCATAGTTACTACGAAAATATTATTATAAGCTTAGCTATGCTGTAGATCCCCACCGATCACAATCAATTTGAAGTCAATATAGTATAATAATATGATCTATTGTATAAAATAATATTCATCTATATATATAATAATATATTGTTTAAAACCACCCCGACTGATCTATGTATAATCTTTTCAGTAAAAGCATTCCAATGACTCTAAACACGACATTTAAAATCTGAGCTGTAAGTAGGCGAGGATTTGAGTATTCTGTAGAGTCCAAGAGATGTCCCAACATCAGGTCAATGCTTCCATGTTCATACAATATCGTTGAAGAAGAAGATTTTCGAATTGATCAGACCTATGAAAGTTGATTTCATAGCGCAATTAACTAGAAAAATGCTGATGGTTTTATAACGATTGAACGAATTTTCATTAATGAAAGCTAAGAACACTCTCGATGAAGACATCTATCAAACAAAAAAAAACTATCAATAATAAAAACAAAATCGGTTCATCCGGTTAGGTGCTAAGATGCTATAGACAGACACACAGATACACACGTTAAACGTATATTACCCCTACATTTTGCGTCGGGGAACGCCGTAAGGTTACGGCGGCAGATGTTCTCCTTGGTGGTAAGCTACTTTTTGGTAGATTTGATGATCCCACTACCACTGTACGAAAACTTATGATTCATGAATGCACATAAAACTTTAATTGGTAGGTATATAGCTAGGATTAGAACCAACGACCGTCGGGTCAGAATCAGGGTAACTATCCTTTACGCCAAAGGGCCGTCCAATATCACTACGTAAGTATTATAAAACCAAGTCTATCACTGCGTCTGTCTGTCTTTTCGCAATAATCTCAATAGCTACTGAACGGATTATCATGCGGTTTTAACCAATAGCCAGAGCGTTTATGAGGAAGGTTTAGGTGCATAATTCGTTAAGGTTTTGTGTAAATTGGATGAAATATGACGATGATTGTTAAATATGTTCATATTTTATATTCGATGCAACAAACTGATGCAAATTTTGTAGGCATATATGTTCTACCCGTGCGAAGCCGGGGCGGGCTGCTAGTGGGGACTATAATACTTGAATTCAAAATGTTAAACCATCCCCGACTGATATATATATATATATATATATATATATATATATAGTTTAGGTATAATATGTTATTGTTATTCTTTTCATTTTAATTTAAATTAGGCGCACCCTGCATTAAGCTACTATTTCGATTCTCTGCATACAAAGGTTTGTCTGGAAGAGATCGCTATTAGCGATAAGACCGCCCATTGTTACACGTTACATTTAAGCTGTAAAAGTTATATGGGTCTGTCTCTCTTTCTCATCTTTGGTGTCGCAATAAAGAGTTTATCTATCTATCTATATGTATAATCTGTTCATTGAGACCACATTCCAATGATTCTAAACTCGACACCTGTGCTGTAATTTGGTGAGAAGTTGGGTATGCAGCAGATTCTAGGAGATGTCCCAGCATCAGGTCAATGCTACCATGTTCTTACAACATCGCTGAAGTAAGAGGATAAAAAATATTCGAATTGATCAGACCTCATCATCATCATAATCAGCCGGTATCAGTCCACTGCTGGACAAAATCGGTTCATTCGTTTGAGCGCTACGATGCCACAGACAGACACACACATACACAGATACACACGTCAAACTTACAACACCCCTTTTTTTGCGTGGGGGGTTAAAAATAATAGTTGTATTTAAGGCAGTAGTCTGCTTTACAGGCTTCAAAAAATCGATTTTTCGTTTTTGTCTTAAATCTATTCCAAAACTATCCAAGAATATGTGATCAAAATTTTAGAGGCCAATTCGACATATTTTCTAAGCTAGATCAGTTTTAATGGCCGAGCGTCGAGCAGGTGCGAATGAAAACCGAAAACTTTTAACAAGTTTTGGAAAACGGTGCCGGCGATAGTAAAAACAATATATGTCCGATCGAAAAAAACAAAAGCTTCAGTATTGAATTATCTTCTATTTGAACTAAAAAAGTTGGACAAAAGTACTATTTAAATTACTTGTTTTACAACTTAAAGTGAATTTTTTTTTTTCAAAAAAGTGAATTTTTTTTTCAAACTTCGTAAAAATTTGGAATTTCGTCATTTCTTCGGTATTTTTTTAGTTCATATAGAAAAGGAACTTACAAAAACTTTAAAAAATTTGGTTCCACTGTTTCAGATGCATCGCACGACCTCCATCACCGGCACCGATTTACGAGTGCACACTCCAGGCGCTCCAGAAAAATCGTTACAACTTTGGCAAATTTCAATAATTTGTAATAATAAAAATTGTTTTTTAAAGCTTGAATATAATATACTATCGTCTCAAAATTCCGTATAACGCAATCATTTCCTTTCCTTTCAAAAAAATTGCTGAAAAAACGCTTTTTTTTCGGCTCCTAAAGCAGACTACTGCCTTAAAGTAACATGTTTATAAATCTACACAGCCGTGTGTCAGAAGCTTCCGCTCGCCACTGAAGAAAGTACGTAGTATAAACAAGTAGTGTTTTTATTTGTTTACAGTTTTGACATAGTTTTCGTTCTAATAAGCTTGAGCATATGCGAAATATTACGGGTACCTAAGGTAGTATAATCGAGGCTAATATTATAATAATATAATAAAGATAGTTTAAAAACTAAAACAACCGTCTTCCATGCCTTGCGAGTCAGGTTCAGTAGCAAGTTTGAGACTTTGTTCGTCATATCTCTGGAGATACTTATCAGATCTCGATGAAATTATAATGCCATTACCATTATAATTTTATCGAGATCTGATAAGTATCTCCAGAGATATGACGAACAACGTCTCAAACTTGCTACTGAACCTGACTCGCAAGGCATGAAGGCATGGAAGACGGTTGTTTTAGTTTTTAAACTATCTTTATTATAATATTAGCCTCGACCACCACGGGATTATACCCTATAATTTCGACCTAAAAATATTTTTTTGTAAATCGGTTTTCAATTGGCAAAAGTATCGATGAACATCCACAAAAAAAAATACATACAGACGAACATATAACCTCCTCCTTTTTGGAAGTCGGTTAATAAAAACATTTATAACTCTGTCACTCTGTCTGTTTGTAACCTAATCACGCCTAAACGGACGATCTGATCTGAGGATGAAAATAAGCTACTAAATTCTTGGTGTACGTGAACGAAGTCACGGGTATCAACTAGTATTAATATTATTTAGTAAAATCGCATTTACAAACCAACGCATAAAATAAAGCACCATTATTACACAAAGGGCGTTAAATAATTATCTTAACATATTATTACGCGACTATAATATTATCTTAGCAAATATAAAGGTGTCCGCTCTAAAGGCTTATTTTCACTATGGGATATAATGTAAATTACATCTTGAGCTATATATTACATCCCGCGATTGCTGTTCACACTGTAAGATATTTATAGTTCAGCTTTTGTTGTCTATGGTTTCATTGAAACACTGGCTAAATACACTAATTGTGTGGAGCCATAATAAAAATATAAAAACTGAGGGCGAGGCAGGGGGAGGCGCGGTGTCCGGGGACGTGAGGTAAAATATAAACCTTCAAATATAGCTCAGTCGGTCGAAACTTAAATAATAATAGAAAATAATAATAAAAAAACTAAAAGTCATTTTGAAATTAGCTTTCTTTTAAAAAGTTCTTTAGTTATTAGCCTTTCCAACGATATGCTACATGACCTAAGAAATCGTTCGTAAGGTGGTCAAATTAAGATTCGTTTGCCAGAGCCCAGGGCTGAACACGCACTCTAACAATGTAACTGGTTTGAACAATGAAACCAGTCAACGCGGTTTTTTTTTAATGAATTTAGAAGTAGTCACTTTTCATAACATTTACAGCGATTTACCACTTTGAAAGCTCAGAAGTTTTTTTGTTGATATTAATCGTAACAGGTAATGATTTATTTAGAATAAGAAAACATTGTAGAATACAAGCATAGTTTATTTTGTGGTATTATAACCACACACAAAAAAGTTATGACGATTTAAAGACAAGATTTCGGGGGGTTTAAAAAAAACTTTAAAAAAAAATATCTAAACTACCGTGACACTTGGGACATCGGGCCCGGCGGGGAAATCTAGCGCATGACCCCCCCCCCCACCCCCCAAAAAATCCTGTCGGTCCATGTACCAAACACCCTGTATATTATATAATATAATGATTATATTCCATAGTGAAAACCCGGCTCAATTGGTAGATTTTCTAATATCATACTCAATAGAGTAAATGGCGTTTAGGTTGAAATTTAGCTTTTGGAGAAACATTTATTTAAGTAAAATCAATGAAGTTCTCTTAATTAACCGACTCCAAAAAAGGAGGAGGTTCTCATTTCGTATGTATGTTCACCGATTTCTCGAAGATGCCTGAACCGATTAGAAAAATTATTTTTACTGGCTACTAGCTACTTTGACTAGCGCGACGTTTGAAGTCGGTTTTTTGGTTTTTTAATCGATCTTAAATTATAAAAACAATACGAGTTCAAAAGTTCGATTAAAAAAAAATTTCGAAAACTTCTTCTAGCCCAGTCAGATCGTGTATCTGTGTGTCTGTCTGTGGCCTCAGTCTGTGGCATCATAGCGCCCAAACAAATGAACCGATTTTGATTTAGTTTCTTTTGTTTAGGTGTCTTCATTAGAATCATAATAAATTTATTAATATAACTGACTACAATTTACATGCTATTGCAGATTGTGTACGTCAGTATACCCACATCGGGTATTCAATTTTATACAATTAAGCTTACTATTATGATTTATCTCAACGAGGGCACCGCAGACGTAAAAAAAAAATGGCGCTTCGGCACTACGTACCCGTCACTCTGCTGCTGTATGTTTAGCGTGGTTTAGCGTAGTTTAAAAATTGACGATGTATTTATTTGAAATTCAGTATCCTGTTACTTCAATGATACTGCAAGATTATGGTAAACTTGACCTAATGCTGAGATATCTCCTTGAATCTGCAGAAATCTCCTCAACTCTTCGTCTGATATGTCGTGTTTAGGCTCATTAAAATGGTCTCAATAAACAAATTATACATACAAATAAGTCGGGGGTAGTTTTAAATTTAAGTATTATTATTATACCAGTTTGTCGCGTCGAGTTTAAATTAACGTCTTCAACAATCATCGTCATATTTCAACCAATTTACACAAAAGCTTAAAGAAATTATAAACCTGATCCGTCTTCGTGAATTCCTCCGCTGTTGATGGAAACCGCATGAAAATCCGTTCAGTAGTTTACCGCAGACGCGGCGGGGGACTTTTTTAAATAACATCTAGTGATATATTTAATACAATACCGAAAAAAGTGTGGATGGACTGTGTGATGAAGATATGGATGTAAAAGGAGTGGATGCGGATAGACCCAAATGGAAGAGAATGACATTTTGCACTGACCCCACTTAAGTGGGATAAGGGTAGGAAGTTGATGATGATCTTTCAATACACACATACATACATAAAATCACGCCTTTTTCCCGTTGTGGTAGGCAGAGACTACTTCTTGCCACATGCTACGATCCTGACATACCTCTTTCGCTTCTTCCACTTTCATGAGCGCCTTCATACATGCTCGCCGGTTATAGGTACTTTTGACTTGGTTTTCAATACAAGTAATAGTATAACTTTATAACTTTAAAACAGTGACTAAAACAATATTTTTAAAAACCATCAAAGCCAAGTTCAATCTACGTGTTACGTCACGCCTCACGTTGCGTGATGCGTGACGTAACACGTTGCGTTGATTAAAAAAAATATCAATATGGCAGCCCCAACTGCGAGGGAAACTTTGAGTGACTCATTTTGATACTTTAAACTAGCAGAGTCCGAGAGATAATTGCATAAAAAAAGTATCAAAGTATTTGCTGCATACTATTGCCATATAAAAATGCATATAATTCGAGGGTCTACTAACTACTACTACTACTACTTCTTGCAGTATTTATTGATCATAATTTTCTTGTCATTTATGTCAGACTTTAATAGAATCACGTTATCAAGAAACATTTTCCGTAATCACGTAACATAGTAACGTAATTAACGTAACTCGATTCTTGATTGATTAATTGTGCCAATTAGTGAGATTCACGTTTTGTTACGTGATGCGGGACGTAACACGTAGATCGAACTTGGCTTCGATGGTTTTTAGAAATATTGTTTTAGTCACTGTTTGAAAGTTATAAAGAAATATTATTACTTGCATTGAACGCTAAGTCAAAAGTACCTATAACCGGCGAGCGTGTATGAAAGCACCCATGAAAGTGGAAGAAGCGAAAGAGGTTTGTCAGGATCGTAGCATCTGGAAAGAAGTAGTCGCTGCCTATCCCAACGGGAAAAAGGCGTGTTTGTATGTATGTATGTATGCATAGATACGCAAAAGATAACCCATTCATGAACTTTTCTAATATCTTAAGTACCGCGCCGCATTAAATCAGTCGAGGGCGGAATTTTCCGTGCGTCATCAACGAAAATTCGTATGGAATTTAAAAACTTCCTGAGGGGGTGAAAAGTGGCGTTTATCTTAAAGCAATAACATTTTAAGTGATGAGAATATATATTAGGAATTAACACATATTATACACACACATACCAGCTAAACCCCGCCGCTTTGCCTGCATTAAAAAGTACTTTTTACGAATAACGAAAAATACGCTACTTCAAAATATTTTTGTATGGTAAAAGGTAACAGGACAAGCACGACGCTCGCTTGATGGTAAGGTTAGAAGACCTACCACTACAAAGATTCAAATGCCGCGCTAGTCACTTCAGTAGGAAGTTTGAGGTGTTTATCTCAATATTTCTGGACATACTGATCAGTTTTTGATGAATTTACAATGAGACTACCTCAGGAGTAACGCTCTCGAATAAAACATATTTTTTTAAATCAGTCCACAATGGACAGATAAATCGGTGAAAATACATTTAAAAAAATACATACAGACAAGACGAAATGAGAACCTCATCCTTATTGAACTCCGTAAATATATTATATGGGATTGCTTTCGATATCACCGAAACTAAATATGAGAATGAGAAATTATATAAGTTTGAGGTGAAATATGAGAAATTATGTAAGTTTGAGTCTATCCCACTAGTCCCATCGTGTTGTCCCATGATGGGACAAATGAGGTGTTTATCTCCACATCTCTGCAGATACTTATAAGACCTTGATGAAATTACAATTACTTTGGAACCTTGGAAATGTAGGTACCTACCCTAATCAAAAAAAGAATCATTCGAATCGGTACAACATACGAGTACATACAAAAAAAATACAGATGGAATGAATAAATCACTATTTCCCTTGAACTAGTCAACAAGCGTGAACGGCTGGACCGATTTCGCTAATTATTTTTTGTTGTGTTTGTTATTGTCAAGTGAAGGAACTTATGAAAGCATAATTTTAGCCAAATGAAAGAGGTTTGTAATGCGGGCGAAGCCGCGGGGCACAGTTAGAAAGCTTGCACACAAACTGAATTTTATAATATTATACTATAAATACGATAAGATTATTCTTACGGAATAATTGTCGCCGTATTTCAAAATCCATTTATCAAATACCACATCTAGAAACAGCACCATTTCGTCATGCCGCCATTTCGCCATTTTCTCTAACAATAGAATTCTCTTTGAGAGATTAAACAATCGTAAAGTTACGGTTAAATTGAAACGTCAATTGTGCCAGGTACGCACCTGTAGTGTTTTTCAGGGAGTTTGTAGGGTACACTGTGATAGATTCTTATGTTTGTTGGAAGAAGTGAGACGAAGAAAATGATTCTAAAATGTTACTTATAAATTCCTTCATTGGTCGACTTACTCGTACATTTTGCATGTTGTGTGTTATGGTCCCGTGCTTCAATGGGCAAAAATTATTTTTTTTAATACAAAATTTTTTCGCTATAAAGTCTTACAACGTCTTTCACATTAGTCAAATTCATTAGTCACAAAGTCTTACACATTGTTCAGTGATACGGGCATGTAAGACTCAATGAGTACGTCTTAAGATAACGGGTGTAATTAAAGACATGCGAAATTATTTTCCGCTTTTCTGTTTACAACAGATGCCATCAGATCATCACTTGCCATCACATCAGGCGAGCGTCTTGCTTGTGCCCCACAACATAAAAAAGAGCAAAGATCAAATCTGGGATGCACACTTCTATAAGAGATGCTAGACAACTAAAGAACCTAAATTATACAATACCTATATCTTTTTACACTCCCCACAATTTCAAATACACTCCCCGATGTTTCCGAAACACTCCCCATTGTTTTCACTGTCTCGGTCGGTACCTGTAATGCCGGCAGTAACAGCGTCTAAATTTGTCTTACGTCCCGATTATTTGTCGCTGCGGGCGTCTCAAACTCGACTAATTGCTTTCTTCCAATTTCAGCTTGATAATGACTCGGGTACGGTCTCAGTTATAAGCGGTTAGCGACGTGTTTGTTTTTTTTTGGTGTAACAATAATTTCGAAAAAACATAGTAAACCTGTTTAACATATATAATCAGAATGTTTTCCCTTGGCCCAAGAGAACCCTGAGAGAGCTATTTAAGACTATCAGTATCATGACGACGCAATACATTATTGCCAACATTATATACGCTGGATATACTTTGATTTTATTCTGCAGATTCCAGGAGATGCCCCAGCATGATGTCATAGTTACCATGTTGTTGCAATATCATAGTAGTGTTGTAGTAGACATTAAAATGTGTGCCTTTAAAATAAATGACATACATACATACATACAATCACGCCTTTTCCCCGTTGGGGTAGGCAGAGACTACTTCTTTCCACATGCTACGATCCTGACATACCTCCTTCGCTTCTTCCACTTTCATGAGCGTCTTCATACATGCTCGCCGGTTATAGGTACTTTTGACTTGGCCTTTTTTTTAAATGTCTCCGATCTGGTCGTGATACGTTCGCCTAGGTCGGCCTCTACCAACTGGCCCATTCACACACGTCTCATAAATCTGTTTCGTCAATCTTTCTTCATCCATCCTCTCTAGATGTCCAAACCATCTAAGCATCCCTTTCTCTATCTTTGTCACTACATCTTCTACCACACCACAACATTCCCTTATCACGCTGTTCTCCAACTTATCCATCAGAGTCACTCCGATCATACTTCTCAAACTTCTCATTTCTACAGCATTCATTTTACTTTCATGTTTCTTCTGCCATACCCAGCATTCACTACCATACATGAGTGTGGGAACCAACACTCCCCTATGTACAGCCAGTCGTGCTTTTTTAGACACGTTCTGACTTCTCATAAAGTTATGTAGTGCCCCACTCACTTGGTTTCCAGCCAAAACTCTTCGCTCAATATCACTTACATACTTACCATCTCTCGTAAACTTAGAACCCAGGTACACAAACTCTTTCACTTGTTCCACTCTTTCTCCTTCAATCGTCACATAACAATCAGTCATTATTTCTTCTCTTTCAAAAACTATTACTTTGGTCTTGCTTACATTCACTTTCATCCCTTTGCTTTTTAAGGCGTCATGCATAATATTAACCATTCTTTGCAACTCCTCCTCCGATGATGCTAATATCACCTGATCATCAGCGTATAGGAGGCATTTGATAGTTAAATCATTCATTCTTAATCCGTACACACTTTCTTTCAGATCTGTCAAGCAATTGTCTATGAATAGGTTGAACAGCACTGGCGATGCTACACATCCCTGTCTAACACCTTTTTCGACGTTAAACCAGTCTGTGTACGCTCCGTTTATTCTGACAAAAGCACTGGAACCCTCATAGAGTGATTTCAGTGCTCGTATCAAACTGCCGCCCACCCCATACATAGACAATGTTGACCACAATTCATTCCTCACCACTCTGTCAGAGGCCTTTTCCAAGTCTACGAATGCGCAATAGACCTTTTGGTGTTTCGCCAAACATTTTTCGGCTATGCTTCGTAAAGAAAAGACCTGATTCATGCATCCCATTCCTCTCCTGAAACCCGCTTGTACATCCCACATTTTCTTATCAGTTTCATTCGTCACTCTTGTAATCAGTACCTTTGCATACAATTTTCCGACGACGCTGAGTAAGCTGACGCCGCGGTAGTTTTTGCAGTCTTGCTGTGATCCCTTTCCTTTGTATAGCGGCGAAATAAATGAAATAAATTTATAATATATAATTTATTAAATAAATCAATTAGTTCCCATTCTAGGCCTTGCGTGCTTACCATCTTCGACCGCATCATCACTTACCAACAGGTGAGATAGTGGTCAAACGCTAGCCTATAAGATATTAAAAAAAAAAAAATTACACAAAAAATATATAAACTATATCAATTGTAGCTGCTTGAATGCTTGCATCGTTAAAATCTAAAATGAATCAAATAATCGAAATAAAGATTACATCACCTCTCGTAAAATCGCTACCGCCTATACCTTACCACCCTTTATTATTTGCGTCTTTCCGTAAGACTGTGGGTTTGCTACAGCAACAGGAGTTTAATTGAACGCATTTCTTTGTTTACAGTGCTCGCATATTTTTGTCTTCGACTTCGATTTGTTTAGCTGCTTTACTCAGTAAAAGTGTTTACATATAACTAAAAATTTTTTTAGTTAAAATTAATTATAATTAGTACTTTACAAGGAGCGCAGGGCAAGTTTATATCCTACTTCCTACTAATATTATACAGGCGAAAGTTTGTGAGTGTGTAAGTACGTTTGTGAGTGTGTAAGTACGTTTGTGAGTGTGTAAGTACGTTTGTGAGTGTGTAAGTACGTTTGTGAGTGTGTAAGTACGTTTGTGAGTGTGTAAGTACGTTTGTTACTTCTTCACGCTAAAACTACTGAACCGATTGAGCTGAAATTTGATATGTAGATAGCCTAGACCCTGGAATAACACATAGTAACACAGAATACAACACTTTTTATCCCGATATTCCCACGGGAACGATGTCTACGCAGGTAAAACCGCGGGGCACAACTAGTAATCTGATAACGCCCAATGCGATAGTAAGGCACTGTCTAGTGTCTGCCTGGTTACCAACAGCCCTCAAGTTAGAAAATATGTGTTTGAGTTACTTTTATATCACATTAAACATTCCTACTGATATTTTCGACTTCTCAACCGAATTCCTACAAAAGAAGGAGGTTATCAATTAAAATAAATAAATAAATAAAAAGTTTATTTTCTCTCACATAAGGTTCTTAAATTGTATCAATTCATCTCAATGCTTTTTTTTTGTATGTTTTTATGCGATTACTCCGTCAATTGTCCGTACTGATAATAACGTTTAAAAAACTAAAAAAGAACCGACTTCAATGCCGCGTTATTAGTTTTCAGTACCAATTTTGAGGTGTTTATCTCCATATCTCTGGAGATACTAATCAGACCTCGATAAAATTAACATGGTACCACACTTGGGATATATCCTTTCCAACAAAAAAATAATAATCAAAATCGGTTCATAAACGACGAAGTTATCTGCGAACAAACATAAAAACAAATAAAAAAAATATATACGGTCGAATTGAGAAACCTTCGTTTTTGAAGTCGGTTAAAAATGACTAGCATGGCATTTGAAGTCGGGTTTTTTTCGTTTTGTAAACGATCTTAAATTATTTGACGAAATTGCTAAAAACTATAAAAAAACAATTATGTATTTAACTATCCCAACACGTGAACTATACGTCGGAAAATGCCATCAATATTCTATATGAAAGAAATTCTCTGCACATTTTCAAACTAAATCTAATATAATCTGAACACTTTACATATTTTCCTATATTGTGACATTAAAAAGCGATTAAACAAAAAAAGAGCTATAAAAAGCTTGTTACGTACATGAATGTTTAATTATTTTTATAGCAAAAAAGTCATTAATTTGGTACAAATAAAGATGGTATTACGACTGACATCCTCCTCGTCGATGCATGGTAAAAGGGAGCTGTAGGAATCGAGAATGGTTCAGTACAATGTTTATTTAGGTTCTATTTTAATTTAAGCATACTCTGACTCTCAAGGGTTGTGTGCTGCTGGAACACCGTAAGGATAAGGCAGTACATTTTCTCCTTTATGGTGGTAAGCTACTTTTTGGTAGCAAGTTAGGCGGAACATTGATAGAATATAATAAAAAAATTGTGTTTATTTTCCCGTCACAAAAGTAAAGCTTACTTATTATTTAAGAGGGAACGCAGGGTGCACTTTTCCATACAAATGTATTCCCCCGTTTCCTTCCTGGAATACTCTTCTAGAGCAAATTTTGTTTCTACAAAAAATCAAGGTCTGCTGTAGCTACGCCTCTATAATTTGCTTTTTTTGACAGGGGCGTAGCTACAGCAGACCTTGATTTTTTGTAGAAACAAATTTCTCTCTTTAGAATCATTTTCCAGGGAGGAAACGGGGGACTACATTTATATGGAAAAGTACACCCTGTGTTCCTTCTTAATACAGGATAATAAAAGTAGATGGACAATAGATATTTATTTATACTACTTTGTGAGCGCTGGCGCCTAATGTAATGTTTTTTACAAAAACCTGTATTACAGGTCGCCAGATTTTTGCTCCTATCATCTGTGGTGGGTACCATATATAGGTAATTATCTCAAGTGTAATCCGAAATACAGGAAGCTATTATTTCAAAACTCCACCGTGGCTTAGAAAATGGCTTTGTTTAGTTTGCTACAGCTACTTCAGCTAACTATATATAGGCTAGCGTTTGACCCCTATTGCAATTTTACGCCAAGGGGCCGCCGTCATTTTAGAATTAAACTTTGAAGTGAAATCACTCAAACAAGTTGTTAATACAATTATAGCACCACTATTCA
This sequence comes from Cabera pusaria, assembly GCA_954871355.1. Classification (NCBI taxonomy): domain Eukaryota; kingdom Metazoa; phylum Arthropoda; class Insecta; order Lepidoptera; family Geometridae; genus Cabera; species Cabera pusaria. The sequence continues at coordinate 3,624,423 of OX940910.1, forward strand.
CCTTTATCGTCACTAACTATACTTACTCAAAGCGACCGGACGTAGCTCAGAGCGACATAAAACGATCCAGAATTAACACTCAACTCCCACGGAACCCTAAAAGTAAAATTTTACGATTCTTTTACTGCCCATGAAAGTAAAGTAGACATTTTTTTTTCATGCGACATTTAACAATTACTCTGCTTAATGATTTAGTGTTCCTGCGTTGTTCTTGGATGTGAATAGGCAGATTATATTCAGGGTCCGATTTTAACCCCCGACGCAAAAAGAAGGGGAGCGTTAGCAGTTTGACGTGTGTATCTGTTTATGTGTGTGTCTGTCTGTGGCATCGTAGTGCCCAAACGGCTGAACCGATTTTGATTTAGTTTTTTTCTGTTTGATTAGATGTGTCTTAATCGAAAGTGCTCTTAGCTTTGATTCATCTATTCGGCCGTTTTAAGACTGAGCTTTTTTTAAATGACGACGCTTAGATTTTTAGGTCTCCGTACCCAAAGCGTAAAACGAGACCCTATTACTAAGACTACGATGTCCGTCTGTCTGTCTGTCAGTCTGTCCGCCTGACTCCAGGCTGTATCTCATGAACGGTAATAGTTAAGACGGTTAAAATTTTCACAAATAATGTATTTCTGTTGCCGCTATAACAACAAATGCTAAAAACAGAATAAAGTTAAAAATTATAAGGGGTACCCATAGAAGAACCGTGTTTTTTTCGGCATTTCAATATAACGCCGTCTATGAACGCTTAGGCAAACGTCCATAGATGGCGTTATATTCAAATGCCGATCCCTAACAACTTTGTGTTAACTTTTACTTTCTAACGTATCTACGTTAGCCGTTAGATGGCGTTATAAGAAATAAGTACGCGGCTCACAGCTCTGTTTTGATAAAATGTTTATTAATTATTATTTTTTGCTGGAGAAAATGATAGTGGCATTTTTGCTCGATCTTATAAAATACTGTAGTGTGGTACGGAACTTCACGAGTGCGAGTCCGACTTGCACTTGGTCAGTTTATTACTTTTACTCATCCAGTCTTTCCCTACACTTTGTACTAGATCATCAGCCCCCCGTTTATTAGGTCTTCCAACTTTCCTTCTACTTACCTGAAATTGGCCCCTTTCATGTTCAGCGTAGTTTGGGACGCCCTGTGACCAGATGGAGCGACGATATACGCAGAGTAGCTGGTAGTGACTGGAGGAGAAGAGCTGAAGACAGAGCTCAGTGGCGTGCGTTAGGAGAAGCCTATGTCCAGCAGTGGACTGATGTAAGCTGATAATGATGATGATTAAATAGTTAAATAACACCTTTAAATAGTTAAATAGATAAATATAAACGTCAACGTCTTAACTATTCTGTCAGTAACTGCTGGTTTTTCACTAATATCCGGACCGGATAACATTATGTTAAATTATCCGGATAAGCCTGGGTAAGTAAAACCCCTGATTTATAACCGCCGAGTGGTTTTTAGGTATATTAAGGGCTTGGATCTTTTGAGTTATGAGCTTTTTGTATAATAAACAAAAAAAAAACTTACTACCACCGTCCAATGTTTATTTTATAATCTTAAGTCCATCCAAAGGTTGTCTGGAAGAAATCGCTTCGGCGATAAGACGCCCATTGTATTTTAGTTTCCAGTACCCTTTCCAGGTGGTCCCATTTCAATTTTAACAAAATCGGTCGCGCCGTGTTTAATATATCAACATTTGTATTACGATGCATTTGTATACTTCGATGACATGATACTGGCTACTTTCACTAGCGCGACGTTTGAAGTCGGTTCTTTTAGTTTTTAAACGATCTTACATTATTGTAATTGGTGTCAATAAAGAGTATTTGTATTGTTTTTGATTTGTTGTTTGCTTTCGTTTGCACGTGTCAATTTACGTCTCCGTGTCCTTCATTCTACGGGAAAATCGCAAAGGCAACGCCTCCGGTGTTGCAGCGACGGTTACCACTTACCATCACGCGAGCCCTCAGCTTGTTTGTCACCAATTTGTAATTTTAAAAAAAAACATTCATTGCCAATACGTATGATGAATGTGGAAGCTAAACGTCTTGTGTAGTAGATCATCTGGTTATATCGGATGGAAGAAAGGGTATGGCGGATTTAATTAGGGTGGCATACTCACCGTAATGTAAAAAAATGCCGTTACTTACTAATCCAGAAAGTTTTTGGTGTAACTTACCTGAAACAAAAAGAAAATATTTTTTTTATAGATTGCAATAATCTTCTTTTATATTTATTAATATAGGACGGGAGGTACGCCACATTTGTTTTTAAAGAGTTCGATGCCAGCATTGCTGACGTCACCGTCTTCGGTCGTCATAGTAGTGCCGATCACCTATAGTGGAAGACTTGAAATAAAAGTCTTCTGTTCAAATATCAAGTAAATTTATGTGGTTACAACATAAACATTACAAGTACACAGCGATATCGAGAGCTCCGCTCTGCTCGACGGTCCGAGCTCGAATGATTTATGGAGTAGTCTGGGTATGCACATACACCTTTCTGGTGCAGGGATAGGGGGTCAGGGCGTTGCCCTCTTCCCCTGACTTCTTCTCCACCCATAACAATGGGCGTGTCTTTTTCTTTGCCTTGAGCGGAATCCGGGAGGGATGTCCGCGGTGACCGTTAGTTGCCGGCGCGATCAAGCCGCGCCAGGTTGATCCCCGTTCGGGGAAGCCCAGCCACGGCAGCGGCCTCCGGCGGGTCCCTCCTTTCATCGTCAGAAGCATTGGGAGTTGTGTCCTCTGATTTATGGAGCTTCGGGCGGCTGTATTTATACCAACTTCAGGTCGTTGAGTTTACATTTTAAATGCTTTTACGCTTATAATGTTTCTATGAGCCTAAAGCTTAATTATAAATCACAAAATGAATTTAGAAATAATAATAGAGTGATTTTGGTAATAAATAATGAAGTATGCAAATTAAATATTTCAACAATCTTAAATGAATTCAATCAACTTGAAATCCTCAAATAGACATTCTAGTTATTAATTTAGCGTTTAATGATGAATTATTATTTATTGGAAGTGAATTAGAGCGTTCGCGCCGACATATACAATACGTATAACAAGATTAGAAATATATTTTTATGTACGCATTTAAAGTGTGGACTACCTACCTAACCATAATAAATAAATATTATGTTTCTTGAAGTTAATATTTTTGTACATTGTTACACACAACCCAAAATTTAATCTTACCCACGGATTCGAAAACATGTCCAGGTGCTCTGCCAATTAGGCCACGGTGCGATACTATCAATACGTCGAAATTAATGGATTACATTTTTAAAACTATTATGCATTGGTGGCGCCATCTATGATCAAATTTTCGAAGTTACTCATTCGGAAAAAATCATTACAGTCCCGTCGGTACGATTCATTTTTGGATTGTGTGTAACAATGTAAAATAAATAAGCTATTACATAAGTACAAAAAGTATTTACGAGTAACACCATAGTTACACCGCTATGTACGTTTATTAAAATCCTTATCATCCAAAATTGTCTGGAATAGATTGCTCTCAACAATAAGACCGACCGTGTTACACTTATTATGTAAGTTTAATTGTTTTTATTGTTTCTTTATGGTGTTCAATAACGAGTTTTCTATTTCTATTCTAATAATCATAAGTCAAATTGTTATCAGTACTACAACTTCAACTTATTCTATACTAGTTCGTCCGGGACGATACCACCGCTTACTCAGTTATTAAGCCGTGGAATAGAAATGTTTGCCCGTTTAAAGAAGTAACCATCAAATAAAGGGCATTTGATACTCATATTTAGATATCTCAAGGAATCACATTTTGTGGGCTACAGCAGTGAGTATGTGAGTTATTCTTAGTATGTCTGTCACTCCTTCACGCTAAAACAGCTAAACATGAAAATTTGTAACATAAATAGCTCTGAATTAGCACTTAGGCTACATTTACATTGCAAACCCGCAAATTTGACCGTGGGTTTATAGTTGACTTAATGTTGATCCATTCTCTGCGAATTTTAAGGTTTTCAAAATGCTACTACAGAAAAATATTTCATGGCACACATACAAGCTAAATAATCATAGTAATAAACTTACAAAACTACTGATTATTTTAATTATCTCTGCCACATCACTAACATAACCCACATGTCTATGGAGTAAGCCATCAAAATACAATGTTAGTACAAATACTTGCAATCGATCAACATTTAATTTGGCATGGCAACACTGGCCGTCACGTTAAACTCCAGTTTACGACATGGGAACATTCAGTCCCATTCAACAGTTACTGGGTAGCGACGGATTGAAATAGTATTTGTGTTGTATAGTATTGGTGTTGCTATGCTGATATTATTTAAATTAGATTGAATCTCTTTAAATATTTTAATGAGAGATTTTTATTTTTTTCGAGCCAACGTCAATCGCAGTATGCATGTCGCAGCCAACTAGCTTAATTAGCCGTTCAATCAACAGCCTAACCTCTTTACTAAACAGCGCCGTTCAACTAGCAGCCTGAATGATATTCAGCCATTTGAAGGTCTTCTTCTGTACCTTCATTTAAACGCCATAGCGTCGGTCATGGTGAAGTAATATAATTTTACATACACGCGTCGCAAAATTAATAAAATATTTGCAGTGTAACCACAGATTAGTTCAGAGTTACTCCGAAAATATTAATAAAAGTTTTGCTTTTCTGTAGATCCCAAAAAAAACTATTCATAATAAAATCAAAATCGGTTCATCCGGTTGAGTGCTAAGATGGTACAGACAGACACACAGATACACACGTTAAACGTATAAACCCGTTTTTCGTTACGTTAAGGTTACGGCGGCAGTTGTTCTCCTTGGTGGTAAGCAATTTTTCAACCGACTTCCAAAAATAAGGAGGTTCTCAATTCGTCTGTATGTTTTTTTTTGTGTGTGTATGTTACGTGATTACTCCGTCAATTGTGTACCGGTCCGAATGATTCTTTTTGTAATCGGTAGGGTACGTTTTCGAGGTGGTCCCATTGTAATTTCATCGAGATGTGATAAGTATCTCCAGAGACATGACGATAAACGTCTCAAACTCAAGAATCAAATAATCAATCAAGAATCAAGAACTGCTACTGAAGTTGACTCGCAGGGCATTGAAGTCGGTTGTTTTAGTTAAACTATCTTAATTATTGGTAGATTTAATGATCCCACTACCTCTGTACGAAAACCCATGATTCATGAATGCACATAAACTTTCATTGGTATATAGCTAGGATTAGAACCAACGACCGTCGGGTCAGAATCAGGGTAACTATCCTTTACGCCAAAGGGCCGTCCAATATCACTACGTAAGTATTATAAAACAAAGTCCAACACTGCGTCTGTCTGTCTGTTCACAATAATCTCAATAGCTACTGAACGGATTATCATGCGGTTTTTACCAATAGCCAGAGCGTTTATGAGGAAGGTTTAGGTGCATAATTCGTTAAGGTTTTGTGTAAATTGGTTGTATTATGACGATGATTGTTAAATATGTTAAAATTTTATATTCGATGCAACTAACTGATACAAATTTTGTAGGCATATATGTTCTACCCGTGCGAAGCCGGGGCGGGCTGCTAGTGTAATATAAGATCCTTCCCTCTATCAAAGGCAACAACTTGCATACTTATGACACTACACCGGACATGGGTGGTCGTAACTTAGCCGTAACTTGGGCGATATCAACTAGACTACTCAATAGTATCCTGAGCTTTAGTCTGAGCTAAGCTGAGCCTGTCTTTGATTTAGAGTTGGCATTTACAGCTGATTTTTCGCGGCAGTTGAATAGTTTAAAAAATATGTAAATCTAAATATAAAATAATATCAAGAAAGTTAATTTTTTTTAGGATTAAATCGAAAACCTTAAAATAAATACCCTCAGTAACTGTCCCAGGGAAATTTATCAAAATCAAGTAACACGATAAAGAAAACACAGTCAAACCTATTGTATTCATTATCAAAGTGTTTTTTTGTTATGATGATGTATGGGATGAAATTCTGAAATTTCTTTCAAGGAATTTATTTTAATTTTACTTTATTTTTCTGATCGATAAGACTTGTTTGTACGCTCAATGTTATCTCTTAAGTCGAATACCCTAACTTGCCATTTTATGGAATTAACTTGGTTTTCACGCCTTTTAAGCCGGCTGCTATAGCTTAGGACACACGACATAATATATCCTAATAATATATGTATATAATATATCATATTTTTGATCATTTTAACCAACAATCAAGATAGTGGTAAAAAAACAATAATAGGACCTTACTCAAAGACGACAAGAATACTATCAGACCTACCTACCTCCAAATACCCTCACTATCGACCTCGAATTATAAATCGACATCTACCCAATCAAACCATATCATCTACAGCAACACCGCTCATACATAATGCATTACTACCATCCAATCATACATCCAACCCGTAGAATCCGATTATTCCAATCGTCTCTCCATTAGTCTATAAGCCGGCCAAAATTATACCAATAACGTTAGCCTACGCAAATTAATATTAACCCTAAGTGGCGGCCGTAATAACACCGTGCATCTAAAGCGTTTGATACACGGGCAGTTCTGCCTTACGTTGGTTCGTAAGATAGAACTTTAGCCTACGCTAATTATTATTAACCCTAAATGGCGGCCGTAATAACATCATGCATCTTAAGCGTTTGACACACGGGCAGTTCTACCTTACGTTGGTTCGTGAAATCCTGAGCTAGAACTGTCTTTTAATTACAACTGTCTATAATAAGGCAATAACGTCAGCCTACGCGAATTATTACATATTAACTTTAAGTGGCGGCCGTAATAACATCGTGTATATATATAAAGATGTTGATACGCAGACGGTTCTATCTGCTCTCTCTATTATCACTTTACATCAGCAGCCCAGACAAAATACATTTCTGTAAGTATTTTCGCAACACGCAACTTCAAAATGTATGGGAAATATATTTAATTGTCCACCACAAATGTCTTTGCCTAAATCCATAACTTTTAAAATTGCGTTTCGCGTGAAAGTAAAAGTATAAAGGTGAATCAATGTATTGTTTGTTTTGTTTTTTTGTAAATTGATTTACACTTAGCTCCACACAGGTCATATAAAGTGATATAAAAGTATGATTATGTAAGTATGACTTATGATACATACACCCTAGTTTGCCCTCGTATAATAAAACAGTTAAGGCTAAACTGACTAACTGTGACCTGTCCGTGTGTATCGAACCTTACTGTCACAGTGTCGGCATAACTGGGACGGTATTGCTTATCTCGGCAACTATCTCGGTGAATTCCGCACGGCTGGCGTTACTCTTGCACGTATTTTACAGGATTTGTGATGCGAAGCTAATAATAACCTACAAACGGTATGATAGCACTATATTTTAGTACGTGGAGCCAAATGCTTATGATTTCCTTGCAGCATTTTGCACTTCGACTTACATTTTTTTTTTTTTTTTGCCAATTTCTTTGCAAAAACCTATAGTGTTTCTAAATAAATATATCACCACGTTTAGCTTTCATTTCTATTTTGTAATCGTCCGTGATCTATAGTATGATCCGCAATAAAAGACTTTTAGCCTCTCTTATCTTGCCTGATTCTAATTAAAAATACATTAGCTAAAGCATAAATACGAGTAAATGATTATTCAATAATCGCAGGTCGAACGCGATATCTGCAACTCCTGTGCACATACATAGTTGAATAGAACTTGAGTAATTCTCTACGCTCTAATAGTCGAGTCTTTAGTTCTATTATTAACATGTATAAATCAGAAATAACAAGTTTCCGTGTTCAAAAATAAAACAAAGTAAATCCTAAGCCCTGCATCCCAGTTTGTATCAAAACGGGACAAGCGTCGATAAATTGGGATAACCGGGTCAGTTGCCTTGCCGGCCGATCCGGAACACGTAGCATCGTATCCCTTTGTGTGACGCCGCTACGTACGCTACGCTGTAGCGCTCGTAGCGGCTACGAGATGGTAATTTACATTTCTGTGTTATTGTGAAGCGAGGGAATATTTTAGATTTTAGCGTGATATTCGGACACGAATATTGTGTGTAAAAATGTAAAACTATTACATTTTATTTTACTCATACTTGTACTCAGCTTTGAATTGCAGCTGTGATATTACTTGTAGTTATAATTACAGTGGGTAATCACATATAATTAATTATGCGAGCGACTTCCTTCTTGGGATTATATTATATTGTGTCCGTTTTCTGATTGTTATAGCACAGATTATATAATAGTTACTTCGTAAGTTATAGTTTCACATAGATATCGCTCAGCGAGCAATGATGGAGAGAGCTATGCTCGGTGTTTCTCTGCGGGATCGAATCCGGAACGAAGTAATTCACCAGAGAACTAAAGTGGTCGATATAGCTCAGCGGATTAACAAACTGAAGTGGCAGTGGGCTGGTCATATCTGCCGTAGGACCGATAACCATTGGGGCACACTGGTTCTAGAGTGGAGATCGCGAATCGGCTAAAGTAGCGTAGGACGCCCTATGACTAGGTGGAGCAACGACATTTGCAAAGCGGTGGGCAGTGACTGGAAACAAAGAGCCGCAAAGATCGGGCTCAGTGGCGTGTCTTGGGGGAGGCATATGTCTAGCAGTGGACTGATACCGGCTGATAATGATGATGATGATGATATCTGATATCTGACATATAACACCATATAAGAGTCATAGTTTATCTGGCAGTTAAGTTCCGCATATCAGGGACTTTATCAGTAACGAGTGAAACTGACCCTTAACTATAACTAATCTTAATTAAATCCATTCCATGTAGATATCCAAACAGTCTTACCTAATGTACCTACAGTAACTACACACGATCTTGCAGACCCAATCTAACCCTCTGCCGTCCACTATGATATCAGGCGCTCAAGTGACACCCATTGTTCAGTTAGGTCAGATAACGATGAAGTAACCTGAATGGCGTAGCTAGGTGTTCTAGCTAGGTGTTGGGTTTATCTCAGCACGATAGTGTGCATAGGTAATAACTACTGTTAAGTTCTATGTTACTTTGTAGGATATGCAAAATTACAGCTTACCAAATTTTGTATACCGGCTGTATCTGTAATAGGTAGACGTTATCGCTAACCATCAGGCGAGCACTATGCTTGACTTGTTACCTTATATCAAAATAAAAAAAAACATAAATAACGATGAATAGGCTGTACAAGTAGGAATAAGCTCCTTGTTATCCCAAAAGTCCCCGAAACTTCGAATAAGAAAAACTCCTAAGACTTCTTAAAAAGTATAAAAACATTACGTTAACAAGATTTAAGAGGAAATACTCATTTCAGGCGAACCTTTAATTAGACGGTAGGTGTGGGCGGCACGCATCAAAGGGCAGCTTTTCGTTTGACGTTTCAATTGACTTTCGATTCCGTCGTAATCAAAGAACCAATGGCTATACGTATAACTCTTTTCGAAAACTTGAAACGAAATTGACCTGTTTTTGAAAAATCTTTTCAGTTTTGTGATACGATCACATCACACACCGTGCTGCTTTAAGTCTTTTAACAGTTTTAACATTATTATTTCTGCCTTTCGCTATAAAGACATATAGAGAGGGAGAAAGAAATAGGTGCAGGAAGGTTACACCCTCTACAGTCAATGAAGTTAAAAACGTTTTAGAACTTCTTGGATACTTGACAATTTTTTCTGATATTTTATTCCATTAACGTTTGTCGCTTCTAGACAAGCCTGATTATATCTATGAGTTCTATGACTAACATCGTCTATAACTATCGTATAAATTCGCGGCCAAGTGCATCATGTCTCTACCTAATATAGGAAAGATAAAAGAAGAAAGCGTCTTTTATTAGTTCATGCAGTTTATTCGAACTACAAACAAGACGTATTAAAAAAATGTCCAATGTCTGTTTACTGGCGACTATTTTACCACATAGCAAATAGGTAATATTGATAATGAAAACCTAAAGCAAAAAAACAATTGTTTTCTATTTTGTCGTCCGACTTAAATAAAAAATCGTGTCGTACACTACAAAAGCATTTCTTTTCAACTTCACCGAGAAGTTGTTGATATTTCTCCCTCGACTTTTACTTGTTGTGCTTAATTTTTTCCGGCTAATAGATTTTAATGGTTGTTCCCCAGCCGAGATAAGCTGTTGAATTCTGAACATAATAAGGCTTCCGTCTCTATTTTTTTGTTTATTTTTAGCTTTTCTCGTGTTGAAGTAGGTTAAGTTCTCATACGATACTGGATATCACTGCGCAAAATTTTGATTTGAGATGTTTAGTCCTGAAAAAGTCACATGATACAAACAAAAATATGTAATATTCACATTGGACTGTATTTTTTTCATTAGGGACCTTAGGAAGAAAGAAGAACAAAGAAAAATCGTTTATTTGGGAAAAACTCACATGATAAACTTTACTAAGTATTATAATAATGTAAAACATAAAAATAACAAGAACATAAAACAGATAAAAGTGATAATAACCGGCCAAGTACGTGTCGTGCCACGCGCAGTGTAGGGTTCCGTAGTAGCCTGTTATTCAATGCAAGTCTTTACCCGTTATAAACAAGCGACTATGTACTCCGTCTTTGTCACTTAAGGATTAATTCTAAGGATTTTGTATTTGGTACAAAATTATACAACACCCAAGTTCAACGACTATTACTGCTAAACTAATAAAGTTATCTTAACCGCCATAGTTTTCCTTTAAAGTTCATAAAATGCGCTATTATCACGATTTTTTCCAGATTTTTCAAGCCAGCAGTTTAGCTTTTAGAGGGGGGGGGGGACACCCTACTGGAACAAAAATTTGCACTTTAAAGTTCAATATTTCGTAAATGGAGCATTCAATCGAAAAATGGTATTAGCAACCCTAAGTCATTTTAAAAGACCTATTCAACGGCGTAATTTATAAACATACAGGCGTAAATTATAAAATTACAGCTTTCTAGTATTAACGGTCTCTTAGCAAAACCTCGGACAGACAGACAGACAAACATACGGACATGACGAAACTATAAGGGTTCCTTGTCAGGCCTACGGACCCTAAAAATGAGGTGAGGTGCCAAAAAGGCTTAACTCAGCACATATGTCTGGGGTTACACACCTAGACGCTGGTTTTCAGCTAAGCCTGCGGGTGATAGACTAGCGCGAAAATATATATTTTTTTTTTAATTAAATTTAAATATTATATATAATGTAATATAATAAATATACAATACATATTGGTAAATTATTATGCATACAATATAAATACAGTTTTAAACAATATTAATTTCCTAACTAATTACAAAAGAAAGAAAAAGAAAAAATAAATACATATGAATGCTGGATACAAATTATACTTTAAACTCTCGTCATTAATTAACCAATATGAAATATATTATTTTTTAGTTTGCAAGAGTATACTTTCTGTTGGTCCCATTATACCTTCATCGAGACCTAAGCAGTATCTCCAGATATATGGAAGAAATGGAGATAAACACCTCAAACTTGATATTGAAAATTAATAGTGCAGCTTTGAAAGTCAGTTAAAAATGAGTGGCGCGGGTTTCAAACGTCCATGTTCAGAATGTCCTATTCGCATATAATAACAAAATGTTCAGAGTGGTGAGTATCCCTGTGATAGTACAGGATTATTTTAACACAGAGGTCCAAAATGAATTGGACACTGTGTCAAAAATAGACTCTTATAATATCCAACTAAAAACAACACAAAGGCAGGCGATCTATGAAATTTAAATGGGACCACCTGGGAAGTAAGGAAACCCTTTCAAACAAAAAAGAATTAACAAATTGGTTCAGGCGTCTTCGAGTAATCGGTGAACATACAAAGAAAGAAGATTCCAACGAATTCAGAACGTCCTTTTTTGTGAAGTCGGAAAAAAAAGTATTCAAGTCCTTTAAGTCTACAAAAAAGCCTAAAATCACATCATAAAACAATCTTGATATAGTCAACGCGGTCATCCTAAACCGGATAAATCCGTTACTAACCGATAAGACCGCACAATCGCCGCATCAACATCGCATTAAGATCGATTCGAGACGATTTAACCAGGCATTACCCCTATAAATATATCCATCCCTGTTTAATCTTGAACTGAAGATATTAGGGATAGGCTAGACGAACGAGCTTTCGCGTGGGAAAGAAACATTTTTGACCACATATTTGCCATCTGTACGTGTTCTAATATACTCTCTCATAAAAAGCGGCAATAGCGTAATGGTAAAGCCGTCGGTCTGACGATCTAGAGGTCGTGAGAACGATCCCCACTCATTGCACTATTGACGTGAACCCACTCCAGACACAAGCATATTTAGCTAAGTTGGAGGTGTTAACAAGACTGCTAGTAATGTGCAACACACATTGCTAGTAAGCTTTATAAAAAAAAAAATACTCGGACCCACGGTCGTTCGCTATGATATTCGCGTCGATCGCCACTTAATTGACCACTTTTCTTATATTTTTGAGTGAAACTGAAATATCTTTCCTCGTAACCGCTTTACAGACACAGATTTATTTTTTTACGATTAAATTGCATAATTAATGAACAGGAAAATAGTAACAACCCAAAACGCCCCTTGGGGAAGATTTTTGTAATTAAAAAAATCGACCGATCCAAATATTTACTTTATTTATATAATAGAAGATATTGTTACTAAATACCCCAACCAAGGTGCACTACACAACGTAGCATTTTAGAAACTATAAATTCCTATTATATATCATCATAGTTAGTACGATGAAGTTTGAAGTAGTTTATTTCTACGCTATATTTTACCTATAATAGGGATAGCACTAAAGAAACATCAAACGAAACTTTCGCACGCGAAAGCTCGCGCGCCTCCAACTTCACTCGCCGACTAGATAAGTTTCACAGGAAACGGATGCACGGTGCTTTGGATAAGCAGTCACTCTGAGCGTTTAGCATCGTTTCGACGACGTTTACATCGTTTTGACGACGTGTTCGTCGTTCTGACAAACGCCGTCCTGTACACCTCAATATAAAGTAGAAGATAAGCCACTATGCTGAACGTTCATGTAGGTAGCTTTTATTATTAATGTGACATGGTTCTTCGCGATGGAAAAAATGTGCTTGCTACCTTATATCAACACCAATATTATAATAAATGCGAAAGTCAGTTTATTTGTTTGGGACTTCTTCACGATCAAACGGCTGGATCAATTTAGCTGAAATTTTGCACAGAGATAGCCAGTACTATGGATTAAGCTCTAGAATACTTATTAACGCGGGCGAAGTCGCGGGGCACAGCTAGTTATGACATAATGTTCGAGGACACCAAATCGGCACTCGACGGGCAGTGATAATTTGCGCTACATCTGTAAGACAAGTCAGTTTCACTTTTCGGAACCCGTCTTATATTTTTAAAGTAGCTGTGTGCCTTGAAAATTATGGCAAAAAGTATGCTATGTGGTAATCCGGGTTATAATCTGAGTTATCCGTGTGCCAAATTTCATTCAAATACGTTTGGCTGTTTTGTCGATCGATAAAATCGAATCGACATAATATGAATTAAAGCAAAGCCTTATCAAATAGCCATTTATAATTTTGTTATGTAAAACATGAGGCTTCTTTACTTTGAACTTTTCGAAATAGCGCAGGTTTTAAGAAATAGCGGCAGTTTTCGAAATGGCGGGTATCCTTGCGATGGTAAGCGCCATAGTGATTATAGAACCGCGAACATTTGTCAACACGATCGTTCTACTCTTCTAGTGTACAGTTTTAGCAAGAAAGAAAGACATTTTCTCAGATACCTTTAGATTTCATACAGATTGGCATTGTGTTGGCAAATTCTTAGCAAGCAATATCATTACCATTTCTTAAAGGCCTCGGAAAAAAAATCACCAAACAAATTGGTGTGTTTGTATGTATGCACATAGTGTAATTTCGCAAGTGATAAGTTCGAATAGTTGTTCACAGTTTAAAGAACCTTCAAAATATAACTAATGAAAGAATAGCAGACTCAAACGCTACGCACGGCCTTGTTTGGATAACACCAACAAAGATAATCCTCTGATTATCCTCAACGTCTCTACGTTGCATAACTTGCATACTAAACGCTTTCGCCTATTACTTGATACACCAGAAGTTAAACTCAAAGAAATTTTTTATTTAATTCCAGAGTAATGTTTACTCTGTAAACAGGATTGACAACTTAGGGTTGTCGCATCTGACAATCCGCTTCTGAAGGGCTTTGTTAATTTAGGTAAATATGTCCCTCGAGAAGGCAGGTGGGTAATCCGATTTATAAGTGTGTTTAGGGTTGGGTGTAATTTTGGATAGATTCTTTCTACTCGACTATTGTTGAAGGATAAAGAATTGCTTTAATACTGTGTACCGTTTTTTTACACCTTATTTGTGTGAATACTAGTTGTAGCTTATAACCGACTGTATAGCGCGATGCGACGCGACGATCTTAAATTATTTTATCTCAATTTCGTTTACAGTACTTAGGTAGGGGTACCTGTAGAAAAGTAACGCAATAATAAGAGGGAACGCGCGGTGAACTTTTCCATACAAATGTATTCCCCCGTTTCTAGAGTAAAATTTTTTTCTACAAAAAATCAAGGTCTACTGTAGCTACGCCCCTATCATTTGCCTTTTTTGACCAACCAATTGAAAATAGAAATATGACCCTTCAACAATTTTAAAGGAGATTAGAATGCTTATATTTCTTTTTGCAAACAGCAGACCTTGATTTTTGTAGAAACAAAATTTGCTCTAAAAGCATTTTTCAGGGAGGAAACGGGGGAATACATTTGTATGGAAAAGTGCAACCCGCGTTCTCTCTTAATAACTACAAAAAAGCGTTTCACGCCCGATATATTATACAATACAAAAATCAATCTTATATAAGCAATCTCATGAAAAGAAAACAGACTAATTTTATTCTGTTCTGTTCCCCTACCATGAATTGTCGATCGGTAACCTCTCGAATGAAACTCGACAGAACAATGGCGGCAGGACAATGGTCGATATATTATTCAGCGCCATCTAGAATCTAGTGTAACGGATAGCATACACAGTAAGACTAATATGTACATTTTAGCAGCAGTATATAAGGATATCAAATGTTAATGTACCTGTATATATTTGTGTTTAAGTAAATAAGATGTGTATAATTTCAAATCTTTGCACCACCGTTACCATTATTAATATCTTGCAATATCATTATTTAGTCTGTAGTCTGGCGCAAAAGTCACTTCAAGCGATAAGAGTTTGAATTACATGGAATACGTTTTATTTAATATACCAGCGTTTGACCACCGTCTGTCTCACCTAATGGTAATCTATGATGTGGTAGAAGATGGAGAACACGCTAGGCCTAGAATACTTTGATTCTTAAGGGCTGTGTGCTGCTGGAACACTAAGGTTATGGCGGCAGATTTTCTCCTTGATGGTGGTAGCTACTTTTTGGTAGTAAGTCAGAGGAACATTGATATAAATGCTCCTACCACCTGTTTAAATGTATTTTTAACCGACTTCAAAAAAAGGAGGAGGTTTCTCAATTCGACCGTATATATATATATATTTTTTAATGTTTGTTCGCGGATAACTTCGTCGTTTATGAACCGATTTCGATTATTCTTTTTTTGTTCGAAAGGAGATATTCCAAGTGTGGTACCATGGTAATTTTATCGAGGTATGATAAGTATCTCCAGAGATATTGAGATAAACATCTCAAAATTGGTACTGAAAATGAATAGCGCGGCATTGAAGTCGGTTGTTTTTTAGTTTTTAAACGATATTATAGAACCATTTGCTTATTTTATGATTGGCGTGCACATAAATCATTTAAGATACCTATCACATAAAGTATTTTAAATACCTACAAAAAGTATTTAAGACACATATTATCCGTTCATGGTTTCTTACTTATGGTAGGTAAGTATATTAAATAGCGAATTGTTTTAATTCAGAGGATTTATATAATCACCACCGATATTATCAAGATGTGAAAGTCAGTTTGTTTATTAAATAATGCCCGACCCAAATAATTTGTAACGCCAGGGTTACATAATGATCGATTAACTTCAGGTAAACACAATTTCGAGGAGCATTATTCCCTACCACGTGTTCTCGATCGTATCTCGCACAAGACAGAACAATATCGCGTGGACAATGCGACATCAACGACGAGGTCCGCCATCTTGATTATTTTTCGTAGTATACTACCGTCGTCGGTTATTTAAAATGGATTTCAAATTCATTCATGCGTTAATAATATATTTTCTTTTGTTATTGAATCCATTGTGTTATCATTGTGGATTTTTTTAAAAATAGTAAGTAGTGTTGGGTTTTGTTAGAGTGAAACTTTTATTAGACCGCCTCAAATGTTTTCGTCCATCGATCGCAAGTCGCCAACGTGCATGTCGCATTACAGCCGGTGCTGATTGCTGGTTATGATGATGTATGATGTAGTATGTTTTTTTTTGTGTGTTATATGTTATTGTATGGTATGTACGTATTTGTAACTATGTGTAATGTGTATTAAGCCGACGCCAGACACAAACAAATGTTTGACAAAGACTTTGTCACATACTTTGTCACATATTTGAGCACTTATTTGCGGTATCTGCCACACATACTTTGCAAACAACACTTTTTGCAGTTTCGAACTTTGAACGCTTTGATGTGCGCTCGAAAAACCGACACCAAATGGCAAAGTGCCAAACTTTGTTCAAACTTTGAGCAAACTTTGAACAAATACTCAAATACCCGTGCTTCACATGTGCTAAAATGTGTGTTCAAATAAGTGCCCAAATGTTTGAGCTATGTCTGGCGCCGGCTTCAGTAATATATCATGTTGATATTTATATTTTGAAAATATTGTTTTATATTATTAACTATTTATATTTTACATTTATTTATTGTACACCACCGTCTACTACTTCCTGCAATCCTGTCCATCCAAAGGTTGTCTGGAAGAACCTTAGTTATTATTTTGTCTGTACATTGTTTTCTTTTCTTGTTTTCTGTATGTTGGTATACAATAAAGAGTTTTTGTATTGTATTGTATTGTATTGTATGACATGTAAGTTTAGCTGTGATTAGCGGACGCTTCCGCAGCCATATTTATATACATTTTTTTTAAATTACTCGCAATGTGGGTTGCTCATTACTAGTAGTTTTGTTAACCCCTCCAACTAAGCTAAATATGCTTGTGTCTGGAGTGGGTTCACGTCAATAGTGCAATGGGTGTGGGGAACGAACTCAGGACCTCTCGATCGCCAGTCCGACACCTTATCCATTGGGCTATTGCCGCTTTATTGCTAATGTGTCATGTCAACTGCTGGCATAGTAGCTGGTTACCATAGCTACACATAAACAAAAAGTTTTACTTGCTTCGTCGTTTCATAAAACCCCACTTTTTTTTAAATATTGATTGACTAGCGTTAGACCACTATCTCGCCTGGTAGTAAGCGATGATGCGTTCAAATATGGTGAACACGACAACCCTAGAATGGTCTGACTCTCAAAGACTGTGTGCTGCCGGAAAATTATAATAATAAATAAATATAGTAACATCTTCGGCTCTTTGTTTCCAGTCACTGACCACCCCTTTGCGAATGTCGTCGCTCCACCTGGTCACTGGGCGTCCTACGCTACGTTTGCCGATTCGCGGTCTCCACTCTAGAACCAGTCTGCCCCAACGGTTATCAGTCCTGCGACAGATATGACCAGCCCATTGCCACTTCAGTTTGCTAATCCGCTAAGCCTTGACGACCACTTTAGTTCACTGGCAAATTATTTCGTTCCGGATTCGATCGCGCAGAGAAATACCGAGCATAGCTCTCTCCATAGCTCGCTGAGGGATTTTAAATTGGTGGACTAGTCGAACCGTGAGTGTCCACGTCTCGGCTCCGTATGTCATGACAGGTAGGACTCATCGGGCTCAGTGGCGTGTCTTGGGGGAGGCCTACGTCCAGCAGTGGACTGATACCGGCTGATGATGATGATGATGATGAGATGATGATGATGATGATGCTAGTGAACATCGATACAATATGCTCCTACCAGCTGTAGACGAACACCCGTGCTAAGATTTGAACCGGCAATCCCTCGCTTAGAAGTTAAGCCATCTATTCTTTACAATAAGATCGTTTCAAAAACTAAAAGAACCGACTTCAAATGCCGCGCTATTAATTTTCAGTACCAAGTTTGAGGTGTTTGTCTCTATATCTCTGGAGATACTTATCAGATCTCGATAAAATTACTATGGTACCACTCTTGGGATATCTCCTTTCCAACCAAAAAATAATCATCAAAATCGTTTCATAATCGGCGAAGTTATCCGCGAACACACATAAACAAAATATATATATAAAGACATCATATCGGTTAACAACGGTGCTCTCAAGATATTACTTACAATATGGCTATAACGAAATCGAATTTTACTTACCTAGTCCTACGCTACAGCAGACTGACATTAAAACACAATATAATAACTAACTTTAAACTTTTACAATACAGTTTATAACTCAGTTAAAACAGCTTCGAAAGCCCCAATAACTTTTAAGTTTCAAACTTGTATTACTATTGCAACTCGATCCTATTTGTACCTCGATCGGAATCGAGTTATGATCGAGTGGGATCGCACAATGAATAGTAACGTATTGTTCTGCAGTCCATTAAATAACATAGTTACCTACACAACAACACAAACATCTAATGTGTTCCGGCGGCTATCCTTGGGAGCCAGTTCCCATTCTAGGCCTAGCGTGCTACGATCCTTTACCGCATCATCAATTACCAACAGGTGAAATAGTGGTCAAACGCTAGCCTATAGGATATCAAAACTTACGCCTTACCATTTTAACTGTCAACAGGTACGTACCCTACGTATGTATGTATGTTATGTACGTGGGTATGTTTCTTTAACTGTGAAATCAAACAGTTATTTATCAATGTAGTTATCAAAACTTAGCAACCTTTTCTTACCGATACCAGAGTTCCCAGTAGAGTACTGGGAACAAATTCGAACAAATGCAATTGTAAGACAAGTCTCGTAATGAGTTGCGTTCAAATGAAATTAGTTGGCTTAGCACGTGCGAGCAACAGATGGACTTCGCAATTTCTATTTTTTTATAAATTTGTGCACACAGATACAGAAAAATATTTAATAATAAAACAATAACTGAATTGATAAATATATTATGTTGCACGGCATAGGTTGTCTGGAAACGACAGCTACTAGCGATAACGCCACCCATTTTATTTTTATACTAAAACATATCACGGTTGAATAACAGACGAAGCGGTGGCTTACCGCAAAGCTTTGAGTGACTCAGTTTCTGTTATAGACATACGTCATCGCTTACCATCAGGCAAACGTCTTCCTTGCCTTGTTAGCAAAACTAATTCGTAAACTCATCAAATTAACAACTCACGAGGAAAAGTCCCCCTATTAGTAGGGGTAGGGGTAGTACACACAAAGCAATATCCTCAACTGAACCACCAATAGACAATAAGACACTATGTTCGAACAAATCTAATTACACGACATACAACGCTCGCATTGTATCGATAGCGTCGAGCAGCAGTCGACGCGAGCAACAGATGGTTACTGTTATGTCGTTAGCGGTAATTGTGTTCTGCAAATGTGATAGAATCGAATAGACACGTATCTGGGAAGTGGGTGCTTCGTTTTGCGAGTTTTTTTTAAATACATTGATTGCTAATATATGAGTGCGATAGGGTATTCTTTATTTCAAGTTCCTGGGGTTTTTAGGGTTCCGTGCCTTAAAAGGAAATAAAACTGGCCAAGTGCGAGTCAGACTTTGTCCCGCACACGGAGGGTTCCGAACGCCATCTATCGAATTTCTAACGAACTTCTAACACCAACTAAGTAAACGTTAACACAAAGGTAGAATAGTATTATATAATAGTAATAGTAGTAATAGTAATTGTAGTAATTAATATTATTAAATATCTGGTTGACCGAGCTTTGCTCGGAATTTTTTGCCACTTAAACAGACAAATATGACTCTTCCCGACATCTATTGACGAATAATAATACTATTTTTTTAAATTGAGAGCAACTAACTGCTTTACTGACACAGTACTTCTACTCGCCAATAGATTTCGGGAAGAGTTATATTTTAAGTTGATTATCAATAAAGTTGATTACTGAAAACACGAATAAAACAACATTTTCTGAAAATGACTCCTAGCTAGATCGATTTATCGCCCCTGAAATCCCCTGTAGGTATACTGAATTTTATTTAATCGTTGGAGCCGCTTCCGAGATTCAGATTAAGGTAAAGACGATAGCGCCGTCTTAGCAACTAGATAGGTGGCGCTGCGCTATCGTAAAAAACTTTTTTTTAACTTTTGTTTAATTTTTAACTTTGTTCTGTTCTTAGTATTTGTTGTTATAGCGGCAACAGAAATACATCATCTGTAAACATTTCAACCGTCTAACTATCACGGTTCATGAGATACAGCCTGGTGACAGACGGACAGACAGACAGACAGACAGACAGACAGACAGACAGACAGACAGACAGACAGACAGACGGACAGCGGAGTCTCAGTAATAGGGTTCCGTTGGTACCCTTTGGGTTCGGAACCCTAAAAAGGAACCCTTAAAGGATCACTTTGTTATCCGTCTGTCTGTCTGCCTGTCCGTCTGTCAAGACCCTTTATCTCAGGAACCCGTAGAGGCAACAAGTTGAAACTTATATCAAATACTCTGGTCTATGGTATCTTTCGCCTGTGAATAAATCAAACCTGTAAGTCAACGCGATAAAAGATATGACCGCTTTAGTAGATATTTTCGTATATTTTTCGATTTCAAAAGAGAATCAAAACCTATTGGGTACTTCCCGTTGCCCTAGAATCCTGTGGGTCAAACTACAAAGTTATGTTTGTCCTTTAACCTAGACTGCGAAGGTGGTACGGAAGCCTTGGTGGGCGAGTGCAACTCGACTTGGCCGGTTTTTTTTAAGTCGTACAACACTCGCACTATGTTAAGTGATTATATTATTAATATTTTAGAATAAATGGAATTGTGCTTGCCTGAAAATGGAAGACGGCCCTAAGAGGCGATGGAAGACTGGCTTTACTCAATCCAAACCTGATGGTAAGTAGTCACCACCGCCCAATGTCATCTGCATAGGATAGTTTTACAGCTGATTGCCTACCCTCATTAAAAAGAATTCTCAAAATTGATGTAAGACATACTTACACGAGCGTATGATGTACACGTATCAGACCTTAGCCAAATAATCCTTCCATTCTAAAAATAAAATTAACAACAACATTCGACAAAATATCCCAAAATTACCCACAGAATGTCATTGACCAACCATAATACGTCTCAATAAAACATAACTTAACAAACTATTCACGAAAATGTGGGTAGGAATGCCATTTGTAGAATATGAGATTGCTACTACCCCCATTTTCGTACTTATTATTAGCTGTTGACAAAAACGCTAGGGACCGCATATTACCCTCTCGTCTATAAAAATATTACTTATAGTATTATACACCTATAATCATAAAGAAATATATTGGCATACATACAACGTACGTTAGATATATAAATTAAACATATTCAAATGTAACCGTTAATAATACTTGAATTCAAAATTTAAAATCACCAACTGATCTATATCTAAACTAATATTATAAAAGAGAAAAGATTTGTTTTTTGTTCCGATTTAATTTAAAAACCACTGGACCTATTTCAAAAATTCTTTCCCTAATGGAAAGCTACATTATCAGCGAGTAACATAGGCTATATTTAATCCCCATATTCTCACGGGTACAGGAAATACGCGGGTGAAACCGGGATGCGCTAGAGTACCTATAATCTGTTATTGAGAACATTCGATTGAGCCCAAACTTCACATCTCTACTGTCAGTTGCTGATGAGCATTCTGCAGATTCCGGGAGATGGTCCCAGTATCAGGTGAATGCTACAATGTTCTTAAAATACCGTTGAAGTAAGAGGATACAGAATTTCGAATTGATCAGACCTATGAAAGTTGATTTCATAACATCACTAGAAAAAAGCTCAGCCTTAAAACGGCTAAACGGATTTTCATGAATCAAACAAACCGAAGAACACTATCGATTAAAACACCTATCAAATAAAAAAAAACTCAATCAAAATCGGTTCATCTGCTTGAGCGCTACGATGCCACAGACAGACACACACATACACAGATACACATGTCGAACTTATAACGACCTTTCTCGCGCTTTTGCGTCGGGGGTTAAAAATTATTCATTTAAAAATGTATTGTGTGTAGTTTAGAAGTTTTTATGGCCGCATCCATACCCTAAGTCCATAAATTATGATCAAGATGACACCGGACCTATAAAACCTTCACTTACCTTCGAAAAGATGTAAAAACATACCACACGTGACTTCAGTTCAGATTTATAAGCAGTAGACATGGAGTGAAAAGACTCCAGGGTGAAGGTGACAGAAAGGTCAGACGGGTCTAACCCCCATAGGATCAGAATTTGTCACGTGGACATGAGGACTTAGAGAAACATATTGTTACGACCTTTCAGATGTTTTCTATTTTGTATTTCTCAAATTTTAGGACGTATGTTGCTATCGTATAGCGTTATGTTGCTATAGATCTATCGTAAAAACTTTAATATATAAAACATCAAACCTTCTTATGAAAAGTGTAAAGAATAAGGCTCTTTGTACACGTTCAACGCAAATATCCGAAACCTTGACGACTTTAGTATCGAGGCGACTACTGCAATACAAATTGAAAGAGGTTCGTATCGTACACGTGCACGCGTCGTCGATATTTCGACTAGTCGCTACTTAAATCGTTGGGTATCGGAGATTTGCGTCGTATCGTGTAGGAAGAGCCTAGTTTTTTATAAGATAACAGGAAAAGCACGACGGCCGCCTGATGGTAAGCGATGACGTCTACCTTTTACAGATGCAGCAGCAATAACATTCTGGTTAGCCAGAATTGGTCAAATGCGAATCGGACTCGCGCACCAAAGTTCCGCATTAGCACACATAAATAATGCATGAGAATAATTCAATTATATTTTTTAATTTATCATCATCATCATCATTATCAGCCGGTGTCCGTCCACTGCTGGACGTAGGCATTTTAAATTTATAAGTGTTAATATTTTACGGATAATTTGAATATCGTATACGTATCTATCGTATGCGATCCCGATTGGCATTTGGTCAGTAATTTTTTTAATTGTAAGTACATACTATAATGAATTTTTTATTTAACCGTCGTAAGTTGGAAAATAAGGGTGTACCAATGCAGCAGTGGTACACCTTTATTTGCCAACTTACTTAAAAACTTAAAAGTTTAAAATTTAGTTTTTAATTTAGTTTAATTTTTAATAAAGTTTAAAATTTAGTTTTAGTAGCAGTGGCACTGCTACTAAAACTAATTTAATTTAAAATAAAAATTTAAATTAAAATAATAAAAATTTAAATTTTTTTAATGGTCACCATTTTCTATAACTTTTAATTACTACCTCAACCATTTTCCTGTATATGTACATGATCACAAAACTTTTAATTTCAACAAAAGCTTGTAAAAAGACGCGCAGTTGCATCGTCAGTAAAAATATAATTTTCTCGGAATGTTCAACGTTGAAGAGTTTTACTAACTCATTAAAAAAATAGCCATTCAAAGAAAAACCATTGTCTTTGTTGGACTATTTTTAGAAAGGTTTACGACATAATGGAAAATGTTGTAATAAAAGTTGGATTCTATTTAAGAGCAAATATATTTAAAGGATGAAATCCGTTGTATATGAATACTGTATATGCTGCTGTATATGAATACAGCACTGAGGTCTCAGTGCTCGCGAACGCATTATGTCATTCAAAGTTCAAACCAAAGACGTTTCATATGATGACGGCGTACTACCGGCCCAAAAGGGACCGACCTTGAACGGAGTTTGTCTCTTTCTTTTGTATGGAACACACAAAAGAAAGAGACAGTCTCCGTTCAAATATATACTATGCACTAGCTACGCCCCGCGGCTTTACCCGCGTTTGGGCCACCCTTAACACTTAGGGGCATAAAAATTAGTTATAAACCAATTCTCATACCTACTGAATATACATATGAAATTTCATCAAAATCGGTCAAGCCGTTTCGGAGGAGTATAAACACTAAAACTGTGAAACAAGAATTTTATATATATATACACTATGCATATAGTATCGTACATATAGCACTGGCAGGTTATTAGACAAGGACACACTCCCATATAGGTTCCTTTCGTTGGAGCCGTTTTGGTGTACATAGAAATTACAACCTTATGTTTAGAGCATACAAATTATATTCAATTTGTAAAAACATCTGCTGTGCACTATTTCTATATAAGTACATCATCCATGGTTGAAACCGATGCAACATTGACATTACGTGTGTCATATCCTCCGCGATAAGTTTTTTTTTAATATCTTATAGGCTAGCGTTTGACCACTATCACACCTGTTGGTAAGTGATGATGCGGTCGAAGATGGTAAGCACGCTAGGCCTAAAATGGGAACTGGCTCTCAATATAGCTGCCGGAACACATTAGAAGTTTGGCGACAGATTTTCTAACTTGAGGGTGGTAGCTGGCCAGGCGGACACTAGATAGTGTCCTACCACCATGCGGGGGTTTTTGGTTTCTTAACGATGTTTTCCTTCACCGGAGGGCCACTGTATAATAGAAAAATTTATTGGTGCACGGCGGTTTGAACTCGGTACCACGGCATCAAAGCCGACCGTTCTACCGATTACGCCACCGCGCCCTCAAAATGGTCATGAATACGGCCGTGAGACTCGTATTCAAGAAGATTAATACAAATAATTATGTCATTTGCTTAAACTTATTGGGTGCTTGCTACACAGGTAAAATATACTTTAGAACCATATTTACAGATAGATAGATAAACACTTTATATACACTCACGGACTAATAAAGTGCATCAAAGACGCGCCTTTGAAATAAAATTAAAATATTAAATATTATTACAAATTATACAAATTGACACCTATAGTTTGGTTTGTTATCTTCATAACAGCGTAGTATCATATCCTTAAGTGTATGTTTGTATACTAGAAAGGACCATTCAATTAATTCGAAAGTAATCCAGAACTTTGATGCAGTTTATGAGTCCGCCAAATTTTATAAAAACTCTTCTAACGTTATTTTAAACTAGTAAAGTGTTAGTTATACAAGAGTGTTATAAAAGCGTTTTACGACGCTAGACGGAAGGGCGCAATGAAGATAATAGAATGATGGCATCTGATGGAAAAAGTTGAACAGATTGATGTTCTTATACGACGAACTTTTGATTGAGAAGAAATGTCCTTTTATGTTTATGTGATGAATTCGCTTTTGGGAAGTTACTACTATATTGGAATGTTTCCTATTTTTAACCTACTTCCAAATAAAACTAAGTTGTATTAATATTTTAGTATTGATTTATTCATAGTAATCCATACAACGTTTGTTACTCTGTCTGTTTGTTACCTAATCACGCATAAACAGACGATCCGATCTTACATGAGGATGAACAAAGGCTACTAAATTCTTGGTATACGTAAAAAGTCGCGGGCATCAGCTAGTCTCCCATTAGTGATGATAAGCGGCAATAGCACAATGGCTAAGGCGTCTGACGATCTAGAGGTCGTGAGATATTGACGTGAGCCCACTCCATACACAAGCACTTTAAACTTAGTTGGAGGTGTTAACAAGAATACTAGTAATGTGCAACACACGTTGTTAGTAAGATATAATGTTAGTAAGATAGAAATAATCAGGATAGTATAAAAACTAAAACAACCGACTTCAATGCCCCGCGAGTCAATGTCAGTAGCAAGTTTGAGACGTTTATCGACATATCTCTGGAGATACTTATCAGATATCGATGAAATTACAATGGGACCACCTCGAAAACGTACCCTACCGATTAAAAAAAGAATAATTTGGATCGGTTTACAATTGACGGAATAATCGCGTAACATACACACAAAAAATAACCTTTTTGGGAGTCGGTTGAAAAAAAAACAATAATGAGTCATAATAATTTTTACTAAGAACTCGACTTCTAAATTACTACTCTAAACCGGCTTAAGCATACCTTAAAACCTTGCAACACTGCATCAAAGGCGTCTAATCACTCAAAAGCCCGATACTTCAAACTGCAAATTGATGGAACACTCATCGAAAGTTGCCGGGAGTTGCGAGAAGTTGCCGCAAGCTAACATAAGTTGCCGCGGCCCGCTCGTTCGCTTCACATGCGATAATTTGTCAAACTGCCCAACTTGGTAAGCCTGGATCGGTGCTGCGATGTATCTTAATGTACTGTGATCGATATGGAGAGTTAGTATAGAAGATCATTGATATGGAGTACTGTAGTCAGGTTCTAATCGGTTTTTATTAATCAAAGCTAAGAGCACTCTCGATTAAGACATCTATCAAACAAACAACTAAATCAAAATAGTTTTTTTCGTTTGGGCGCTACGATGAAACAGACAGACACACACATCGATAAACAGATACACCTATACACACGTCATACTAAAACACCCTCTTTTTTGTCGGGAGTTAAAAATATGACAAAGGACAATGAAAACTAAATTTTATCCACCTTTTCTTTTATCGTTTCAATATTGAAGCACCGTTTTCTTATTCGTAAACTGAAGGTCGACTGAACGAGAATTTAATAAAATGTCCTTTGAAGGTGTTTTCCTTTTAAAGTAGTCTATTTGTAGTCTTTTGTGAGGATATTAGCTGAGCACGCGTGTTCGTATCTTAGAAGCGTACAGTAAAGACTATATCTATATAAAGACTATATAGACTAAATATATATATAGACTATATATAGACTAAAGACTAACTATTTATACCTATTGTAACTATTGTATATAGGCTAGCATTTGACTATTGTCGCACGTGTTGGTAAGTGATGCAGTCGAGGATGGTAGCACGCCAGGCTTAGAATGGGAACTGGCTCTCTAGGACAGCTGTTGGAAGTGTTGGGACACATTCGATGTTTGGCGACAGATTTCCCAACTTGACGGTGGTAGGTGATCAGGCGGACATTTAAAAGTGTCCTACCGCCATGCACGTGCCGTTACTAGATTGATACGAGCTTGACCAACACCTGTATCAGCTTGCTAAGAAAGGTTTCTAACAATGTTTTCCTTCACCGAACGGTCAATGTAAAATGCGCATTTGAACCGACTACCTCTGGCGTCAAAGCCGACCATTATCCCAATGCGCCACTGCACCTCTCTCTCTCTCTTCGTATAAATACGGGCGTCAGTCTTCTACTCTAAGCTATAGATACAAATTGGGATGTCCGCGGTAGTCTAAACTAATCTTACAAAGAGGAGAGATTTTATGTTTTGTTTGTTTGTTAAGATTAAACTCAAAAACTACTGGACCGATTTCAAAAATTCTTTCACTAATAGAAAGCTACAATATCAGCGAGTAACGTAAGCTATATTTTATCGCTGTATTCTTACGGGAACGGGAACTACGCGGGTGAAACCGCGGGGCGCTGCTAGTATTTTATAAAAGCGTCCGGTCACAGTTTTACATATGATAGTGTCCTACAACCATGCGGGGGCTGCTGGTTTCCTAACGATGTTTTTCCTTCACCAGAGGACCCCTGTAAAAAGCGCACATATATTTTTCGATAGAATAATCCATTGGTGCACGGCGGGGATTGAACTCGGTACTTCTGGCATCAAAGTCGACCGTTCTCCCGATAACGCCACCGGGCCCTGCCGCGATAGTCAAAATAGCCAGTAGTATCATGTCGTCAAGGTATACAAATGCATAAGTCATCAAGGTACGTAATGTGTTTGAGATGTTTAACTCTATATCTCCGGAGATAATTGTCATAGCAGTTTTACAATTTTACAATCATATGTACAACTGTGGTCCGGTTGTCCGAGAGCGCTATCCATATATCAAAGAATAGAATAAACTTAAACAAAGCCGTCGGAAACAGCTAGTCATTCAAGCACAGTGGGAAAGTTAAATAAGTCCGATACTCTCGTAGCTAAGTTTTATTTGAGTTTTAAAGATTTATCGCTGCACGGTAGAAGTTTAGTTTTACAACTTACGGTAGGTACCGCGTGAGCGCGTTGCACAATACCTTCTTTAAGTAGCGTTTGTCATACGGCTTCTCACGAATAAAGTTATTTTTAACCGACTTCACAAAAAAGGAGAAGGTTCTCAATTCGAATGTATTATTTTTATTTTTTAAGTTTGTTACCTCAAAACTCCGTTAAATCTTGACCGATTTTATAAACTATTTTTCCGTTCGAGAGATGATGCCACCCGATTGGTCCCATTCTAATTTTATCGAGGTATGACAATTATCTC
Source organism: Cabera pusaria (assembly GCA_954871355.1). Classification (NCBI taxonomy): domain Eukaryota; kingdom Metazoa; phylum Arthropoda; class Insecta; order Lepidoptera; family Geometridae; genus Cabera; species Cabera pusaria. The sequence continues at coordinate 3,652,809 of OX940910.1, forward strand.
CGGAGATATAGAGATAAACATCTCAAACACATTAGTACATACCTTGACGACTTATGCATTTGTATACCTTGACGTCATGATACTACTGGCTATTTTGACTATCGCGGCATGAGAACTCGGTTTTTTTTTCGTTTTGTAAACGATCTTAAATTATTATTTTTTTTATAACAGATAGGCAAGCGTTTGCGTTCACCACATTTCAGGGCCCGGTGGCGTTATCGGGAGAACGGTAGGCTTTGATGCCAGAAGTACCGAGTTCAATCCCCGCCGTGCACCAATGGATTTTTCTATCGAAAAATATATGTGCGCTTTTTACAGTGGTCCTCTGGTGAAGGAAAAACATCGTTAGGAAACCAACAGCCCCCGCATGGTGGTAGGACACTATCTAGTGTCCACCTGGCCAGCTACCACCCTCAAGTTAGAAAATATGTCCCTAAAAACATCTAATATGTTCCGGCAGCTATCCTTGAGAGCCAGTTACCATTCTAGGCCTAGCGTGCTTACCATTTTCGACCGCATCATCACTTACCAACAGGTGAGATAGATAGTGATAGTGGTTAAACGCAAGCCTATATTAAAAGTATTAAAAAAACACCTATCAGTTTTATGAACCTGCATAAGCACTGATCTAGGAGACCCAGTTTTGCTGTACTCCTATGAGACAGTAATTGCATATTATTATTTTTAACCGACTTCAAAAAAAGGAGGAGGTTTCTCAATTCGATCGTATATATATATATATATATATATATATATATATATATATATATTTTTATGTTTGTTCGCGGATAACTTCGTGGTTTATGAACCGATTTCGATTATTCTATTTTTGTTCGAAAGGAGATATCCCAAGTGTGGTACCATGGTAATTTTATCGAGGTATGATAAGTATCTCCAGAGATATTGAGATAAACATCTCAAAATTGGTACTGAAAATGAATAGCGCGGCATTGAAGTCGGTTGTTTTTTAGTTTTTAAACGATATTATATACACAGACGATCTCTTGACCACAATCAAATTAGACCATCTATACCAGATATTGACCATAATAATAACAGTGTTGTTATGTACATCACAATTTACACTTCCAGGACATACAGTCATCCTATTCCTGACTGATCTGATCACAGAACAATTAGTAGGTGCTACGTATCCTTTTTAAAACTCTATAATAATTTAAGATCATTAAAAGAACTAAAAGAACCGACATCCGACGTCGCGCTAGTCAAAGTAGCTAGTAGACGAAGTAACTATTATATAATCTGTGCCAGTAGTTAGTAGTATGTCGTCGAGATAAGTAAATGCATCGTAATACAAATGTTGATATATTAGAAACGGCTCGGCCGATTTATTTAAAATTTAAATGGGACCAACTGGGAAGAGTACCTTTTGAAACAAAAAAAGAATTTTCCAAATCGGTCTAGTCATCTCCTTATTTGTGAAGTCGGTTAATTACCTAAGACAGAAACTTTGAATTAAAGTTTCTGAAGTACTTCGATCGCACAACTCGCGATCATGGGCTATAACTAGGGTTGCCATAGGTACGTCCCGCATATACGGAACTGTCACCATATTATGGCATTGTACTTATTGCTTGAAAGAAACACTGCTACTTTAAACACTATTTTTGTCTCATTCAAAACTCAACTTTATGCAGCATTAATAAGCAAAAATGATTTATGAGATGAGTGTGAATGGGCCAGTTGGTAGAGGCCGACCTAGGCGAACATATAACGACCAGATCGGAGACGTTTTAAAGAAAGGCCTAGTCAAAATACCTATAACCGGCGAGCATGTATGAAGGCGCTCATGAAAGTGGAAGAAGCGAAGGAGGTATGTCAGGATCGTAGCATGTGGGGAAAAGGCGTGATTGTATGTATGTATGTATGTAATAAGCAATAATTAAGCTTAATACTTCCAGAACACATAGTTCTTTCCACGACACAAACTTCTAATTAAAGTTTCCGAAGTAGTATTCCGTTCGCACAACTCGCACGAGATCTCGATCGAGTGTAATGACGCGTGGTCGGAACTGCAACAGGTATTGCTCGAAACTCTAATCTAAGGCACAGACTATATAATAGTTACTACGTAATCTAAGGGACACATAATATAAGGATATAAGGGTCACATCTGTCGTAGAACCGATAACCGTTGGGGTAGACGTGTTCTAGAGTGGAGACCACGGCTCGGTAAACGGAGTGTAGGGCGCCCTCCAGCTAGGTGGAGCGATGATATACGCAAGCTGGCTGGCAGCGGTTGGAAACAAAGAGCTGAAGATCGAGCTCAGTGGCGTGCCATAGGTGAGCCCTATGTCCAGCAGTGGACAGAAATAGGCTGATGATGATGAATCTAAGGGATTGATTAGGAAGTTTTAAAGTAGGTAGTTTGTAACTCCCGACGCACAAAGAACAGGTGTTATAAGTTTGACGTGTGTATACGTTTATATGTGGCATCGTAGCGCCCAAACGGTTGAACCGATTTTGATTTAGTTTTTGACGTGATAACGACCGACCTTGTAAATCGATGAACGCCGGCTGCCCGCACGAATAAGTGTCACGTTCTGCGAACAAGCGAGAGCACGGAACAAGCGATAAATAGCGATATCGTATGACGTTAACGTTATCACGTACAATTATCATCCGTATACCGACTTTACAGACAACCATTTTTTTTGTTTGATAGGTGTCTTCACCGAGAGTGTTCTTAGCTTTGATTCATGAAAATCCCATAAGCCGATTTAAGACTATTAACTTTTTTCTAGGTGATGACGCTATGAAATCAACTTTCATAGATCGGCTGTAACTGATACTACCGGACAAGGGTTGGCGACCTATTTGTTAGATTTCTTAAAATCATGCAATATTGAATTAGATGATTTGCGAGGCCAAGGATATGATAATGGGGCCAAAATGAGGGGGAAAAATATAGGCCTCCAAAAAAAAATATTGGACATGAATCCTCGAGCTTTTTACGTACCGTGTGCTGCTCACTCCCTTAATTTAGTAGTAAATGACGCCGCCAAAAGCTCATTGGAAATTACAAACTTTTTCTGTATTGTCCAAGAAATCTATGCATTTTTTTCAGCATCCACATCACGCTGGGATGTAATTATGAAACAGATACCTACTTTGACATTAAAACTTCTTTCAAATACGCGTTGGGAAAGTAGATTTGATGCTCTTAGAGCACTACGTTTTAACATGGATAAAATTTACGATGCATTATACTCTATTTTTACAAATGACAAGTATGATAGCGACACAAAAAACATAGCGAGTTCATTAATAGCCAAATTAAAGTCTTATAGATTCATATGTTCGGTAGTTATATGGTACAATATTTTACTAAAGATTAATATTGTAAGCAAAAATTTGCAAAAATCAGACGTAACTATTTCAGAGGCTACCAAAATGATTAATCTGGTTAAAAAAGATTTGGAGCAATACCGCACCGATAGTGCGTTTGAACAGTTGTTATCTGATGCAAAATTAATTGCTGAAGAATTAGAATGCGAAACAGAATTTAAAGAAACTGCTCGTCCACGTCGTCGAAAAAGACATTTTGATTACGAGGCTGTAGATGAACCCATTTTGGCCCCAACCAACAAATTTAAAGTATGTTTTTATTTTTTTCTACTGGACACTGCTATCTCGAAATTAAATGAGAGATTCGAATTGCTGACGGAACACAATTCAGTTTTTTCACTCTTCCAAAACATTGAATGCTGGAGGAAAATAGAGATGCATGAAAAAAAATCTCAATGTTCTCGGCTCCAAGAAAAACTAACATTTAAAAATAGATTTGATATTAACGGGGAGGATTTATATAATGAATTAGAATTGTTGCCAATATTTTTTCCCAATGCATCAACAAGTACTCCCACTGATATTTTAAGCTATATATATTCTAATAATTTAATCTCCTCATTTCCTAATATCTCAACATCTCTACGTATATATTTAACTTTGCCTGTTACAGTAGCTGAAGGTGAACGATCCTTTTCAAAATTAAAATTAATAAAAAATTATCTTCGGTCAACCATGACCCAACACAGACTGACAAACTTAGCTATTATAAGTATAGAATCCAAAGTTGATATAAAAATAAATGATTTAATTAACATCTTTGCCAACTCAAAAGCAAGAAAAATTGAGTTTGTTTGATGTACGTACATATAATAAATAGATATTTAGCAATTAAATAATAATATAAACGAGAGTTTTGTTGCTGGTGTTTTTCGCCATAACAATCACTGTTAAGTGAAATTAACTCATAATTCTATTGATTTCTCAACTAATAGGTTCCTTTTTTCTTTGTTTTTGCATCATGTTCTTTTTTATGTTAAAATAAAAGTATAATTTTTATATTTTTTTTCATCGAAAAATCTTCATTTTTTTGAAGAAGTACCTTTACCTTATCTAGAGTGGTAAGGTACCTTTTCTAGAGTGTTCATTGCAGAAAATGGACATGTCTCGAATGGAGAATAGTTTTGTTTTTATTTGTATAATTGGGTTTAATTTATATAATTTAAGTTTAATTTTAGTTTTGTATTTTAGAGAAATAAATTAATTAATTATCAAAATTACGTGTATTGTGTTTTCTTGGTTGACTAGGCCCCTTTCATACTGCAGTGTGTCGTCGGTCGCGTGCCACGCTGCACTCTAAAAGAAAACGAGGGCGCAGGCTGAGCCCCGCACCCCGGCGCCGAAAAGACTTAAGACGGCACTGCATAGATCTGATCAATTCGAAATTCGGTATCCTTTTACTTCAACGATATTATAACAAGAGTAAGAACATTGACCTGATGCTAGGCCATCTCCTGGAATCTGAATATTCAATTCCTCACTAACTTACAGCAGAGATGTCAATGTCATGTTTGGGCTCATTAGAATGGTTTTAATCATCGATATCAAAAGGTAGATGCGGTACTCACTCTTATGCCACGTACACATAATGGAACTAGAAACAACTAAATTTGCATGTAAAACACGATTTTCCAATGTCGAGCTTGATGTTCAATAAGAACAGAGGAAGGCATTGTAGCTAATTATTTAAATGGAACTGCGATAATTGCACATGTAATTCTGTACGTGCTACACAAACGCCAGTTCGATTGTGACTAAGGTGAAATTAGGTTCGCGAACCTACTTTATACGGTCCACATTGAGGAGCGGGGTACCATTTCAATCAACAGATTATTCATAGATGATCAGTGGGGGGTGGTTTTAAATTTAAGTATTATTTAATTATTCTCTCAATCAAATCATAATTGCATACTACTAGATAAAATAACGTAGCGTTGTCAAGAATTGGCTAAAGGATAGATTCAATGTTTGTATACATCAAGGAATGGCACGGCACTTACCGGAGAGGGTCAATGTAACCCGCAATACAGGCTTTATAGTCCTAGTGCAGGGTAAAGAGCTCTACACGGGTACTTACTATTCATTAATAAATATACTAGATACATATGTGCTTTAAATACTGTAAAATTTACCAACACTTTTGTTATACCTTTATTAGGTTTAACAAAATTGTTGGTAAATTTTACAGTATTTATTATTATCATAAATTACATTCTTTGCATCCCATACAGTCTGATACCTGGTCTATGAAATGAGGTACGACACCCGCCAATTATGCCTCATTTCAAAATGTTAAGGCGGGTGGTGACTTGCTATACACTGAATGGGCCCCCCATAAAGGTGGACCGTTATGTTGGCGCCGAGGGGCAACATTGGCGTGGATAGCTAAGGGTGTCGAGAGGTGTGCTGCACTTTCACTAAACGCTACTAGCGGCTTTATGCTTTTAACACTTCCACCCTGGAGCTTAGATCTTAGCTCTTGCGTTTCCCTCACAATTATTATAGGTACTTACCACAGTGATGGGATATGCCGGGTTGATGATGGTGTACAGCAGTATGTGGTTAGGTCTCGCAGGCGGCTCGCGCTTGCGTCGCGGCTCGCCCGCCATGTAATTGTTGCCATTACTCTGTAACAAACCAAATATACATATTACATACTTCATGGAAAATATACATGCTGGATACTTCATGTAAAAATACATATTAGATACTTCATTGAGATGAAACTCATCGGACAATGAACAGGGCCCCCAATCTGTAAGCAAACATGCTTTGTTTCAAACTAATAAACTCATCGGACAATGAACAGGGCCCCCAATCTGTAAGCAAACATGATTTGTTTCAAACTAACAAACTCATCGGACAATGAACAGGGCCCCAATCTGTAAGCAAACATGCTTTTTTCAAACTAACAAACTCATCGGACAATGAACAGGGCCCCCAATCTGTAAGCAAACATGCTTTGTATCAAACTAACAAACTCATCGGACAATGAACAGGGCCCCCAATCTGTAAGCAAACATGCTTTGTTTCAAACTAACAAACTCATCGGACAATGAACAGGGCCCCCAATCTGTAAGCAAACATGCTTTGTTTCAAACTAACATACTCATCAGACAATGAACAGGTCCCCCAATCTGTAAGCAAACATGCTTTGTTTCAAACTAACAAACGTCGTATACGTTGTGTACCTACCTCATTTACAAAGTATTCAAGACGACCGATCTTAGCTCAAAAAGAAAAGCCAAATCTAGGTAGGCTCCTGAGAACTAGATATGGTAATGTGTGTGTGTGTATAAGATAAAATAATTAAAAAATATATATTTAAAAACGAACTTTAATCCAAACATGTCGGATGTCACTTTTAGTGCCCATTCTAGACCTAGCGTGCTTCCTTCCTTTACGACTTCACCACTAAAATATAGTGCCTATATAAATATATCTAAACTTTGATAGAATATTACTTTCAACTAAAAACTGTCCGATCAAATCTGCTTTTTGCTGTATCATTTTATGCGTTCCAAGTAATACAAGATCAAATCAAACTCAGTACAAAACCGAAGCGAGCTTATTTGCCCCGATGTAAGTTAGTAAAACAAACGCAATAAGACGCTCGATGAATATTCATCATCATGACTCCCTGAGAAAAGCGACACTAGAAGTTATAAGCAATAGCGATATATGAAAACATATTTTTTAGATATATTTTACACATACATACAGATTTTCCAACTTGAAAAATCTGTCGCCAAGTCTCTAATGCCTTCCGGCAGATGTCATTGAGAACCAGTTCCCATTCAAGGCTAGGCCTTGATACTGTCCTCAACCGCATCGTCACTTAACAACAGACTAGTGCGAGTTTCTTTAGATTTATTTACTCACTCGATCACGTTGAAGTAAACGCAGTTTTGTATGGAAATTACAATGTAACCTCTTATGCTCACTAGATGGCGCTTTTTTATTCCATACAAATCTGCGTTTACTGTAACGTGATCCAGTAAGTAAACCAATCTATAAAACTCACACTATGCACTCAGGTGAAATAATGATCAAACGCTATAATTAATATTTATAAATATATATTGATTTCGGAGAATAGATAACAAGTATATGGGCATGGAGTCACAATTTACTGAAACTCGATCACACGGATGTCAGTAACTAGTGGGATACTGTTTTGTACTATTTACCTAATTTAGATGGCGGGCTCAGACAGTTGCGCTATTATTAACCGACTTCACAAAAACAGAAGAAGTTCTCCATTCGTCGGAATCTTTTTTTTTAATGTATGTTCCTACCGATTACTCGAAGATGCCTGAACCGATTTGGAAAATCCTTTTTTACTTCCAGGTGGTCCCAGGTGGTCACGAAATCGGCCGAGCCATTTTTAATATATCAACATTTGTATTACGACGCATTTATTTATCTCGACGACATACTTACTACTAACTACTGGCACAGATTATATAAGAGTTACTACGTCTACTGGCTATTTTAACTAGCGTGACGTTTGAAATCGGTTCTGTTAGTTTTTAAACGATCTTAAATTATTATAAGTCGATTGTACAATCCGATGTTTTTTTTAAATTTATTTATTGATCCATACCAAATTTTGTTTAAATTTTATACATACAACGACAGTAAGCCTTATAGAGGTTTGTCTAGGCACTTTACATAATAAACATTAATACATAATAAAATAACAACAGGGCAACTCGATAAACGAAGTAGATGCGACCGAGTCTCTAGGACTAAATATAGACTCAAATTTAAATTGGATACTTCACATCTGTTATATAAATAATAAATTTTCACAATTTTCTTACGCATTATCAGTTTTAACAAATATATCAAACTAGCAGCCCGCGCCCCGGCTTCGCACGGGTAGAACATATATGCCTACAAAATTTGCATCAGTTTGTTGCATCGAATATAAAATATGAACATATTTAACAACCATCGTCATATTTCATCCAATTTACACAAAACCTTAACGAATTATGCACCTAAACCTTCCTCATACACACTCTGGCTATTGGTGAAAACCGCATGATAATCCGTTCAGTAGCTATTGAGATTATTGCGAACAGACAGACAGACGCAGTGATGAACTTTGTTTTATAATACTTACGTATTGATATTGGACGGCCCTTTGGCGTAAAGGATAGTTACCCTGATTCTGACCCGACAGTCGTTGGTTCTAATCCTAGCTACATACCTACCAATGAAAGTTTTATGTGCATTCATGAATCATGAGTTTTCGTACAGTGGTAGTGGAATCATTAAATCTACCAAAAAGTAGCTTACCACCAAGGAGTACATCTGCCGCCGTAACCTTACGGCGTTCCCCGACGCAAAATGTAGGGGTAATATACGTTTAACGTGTGTATCTGTGTGTCTATCTGTAGCATCTTAGCACCTAACCGGATGAACCGATTTTGTTTTTATTATTGATAGTTTTTTTTTGTTTGATAAATGTCTTCATCGAGAGTTTTCTTAGCTTTTATTCATGAAAATTCGTTCAATCGTTATAAAATTATGAGCTTTTTTCTAGTTAATTGCGCTATGAAATCAACTTTCATAGGTCTGATCAATTCGAAAATCTTCTTCTTCAACGATATTGTAAGAACATGGAAACCTCCTGGACTCTACAGAATACTCAAATCCTCACCAACTTACAGCTCAGATTTTAAATGTCGTATTTAGAGTCATTGGAAAAAGCTATTATACATAGATCAGTCGGGGTGGTTTAAAATATTATATTATATTATTATATATATAGATGAATATTATTTTATACAATAGATCATATTATTATACTATATTGACTTCAAATTGATTGTGATCGGTGGGGATCTACAGCATAGCTAAGCTTATAATAATATTTTCGTAGTAACTATGACCTAATCTGTGGTTTCACTGCAAATATTTTATTAATTTTGCGATGCGTGTTGGTGAAATTCGTGATATTTTCTAGAGTTTTCATTTGAATTATATACTGTAAAGTCATTAACGTAATTATTAAGATAAGGATTAATACTATATACTTGAAAATAGCCTTGGAAGTTATGTAATATTTTTTAACAAAAATTTTAAGATTAAAATGGTTACTGTGAGTCAACCTATAGATAGACATATGCTGTTGCGGACTTTTTTGTAGGTCTTATTAAGTTGTACAACTCTTGCATAGAAAATATTCTTCTATCTATTTTCAATTAAGCAGCGTTCGTCAAAAACGTGGTTTTTCGACCGTTTATTTGCCGACTTAGGTTGCAAATTAGGTCTCCACGAATGTACCTTTGATTTAAACGGGATAATATATAGCCTATTTTCATTCCGAAAGTCCATTCTATGTATTAGTGAAAGAATGTTTTAAATCGGTTCAGTAGTTTTTGAGCTTACTCATTACAAACATACAAAAATACAAAAATACAAATGTTCTCTCTTTATAATATTAGTATAGATAAGGCAACTGCACTCAATGCATATTTTGGTTACATTTATCCCCATTTGAGCTACGGAATCATATTTTGGGGTAATTCTGTCGATGTTCAGTTAGCTAGCTTTTCTTCTACAAAAACGATGTTTACGCACTATATTCAAGTTACATAGCACCCAGTCACTTCGCAATATTTTTAAAGATTATAACCTACTAACCATTACTGGTATATATATTCTGGAAATTTATAATTTTATTAAAAGTCATAAACAATATTTATTTAATGTAGAGTCTGCTCGTGCTGGGAGTCAACGTAGTAGATATAAACATAATATATGTATCCCACAAAGTAACTATTCGATGTAACACAGAAGCCCATTTATAAGTGCTATTAATGTTTACAATCATCTTCCCTTACAAATAAAATTATTAGACGGGAAGAAGTTTGAAATATCTCTCAGAAACTGGTTTGTAAATAAGGTATTTTATAATATAAAAGAATATTACGATCTTAAAACAGATCAGGTGCCTTATTCAGTATGACCAATGAGATAACGCGTTCCTTAACGCGCCACGCTACGTTATTGAAAAGTTGTATCCTGTATGCCACACGATAGGTAAATTCTACAAAACGCGCGCGTTACACGTCCTCATATGTCACGATATTTTGACAGCTCAAAACGCGCTCATAACCTTACCCTACTGCGTTTTAATTGGCATAGAGAATACCATAACGCGGAGATAACGTAACACGGCACGGTAAGACTTTAAAATGGTCATACTGAATAAGGCCCCAGGTAGATATCATTTATATAGTGTAAATACTAAGTAGCAGTTCTAGTTCATATAAGATGTAAGTCAAAATATGTTTAAGATAATTCGTTACTAGAGCAAGTAATATTAATTATGTTCATAAGTAATTAGTTAATTAGAAAATTATTTTTAGAAACTATTTTATATTATTATAATTTTACATTGCACGCCCGAAATGGGATAACTGTTGATTCACGTTACTACACATAAGACCTTGTACCCTACAGGGTACAAGGTCTGTACTTTCTTCACAGTTAATGCAATAAAGAACATTCTTATTTTTATTCTTATTCATCAATTTTAGGACATGGTGATGTTTCCTTAACGACATGCGTGGAACGATGTAGGTATAGTAGGTAGTATATAGTAGGTAGGTAGGTAGGATATGGTTGCTTATTTATTAGCTAGTTATCATTATTTAATGTAATATTTGTTAATAATATATATAATATCTGTTATACACTTTGTTAAAAACATTACATAAATAAACAACATTTGTAATAAATTATTGTTAGTTAGTGCAACAATAGACAGTCTTAATCGCTAAAAGCTATCTCTTATTGGAAACCTTCTATTATTATGATCTGTGGTGTTCGAAAATAAGTAAAATGATGTATATAACTTCAGTCGCAGAAACAGTTTACAAGATTTTTGGGGTATGTACATCCCAGTACGGTGTTCTAAAATACAATTGCTTAATTACATCCCCCGTCCAAAATCGCTACAATCTTATGGCTTATTTCTTAAAAGAGCCCCGATACAATCGGTAGGTAAACGGGTACGCTCAATGTAATTTAGTTAAATCCCTAATTTCAGTGCCAGCGTATACACACTGGATCTGTGTGTATGTACGCGTCTTAAAACGGGAATCTGATAGGATTTCAGGGGGGATACTAAGAGCAGTAGCGCACTAGCGGCCAGCAAATACACACATTAGTATGAAATCACCACGAAGCGCGCGCACTTAGCCGCACACGGCCAGTAGCAAACCGTGACGGCTAGGTGCGCGTGCTTCGTGACGATTTCATACTAATGTGTATATCTCGCTGGTCGCTGCGACTTGGCCGCTAGTGTGTCCGGTCTAAGGGATTCATGAAGATTTTGACGAACGCATAGCGGCGGATTTGACACAAGTAATGTCAAATTAATAAATGTCAAGTGTTGTTTTGAATGGCACTATGAGATCTCATGGTGTTTTTTTTTTGGTTTTATTATGGCTCCATACGATTAGTGTATTTAGCCAGTGTCAAGTATAAAAATTCTTCAAGTTTTTATGAATTTTAGTCGTAGGGTCAAAGTCACATTTTAGGTCAGTTTTCAAATAAAAGTCTAGTAGTCTAAGTCATACCTTCAGTAAAGATGTGTTTACTGAAGATTTTCAGTAGAATTTTGGTGAGAACGCAAATAGCATGTTTTTCAACATTGTGCTGATTCCCTACACACGCACACATTCACCGGCACTTAATGGTGAACAATCCACATTTATTACATATTAACTCGCGGAAGAACACAAGTTTTAGGAAAAATACAATGAGATCACACACAATTTTCCACGTTCCCGCCAAAAACCTCTCATGGTGTTGTTTGTAAATAGTAAATACGGGGATAAAACATTCCAAATTCAAATTGACCAAAATGAATCTGACACTGACATTCGTAATTTCCAGTGATGTCGTGACCACGATCAATGCAAGTTTATACGAATGTCGAAGTAATAAACATATAATTGTTGTTTTTTTTAACCTCGGGCAGACAATCACTTAACCATTATTTGACCTGATGTTAAGTTACGGTCTGAGGTAGATTTATACTAGTCAGGAAATGAAAGACATAGTTAGACGAGGCGCTGATCAACCCGTTTTCCAAGCTGGCTTGCATTAAACATCACGCCGGAACTAAGCGAAGTGACTGACGACATGCCCTTTTTCGGTGGCTAGTATTACGGAAGTACGTCGTATACCGTCTGTATATGCCGGTTAATATTGTGTATATGTGTGGTGGTAAGATTGAAATAGGAATGTTTTAGAACTCGTAGTAGCTCCCCTGAATCAGGTTGTAGTAGAATTGAATCTTGTTAATTACAAATGTTTGAATAGAATTTACTGAATCAAATCTGAAGAGGTATTTAGAGCTTTAAATGCTTTTCTATTTTAGTTAACGACACAAATGAAATCATGACTTAATAACATATGTGTACAGAGCTTTAGTTGATCCACAAAAACTACAGACTCCAAAGATGTACATTTGTTGCAGTGTAGAACAGTACTAAAATAATATGTTCAAGTTCGGAAGAACATTTCGGCTGGCAGGGCGATACTGTTCAGAATTATGCTATTAATTAGACCGGTTACTCAAGTACGATTTAATCGGTATAAAAGTACAGAAGTTATCGATATCAGTATTTATTTTAACTCGTATATACTAGTACTCGTACATCCCTAGGAAGTTAAACAACAACCTGGGTATCAGAGAGTTTCCGCAACAAGATCGCAAGATCGCAACGTCTGCGTCTCGCGTCGCGCGGTCGTAGAGGTCATTAGACTGCAAAATATAGTGAGTATAACAGTCGAAGCTGCATATTCAGATATTTGCGTTTTCATTTACAGATTATGTTACAAACGACTCACTCAAGTGAAATGAATCATTATCTCAAAATACATCCGACTAAGAGCCGTAAATAGCCAGCGCACATCTTCGGTGATATAAATCAAGTCTGCGATACAAGTCTTATTATACGCACATAAGCGGTTTGGTCAACCATTGATATAGGTACTTAGATTGCAGTTCTGTCACAAAATAATTAATAGTACTACGGTTCTGTCAAGCTTGGTAATTTACACGTGAGTACATATAGTACGTGCCACCAAAGCAAAGATGAGACTATAGACAAACCACGTGTTTAATATTGATTTATATTGGTCTCTTTAGCGGTATTATGAGGTCTGAAGCGGGAAACTGGGCGTCATCGAATCGAATCGGCTCTTTCCGTGGCCCCGATGACGCCAGAGCCCCTAGCTAGACAAAATCCAATTGTTTCAATTCACGCTAACGCAACTACAAAATGTATGGGAATGACGTATAATTCCCATACGTCTTGAAGTTGCGTTAGAGTGAATTGAAACAGAAATTGGATTTTGTCTAGGGTCCTGGTCACTATCCGCCTGAAACCTCATACCGCTAAAGAGACCTGTAAATCAATATACCACGTGGTTTGCTAAGTCCACAGGCCAAGTCTCATCTTTGGTCGTACGTATTATACTTGGTTTTTTATTTGTTTTAATTGGGAAGCAAAAGCTAGACGCAGTAAATTATTTTAGTGTGACTTATGTCAGTCAGTTTGAGGCGATACAGCCGTTTCGAATTTCAATTTCGAATGGCAAAATGTTCAGTGAAATAGTACCAACGCCATTGCACATACGAATATGTATGAGTCACCGTAACACGTCACGTCAGACCGCTAGCGTATTTTGGGGCGAACTGATGATTAGTGATACACATAACATATTTTTTTTATATCTGATAAGCTAGCGTTAGACCACTATGTCACTTGGTTGTTAAGCGATGATGTTGTGGAGGATGGTGAACACGCTAGGCCTAGAATAGTCTTACTCTCGAGAGCTGTATGCTGCCGGAACACCATAAGATTTTGACGGCAGATTTTCTCCTTGATGGTGGTAAGCTACTTTTTGATAGCAAGTCAGGCAGAAAATTGATATAATGCTCCTACCCCCTGTTGACGAATACCCGAGAATGCAAACAATTTCGGCACTACAGAGTTTTACATATCACAGTATCTGTTACAGGTAGAGATAATCGTCTATTTTGATGGATATTTCTATGCACATTCATGAGTTACGTCTACGGGTATAAAATCGATGTTCCGCCTGACTTGCTACCAAAAAGCTTACTACCATCAAGAAGAACATTTGCCAACATAGCCTTATTTCCGCACACTGTTCCGCTTCCATTTCTAGACAAGCACAATTCCATCGTAAACCACATCGACACATCACATCAGGTGAAATAGTTCTTATCTGTCCAGGATAAACAGAAGAGTCAATCCTTCCTTCCCTAAATCTGCATCTCCACAGCACATGCTCCATCCAAGATCTTTAGTAAGTCTGTTTCAAACACCAGTAGTAAATCTAAAATCCAAAAACGGAATCATGTAGAAGCGTCCATTGAAAAAACAATTCTTAACATATCCAAACTCCACTTATACAGTCCCGAAATAATCTCATACAATATTCATGAGGTTACTTAACATTTTTACATGTCATTGTGTCACAAATATAACGGTTCTGGGTTTGTTCATACTAATCCGGTGGGTTTTAGGATTTTATACAATTTATGATTGGGTTTGAATGCTGAGCTTTTCTTTAAGACTGAAAGTTTTTATTCATTGTCACGCAATCGTAGGAAAACTAAAGAACCGACTTCACATGGTGAGCGAGTCATTTTCAGTAGCAAGTTTGAGGTTTTTGTAGTGGTAGGACTTCTGCTAGTCGGCCTGCCAATTAATTTTCAGCCTACCACCACTTTGCCAATTAATTTTCAGCCGTGAAATAGGAATGTTTTTCGGTTGAAATGGCAAGGTGTCCAGTGAAATTACAGGGCATGTGACACTTAACATCTTTATGTCTCAAGGTAACAGGCGCAGTGCAGTGACATGCAGAATTCTGGTAGTCCAGAATTTTGCATACCGATGTATCCGTTATAGGTAGACATATCGATTTTTCAGTAAACTATTCTTCCACTAAACCTAAAATCACGGTTAAACACGCCACTGAATAAACCTTTACTTACCAAAATCAAAACCGAATTGACTACTAAAAACATCCACATTTGATATTCAAATTCTGATTATACATTAGATACCTTAAACATCTAGTAATAGAGTCTATAGTTCAAACTAGAACGTAGCATGAGAAAATTTATTCAAAGCTCAGAAGTTTATTTGAATCTAATTTCGGTATTATATTTTCTAAGCAGCGTTCACGCGAATTTAAACGTGAATTGAAATAACAGATTTTATGATTAACTGTTAAAATATGAATTTCACTTCTGTACAGGATTTTTGATAAATTCTTGAAACATTTCTCACGTATCACTATCACTACATATTATAAAACAAAATTAGCTGGTGGTAAGTTGATGTAGTCGAAGATGGTGAACGCGGTTGGTATTGTCTGCCTGTATGCTCGCGGTAATCTCAAAGTACAGAGTGTTTCCTGAGTAAAGTATAGGTGAATAATTCGTTAAGGTTTTGTGTAAATTGGTTGAAATATGACGGCGATTGTCGAAGATGTCGGAAGAATTCTAGCCGGCTGGGAGCTCTAATCGAAAACGCTGCTTAGTCCGTTTAAGATATAATAAAACAATATTTTTCAAAATAAATTTTAACCGACTTCGGCATCGGCCCAGCGATCGAAAGGTTGTGAGTTCGATCCCCACCCATTGCAGGATTGACGTGAATCCACTCCAGACACAAGCATATTTGGCTTAGTTGGAGGGGGACAAGACTAGTAATGTGCAACCCACATTGCTAATAAGCTTTAAAAAAATATATAAGTTAATAATATATATATAATGAGATGATTGTGTTTGATGCCAAATAAATATATTTTTTTTTCTTTCATTTAATATGAATTTAGTATGATAATTAAGATAGTTTAAAAACTAAAACAAACGACTTCAATGCCCCGCGAGTCAATTTCAGTAGCAAGTTTGAGACGTTTACTGTCATATCTCTGGAGATACTTATCAGATCTCGATGAAATTACAATGGGACCACCTCGAAAACTTAACCAACCGATTACAAAAATAATCATTCGAATCGGTTCACAATTGACGGAGTAATCACGTAACATACACACAAAAAAAAAAAAACAAAAAATAACATACCGAGGAATTGAGAACCTCCTTCTTTTTGAAAGTCGGTTGATAAAAATGTCACCCATGCGGAACCGGGGCGGGTTGCTAGTTAGTCATAATTTAAACCACATCTATATAAAAATATACTAAGTACAAAAAGCCCTTCATGAAATCTCGTTCCGAACTTTGTTGTAGCAAATAACGCCAACCCGATTGATATATGAACGTTAAGAGTTGGCGTGCGTGAAACGGAACGTATATGCCAATTTACACGACGATATATTACGTCGTGGTTATTTATGGACTCGATGCATGCAGTGTGCGGTTTTACTTATTTGTCCGCTCATTTGCAAGGGGTATGTCAATTTGAAACTTTCGTACTAGCTGCAGTTGTGCCCTGCGGTTTCACCCGCGTAGCTATCGTTCGGGTGGGAATATCAGGATACAAAGTATTTTATGGGCTATTCCAGGGCCTAGGCTATCTACATACCAAATTTTAGCTAATCGCTTGAGTAGTTAAAGCGTGAAGAAGTAATAAATATCCTTACACACTCACAAACTTTTGCCTTCATAATATTAAGCTTTACTTAGTATTATATACAGTTCAACATTTTGACGTCCGGCGGGACTTGGCGTGTTACCCAAGAGGTAACAGATACTGTTTGAGACCCGTCGGAGGAAGAAATAATGGATTGTTTATGTTTATATCAATGTACAATAATTTAAGATGATGATGATGATGCGATGACGCGATGGTCAAAGTACTGGCTAGTTATAATCATGTCATCAAAGTATGCTTATATTGTTTATCTCCATATCTCCGGATATACATGTCAGATCTCGATAAAATTTCAATGGGACCAAACGGTAGGCATAATCACTCAAACATAATTTTTCAAATCGGTTAAAATTTGACGGAGTTTTGAGGTAACAAACATTAAAAAAAAAATTGTCGAATTGAGAACCTCCTCCTTTTTGTGAAGTCTGTTAAAAATTATTAAGTGTTGTATATAGGAGAGGCCAATGTCCATCAGTGAACGCAATTGGCGAATAATAATGATGATGACATACTTTCTCTCTTATTATGTTTCTTTGAAGTGTCTCACACTTTATATTGTATATATTGTATATATATATTTATTTGGATTGTGTTTAACAATTTACTTTCTCTCTTGTTAAAATGCGCTAAATGCTTAATAATCAGCCTGATCCGTCCACGGCTAGACATAGGCCTCTCCCAAACTCCCAAGACACGCCACTGAATTCGATCTTCAGCTTCTTCTTTTCCAAGATGCTAATTTATAAGTACTACTAGCTGATCATTGACTCAAGAGCTCACTCAAGAGCTCACGAGCTGTCAATCTTGACATAAAAATTGTAATATATTCCTTCCCGACATTCAAGACATAGAAACAATCGTCGTCATTTACACAGATTTATGAGGAGCTGAATTCAACGGATTTACTATCCACATCATTAGTGAGTCATTATAGCGACATTAAGGCTAATGGCAGCATTATGCTACTAATGTAGCGTTTTGAGATGGAAATATGTTTAGAAAGCTGGGGCATACTTAGTTATGTTGTAGGCCTGTGGTAATAATGAGGTCTAATTAGACGTGTGTAACTCAGGAGTGATTAACTAAAAGGAGATATCTCCTTAAACCAAAGACTATTTCAGTATATCTTACATTTCTCAACCATCTCTTTAACTCTTTTATATCTTCAAGGCAAGGACACATTTCGCGGAGTTAAAGTAGGCGGGATGTCTAACCATATAACATACTATGAGTTAAAAAGAGAGCGTAAAGGAGTTAGAGTAAGCGAGATGCATATAACTCTCTAAAGTCCCCGTCACGAGAAGCTATAAATTATGTAAACAAACATCTTTTACTAAGTAAACATTTTATACTGCGAGATAATAATAAATTGACCATATTCAATCGACATGAAATATAGACGGGTTATATGAAAGTAACAACCTATTTAATTTAGTCGGATCATATTTTAACGACGCAAAGCGCTATCGTTTGTGTTTCTTGGTACCGGACGCAGGGATTGTAAACTATCGGGACGCCATTTTGAAATAAACGCGTCATTCGAGTTTCGAATGCGTACGAGTTTGTTTCATTGCTTTGCATATATCGCGGATCTGGTTGTTATTGTTAATTTTGTTATAGTTTCGTTATCACTTTATTATTGTTTAAATAATTTATTAAATCTTAAACAAATTCAATTTTTTTGTTGGTCAAAATGTTGTGAACTCCTGAACACTTGTTTACATAATTTATAGCTTCTCGTGACGGGGACTTTATGCTTTATAAAGAGAGCGTCACGGAGTCAGAATAAGGGAGATGTAAACATATAACAATCTATGTGATAGAAAGGGAGCGTAGCATCACAAAGTTATTAATATAGATATAAAAGAGTTATATATATCTTTTGTTCAAAATGATACGTATCTATCTTTTCTCTTTAAAAATATGGTTTGCACATGGCTAGGTCTTATACAGAAAGATGGAGCGATGATATACGCAAGCTGGCTGGCAGCGGTTGGAAACAAATAGCTGAAGATCGAGCTCAGTGGCGTGCCATGGGAGAGGCCTATGTCCAGCAGTGGACGAATACTGGCTGTTAATGATGATGATGATGATGATGGTGATGATGATGATGGTGATGATGATGAATACAGAGAGAATAGGTAAGGCAAGCGTGCTAGATGTCGTAGATCGCATTGCTATCATCAGGAGCGACAGTGGTCAAACGCTTGCTTATCTATAGGTACAGATAAATAAAATTGAAGTGTCTGTTTGTAATTCTAAATTAACAGCTTTTCACTAAATGCATATGACAGTATATACGATACTTACAAAAAGAAATGTTGTCTATCTGTCTTAGATCTTTAAATGCACTATGTCTACACAGTGAAAAAAAAAATTACAGTTTCTGAGAAAACATCCATGTGTTCGGGAAGGACTCTTTGTAGCCAAACTTAAAAAAATACGGTAGTTTAACACGACCAAAATCAATCTTTCCACACCTATCTCTCAATCACCAAAGCATAAAATTAAAGTCAAAAACATAACCTTCACCCAGCCAAATCAAACATCCATTAATCAAGCGTCAAACACAAAAAAAAAACCCTTACTACCCCAACAAATTACTGAACAAACGACCCGTTAATTAAAACAACATCCGGGGTGAAAAACAGAAAAAAAATATATAACGGTGTCATGTGACAGGGATGAATTAAGTCCATCTGGGTGTGTCGTCACAAGTTTGGGTAGTGCAGTATTTTTTTTTACAGCTTTATCTCGACTTCACGGCGAATTTATTTGTCCGTCACAAATCTTGCGATTGATTTTAGAGAGACTTGCAGGGGTTCCTGGGGTTAAATTTTACATACATGTGTAAATCGCGTGACAATGCAATATTATGATGACATGGTGCTGGAAGGTGGCCAAAGGAAATCCTAAACAACACACGTTATACCCCTCGTGTTTGGGCTCGTTGGATTAGTCTTGACTTACTCTGGTCCTAGGTTATGTAAAAGCTTGTGTTTGAAAAGGTTTTTTTTAAATATTAAGTACTTGTTCACATTTTTCTTCGGCTTCGTCACATTGTGTTTGAGTTTATATTCTAGCGCTAAAGGTTGACGACATTGCTAGTCAAAAATATAATTTAACAAGTCATTACAGAATTATAACTACAGCTAGAGTAGTTTTACTATGATTTTAGATAACATGACAAGCAAGACGCTCACCTGATGGTAAGTGATGACGTCTACCGAAGATTCTCTCTCTGGCTAGGCTACTCTGAGAGTAACTTTATCTCAATAACGTTTTCATTAAAACGATCTTGCACACTTTAAATCCACATTAATATTCAACAAACTAACAACAATCAAAACAAACAAAAAATAGTTATTGTACGGTACCCGTACAGTCTCGGGGGAGATAATTAATTTGTTTCGATAAATGAATGGACTGTATGAGGTGCGTCGTTAGGTGAGGAACAGATCATCGATCCCTGCAAGCTATGAAAGGTAATATAGATACTCCACCAACCTTTTATCCACGCCCGCCGATATGGCAGCAGCACAGGTAGCAATCCAGGCAACGTCCAGACTGTGATCGGTTTCCTTGTATATACTTTCACACAAGCAGCACTTTGGTGTTTTAATCCAAAGTCGTTCCAAGAGACGAAGGAAAGGTGAGGAACTGGCAGATTTGAGAACAACGTGCTCTCGGCGCGGTCCGCGAACCAATGACATCCGCATACAAGCGGTGTAGAATATCAAGTAATGACGGAGTTTTTTCTAACTACCCTCAAATACTTGCAAAGATCGAACAGTTATAAATATTAAAATACGGGACGTATCGCGCCTAAAACATTAATTTTTATTTAACTCGACGTTTTAGGCGCGATAAGTGCCGTATTTTAATATTTATAACAATGTGTTGAAATCGCGAATGTTTTAAAGTAAACAAAAAATAATTTTAACTCGCATGGTGGTAGGACACTATCTAGTGTCCGCCTGGCCAGCTACCACCCTCAAGTTAGAAAATCTGTCGCCAAACATCTAATGTGTTCCGGCAGCTATCCTCGAGAGCCATTTCCCATTCTAGGCCTAGCATGCTTACCATCTTCGACCGCATCATCACTTACCAACAGGTGAGATAGTGGTCAAACGCTAGCCTATAAAATATATATTTAAAAAGATCTCTGCATGTCTGTTTAGCGCGGTAAACAAGTCCTAAGAAAATGATTAAGTTAATAAGAACTCTATAAGTTTTGTGTCTCCAAAGGCCCTGAATTTTACAGTCTTACAATATTCCTGCCCAACATCATAATAAATATCTGCATGGGCAAACAAATCATAGCATTTAATTTCAAAATTTCAATGAAACTCTCTCGCAAACTTTAAATCCCCAAACAAAGGTGTAATCAACGAAACGATTCGTTAACACAGCTGCCGCGGTACATAAAACGTAAACAAAAACCTGTACAATGCTACACGTGCCCTGAAAGCGTACTGGAGTGATGTATTAATATATGAACAAGGTACGTTCCCCGGTTTCATCCTCATTTAAAAAAATAATATAAAAGTTTTAACTATCAACACCAATATTATAAATTGGAAAGTAGGTTATAATTCGATGAAAGTCAGTTTGTTTGTTTGGGACTTCTTAACGGCTGGGTCGATTTAGCTGAAATTTTGCACAATGATAGCCAATGGATTAGGCTACAGGATATTTCAAATTATAGCCAGTACGTTATAAATTACAATATTATAAATGATAAAGTGAGTTTGTTTGTTCCGTCTTCACGGCAAAACGACTGTACCGATTTGGTGGTAATTTTGCACAGGGATAGTCAACATTGTAGAAAACGACATAGGATAATTTAAACGCGTGCGAAGCCGCCGCAAGGCACCAGTAGGTACTATAAATACAAACGTCTTTTTGTATGTGCATCACGACAAAACGATTCTACTGGATTGGTTGGAGGCAATTTCGCATAGCCAATCGATCTGGTGAAATAACACATGGGATACTTTTCAACGCAGACAAACCCGCGGGACGAAGCTATATTTATATATATAGCTTCTAAATATTCAAAATATAAAGCTAATTAATGAATAGAAAACAAAATTAATGAGAACAGAAACTCTGAATATTTTACGTACATTTTTTTTTATAAAGCTTACTAGCTATGTGGGTTGCCCCTCCTACAAAGGTAATTATGCTTGTGTCTGGACTCTGAAAAGGGTTCACGTCAATAGTGCTATGGGTGGGTATCGAACTCACGACCTCTCAATCGCCAGGCCGACGCCTAAACTAGCCGCTATAATTAGTTTTAAATATTGCTGTAGTCACAGAAACGATTCGATAACCCTGAGCTGGCTTGGAATGCAAAATGTGAAACAAAAAACTTGTATATAAAGCGACACGCGCCCTAAAAGCGCACCGAAATGTCGCAGTATAATGTATTATGAAATATGGGGTATGAGTGTTGTAACAGAGTTAAAGGACAAAAGCCACCGTTCTGGAACTATTTCATGAGGCTTGAACAAAAACCAAAAACATTGCATGCACCCACCCTACTGGCCCCTAGTATATGGGGAGGATATTTTTTATATTAGGTTAGCGTTTGACTTGACCACTATCTTATCTGTTGGAAAGAGATGATGATGTGGTCGAGGATGGTAGCATGCTAGGCCTAGAATGGGTACTGGCTCTCAAGGAAAGCCGCCGGAACACCGTAGATTATTGTTTCTTGTACAGATTTTCCATGTTGAGGGTGGTAGCTAGCCAGGCGAACACAAGACAGTGTTATAACACCATGCTGAGGATTTCTCATAGAAATCCATTAGTGCACGACGGGTGTTGGAATTGAACCTGCTACCTAGTCGTCGAAGCCGACCATTTTCCCCCACTGCGCCAATCGACCCTCAACATTTGTGACAAAGTGGTGGTACCGATCCAGGTGGACTAGCGGAAGTTCTACTACAATATCAGTGAATTACTTTTGTTTGGTTTTTTAAAGTAATATAATACAGAGGACAGAATTGATTTTTTGTTTGTTAGTGTGTTACGATTTTACTCAAAAACTACTGGACTGATTTCAAAAATTCTTTCACTAATGGAAAGCTACATTATCAGCGAGTAACATAAGCTATATCTTATCCCCGTATTTTCACGGGAACGGGAACTACGCGGGTGAAACCGCGAGGCGCTATTAGTATTATATAAAACGGTTAAATTGTAACACAACGTTCGTTTACAATGTAACGGGATCGTAAAAACTTAAGGCTCTAAGGAACTAAGTAACACAAGAAATTACTTAGCGGAGCTAACGAACAGTAAGATACACATATTAATTAGTGATGGGGTAGAGGAAGATGACACGGGAAATAAGATCAGTCTTGTTTTACAAAAAAAAATGTTTTATTTAGTTTTTAACACCCGACATAAAAAGAGGGGTTTTATAAGTATCTGTCTTTCAGTGATGGTGATGTGTGTGTATGCCTGTGGTATCGTAGCACCCAAACGGATGAACAGTTATCTTATGTACTACTAGGTACATGTTAACTTAAATAATATATCTATATGGAAATCCTATCTAACTGTTCGTTTAAATATCTTTTCATAGAATAAAAAAAAGTCGCTACCCGCTGTCTTTTAAACTAAGTAACGGATCTTGATGCGGTTTTCATTATAAAATAAAATAACATAAATAAATAAATAACACACAGACGGTCACAGTCCCTATGCACACTAGAGGCG
Organism: Cabera pusaria; assembly: GCA_954871355.1. Taxonomy (NCBI): domain Eukaryota; kingdom Metazoa; phylum Arthropoda; class Insecta; order Lepidoptera; family Geometridae; genus Cabera; species Cabera pusaria. The sequence continues at coordinate 3,676,592 of OX940910.1, forward strand.
TTACTAATACGTTCCCGTCTATCTTGTAAGACCACAATGAGATTTCTCTTAAAAAACCCTATACCGTATCGGAAGTATACCGTATTGGAAGCTCATCCCACATTTTACTAATATGCGACAGGTACTTTCTATTGAACCTAACCGTCGTTGTCTACAATATCACAAGTTTTTACGAAATTCGATTCGGATTTCGCGACGCGGACTCGAACGTGTCTATGAATATCACCACAAATCTCCTTTTGAAATAACTTAAAATTCATCTCTACGGGGAAACCTAGAGACAGTTCGGTTCACAGCTTTCAGAATTTAGATACGTTTGTATGAAATGTGCATAGGAGCGGAGCTCACGTATCTTTTTTTTATTTTTTTATACTTTATAGGCTAGCGTTTGACCACTATCTCACCTGTTGGTAAGTGATGATGCGGTCGAAGATGGTAAGCACGCTAGGCCTAGAATGGGAACTGGCTCTCAAGGATAGCTGCCGGAACACATTAGATGTTTGGTGACAGATTTTCTAACTTGAGGGTGGTAGCTGGCCAGGCGGACACTAGATAGTGTCCTACCACCATGCGGGGGTTGTTGGTTTTTTTAACGATGTTTTCCTTCACCGGAGGGCCACTGTGAGAAGCGCACATAAATTTTTCGGTAGATCTCGCCAAGTGGTAGGCAATGGTGTGGTCGAAGATGGTAAACAGAAACACACTAGGCCAAAAATACTCATACTCTCAAGGGCTGTGTGTTACTGGAACACCGTTAGGTTATGGCGGCGGATTTTCTCCTTGATGATACAAGTCAGGCAGAAGTGGTAGAACATCGATATAATATGCTCGTACCACCTGTTGGTTCCTATGTCTTAGTCAACTCCTGCCGTGCGAGCGAGATGTTTACACTTCAAAAACACTAGGCGGCCAAATTTGAGTTTAATTAAACAAAAATCTAACAGTTTTCAAGTGAGCAATATAATCATTGCTTTCTTCCCTTATATCTTGTAAAAATCTACTAAGGTAAAAATAATTACGTTAACAAGACCAAGACTAGATTTCAAGACCGAAAACCGAAACAAAGACCGACAGCCAACGCAATGGTGCTAAAAATTAATCACCAACATTACGCCAACAATCACAGAATATGTAATATGGGTTCCGTATAATTTTTAATATGAATCTTTTAAAAACGGTTTTATAATTAAGGCTTTAATGGTAATCCCGAGATTTTCCGTTATCCGGGAATCGCCGCGATGTGAACGTGCCGAGAATGGACAATGTTGTAGTATCTGTTTTTTTCTGTATGTTATTGAGAATTAATTTCAAATTCAATGTATATTAAGTATGTTTAATTTAGATATATGTATAGATATTTGAAAATCCCTAGAATAATTTTTCATTCCAGCTATTCGAAATAACGGTGAACAGTGCGCGTTTGTTGAGCGGGCGGTCAAGTATTTTTTTTATTTGATGGCCAAATTATGTTCTTCTATAGTGCCCTGTCTAAGGAGGTTCAATAAGTTATTCTCCTATCAAATCTAGAGCGCGCCACGCTGATAAAGTGAATAATTAAGATAGTTTAAAAACTAAAACAACCGACTTCCATGCCCCCGAATCAATTTCCGTAGCAAGTTTGAGACGTTTATCATCATATCTTATCAGATCTCCATGAATATAAATGGGTGCCATTGTAATTTCACCTCGTATAAAAACCTACCTACAGAATAAAAAAATGATCATTCGAATCGGTTCACAATTGACGGAGTAATCGCGTAACATACATACAAAAATACCTTCGTTTGTGAAGTCGGTGTAAAAGATCCGCTAGGTCGCGATATACGGGGAAAAGAATATTAAAAAATAGTAGCACAATACAACATGCGCGCTAAGTAGCACAATACACAGATCGTGTAATGTCCCAGAAGATTTCTTAATGTATTTACAAATCTGCTATCTAGAGAAGCTTCAACCATTTCCCGAGTCAATAATACAAAAATAATTGCAAAATGAACGATTGCACCAGCGCGCACATAAAACGTATCATATCAAAATGCAGTTTACTGAAATATATAAAGTACTATCATATAAATAAAGTCGTATTTCAATACAAAGCTCATAATTTCGCGAGTGTTTTATAATAAAATAGTCTAACTGCATATGCGACGTAACGGCTAATAAAATATATTTGGACTCCTTGCTGACACTTTCGTGGCGTTATTTTAAGTAACGTTTAGTCTAGTCCAGTTTTTCTTTTTATGTCTGTAACTATTTGAGGCCATTCTGTTTCGCACAGTATAAATCAATTACACAATTATGTGATTAATTTGATTATGCCCTGTAAATTACAGAGGAAGTCATAGTAAACACCATAACCTTACGTTATTCCGGCAGCACATCCTTGTGAGTCAGTCTGTTCTAGGCCTAGCGGGTTCGCCATCTTCGATCCATCATCGCTTACCACCAGACGAGTGCCCACTTGATCTTAAGACAATGGTTAAAACCATAGTAGAGATAAGAAATGATCGAAGATCACATAAACCCTAGTTTAAACTCGCATTGATGTTGATCAAGGGTACGCTGCGCCTAACGGAATATTCTGACTGTTCAGAGTTTTATGTGCCACGGTTACTGCAGGCACGTCATCTTTTAAGTGCCCCGGAGACGGTCATTCGAAATTGTCAATGGGCTTCCATCATTATTTTTATCATTCGCTTCTTATCCCGTAGTTGCGAATGACAATGGCTTCAATTGCCTCTGTAGATGATCATTTGGTCCATTAATGACGTGAAAATTGATAATTGCGAACGACCGTCTCCGGGGCACTTTACCAACGAGCGTTTTGCTTGTCCTATTATCTGTTACTTTAACACAGTTCAATCGAAGTTAAATCCTATTTACTAACTAAATCAAACTGTCAAACTTTTCCCAACAGTAACATCATAACGTGTAACAAATGAAGTAACAGTCAAACACAAAAATGTATTTGCCGAAGCACGCACCCACTGGCAAACTAAATCGAAATGTATAAAACTCGTTAGGGCGCCCATAATTGTATCAGAATGTTAGGACTTTTGCAGTGGGGCAAGGTCGCGCGATCCTCGTATTAGGATAGGTTAGATAGGGCTGTATATTTCTTTTTTAATCTTCGACGGCGAAACTCCGGATACGGAAAGTTAGAACTGTTGATCTGTATGATTGTTAGCATTATAGTGTGTATTCTTACTGCATGTACGTAACTGATGTTTTTGTTGAAAATTTTTGAAACGCAGTAGGAAACGTTTTAATTTAGACAATTTTTTATTTAGATTGCAATTTCACAAAGTAATTTTTGTGCTATGTGAGAGAGGTTAAGAGTAGTTCTCACTTATATTCTCGTGGTGTCGTTAAGACGAACCTGAATGATCTGGGATGCTTTGCATATTACGAAACCTACTTGAGTCAGCCAATAAACAACAATATTCCCAATTAAAGTTTGTGCAAGGCGAGAGAATAAATAAATAAATAAATAAATAAAATAGTGATACAAAATATCTATGAACCATACTAATATTGTTCTAAACCTACTTAATATTACTAACCTACCACAACAATTGCACATAAATATAATATATTTCAAAGATATTTGTAATACTAAAATTAAGCCAAAGCAATATAAAACAATATACAAAAATATAAAGTGTGTAACACTTCAAAGAAACATAATATTTGATTTACGCAGTGCAACATCTCTCGTCGGATTTGAAAACTAATGATTTCTTCCGAATGATTAACTTACGTAATAAGTAGTCATAGATGGCGCCACCAATGCATAATTGGGCTTAAAAAATGCAATCCACTAATTTCGTCGTAACGATACATCGAACTATGGCTTAATTGGCAAAGCACCTGAACATGTTATTCAGGAGGTTGCGGGATCAAGTCCCGTCGGTACGATGAAATTTTGGATTGTGATTAACAATTTACAAAAATATAAAGTGTGTAACACTTCAAAGAAACATAATATTTGATTTACGCAGTGCAACATCTCTCGTCGGATTTGAAAACTGTAATGATTTCTTCTGAATGATTAACTTACGTAATAAGTAGTCATAGATGGCGCCACCAATGCATAATTGGGTTAAAAAAATGCAATCCACTAATTTCGTCGTAACGATACATCGAACTGTGGCTTAATTGGCAAAGCACCTGAACATGTTATTCAGGAGGTTGCGGGTTCAAGTCCCGTAGGTACGATGAAATTTTGGATTACGTTTAACAATTTACAAAAATATAAAGTGTGTAATACTTCAAAGAAACATAATATTTAATCTAAAAGAAGTTTAAACATAATTTAATATATACCTGCATGATATGAATAATACATGCAAACACACGAAGTCTTATTACCCCGCAACACAAATAATTTGATATGCAAACGCCTTAAAAGAAAAATCATGTAAACTTTTGAATAATTATAGTATCTTTATTTTGAGCCACATCTAAAATAACTAGAAGCGACATCTATCACCTCCTAACCAACATCACAAAATTCTTGCATTCCAATTGCCACATTATCTCCGATTACCAATTAGATGGATGATTGAAAAGTCCGCAAAGTCGTAAATATAAATGTTCCCACACGGGCCATAAAGTTTATATCGCTTCCAGTGAGGAGATATTTATTGTAAAAACTTTATGGAGGCAGTTGAAAGGAGTCGAACATCGACCTGATTTAAAATAAGAATATACCTGAGTGACCCACTGACGGAGTATTTTTCATTCTATTTTTAAACTAAATTCAAACGTATTTATTGCTTCATCACAGTATTGAGGATGTTTATAAATTGTACAGTATTTGTGAACCCTGTCGGGCACTGCAATTTAGAGATAATTGCTCTTCGTCAAGAATTTTTCTCTAATGTTATTTGTAAGAAATCTTGCAAGGGCCGGATGAGAGTAAGTAGCCAAGTAACATGCTCAGTGCCGTATCTTCATCATCATTATTACTTCAATGATGATGTTATCTAATAAAACCGATATATACAAAAAACATAAACACGCAAACTTTTTCGCAGCAACCCTATTCCAAAAGTGTGTCCACGACATTGGGCGAATGCGGGACATTCTTCAGAAGGCGGGATCCCGTAAATTCCCGGATATGCCGCTCGGTTTCCGGCGCGAATGTATTTGTCATGTTGTTACCGGTACAAAGGTTTTCGGCGAAATTCCGAACTCATCCGGATACCCCTTTGATGAGAGGACCTGCTATAATACAAAATTAGATCGCATATCTATAATTGTATGAGTTAGATCAATAAATTGAACGAATATTCAGAAAGCTTATTTGAAAATATTTATTTTTACGCCCAAATATAATAAAAAAACTATAATTATTATCAATACCATATCATAAATAAAATTCCACATTTCTTACTTGAAAATTTCCATATTTAGTGGGCAGTTCGCGTATTTCGTTTTATGTTGTTTATTTCTTCGTATTAGTGAAGATCAGATACAATAGCAAAAGCTTACCATATCCACTGATCAAGATCTGGAGTACTTAGGAGCCGACCGAGGGTAGACAATCTATGACCCAGAGTATTCAAAACTTTAAAACTTAGAAGGTAATTCTTGAAGGTAATAAAAGCTAAATCTTTACTAATTAGGGACCGACCAAAGACACTAGAGGTCTTGATTCGTGTATTCTGGGCTTAAAAACCAAAGAATCACAGGACATTTTCTAGGCATCACAGGACTTTTTGCAAGGAATCACAGATGAGTCATGAGCTCCAATTTGCGTCAAAATTGAAGTAAGTAAATAAAATAAAACGGAGCGTCGCTAACGAGTCCCCGAGTCGCGGGGATTGCCGCGAGTGCTCTTGAGACGGTTATTTGTCTTGTTGGAAAATGCTGCTGGTGATTTGATAACAGTGGCTTTTGCCTTAAGGTTTGCTTTTTGATAAAGGTCTAGCGATCCACGATTTTGAGTTTAAATTTATGATGATTATTGTTGATTAATTTAGTCAGATTCGAATGTATATATTGTTTAATCTAAATGTAATTTCAATTCTCAATCAAATCTAAGAAAGAAGCGTAAAGAAGTAAACTTTCGCATTTATAATTTTAAGTTTAAATTTAAATTTATATTTTAAGTGCGATAGGACAACTATACAAAGCCGAGAATAATTATTTCAAAAGTCAGTATCAGCACCAATCCATACTTAAATAACTATTTGAAATAAACATGACCGTTAAAAATACTTTTTGTACATCTACGCACTGATGTACAACAAACATCTCACATAAATAAAGTCTTATTTAGCCTGTAGACCATACTCGTTCATATCAGACAGACTAAAGCAACAAATACCAATTCAACCCAAAAATTCTTAACCACTCAGGGATCGCTGACCCACCGGTGGGTCAAGAACAATTACAAGCAATTCCGTCAAGCTTCACGGACCCACCGGTGGGTCAGCTTAGCCAACTTTTTTTTTCTATATTTACAGCGCATAATATTAGAAATTGTAACCATTTTTTGGTCTTAAACGCTTGATGAAGAAATATTTTATGTATAAAATGCCATTTTGAACTGTATTTTATTCTTCCCCGCACCATGAAAACTACTTTGAATACGCCTTAGGTCGACCATAGACGCCATTGACGCTTGGAATGCTGACGCTAGATTGTGTTTTGAAATGTTATTTTCTGTTGGTTTATTTTAGTTTTTAGTATATATCTAGTGTAAATTCTATTCATTTGTGTTTTGTGAATCCATCTTAGCTATTGAATTCTAGAAATATCATCGTATTTGTGTGATCGTCGGGTTTTCTACCAAGTGGCGGTTTTCCCGCAATTTCGAGTTTCTGTGTTGAATAAAAAGTGAAATTAGTGAAAATAATGAATGAAATAAGCATTTCGAATATCATTGCAAATAAGTAGACGAATCACTAAATAAATTCAAGAAATCAATTCAGGATGGTATGAGTCATGCTGACGAATGTTTATTCGATTTATACGATGGATCACTAGCACACTCGGCTGAAGAGAAAGCGAATTTATTTGTTACTCTGTTTGCGGAGTCTTCACGTTTAGATGCTGGCAATGCTGTACCTTCTAGTCTGCCGACTTGCGGGACGTTTATGTCGGAAATCCGCATTCGTCAGACTGAAGTACGCAAAGCGTTGCGCAATCTAGACGTGAACAAAGCTAGTGGTCCAGACGGTATACCAGCTGTAGTCTTGAGGACGTGTGCGCCTGAGTTGGCTCCTATTTTGACACGCCTCTTTCGCTTGTCTATGACGACTGGTCAAGTGCCTAAGTCCTGGAAGCAAGCAAACGTGCAACCCGTGCCGAAAAAGGGTAGTCGTGCAGACCCTGTCAATTACAGGCCTATCTCAGTCACTTCCATACTCTGTAAGACTATGGAACGTGTACTGAACCACAGGCTCCTGGCATACCTAGAAGTGAACGATCTCCTCAGTGACCGACAATACGGGTTTCGCCGAAACCGGTCTACTGGGGATCTTCTAGCGTATGCCACGCACATCTGGAGCGAAGCCATCGAGAACCACGGCGAGGCGCTGGCCGTCTCTCTTGACATCTCGAAGGCTTTCGACAGGTTAGAGAGTTATACATCCAACGCACGAACCAGTGCATTACAAATCCAGTCTCATAGAGAAGCGATGGTCGAACGCTTGAACTTTTCTTTGAAGGCAGTCTCTGATTGGGGCGATGCCAATCTGGTCAAGTTCAATGCTGCGAAAACCCAGGCGTGTCTTTTCTCCGCTAAACGGAGCCCATTTCTACTGGCTCCTACTTTCCGGGATGTGTCCGTTCCGATAAGTAACAATCTCGAGCTTCTTGGCATCTCTTTGACACCAACTCTCAATTTCGGCTCTTATATTGAGTCTAGAGCCCAGCTAGCCTCAAAAAAGCTTGGCATTTTGGCTAAGGTGAGACGGTACTTCACACCGGGACAGTTGCTTAATCTTTACCAAGCACAAGTCCGGTCGTGTATGGAGTACTGTTCTCACCTTTGGGATGGTTCTGCTAAATACCAGCTGGAGACACTGGAAGCTATTGAGAGGAGAGCCAAAAAACTCATCAGCGATGACCTATTAGTAAGCAAGAGACTCCAGAGTCTCGCGCATCGCCGCAAAGTCGCTTGTTTATCGGTTTTCTATCGGATACATTTCGGAGAGTGTGCAATGGAACTGCATGATTTGATTCCACCATCCCCATTTTATAATCGGACATCCAGAGACACTAAAAGGCGCCACCGATTTATGGTGGATATACCATCTACCCGAACGAAGCGATTTGCTTCTTCGTTCATCATACGAACCGCTAAGGAATGGAATACCCTGCCTGAGTCCGTGTTTCCGATTAAGTACAATATGGGGGTCTTCAAATCGCGAGTGAATAGGTATCTTCTGGGTAAGCACGCTACATCATCGATCGCATCATCACTTAACATCAGGTGAGATAGTGATCAAGTGCTACCCAGTTCGGTATAAAAAAAAAAAAAAAAAATACAGTCGTAAAAAACGTAAGTACCTACTTAGACCCTTTCAAGTGGGTCGGGTTTCGAGCTCGGTTTTTATAAACATTTACGCAATAGGATACCGAATTCTTTGTGTATAGTGGTAGCTGGGTTCTAGAACTTTGATTTGCGTATTGTATTTTTAATATTTCGGTTTTGAGTATCTCATATTCAGGATATACATTTCAGGGGTTTTGAGGTGTAAATAAAAAATAACTAAACTAAAAATAAACTTTATTTTTATACAACAATGAAGTAAATCTATTACAAAATAAAGCACAGTTTACAGAATAAGAAAATATGGTGTGATTAGTTTTGCATGCGAAGAATTACGCGACGCGACGTTCGCGCCATTCCGCTACTGCACACATTTTCAAAGTGGATTAATTTTTTTTTTTTGTTTTAAATTCCCGATCCCTGAGTGGTTAAAATATAAAAATTATTAATAAATAACTACCTTTCACAGAGACATCACGTAACCACTCATACCAACAAAGCGATCAGCGAGACAAAAAATGGCGCCAAAAGGAAAAGGAAACGGCGCCATGTTCGACGCCAAACCGGAAATACCCTCAATATTTCTCTTCCTTTATTTTTTCAATGGACAGCATTGTTTTAATATTTGCGTTGTAAATGGAGGGTAGAACGCAAAACGGTTCCTTTGAAACTGGAGCAGACAGGTGGGTAGGTGGCCGTTTTCTTTGTTAATTTACGCCGTAGATTAAGCTGCTAAGTTTAATATTCTTGTCGACATTTTAGTAGCAATATATTCTGGATTATGAATTAATTTCAATTTAGGCAGACAGTCTGGGTTGTGGTGTCTTAGGAACAACAGTGCTCCATACCTTACGAGATGTTGGTGCCTTGAGGGATTAATTATGAGAAACTAGCGGCGCCCCGCGGCTCCGCCAGCGTTAAAGGAATCCAATGCTCTAATCCACTGTACTGGCTTTATATCTCTATGTAAAATTTTTGCCAAACAAACCAACAGATATACAAACTGACTTTCGCATTTATAATATTAGTGTTGATTCATCATCATTATCAGCCTATGTTCGTCTACTGCTGGACATAGGCCTCTCCTATGGCTCGCCACTGAGCTCGATCTTCAGCTATTCGTTTCCAACCGCTGTCAGCCAGCTTGCGTATATCATCGCTCCACCTAGCTGGAGGTGGTGTTGATTATAATTTGCTTATTTATTTGTATGACATAATCGTATCCTCCACAAACCTTATATTTACTAGCTGATACCCGCGACTTCGTTCACGTACACCAAGAATTTAGTAACCTATGTTCATCCTCATACTATAAAGTATCGACTTGTTAAATTTCAGTAAGAAGACAGAGTAACAGAGGTACACATGTTTTCAACCGACGTCCAAGAAGACAGAAGGAGGTTCTCAATTCGTCTGTATGTTTTTTTTGTGTGTATGTTACGCGATTACTCCGTCAATTGAGAACTGAATCGAATGATTTTTTTTTATCGGCAGGGTACTTTTCCGAGGTGGTCCCATTATAATTTCATCGAGATGTGATAAGTATCTCCAGAGATATGACGATAAACGTCTCAAACTTGCTACTGAAATTGACGCGCGGGGCATTGAAGTAGGTTGTTTTAGTTTTTAAACTATCTTAATTATTATTATAACATTAAGTAATTATCGATGTACGACCTAGAACATAACCTTAGGTTTATCTTCTATTACTTGTACCCAGTCTATGTAGAAAGAGCATCGCAGGCATCTCACCAGAGTTTTTAGAGCCTTTATGGCAATACACATGGTAACTTAACTCCTCCCTTTCTCTTACCCTGGCTTCTCAAACCATTTGGGGCCACGTCAACATATGTTAGAAATAAATTTGGTACACAATTGGTATATATATATGACTAGCGTGCTACCATCCTCGACCGCATCATCACTTACCAACAGGTGAGATAGTGGTCAAACGCAAAAAAAAAATATAGCATAATATCATCATCAGCATTAGTCCCGCCTATGTTGGACATTGGCTTCCTTACGTGTATGCCACTTGTAACGGTGCTGTGCTAACTGTAACAAGCAACATTACATACGTATTAAAACCCATCTTAATACAGAACCAAAATTTCTTTAACAAGTCAAAAAACTTGGCATGACCGCTACTTCCCCAAAACACACCTTCAACATTTCGCCTTCTATCGTCACTTACCAACAGGTGGAAACGGGTCGACGCTAGCCCATATAAATATAAAAAAACACAATAATCATGCATGACCCATTTTCCTTTTAATTTCCATACAACAGTACTGAAAACTCGTAAAATCGCCACAACTAATTGAAAATAAGCAGTAAAAATAAATGACATAAAATCTGCATACAATGCTATCAGTCCCGGTCCAGGTGTAAACTCGAAACAATGACATTTTTAAACAGAAACTGTATTCATAGCTATTAATTAATCGCTTGTGGAAGTGACTGGAAGAGAAGAGCCGAAAATCGGGCTCAGTGGCGCATCTTGGGAGAGGCCTACGTCCAGCAGTGGACTGACACAGGCTGATGATGATGATGATGAATAAATCGCTTTCATATGTAGGGTACATTGTGTTTATCAGTCTTATGTATGTATGTATGTGTGTCTGTTTGTTCCTTTGTGGCACTCTAGAGACCAAACGCGTGGGTAGATTTTGATAAGTAGCTCGTCGTTAGATTCGCCATGCCAACGCAAGTGTCAACGAGAACATAAACATTTGAAAATTCAAAATGGCGGATTTAGAACGCCATAATGTTCGAATGTTTTTTTTTCTTCAAATCCTCTCTAATGCGTTGAATGAAAGGGTTTGAAAAGGTGAATAAATCATAAATTTATTTTGTCTAAAAAATAGTGTGATCATACGTGAAAAGGAAAAAAAAATTTTGGACAACGTATTAAGAGTATACCATCCATAGTTGGGTTTATTGTTTTTCAGTAAACGTCTTGTTTAATAATGAAATTATTTCGATAGCTAAAAATACGTTCTACTCTATTCTTGATAGTTGCTACTTTTAAGTTCTTCTATTTAGCGTACCTACACTTGGTTTGCAATAACTTAAACTTTTAGATACAATGACCCGAGCCTCAAGACACAGGCAATGTGCTCACTTTGGAAATCGTTATCAATGATAAAATTTTTAAGAGAACGTTTCATCATCATCATCATAATCAGCCGGTATCAGTACACTGCTGGACATAGGCCTCTCCTAAAACACGCCACTGAACCCGATCTTCGGCTCTTTGTTTCCAGTCACAGCCCACAGCTTTGACTTGGACTAGACTCTGACTTCTACTTGACCTGAAATGTGACTTTGAACCAACTTAATGGCAATGAATTTACAAAACTTGAACAATTTTCATACTTGACACTGGTTGTGTTGTGGACAAATACACTAATCGTGTGGAGCCATAATTTAAAACAAAATAAAAAAATATTTCTTGCAATAAATTATTATTTATCACCCATTAGCGCCCGTATGCCTAGATCTTAACCAAACCTGTCATAACGATCGATCGACGAGACACAACGCGCTGCGTCGCGCGATCATGATGTGAATTTAGCCTTATATGTAAGATCAACTTGTGGATTTGTATTATGGCCTCTCATAGAACCTGCATTTTTAGCCGACTTCACAATAAAGGAGGAGCTTCTCAATTCATCGGAATCTTTTTTTTCAATGTATGTTCACCGATTACTCGAAGATGCCTGAACCGATTTGGAAAATTCTTTTTTTGTTTTAAAGGGTACCCCACTTTCCCCGGTGGTCATTTCAATTTTAACGAAACCGGCCAAACATTTTTTATAATTTATAAACATTTGTATTGCGATGCATTTACTTATCTCGACGACATATTACTAACTACTGGCACAGATTATGTAATAGTTACTACGTCTACTGACTACTTAGACTAGCGCGACGTTTGAAGTCGGTTCTATTAGTTTTTTAAACGATCTTCAATTATACTGTATGCAGAACAAGAAAAATGCAACGCTGATTAGGTCTGACACAAATGAACTAAATTAATTTAAATATTTACCTTACTTGCACTAGTGTATGTTGCGTATTCGTAATAATACAAACAAGTAATAGAAAAAAACGTAATAAAAAAAATGCTTTTATAATGTAGTTATCGATTGCTTATACTGAAGTCCATTAAGAATATGAACTGAAATTTAACTAAACCCATTTCCCAGTGTAAATAGCCACAGAGCCAAATACATTACTGCTTCCGACATAATAACTAACTTTAAATATAATCAAATAACAAATTCTATTAATGAAGAAAGTTTAATAAAGTGAAATAATTTCACAAAGCCGCGGGGTAACCAGTGTGCTCACTATTAACAACTTTGTTAAACCGGAAGTCGGAACTTTCCGCACGCGTTTCCGAATTGTAGCCGGTTGCGTCCGGATAGAAGCGGTGTTTGTTGGATTATGGACTGGTAGTTTACATAGAAGAACTGATTACTGGGCAAGTTCATCTAGTGTAAGGTGATACGTCCATTTTACAATGTTATGTCCATCCAAAGGTAGCCTGGAAGAGATCGCTGTTAGCGATAAACCGCCCATTGTACCTTATTTTTAACCGACTTCAAAAATAGGAGGAGGTTTCTCTAGGTTCTAAGGTTATTGTTTGTTCGCGGATAACTTCGTCGTTTATGAACCGATTTCGATTATTCTTTTTTTGTTCGAAAGGAGATATCCCAAGTGTGGTACCATGGTAATTTTATCGAGGTATGATAAGTATCTCCTGAGATATTGAGATAAACATCTCAAAATTGGTACTGAAAATGAATAGCGCGGCATTGAAGTCGGTTGTTTTTTAGTTTTTAAACGATATTATAGATAACTAAATTCTGCATGAAGTTCTTTTTGTTGTAAAGAGAGACGAAGACAGGAAAGACACTGATTTCGTAAATACAGGGAAACTTAGTTAGGAGTTAGGGTTGATCCATGTACTCTGACTTAATACTTACCTCTGTAAACGTCAGAAATCAGAATGAGCAAAGTTATATATGACTTAATTATAATAACTTTATTTAGTTTGTCTGTTTTACTTACAATTACTTGTACATACTACTTATTCGAGTACATGGATTCTTTAATTTTGTTTATAAATTTTTGGAGGCAAATATCTTTTTTATTATTATTATTTATTGTTTTTGTAATTGGTTTCAATAACGAGTAGTACTTGTATTGCATTGCATTGTATGTTTTCGTATATAAAACAATATAAAATAGGACAGGATATACAACACAATTGTGTAGAAAAACCGCGTCAGTAATATTCCCAAAGAAGGTGATAGCCAATTGGATTTTTTTTTACCATATCTTTTTGAAAAATAAAACTTGTTTTTATAAATATTAAAATACGGGACTTATCGCGCCTAAAACATAAATTTTTATTTAACTCGACGTTTCAACCAAGTTGCATTGATCGTGGTCACGAGACGACTGACTGTTTTAGGCGCGATAAGTCCCGTATTTTATTATTTATAACGATGTGGTCAAATCGCGAAAGTTTAAAGTTTACAATAAAACTTGTTGTTTAGAACCAAAAAAACTTTTATACGCTAGGATTAAGTAAATAACAAATATGACACTTCGATGGCTTTTTGAAAATGCCAACCAACAGAGTTCCAAATAAGGGGAGGTTTTCAATTCGCCTAGATGATTCCACCAATTGTTAACCGATTAGAATAATATTTATTTTCATGAGTAGGGAATATTTCCGCGGTTTTCCTTGCATAAAATTCATCAAAATCTGATGAGAATCTCTAGAAACAAATTAATTTAATTATTTAATTTTTTCTTAATTATTGTAAGATACATAAGTTCATCAATATTTTTACATTTTCAAACGCGGGAAAAAGCCAGTATTTTTCCATTAAATATGAATAATTCTCGCGAGAACTTTTAAACTAAAATGTTCAAAGCACACCATAAAATTAAAAAAACGTATTACACACCAATTATATTTCCTCTTTCCTCCATAATACCTCAAATCCAATTTGCGGCGACCGCTGTCCGGGTGCTTTTTGCGTTAATTCCGCTCATAATTTGTACGGAACCATGGAGGAAATGGTACCATTAACTAACGCGGTTTGTCTGTGGTACACACTGTCACAGCATCACTAATAACCAGTTAAGCAACTAGTGCGGAAAAGGGAAAATTCGCGATAGCTGAATATTTCTTAGGGTGCGTACAGACTGTGTAACATAACATGTAATAAAATTGTTATTTAACATGTTACAGACAATGTGGACACGAAATGTTATAATGTAACATAATTTTATAATAATGATGTAATAATAACATGATATTATAACATCATTATTATAAAATTATAATGGTGGTCCGATTATAATTTTATCGAGATCTGATAAGTATCTTCAGAGATATGACGATAAACGTCACAAACTTAGTAATGAAACTGACTCGCGCGGCATGGAAGTCGGTTAAAACTCTCTTAATTATGAATTAATCTATAAGTAGAAGCATGCGGCACCAATTGAGTGAATTTTATGGGTAGTTTAGTTAACCTTCTGGGATCTCTACTCTGCTACACCACATCATAGTTAATGACAAATTGACAATAGGTTCTAAACAATGTAACGGATCGCTAAATTTGTGAGGTTGTTAATATAACTTTACATCTCTCATATTCGGTAAGTAGGTCCTTATTACCCCCAAATGGGGCTTGTAGGTAACCAATTAGCGCTCTAGGGTAATAATGTAGCTAGAAAAGCCCTAGGGCGGTAAGTAATTAAAAAAAAAACTCTTCACTCTTTCAAAAAGTTCGCGTACATCTAACCATCATACTGGCAATAGACATCATGCATTCAGCTCAATGACAAAAGAGGTCGCTTCGCTATTCAGCCTTGTCTTCGTATGAGTATAATAGTCATCAATTTTAAATATCGAACGGCGAAGATCAATTTCGTTCTTGAAAAAATAAATAAAAAAAGGCGGGAATAGAAAACTTTTATTTTAAATATTGTTTGTTTTTGGGATTTTTTTATAATTACGTGCTAATTAGGAAAAAAACATGAGTTCTGCAAGTGATGAAGAAATAAGCTGCACTCCAGATTCAATGAAAATGGAAGCTGAAGCAGCAAGTAACAATCATTTCACTATACATTTTAACTAATAAAATGTTTATACTTGTAATGCCGGTTTTTTTCTACTTACCTCACAATCGAGATGTAAAGCAGAGTAGTTAGCTCGGGTGTAAGCATCAATTGCACCCTCGAACTAGAGGCGCCCTCGCTGCGCTCGTGCGCCTAAATATCTCGGGCTGCAATTGATGCCTTACAGCCCTTGGCTACTAATCTACTATTGTTATGTACCTATAATCAGTTTAAATTGTTTGCTTAAGAATGTCATATAAAACTAGAAAATAATGTGTCACTTTTAAGTACTAGATTTTACTGTAGGTATCTCAATAGAGTCTGTGCAAAAAGAACCGTCGTAGAATTGAAGATCGCGTCGGTCGTCGGTCGTTTTAATTTAATGTTTTTGTTGCATTGACAACACTGCTGTCATAACTTGTACGACTGTTAGTTTTGTACGACGGTTGTACGACGTTTGTATATGTGTATATACAAACGCAGGTTATAAATAACGCATACTGGTTTCGCAGCTATCTAACGGACCGAAAGCAGTTTATTAAAGTTGGCTCTTACTCTAGTTCTCCCCTCCCCATCCCCTTCGGCGTCCCGCAGGGAAGTATAATCGGTCCAACACTATTTAACTTGTACATCAATGATATTGTAAGCTTAACACTCAATAAGGCAGAAATCATAACATACGCTGACGACACAGTAATACCTTTGGATGTTAGTTCATCGTAACGCCACGAAGGTTCTCTTTGTGCACAGACTCTACGTACTGTAAAATTCGTGCGCAAATAAGTAAAAAAGCCATCAAATAATATCCTCTATAAAAAGTCATTCAACCCTAAAACATTTCTCATAGCTCTAAATATCTACTGCTAACCGAACGGAAATTAATACTAACCAAAACTTCCGTATCGATACCACAAAATCGTAACACAAACAGAACTATAGCATTTAGGAAAATATAATATTAACTCTGTATCAGCCATCTATGAGAAGTCGGCTGGGCAGGGAGTTTGTTTTGGACCCGCAAAACTATAAGATAGCAAGCAAGAGTTGTTATAGAGACCTTTACATGGGACGACTTTTGAAGGCACTTTTTGGAAATACTGTGTTATTATTTATCACTTATATTCAAATAGGGGACGACTTTTGAAGGCACTTTTCAACCGACTTCCAAAAAGAAGGGCTTCTCAATTCGTCTGTGTTTTTTTTGTATGAATGTTACGCGATTACTCCGTCAATTGTGAACCGATTCAAATGATTATTTTTATAATCGGTAGGGTATATTTCCGAGGTGGTCCCATTGTAATTTCATCGAGATCTGATAAGCATCTCCAGAGATATGACGATAAACGTCACAAACTTGCTACTGAAAATGAGTCGCGGGGCATGGAAGTCGGTTGTTTTAGTTCTTAAACTATCTTAATTTTAAATACTGTGTTATTATTTATCAGTTGTAGTCAACATTTACAGGAAGGCACTTTTTGGAAATTCTGTGTTATTATTTATCAGTTGTTTTCAATTATTTTAAGCCGACTTCAAAAAAGGAGGAGGTTCTCAATTCATTTGACAATTTCACAATTTTTTCATTTCACAATTTTTTAAAGTTTGTTACCTTCGATATTTTTTTTAGATGTAATTGTTTCTTCCCTTTTGAATCTATTGTAAAATTCATCGAGATCCAATAAGTATCTCCAGAGACATGGAGATAAACACTATCAAACTTGCTGCTAAAAACGACAAGCGCGACAAGTTGTTTTTTTTTTTCAGTTTAAGCGATCTTAAATTCCTCCTCTTTAAAAAGTAGTATTTTTTATTCAAAACCTTTCAGCCGTTTTTGTATGATTGAGGCACAATCACACATACATACTCGTACATACAAACTTTGACGTAAGATTTTTTTTTACTTGTTAATGGTAAAGATATAGAAAGTTAATCGTGTCGCGATATGTAAATTTTGTGGACCCATGTCTAGCCACAGGGCCGAGGGAGCTGACTTCTTGCGAGCCCGACAACTCGCCATTTCTCTATAAAACGTTTTACATGGATTCCTGGCTAACAGATAAAACTGGAACATGTTTTGGGTAATAAGATTTTTAACGAAGTACTTACCCCAAATAATTTAAGTTCTAGAGAGCTTGTACATTAAATTAATAACCATAATAATACCGGCTATTATACCTTTGTATGCTGCTTGATTGTGACTTTCTCAATCTGGCTTCATCAAACACTAATTATTTTGCCGATAAGTTTTATAGATAAAAAATATAATTCACTACACACATTATAGTTAGGTTGTCACTATATACTCGAGACATACAACGTATGTTGTCATTTTGTAATTTTAGACGATGCACTTTAAGTAAATATAATAATAAAGATAATATATATTAATCAAAGAGACGTTGATATTAAACAATTTGAATTCCATAGAGACATTTATAGGAATAGCAAGGGTACGCTCTGAAAATCGCAGTTGATATAGGATTAAAGAAATATTTTATTACCTAATTGCACTTTGTACAAAAAAATCAATATATGTTGAAGTCAATTACAAAAATTGGGGTAAAAACAAATGAAAAAAAAACGGCTTAACTAAAAACCTTTTCCATTGTCTAAGTACACTTATTGGCTTTGCTGACGCGTCAAAGAGTAAGGTGCTAACGACTCATAAAAGAAAAAGGGGAATCACCCTTTTCCCCATTCCGATTTCTGCTGACGTGGCCAAAGCATCATCACATATGGGCGTGGCCTGAATCCATGTTACATGGCAAATTTAGAGAAATTCAAGTTTATTTTCGAGTAGACAAGAACTAAAATGATGGGTTTTTATCGATTACGAGCACGAGTTGAATTTGTCACAGAAAATTGAGATTATTGCAGTAGGAACCGTCTGGGAAGGAGGAGGTATTGAACTGATAATGATTTGATGATATGACTTATTTTTAACCGACTTCAAAAAAGGAGGATGTTTCTCAATTCGATCGTATATATGTTTTTAACCAACTTCAAAAAAAGGAGGAGGTTTCTCAATTCAACCGTATATATATATTTTTTATGTTTGAACGCGGGTAACTTCGTCGTTTATGAACCGATTTTGATTACTCTTTTTTGGTGGGAAAGGAGATATCCCAAGTGTGGTACCATGGTAATTTTATCGAAGTCTGATAAGTATCTCCAGAGATATTGAGATAAACACCTCAAAATTGGTACTGAAAATTAATAGCACGGCATTGAAGTCGGTTCTTTTTAGTTTTTTAAACGATCTTCTATGATTTTGACGTGTATATGTGCGTATATTAATACTGCTTACATACTGAATAAATGCTTTGATTTTATTTAAAGTAAATTTATCCTAGTCTTAAATTCTCTAAAAACTCTACACCTTAGTCAATATGAGTGGCTTGGTCGTTTCGTTACTCAAGGAACTGTTGGCACAAAATTAACTCTTAGTGAATTAATTGCTATCTGTTCGTAAGCCCGTAAGAGTGTCTACATCACTCTTACGAAACGGCCAAGCCGGACATTTTGGTGATGGTGTAAAATAAATGAATTTTTCTGCTGTTCGGGAACTGTGTGGGCTTTGACCATTATGCTATTGGCCTTTACAGCATCACCGGTAGTAGAGTGAGGGAAGGTACGAGTACCACATTTTAACCCTACTAATATAAATAAATACCCATGATTATGACAACATTAAATTCTAAGTTCATTTGCAACTTTACCAACTGACTTTAATAAACTGAAACATCGAGACGGATAAAAATATATCTCTATAGTTTCCATCTCCGTCACACAATGAATGTCGATGATAAGGTATTTTACGATTTTTGTCCGGGATTAACGGGATTACGGGCAAAATGGGGATTTATTCCCGGATGACCGGGATAGTGAATGGCGCCTTTATAGTTTGGTAATATTATTTGTGGTTGTGTTGTGAACTGTGTCAATTTTGATGTCAATAAATTTGTTGGTTTATTGCAGATAGGCTTATCGTAGGTGGAACATACGTCATACACGTTCTTAGAAAGCGTGCAATCGCAGATGAAGGCAATATTTTAAAGCCATTAGGCATTCTAGGCCTAGCGTGATACGTGATCTTCGAACACATCGTCACTGAAGTACAAACAGATGTGATAGTGCTCAAACGCTAGCCTATCACTACATATTTTAAAACAAGCGATAAACTCAAAATGTACTGAACGGATTTTCATACGGTTTTTACTAATAAACAGAGTGATTCATGATGAAGGTTTAGGTGTATAATTCATTCAGGTTTTGTGTGTTTTGGTTGAAATATGACGATGATTCTTGAAGATGTTGATTATAGTTGGAAGTATCTTTGGCAGTAGGATGGTTTAGATTGACGTATGTTATTTTAATTTGAAAATTTGAAGCAGCAATAACATAATGGCTGGCGATCGAGGGGTCGTGAGTTCCATCTCCACCCATTGCACTATTGACGAGAATTCACTCCAGACTCAAGCATACTTAGCTTAGCTCAAGAGGTTACCAAGACTACTAAGCCTGGGCGATTCGACGAAGGAATACCAATACAAGGACATCTCAAACCCTTTTCCTCGAAAAACTTTCCATAGTCGGTTTTTCGATGTTTCCTTACCTGAAAATAAAGAAAACAGATTATTAAGACATTGTAAGATAATGCTCAATAAAATATGATAGCTATTATAAGGAAGATAAGCGGAACGCTTTTGGTAACGACGATAAATGTTTCAGATAAAAAAAGTTTTATAAAACCTCCACAATAACCTTAAGGTTAAGGAGTATTATACCGAAACTGTTCAATATAGCATATACAACACCCTTCGCAACATTTTGACGGTGCGTTGGCGTAAAGGATAGCTTGCCTTTGTTACAAAATTACATTAATCATTTAATGTATCTACCTATCTGTTAGCTATTATTATTCTTTCCTTTATTTAAATACTTATTTATCTACTAGTGTTTTAGCGACTGGCAATACAGCCGTGTTCCAGTCCGTCAACTGTCAAACGTGTTGTATTGTCAGCCGCTAAAGATACGTCACTTCAGAATAGACGTAGGTAGCATGATGTGGCATTTCAATAACAATAATAATATGAGAAGGATAAAACTAAACAATCACTAGCATGAGAGAGCGAGATGAACAACAATTTTTTATCCTTTACCTGGGTATGCGATTAAACTGTATCCAGCAATGTTTGGATACAAGTTCTAGTGCACCCATTGGCTCTCACCCGCTGTCATGTATAACCCGACCAAATTACGTTGTTCATTTTATCTTATAGCTGGCATATGTATCACGTGTTCATCGTTTTAGTCGGGTTATATCTCTATAGCTATTTCATTCGCATACGCTAATTCTAATTCTCTCTACATATATATACTTTCTCTATGCGTGGGTAGCAAACCAGTTGCCTTCTTTATGGAATAGCCAAGGTAACTCGCCATTCGATTGTCGGCAGTCGTCCTAAGCGGTAGCTAAGAGAAGTTATTGTGATTCTTTTTAAACAAAGCTCTTGTCAACCTTTGTGAGTTTAGGTAATTAAAAGGTAGTAGGTTTAGGTAGTAGTGATTGAAAGTGAGGCAGTTTTTCTTGTACCCGTCACACCTTGGAATCGGGAGGACGTCAGTTTAAATCCTAGCCAATGGATTTTATATGTGCATTCATAGGTGCTCGTCAACGGGTGGTAGCAGCAATATATCAATGATCCGTCTGAGTTGCTACCAAAAAGTAGCTAACCACCATCAAGGAAAAAAATCTGCCGCCATAACCATTGAGAGTCAAACCATTCTAGGGCTAGCATATTCACAATTTTCGATCACATAATCCGCTACCAGCAGACGAGACAGTGGTCCAACGATAGCCTGTCAGACGTAAAAATATATATACAATATGTATACAATTCCTATACCTAATTAAAGTATGTTAGAGATCGCTCCCACCCAAGCGACGATTCGACCGCCCATAATTGTTACCATTGTTTAACGTGTACAGTTTTAACTTTTGTTATACTAGCTACGTTCCGTGGCTTCAGACGCGATAAAAATTAATGTTATAATATACTAATACTCACTCAAAAAGAAATTCAAATAGGTTCATAACTGAGTTCTGATGGGGTAACAAACAAACATATAAAAATATAGTAGAATTGCGAACCTCTTCCTTTATTTAAGTCGATTGAAAAATATAACAAATGAATCAACCACCTTTCGTAAAAAAAAACAGTCATCTCGAGAAACTCCTCCTTTTTTGTCAAGTCGGTTAAAAATCAACAAAAATACACGTTCAGAGATGTTCACATAGTTTGCACGCGTCGTAGGTACATTTGATAAAAGTTTTGTATTCGTACCCTCAATGTCCCTGAGGGTCGCGTCGTGGTTGGGTTACTCGTATCAGCACCTACCCTCGCCCTTATCAATGCCAATAGGTTCGTCGGGTAATATTACACTATTACATTTTTTTTATTTACTTTAAGAAAGGAGGCTCTACACAAGCGTTACATGTTACCATATGATTATAAATAAACTGGCCAAGTGCAAGTCGGACTCGCACTAGTAGGGTTCCGTACCATACTACAGTATTTTATAAGATCGAGCAAAAAATACCACTATCATTTTTCGCCAGCAAAAAATAATAATTAATAAACATTTTATTTCTTTTAACGCCATCTAACGTCTAACAAAGGTGTTAGGGATCGACATTTCAATATAAAGCCATCTATGGGACGTTTACCTAACTAAGCGTTCATAGATGGCGTAAAATGCCGAAAAAAACACAGTTTCTTGTATGGGGACCCTCTATTATTTTTAACTTTATTCTATTTTTAGTATTTGTTGTTATAGCGGCAACAGAAATACATCATCTGTGAAAATTTCAACTGTCTAACTATCACGGTTCATAAGATACAGCCTGGTGACAGACGGACGGACAGACAGACAGACGGAACAGCGGAGTCTTAGTAATAGGGTCCCGTTTTACCCTTTGGGTACGGAACCCTAATAAACTACCGACTATTATAATACTACGGTTTGTTGTCGACTGTCTCCACCTTGGTATCGTGCATGTGTGACGCACTTCCTCGGGATTTACGCAGCAAGAACGCGTGTGAGTGCGTTTACTATGTTTGTTACTTAATCACTTCACGATTTCTGAATTTTTACTTTGACGTCTTCAGAATTTGGAATAGAGAAAGCTTTAGTTACCGTTCACACCGAAATCCCGCAAATGGTAGCAAGTTTCAAAGAATGATCAGGAATATGCCATATTAATTTTAGAAAATCCGATGAAAATCTTCATAGATATGGAGCGACATATCTCAACACGAAAATAATCGAAATAAATTCTTCAATATTTGTATGTATTACAAAAGGTGAGACCGTGGTCAAACCTTACCATCATAAAAAGTAATAAAACACCCTTCTTTCCACATCTCCACATTCATTTCCACAGGTGGTAGGGAGCTTATTATATCGATGTTTCGCCTGAAAAGTAGCTTACCACCATCAAGGAGAAAATGTACCAACACAAACTTAAGATGTTCCGGCAGCACTCAGCCCTTGAGAGTATTCTAGGCCTTGCATGTTCACCATCTTCGAACACACCATCGCTTACCAATAGGCAAGATAGTGGGCAGCCTATCAGATATTAAAAAAAAACGTCTTATCACACCCACACAGAAACACTCAGCCGTTCACTTGAACCTATCGCAGGGTTGTCACAAATGAGCGCGCATGAAAAGGCGCCGCTAATTAGAGGGCTTTCGAGACACCCCTAGCTAGCAATTAAGGCGACGTGTAGGGTCTTATTGAGTGTTTACATATGGATTATTACGTCACGACGCGGTGTCAAGTAAAACATGGCGACGTCATTTGTATTTGTGGTACTTGGATTAGGATAAGTAATTGGCCCGAAATTTAAAATAAGGGAATTTCTACATGTCCGCCTGAGGCGGTACTATAGTACACTTAGTAGTATCTATACACGGGGTAAAGTGCTATCTATACCTTTATACAGGTTGATTCGACAACCCTGGATCAAACGAAGTCATTGCGCATTTAAGAACCCTTATGTAACACATATGGGGGTTTAATAAATGCGCAATCAAGAAAGTACAAAACTTTAACTTTCTCCGACCTAACCCACAAACATTTGGGTTTTGCATTTATTTCACTAAAGTGATGTAATAACAATGACAAGTCTAGATAACTCTTCAAGAAAAAGTTACGAATAAAATGATACTCTAGGTTTTTCGGTTACAGAAAAAAAATTAAGTCATGTTCTGAGAAAAAATCTTAGAAAAGTATTATTATACACAAAAAAAATACTAGAAAACTGTAGCAACTTATACATGGGGTCAATAAGATGTACAGTGACACCCCCTACTACATCGCTTCGTTTGATCCAGGATTGATGAATCACCCTGTATATTATTTCTAGTACACCTTCACCCAGACCTTTCCTGATCCCTTACAAAATGAAATAAGAAATATCCCTTGTCCGTATTTCATTTTGTTCCGTAATCCTCATAAACAAGCTTCTTACAGCACAGAAATAGATATTTCGTAATAATATAGGCTGGAGATATAGTACATAAAATTCTATACTATATAAATCTTGATCCAGATTATCCCCGAATTATAATAATACTAGCTGATACCAGCGACTTCGTTCACGTACACCAAGAATTTTATCTCTGTAAAGGTCTGTCAATCAACATTTGTGCGATCTAATTTATTGAAGTTATCTATGTGTGAAAATCCTGATTTTATTTACATAAAAAGTAGCCTATGGCCATCCTCATGTATGCTATAAAGTAGGTATCTCTTTGTTAAATTTAATTAATATAGAATCGTTCGTTTAGGCGTGATTAGATAACAAACAGACAACTCTGCCTGTTTTTATGATATTAGTCTGGATTTCATACAGTTAGGTTCAACAGTTGTTCTATCTTGCCACACACATGTAAATTGTGGAATGAGTTTCCAGCTGAGATCTTCATGGTGGGATACAATATGGGGTTCTACAAGAAAAGGGTTAAAAGAGTCTTGAAAGGCAGACAACGCATCAGCAACGCCGCAGCAATTGTTCATAGGCGTCGGTGACCGCCTATCTAATATCTGTCGTAGAACCAATAACCGTTGGGCTTGGGTTGAGGTAGACATATTCTAGAGTGGAGACCAAGGCTCAGTAAACGAAGCGTAGGACGCGCTCCAGCTAGGTGGAGCGATGATATACGCAAGCTGGCTGGCAGCATTTGAAGCTGAAGATCGAGCTTAGTGGCGTGTCATAGGAGAGGCCTATGTCCAGCTGTGGACGAATACTAGCTGTCAATGATGATGATAATTATTTTAAAGAAATGGCTAGTAACGAATATCTCCTATCTTTTATTTTCTTTTATAATAAGTATTACCTTTGTTTCCCTTTAATGTCACACCTTGCTCAACACGGTATCTCTCTTTTTCCATCTATCCAAAGATCGATTGGAAGAGATCGCATTTAGCCATAAGTCCACCTATTCTGCTGTAGGTTTAAGAGTTTACTATTTTGTAACTTAATTTTAAATACTTGAAAATAAAGAATATTTTATTGTATTGTATCTTTCCGCCACTTTGTGATCCCATTGGCGACATGAACATATACGACGGGTGGTTGTTCGAACCACGGGCAAAACCTTACCACCTATGGTTTCGTTTAGTTTCAGGCCACGTGTGGGGTTAAGGTCTAATACTACAGATGTTGGACTTGGTGACGAGTGATATTGATCTCCAAAAGTTTGAAAAATATTAAGAGGCAGAGGAAAAATTAAAAGAAGTCACTTTATTTATATATATTTATATATATATATATATATATATATATATATATAAAAATATGTTATATTATATAATATATGTTTAGCGTCCCGTACCTCAAAAGGAAAAAAGGAACCCTTATAGGATCACTTCGCTGTCAGTCTGTCTGTCAGTCCGTCTGTCTGTCTTATTCTCAGGACCGCGTGAAGGTATCAAGTTGAAACTTATCATCAAATACTCGGGTCTACTGTATTTTTCAGCTCAGAAAAAATAAAACTTGTAAGTCAACGCGATCAAAATATTTTATTCGTATATGGCGATGCGTTTGATAACAAAAAAAAAGCAAATTTACTGTTATAAAATTATTATTTGCGGTTGGTCCATGAACAGTGTCTTAGGCATCGGTCTATGGATCGAATTGCAAAGTTAAGTTTGTACTTTAATAAGTTTATACGGAAGCCTATGTGCGCGAGTCCAACTCGCACTTGACCGGTTTTTTAATTTCAATTGTCTAGCGTTTGACCATTATGTTACCTGATGTTAAGTGGCAATGCGGTCGAACCATCGATATAAATAAAAAAGGGAGATAAAGTACCCCACTCCTTAACGTGGACAGTATGAAGTAAGTTCGCGAACGTAATTTCACCTTACGGCCCGTTCACACATGTCTCCGTTTTACTGTTCCGTTTTATCGTGTACGTTTTTTTTTCGTCGATGGCGTATGTAGTTGTATGAGCGACATCACACATGGCACAATATTCTGTATACAGTAATAATATAAACTGGCCAAGTGCAAGTCGGACTCGCACTCGTAGGGTTCCGTAACACAGTTAAGTATTCCATAACTATGATTTTTCGCATCTACAAAATTAACTTTGTTTTTCATAGTGTTTGTATGAAAAACAAAGTTATCTTTGCGGTCGCCATATCTCAAAAACTGCTGGCTGTATCTCGTTCAAACCAATTTTCGTTGTAAGTTTTTATTGCGATCTACATCATATATTTTTTATAGATTTTTCACTCCCATACTTTAAAAGTTAGAGGGGGGGGGGGGGGGAAACACATTTTACCACTTTAGACGCGCCTATCTTTCAAATGATTGACTTTGACAAAAAATTATTTTAGAAACCTCAATGTCATTTTTGAAGACCTATCCACACGTATAGGTTTAAAGAAAAAAATTTTTCTTGTTTCAGTTCCATGTATAGGATGCCCCCCTTTAAACATTTATTTTTTTTACTTTTGTATAAAAATCGGAAAGCGGTTCACAGAATACATCTACCTACCGAGTTTCAATTCTGTAGTCCTAACAGTTTCGGAATAAAATGGCTGTGACATACGGACGGACAGACAGACAGACAGACAGACATGACGAATCTATAAGGGTTCCGTTTTTTGCCATTCGGCTACGGAACCCTACAAATAAGTATGTAGAAAACGTACACGATAAAACGGAAAAGCAAAACGGAGACATGTGTGAACGGGCCGTTAGTCACAATCGAACTGACGTTTGTGTAGCACGTACAGAATTACATGTACAATTATCGCAGGTCCATTTAAATAATTACCAACAATTAATTCCTCTGTTCTGCATGCACATCAAGCTAGACATTAGAAATTCGTGTTTTCATGTAGTTGTTTCTAGGTCCATTATGTTTATGTGGCATAAGAGTGAGTACCGCATCTACCTTTTTATATCGATGGGTCGAACCAAACTCCTGTATCAAACGTCGTCAAAGCCGACCATTTTTCCAATGCACCACTGGTACATTGGGCCCCCAATGCATTAATAGGCCCTTACTTTCCACGTAAATAGGAATCTTTTACCTTTCCCTTACTTCCCACGAAATCATCGAATCCTCAGAGAAACGTCTAATAATAATTTATGATCGTACAAAACGAAAAAACCGACTTCACATGCCGCGGTAGTCAAAGTACTGGCAAGTTATAATCATGTCATCTAAGTATACAAATCTGCTTATATTGTTAACTCCATATCTCCGGAGATAATTGTCATAGCTCGATAAAATTTTAATGGGACCAAAAGGGAGGCATAATCTCTCAAACAAAAAAATAATTTTTCAAATAGTTTAACATTTGACGGAGTTCTGAGATAAAAAACATAAAAAAATACAGTCGAATTGACAACCTCCTCCTTTTTTGTGAAGTCGGTTACAAATAACTATTCAGAGAATGTTATTCCATTATGACAACCAATTTAGTTTCACCATCAGACCTTTTAGCTTTCCACTTAGCTAATAGAATAACTTAATTTGTCTATAAATGGGCGAACTTTGTAAAAAAATCACGTAGGTAAAAGATTTGTAACCTATGTAATAGCAAAGAAAAGTAGGAGAAATTCATAGAATTAATGAAGAAAATCTAGAATGAGTTACAATACGTAAATTGGCTCAACATACATACATACTCCTGTTTCCCGTTTTGGTAGGCAGAGACTACTTCTTTCCACACGCTACGATCCTGACATACCTCTTTCGCTTCTTCCACTTTCATGAGCATCTTCATACATGCTCGCCGGTTATAGGTACTTTTGACTTTACTTTTTACTTTGGCTTAAAATGGCTCAAGTAAGAATACAATATTTATAATTAAATATACCTACTTTTGAAACAATAAATTTTTGTAATAACATTATTATTGATCGGTTTCAAGAAAATATATATATATTTAAATTTTAACATATTTAATTATTTAATTTGTACATATTGCTTTTAACCCCCCACGCAATAGAAGGGGTGTTATAAGTTTGACGTGTGTATCTTTGTATGTGTTTCTGTCTGTGGCATCGTAGCGCCCAAACGGAGGAACCGATGAAATGATGATTTCGATTTAGTTTTTTTGTTCGATAGGCGTCTTAATCGACAGTGTTCTTTTAGCTTTGTGGCTTTGATTCATGAAAATCCGTTCAACCACTTAAAGTCTATGATCTTTTTCCTAGTCGATGACGCTATGAGAGCAACTTTCATAGATCTGATCAATTTCATAATCGGTATCCTCTTATTTCAATGATAGTACAAGATCACACACATACGCATTGAACTGATGCTGAGACATCTCCTGGGCGCTGCAGAATACTCTACTCCTCACCCACTTACAGCGGAGATGACGAGTTTGAGCTCTTTGGAATGGTCTCAATAAACAGATTATGTGTATATATATATATATTAATGGATGTAAAGTTGTAATTTAATTATTATAAACAAAATACAATATTACCCCCCAAATTAATTTAAATTCTTAACCGACGCAGCAATGACCATTGTCGACTCATTATCAAGTAGAATGACATTTCTTGGCGACATTCATACTGCTATTATACTATCCACGATGCATCTCCGCAATTTGGCAACGAAACACAAAAACATACGTCCAAGTCATAAACTACTTATACATACTATTATTTACTCTGTGGCACTTGGTTTAATTTTTCGTAAGACTCAATGGCTGGAAATAATAACGATTTTGAATGAGAGTCGTAAAACTATACTATAGCAGAAACTTTAAATATAATCTTTTATTATGTTTTACTAAATAAAATGAAATACTGTGCCTTGGCTATTACATCACTTGAGAACAACTGTAACCGTTTGACAATTTTTAGGGTTCCGTCGTACCCACGGTGTGCCAACGGGATCTAATTACTGTGATCGGTAAGCGATTTTTTAAGTGTGTTTCACTATTTCACAGTTTTTTAATATACATTTGTATAAAGTATTGAAACATAGAGGTAAGTGTATGGTTGGCACCCCTACTTTAATATTTTTTTGATAGTCTGACGTCAACGATTGATCACAGCTCATTCGTTTTGTTTTTTTTTTAATTCAGGGTTAAATTATGCTTTTGCTATGTTTACTTGATAATTGATTATGATTTATTTTATGATTTTGACGTGTACGAGTATATGTGCTTATTTTAATACTGCCTACTGCATACTGAATAAATTGATTTGATTTGATTTGACTCCGCTGTCCGTCCGACTCTCGAAACGACGAAACTCTGGACGAAAAGTTGGTAGAAATAAACCGGCCAAGTGCAAGTCGGACTCGCACTCGTAGGGTTCCGTAACACAGTTAAATATTCCATTACTGTGATTTTTCGCAACTACAAAATTAACTTTGTTTTTCATAGTGCTTGTATGAAAAACAAAGTTATCTTTGCGGTCGCTATATCTCTAAAACTGCTGACTGTATCTCGTTCAAACCAATTTTCGTTGTTAGTTTTTATTGAGATCTACAGCATATATTTTTTTTCCCATACTTTAAAAGTTAGAGGGGGGGGGGGGGGGGACACACATTTTACTACTTCAGACGCGCCTATCTTTCAAATGATTGACTTTGAGAAAAAATGATTTTAGAAACATCTATGTCATTTTTTAAGACCTATCCATAGACACCCCACCCCACACGTATAGGTTTGAAGAAAAATTTTTTTTTTTGTTTCATTTCCATGTAGGGGATGACCCCCCTTTAACTTTTATATTTTTTATTTTTGTATAAAAATCGGAAAGCGGTTTACAGAATACATCTACCTACCAAGTTTCAATTCTGTAGTCCTAACAGTTTCGGAATAAAATGGCTGTGACATACGGACGGACAGACAGACAGACAGACAGACATGACGAATCTATAAGGGTTCCGTTTTTTGCCATTCGGCTACGGAACCCTAAAAAATATCTAAATCGAAAACGGGTGCGCCTAAGTTTTGAGGTTACATTTAAATACGTCCCAGCTCGTGAACCACTGGTGTTTTTAATTTTGCGTAATACTCAACGGTAATAAAAATATAGTTTTGTTTCTGAATGAGCAATAACATTCTAAAATAGTAAATACTTTAAAGACAATAATGTTTCTGTGACTCAGTGGCCTAAAAATAATTCATATCACACATAATTTTCACTGTAATAAAACATTTATGAAAGCATAAAAAGAAATTTTAATGTAAGCAAATGGAGACGTCGGCCCGCTTTGGCGCCAAATGCATTTAAACATCAAACGATATTACACATAAAAATATCACAATTCATACAAAAAGTTAAATTTGGTATTTAACTAAAACACTCAAGTGAGTCGAGTATACTCAAAACACTCTTTACATTTTGGTGTAAAAATAATGTAAACAAAATGAATAATTTAATAACGCGGCAACAAATTGCTGGCCACTTCGCTGAAAAAAAAACTTATGACAGTGACATTAGCCACAAATTGGCGGCAAATCTTCCCGCGCGAGCAACAAACAACGTTTATTTCGCTTTAGTTTAATGAAACACGGCGTTAAATCGTAACGTCTTTCAGGGAATTATTTTACATTGTTAGTAAATGACGAGCTGACATTAAATTCTGGCGATGTTTTGTGTAAAATCGCTTTATACCTACAATACATTATTATATAGGTTATGATAAATTATAATACCTTTGAATTAGACCTCTTTTAACCGCAGGTTATGTCTACTTTTTAACCTACTTCAAAAAAAGGAGGAGGTTATCAATTCGACCGTATATATGTTTTTTTTTTATGTTTGTTCGCGGATATCCTGGAATAACATATAGGGTACTTTTTATCCCACGTTCCATATTACAACGATCTAAACGCGGGTAAAATAGCGGGACACAGCTAGTTGACTCATAATATTACTAGTACACCTCTCTGTTCGAAAGTATCGAATGTCCTATTTCGCCATACTGTAGATGGAGTCGAGTGATGGAGTCTTTTGATGGCGCTAGATTACTTTGACATCTGACATTGACATCGCCAAATAATTGACACATGACACTGACGTTACCGAATAATTGGCGCCAAAGCTCCGCCTCTGCGTTTGAATGAATGATGCCATTCAAAGCGTAATAAGAGGCCCTGTCACGTCTCGTGACGTCATAACCTCAAGCTTCGTCCTTTATAATACGTTGTTAAGTCGCATGCATACTCATAGAGAGGGATTAATGGTGGACAAGAATTTAATATAACGTTTTCTTGGAATTATACTAGCGGGAGGTGATGGGGTTGGAATTGTGGCGTTGTGAAGTGAAAAACAGTAACTTGTAATTGAGAATCTTGCAATGTGGGCTATTGCGTGTGAGATTACCGCTAGAGGCTAATGCCAAGAGAGTACGATTTCAAACTTATATAAAAACAGATTTTTAGACTTTAGATAAAAACAGCCAAGTACAAGTTCTTGGCTGTTTTTAAACATTTACATTGAAAGTACATTGTTACTCACAATCCAAAATTTCATCGTACCGACGGGATTCGAAACCCGCACCTACGAATCATGCTCAGGTGTTCTGGGCCAACCAACTAAGCCACAGTACGATCCTATCAATACTCAACACTAAAAATCTTGTCTTAAGAGGGAAATCGGGGTGCACTTTTTCATACAAATGTATTCCCCCGCTTTCTCCCTGGAAAATGCTTCTAGAGCAAAATTTGTCAAACTTAAAACTTAGTACTGAAAATGACTAGCTCGGCATTCGAAGACGGTTTTTTTCGTTTTTGAAACGCTCTTATATTATTAAGCCTCGGATACACTAGGGGACATTTTGTTTAGCAACATGACGCGCAACACTCAATCTACGTGTCGCTGCAACGTTGCAAAATGTCACGCAACAAGTTCCGCAAATTTTTATGTGACGCGGGACATGTTGCTTGCTCCCGCACTCGGAGCGAGCGCACGCAAAATGTTCCACAACATTTTCCTCGGGTCGTTCACGTAAAAGCAGAGCAACATGTTCCGCAACATGTCGCTCTGTTTGTCCCCTAGTGTATTTTAGTCTTACACTCGGAGGTAATTTAAATGTGAACGGACAGTTATCTCAATTACCGGCTTGTGATGTCAAGATTCGACGCTCAAGTAAAGTTCAGGAATTGCGGGGTAACGCAAGAATTCAGATTGCTTTGGGTTTACAGGGAAAGTGGGAAGTGTTATTAGGGACTGGGAGTAGGGAAAGTTGCCAGGAATTTTGATTGCGAATTGATAAGATTTTTGTCGTTAAGATGTTTGATGTATTCGAGTATTTTCTTCTAATGACACAAATTACTTAATTGCCTAACTTAAAAAAAGCTGGAATAAGTAAATTCTTTTAAATATTGTGTTTTTTAGGGTTCCGTACCTTAAAAGGAAAAAAGTAACCCTTATAGGATAACTTTGTTATCCGTGCGATTTTCCGTTGCCCGAGAATCATGAAATTTGGCATGAAGCAAGGTATCGAAGCACTTATATAGGAATATATGAAAACTGTAAACCGGAAATATATAGTGTAATAACTAAAAATAATTAATTTACTAAAAGAAACTTATTATGTGTAGTTAGTGTAATACATTACAAAAACATAC
The DNA here is from genome assembly GCA_954871355.1 of Cabera pusaria. NCBI lineage: Eukaryota > Metazoa > Arthropoda > Insecta > Lepidoptera > Geometridae > Cabera > Cabera pusaria. Next base: position 3,709,380 of record OX940910.1, read on the forward strand.
AGACGAATTGAGAACCTCTTTCTTGTAAGTTGGTTGAAAATCAGTTTGTCTTTGTAACCTCGTCTGCTAAGTTGGTACGGAAGCCTCGGTGAGCGAGTCAAACTCGACTCTGCCGGTTTTTTTTTTAAATATTTATTGCTGCAGAACTCTGACATCCTATTTTAATAATATTTATGTACGAAAAAGGGTAAGTTAATTTTTTTATCAACATCTAATGAGCTTTATAAACTTGGAGAAAAACACCGTAAGCTTACCACTAATCATTTATGATCGTATAAAACAAAAAAAAAACACCGACTTCACATGACGCGATTGTCAAAGTTATGGCACAGAATAATTAATAGTACAAGTACTGGCTAGTTATAATCATGTCATCTAAGTATGCAAAGTTGCTTATATTGTTTATCTCCATATCTCCGGAGATAATATTATAGCTCGATAAAACTTGAATGGGACCAATCGGGAGGCATAATCTCTTAAACAAAAAAGATATTTTTAAATCAGTTAAGATTTGATGGAGTTCTGAGGTAACAAACATAAAGACAAAAAAACAGTCGAATTGAGAACTATGAAGTCGGTTAAAAATGACTCCAGCCGCAAGTTAAAGTAGTTTTCTAAGAATATTTAAGGACTCAACTCTAAGTAGGATGACCGTTATTCTACTTAGAGTTGAGTCCAATATTCTTGAGTGCTTATCAGTCTACAATAAAAAAAATCAACCCACTCCCGAAAATTGAATCCTCCATTTATATAACTCTATTCTCTTTACTTAATTTATTATAAGCATAATCTCAAAGGAGTCGTTTATACAGATCCCTTCCCTCTCAATGTTTTATCACGAGCTATGGTGTGAACTAGATGAAATGTGGTTACCCGCATCGTATTGAGATGTTGCCTTTGGATGGTCATAACCGGCATAAATGCCGGCCATTATAAATAGGATGTTAAATTCCAGCTGTTTTTGAACGAATACGGAGAAATAGAATATTCATTTCTTACACAAAAAAGAATAGAATAGAATAGAAAAATTCTTTATTGCACACCATTTCAAAAAACAACAGACAGCAAATTAACGTACTTAAATTACTATAGGTAATACAATGGGCGCTCTTATCGCTTAAAGCGATCTCTGCCAGACAACCTTTGGATGGACAGCATTTTTAGAAGGAGTTGCTGGTGGTACAATGCGTAACATAATACTAACTACAGTGCTAATAAATGAATAAATAAAATAATCAAAACTCATGTAATCATATATTATGTTTCTTTGAAGTGTTTCACACTTTATATTTTTGTAAATTGTTAAACACAATCCAAAATTTCATCGTACCGACGGGACTTGTATGTAATCATTATAATAATATATAGATACATTTACATACTACTACATACCAATACAAAATACAAACATACTTATACTTACACAAATATTCATATTCCATACATACAATTACACATACATACAATTATACACACATACACAATATATAAATATATACATACATGCATATACATAAGTCAACGGAAAAGTACTACAAGTGTGATAGATAATGATTTTTAACCATATTTTTAAAGCTAGCGAGGGATTTAGCTTGGCGTATATCTAAGGGAAGTGCATTCCATAGTCGTGCAGCTTGGACGGTAAAGGACTTGCCGTAGTACTCAGAAGTATGGGAGGGAATTTTCAGGATAAGAGTGTCGGAAGATCGTAGGGATAGAGAATGTGACTGATGTAGGAACTCAAAACGTTCTTTCAGGTAATAAGGAGTAGAAGGGATAAAGAGTATAGAATAAAGGAGGGAGAGGATGTGTGCATTCCGGCGCAAACGAATCGGTAACCATTTCAGCTTACTACGAAATTCTGAAATGTGGTCAAACTTACGGAGGCCATAAATAAATCTTATACAGAAATTCTGTAATCGTTCTAGTTTATTCAGCTGCTCTTCGGTTAAGTCGAGGTATGAGACGTCGGCATAGTCAAGTATTGGGAGTAACAAGGATTGGGCAAGCGCAATTTTAGTGGATATTGGCAAAAAATTTCGCAACCTCTTAAGGGAAAAAGCGGAAGCAAAAAGTTTGCGGCTTACTTCAGCCACCTGAGGCACCCATGTAAAATCGCGGATAAAAAAAAGGATATATGTTTAGCAAGTATCAATACAATTCATCATTCAGTGATTTTTTTAGTAGTTTAGTAATAAGTAGATAAACAAACCTTAAGAATTAATAATAGGTACTCGTATATGAATACCTATATACTTGAAATTATTAATCTGTGCAGACGCCAGACTGCGAGCCAAATAAATATATTCAAAATTAAAACTCTCATATCGTCTGGCTAAGATTTTGTGGAGAAACAACTTTCTTGTTTCTATGATAGAAATATGTGTTCAGAAACGAACACTTCTAACTGCTCTATGTTTAGTCTTAGTAAGGTCCTCTGCTGTACAGATCTCGAGATACGAGAGATTTTCATCTGGTTTACTTATACTTACATATATAAATCACCAAACCTTGCGTAAAAATTAATGTTTAGAAAAATCCACAATACACACAACTCTTCATCTCAAACATCCGGCTAAAACAACTTACGCATCATTGACATATCCAGAACAATCGCATCTCTAAACCTCGTACAGCACAATGTATTGTGGCAATAAATCCACAATACAGACAAAGGGTTTCGATTGATAGATTAAATTCGCGGTTTGTATATCGGAAACTATCGACATATTTCATAAGGGTGGAAAGCAGTGGTAGAGTTCCATCTAAATCTAGTATGTTCAATCTCGTACTTTCTGTACATTGCATGTATTAAGAGCGAACGCGGGGTGCACTTTTCCATACAAATGTATTCCCCCGTTTTCTCCCTTGAAAATGCTTCTAGAGCAAAATTTGTTTCTACAAAAAATCAAAGGCTGCTGTAGCAACGCCCCTATCATTTGCTTTTTTTGACCAACCACATGCAAAAATAAAATATAAGTTTTTTAATGTCCTCTTTAAGATCATAGGGTTTTTATTTCTATTTGTAATTGGTTGGTCAAAAAAAGAAAATGATAGGGAGCATAGGAACAACAGACCTTGATTTTTTGTAGAATTTTTTTTTTCTCTAGAAGCATTTTCCAGGGAGGAGGCAAACGGGGGAATACGTTTGTATGGAAAAGTGCACCGTTCCCTCTTAATGTTTGCTTGCATCGAGGAAAATCTGTTCGTTGGGGTATATCGACATTATCGACTCAACACCATCACCAAAAACACCTTGTCAGGTATCAACTTATAACTTATCAGTCGTGAAATAGTATGGTTATTTTAGTGGTATTTGGTTAAACGCCTTGTTAAACATTTTAATTGTTACCCATTTAATTTTTTTGTTTTTAACCGACTTCACAAAAAAGGAGGAGGTTCTCAATTCGTCTGTATGTTTTTTTTTTTTGTGTATGTACGCGATTACTCCGTCAATTGTGAACGGATTCAATTGATTCTGTTTTTAATAGGTAGGGTACGTTTCTTTTAATTTTATCGAGATCTGATTAGTATCTTCAGAAATATCAGGAGATAAATATCTCAAACATACGTGAATGTACTGGTTTTAGAAGAAGAGTCCCAAGAAGATTATACACAATGGAGGTTGCTATTGCATATACTTTTGAAGACTAAAAAATATGACCTTGAATAATGTTTTTACATCTTTCTTCACGTTGATTTTGGTTTTTAACCCTCGACGCAAAACGAAGGAGTGTTATAAGTTTGACGTGTGTATCTGTGTGTCGGTCATCGTGGCATCGTAGCGCCCTAACGGATGAACCGATTTTGATTTAGTTTTTTTTGTTTGATAGATGTCTTCGTCGAGAGTGTTCTTAACAATATATATCTTAATACATGCAAGAAAAAGATTTTATTGAAGTTACGAGTACATTTCTTAAAGCGAAGAAAAACATAATGAGACTGAATTTTTACGATGCGCGCGAACGGCGACATAATTTTTACTGAAGTTCATATGAGGTTGGATATATGTAAATAGATTTATCGGCCAACCTCTCTCTCCGATTATATTTACAATCAAAAAGAAGTTTTTCAAACACGCAAAATCTTAGTGAAATTAACCTAAATTTTATACCAAAAAACAAATGGTCCATAAATTAAAATTCGGCTTCATCGTTTAATATGATGGAAATTATATTTTTCCTGCCGCGGTCGGGCCCATCCCGGGGCAACATCAATACCGGGCCCATCCCGGGGCAACATCAATACGGGATGATTAGGGTACCAGCTAATGGGGATCGATATCAGATTGATATTTGTTTTACAACAGCGGGTATTTTTGTATTTAAATTGCGGGTACTTTTGTTTGAACGGTCAGTATTATGTTCGAATTTCAAAATGTAGGTTATTTTTATAACGTTGGCTGATTGGGATGGTTTTACCGAGTGCATTTACCAAGTGTGTTTTTTTATGAAATGTTGGTTATTGTTGCAAATGTTTGATGAAATATTTTGTTTTACAATTCGTGCCTTTTGATGGGTCGAATCAATTTATTCGACTCACGAAAAAAAAGTTTTCACTCAGTGCGTACCATTTTTGCTTAAAGGCACGGACACACTGCAGCGTCCTGCGTGCGCGATCTAGGCGGCGATCAGATAGCGCAGTAGTATTTGTACCGACTGGTTCACACCAAACGCGATATGAAAACAATTGAAAAGTACTGAGATCGCGCCCGCAGATCGCAGGACACCTCGGTGTGGTCGTACCTTAAATGTAATTAATTCGTTTTCAATTATTGCTAAGTAATGAAATTATATTTTCAAGGAAACAAATTAAGTTTCAGTTAACAATAAATTAAATTTACAATTAATTTAACAATAATTTAAGTAAATCACAACAGAACTCAAAATCAAGGCCTATTTATTTGTCAAGGGCTCCACAGCGAGTTTTGTTCTTAATAAAATATTAATTATTAATTTAGTTAGTTTAGTTAGTTCGAGTAATTTGAAGGAAAATCTGAAGCCAAGCAATAGTGTATTCTGAGAGATCACTATATTGAGGGTATTGAGCGATATTGAGGACCAGCAGGTGAGATAGTGGTTAAACGCTATAGGTACTACAAAAAAAGTTTATACTTATGGCCAGGGCTGATTGTATCTTCAAAGATATAACCTTTCTGTCATTGTAAATCCATGCTATATTGAAATCCTACTAATATTCTCATTCTAATTGGTAATGGGGGCGATAAGACCTGCACTGACGTCCCGCTTGGGGTGTATTGTGCATTTCCCCCTGTCAGAGATCACCCAAGTCATCCTAGCTTCTCCACGAAGCGGAGCACGGCTTTAGGTTGCTGGCATTACGCTTCCAATGGCGATGGTAGTGGTGGTAAATCGGTTGGTGAAGATGATGCTGTCAAATGTGTGTGTGTGTATGCATGCTTATTTGTGAACTTGGATGTAATGATAGTGCTGAAGCAGATGGTGATGATTGTAAATGTTGATGATGATACTACCTACTAATATTATAAATGCGAAAGCAAGTGTGTGAATGTTTGTAACGACGTATCTCCATAACCACTTCACCGATTTTAATGACATTTAAGACGTAGATAGTGTATAGCTATAGGCTCTGGCATAAAACATGTTCTATTATTTTAAAACCGGCAATAGCCCAGCGCAGTGGCTAAGGCGTCGGCCTGGCGACCACCGAGAGGTATGTTTCCTTCTTCACCCTCATAACAGGTCAGGGCGGCGGTCACGGGGAGACCATCGCCCGTTATTGAGACCTGGAGATGGCGCCCGCGGTGTTTCCGCGAGCATCTCAGTGGTGAGGGTTGGGTATCTCCAACTCCACCCAACTCGGGGCTGGGACCCCTGAGAGGCTGGGAACACCATGGGGTTTTAGTCGGTTGGAGCCCGACATAACTACTTCATTGCCCCCGCGATGGAGTGGTACCCGCACGGGTTTCCCCATGTAAAATAAGATCGTTTAAAAAACACACATTTTACCACTTTAGACGCGCCTATCTTTTAAATGATTGACTTTGAGAAAAAATGATTTTAGAAACCTCAATGTAATTTTTGAAGACCTATCCATAGACACGTATAGGTTTGATGAAATTTTTTTTTTTTGTTCCATTTCCATGTATGGGATTTCATTTACATTTTCATTCCCTTAAACTTTTATATTTTTTATTTTTGTACAAAAATCGGAAAGCGGTTCACAGAATACATCTACCTACCAAGTTTGAATTCTGCAGTCTTAAGAGTTTCGGAATAAAATGGCTGTGACATACGGACGGACAGACAGAGAGACAGAATCTATAAGGGTTCCGTTTTTTGCCATTCGGCTAGGGAACCCTAAAAACGGTCGAATTGGGAAACCTCTTTCTTTTTTTGAAGTCGGTTAAAAAAAAGGTCTGGTAATGTGCAACCCACATTATTAGTCATTTAAAAATTGAATACTAATACTATATCTATACTAGTAAACATTCTAAACAACTAGTTTAGTATGTGTCAAGTGAGAGCTACGAGTAGCATTAAAGTTTTACGCGTCTTACGCTGCGTTTGCCGGTACGCGGCTAAATAATAATAATAATGTTATAGGTAGACATTTGTATCCATATTTGTAAAACTTAATTAAAAAGACCATAATACCAGTTACGTAGTACTTAATAGTACTACGTAATATTACTTTGTATTTATGAATACAGTACAAAATTGATCGTCAACCAGAACTCGAGTCCTCTCTGAATATTTCAATTACAATTAATTAGTTCGGTTGGAGACCAAACTATAAATATTTAGCTATCTACGAAACTGTCTTAATTGCTATTCCTGAATGGGAATGGGTATCTTTTGTCGGGACTGCGACGTTCCATTATCATATTTAAGTTGTAGATAGGGATATTGCCGCAAGATAAAGTGATAAGGCTTTTTCAAATTTCTTATTTGTGAACATTTAACTCCTCAGAAGTGGATGGGAATTGAAATTTATTTCTGATAGAATATATCATAGCCGTTCCAAAAGTCTTGACTGGAAGACGTGCCCACTTATAATAAGTGACCCTATATAATTGATGGATTTTTTCTCTTGAGATACGGTACTTTGACAAGATCAGAAGTTTTTAAATTTTTACCACTATTATTAAAATGTTCCAAAAACAAATTTCATCAACATTCCCCAAAAAGATCTAGATGAGGAGCCCATGGACAACTCTCGTTATTCCAATCTATGCAGCGAAATTACAGGGCACGTGAGACTCAAGATCTTTATATCTCCGGATAACAGGCGCATTGTAGTAACGTGTAAAATGCCTGTCTATACAGACAGACAGAATTTCGCATGCCTCTGAATCTGCAATAGGTTGACGTCATCGCTTACCATCATACGAGCGTTGAGCTTGTCTTGTTATACATACTAATATTATAAAAACGTTTGTAGCTCTATCACTCTGTCACGTCTGTTAGTTTACCTAATCAAGCCTACACTGACTATATGATCTTACCGAAATTGATCAAAGAAATACTTTATAGCATGAGCATAAACATAGGCTACTAAATTCTTGGTGTACGTGAACGAAGTCGCAGATATCAGCTAGTCTTATATCATAACAAAATCAAGAAAGCGCAACTATCCCCAAGCTATCTTCCAAACTAGTAATATTTTCGCCGTCGAGTACATAATCTCACCACTGATATTTTACTACGGTAATCAAGCAGCAATCACTGTCCCCTTCCTAGGACTGAATCCCCTAGATCAACATCTTAAAATAAGTACACTAATCAAATCGGAAGCATCTCTTGACCCCCCTATCACATTCACCAGGATTTTAGTCCTTAAGTAAGACTTCGGGTAAGTTCGCTCTTATCGACCAGTAGTCTACTGCCAGCCTCTTATGGCTAGTTTACACAGTGCGAGCTAGCGAACGAGTCAGCCAACCGACCGAGTAACTGCACTGCAGTAACTTGCACTGTTTGGACGAAACTTACAAGTAACTCGTAGGTGCAGCAACATTTTATGTTTTCACTCGCCTGCTCACCCGGCAGCAACTCGCACATCGCAGCAGCTCGGTCATCACTCGCATCGTTTGGAAGCGTTGGCAGTAGCAGTTGTGAGTAGAACGTTCACTCGACATCGCGACAACTCGCAAGATTGGGCTGCAACTACTATGTATCGTATTCAAATCGTGTAGACAGCAAGGAGGGCGAACCGAGCTACTGGCGTACAAGTAGACAAGCTGAAGCAAGAAGCTGTCTACTGGCTAGGCAGCAGCTCGCACTGTGTAAACTAGCCATAAGTCCTCATCATTGTGTGTATTTGTTCGGGACGAGACTTACCTGACTTGCGTCCTGACAATGGTAGGGATTATGATGACATTCTTGATCTACATATAGAAAAAGATTATTTTATAGCGAATGCTGAATAAGTTTTGTTACTATCGTATTAGTTTATTAACTGCAACTTGTTTCAATTGTCAACCAACTTCCAAAAAGATTTACGCAATTACTCCGTCAATTGTGAACCGATTCGAATGATTATTTTTTAATCGGTAATATTTTATTGGTAATACGTTTCCGAGGTGGTCCCATTGTAATCAGAGATAATCTCCAGAGATATTTTCAAACTTGCTACTGAAATTGACTCGCGGGGCATGGTCGGTTGTTTTAGTTCTTAAACTCTTTATTTTTCTGGATTGTAAAACGTTATGTTTGAGTAATGCAATAGAACACGATATCTTATACGCTAGCGTTTGACCACTATCTTGCCTCGTGGTAAGCGATGACGTGGTTGAAGATAGTGATCACGCTAAGCCTAAAAATACTCTAACTCTCAAGGGCTGTGTGCTGCCGCAACACCGTAAGGTTATGGCGGAGGGTTTTCTCTTTGTTATAGTAGTCTATCAAAGTTGCAAGTGTTCATAGGCGGCGGTGACCACTCTCCATCAGGTGGACCGTCTGCTTGTTTGCTACCTATATCATAAAAAAATAAGTGGAAGGTACCTAAGCTGGCGACAGGTCACCCATGCGATTGACAGATCAGATCAAAGCAACGGTCTCAGAATCTATCAATGAGTGCACTAGAAGGCAGCCGTGAATAAGAATTGTGACGAATATAACCTTAATGTGTTCCGTCAACACACGGACCTTGAGAGTCGAGAGTTCTAGGACTAGCGTGTTCACCATCATCCACCACATTAACGCTTACCACCAGGTGAAATAGCGGTCAAACGCGAGCCTTATAAAATGTTACAAAATAATAGTTATAAGCGAGCCACTAATCATGAATTGACGACCACGACCGCTCTATGACCCTATACGATGAAGAATTAAAAAGTACCAAGTATAAAAAAACTTTGCATAAATAAATAAACATGATCCGTATTTTAACGTACCTAGTTGATGCCGGAACTCGATTAGATTCCGTTCATTTACTGAATAGGTCATAAATCGTTTAACGATCAGTAATCGATGTTTTGACAATGGATCTCGTTTCGGATGTCAATTGAATTATTTAGCATAGGGACCGTATAAAGGCAGTATGAGCATTTTTAAATTGACCTTGATGAAGCGGCCCGGAATAACACTAAGCACTTCGTGTCGCATCGCACGTCGTAATTATTTTTTAAGTATCGCGAAGACATATCAAATTGACAAAGAACAAGTACCACAGCCATTTATATACTACAGATCTAGATGTTGATTCTATGGAATACTCTGGAATTTCCTATTAGCAAGGTATAACTCCCAGCACGGAACTAAACGTCTGACCTTTAGATGCAGAAGTCAAAGTTTGTTAGGTGAGGTACGCAGGGCGAAAATTACGTGGGCCCGCGTGGGGAGGCTGTGATTGGTCCGTCAGTGAGAGTTTGGTATCTGCGCACAGTTGGGGTTGGTCCGACAGGAAGAGTTTGGTGCCTGCGCGCGGTTGTGATTGGTCCGACAGGGATTTGGGTATCCGCGCTGTCATCACGTGACAGAATAGATGCGCAACAATTTTGCTCGCGCACCGAGATCTATGTCGGGGTGTATTCTTACTTGTTTTATTGTTCATACTGTAATAAACTGTACTGTAATTCGATATCTAGCAAATAAACGTCAAAGTAGTCGATAGCTGCTTGTGTTTGTCGTTTGAGTCGCTAGATTCAATTTTGCTAGAGTGGGTATTTGAAGACAATTCCTTGATATTAAATCAGATTCTATATTAAAAGCCAATGGGAAAGGTTTACGAGTTCCAATTTATATAGATCTGCGAACGATGATGCCTAAAGATGAACTATACATAGTTCATCTTTGTATTAAATTGAAAAAAAAGACAAGTATTTGTACTTTTCTTGAGAAGCACTTGTCCACTGTCTGACGTGATACGGACCTGAAGCAAGAGTTCATCTTCTTCTGTACGTAGTACTTATAATTATTCCGTGCCTAAAGGCCATTTTCACCGATTTCTGATAGAACCCTTGATAGTCTATTTTAGGGACTCATCTGCCAGATAAACTACAACTTTTATATGGCGTTAGCGGTGTATGTTAGTATCTGAAACGTTATCAAAAACTGGTGAAAGTTTTTCATTAGACACCAAACACGGCGGAATTAAAAAAAAAAAGTTTTTAGTTCATGACTGTATGTCCTCTAGAGGGCGCCATATTCAATTTAATATGACATCACATAGCCTATAACCAGCGGACAATGAAGACGCTTCAACGACACCTCATTTGTCAAATTATGATAAGTAGTTAAGAAGTATTGAGGGAATAAATGAACATACATATCTGTCAAATTTATATCCTGCAGTCGGCAATTATTAATGTATTTTAATAAAATTAAATGTACAATTCAATTCACTTATATTATTGAATGCCCGATGTGGGTAACAGACGGGTATTAAAGGCAATGACAACTAGCCTAATGTAAATTAAGTCAGTAACTTAAATACATTATTCTGATTCTGATTCGGGTAATAGTAATAATTAAGATTAAAAACTAAAAAAAGACCGATTTCCATGCCCCGCGAGTCAGTTTCAGTAGCAAGTTTGAGACGTTTATCATCATATCTCTGAAGGTACTAACTAACCAGATCTCGATGAAATTATAATGGGACCACCTCGGAAATGTACCCTACCGAATAAAAAAAGAATCATTCGAATCGGTACACAATTTACGTAGTACTCGCGTAACATACATACAAAAAAAAAATACAGACGAATTGAGAACCTCCTCCTTTTCTACGTCGGCGTTTATGCACTGATGCACGATGCGCTCGTAATAATTAGGAAGAAAATAGAGATTATTTATACAAGGAAATCAGTAAAACTCATCACAATTCAATTCACAAACACCAACGACCTACTACAAACTATCTGGGGCTATTCAATTAGCAAGACAGTTCGCAAACGGTCACATTAGGCTCGGAGCACAACGGCTCAGCCAAGAATGTTACCGTTCTGTGTTACGGCTGTGTTTACTAGTTACCATTCGCGTTTTGGTAATTTTAGAAGAACTGGATGGGATGGGATGTAAGGGAGCACACATACCACCTCAGTACTCCCAGCCAACCTCACCTGCCCGTGGTGCATCTTGCTGACCAACAAACGAGGCTCTGGTGACCGACAAATGGCGGTATAACTATTCCAAAATTATGGCGAAGCTAAATACTACAGGCCGGTGACGGGCAGCAGCGGCACCGGTGCGAGGAGCTACATACTGCAATCGCCAACGCGCCTGCCTAGCGTGGCAATTAGAGCATATCCAGCATATCCCTCCCAATGAGCCGAAGATCGGACTCAGTGGCGTATCTTGGAAGAGGCCTACGTCCAGCAGTGGACAGAGACTGGCTGATTATGATGATGATGATGAGGAGAGCTGGATATAAGGAAGACCTATGACCTGATAGGATATGATATTATGACCAAGTGGACAGAGATAGGCTGATGATGATGATGATGATAATGATGGATATTAGAAGGCAAGGATTTCTCCTTGCTTAAACAACACTTTAAAAAAAACTGATCTGAGTTAAATCTTGTCATTTATTCGTACAAACCGTTAATTTCAATTTAAGACTTTGAAACACATCCATAGCTTTCCACACATTTCCTTACCTGCAACAAAAGAAAATTAAATTAAGTACAAAATAATAAATCCCTACTGTTAAATATGTGTGCAAAATTTCATCCAAATCCGATCAGCCGTTTTTGCGTGACATAAGGTTGCGTGCAGTCTCTCGTATGTTATAACATTGTTATTCAACATGTTTCAGATAATGTGGACACGGAATGTTATGAAACATGTTATAATAACACATTTTCATTGTCCACATTATCTGAAACATGTTAAATAAAAAATTTATTAATGTTGTAGTATCGGCAACCTGCTAGAATGTGGTTGCTGATGGTATTACCACCATCTTCGTACGACCCAAGGGGTGCTTGCTTTACAGTACGCAAATCGTTGACCTACCACATGAAGAAAGAGGGTGCTACTCTAAAGCTGCCACCAGATTTTAGCGACATATGCCGAACATCATTATATTATCGTCATCAAATTGTACCATGTTTCATGGAAAATAAACTATTTCATTTAATTCCACTTCACGGCTACCTACTAAAATTGCAAAAAGTTGTTAAGCGCTACGGCGCGGCGTAGGTTGTAGACAGCGGTACGTAGCATCTGCGTAGCACCTCATATTCTAATTTCTCTGAAAGAATCCAACATGAATTCATCTTTTGAATACATAATTTTACCTACGTTATTCTTTATTTTTATGATAATAAAGGAGATAAATAAATATAACAAACAATACAATCGTTTAAAAAACTAAAACGAACCGACTTCAATGCCGCGCTACTAATTTTCATTACCAATTTTGAGGTGTTTATCTCTCTGGAGATACTTATCAGACCTCGATAAAATTACCATGGTACCACACTTGGCATATCTCCTTTCAAACAAAAAAAGAATAATCAGTATCGGTTCATAAACGACGAAGTTATACGCGAACAAACATAAACATATACGGTCGAATTGGGAAACCTCCTTTTTTGAAGTCGGTTAAAAACAAAAATATTGTGCATAAAATAATATAATAATGTCATTGCACAGTTGTACAATGCAAGATCTACGTTTTAAATTATGAAATATTGGTACAGTTATTCATTTTTAATCTTTAAGTTATATCCAAACACAAGGACAAATAAATGTAAAGACAGATTCCTTGCTTGAACCGGAAGACTAATCGTCCTATTTAATATTCCAAGACAGCATAGATCCGTACTATGAAACCGGAAGTACCCGCAAAACCAATAAAATTATACGAGGTTTTATCCTTATTCGATATATAAAATTCTAAATTTAAAATTCCAAGACACAACAGGCCTTTTAGCGAGTTGCAATGCACAGGAAAGTACCCACAAGCACCTGTAAAACAGAACGTGGTAAGTTTTTCTACTTTACTTTCTAGGCTTCGCACGCGCCTCCACTTTTATTTACGGGTATCACATTGAATCCGTGTGACTGGAATATAAGGAGAGGATAGAGTTTTGGTACGTTTCGTCTGCGGAATAATGAATATAGGTAAATAATGAGTATAGGTACCTATAGATTTTTGTCATGTTTATGACCATTTTGTATGTTATATTAAGGGAACTGTGGTATTGATATATATAGTTATAGATATTGGTAGTTGTAAGAATTGTCTTCTTTGAGGTAGAGAGGTCAAATCCTACCGAGCACCCATGGATTTTACAATAGACAATTAAGATATTTTAAAAACTAAAACAACCGACTTCCTGTCAGTTTCAGTAGCAAGTTTGAAACGTTTATCGTAATATCTCTGGAGATACTTATCATATCTCGATGAAATAACAATGGGACCACCTCGGAAATGTACCCTACAGATAAAAAAAACCATTCGAATCGGTACACAATTGACGGAGTAATCCCGTAACATACATACAAAAAAAAAACATACAGATGAATTGAGAACCTCCTCGTTTTCGGAAGTTGATTGAAAAATGTATTTGCGCATATAGAATGGTTGTCTTTAACGCCAGACGTAGTGGGGTCAAATCCTATTCCTTACAGAAATAAAGAATATTTATCTCAAAAAGTAGACGCAAAAGGGTTATGAAAAGAAAACTGTCCAAAGTTAATAGACAGACAATAAACGGGCTACTGATGACATATAAAACTAAAAAAAATACTTCAGACAAAAACTGGCCTTACTCCCAAGCACACAAATCTAGCCTAGACTATTTACCAAACCCCAGAAACCTAGACCTAACACTTGGCTTTACGCCAGTCCATGCAGCCGATGTTTATAAAACCCGGGGTTTGGTCACCAAACGTTTACGATAGTATATTAAAATATTTACATTTTGAGGCTCTTTTCTATCTGAGAAATCACTATGATATAGAAAAAATATTGGGTCTATAAGATGACACAATCAAAATGAGTTATCGTCTATACTCATGGTCCGTAGCTAATTGGTTACAGCGCTTGGGCGTGTTGCCTAAGAGGCGCAGGTTCCAGTCACGCCAGACGGCGAATTTTTGGTTTGTTTATAATAATGTACAAAAATAACTGTTTGACTGTGAAGCGATTACAAAAAGACTTTTGCATTCATAATAGTCGTGTTGAAGACATATTTATATATATAACTAGCTGACCCGGCTAACGTTGTTTTGCCATATAAATAAATGGCTATTAAAAAATAAGGGTTGATCGTAGAAGGGTGAACATTGAGGATTGTATGTATTTTTGTATGTTGTATCATAAAAAAATAGAAATTAAAAATTTTGTCTAAAAAATAAAAAATAAAATTTAGTGGTGGACTACCCCTAACATTTAGGGGGATGAAAAATAGATGTTGGCCGATTCTCACAGATACCGGATAAGCACAAAAAATTTCATCAAAATCGGTCAAGCCGTTTCGGAGGAGTATGGCAACGAAAACTGTGACACGAGAATTTTATATATTAGATTTATTTAATTTTTGTGGTATTTTAGTACTTTACTATTACTTTTTTACAAATCGTAAATAACAAATTAGAATCCAGACTAATATTATAAAAACGTTTGTAAATCTGTCACTTGTTACCTAATCGCGCCCAAACGGACGATCCGATTTAACATGGAGATAATTTATAGTATGAGGATGAACATAGGCTACTAAATTCTTGGTGTACGTGAACGAAGTCGCGGGTATCAACTAATATTTATATATATAAGAACAGAATAAATAAATAACCGGCCAAGTGCGTGTCGGGCCACGCGCAGTGTAGGGTTCCGTAGTAGCCTGTGATTCAATGCAAGTCTTTACCCGTTATAAACAAACAACTAGGTACTCAGTCTTTGTCTCTTTAAAGGATTTATTCTAAGGTTTTTGTATTTGGTACAAAATTATCCAACACCCAAGTTCAACGACTATTACTGCTAAACTAATAAAGTTGTCTTAATCGCTATAATTTTCCTTTGAAGTTTATGAAATGCGCTATTATCACGAATTTTTCCAGATTTTTCAAGCCAGCAATTTAGCTGTTAGAGGGGGGGGGGACGCCCTACTGGAACAAAAATTTGTACTTTAAAGTTTAATATTTCGTAAATGGAGCATTCAGACCTATTCAACGATACCTCAAACGATGGGGTAGACGCTGAAAAAAAAATGTATCCTTACTTCTCATATAGGGGAGCTAACCTAAAAAAAATATTTTTCAAAATTTTATTTTAGCACTTTGTCGGCGTAATATATATACATACCCCTACAAAATTACAGCTTTCTAGTATTAACGGTCTCTTAGCAAAACCTCGGACAGACAGACAGACAGACGGACCTGACGAAACTATAAGGGTTCCTTGTCAGGACTACGGAACCCTAAAAAGAACAGATAAAGAAACTAGATTAACTACTACTTTTATTATACTTAAAATTATATTTAAGTATTAATTTTCCGTATGCTTTGTTTTGTTGGATTTGAAACACGCTAGGCCTAGAATACTCTGACTCTCAAAGGATGTGTGCTGCCGGAACACTGTAAGGTTTTTTTTTCGATTAGATAGAACTTAGGGGTCTTCAAATCGAGAGAGAATAGGTATTTTTTGGGTAAGCGCGCTATATCATTCGACCGCATCATCACTTAACATCAGGTAAGATATTGGCCAAACGCTGCCCATTTTCGCATACAAAAAAAGGTTACGGCGGCAGATTTTCTCCTTGATGGTGTTAAGCTACTTTTAGGTAAATTCTGGTAAAACATCGATATTTAATAATATAATCCTATCATTCGTATCATATCGCTTGCCATTTTATTTTTATTTAAACAATATTATGCAGCTGACAGAAGGACTATCAGTTCCATTTGGATCATGATATGTACTGTGATCGGTATGCGTTTCTCTATGTTGTGTTTCACAATTTCACTTTTTATATTTTTTTTATATAAAAATTGTCTGAAGTACTGAAACACGCAGTTACATGTATGGTTGGTTTTAACCTACTTTAATTTTTTTTAAATATTCTGACGTAAACGATTGGATGACAGCTGAATGGTTCATTACTTTTTTTTTTCTAATTCAAAGCGTTAAATTCTGCTTTTGCTATGTTTACTTGATAATTGGTTATGATTTATTTTATGATTTATGATTTTGACGTGTATATGTGCGTATATTTATACTGCCTACATACTGAATAAATGCTTTGATTCTTTGATTCTTTATTCTTGATTTGCTTTTCTTAACCAACCAATTGCAAATAGAAATATGTATGACCCTTCAAAAATCTTAGAGCAGATTATATTTCTTTTTGCAATTGGTTGGTCATAAAAAGCAAATGGTAGGGGCGTAGCTACAACAGCTTTGATTTTTTGTAGAAACAATTTTTTCTCGAGATGCATTTTCCAGGGAGGAAACAGGGAGGGGGAATACATTTGTATGGAGAAGTGTACCCCAAGTTCCTTTTAAATATTATCGTATTTTAAATAAATACAAGTTTTTATAGTATGTATTTTGACATACCATAAATAGTAAACTTATTATACATACAGTGGTCAATAAAGAAATGTGACATACGGACGGACGGACAGACAGACAGACATGACGGATATAATTCTAATTGGTAATGGGGGCGACCAGACCTGCACTGACGTCCCGCTTGGGGTGTATTGTGCATTTCCCTCTGTCAGCGATCACCCAAGCCGCTTTGGGTCGCTGGCATGAAGGATCTATAAGGGTTCCGTTTTTTACCATTCGGCTACGGAACCCTAAAAATCAGAATGTATTATATATTATTATTTAGTATAAAATTAGAATTAACACTATATAATGAACACCCTATAATTAAAAGCTAAAATATTAACCTTTTTATAAATACGTATAACAAGTCATAAAAAACATCCTGAACATTTTAAAAAGATAAAAGACAATAACAGTTATAACACCAGGTTCCCGAATAAGCTCATGTTTCCACTATGTAATAATGAATTGTTTCATAGAAATTGCTATATAATGGCAATAAAGGTTTACAATCATATCCCACAATCTTTCAAACCATTTACATTTGAAATATATAGAAGAAACCTATTTCAGTAGTTATTAGAACAAAATTTCTATTCTGTTAGAGAGTTTTTAGAGTTTAAACATAATATAAAATATAAATAGGTAGGTAAGAATAGATAAATATTAGGTATATTACATGTATAATTGTAAGTTAAGTATATTATGTAATTGTAAGTTACGATAATGTGAAGTAAGTAGTATGTGGCGTGCCTACTTCATAAAACATTTTAGTTGCCATTATACTCATCGTACCTGTGAGTACCATCGAGTACATTAGGTACATCATTCACATGCCAAATAGGCAAGATATGCTGAACCCATACAATTATGAACATCTTTTTATTGTAACCGTATCTGACGTGAATAAATTATTTTTGAATTTTGAATAACATTTAGTTGGAAGTTTCCCAGAAGGCTGTAATCTAATTAAAATATAACGAGAAGTTTGAATAAATAATGAATACATTTCTCTGTGCGAAGTTTATAATTAATTAATTATACCAAAAATATAAGACACTGAAAATGCGTAATCTAATTATTTAACATGATTTTCTGCTTCCACACAATTTAACCGCATTTATTTCTAGTAAGTAACATGCGGGGCAGAACACAAGTATTGTGAAAATATAACTAAAATAATTAATAAACTAAATAATTTAACATGATTCAAATAATTTCAATTTTGGAGCATATTACAGACAGACTATTCTTTTTTTACCTTTTGAGGATTTTTTTTTATCAGGATAAGAAGTGAATATACAATTACAAACTATTATATTATTGGCGGTTTTTCCAGTTACAAAACGCACGACACTAATTAATGACCCATGTATGAGGTTTAACTGCGCGTGTAATGTAATGCATATTGATTAAGCAAATTACTATTATTGAAGAAGGAATAGAGAATTTTAAAAAAACTGTGTGAAAGTAGGAAACTGTTTTTTTTAGGTTTTACTTTTTTAACATCATGTTGACTCTGTCACAATCTTCTCTTCTTTGCAGCCAAAGGATACCAATGAAACCCTATTATAACACATCAAAAATGATCTTACGTCAGATGTTACAAAACAGTTTGATAAAGAATACAAAAATTGATACTGATCTTAATATTAATATAATAAAGGCGAAAGTTGGTGTATATGTTCGTCACTTCTTTACGTTATAATTACTGAACCGATTGAGTTGAAATTTGGTATGTAGATAGCTTAGACCCTGGAATAACACATGGGGTACTATTTATCCCAAAATTTCCATGGGACCGATGTCTACGCGGGTAAAACCGCGTGGCACAGCAAGTCTAGAAATATTTTACATACACAACCCCAACTAAGGATACAATACAATACAAAACTTTTTATTGATTACCAGATACATATTTACAAATTGTAAGACATATCTACATCTACAGTAATAGTAAGGCAATACAATCGGCGGTCTTATCGCATAAGGATGTTCGGTGGTTCGATTTTCGTTTTAACATACAAAAAAGAGGGTAGGTAGAAAGCTGCACGTTAAAGGTGAAACTTTCAAGCTAATTCCATTTATTTCTTAACATCACTATTTTTTTTTTGTACAACTCCATCTGTTAAACTTTAGCGAATACGTCTTTGTAGTTATGCCGTTCTACAACAGAGGGCGTTTATAAATATAAAATATAACATGACGCTTACGTCACATCCGCTGCCTTCGGACCGTGACGCTACGTCATTTCCGTCAAATTTTATTTTAAAGAAGTTTAACTTCAGAAAAAACTTAAAGCAAGTTTTTTTTTGTTCAATGTAGGAGACGCAAGTGAGTTACAATTTGTATCATACTCCATTTTCCTACAAGATAAAGCACCCTTCACAATACGGCTGCGACACGCTCGTTCCGACGATTTTAAACCGCACCGCTAAGGCACTAACCATATATCACTAAGGAATTTAATATCCGTTGTATTTTTCACCATTTTATACGTTTACTTTACTTATAGTTTACAGGACACTTTATTGGAAACAATCTTGTTGTAGCTTTTCTAGTTTATGTCGAATTTATTGGATAGTAGTAAAGCCCCGTGGTTTCGTCCACATTTAAAAAGTTTTTAATGTTCTACTATTCTAACTATATTGGCTATCGCTGTATAAAATTGCAGCCAAATCAGTCCAACAGTATAATTTTAAAGTTGATAAACTCTGGCGTCGCCAGCGATAATAAACTGGCCAAGTGCAGGTCGGACTCGCACTCGTTGGGTTCCGTAACACAGTAGAGTATTCTATAACATTGATTTTTCGCAACTACAAAAATAACTTTGTTTTTCATAGTGTTTGTATGAAAAACAAAGTTATACTTGCGGTCCCTATATCTCAACAACTGCTGACTGTACCTCGTTCAAACCAATTTTCGTTGAAAGTTTTTATTGAGATCTACAGAATATATTTTTTCTAGATTTTTCACTCCCTTACTTTAGAAGTTAGAGGGGGGGGGGGGCACACATTTTACCACTTTAGACGCGCCTATCTTTTAAATGATTGACTTTGAGAAAAAATGATTTCAGGAACTTCAGTATCATTTTTGAAGACCTATCCAGACACCCCTTACGTATAGGTTTGATGAAAAAAATTTTTTTTTATTCCAGTTCCATGTATGGGATGCCCCCCCTTAAACTTTTATATTTTTTATTTTTGTATAAAAATCGGAAAGCGGTTTACAGAATACATCTACCTACCAAGTTTCAATTCTGTAGTCTTAATAGTTTCGGAATAAAATGGCTGTGACATACGGACGGACAGACAGACAGACAGACAGACAGACATGGCGAATCTATAAGGGTTCCGTTTTTTTGCCATTCGGCTACGGAACCCTAAAAAGTGTCTTATGCCCACCATACTAGCTAGCCTTGTGCAAAATTTTAGCCGAATCGGTGAAGCCGTTCGCCGTGAAGATTAAACAAACTAACTTTTGCATCCTACCATTTCGCATACCATCCTATTTGAAAATGTATCAGGATCCTGTGAAACTGTTTTTGTGAGCTTGTTTTGGTACCAAAAAGTAGCTTACTACCATCAAGAAGAAAATCTGCCGCCATAACCGGCGTGTTCCGGCAGCACACAGCCCTTGGGAATCAGAGTATTCAATGCCTAGCGTGCTTACCATCTTCGACCACATCATCGTTACCATCAGGCGAGATAGTGATTTGTTCCTATATACGAGTAAGTGCTCCAAGACCTAGCTTCTTGCCAAATTTGAAGATTCTAGGTCAACGGGAGTACCCTATAGGTTTTAATTCCCTTTTGAAATTGCAAAATATGCGAAAAACGGTCATATATCTTTCGATCGCGTTGACTTATAAATTTAATTTTTTTACAGCTGAAAGACACCGTATACCCAAGTATTTATATGAGTTTCAACTTGATACCTCTACGCGTACCGGAAGGGTGTAGACAGACGGACAGACAGACAAACATATAATAATTACATATTCATAAAATAATTATAACCATAAAAATGTTTTACTTAATTTATTATAGGTTTAGTAAGTGTGTTTAGACAATAGATTTTCAAAGTAATTCATTAAAACTCTAAAACAAATAAGCTACAAAAAGTAATTTGTTTGCTCAAGTCTAGACTATAATAACAAGTCTTGAAATCCAAGCTATGCAAGAATCTCGCGTTGCTGTAATTCATCATCTCAAACTTAATTATCTTCAAGTTAGGTAAGTAATTAAGTTTCTTATAAAATATAATACTTATTTTTGTTTGAAATTGCATTAAATGGGGCTGGGGTGGGCACTTAGCTAGGCGACATTTTTTAAATTGTATCTTATAGGCTAGCGTCTGACCAATATCACGCCTGGTGGTAAGCTATGATGTGGTCGAAGATGGTGAACACGCTAGGCCTTGAATACTCTGACTCCAAAGCGCTGTTGTGCTGCCTGAACACCGTAAGGTTATGGCGACAAATGTTCACCTTGATGTTGGTATTGGCAAGCTACTTTTAGGTAGCAAGTCAGGCGGAACATCGAGTAGCGAGGTAACAATCAACCATCTCTAGACTTGAAATGCATCCAGGGGGCTGATCACGAAAATCATTGAATGAACTAAATGAACGAAATGACGGGGACGCAGCTATGTAGGCTCTATAGCTCCGTCCCTGTCATTTAGTTCATTTCGTTCATTCACTGATTTTCATGATAGGGGACTGGTTCTAAATAGATGGCTAACAGACGCCGGCAATTTCACTGCGATTTCTATACGCATCCCATTTTAATCTTCCAAACCCTAAAATACATAACCAATACCCCTTCTTAAAATGTTTCAACCCCCCCACTCTACCCCAAACCGTTAAGCATAACGTCGCAATAAATCGGTGCGTAAACATCCACAGGCACTTAAACGGTTAAGTGCGGTTCACACTGGACATATCCGGATACACTTTGGGTGGTTTTTACCGATTAAGACGGCGGAACAAATTGTTCGATTCGAAACTAAGTTTAAGTAATGAAGTTCATGTTGATATTTTACCGTGCTACCAAAGTAAAAACAGGCCAACAGCGAGTTGGACACGCGCACCGTTCCATACAAACTCCGGGGGAGATATCTTTATACTTTCTTCATCATAATCATCAGCCGGTGTCAGTCCACTGCTGGACGGAGGCCTCTCCCAAGATGCGCCACTGAGCCCGATCTTCGGCTCTTCTTTTCCAGTCACTGCCCACCCGCTTTGCGCATGTCGTCCCTCCACCTAGTCACAGGACGTTCTGCGCTACGTTTGCCGATTCGCGATCTTCACTCCAGGACAAGTTTAACCCAACGGTTATCAGTCCTGCTGCAGATATGACCAGCCAACTGCCACTTCAGTTTACTAATCCGTTGAGCTATGTCGATAACTATAGTACTCTGGCGAATTACTTCGTTCCGGAATCGATCCCGGAGAGAAATACCGAGTATAGCTGCTCGCTGAGCGACTTTAAATTGTTGGACCAGTTGAACTGTGAGTGTCCACGTCTCGGCTCCGTATGCCATATACTTTCTTAGCGCTATCCAAAATTTATTTTATTTCATACTAGCGACCCGCCCCGGCTTTGCACAGGTAGAGCATCTATGCCTTCATTTTGGCATCAGCTTGTTGCGTCGAGTATGCATCAACAATATTCAACAATCATCGTCATATTTCAACCAATTTACACAAAACCTTAACGAATAAAACACCCATACCTTCCTCAGGAATTACTCTGTTGATAGATGAAAACCGCTTGAAAATCCGTTTGGTATTTTTTGCGATTACCGCAAACATACATACATACATAGATCCAGACAGACAGACGCAGTGTGGGAGTTTGTTTTAAACCGACTTCACAAAAAAGGAGGAGGTTCTCAATTCGACTCTCTCTCTATATATATATATATATTTAATATTTGGTACCTCAAAACTCCGTCAAATCTTGACCGATTTGAAAAATATTTTTTTTGTTTGAAAGATGTTTGCCTCCCGTTTGCCCCCATTCAAATACTATCGACGTATGACAATTATCTCCGGAGATATGGAGATAAAAATCTCAAACTCATTGCATGCCTTGATGACATATGCATTTGTATACCTTGACGACATGATACTACTGGCTATTTTGACTATCGCGGCATGTGAAGTCGGTTTTTTTTTGTTTTGTCAACGATCTTAAATTATATAATATGTAGTGATTAGTGTAGGTACCGAAAAATTTCGCTGGAACTTAACTTACAGAGTAGTTGTTTTTAAGAAATATTTACATTCTAGTTATGTGGTATAATAACAAACAAAACACCTAGTTTAATTAGTAAAAATCATATAATTAACTCATCAATACCAATATTACAAATGCGAAAGTCAGTTTGTTTATTTGTTTGGGATTTCTTCACGGTCAATCGGCTAGACTGATATAGCTGAAATTTTTTTAGGGACAGCCCGTACTATGGATTAGACTATAGGATACTTCTAAACGCAGGCGAAGCCGCGGGGCAAAGCTACTTGTTCATAGAAGTCTACGGTTCCGCCCGCGGTGTAGGTAGAGATAAATTTGCACTGTAACAGTAATTCGTGTTCTATAATATTTATACTCAGTTTTATTTGTACACCGTCAAAGACTGGTATAAACCGTCCTTTAGCCATAAACCTCGGGTCCTAAGTGATAGTATAACTTAAATTATGATCAATTAAACTGTTTAATCGGGAGCACTAAAATTTACAGCGGGTTAAACTTGTGGTGTAGCCGGGCGAAAAATGTTAAATAGAGATGAGATTTTAGTTTTCGTATTCTAGTAATAATACATCGATATGTTGAAAATTAAGCGAGATGTCAAGTAATCGTACACCAAAATAAATTTCCAATTGAAGCACATTTAGGAAAAGAAGAAGAAGAAAATATATTTATTTTGCATCAAACACAATTACCTATTGCATATATATTTTATTAAATAATGTACTAATTTAAAACAGGTGTATTTTGGAGCTAAATAGGACCCATCTCAGCATAATGTTGGTCATGACTGACATGACCAACGCTGGTCTTCCGTTGGGACCCTAAAGTGATGTCACGGAGGGTCTCACCTCCGACTCTGACACATGCACGCTGTTCCAAATAAATAAAATATGAAATAAAAAATCAAAAGCGATCCAGGCATGAATACAAAGAAAAGGTCACTTTTTACTATTATTAAAAAAAAACAAATCAATAAATAAAATAGAAACGTTAACATAAAACTAACAGTAACATAAAACTAAACTATACAGTCATTCGAACTAAAATTGTATTTATACAACCAAAATATATTTTTGAAACGTAAATAAATAGCACGTATTTTTCCATCGTGACAATATGTTTTTTTTTTAAAGCTTACTAGCAATTTGTTTTGCACATTACTATATTGAATGAATGACAACTCTTTATTGTATAAAATATACAATATAAAATATAAAGATAACAATATGAAAGTTCTAAAACTAGTACAATTGGCGGTCATATCGCTTAAAGCGATCTCTACCAGACAACCTACGGATGGAGTGGAGAGTACGAACATGTCAAGGGCTGAGTTGTACATTTAAGAATTAAACTAATCAAAAACACTACATATATATATATATATATATATATATATATATATAATACACACATACCATACCATACCATAACCATATATTTGTATGGCACGTTCAACCTTTTTTCCTCCATCTTCCGAATCTCACGAGTGAACGGGATCACAGTCCAGTGAGTCGTACATTCAATTTGACAGATTAATTTGACAGATTAAATTTGACAGACAGCTGTCAATGTCTCGTTTTTTTTAAATTTTATTTTTGGCTTCGCGCAGTTGTGCATTTAGCCACTGTCAATGAAGCGGATTTGAGATCCGGGGTTACAGTTTCAGATGACCTCAACGACAGGGAATGATTATTATATAATTAATATATGATATAAATGCAGGTGTTTACCTGCAATACAATTAGTATTGTACGTGCTTTGCCTACCTTTGCCTACCAGTTAAGAGTATTCTAGGCATAGCGTGTTCACCATCTTCAATCATTTTATCACTTAGCAACAGGCGAGATAGTGGTCAAATTATGCCTATAAGATATTTATTTTGAAAATGAGAATATTTTATCGATAGAAAAGAAGACATCTCTATCAGAAATCCAAACTGTTAAAACAGCTATTAACCTACAAAATAAAAAATAGCCATAACTTTATCGTCACTTAGTATTAAATAAAACCCAGTATTTCTTAGCGCTCACTAAAAGAATGAACTAAAGTGTTAAATAGTACTTAAAATATCGTTTACGTTATCTTAACTGTTTTTTTGTTAATATAAAAAGCTTTAATAGTAGTCTTGTTAACCCCTCCAACTAAGATAAATATGCATGAGCCTGGAATGGGTTCACGTCAATATCGCAATATTCGCCATGGGTGTGAATTAAGCTCAGAACCTCTCTCGATCGACCGGAACCCGACACCTTAGCCATTGGGCTATTGTAGCTCTATCTTAACTGTTATATGGTGTAAGATTGGATGGAAATTATATCATATATTTGACCAATTTGATACTAATGATACTGCTGCAGTTTGAGTCGTGTTCATAAAGATTCTTCTACTATTTACTTTAAGACTAATAATACTTCTGCAGTTTGAATCGTGTTCATAAAGATTCTTCTACGATTTACTTTGAGACTAATGAGACTTCTGCAGTTTGAATAGTGTTCATAATGATTCTACTACTATTTACTTTGAGACTAATGAGACTTCTGCAGTTTGAATCGTGTTCATAAAGATTCTTCTACGATTTACTTTAAGACTAATAATACTTCTGCAGTTTGAATCGTGTTCATAAAGATTCTTCTACGATTTACTTTGAGACTAATGAGACTTCTGCAGTTTGAATCGTGTTCATAAAGATTCTTCTACGATTTACTTTGAGACTAATGAGACTTCTGCAGTTTGAATAGTGTTCATAAAGATTCTTCTACTATTTACTTTAAGACTAATAATACTTCTGCAGTTTGAATCGTGTTCATAAAGATTCTTCTACGATTTACTTTGAGACTAATGAGACTTCTGCAGTTTGAATCGTGTTCATAAAGATTCTTCTACGATTTACTTTGAGACTAATGAGACTTCTGCAGTTTGAATAGTGTTCATAATGATTCTACTACTATTTACTTTGAGACTAATGAGACTTCTGCAGTTTGAATCGTGTTCATAAAGATTCTTCTACGATTTACTTTGAGACTAATGAGACTTCTGCAGTTTGAATCGTGTTCATAAAGATTCTTCTACGATTTACTTTGAGACTAATGAGACTTCTGCAGTTTGAATAGTGTTCATAAAGATTCTTCTACGATTTACTTTGAGACTAATGAGACTTCTGCAGTTTGAATCGTGTTCATAAAGATTCTTCTACGATTTACTTTGAGACTAATGAGACTTCTGCAGTTTGAATAGTGTTCATAAAGATTCTTCTACTATTTACTTTAAGACTAATAATACTTCTGCAGTTTGAATCGTGTTCATAAAGATTCTTCTACGATTTACTTTGAGACTAATGAGACTTCTGCAGTTTGAATCGTGTTCATAAAGATTCTTCTACGATTTACTTTGAGACTAATGAGACTTCTGCAGTTTGAATAGTGTTCATAATGATTCTACTACTATTTACTTTGAGACTAATGAGACTTCTGCAGTTTGAATCGTGTTCATAAAGATTCTTCTACGATTTACTTTGAGACTAATGAGACTTCTGCAGTTTGAATCGTGTTCATAAAGATTCTTCTACGATTTACTTTGAGACTAATGAGACTTCTGCAGTTTGAATAGTGTTCATAAAGATTCTTCTACGATTTACTTTGAGACTAATGAGACTTCTGCAGTTTGAATAGTGTTCATAAAGATTCTTCTACGATTTACTTTGAGACTAATGAGACTTCTGCAGTTTGAATAGTGTTCATAAAGATTCTTCTACTATTTACTTTAAGACTAATAATACTTCTGCAGTTTGAATCGTGTTCATAAAGATTCTTCTACGATTTACTTTGAGACTAATGAGACTTCTGCAGTTTGAATAGTGTTCATAAAGATTCTTCTACGATTTACTTTGAGACTAATGAGACTTCTGCAGTTTGAATAGTGTTCATAAAGATTCTTCTACGATTTACTTTGAGACTAATGAGACTTCTGCAGTTTGAATAGTGTTCATAAAGATTCTTCTACTATTTACTTTAAGACTAATAATACTTCTGCAGTTTGAATCGTGTTCATAAAGATTCTACTACAATTTACTTTGAGAATGATTATATTTCTGCAGTTTTAATCGTGTTCATAAAGATTCTACTACTATTTTCTTTGAGACAAATGAGACTTCTGCAGTTTGAATCGTGTCCATAAAGATTCTACTACTATTTACTACTACTACTCTACTATTTTTGCTTTTCTGATACTACTGACCAAATTACTAAAGTGTATCCTGAAAATAAATGAAAATAACATATATTACTAGCTGCACCCCGCGGGTTTGCCCGCGTTTAATCCTGGTTATAAACCTTCTTCTTGAATCACTCTATCTATTTGCTGAAAATTGCATTAAAATCCGTTGCGCAGTTTAAAAGATTTAAGCATTCAGACAGCAGCAGCGGCTTTGTTTTATACTATGTAAAGACTTACATACGGCGTCTCTTCAGTTTGTTTATTTATCATTTTCAATGTTACTTAGGTATGTCAACTTACCTGAAACAAAAAAATATATATTAAAATCATATCATAAAAAACGCAAGATTTCGAGGTCTCGAACTCGTCTCGAAATTCCTCCGTCTTATTTTTCGATAGAAAAATACAAAGGTTTACACAAACAATATGATATACATTTATAATTAAGATAAGAATAAGTTTAGAAACTAAAACGACCGACTTCGATGCCGCGCGAGTCAGTTTCATTAGCAAGTTTTACGTTATACGTTTATCGTCATATCTCTCAAGATACTTATCAGATCTCGATTAAATTTCAATAGATAAACTCCTTGGAAATATACCCTGCCAATTAAAATAACATCATTCGAATCAGTTCCCAATTTAAAGCGTAATATACAAACAAATAAAACTGGCCAAGTGCGAGTCAGACTTTTGTCCCGCACACGGAGGGTTCCGAACCGAACACCAACTAAGTAAACGTTAAAACAAAGGTAGAATAGTATTATATAGTAGTAATAGTAGAATGTATTAATATTATTAAATATCTGGTAGACCTAGCTTTGTACGGTATTTTTTGCCACTTAAACAGACAAATATGACTCTTTCCGACATCTATTGACGAATAATAATACTATTTTTTTAAATTGAGAGCCTGCTTTACCTACAGAACTGCTTTACCCACATACTAACTATAAGGGTGGCCCTTACGTTTAGGTAAAGTAGAATGTAGATTTAGATGTAGTTGAAGTAAGTAGTTAGTTGTAGGTTGAGTACGATAAACTACGGTATCACGGGAGCGGAATGTAAATAATGTGTCCGTCACCAATGAAAGCATTTATTGCACTAAAAATGATATTACAATTAATTATAATAAAGGAATGTATCGCGAAGTTTCCGCGCCCTCAACATTTATGTCGAGCGTGCTCGTACACTAACACTAAAGCTACTTCTACTCGCCAATAGATGTCGGGAAGAGTAATATTTTAAGTTGATTATTGATAACACGAATAAAACAACATTTTCTGAAAATGATTCCTAGCTAGATCGATTTATCGCCCCCGAAATCCCCTGTATACTAAATTTTATTTAATCGTTGGAGCCGCCGAGATTCAGATTAAGGTAAAGACGATAGCGCCATCTTTAATGATCATCTAGATGGCGCGGCGCTATCGTAAAAAACGTTTTTTAAACTTTTCTTTAATTTTTAACTTTGGTCTGTTCTTAGGATTTGTAGTTATAGCGACAACAGAAATACATCATCTATGAAAAATTCAACCGTCTAACTATCACGGTTCATGAGATACAGCCTGGTGACAGACGGACAGACAGACAGACAGACAGACAGACAGACAGACCGACAGACAGACCGACAGCGGAGTCTCAGTAATAGGGTTCCGTTGGTACCCTCTGGGTTCGGAACCCTAAAAATAATATATAGACGAATTCAGAACCTCCTCCTTTTTGGAAGTCTGTTGAAAATAATACACACTTTGCGAAAATTTCAAGTGTCTACCTCTAACAGCGCGGAAGATACAGCACTGTGACAGACAGACGGACAGCGGAGGCTCAGTGATAGGGTCCTATTGGCACCTTTCGGGTACAGAGGCCCCTGATTCTCAATAGCCGGGTCCACACGGCACGATCCATCGCGCTCCGATCCCGCGATCTGCAACGTACGGATTGGGCGCACCAGGGAGCGCGCGCTCCCCAGACAAACAACGGAGGTTCAGTGATAGGATCCTATTGGCACCTTTCGGGTACAGGCCCCTGATTCTCAATAGCCGGGTCCACACGGCACGATCCATCGCGCTCCGATCCCGCGATCCGCAACGTACGGATTGGGCGCACCAGGGAGCGCGCGCTCCCCAGACGGACAGCGGAGGCTCCGTGATAGGGTCCTATTGGCACCTTTTGGGTACAGGCCCCTGATTCTCAATAGCCGGGACCACACGGCACGATCCATCGCGCTCCGATCCCGCGATCCGCAACGTACGGATTGGGCGCACCAGGGAGCGCGCGCTCCCCAGACGGACAGCGGAGGCTCAGTGATAGGGTCCTATTGGCACCTTTCGGGTACAGGCCCCTGATTCTCAATAGCCGGGTCCACACGGCACGATCCATCGCGCTCCGATCCCGCGATCCGCAACGTACGGATTGGGCGCACCAGGGAGCGCGCGCTCCCCAGACGGACAGC
The DNA here is from genome assembly GCA_954871355.1 of Cabera pusaria. Taxonomy (NCBI): domain Eukaryota; kingdom Metazoa; phylum Arthropoda; class Insecta; order Lepidoptera; family Geometridae; genus Cabera; species Cabera pusaria. Next base: position 3,739,293 of record OX940910.1, read on the forward strand.
GGAGGCTCCGTGATAGGATCCTATTGGCACCTTTTGGGTACAGGCCCCTGATTCTCAATAGCCGGGTCCACACCGCACGATCCATCGCCCTCCGATCCCGCGATCCGCAACGGATTGGGCGCACCAGGGAGCGCGCGCTCCAATACCTCCAATACGTGCGCATGGATCGCGCGCGGCACGTCCACACCGCCTGCACATTTGGATCGCGTTCCTGCCGCGCGCGATGGATCGTCCGGTGTGGACCCGGCTAATCATTCGTAAACTATAGTACCTATAGAATATATAAAAAATATACTTATAGGACCTGATTGTTCCAAAATACCGATGTCCTTTGATCACTTAAATCATTCTATTAATAAATCACAACTTTGTATAAAAAACGACGTAGTAGAAATAACCGCAATATTACTGATTAATTTACTTCAATTAGATAATTGAAATAGCCAAGGCACAGCACGTGCACCGGGTAACCGTCGACTGGCACTACTACATCTACTGCGTTACGGAACCCTGAGTGCGAGTCCGACTTGCACTAGGCCAGTTTATTAATTTTGAATATTGATAAATCCGTGAGATCATATTTTGTCGCGGAAACCTTTCCAATTGTGATTAGTAGTGAGTAGTAATTCTAATCACTGATTGTTTCAAAATTAAATAACAAAAGTAACCGATCGAAGAATTAAGGCAAAGTAATGGTAATTTCCGAATCCGATTTTGATTTCGAATGATAGAGAATAACCCTGCAGAACCCTAAAAATACCTATAAAGAAGTAAGTAGAAGTATCTTTCTGTGACATATTAACTTAAAACTAATATACCATACTCGTACAGTGCAGGCCATAAAATAGGATACAGCGAACGCTGGTGTGCCATTAAGAGGGCCATAAGTGTACGAGCAATTTTAAACAAAATCGTTATACCATTAAACGGTAAACAAGGCTTTGCTGCGACTTATATGGCGAAATGACGCATCTTCAGTGCACTGGGGGGTTAATAATATTGTAACTGATTTTACAGTGCATGTGACAGTGTCCCGTATTTTATTTGGGGCTTAGGGCGAAATGGTGGGTAATTTGAAATTAAAACGTGTTTTTTTTCATTTGACCACTATCTCGCCTGGTGGTAAGCGATGATGTGGTCGAAGATGGTTAACACGCTAGGCCTAGAATACTCACACTCTCAAGGGCTGTGTGCTGTCGGAACACCGTACGGTTATGGCGGCAGATTTTTTCTTTGATGGTGGTAAGCTACATTTTGGTAGCAAGTCAAGCGGAACATCGATATAATATGCTGCCACCACCTGTAGGGACATTTCTTTATTAAATTAATTTAATTTAAGATCCTAATATTGATTATTGACAGGACATAACAATACAAATTGAACAAGGACGACTTAAAAATTTAGTTTTTTCTTAATTTCACTTTTCATATCAACTGAAATAGCACTGCAGTAAGAATTCAAGACATCAATTAGAGTACGAAAAACGTTCGCAGTTCGCACTTCGAAATGTTTACGTGATTTTTGTAAATTTTGTCAATTTTACTCGGTACTCATACGTTAGCTTTGCACATCACGGGTATTGTTACTGGCATATAAGAAGATTTTATCACAGTATTTCCGATGTAGCCAATAACTTCCCGAGTCCGATTACCGTTACTTGTACTATTAATTATTCTGTGGTATAAGCCAAGACCCATAACATTATTATCTTTTGCATTTAATTATTTCATTAAATGTTGTGTCTGGTATGATGATCGGTACCAGCCAGTTTGGAAGACAGGTTAGGATGCATTAAGATTGTTTAATTCATTTATTATTTCAGTAAATTAAAGTATAATTTAATTGAGTACCTATTATATATAAGCCAACATACGTCTCGGACACTCCAATAATTCTATATGAATATATTTTTGTCGTCAGCAAGTGGGTACCTTTCTCAAGCATTCGTCACTACATGATGTTTCCGTAGTACTAATAAAACTTACACACAAACATAATACATTAAACAATACTAGACATAACACATACAAGCTTACTCACACTAATTGCTTCTGGAGTAACCACACACTACACTCATACTTAATACTCGTACAACGACAATAATACATTCACATCACTATACAAGAAACTGACATTTTAACCCGATTACAGCACACATACACAATATTCACACACGTATACACACTTTAGCAAAAGTTACATTCAAAAGTACCCACTTTTAAATGTAATTTTTGATTATATTCCTGGACTAGGGTGGTACTGCTAGTTATTGGTTACTTAATGTTTTTTATGCAACTTTCATATCTATTTTTATTTTATTTTTTGTTAAATTCAAGACCAATAACTATTACTATTTTAAATATGTTAACCATATTTATTGTTCATTATTTCCAAAGAGTACCTTCTTACCTACGCAATAGTCTAAAAATATGTACATACGACGAGGGGGCCTGGCGACCTGTAACACAGGTTTTTTTACAAAAACCTACATCAGGCGCCAGCTCTCACAAAGTAGTATAAGTTTAAAGATCTATTGTTCACGTACTTTTATTATCCTATGTTAATAGTTACTAAGCTGTACCTTTGTGAGGAGAAATAAATACTTTATTTATTATTTATTTATTTATTTATTATTATATTGATTTATTATATACATTATTATATTTTTAAAACTACCTAACTATAAACAAATAAATATACCTAATAAAAAACCATAAAAACTAAAATTTAGTCTACCAAACCACTACCAGTAGGTAAAGTTCCCAAAATGCTGGCTGTATTCCCCCGTTGAATGGCGATGCTTAGTCTCTGAGCTAAATACAATAATTTCAGTAAATTACACTGAATTTAGTTTTTATATACTAACCGGCCTCCACTCGCGTTTATTTTTCGAATTATGCTCCGACCGGTTTCGACTCAATTTGAGAGACTTCATCCGAGGGTGGCTAGGACTTTAGTCGCGCCGGGAAGCTCGTGCGGCACGCCACGAGTCGCAGCTCTCTTAGTGACTGGCGCAGGGAAGCTCGTGCGGCACGCCACGAGTCGCAGCTCTCCTAGCTGCCTCCGGATGAAGACTCTCAAATTGAGTCGAAACCGGTCGGAGCATAATCCGAAATATACACGCGAGTGAAGGCCGGTTCATATACAATAAGATCGTTTAAAAAATTAAAAGAACCGACTTCAAGTGCCGCGCTATTAATTTTCAGTATAAAGTTTGAGGTGTTTATCTTCATATCTCTGGAGATACTTATCAGATCTCGATGAAATATATATGGTACCACCCTTGGAATATTTCCTTTCCAACAAAAAAAATAATCATCAAAATCGGTTCAAAAATTCAAATTACACTGAATTACTAAGAGGTCAGATTGTAAGGTATGCATGTGATGTGATTTATCTCCATTACAATCCATAATTTAAAAAGTCATCCACTTTTGGAATTTACCTCCTCTATTAATAATAATGTTTGTATCCGCGCGGCCGTGCCAATCTCAACTTCGAGCTGCAATCATAATATCATCGATACAATTTTTTTTACCGTACGTACCCATTGTCGTTATAGACATACAGAAAATGTTATCAAAAACACAATAAAAAAACAAAAATTCTTTACGCTCGCTCCGCTCACACCTTTCGCTTACGCCACGCCGCGCTAGTTATGAAGAAAGGAGGGCGAATGTGCAAGTTTCCGCGATACAAAGGCGCACAGTGCGCTTTAATTAATTTGCACGATATGAGCGATTGTGGAATTGAAGTAGTCGGAAGTTGAACGCAAAATACTTGTTCGTCGAAGTTTAGAAAAGTCGATTGCACTCGCTTTGAGTGAAGGTTTTGTGTTTTTGACGTTAGAACATGAACTTATTGCTAGGGGATTCTTTCCTTGAAAAGTCATTATTTTACAGAGGAATTTGTTAATAGACTCTGTTCGTTTGTTCTTTTTAACCCGCGGCGCAAAAAGAAGGGGTGTTATAAGTTTGACGTGTGTATCTGTGTGTCTGTGTATGTTTGTGTCAGTCTGTGACATCGTAGCGCCCAAACGGATGAACCGATTTTGATTTAGTTTTTTTTCGTTTGATAGGTGTCTTCATCGAGAGTGTTCTTAGCTTTGTTTCATGAAAATCCGTTCAGCCGTACCCGTCAAACCTGCTGCCGTCTGTTTAGCGTAGTCTATTATTATTAGTCTCAATGAACAATTTATACATTATATAAACCAGTCGGGAGTGGTTTAACATTTTTAATTTGAGTATTTTTTTCTTACATATATCACATAGGCTAGCGTTTGACCACTAACTCACCTGTTGGTAAGTGATGATGCGGTCGAAGATGGTAAGCACGCTAGGCCTAGAATGGGAACTGGCTCTCAAGGATAGCTGCTGGAACACATTAGATATTTTGGCGACAGATTTTCTAACTTGAGGGTGGTAGCTGGCTAGGAGGACACTAGATAGTGTCCTACCACCATGCGGGGGTTGTTGGTTTCTTAACGATGTTTTTCCTTCACGGGAGGGCCAATATGAAAAGTGCATCTCTGGTGACACTCATCAGAATCGATGAATTTATAATGGGACCAAACATGGTCTCTCAAACAAAAAAAATATTTTTTCAAATTTATGAATAAACCGTGACGCAGTTTTGAGATAACAAAAAAAAGTCGTAATTGACAAACTCCTTTTTAACCGACTGCACAAAAAAGGAGGAGGTTCTCAATACCACAGTTTTTTTTAAAATGTTTGTTACCACAGAACTCCGTCAAATCTTAACCGATTTGAAAAATTCTCTTTTTGTTTAAGATTATGCGTCCCATTTGGTACCATTCAAATTTTATCGAGATCTGATAATAATCTCCGAAGATATGGAGATAATAAAAAATATAAACAAATTTGATACCTTGACGACATGATTATGACTAGTGGATATTTTCACTATCGCGGCATGTGAAGTCGGTTTTTTTTTCGTTTTGTAAACGATCTTAAATTATTGAAAGTCGGTTAAAACACGCATTAAAACGAACCATTCGATTCAATGCCGCATGGCTGGTTATGCCTACGGCTAGGCTTTAATTAAACTAGTTCCAGCGATAAGAAAACTATAAAAATTACCAGTGAATGGAAAATTAATTGAAAAAAATACGACATTTTTATACACAACGTTATCAACATCAATATTAGAAATAATACGAAAGTCAGTTTATGTCAAACTGACTTTCGCATGTTTGTTTGATTGATCTCTTTACGGCAAATTGTCTCAACAGATTTGGTTGAAATTATGTATTTTATTATTTTTTTTTATTTTAAATGAGTATAAAAGAGAACTTGACTTCCAAGAAAATGATGTCGCGAGACGACCTTGACGTCGTCGAAGATAATTAAGGTCATATAAAAAAATTAAAAAAATCGCCTTCACATGCCGCATCAAATATTTTCAGTATAAAGTTTGAGCTATATACAAGGTGTGGTTTTGCATTCTCGCCATATTTGCAGGAGTAGGTATACTCCATGTATAGAAAAAGAATCAATAAAAAAATAATATTAAAAAAAAATCATTTTAATAATAGAGCGGCGGCGGTACAGGTCACTGACCGCCACAGCCACAGCTGACCGCTCTATCAGTGTCATAACATCATCTACGTATGTGTGTACGCGCCTGCGCAGTTTACATGGCGTTTTTAGGGTTCCGAACCCAAAGGGTACGAACGGAACCCTATTACTGAGACTCCGCTGTCCGTCTGTCTGTCTGTCTGTCTGTCTGTCCGTCTGTCACCAGGCTGTATCTCATAAACCGTGATAGTTAGACGATTGAAATTTTCACAGATGATGTATTTCTGTTGCCGCTATAACAACAAATACTAAAAACAGATCAAAGTTAAGAATTAAAGGGAGTCCCCATACAAAAAACGTGTTTTTACTATAGCGCCATCTATGTACGATTGATGACCAGTGTTTCTCAATCTTTTTCATGACGCGACGCGACCCCCATAATTTGTATTTTGTTATATTTCTAGCTTCTACCCGCGGTCTCGTTCGTGTAGCCTACAGGAAACAAATTACATATTTTCTTTGAAACTAAAAATTATAAGCACTCTCAGTCAAAACACCTACTTTACTCACTCTTTAATTAATATTTTCTTTAAAAGTATGTTTTCAAACTTTGTTTTTTTCTTTTACTGAGACTTCGCGACTCCCTTATAGAGGCTTTGTGACCCCCCCAGGGGTTCGCGAGTGGCGCGACCCACACGTTGAAAAACACTGGTTTTTTGTGTTAACTAGAGATGCGCTGAATATTCGTTTGGTATTCGGTATTCAGAGTATTCGGCATCTCTTCCATTATTTGTATTCTGCCAAATTATTCGGTTTTGTTGCCAAATATATTCGGTTCAAGCATTTCTATTTTCTTGGCTCATGGAGCCAAGGTGTAGAACTAAAAGACAAAACTTCTTATATAAGACTTATGTTATATTATAAGTCAAAGAAAACATATTTACTTCTTAACCTATAGTTAGTAGGTATTGTCAACATTTATTTTAAGCCTTAAATCAACATTTAATTTAAATCTCGCAACAATATTTATTTTTAAACTTAAAATCAACATTTATATACACCTCAATTAAATCCATCCAAGTTCCTAATCTAACCAGCAGCGGCACGTAGCGCACATACTAGAACTTGTTTACGCGGCAAAACAATGTAATGGTAAACCGAATAATTCAGCCGAATATCTGTTTCGGTAAAGGTTAAGCCGAATTATATTCGGTATTCGGTAATTCGGTGAAACCACTATACGGCGCATCTCTAGTGTTAACGTTCACTTAGTTGGCGTTAGAAGTTCATTAGACATTCGTTAGATGGCGTTGTAGTAAATAAGCATGTTTAGTATTGACACGGTATTTATATTATCGATGTACTTTGTACTTTATTTTTCCGGCAAATTTTGTTTAATCGGAACCCTACTTGTGCGGGTCCGACTCGCACTTGGCCAGTTTATTCTGATATTACTCGGGGATGATTCTGAAAATCACAAAAGTTTTATCAAATATCCGGGTTTAATACCCGGATATTTGATAAAACTTTTTTTCACGGGCGAACTTTAATAATATTATTAAGTGATTAAGGGTACCCGTTACAATCGACTATGCAAATATGGCGAGAATGCAAAACCACACCTTGTATAGTCATCAGATTTCAATTAATGTAATGTGAAGTATACCTCCTCAAAGGAATTTTAGATATCGGTGAATAAATGATGGAGTTCACAGCTAACAAACAAAAAAAAAACTAATTGTAAACCTCCACTTTTTTGAAGTCGGTTTAAAATTGGCTTGAAATGTCAAGGGAAATACACGGGTTAAACAATATTTTAAAGAAAAAGGTATTTATATTAGCATTTTTTATTTTTTTAACACATACAAGAAAATTCTCTTCGAGGGCCCCGTCGTGTAGTGGGAGAATGGTTGGCTTTGACGCCAGAGGTACCGAGTTCTATCCCCGCCGTGCACCAATGGATTATTCTATCGAAAAATTTATGTGCGCTTTTCACAGTGGCCCTCCGGTGAAAGAAAAACATTGTTAAGAATAATTTATTTTCTAGTGTCCGCCTGGCCAGCTACCACTCTTAAGTTAGAAAATCTGTCGCCAAACATCTAGTGTGTTCTGGCAGTTATCCTTGAGAGCCAGTTCCCATGCTAGGCCTAGCGTGTTACCATCCTCGACCACATCATCACTTACCAACAGGTGAGATAGTGGTCAAACGCTAGCCTATAAGAAATTAAAAAAATACTCATTAAACATCACAGCATAAACTGATATCAACACCAAGCAAAATATAGGCCGTTTCTCATCCGTGTTGGAGTGAGTTACGTCAAATAAAACGATGCCGAGATAACAATTACAAAACTCGTAAATGTACTGTAAAGTGGCGACATTTACAGTTTGGACTATGACGCTGGATAGACATTAACAGCTTAACACTGTCACAGTTTAATATTATAGTTAAACAGTCATAAACTTTGGCAAATTCAATGTTAGTTATATGTCTTGCTTGCTCGTTTTACCCACGATGGAACGGAGACGGTATACTCGTATGCGTTTGAGGTGAGAGGAAGTGTGTTTGTGCAAATTGATGTTGCCAGTTTTCTCCAAAACTACTATGTAGTTAGATTTTGTCTTTAAACGGTTCGTAATTAATCAATGGTAGTTCTTAGATAGATGTTATGACGTTAACTTTTTAAAGGAAGCTGTCGTGGGCGTTTATTTATAATTAAATTGTGCGCGTCTATGCTATGGTTATATACCATTCAGTCTAATGGGATGCGTGATACAATTGTCGGAAATAATCATCCGTCAGATAGCCTATAAAACATTGCAGAATATTGATGGGGACAAAGCCGGTGGTCCCGACCAAACACTTAACAAAATACATAATCACATGTACCTACTCGTAAATGCAGCATAAAAATTCCGAAACTAAATAGTTTTTTAAATCCAAACTAGCTAAAGATAGCCCAAGAGTCAACTGCAGTGATGTTCTAATTAACTTTATTTACTCGTTGTGGGATATTAACGAAGCTATTGCCGGTTTATTTCGAGAAGCTCTTTGTACGCGGGAGAAATGTGCACTTTAAAGTGATTAGTGCAAATTATATTAGAAACATTTTCAGGGAAAACTATATAATATCAGTCTACATTTTGTTTGTTTTTAGGGTTCCGTACTTCAAAATAAATAATTTATAATCGTTCAAAAGGAAAAAGCCGACTTCACATGCCGCGATAGTCAAAGTACTGGCTAGTGGCTAGTTATAATCATGTCACTAAGTATACAAATTTGTTTATATTGTTTATCTCAATATCTCCGGAGATAATTGTCATATCTCAATAAAATTTGAATGGGACTAAACGGGAAGCATAATCTCTTAAACAAAAAAAGAATTTTTCAAATCGGTCAAGATTTGACGGAATTCTGAGGTAATAAACAGTCGAGAACCTCTTCTTTTTTGTGAAGACGGTTAAAAAGGAACCATTATAGGATCACTTTGTTTTCCGTATGTCTGTCAAACCGTCTGTCAAGACCATTTTTCTCAGGAACGCGTAGAGATATCAGGTTGACATTTTTATGTATTAAATACTTTCAAGTCTACGGTATCTTTCAGCTGTAAAAAATTAAACTTTTAAGTCAACGCGATCAAAAGATATGACCGTTTATGTCGATTATTTGCGACTTCACAAGGAAATCGAAACCTATAGGGTACTTCCCGTTGACCAAGAATCATGAAATTTGGCAAGAAGCAAGGTCTTGAAGCACTTACAAAGGAAAAGATCTGAAAACCGTTAATATGTACTTTAAAAAAGCGAACTTACAAACTTATTATTTGCCGTTATTGTAAATAACCATGCTTAGGTATCGGTCTAGGGAATAGAGAAGATCGTTGCAAACCGTAAATAGTTTCAATAACTAGATGTAGGTAGTTATGGTTACCCCTCACCCTTCAGTGTTAGACTGAGACAGCTTGCTCAGCAAAAGCTGATGCATTTCTTATAATGCTGAGTAAGTTTTCTGAGAGATGTAAGTAGACTTAAGCTTAGCTAAGAGATATTGTAACTAGATTTAATTAATTAATGTTAAAGCCTCTAGATCGGCAACACGTATTTTAATTTTGATTTTAATTAGTTTTTAAAAAGTCTTTAGAGTGCTCCCCATTTTGACTAGTACAATACCGAAAACACGGTATTGGATGTCATAATAACTGTTTATCGGGCGAAACCAGTTATCGCAAACTACAAGCGTTGCAGCCGATGCAAGAACCGATTGGATATCGTAGTAACTATTTATTATTATGTGCGTTGCGAGTGACGATCGAAACCAATGAAGTTATTGTTATTAGTGGCGCCCGATTCAATCAAAACTAAATAGTAACCAATTTATGTCGAATTACAATTCTTCTACTTTATTTAGATGATATCAATATTATATATGTGAAAATTTGTATTTGTTTCAAATCATATAAAAAATGAGATACATGTTTACTCGCGATTTGAAGACCCGGGGTTACAGCTATCGACACATTTCCGCATATTATATCGATGTTCTGCCTGACTTGCTACCAAAGGCTATCTTACCACAATCACGGAAAAAAATCTGCCGCCGTAACGTTACGGTTTTCCGATAAAAGATTTTGTCACATTTCAAATACCGACCGCAATGCCGCAATAACCAGTTATTGAGAATACCATGTTTCGGAAACCGGTATCGAACTGCAAAGTGAAGTTAACTGCAAAGTGAAGTTAACTGCAAAGTGAAGTTAGCTGCAAAGTGAAGTTAACTGCAAAGTGAAGTTAAATGCAAAGTGAAGTTAACTGCAAAGTGAAGTTAACTAACCTAATTTGACAAGTTTGTACGGAAGCCTCGGTGTGCGAGACCAACCAGGGGTGGAAGTATATACATTGATACCAATGCGCCCTGTTATCGCAAACGTCTTATAGAAGGTAATGTAGCTAGACAGTAGCATATCTGCATATCTTTTCTTATCGATGATTATCGGCCGAAATTCATTGCTATTCATGTAGAGACTACCGCCCCAAGGGAAGTCTCTACATTGGTAGCGATGTGTCTTGTCATCGCAAACGTCTACTAGAAGGAGATGCAGCTAGACAGTTGTTGCATCTCTTTCCTTATCGACGATTATCGCTCGAAATTCAGCGCTATTAATGTAGAGACTACCGGCCCTGGCTAGTGTATTTATTTTTCAGCAATAGGGCACCATTGGCTCTCGTTGGTACGGAACCCAAACTACTATTATAAGAACGGCTGAGCCATGAAAAAATGTTCAACCCCATTTATGAAAAACCTCTCATCGTAAACATAATTGACAGTTGAAAAACGCATCAATCATAAAAAGTCGTTGAGTAATTTATGACTGACAGTGTGTCAGTTCGAGATAAATAAATTTTTGTACATTGCTATTTTATAAAATTTTAGCTTTCTGTCATAAAATACGCATGATTCAGTGCTGCAAGTTTTTTAACAGACATCAAAATAAGGAGGAGGTTCTCAATTCGCCTATATTTTTAACCGTTTTTATTTTGTGTGTTATAGCTCAGAAATCCGACATTTATGAACCGATTTTAAAAATTATTTTTTGTTTGAAAGAGTATATCTATATGATGCCCGTTTTGTCCCATTATAATTTATCGAGATCTGATAAGTATATCCAGAGATATGGAGATAAACACCTCAAAATGAGTACTGAAAATTACAGCCGTGGCATTTGAATACGAAATACACATTACACATAAATAATCACACCTTTTTCACGTTGGGATAGGTAGGCAGAGACACAGATTTTTCCACATGCTTCTTCCAGTTTCATGAGCGCCTAGAATAGGCGCTCATGAAAGTGAAGTCTGTTTTTTTTTTCGTTTATTAAAGGTTTATTACTATTTAGAAAAGCATACATAGATAAATACACTGGCGATAAACATAAAAATGCGTTGGTCCTTCTTTTTCTTTCTACACGCAACAAAGTCTTTGTTCTTTTCAAAATCAATCTAATAGCAAACAGCTGCCAATCAGTTCCAAAAATACTCACACAATCATCAATCAAGAAGAAAAAATCCAGTATGTCGCGCGCCTAAAGCCGAAAAATCACTGTTGGCGACTATCCAAAACTATGAAAGTTTGCCTCTTCATTCATATGTAATAATCTAATTTGAACCTTATTGTTTTAATTTAAAGTTTGTTCTTTAATGTCGGTAGTTTGAAAGCTCTGAAATTCTCAGCTTTGTTTTGATATCATAAAAGCAAATATCAACTTTATTGACCGAATAATAAGGGTGTGTTAAACGTGCGAGCAAAGTACAAACAATACTCTCAAATTTGTCTTGCCAAATTGAGCTCAAATTCTTCAAAAATAAGGTTGAATTAAAGTTGGTCAATATGGTCAATATGATGGTAGTATGAAAAATTATCTGCGTTGCGCGTGATTTGATTCATGCGGGATTATTTCGTATTTTAAAACTGGATGCAGATGATCGAGTCGAATTCGTGATCTGTTATAATATTTTTTTATTCATGCAAAGTTCAATGATTCAATGCACAATGCAAGGACAATTTTAGTTGTGGTTATGGATTTAATTGAATGTGGCTGTAAATTGAAAATGGCTGCCAGATTTTTAGAAAGATTATTGGTATTAGGTATTTTAATTTGATCACGTGAGATAGTTATTAATTATCATCTGTCCATAACCACGGTAATCGATAGACCTACCGTTTCATAACTGATGGATGGGATGGAAGTCGGGAAAGAGGACGGGGCGAAGACGCGTCTTTATCTTACGTTTCATACGTTTCTTGTACGTGGCGTGAGCATTGCGTGACTTTCATCGTTCTTATTAAAGGTCGGGACAATATGGAAAATGTTTAAGCAAATGTTTTAAAGTCAACGGTTGCCCGGGATGATTCTGTTCATAGATACGTTGAGAACTATAGGCTTGACACAGATTACATCCCTCACCGGGGGACTAGCTCACGAACCTCGAGCGGCGCGCGGTCAACGCGCCGTAGACGCGCTTGCGACCAGCCGTCCACGCGCTTACGTCTTTCCCCAACGGCGCTAAGCCAAGTGGTTACATTAAAACATGAGACAGTTGTACAAACTTATTTTGCGGGATATTAATTAAAAATCATTCGTGCGAAATTGTCATTAAGGTTGTTTGGGTTGCCATTTTCCCAGGTAACACGCATTGCCATAAGCGCGGCGTCACCTAGCCAAAATCTAATTTACGTTTCCATTCACGCTAACGCCAGTTTAAAATGTATGGGAATGACATTTATTTTTCCGCACCAAAGTTGTCACTCCCATACATATTGAAGCTGCGTTAGCGTGAATGAAAGCAAAAATTGGATTTTGTCTAGGGGGCCTGATCCGCAACGGCGACGTGCCGTTTCCTTTGCGTATTTATTTATTTATTTATTTTATACTTTTGCACACAAAACTTGTACACGGAGGACTTAATGCTAGAATAGCATTTTCTACCAGTCATCCTGGAGGTGCAGAGAAAATGGTAGCGGTGCAGTGAAAGAAGAACAAAGAGAGGCGATTATTCCATAATGAATAGAACATATAAATCTTCATAATTATTACACTAGGTACTTAGTTTCTAATATATAACATACAAATAAATACCAAGTATCATATTATACAATTAAATACAGAAATAAAATTAATATACATATATGTATATATATATATATATATATATATATATATATATATATATTTATATAAAAAAAAACATATATAAAGAAATATACACATACACTCACATATAACTGCATATCATAAAAGTATCGGTAGTATCTATGCATATGTACTATGTGTAAACTTGTAAATGGTGATTAGACGTTGTGTATTTAGTTTTACCTGTAGATTTTCCGAATATAATAGAATAAAATATAATCAAAGAGCAGTTTGGTAAAATTTCTTATAAAAGTTTTCACGAGTTTTTAACTTAAATATTGCTTTGGAATTTGCTTGCCTAATAGCTCATTCCAAAGCTTTAAGCGTATTAAGCGTATGGTGTGCGATACCACTAAATTTTTATATCAAATAGGTGCTCTAGTCTCAAAGCTGTCAGACGGTACTGGCCGCGTCAATCACACTCTATTTTAAGTCGTCAAAGAAAAATATGACGCGTCTACGAAAACAAATACCATGCAGTGCGGAGATGGGTGCTTCCTCTTTAACACGCTGTAGTATTAGGATGATCTTTTACTTTTAGAAATAGTATTATAAACTTTTACAAGATCTTACCTAACATCCCAATTGTACAGACGGGTTGAATTGAAAGTTCCGAGACGGTTTTCTTTTTTTTAATATTTTATAGTCTAGCGTTTGACCATTATCTCACCTGTTGGTAAGTGATGAAGAAGATGTACTTAATATCTCTAGAGATACAATCAGATCTTACAAAGCATATATACACACAGATTTCCAGCCAGTAACACAGAATAAATAATAGTACATCCTGCATCTTTTTATTGTTATTTGACATGTGTAAGTGCTGATTTTCAATCTACCCACATACAGAATAAATGCTTTAAGTTTTAAGCTTTAACTGTGCCCGCGGCTTCACACGCGTTAATAAGTATCCTAAACAAACACAATAAACCAATGAATACATACAGCTAAATCGGTCCAGCCGTTTGACCGCGAAGAGGTCCCAAACAAACAAATTACTTAACTGACATTCGCATTTAAAATACATATAAGAGTTGATACCGTACCGCTACTTCAAGAACTGAACATTTATTCATGTAACAGCATTTATTAATGTAACTACCTAACCACTATTACGCACTAGTAATCTATGAAAACACTTGCAGACAGACATCGCTTATTTTCTCAATGAAATACGCAAGAATCATGTAAACAGTATTTCATTCAAGATAAGATGAATGTTTTATATCAGAAAATGTGTTGTGCGCGCGAATCGATCTACTGCACGTGTTTATCCAAGCCGTGTTAACATGGCGTGAGATTAGTGGAGATATTCATTATAGATTTTATTTTATTATGTTTTACTTAGATACAGAGTTTAAAATTCGTTTAAAGTTTAAAATTAGTTTATGAACTGACCGAATCGCGTGCTAATGCGTAGATATGTATGCTTTAGTTTGTCGATTCAATTCAAGTAGTCTTTATTGACACCAACACAACTAGTCGACGCTAAAATAATTTAAAGTAAGACTTAAACTAATTGTAATAAGGTACACACAAGGTCTTTTCGCTAGAAATAGATTTTATAATACGGCGTTATATAATTTTATCTGGGATCGGTGAAACTAACCCTTGACTTCTAAAACAAAACAGTTTAAAATTTCCCAGACTATTCCTAGATTAAAAGAATCAAACCTTTCCACCTAGTTCTCAGAATATCTAGGTCTCAAGCTGTCAGAAGCGGTTCTAGCCCAAATTCCAGACATATAAGTTATTCTAGTTTAGATCTAGACACAGTTAGTGCTTGATACAGAATTAGCACTTAACTTGATGGTTTTGGTCGATGGCTATTTGGGGTTTAACTTTTGAGTTTATTTATAGTTTTCCCTAATAGGTCTTATTGAAGAATTTCCTTAGAGCGGCAAGCTAGACCTATTATCGGATTTATAGTCTACTAACGAAACTACCCGGGGTGTGTACAACGCTAAAAAAAATAAATGTGACCGAATGTGCCTAATACATTGTTTAAGTGCTCTAAACCCATCTTCGCATTATTGCTTTTCCAATGAAACCGGTTTGAGGCACATCGGTTGTATGGTTTCAAAGTATATAACGGACATAGGTAGAAACTATTTTTGTGTTTTAATATGTAACTAGCTGTCCCGGCAGACGACGTCCTGCCCGGAAAAGCTTTATCTATGTGCCTACATTTACTCCCACTCCATTTACATTGGAAAGACAGTGTCGCCATCTGTTGAAAATTAGTCGTACCAACTAAGAAACCTTCTTTGGCTCATGAACAACAACTTTGCTAAAGATCATCACGTGATCAAATGCATAGTTTACGATTCTATAAAGGACATACAGACAAACATTCATTTTTAATACGCTTTTATTAGCTTCATACGTATGTATGTTTGTATGTTAGTATGTAACGGAATCTTTGAACATGATTTTAACCCCCTTCAAAACGTCGGATTAACTCCAAATTTGGCATACTTATTAAGGACCGATGACAATTCAATATTTTTAACATTTTGACCCGTTATCCTTACTAGGATAATCAGGATTAGCAACTTTTTGTTTTCCTGAGACCCGGAGATCTGCGTCAAGACCAATAAAGTGAACCGCCTATCTCATCCACGGAAGGCACCAAGCAATCAATTTACCCATTTATCGGACATAAAAAATAATAGTTTAAAAAAACTAAAAAATACGCTTTTAAAAAAATTCGACAAAAAAATGAAAAATAAAAAATACGCTTTTAAAAAAATTCGACAAAAAAATGAATAATAAATAATAGTTTAAAAAAACTAAAAAAATACGCTTTTATAGAAAATCCAACTAAAAAATAGAAAATAAATTTTAATAAATTTGAATTAAAAATAGTGTAAGAAAAAATGATTTTATTGTAAAAAAAGCGTGGGGTGCTTTTCAGGATATTATCAAAATAACCCTTCTAGTCATATCTGTTCATAAAATATTTGGAACTATTGATACCATGCACCCCACGCTTTTTTAACAATAAAATCATTTTTTCTTACTCTATTTTTAATTCAAATTTATTAACATTTATTTTCTATTTTTTAGTTGGATTTTATATAAAAGCGTATTTTTTTAGTTTTTTTAAACTATTATTAATTATATAAGAGAAGATTGATTTAATTTATAGTACTAAAACAAATTACCTGGATCCAAGATCCACCTTCGCTTCGCCTACGTTAAGTACCCCATGTCATACATATTCCACCCTCTTGGCTCTCAATCTATGTGCCAAGTTTCATCTAAGTATATGTCTGAACGGATTTGTATAAGCAGATACTATCACACACAGGGACGGATTTAATTTAAAATAACTAGTACAAAAATTAGGTAAAAAAAAACTAAAACCCGACTACTGAAAAGTTATGGCCTAATTTTACAAATGATTCCAAATTGTAGAGTGCATGCAAGCATAGCCGCGAGAAACAGCTAATATATACGTTTGATATGAGCTAAGTATGTCCTTTCATTTGATACCTAACGCGGCTAAATTAACAAAATAATGTTATTTAGTTCATGATTAGACAGAGATCATTCATACCGGTCAACCTCAACTTTCCCGTAGTAGGGTAAAAACCCTTTTTAAACGACTTCAAAAAAAGGAGGAGGTTTCTCAATTCGACCGTATATATTTTTTTTTTTTTTTTTTTTTTATGTTTGTTCGCGGATAACTTCGTCGTTTATGAACCGATTTCGATTATTCTTTTTTTGTTCGAAAGGAGATATCTCAAGTGTGGTACCATGGTAATTTTATCGAGGTATGATAAGTATCTCCAGAGATATTGAGATAAACATCTCAAAATTGGTACTGAAAATGAATAGCGCGGCATTGAAGTCGGTTGTTTTTTAGTTTTTAAACGATATTATGTGACTTTATTGTTTACTACTTGTAAATGTTAACATATTATTACTGTAAAGCGTCTGAAAATACGAACTACAGCAACCGAGATAATGTGTTGAAACTTTAACTTTATAAGTAAATCAAAGTTTTAACATATTCTGCACACGTTATGTTTTAGAGTTGGTAGTTTGGAACTTATTGTGTAATTAATACTTACTAACTTAGTTCCTTAGATATTCTTTCATAGTTACTTACGTAGTTACGTACGTAAGTAAAGCATGGTGTTACATGAAAGCTCACAATTTTATTATTTGCCTATTATTCTAACTGAACGCAGTTAAATAGGAATATAATATCAAAACACGAACTTTAATCTTTTATCATCATCAGCCTATGTTATTCCACAGCTGGACATAGGCCTCTCCAACTGCACGCCACTGAGCACGATCCTCGGCTACTCTCATCCAGCTCTAGCCAGCCACCTTGCGAACATCATCGCTCTACCTAGTCTGAGGACTTCCTACGCTACTTTTATCTTTAATCGCGAGAATAGAAATGAATATCGGTTTAAAAGGCAAAGTTTAAAGCAAAAGGGTGCGTGAATCGGGAAACCGCGGCAGTACCGCTAAAATACTGGCATTTTGCGTGTCACGAAATGTTTTACATACAGAAATCATCGCTGTATATGAAGGCTCGAGCGTATTGCTTGTTCTGTACTAAACTTCAAACTTTCGCGATCAGAATCTTCACATTGAGAATATTGAGATATATGTAAATTATGAAGTAAGTACATGTACAAAGTACATATGCATTGCTGGATCTGAACGACCAATTAGTTTAGTCGATTATGATTTTTTGCATTGATCGTGGTCACGAGAAGACTTCTCGTGACGACGTGCAACTTGGTAGAAACGTGGAGGTAAGTAAAATTAATATTTTAGCACGACAAGCCCCGTATTTTAAGTTTTAATATTTATGGTTGCCAGTGTTGCCACGTTACCAAATTTCATTAAAAAAATGTTGAAGAAAATCGTATTAGATCTCTCGAAAGCGGTCTTACAGAGCGCTGTCGCATCTGCAAGACATTGTCACAGCTAATAGCAAAAATCTATTTCCAATCATTAATCTTCAACCAAAGATAGCATAATATTTCTAAACTATTCCCAGATCACAAGACCTGTCATACTAAAAGCTCTGTCAGCAATGTCAAACAACCGCACAAAAGGAAGCTGTCAAGAAGGACACGGTTTCGACGTACAACATGTTGCTTCGTGTCAAAACTTCACAGAAATCGTAGCTGATGATTTGAGATCATGACTCGTTGGGTTGTATATGTTTGTTGTAGAAGTGACAGTGTAGGGAAGTGGGTCGTCCCATTTTTAGGGTTCCGTAGCCGAATGGCAAAAAACGGAACCCTTATAAATTCGTCATGTCTGTCTGTCTCTGTCTGTCTGTCCGTCCGTATGTCACAGCCATTTTATTCCGAAACTGTTAGGACTACAGAATTGAAACTTGGTAGGTAGACGTATTCTGTGAACCGCTTTCCGATTTTTATACAAAAATAAAAAATATTTTATTAATTAATATTTTAAGTTTAAGGGGGGGGCATCCCATCCCATACATGTAACTGAAACAAACAAAAAAATTTCTTCAAACCTATACGTGTGGGGTTCTATGGATAGGTCTTAAAAAATGACATTGAGGTTTCTAAAATCATTTTTTCTCAAAGTCAATCATTTGAAAGATAGGCGTGTCTAAAGTGGTAAAATGTGTGTCCCCCCCCCCCTCTAACTTTTAAAGTATGGGAGTGAAAAATCCAAAAAATATATATGCTGTAGATCTCAATAAAAACTAACAATGAAAATTGGTTTAAACGAGATACAGTCAGCAGTTTTAGAGATATGGCGACCGCAAAGATAACTTTGTTTTTCATACAAACACTATGAAAAACAAAGTTAATTTTGTAGTTGCGAACAATCATAATTATGGAATACTTAACTGTGTTACGGAACCCTACGAGTGCGAGTCCGACTTGCACTTGGCCAGTTTATTTCTAATAATTTTAAGATAATTACTGGAGAGTGATCAAAATGATCTTAAAAAATGTGTCAGCATTGCATAATTGTCCTCTGTACAATTGCACAACATCAGGGATCTTACGCAGCAAGATCACATCATGCAATACATGAAAACAGGCCAAGTGCGTGTCGGGCCACGCGCAGTGTAGGGTTCCGTAGTAGCCTGTTATTCAATGCACGTCTTTACCCGTTATAAACAAGCAACTAGGTACTCTAAGTACGACGAAACTATAAGGGTTTCTTGTCAGGACTACGGAACCCTAAAAACGTAGGTCTCTCAGCAGTGCGTGTCAAACGTTACTTCGATTGCGTGACTCCCAATACTTTGGTGTTATAATTTTGAACAATTCATAGCATAGAAAAATATTTCTAAAATGATCTTACCAAAAGCTCTGTCAGTATTGTCAAACAACTGCACAGAAAGAAGCTCTCAAGAAGGAAATGTTTTGATGTACAACATGTTGCTAAGTGTCAAAACAATAACGTTATTGAATACGTTTGCCAATCTACGAACGTCCACTAAAAAACGTGCTGTAATCTCGTCATTTTACTAACAAATTTTAACCTCTAGCCATCATAGCCTTTAATAATTTTATTAAATCATCCCATAACATAAGCCATGTGTACATCTCAATGGAATTAGTAATGCGTGCAGTCACCGCACTCGTTTTTATTTTACCGTTGTCGGTGATCTGATTGTTTTCGCATCAACAAGAGATGTTGAAGAAGAATGTAGTGTTGGTGGGATTCGGCTTTTTTTTACCGAATCATGACTTTTGAAATAAAAAGAGCAGTAATGAAGTTCAATGCAAAATGCTATCTGTAGCCACGCCTCATTATCTAACAGTAACAAAAAAGTTGGAAAATGGTCCTGAAAAACTTGTTCAGTGGGATTATTACCACACCCGGTGGTAATGAAGATGACATTACAAAACCTAGCGTGCCACCATCCTCGACCACATATCGCCACTTACCAACAGGTTAGGTGAGTCGGTGGTGATATATAGCCTACTAGCTGGCCCGGCGAACTTCCTACCACCTAACTGACAATAAATGTCGTGTTACCTTTTAGATGAACTTGTTTTAGGCTGTAATAAATGAATACAAAAGAGATATTAAGTTTATTAATGTATTATGGCAATCCAGATATAGAATAAAAATTGGTAAAAATGGTTTTTGGAAATATAAACTTTTTTAAGTTACTTGTAAGCATACATTTCTGAACGCACGCATATTTGACAATCAATAAATATGTCAAACAATTATCATTACTGACAATATTTAACATTTTTTAAATCTACATGACTTGAATTCACAAAAACTTGAAGAATTTTTACTTGACTTACTACTTGACACGGGCTAAATACACTAATCGTGTGGAGTCATAATTATACCAAAAAAAATATTGTAATGCTATCCACACATGGGAAGAATTTTTATACTTGACACTGGCTAAATACACTAATCGTGTGGAGCTATAATTATACAAAAAAAAATACGGCGGGATAAACAATTGAACATCGAATAATCGGTAGTCTTTAAACCCAGGAACATTTTGGCAAAATATTTATTCTTATATCATTTTTTTAGGTCAATTATTAATTGGTTTTAATATTTACTATCCTATTCCTGACAAAGACAATTCCAAAAATACAAAAATCATAAAAATTGGCCCAGCCGTTCTTGAGTTATAAGTGTAGTAACTAACACGACTTTCTTTTATATATAGCCTATGATGACCACTGTGAAGATATGTGTAAGCTGATGGTGATGGTAGTGCCAAAGCATATGGTGAAAATGAAAATTGATGACGATTATTTTATTAGTGTGTTTAATGCGACTAGTCATAGGTTACATAGGTTAGTTACATTGGTCTGCTTTGAGTAACATAATGCAAATACTACCAGTTTAGCGTAGTAGTAAATACTACTAGTTTTATCCGAACCTTATAATCCCGATTTTCGGCCTTAACATTCGGCTTCTGCCTACATAGAACCGAAAACCAAGCTATTCATAATTCGCACGAACTAGTTAACAGGGTAATAAAACGTTCGCGTGATAATAGCCATTTCAGAGCCAATCATTTTCTTGACATTTACAGTTATTGAAAAAGATGTTTTAATGTCGGGGCTATTAAAGTGAATCTAGTTTGAAATGCCGTTGTCACTTATGACTTTTAGAATAATTGCAGTTTCAGGTACTATCTTGGTAAGAGGTTAGAACACATGGTCATTAGTGACTGTGATCATGTGAGATGTGACTCTTGGGTAAGTGTGGTTTTACAGTCACGTTTTCACCAGCGCTGTTGGTAAGCGTCGCGGGCCACGAGCTTTGCGCCTCTAGGATCGTTAGATAGTCGCGCGGACGGCAATTCCGCCGCGCTCTCTCATTTTACGACTGTGACAGACAGAGACGCAAAGCTCGCGGCCCGCGACGCTTAAGAGGGAACGCGGGTGCAGTTTTCCATGCAAACGTATTCCCCCGTTTCCTCCCTGGAAAATGCTTCTAGAACAAATTTTTTTTCTACAAAAAATCAAAGTCTGCTGTAACTATCATTTGCTTTTTTTGACCAACCAATCGCAAAAAGAAATATAAGCCTTTGTATCTCCTCTTTAAGATTTTTGAATGGTCATTACTTCTATTTGCAATTGGTTGGTCTAAAAAAAACAAATGATAGGAGGAGCAGACATTGATTTTTTGTAGAAACAAATTTTGCTCTAGATGCATTTTCCAGGAAGGAAACAGGAGAATACATTTGTATGGAAAACTGCAACCCGCGTACGCTCTTAACAACCGCGCTGGTGAAAGCGTCACTGTAGAACCACACGTAGGCTTTATTATTATGTTGCGCTAGCGTGTGTTCTCCGGCACCATCCATTGTTCGGTAGCAGGGGAAGCTGTCTTTAAGAGCCAGCTCACATTCTAGACCTAGCGTCAAAGATGTTACCATACAGCATCGTCATTTACCAACAGATGAGATAGTGGTCAAAAGTTAGAAAGCCTATAAAAAAACCGTTTGTGATGAGCGTGAATATTTGTAGCCAAATCAGCTACTAAAAAAACAAACATCCGTTAAATAAACTTTATCAATGAGCCGTGACACAGTACCGTTAATTTTATTAGTTTATTTAAGCTGTAAAACAATGAGCCACATTGAAAGTTACGTTGTTGGGTAGATTGTAAAATGTAGAAGTTTATATGCGCGCTTACTGCGATCAAAGGGACATTTTATTACTTTATCTATTGTGATAAATCACTCGAATCTCTAGATTTTATGGTATGGAAAATTACTGAGTGTTATAGTTGAGTGTTTGTGAAAAGGGTTACATTTGCGTACTAGCAGCCCGCCGCGGCTTCGCACGAGTGAAATTTACACATAATTCAATTTTGTTTTCGCGGAACTATGTTTTATTTTTCTAATAAAATTAAAACAAGCCTAAGTTACTCCTTATAAAATCAGCTCTCTGCCAGTGAAAGCCCCGTTAAAATCGTTCCAGCCATTTCAGAGATTTGCCGTACAAACAGACAGACAAACAAACTTACAAATTTTATAAATTGATTTTTATGTTAGTACCGTATATATTCTTTCATATGCATTGAGTGAAGAGGTGTTAATTTGGAATTATAAACAGAAACTTCTATTTTATTTATCTCCCGTTTAGATTATTAATAAAAAGGCTCCATATCAATGGATATAATCAATATATATAAAATATTGCAGATAATCATATCTGCAATATTTTAAGTCATTACCTATACCTAGATTTTAATATAAATTGCATCCTATGTATTCGGAAAGCTGTGATTAGTTCTCCGATAAGTGCGCGCGTAAAATAGGTACTTTTCTCTTTAAGCCTTTTGAGCAGGCGGTAGGTAAAGAGATTTCATAACTGTTGTATATGTATTGTATATATATATATATATATATATATATATATATATTTGTATATATCTAATAGGCTAGTGTTTGAACTCTATCTCACCTATTGGTAATGATAAGCACGCTAGGCCTAGAATGGTAACTGGCTCTCAAGGATAGCTGCCGGAACACATTAGATGTTTGGCGACAGATTTTTTACTCGTATAATATGGGGAAAAGAATAATAAAAATGTTACACTGGGTAACGTGGATTTGTCTTTTACTTCTTCCCATCTAAAAAATCCACTTATTTAGCTTAAGGTAAATAGGCTAAAGCTAAATTTATTTATTAGTTCAATCATCATCATTATTTTGATCAGCCGGTAGGCGGTATCAAACCTCTGCTGGACATAGGCCTCTCTCAACAAGACACTTTACAGAGCCCGATCCTCGCTGGTTATAGTTATTATTTTCATAACTAAAACAAAAACTATACCACTAATTCTACTATCACGTATATTCGTGGACCTGAGCCCAGGATATTATGCAATAATTAGGCCCAATTTGATCGGATCCTGACACATTTATGACAACTTTTATATGGCATTATGTGTCAAATAACTATCTGAAACATTAACACGAACCAGTGAACCTGGGCCTTAGTAAAAGATGCTATATAAATCATCTAAACAAAATGATTACGTTATATCTGCCAGCGGAAGTATACATTTACGTCATATTCTCAAAGATGTTTATAATATAATGGAGTAAAATGCATTAATCACATGCCCTGTTAAGTTTGGTCTTTATCAGAGGAGAAATATACACCATTACTTTAGGCTGTGTTCGCATTAGGCTTGCTGACTATGTCCGAATTGATTCGCGGCAAACTCAAGCTGTCGTTTTTAGATTGTACTAACCTTGGTGTTATTTATTTTAAGACGAACAAACGCATATTGCTTTGATAAATAGCATTTTAATATAACTTGATTTTAATCGGTAGAAATCGAAATCAAGGAACATTTCATTATGTTGTTATTGTTTGCATGCTGTACAAAACAACGCCGTATATTCTACTGTTTTTGAAAAGTGTGCTTACAACATATTTAAACTTAACGTACGATAATTCGTTAACATAGCGATTAATTATGCAAAAATCAATAAATTATTTGTAACGCTGTAGAGAATGAGACGAATAGTGCGGATAGTGTCTCAATATCTTCTTTATGTTTTTCTTTCTTTATGTTTCTTTATGTTTATGTCTTTCACACAAATCAGTATCAAATAAAATAATACATAAGATACT
Organism: Cabera pusaria; assembly: GCA_954871355.1. NCBI lineage: Eukaryota > Metazoa > Arthropoda > Insecta > Lepidoptera > Geometridae > Cabera > Cabera pusaria. The sequence goes on from OX940910.1 coordinate 3,763,627, forward strand.
AAAATAGCATGCTCCGATCACCATTATGGGCATGCAAAAAACATGCATGACGCGGTGCTGTTACGCTTTTTAGGGTTCCGTAGCCGAATGGCAAAAAACGGAACCCTTATAGATTCGTCATGTCTGTCTGTCTGTCTGTCCGTCCCTATGTCACAGCCATTTTATTCCGAAACTGTTAGGACTACACAATTGAAACTTGGTAGGTAGATGTATTCTGTAAACCGCTTTCTGATATTTATACAAAAATAAAAAATATAAAAGTTTAAGGGGGGGCATCCCATACATGGAACTGAAACAAAAAAAAATTTTTTTTCTTCAAACCTATACGTGTCGGGTTGTCTATGGATAGGTCTTCAAAAATAACATTGAGGTTCTTAAAATCATTTTTTCTCAAGTCAATCATTTGAAAGATAGGCGCGTCTAAAGTGGTAAAATGTGTGTCCCCCCCCCCCCTCTAACTCTTAAAGTATGGGAGTGAAAAATCTAAAAAAAAATATATGATGTAGATCTTCATTAAAACTAACAACGAAAATTGGTTTGAACGAGATACAGTCAGCAGTTTTAGAGATATGGCGACCGCAAAGATAACCTTGTTTTTCATACAAACACTATGAAAAACAAAGTTTATTTTGTAGTTGCGAAAAATCATAGTTATGGAATACTGAACCGGTGTTACGGAACCCTACGAGTGCGAGTCCGACTTGCACTTGGCCAGTTTTTTTTATAAACCAAGCTGTACTAGTGCTGTACGCTGAATAGTTGTCGATTGACACAGAGAGGCAGTGAATAGCAGTGAGCCACTATGAGACTAATATGAACACAGCCTTAGGTACAGTCTATATCAGCGGAGCAATTTATGCGATCAGTTAAATAATGCGGCTATTTTTCATCCGCTATAAATAATAACCAGACCACAGTTCATATTTACGCAGTCAGTTGCTTCGGTACAATTCGGCACAATAGAACTTTAGGTTTTTTTACCTACCTAAGTTCACCTGATTCAATCCAATCCAAATAACTTCCTGTCACGTCTTCAAAGCATTTGCATGCACAATAATAGCCCTTTGGTAAGGTAAATATCGATAGGAAACCGGAAAGCTCGCGTGCTACTATCCTCGAACACATTGTCACTTGCCGACAGCACCGTACAGATAATAATACAACCTGACAGGTGGTCAAACGCTAGCTTATAAAACAGTAAAAATAGAGGGGTCAAATGCTTGTCATTTTTAACCGACTTCAAAAAAAGGAGGAGGTTTCTCAATTCGGCCGTTTTTTTTTTTTTAATGTTTGTTCAGGGATAACTTCGTCATTTATGCACCGATTTTGATTATTCTTTTTTTTGTTCGAAAGGAGATATCCCAAGTGTGGTACCATGGTAATTTTATCGAGGTCTGATAAGTATCTCCACAGATATTGAGATAAACATCTCAAAATTTGTAGTGAAAATGAATAGCGCGGCATTGAAGTCGGTTCTTTTTTAGTTTTTAAACGATATTATCAGTACCAAGTTTGAGGTGTTTATCTCCAATCTCTAGAGATACTCATAAAATCTCGATGAAATTACAATGGGACCAAAGCGGAAGTATACTGTCTCAAACAAACAATGAGTTCTGTTCTGTACTGAGGTAACATGAGTCGCATTGAAAATCTCTTTTTACGAAGCCGGTTGAAAAGTAAATAAAAAACCGGCCAAGTCGAGTTGAACTTGCCCACCGAGGCTTCCGTACCAACGTTGGTAAGTACCAATTAAGCTAGACCTCTTAATTGTATCAGCGCTCATTTAACTCAGAGGTCTACCTTAATTGGCGTAAACTATGTACGTATGGGAGCACCATTGAACTTTTTATTTTTTGGATTTTTCCCTTAATTTGTGCTGTAAGACTTTGTTTCTTGCCAAATTTCATGATTCTAGGTCAACGGGAAGTATATATAATATATATATTTATTTATAGGTTTATATAAAGGTTATATAGGTTTTCGACCCAAAAACTAAAGGGTACTTCCGGTTGACCTAGAATTGTCAATTTTGGTTAAAAGCAATTTCTTACAGCACCAAGGAACGGAAAAATTCCGAAAAATAAAAAAAGTTGAAAAATAAGGTACATTTTGGTACTAACAAGTTTTCGCGAAAGTCTAAATTTGCCCATATCTTTTAATTGTGTTGACTTAAGACCTTGATTTGTTTACACCCAATAGGGACTATAGACTTCATTATCAGGTATAAATTTCAACTTGCTAAGGCCTCCCGTTCCTGAGAAAATCAGTGGTGAAACACGGACAGACAGACAGACAGATGGACAGACAGACAGACAGACGGACGGACAAGAAAGTGGTCTTATAAGGGTTTTTTTAACCTTTTAAGGTACGGAGCCCTAAAAAACAATCAATTCTTACTGCGGAGTACATTATTCACCGTAAATATATATAGATAGTAGATAGAGACATTGGAGCAACCCCTCTGTGTTGTCCCACTGTGTGCCAGGTACACGACCCGCCGTGAAAGGTCGCCTATTCCCGTCCCTCTCATTTGCACGAGCGGACAGACGAGTGATTTACGATTGGATTCATAAGATTCTGAATGAGTGACGTCACTCCAAGGGAAATAGAGAAATGTGTTTTCGTAACAGTGTTGGAACGTTAAGGAGCTAGATATGAGAGCAGCTTATGGATCAGCTGTTCTTATAACGTATCTTTAGTGTTGGCTGTTCTTTTTTTTTGAGAATTAAGAAATTAAATGATATTTTTTATGCTGAATAGGCATGCGATTGACCACTATCTTACCTGATGTTAAGTGATGATATGGTCCAAGATGTAGCACGCTTGCCTAGAAGATACCTATTCACTCGTGACTTGAAGACTCCCAGGTGGTAGTTATCGGGAAACACAGACTTAGGCAAGGAATTCCATTCCTTGGCAGTGCGTATGAGGAATGTAGAAGCAAATCGCTTCATGCTTATTGATGGAATCTTCACCATTTAGCGGTGTCGCATAACAGTAAGTCTGGTTGTCCGACTTCACAAACAAGGAATAGGTCCTTAATTCGTCGGAATATTTTTTTATGTACTTACGTTCACCGATTACTCGAAGATGCCTGAACTGATTTGGAAAATTCGTTTTTGTTTCAAAGGAAACCCTTCCCAGGTGGTCCCATTTAAAATAGCTTGAGCGGTTTTATGAATATATCAACAAAAATCATCGATGCATTTGTATACATCGATGACATGATACTGGCTCAGACTACCATAAAAAGGCACACGGAGCCGTGCCTAACACCCGAGTGAACGCAAGTTCATTAATACTAAATCCTTGAGTAATAAGTTTCCGCGCTCAGTCCGGCATAGTCAATACGGCATGATTACTACGCAAGCAACGCTGCGAAGCAATACCGCACGGACGCGTCCGTCCCTGCTGCCGCTTGGTAGCAAACTTGGCGCGGAAGCGTATTACTCAAGCATTTAGTATTACTGAACTTGCGTTCACTCGGGTGTTAGGCACGGCTCCGTCTGCCTTTTTATGGTAATTTGAGGATACTGGTTACTTTGACTAGCGCGAGTTTAAAGTCGGTTCTTTTAGTTTTTTTAAATTATATTATATTATAAAATATTCGTCTGGAATGAATAGGTACAATTCAGATGGTACGTTTTACAGAGTCCGTCTACCTTGTCACAATATTATGATTAATAGCTCGTAATTTTGATTATTTTCTTGTCATCTTTAATTAGCTTCTTGGCTGTCCTCTCAATAGCATCTAGTCTATCCAGTTTCTAGCAGCTATCTTTTATCGCAAATCAATTAAATCTTTATGCTACTTTGTGACAATCTCTAAAGACATGAAATTCTTTTTTCCCTGAAAAGGTGTATTGAACGGTACTGAACCCTAAAAACATACATAGATAGATAAACACTTTATTGATCACCAGTTACAAAAAGAAAATACTTAGAACTAGAAAACATTATTTTAAATAGCAGTATCCAGGGGCGGTCTTATCGCTCATAGCGATCTCTTCCAGACAACCATGCACGGAATTGATTACACATTATGGAAGACGGTAGTTTCTCAAATCAGTATAATAACTATGAAACACAATTTTAATATCTTGAATATGCAGAAATGATATATAAATGTATTACAGGTAAATATATACATACACATATTACTTACATAAAACCTATCTATATGAAAAATATAACTGTCTGTGCCCTTCAGACCTTCACGGCTGACAAGCCAGCTATTCCTGTCCACTGTCCATAGAATCCCAAGATTATGATATAATATATTGTTTAGTCTGAGTGCTATGGATGCACTGTTTACATACTAACTCGCTCACTGTGTCACTGTGGTAAGTGGGTGATTCATGCTCGCTTTTAGATTCACAAAGCACTAACTGTTTATTGAGGTTAATATGAAATTTTACTGTCAGCATAAAGAATAGTATATAAGGTCAATACAGAGGTTGGTCGAAGACATTGGGAAGTGCGCTGATAAGACTTGGCCAAGAATAGCTTTTTTATAACATATTGGCTAACGTTTGACCACTATCTACTTAAGAAGATGCGGTCGAGGATGATAGCACGTTAGGCCTAGAAAGGGAATTGGCACTCAAGGATAGCTGCCGGGACACATTAGATGTTTGGCGACAGATTTTCTATCTTGAGGGTGATAGCTGGCCAGGCGGACACTTGAAAGTGTCCTACCAGCCTACCACCATGCGGGGGTTGGGGGTTTCTTAACATATTTTTCCTTCACCGGAGGTCCACTGTGAAAAGCGCAAATAATATTTCGATAAAAAATTAATTGGTGATTGGTGATTCAACTCGGTACCTCTAGCGTCAAACAACGTGTTGCACTCAGGGAGTGCCAGCAGAAGTGAAAACTACGACGAACATTATCGTTGTGCATTTGGTCTACTCTCCCTCCGTCTTACTAATATTTGATCAGGTCACGTGTCCTGACGCGAGTTTAACATTTTTTACCCATCCCAAAAAAGTTTCTACTGTCCCTCCGTCTTGCGTATTTTCGATCAGGTCACGTGTCCTACGTAACGCGATGTCCTGGCGCGGGTTTAACATTTTTTACCCATCCCAATGAAGTTTTTACTCTCCCTCCGTCTTGCGAATTTTCGATCAGGTCACGTGTCCTACGTAACGCGATGTCCTGGCGCGGGTTTAACATTTTTTACCCATCCCAAAAAAGTTTCTACTCTCCCTCCGTCTTGCGAATTTTCGATCAGTTCACGTGTCCTACGTAACGCGATGTCCTGGCGCGGGTTTAACATTTTTTACCCATCCCAAAAAAGTTCACAACGCCGCTAAAGAGAAGTTTTCACTTCAAAAATTAAAACAAGAGAAACATAAATCATAAGCTTTTTAAAAAAATTAACGTCTCACAACGTAGCACTGGCCATATATATTTATGATTATTTGCTATTTACATTATTCTGAGGGTAGTTTGTAAAAACTTTTTGTTACTTTTCCATTACCCTCTAAAAGCGATAAAGTCTATTATTCACACTTCAACAGGCGAACGATGAAGACGTGTAATTTATTACACGGACGTTTAAGAGAGTAAGATACGGGAATTATACGATGTGTTGACATTTGTAGCTAAACACATAAATATGTTAGCTGTTTACACTGCATTCGTTCTGTTCATCACATTAGATGAACATTTTGTTTAAAAACTATGCCTCCGGTGAAGGAAAAACATCGTTAAGAAACCAACAACCCCCGCTTGGTGATAGGACGCTATCTAGTGTCCGCCTGGCCAGCTACCACCCTCAAGTTAGAAAATCTGTCGCTAAAACATCTAATGTGTTCCGGCAGCTATCCTTGAGAGCCAGTTCCCAATCTAGGCCTAGCGTGCTTACCATCTTCGACCGCATCATCACTTACCAACAGGTGACTTATGGTCAAACGCTAGCCTAAAAATATAAAAAAGGCCTATATCCAGTAGTAGACTGACACCGGCTGATGATGATGATGATAATAATAACACACATGCCTACAAGTTACCTGTTCATTCGCGACGCGACTTGCTATAGCGTAACAACAAATACTAAAAACAGAATAAAGTTGAAAATAAACATTTCACGCCATCTATGAACGCTTAGTTAGGTAAACGTCCCATAGATGGCGTTATATTGAAATGTCGATCCCTAACTCCTTTGTTAGACGTTAGATGGCGTTATAAGAAATAAAATGTTTATTAATTATTATTTTTTGCTGGCGAAAAATGATAGTGGTATTTTTGCTCGATCTTATAAAATACTGTAGTGTGGTACGGAACCCTACCTAGTGCGATTCCGACTTGCACTTGGCCAGTTTATTAAATTTCATAAATTGATTTCTTTGTTTCGAAGAAATCTAGGACACATGAGGACAATAGTGTACTCGCTTATCGTCTCGTAATTCGTATTGACGAATCAAAATGTAGTTAAACGTAAACTTGCAATCAATTAAAAGTGAACGTCGGAATCTAATTAAAATCTCTCACGGTCCATCGCCCGTGGCGTGGTATATTACAATTTTTATGACGTCACGACCATCAAGTGTCACGCTTTGGAGAGATTGCAAACAGATGGGCAGGAACGTGGGGCCACTAAATGTGCTTGTGTACAAATTTGTAGGCTCTTTTAATCGTAATAGGTAGATACTTGAAACGTCACATAGTATGTATTACTATGGCTGCTAAAACAACAAATACTAAAAACAGAATTAAATTAAAAATAAGAGGGTCCACATACTCCAGAATAGGTTAAGTCCGACTCGCACTTGGCCAATTTTCACTGTATTTTTTTACAAACATTTTATTTGTAGGACAACACGTCGGAAAATTATAAAATACATAAAATTCAACTCATACAAAAATCTTGTAGGATTTAGCGGCTGTTACGCGAACTTTGTAGTTTCTAAATAGATTTACCTAAGCGCCTACCACGTTTGGCTTAGCCCGTACCTTGTACTATTCATTATTCTGTGCCCGTACCAAACACCCTGTAAATAAATGCGAGGCTAGATGCGTCGAGATCCTGAGGAAGGCCTTCGAATGAAGCCGAAACTATTGTCGATCGCTATATCGTTTTACCCCCGACGCAAAAAGAAGGGGTGTTATAAGTTTGACATGTATAGTCTGTCTGTGTAGCGCCTAAACGAATGAACCGATTGTGATTTAGTTTTTTGTGTTTGATAGATGTCTTAATCGAGATTGTTCTTAGCTTTGAAACATGAAAATCCGTTTTAAGCTGTATTAAAACTATGAGCTTTTATTTAGATGATGTCGCTATGAAATCAATTTTCATAGGTCTGATTCGAAATTCAGTGTTCTCTTACTTCAGCGATATTGTAAGAACATGGCAGCATGGACCTGATGCTGGGACATCTCCTAGAATCTGCCAGCAGAATACCCAACTCCTCACCAACTTACAGCAATGGTGTCGCGTTTGTGCTCACTGGAATGGTCTCAATGAACAGACTATATATAACACAGATCAGTCGGGGGTAGTTTTAAATTTTGAATGTTAGTATTATTAAATCAATAAACATTCTGTACCAGTACATCTAAATCCATAATCCATCTACGCAAAGTTACCAGCTCCACGTAACTGTAAGTACGGCCCGCTCTGGAATTAGCAGACCAACATTCAGGATGGATGGGTCGGACTGACCCCATAATCTGGTTTATTGCACTCACATTGTGTGTTATTGCCATATGGTGTTAGTCTGAATGACTCTTATCCTAGATACCAAGTTGTAATTCTCTTTGGCCAAGATGTGATTGGTGTATTTGAGTTATCTTTTTTATTAACTTGTATTTTTCTTTGCCCAAGATGTGATTGGTGTATTTGAGTTGTTGTTTTTTTTCTTTTTGTGATGGAAAGCCTATACGACAATCTGTCAACGACTATTTTTTTTCTGTATTATTATCAGGACAGCTATCCCGATATTTACCAGGATTTGGCCCGACAACGACCAAACTAAATAGAAGGCTTATGCTTTCAGCTGTCTTTGTATTGTCTGTTTTAGGGTAACGCCTAAAGTACTTATCCAATGTGATTAATAAGGTTTAAATCGATTGGTTTTTAAGGTCCGACCGACATATAGGCAATCCTTTTAAGAGTTCCGTTTGGCCGAATGGCAAATAAAACTGGCCAAGTGCGAGTCAGACTTTTGTCCCGCACACGGAGAGTTCCGAACGCCATCTATCGAATTTCTAACGAACTTCTAACACCAATTAAGTAAACGTTAACACAAAGGTAGAATATTATTATATAGTAGTAATAGTAGTAATAGTAATTGTAGTAATTAATATTATTACATATCTGGTTGATCGGACCGAGCTTTGCTCGGTATTTTTTGCCACTTAAACAGACAAATATGATTCTTCACGACATCTATTGACGAATAATAATACTATTTTTTTTTATTGAAAGCAACTGAAAGGCCCATTTAGACGGGGAGAGTTTAAAGAAGTTTTTAATATAAAGAAGATTATATGTCTAAACATTCACACCTCTCGCTCTTCCACTCTGGCGACAATTGGCTCACAATAGAATATTGATAGTGTCGGTCTAAACAGAATTTTCTCGTATTTCGATTCTCGCACTCAAAACCGTTCAACCCGATTTGTACGATACTCGTATGAACTTGAAAAATGTCATACGAGATCGTGTTTATACAAGTCGAGACTCTCATAAGCAAGAATCTGCTTACTATACTTTTGTTGTGTAAACAAACATAGGCAATTATCGCCTAGCGATAAGTCATATGCTAATCTCGTATGACATAATCGTAGGCGAGATTTTAGTTCTTGCCTGTATATAAACATTTTGAGACGATTGTTTTATATCGATTATTGCTTGTGATAGTAGCGTATGGTTTCTCGTAAGGAAACGTACGAGAAACTCTCCCCGTCTAAATGGGCCTTAATTGCTTTACTGACACAGTACTTCTACTCTCATACATAGATGTCGGGAAGAGTCATATTTTAAGTTGATTATCAATAAAGTTGATTATTGAAAACACGAATAAAACAACATTTTCTGAAAATGACTCCTAGCTAGATCGATTTATCGCCCCCGAAATCCCCTGTAGGTATACTAAATTTTATTTAATCGTTGGAGCCGCTTTCGAGATTCAGATTAAGGTAAAGACGATAGCGCCATCCTTGATGCTAGGTAGATGGCGCTGCGCTATCGTAAAAAACTTTTTTCAAACTTTTCTTTAATTTTTAACTTTGTTCTGTTCATAGTATTTGTTGTTATAGCGGCAACAGAAATACATCATCTGTGAAAATTTCAACCGTCTAACTATCACGGTTCATGAGATACAGCCTGGTGACAGACGGACAGACAGACAGACAGACAGACAGACGGACAGCGGAAGTCTCAGTAATAGGGTTCCGTTGGTACCCTTTGCGATCGGAACCCTTACAGATTTGTCATGTCTGTCTGTCTGTCCGTCCGTCCGTATGTCACAGCCACTTTATTCCGAAACTATTAAGACTACAAAGTTGAAACTTGGTAGGTAAGGTGTATTCTGTGACCGCTTCACGATTTTTGTACAAAAAAATGTATTAAATACATATACAATACATGTATATGTATTGTATATGTATTTAATACATTTTTTTGTACAAAAATCGTACAAAAATAAAGTGGCTGTGACATAGACAGAAACTTTAAAATATTTTTTTCATCAAACCATCGACGTATGACGTCGATGCATCAAACCTATACGTGCGGGGAGTCTATAGATAGGTCTTTAAAAATGACATTTAGAATCCTAAAACCATTTTTCTCAAAATCAATCATTTGAAAGAGCCTATTTTTCAAATGATTGACTTTGAGACGTCTAAAGAGGTAAAATGTGTGTCCCCCCCCTATCTAACTTTTAAAGTAAGGGAGTGAAAAATCTAAAAAAAATATAAGCTTTAGATCTCAATAAAAACTTTCAACGAAAATTGGTTTGAACGAGATACAGTCATCAGTTAGAGATATAGCGACCGCATATATAACTTTGTTTTTCATACAAACATTACACTGAGTGGAGACCGCGAATCGGCAAACGTAGCGTAGGACGTCCTGTTACCAGGTGGAGCGACGACATACGCAAAGCGGTGGGCAGTGACTGGAAAATAAGAGCCGAAGATCGGGCTCAGTGGCGCACCTTGGGAGAGCCCTACGTCCAGCAGTGGACGGACACCGGCTGATAATGATGATGGTGATGAATGATGTGTTACGGAACCCTACAAGTGCAAGTCCGACTTGCACTTGGCCAGCTTATTTTAACTGTTTTGGTAATTGCATAAAACGCAATAAAACCTTATTTTTTTTTTGTATTTGTATAATATTTTCTTTATGTATAAATATTAAGACATTGTAAACTATTTGTGTGTCCAGCTTCCATTCAGCCGTTTTGCCTGATTTAGGAACAAAAACACAAACACACAAACTTTAACATTCAAAATATTAGTAAGTATTAGGGCCAGTTTCACCGGATGCTGTTTGCTCTATTAGGAACTTATCTGACAGACTTTTGACAACTTTTATTCGACGTCATAATGTCTAAGAACTATTTGTAACTTTGTTAGGAACGGGTAAAGCTTACCCTAAGTAGAATTTACACTAATTTAGAGGGCTTATTTTGTAACATGCAACTACGCAGTTTAGGTAAGTTTATGTAAATATGAAGGATTTAGTTAGATAGTTTATGTCTCTTGAGTGGTATTAAAGTTAAGCATTTCAGACTTAACATACTTATGAATTTGCATCTTAAATGTTTGCCTCAATTTAAGTGTAGATCTTAGTTTAACAAAAACTTTTGTATTTTGCTTTTCAACCGACTTCCATAAGGGAGGAGGTTCTCAATTCGTCTGTATGTTTATTTTAAATCATTTTTTGTATGTGTGTTACGCGATTACTACATGAATTGTGAACCGATTCGGATGATTCTTTTTTTAATCGGTAGGGTACATTACCGAGGTGGTCCCATTGTAATTTCATCGAAATCTGATGAGTTTCTTCAGAGATATAACGATAAGCGTCACAAACTTGCTACTGAAACTGACTCGCGGGGCATGGAAGTCGGTTGTCTTAGATTTTAAACTATAGTAATGATTGAACTATCTTAATAATTACATGTTCCCTCTCAAAACTCGAGAATAATTATTTAATAAAGCTCTTCTTCTAAATGAACTTACACATTCATAAGATGGATATGGTCGGCCCGTTGGCGTAAAGGACAAGTAGCTTGCCTTCGAATCGGGAGATCCGGTTCAAATCATAGCCGTACACCGATGGATTTCTCTATACGTACATTCATGGGAGTTCGTCCACAGATAGTATCAGCATTACATCGTTGTTCCACCTCACTTGCTACCAAAAAAGCTACTTTTTGGTGGAACTCAGGCGGACCACCATCAAGGAGAAAATCTGCCGACATTACCATTACCATATAGTGTTCCGGCAGTACACAGCCCTTGAGAGTCACAGTATTCTAGACCTAGCGTGTTCACCATCTTCGACTAAATCATCGCTTATCAATTAGGCGAGATAGTGGCCAACGTAGTAAAGTAACTATTACATAATCTGTGCCAGTAGTGAGTAGTAAGTCGTCAAGATAAGTAAATGCGCCGTAATACAAATGTTGATATATTAAAAACGGCTCAGCCGATTTCGTAAAATTTAAATGGGACCACCTGGGAAGGGTACCCTTTGAAACAAAAAAAGAAATTTCCAAATTGGATCAGGCATCATCGAGTAATCGGTGAACATACATTAAAAAAAAAGTTCCGAAGAATTGAGAACCTCCTCCTTTTTGTGAAGTCGGTTAATAAATAGACAGTTACTTACAGGTGAGATAGTGGTCAAACGCAGATATGAAAAAAAAGTCGTCCAAAAGACTGCCAACCCTGATGTGATAACAGTAACTTACCTGAAATAAAAAAAATAACATTAAAAAAAATTCTACAGAGATTTCTCATATTGTCTGTAAATGGAAGAATCATAGATATTATAGTGGTCAAACGCTAGGAGATATAAAAATAATAATCGAGATCTGATGAGATATGGAGATAAAAACACCAAACTTGCTACTGAAAATCTTAATTTTAATTATGTTAAATTAGTACGCTATTATCTCCATTGCAGTAAAATTTATAGGCCTTAATTTTTTTAGCAAATGTATTAAAATACATTTTTCAAAGGTAAATTCACCTAATTTCGAAGTAAGTTAAAATTAAGCTGACCAGTACATTCTATATAACATGAGCACACGTTCCCAATCAAAGTAAACTAATACGGAGTTAAGTTGAACGTACCCTCTTCAAAACGGCACTAGGGTTGTCAACCTTCGTCAACAATACAAGTCATGGACTGTACTCGTACCGACCTAATTATGTGGTCCATTTATTGCATGCCAGTTCATGTTAAATTACAAATCTAGAAATTACTTATCCACATTTTTTTAGAAGGTGTTCGGATATGGCGCTCAATTTCTAATTTGTAGTAAGACAGACATTGATGTAATATATTCCTACAAACTGAGAAAATGTGGTGAATGGTGATGCTGAAAATTGATGACAATCCAAAAGTCGTTGGGGTAAAAGTGTCACAAAGAGTAAGGAAGTGTCAACAAGGTGGAGCTAGCGACAATACACGCAAGCTAAGAAAAATCCACTACAAAACTAACATAAAAAAAAACAACGGGTTGCACTCCGGGAGTGCCGGCAGAAGTGAAAACTTGAACACGTCATTTTTTAATATTTCGGAATCGCGCCTCGCGCAAGCGCCCTGCGCTCCGTCTTACGAATTTTCGATCAGAATACGTGACCTGGCGCGAGTTTAACATTTCTTACCCATCCCAAGAAAAGTGCACAACGCCGCTAAAGAAGGGTTCACTTCAAAAAACAGGAAAAGGAACGAACCTAACTTATTAAAACCAAAAAAAGGTAGTTACATCTTTATACCCCATAAAAATTAAAGCAAGCCGAGGCTCAGGGCAGTGACAGCCCTATTAGCGACCCCTGTAATCCTTACGAGATACGTTTTGCCCGGCTCATCCCTAAATTACTTCAGGTATTGTATGCTTCAATTCGGATTTTTTAGTAAATGTCTAATGATTAAACGCGCCCAGAGCAGAATTGGGCTAATGTTTTTATTAAAATAAAATTTAAAGAATCTGGTGCTATTGCATTGGATTATTGTAGATACATTTTAATTTAAAAATACGCTTTATCTTACTTCAAAATAAAGAGGTTCTCAATTCGTCGGTTTTTTTTGTATGTTCACCGATTACTTAAAGACACCTGGTCCGATTTAGAAAATTTTTTTTGTTCTTTGGAAGGGTATATCCCAGGAGGTCCCATTTAAATTTCATCGAGATATGGAGATAAACACCTCAAACTTGGTACTGAAAATGACTGGAGCGGCATTTAAAGTCGGTTCTTATAGTTTATTTAAAAAATCTAAAATTATCCATTATAAATACATTAATAAAAAGTTACGCAATACTTTAAAGTTTGAAACATATTAAGTAATCTGTACAACAAACGATCCCGGGAGTGAACCAGATTTAAGTTTAAACCGTTCTCAATTCCATAGTGAGTTAACTTCAATACGTACTTGGAAACTTGAAAGGCTTCGAGTTAAGATTACAATCGATACGAGAAACTTACTGTGAACGTTTGTTTACTTGAATATTAGTTCAAGCGAATATGCAATGAATTTAAATAATAATAAATGTTGTATAATTGTCAAGAAATAGAATAGACGTTATATTAATGATTTATGAGGCAAGGCAAGTAGAGACGTCGTCTACCGTCCAGGTGGATTAAAACAAAACTTATCAATAATTGAAATTAATAATAATTAAGATAGTTTAAAAACTAAAACAACCGACTTCAATGCCCCACGAGTCAATTTCAGTAGCAAGTTTGAGACGTTTATCGTCATATCTCTGGAGATACTTATCAGATCTAGATGAAATTACAATGGGACCACCGCGGAAACGTACCCTACCGATAACAAAAAGAATCATTCGAATCGGTCCAGTATTGACGGAGTAATCGCGTAACATACACACACAAAAAAAAAACATAGACGAATTGAGAACCTCCTTCTTTTTGGGAAGTCGGTTGCAAAGTAGCTCACCACCATCACAGAATAAATAATATAACAACCACCATCAAGGAGAAAATCTGCCGCCATAACTGGCAGCACACAGCATCAGAGTCAGAGTATTTCAGGCCTAGCGTGTTCACCATCTTCGACCACATCAACGCTTACCTGTCACCACCTTTTATCTGTCTGTCTGTTTGTTCCGGCTAATCTCTGAAACGGCTGGACCGATTTTGACGGGACTTCATTGGCAGATAGCTAATGTTACAAGGAAAAGGATTAAGGAGGTATAAGGAGTCTTTAAACCAACAGATAAATAAAATTGAAGAGTTAAACGCGGGCAAAGCCGCAGGGCGCAGCTAGTACAATAGTAAAAGGTTACGAGAACCCCTAACTGTGACTCTTGCACTTTATTGCTGGCAGACAACTTTCATTCCGGTCTACGACTTTTTCCTTTTCCTGAGCGTAAAACAGTTATTTTATATGCTTGGTGAAAACCATATTATTGTACAAGTTGTCTGTAAAGTCTTTGTGGGTGAAATTTGCTTATAAACTAACAAAGTAATAAGCCAATGGCTAAGGTGTCAGCCTGGCGATCGAGAGGTCGGAGTTCGATCCCCACCCAATGCAAAAAAAAATGCACTATCGAAGTGAACCAACTCCCGACACAAGCACATCTAGCTTAGCTAAGTTGGAGGGGTTAACAAGGACATCTAGCTTAGCTAAGTTGGAGGGGTTAACAAGGCTGTGTGCAATGTAATGTATAATAATAAAACTAGTAATATGAAATCCACATTACTAGTAAGCTTTTTGCTTTAATAAAATCTAATAACCCAGACGGGTAATGCCTCCTCTACACATCAACGGATGCGCCGGCAATTGTATCTGCAGATGCGTCCGCCAACGTGTAGAGGGGGTTTTGCTCGTCTGTGGTAGGTATTTAACGTCGGCCGATGCATCTGCCACTTATCCGTTTGGTGTAGGTTCGGAACTTCGGATCAAAGGGTGACAGCGCGAACGCAACGCGTTTGTTCACACGTGTGCCGTTGTATCAGTATTGGACGGAAAATAGGTGAGAGTGCCCGCGTGCGTGCTTAGTTTTCTCGTCGAAATTGATGCTACTATGAGCACTGAGGAAACATTTAGGTTCATTGAGTTATATCAAACTGAAAGCTGCTTATATAACCAGAACTAATTACTTTTGCGGCACGAGTTGCGTCTTTCGAGGTTGAACACAGACTGAACAATTCACGGATGTGTGGATGCATCGCAATCTATTCGCGGATATGATTGCTGATCCATCTGCCGACGCATTCGTCGACGTGTAGAGGAGGCATAAGAGACAGTCTAGTGTCCGCCTGGCCAGCTACCTCAAGTTGTACAATCTGTTTCTAATCACCTCACGGTGCGTTTCAACGGCTGTCCTTGAGAACTAGTTCACATTCTAGGCCTAGCGTGCTACCATGCTCGACCGCATCATTTACCAATAGACGAGATAATTATCAAACACTAGTATAAATGCTACATAAATACATATTTTACACGGACCACTAGCTGACAATATACATGTTTGGTATGTCGACTCAGTCCGTCGGAAATAGAAGTTCAGTTATTTTCTTGCATTGATAAAAGCATCAACAAAGTCTTAAATAAAATGTAGAGTTCTTTACAGACCCTGAAAGGAAGTTCTCAACGTGTCAGTGTATTTCTTACTTGTAGGTATATTAGAGATAATAATTAAGATAGTTTAAAAATTAAAACAACCGACTCCCATGCCCCGCGAGTCAGTTTCAGTAGCAAGTTTGAGACGTTTATCGTCATATCTCTGGAGATAGTTATCAAATCTCTATGAAATTACAATGGGACCACCTCGGAAACGAACCCAACCGATTAAAAAAAGAATCATTCAAATCGGTTCACAATTGACGGAGTAATCGCGTAACATACAAAAAAAATCATACAGACGAATTGACCCCGACCTCCTTTCTTTTGGAAAGTCTGTTGAAAATTGACATATGTATGAAAGAACATCACTTTACAACCTTGACTTTGAACTGAGATTTGGGTGATCTCTTGTTATGTTCAATTAAATTCAATTCAAATCATATATTTCAATTTGGTACAAGTTACACTTTTGAATGGCAAAACAATACATAATCATTTTATAAACTTCATAGTTACATTGTTCGTGTTTGTAATGTGTGTAAGGAGCTTTTTTTTTTTGGAAATCAGAAGAATCGGAATTTTGCAGGTATATTCGTATGAAATCTCAATAGCAAAAATGTGCCGTTGAGACTGACATATTTGCAGCCGCACAAGGCCGGGGCGGATTGCTAGTGAAATATAAAACATCCGCATTCCCCATACAAACTAGGACATATTCTACATCACATCAGTCATTCTGGTGTCACCGGCCGGACTTGTCATCGGTTGATTTATTGCTATGGAAACCGACTGTTTGCGAGGTAATTTCGTTTATTTGTAAATAGCACGCGATTTGAAATATTCCTAATGTTTTTACTGTAGGAGACACTAAGCACGCTTTTGTAGAATGTGGGTAGGCGGCCAAACTTTAGCGATAATGAAAAATAGGATATTAAGTTTTTTATGATTATATTGTTATAGCATCAAAGTGTTTTATTATACTTAGGGCCAGTTTCACTGGATTCAGGCGGGGTTTCATGATAAAATGACAGATAGTTATCTGACAGATGACGCCATATAAAAGCTGTCAAAAATATGTCAGATAAGTTCGCAATAGGGCTATCAGGAACCGGTGAAATTGGCCCTTCAACTATCATCTTTTAAATATCATGTAAGTAATAATATGGTATTAAATATTTTTCCAAGTAATTGAAGGTAATTTACTGTGGGATAGACGAGGGGCCGACGAATATACAGGCTAGGAACAATTTTTTTTTTTAATTGTTAAACATAATCCATAATTTTATCGTACCGACGGGACTCGAACCCGCACCCCCCGGATTACACGTCCAGGTGCTCTGCCAATTAAGCCACGGTTCGATCCATCGATACGACGAAATTAGTGGATTGCATTTGTTGACCCAATTATGCATTGGTGGTCGGTACGATGAAATTATGGATTGTGTTTAACAATTTACTAAAATATAAAGTGTGTGACACTTCAAAGAAACATAATATTTAATTTTTTTTTTGTTCGTAGTATACAGATGAATGTTTTGAGATGGCACTGTAAGGGTAGGTGTACGTCATCCGTTGTAGCTACAGGCAAACGTTCTGAGGAAACTGTCTTTGTTTTTAAATTAAAAAACTGGCCAAGTGCGAGTCAGACTTTTGTCCCGCACACGGAGGGTTCCGTTCCGAATTTCCGAAGTCCGAAAGCCACGAGCTTCTAACACCAACTAAGTAAGTATTAACACAAAGGTAATTAATATAATTAAATATCTGGAAGACTGAGTGTTCGTACGACTAACTTTCTACTGATTCTAGCTAATTGAAGCTCTTTAAGTACTAAAATTGAAAATATATTATTCAATACTGTATACTACATGTGTGCAAATAATCCTCAACTAAGTAAACAAATCGACCGAGGCCCACAAATTTAACAAATGAAACGCTTGCGCGTGCTAATTTTTCCTGTGCTGCCATCTAGCTGCGTCGAGGTGAACTAATTTCGTATCGTATCGTATCGTAAAAAACACGTTTTTTGTTTTAGACCCTTTCATTTTTAACTTTGTTCTGTTCTTAGTATTTGTTGTTATAGCGGCAACAGAAATACATCATCTGTGAAAATGTCAACCGTCTAACTATCACGGTTCATGAGATACAGCCTGGTGACAGACGGACAGACAGACAGACAGACAGACAGACAGACGGACAGACGGACAGCGAAGTCTCAGTAATAGGGTTCCGTTGGTACCCTATAGATTCGGAACCCTAAAAATATGTACAGTCAATAAAAAAATTGGCAATTTACATAAAACAATTTTGTAGTCTTTCAATCCTCAAAGATTAAGGGGCCAGTTTCACTTCACAATGCGTTAGATAGTTATTTGACACATGACGCCATATAAAAGCTGTCAATAATCTGTCAGATTTCTTCATTTTAGCGCTATCAGGAACCGGTGAAACTCGCCCGTAAGATCGGGAATTTACTTTCGATCCACTTACATATAGGGATCAAAATATTCTTTCTGGCCAACTGAAGTTAGAAAGGTACTAGCTATAAATGAAAATATGCTTGTCTGGTAGTGAGACGAGGGGGGGGGGGGGGGGGGGGGGGGGAACCGACTTTAGTCCAATCCATCTACTAAGCGTAACTATCCCAACCCAACCCGTCTGGCAACAAAATGGCAAATGGCTATTCGCATTTTTTCAATAAATACAATTATTTTATGTGACATCTCTCAGCTCTTCAATCATCCAACACAAATATCGTCAGTATTTTAGCATCATGTCTACTAGCCTAGCCTGTAGCAGTAGATCAGTCTGCTACAAACAGCTGTCAAGAGTGCTCTTGGTCACAGTTGATTTATGTTGACAATTCTGCAATGTTCTCACTAATATTTTGTGCGAAATCCGAAGTCCGTCCGATTGCTGTCACGGGGCCATATCTTTCTTAGGCGATTGTTAAAATATTCGCAGAATGTTTTTAATTTAAACTTTAAATCTGCGGGGGTTAAAATCCTAAAACCTGACACTAAAAGAGGGGTGTCATAAGTGTGACGTATGTATATTTGGCATCGTAGGCCAAACGAAAGAACCGTTTTCAATTTAGTTTTTTTTTTTGTATAAGTGCGTGTCATCAGGAGTTTTCGAACCTATGATTTAAGAAAATCTGTTGAGCCGTTTATAGCTCATCAGCTCTTTTCTAGGTGATGAGACAAAGAGTTAAAATAATTATGATAGTTTAAAAACTAAAACAACCGACTTCCATGCCTCGCGAGTCAGTTTCAGTAGCAAGTTTGAGACGTTTATCGTCCATACCTCTGGTTACACTGATCAGATCTCGATTAAATTACAATGGGACCACCTCGGAAACGTACCCTACCAATTAAAAATAGAATCATTCAAATCGGTTCACAATTGACTCAGTAATCTCGTAAACTACACACAAAAAAAACATACAGACGCATTGAGAACCTCCTTTTTGGAAATCGGTTGAAAACAACTTTTACATGTCTGATCGAAACGAAATTTGTATGCTGTTTGGTGTATTTCAATGATACTGCAAGAACTTGGTAACTTTGACATCATGCTGGGACATTGCAATCAAACCTCAGAAGAGATATTGTTGTACTATTCATTATTCTGTGGTTTGGGCTCATTGCTCAAACAGTATCAATGATCAGGTTACAGACAGATCTGAACGGGACTTTTTTTAATACTTTTATAGTATCATTTTACAAGTACAAAAAACCACAATACCTATTTCTAAACCATATAACATTTATTTTCAAAGGAATTTTGGCAAAGTCCTACAACATTATAGTGTTCTATCTGAATGTAAATAGTATATCATCAAAGCAACAAAAAGACCGCAACAAATCGAATAACAAGCGAAACATTCTGAGAACAGAAACTATTTGTTAACTATGACTAATGCAGAATCTCGAACTGACTTGCTACCAAAAAGTTGCTTACCAACATCAAGGAGTAAATCTGCCGCTAAAACCACGGTGTTCCGGCATCACACAGGTCTTAATAAGAGTCACAAGTAAAAGAGAAAGAAAAGATTATTCTAGACTTAAAGTGTTCACCATCTACCAGCACATCATCGTTTACCACTAGGCCATAAGTACCAGGATATAGATATAGTGGGTAAAATGCTAGCCTATAAGATATAAAAAAATCTATAAATAATGATTTTTAACCGAATTCACAAAAAAGGAAGAGGTTCTCAATTCGTCGGAATGTATGTGATGTATGTTCATCGATTACTCGATGCCTGAACCGATTTCGAAAATTCTTTTTGTGTTTCATAGGGTACCCTTCCCAGGTGGTCCAATTTAAATTTTAACGAAATCGGTCGAGCCGTTTTTAATATATTAACATTTGTATTACGATGTATTTGTATACCTCGATGACATGCTACTAACTACTGGCTACTTTGACTAGCGCGACATTTGAAGTCGTTTCTTAACCGACTTCACAAAAAGGAGGAGGTTCTCAATTCGTCTGTAAGTTTTTTTTTTTTTTTTTGTGTGTATGTTACGCGATTTCTCCGTCAATAGTGAACGGATCCAAATGATTCTTTTTTAATAGGTAGGATACGTTTCCGAGGTGGTCCCATTTTAATTTTATCGAGATCTGATAAGTATCTCCAGAGATATGGAGATAAATACCTCAAACATAGGAGAATGTACTGGTTTTAGTCGAAGAGTCCCAAGAAGATTATACACAATGGAGGTTGCTATTGGATATACTTTTGAAGACTAAAAAATATGACCTTAAATAATGTTTTTACATCTTTCTTCTCGTTGATTTTGGTTTTTGACAGATATTCTTACGGTAACTGTGAGCGAGATAGAAATAAAGGTGGGGATAATAAATATATTTTTTAATTAATATCTTATAGGCTAGCGTTTGACCACTATCTCACCTAAACGGTACGATGAAATTTTGGATTGTATTTAACAATTTTACAGAAATATAAAGTGTGAGACACTTCAAAGAAACATAATATTTGATTTACGCATTGCAACATCTCTCGTCGGATTTGAAAACTGTAATGATTTCTTCCGAATGATTAACTTACGTAATAAGTAGTCATAGATGGCGCCACCAATGCATAATTGGGTTAACAAAATGCAATCCACTAATTTCGTCGTATCGATGTATCGAACCGTGGCTTAATTGGCAGAGCACCTGGACGTGTAATCCGGGGGGTGCGGGTTCGAGTCCCGTCGGTACGATGAAATTTTGGATTGTATTTAACAATTTTACAGAAATATAAAGTGTGAGACACTTCAAAGAAACATAATATTTGACTATCTCACCTGTTGCTAAGTGATGATGCGGTCGAAGATAGAGTAGTGGACTAGAATGGGAACTGGCTCTCATGGATAGCTGCCTGAACACATAAGATGTTTGGCGACAGATTTTCTAACTTGAACTTGGGTGGTAGCTGGCCAGACGGACACTAGATATGTCCTACCACCATGCGGGGGTTGTTGGTTTCTTAACGATGTTTTCCTTCACCGGAGGGCAACTGTGAGAAGCGCACATATATTTTTCGATCGAAAAATTCATTGGTGCACGGCAGTTTGAACTCGGTACCACGGCATCAAAGCCGACTGTTCTCCCAATTACGCCACCGGGCCCTCAATAAATAATTATATATAAATAATTATAATAAATAATTATATATAAATATAAATAATTTGTCTTCACAGGAATGTTCTACCGGGCAAAGTCTTGTTAGGGTGCAAACTTTTTAAACATACCTAAGATTTTTTGACATGACATGACGTTTGCCGAAGATGGCGGCCATTTCAGTCCCGCGACACTGCATTATTACATAACTCAGAATTATGAACGTACTTTGTACCAACCAACACTGCAAAAAAAAAATTATAAGCATAATACCACAGATTATGTAATAGTTTCATTTTGGAATACAACTAGTCCGTGTTATAAAAGTATTTGTAATTATTGTAATAAAATAGACAATTAATTATCGTGTGTGTCAGATGCTTTAATTGCACCATTTGCCATTTTGGACATTGTCCTTTGATACCTTGATGACATAATTATTACTAGTGAATACTATCACTTTAGCAAGGCATTTAAAATGAATTTTTTTAGGGTTCCGAACCCAAAGGGTACCAAATGAACACTTTCTGAGACTTCGTTGTCCGTTCGTCCGTCCGTCCGTCCGTTCGTCCGTGTGTCTATACATATGTGCGCACTTTACAGATCTGTATCTTCTTAACCGTTATAGGTACATACTTGAAATTTTCAAAAAGTATATATCCGTCAGTGTATAACGGCCCAGACACCGAATGTAATAGATGCATGTAATTAAATTAAAACTTGTTATGCACTAAAAAGGGTAAAATAAGTTATTTTTCAAAAAAAAAAAAACCGACTTTATAATCAAAAACAGGCACTCAATAGCGAAAAATAAATTACTTAAAATTATTATAAGCGCTACCCACTTATCTATTTGAAGTCGGTGCCAGCCAAGTCTATTGGATAGTAGATAGATACTTTGTATGTAGTAGTAGTAAGTAGGTACATGTAGGTTAGTAAGTAGGTAGATACATGTAGGTATTATCTATCTACTACCTATTAGACTTGGCTGGCACCGACTTCAAATAGATAAGTGGGTAGCGCTTATAATCATTTTAAGTAATTTATTTTTCGCAATTGAGTGCCTGTTTGTGATTATAAAGTGGGTTTTTTTTTTTTTTTTAAAATAACTTATTCTAGTTTTTTAAACGATCTTAGATTATAGCTTTAGTGGTAGGACTTCTGTTTCTGTCTGTTGACCGTTTTTTAATGATTATAGGCGAGACGATCTGGTCTCACAAAATTAATGATTGAACTAGAATAGCCCAAAATCGCGAGACATGGAAGAGACCCTTCCTCCTTTCCTTTCTTTTTCTGCAGCACAACGCGAGCCAGCTAATGACTCTGCTTTACAGCGATTAAACCTACAATAATTAAATCTGTCGCCAAACATATAATGTGTTCCGGCAGCTAACATTGAGAGCCAGTTCCCAGTCTAGGCCTAGCGTGTTACCATCCTCAACCACATAATCACTTACCAATAGGTGAGATAGTGGTCAAACGCTAGCCTATATGATATTTAAAATAAAATCTTAGTACTTTTATAAGTCCTCACCAACACCTAAATAGAATAAAAAAATTACACCATTCACTGTTTTATTTCAAATATAATCTGTCATCTCAAATCCCAAAATAACTGAGAACGTCTCTATTTGATATTATAGCAGAAATTGTCACATCAGTGTGTTTCTATAAATATGAATAATCTAAAATTATCGTAAAATGATGCCAGGGCTTATTTCGAGAACGTTTGGGCTGAACGTATGAGCTATGTACCTAAACATGAAAGTAAATAAATAATAAAGTTTCAGATTTCTCAAATAGACTTGAGAATAGATTTCCTTTTTTCAACAGACTTCCTCCTCTCTTGTGAGTTGTTACATTTTAATGTCATTCATCTGCAATTTAAAAGAATAAGTAGTCTGATGGTCTAGCGTTTGACCACTAACTAGCCGGGTGGTAAGGTAAGTGATGATGTGGTCGAAGATGGTGAACACGCAAGGCCTAGAATGGTCTGACTCTCAAGGGATGGTCTTTTTATATGATACTAGCAGCCCGCCCCGGCTTCGCACGGGTAGAACATATATGCCTACAAAATTTGCATCGGTTTGTTGCATCGAATATAAAATATGAACATATTGAACAACCATCGTCATATTTCATCCAATTTACACAAAACCTTAACGAATTATGCACCTAAACCTTCCTTCATAAACACTCTGGCTATTGGTGAAAACCGCATGATAATCCGTTCAGTAGCTATTGAGATTATTGCGAACAGACAGACAGACGCAGTGATGAACGTTGTTTTATAATACTTACGTATTGATATTGGACGGCCCTTTGGCGTAAAGGATAGTTACCCTGATTCTGACCCGACGGTCGTTGGTTCTAATCCTAGCTATATACCTACCAATGAAAGTTTTATGTGCATTCATGAATCATGAGTTTTCGTACAGTGGTAGTGGAATCATTAAATCTACCAAAAAGTACATCTGCCGCCGTAACCTTACGGCGTTCCCCGACGCAAAATGTAGGGGTAATATACGTTTAACGTGTGTATCTGTGTGTCTGTCTGTAGCATCTTAGCACCTAACCGGATGAACCGATTTTGTTTTTATTATTGATAGTTTTTTTTTGTTTGATAGATGTCTTCATCGAGAGTTTTCTTAGCTTTGATTCATGAAAATTCGTTCAATCGTTATAAAATTATGAGCTTTTTTCTAGTTAATTGCGCTATGAAATCAACTTTCATAAGTCTGTTCAATTCGAAAATCTTCTTCTTCAACGATATTGTAAGAACATGGAAGCCTCCTGGACTCTACAGAATACTCAAATCCTCACCTACTTACAGCTTAGATTTTAAATGTCGTGTTTAGAGTCATTGGAAAAAGCTATTATACATAGATCAGTCGGGGTGGTTTAAAATATTATATTATATTATTATATATATAGACGAATATTATTTTATACAATAGATCATATTATTATACTATATTGACTTCAAATTGATTGTGATCGGTGGGGATCTACAGCATAGCTAAGCCTATAATAATATTTTCATAGTAACTATGACCTAATCTGTGGTTTCACTGCAAATATTTTATTAATTTTGCGATGCGTGTTTGTGAAATTCGTGATATATTCTAGAGTTTTCATTTGAATTATATACTGTAAAGGACAATTTTAATCTATAATATGTGGCCAAGCTAATTAACGTAATTATTTGGTTAAGGATTAATACTATATACTTGAAAATAGCCTTGGAAGTTATGTAAAATTTTTTAACAAAAATTTTAAGATTAAAATGGTTACTGTGAGTCAACCTTAAGAGATAGACATATGCTGTTGCGGACTTTTTTGTAGGTCTTATTAAGTTGTACAACTCTTGCATAGAAAATATTCTTCTATCTATTTTCAATTAAGCAGCGTTCGTAAGAAACGTGTTTTTTCGACCGTTTATTTCCCGACTTAGGTTGCAAATTAGGTCTCCACGAATGTACCTTTGATTTAAACGGGATAATATATAGCCTATTTTCATTCCGAAAGTCCATTCTATGTATTAGTGAAAGAATTTTTTTAAACGGTTCAGTAGTTTTTGAGCTTACTCATTACAAACATACAAAAATACAAATGTTCTCTCTTTATAATATTAGTATAGATAGGCTAGCGTTCGACCACTATCTCACCTGTTGGTAAGTGATGATGCGGCCGAAGATGCATAGCACGCTAGGCTTAGAATGGGAACTGGCTATCAAAGGTAGCTGCTGAAACACATTAGATGTTTGGCGACAGATTTTTTAACTTGAGAGTGGTAGCTGGCTTGGCGGACGCTAGATAGTGTCCTATCACTATGCAAATGGTCTCCGGGTTCGATGGGATTTATGCTCAATAAATGTTTTTCTTTCTTTCTATGTAAGTATAAATGCAACCTGCACACAAAATGAAATTGGTTGCGTGTGCAACAGTCGTAGCCGTACGTTCACAAATTGATTTCACAGTCGTGTATAGTTAATAGAGTCGACCGATAGAAAATTAAATCACGGCTTATCACGATTCTCGATAGTACTGTTTCTTTTATTTTTTATGATAGGAAATACCTAATAATGTGGCGGACTTTGATGACTAACCCCCTATTTCGCTACTGAGTAACATAGTATAACCCGCTCTTCAAATGTCTCTGAAGCCTCCTCTACACGTCTAAAGATGCGTCCGCGGTCGCTGACAGATGCATCAGCAGATAGAACTGTCCACACGTCTGTAGGTCGATCAGTCTATGTTCATTCTCGACAGACGCAACTCCCACGTACAACATTTTCATTTTTAGGGTTCCACAAGAAACTTAGCTCAAGAAACTTAAGTTTCCTCGGTGCTCGTAATGTTAGCCATTTCAAGCGTTTTTACGAATGTAAAACTAAGTATAAAGTAGGTATAATATATAAACCGCAAGAAGCACGCGTGCACTCTTAATCGCAACTCCTATCAAACTGATGCGTCGACAGACGTGTGAGCAGACGCCGAACGTTCGCGCTGAAACCCTTTGATCCGTGCCACAAAAACCGACAACAATCAGATTCGAGGAGGACGCATCTGCGGACGTTAAATACATAAATACCTATACATCGGCGGACGCATCCGAAGATGACGTCTGTAGATGCATCTGTTGACGTGTAAAGCCTCCTTTACACGTCGTCAGATGCATCTGCAGACATCATACTCACAGTGCTTGCAAACGCATAGTGTCATTCAAGCTAATACCATTTTGACATTACAAGTGTCAAATCCACCGCTATGCGTCAAAATCTTCATAAATACGGCCGAATTGTCACCCCACTACCTGTGTACGAACACCCATGATGCAGGAATGCACATAGAAACATCCATTGGCATATATCTAGGATTAGAATCAGCGACCTTCGGGTTAGAAGTTGAGAGTAACTATCCTTCACGTTACGCCAACGGGCCATCTAATTTTACGTAGATACATTTTACCCGTGCGAAGTCGTTAATAAACATTTAACAAAATATGTGTAGATGTATTTAACATCTACAAAACTTACTATTCATACTATCACTATTAAAGATTGTAAAACAAAGTGCTGATTTAAATCAAAATAAGCAACCAAACTTTATTTATAACATAAAAAGAGCAATATATTTCAAATAGTCTCATTTTAAAACATATTCAGCACAATTTATAGCACGAATGTGACGCAGCAATTCGTTCATAATGGAAGCTTATACAAATATTTATGTAATTACTTACACTACATACGTACTGGTTAATGAGAGTTATATTATGAGATAGAGGTAACACTGAAACTGGAACACCAAATTCCAAAGTCTATTTACGCATAAAGGTAGGCCACATACAACTTTATGTTCTTCACATTTTCGTCTTAAAATTGAGTTTTGAAAGAAATAAAGTGAACTTTTTCGTTCTATTTTATTTATTTAAATCCATTTAACACCTTGATGAAGATGATAATGGGTACACATTAAAACTACATACGCAGTCAACAGTGCTAATAAAAGCCGTGGTTATATATTTTTCTTTCTATTGTTGTTCCTCCTATAAGAACCGGAGACATTTGTAAAGCGGGTTATGTTCTGTTGCTTAAGTAGGTACATTTAACATAGATGAGCCTAAATGTAGTTAATGTGATGTGTGTTATTATAATAAACATAATTAAGTACTTTTTACTTTGGGAGAGACCTACGTCCAGCAGTGGACTGACACAGGCTGATGATGAAGCACTTTTTTGTCATATTATTATTATTCTTATTCTATATTTTTTTCATGCAGTGTTTCGTTCCATTTAGCAAATACTTTTGTTTTTTAATTTGTAAAAAAGTTAAATAAAATGTATTACTTAAATAATATGGTTACTAACAATCGCAAAATAATGTAAGTTCTAGCAATACCTCGTCATCATAATCTTCTGAATTGATTTGGTTGAATTTTAAAAAAGTTGGTCTGTTTGAAGTCCGAGAAAGGGGATAAGGGCAACAAAATGTAATATTAAAGAAATATTTAAAGTGCGTTTCTACCTAAAAAGCAGGACGTCTATAAAGTTTACTTGGCTTAAATAAAGATAAGATACAGCTAAAAGTTACTTGCTCCAACATTTAGATTTACTTAGGCTCTCGCACGTGAAACTCGAAATGGCGCACGCTCAAAGATTACTAAGCCCTATAAAGTCATCTCCATTGATAAAATACTATATACCTCAATGGCTTGTAAAATAAATAAATACTGTATGCATTTGATGGTAACACAGTATTTGTTTAACAGTAGGTATTCTGTTAATTTGTGTATTGTTGGTGGCGATTTTGCTTAATTCAAAGTTGAAATTAATGTATGTATGAACAGGTGTGCAAATCGCTGTGGAAAGAATTTTAGGATTATTGATTAAAAAAATACCACGAAGTACTTACCTACTTATAAACGTTTACTACTTTAATGTATTAAACGTATTTGTTAACAGAAGGCCTCACAAGCTCTTGACCGTGGTGTACCACAGGTGGTAGGAGAATAATATCGATGTTCCGTCTGACTTGCTACCAAACAGTAGCAGCTTACCACTAATAAGGAGAAAATCTAACCTTACGGAGTTCCGACAGCACATAGCCCTTAAGAGTCAGACCATTCTACGCACAGCGTGTTTTCCTTTCACCACGAGGGCAGATAAGAGTCAAACGCTTAAGCTATTTGATACAAATACATATGTACCGTAATTTCACCAATAACCGTGGGAATTATAGACATTCACAGTCACAGTGATCAAAAACGTATTTACTGAAGTTTCAAATCGAATTTCACGAAGTAAATATATACGACTTTTTTTATTTCAGGCTTGATATTAGCCAAATATGAAAAATGTTTTAGGTTTGGTAGGCGCGGCTTCGGTCTTCGGGTATAATCCGACCAGACCCGAACTAGAACCGACTTTACCCGAACGAGCGTTGATATGAACTCGGTACCTATAACACGAGTTTACCTGAACTCGAACCGACTTTACCCGAACAAGCGCGTGTGACGTCTCAGTTTCAATAGGCGGTTTTCCATTAGCCGGCCCGGCACCGGCATGGCCGTCCACCGGCACCGGCGCCGGGGCTTCTTTTTTCCACTGCACCGGTTGTCGATGCCGGTCTGCGCACTCACACACGCTACACTCACACACGGCTACAATTCATATACAGCACACATGCAGTTTTGCCGGGCCGGCACCGACTAGGAAGCTTGCTACCCCGGCGACGGCGACGGCGCCGGCGTCGGTGCCGGGCCGGCTAATGGAAAACCGCCCATTCACTACCCACAAAATAACTTGTAATGCGAGCTTACAGAAATGTTAACTTCAATACCTACATATTTATCTTCCTTTGGTTTGCCGTACTCCGTAGTCAAGGTAAATAAAATCGTTTAAAAACTAAAAAACAACCGACTTCAATGCCGCGCTATTAATTTTCAGTACCAATTTTGAGATGTTTATCTCAATATCTCTGGAGATACTTATCATACCTCGATAAAATTACCATGGTACCACACTTGGGATATCTCCTTTCGAACAAAAAAAGAATAATCGAAATCGGTTCATAAACGACGAAGTTATCCGCGAACAAACATTAAAAAAAAAAAAAAAAAAAAAAACGGTCGAATTGAGAAACCTCCTCCTTTTTTTGAAGTCGGTTAAAAATATAGCAAGCTAGGTATAAATAATTCTGCGATATCACGACCAAACATCAATACTATCTATAAATATTATTCCACAGTAAAATGTCCAGTTGAAAGCCCATTAAAATTAATATTTCCAAACATTTCAAAGAAAATCAAATACAAAGTCACCGAAGCATTTGAAAGGTATCTCCGCAATAGCTTTTTTTCCTGTAGTTTATTAAAAAATAAAGGTTTATGAGAGAAATAAAACGTAACGAAGGGAAAATTTAAGAGAAGTTGGTAAATGAAAAGTCTAGACGATTTTATATTACTTACCCTTATATTATGTGTCATGGTGAACGTAAGGTTAATAATTTCATTACATACCTTTGCTTAAACAACAATATATTAATACGATTTTAAAGTTTGTATAGTTTATTAACACGTAAACATTTACCGGAAATTACTCCGCCCACTTTTGAAAGTTCTTGAAGTTTTTTTAAACAGTTCTGCATCGCGCAAACGATATTTTCCGCGATTTTAATCAACACAATAACTTATGATCGTACAAAACGAAAAAACCGACTTCACATGCCGCGATATTCAAAGTACTGGCAAGTTATAATCATGTCATCTAAGCATACAAATTTGCTTATATTGTTTATCTCCGGATATAATTGTCTTAGCTCGATTAAATTTGAATGGGACCAAATAGGAGGACATAATCACACAAACAAAAAAATAATTTTGATTTGTTGGAGATCTGAGGCAACAAAAATTAAAAAAAAAAAAACAGTCGAATTGAGAACCTCCTCCTTTTTTGTGAAGTCGGTTAAAAAGTAAGATGAGAGTGGGATGTACCCGAAGATCATGTCACCTCAATACTCGTACATCGTACATTACCAAGTCAAGCAAGTGAGGGCTCCATGGCGTTTTATATCGTCGATCTATCACTGACATTTGTGTAATCAATGTTGCCGGGTAACTGGGGCAAATGTCACCAGAACGAATACACTACCGTACCTTTTTTACTAAGTAAGGAAAAATTAAGTGCGTATTAATCCATTCAGCGATTTTTACGTAATTGAGTAACAAGCTTAACATATCTTTCGCATTTTCAACCGATTTCCAAATGGGAGGTTTTCAATTCATCTGTATGTTTTTTTGTGGATGTATTTTACGCGATTACTCCGCCAATTGTGAACCGATTTGATTCATTATTTTTTTCGTTGATATTTAATGTTTATCAAGATCTGACAAGTTTCTACAGAGATATGGCGATAAACATCTCAAACATATAAATTTTTTTTATATCATATAGGCTAGCGTTTGACCACTATCTCACCTGTTGCTAAGTGATGGTCGAGGATGGTAGCACGCTAGGCCTAGAATGGGAACTGGCTCTCAAGGATAGCTGCCAGAACACATTACATGTTTCGCGACAAATTGTCTAACTTGAGGGTGGTAGTTAGCCAGGCGGACACTACATAGTGAAACATCTATACATGCTAATGAAACTGACTCGGGCGGCATGTGAAGTCGGATTTTTAGTTTTTAAACAATCTTAATAATTGACATCTAAATCTCCTCTCCTCTCCACTTTGGTGGAAACTGGCCCTTAAGCTTTTAAACCTAGGTCAAGAAAACTCAAATAATGCATGGGAGTTTAGCGGATTCATACAGTTAAATAAACTGCAATACTAATATCATACTACGAACAGAAATTAACAGAATTCTATGCCGCTCAACTCACATCTATTTCCAAATGTTTTCTTTGGATCGCATACGAACATTTACTATGACATTTACTTAATCTAAATAACACTACTTATCTAATACTATTAGTAGGTAGGTACATATATTTGCAGATGTTTTATCTCGAGAGATAGTCATGTACATCTGTCATTTTACAATTTTAAAATATGTTTCTTCGTTGCCGCATTTACACCGTCGTGCCGAACATACAAGCGAACTGCGAGATGTAAGAAAATAAAAATTTAATTCATACAAAATTGTTTTGATGAGATTTTAAGAATTTCACCGAAACAGAACGCCGGGACTCGGTGGAAACAATAATCGACATTTCTTTATTTGTTAGGTGGTTCAAGCTACGGTCAAAGGTTCTATTTACTAAGGATAATTGTTCACTTATTAGGATGCTTACTATCTAGTGTCCGCCCGGCCAGCAACCACCCTCAAGTTAGAAAATCTGTCGCCAAACATCTAATTTGTTCTAAATCAAAAAAATCTAGTTGTTGCAGCTATCCTTAAGAGCCTAGCGTGCTTACTATCTTCGACCGCATACATATATATAATATATAATACATATATATAAAATCACCCCTTTTTCTTTTGGGGTAGGCAAAGACTACTTCTTTCCACATGCTACAATCCTGAAATACGTCTTTCGCTTCTTTCATTTTCATGAGTGCTGTCATACAAGGTCGCCGGTTATAGGTACTTTTAACTTGGCCTTCCTTTAAAACGTCTCCGATCTGGTCGTCTCTAATCTTTTAATTCATAACCGTTAAATTACACCTTTGCTGATTACATGATTATTGATTAAGATTTATTTTATGATTTTAGACGTGTATATATGTGATGTGCGTATATATTAATACTAACTACATACCGAATAAATGCATTTAACTAGAACTTTGAACAATTCCATCTTACAATGCACCGTCTCTCCACCTTGGGGCATAAAAATAATCGCAGTTCAGTCCACCAATTACGCGAACGTGTAAAACACACGCTCAATTTGATTTATAACCCCAAATATCTACACATTGCAACTGTGTCAAACAAAAACATCGTTGACAATTTTAATTATTTCCTAGAAACGTTTCGATATTTTTCATTACGACACAGTTTTAAGCCAGGCTATTGTGGCACTTTCATGATGGTTGTAAATCAAAAGCATTTTGGGCGTTGTTTTAATTTGTTAAGACTTCTAAGATTCTACAAATTGCATTTTGGAAGTGTCGCGATGTATCATCATAACATTAATATGAGATTTTTGTTTGTAATTAATTAAATACATGACATTATAGAATGTAAGTGGTTTTAGATTACAATATGTAAATTTGATAAGTGGAATGACTGATGATTCCAAAGACGGGTGAGGACAGCTCGGTCTATGGATTGGACTAAAGTCAATTAGTTGTCCAGCGCCACGTCTCAGTCTTCTTAGACTTCCCGACAAGCATGCTTCCATCTATAGGAGAGGCCTATGTCCAACAGTGGAAGGAAATTGGCTGATAATGATGATGACAACACTTCCATCTTAGACCACAGCAGGTGAACTGTGATCAAGTGCAATCTTATATATTTTTTTAGATCCGTACCGCGAAAGGAAAAAACAGAGGTTAGGATCACTTTTTGGTCCGTCTGTCAAGACCCTACTTCTCAGAAACGCGTAGAGATATCAAGCTGACACTTATATCAAACAGTCGGGTCTACGGTATCTTTCAGCAGTTAAAAAATTAAACGCGATCAAAAGATATGACCGTTTATGTCTATCCTCTCCTCCTATTTTCAAGTCGGTCAATAAAATTAGAATACAAATAAAAAGAAGAGCAAGACAGAATGACCTCGAATATCGGGACAATGGCGTGGCGCGCCCCACCTTTCTATTCGCGTCGCGTAATGAATTATGTTATTGGGCTTACCAAAATGGCGTATTGTAAATATGAAGGTAGTAATAGGTAAAGCAGTAGGTTAGGTCATGCATGGAGATCATTTGTCCCCGACTTCACAAAAAAGAAGGTTTTCAATTCGTCGGTTTTTAGGGTTCCGTACCTCAAAAGGTAAAAAAGGAACCCTTATAAGATCACTTTCTTGTCCGTCTGTCTGTCTGTCTGTCTGTCTGTCCGTCTGTCCTTCTGTCCGTGTGTCACCACTGATTTTTTAAATGTATGTTCACCGATTACTCGATTGCTGATGAGATGCCTGAACCGATTTGGAAAATTCTTTTTTTGTTTAAGAGGGTACCTTTCCCAGGTGGTCTCATTTAAATTTTAACGAAATCGGTGAGCCGTTTTTAATATATCAATATTTGTATTACGATGCATTTGTATACTTCGATGACATGATACTTACTGCTGGCTATTTTGACTAGCGCGACGTTTGAAGTCGGTTCTTTTAGTTTTTTAAACGATCGCTGTTGAACCTATCCTATAAAAATAGATGTCAATGGAATAATTGCATAGATATTCCACTTTTTAACAGACTTCAAAAAAGGAAAAGGTTCTCAGTTCATCTGTATGTTTTTTTATGTTCACCGATTAGGTACTCTGTTTTGATGTCTGATTTTCCGTCTGACGTTCCCGCTTACTGATTAACTGTGAATTGTTAAACACAATCCAAAATTTCATCGTACCGACGGGACTTGAACCCGCAACCTCCGGAATAACATGTTCCGATGCTTAATTGGCAAAGCACCGGAACATGTTATTCCAATTTAACAATTTACAAAAATATAAAGTGTGAAACACTTCAAAGAAACATAATATTGATAAACTGTGGTTTTATTCTGAGCTTCAAGTCTTCAGTACTAGGACATCGCAGTGACCAACGCATAATCGACATAAAGTAATTACTTAACAAAACGAAACACACTAGTGACGACTGGAAAATTGACTCGCACAATCTTAACTAATATTATAAAGAGTAATAATGATTTGATTTCTGTTTGTTTGTTACGTTTTAACTAAAAAAAAACTGGCCAAGCGCAAGTTGGACTCGCACTCGTAGGGTTCCGTAACACAGTAAAGTATTCTATAACTATGATTTTTCGCTACTAACAAATTTACTTTATTTTTCATAGTGTTTGTATGAAAAACAAAGTTATCTTTGCGGTCGCTATGTCTCAAAAACTGCGGACTGTATCTAGTTCAAACCAATTTTCTTTGTTAGTTTTTATTATCTTCTACAATATTTTTTTTTTTTTTGGATTATTCAGTCCCATACTTTAAAAGACTTTAGACGCACATATCTTTCAAATAATTGACTTTAAGAAAAAAATGATTTTAAGAACCTTAATGTCATTTTTAAGGACCTATCCATAGACACGTATAGGTTTGAAGAACATTTTTTTTTTGTTTCAGGTCCATGTATTTGATGAATAATATATAGATATATAATATAAAAAGTATATAAAAGTTTAAGGGCCTTAAACCCCCTTAAACTTTTATATATTTTTTATTTTTGTATAAAAATCGAAAAGCGGTTCACAGAATACATCTATCTACCATGTTTCAATTCTGTAGTCCTAACAGTTTCGAAATAAAATGGCTGTGACATACGGACGGACAGACAAACTGACATGACGAATCTATAAGGGTTCCGTTTTTTGCCATTCGGCTACGGAACCCTAAAACTACTGTAACGAATTCAAAAATTCTTTCACTAATGGAAAGCTACATTATCAGCGAGTAACATAAACTATATTTTATCCCCGTATACTCACAGAAGAACGGGAACTACACGGGTGAAACCACGAACAGCTGCTAGTCATTAATATAACCGATGGATAGATCCTTAACTCATTATATTAACTGTGACAATTTGTCGGTGGAAGTCAGCCATTACCGACACAAAACGAAGCACGATACTTCGTCACGCCAGTTCCGTTGGGGTGGTTACTACCCCACGTCTATAGGGGTTGGTAACAATACATTAACGTTTCATAACAAAAAAATACTATTTTCTGGACTAGCCGGTACCTGGTAAACTATCAGATAATTATCTGACATTTAGATACAAAAGTTGTAAAAATATGACCGACTATGTTCTCAATAGGAAGCCGGTTCTAATCCTAGCACGAGTGTTCGTCCACAGGTGGTAAGAGCTTATTATATTGATGTTCCGCCTAAATTGCTACCAAAAAGTAAATCTGCACCATAACCTTACGGTGTACCAATAGCATACAGCCCTTCAGAGCCAGAGTATTCTAGGCCTAGCGTGTTCACCATCTTCGACCACATCATCGCTTACAACCAGGCGAGATAGTGGTCAAACGCTAGCCGCTCTGATACACTCAAGAAAATTATTTATGTAAATTAGAAAAGTTTGTAGAATGACATGGCAAAATAGGCTTTTGTATTAATAAAACTTTTTAACAAAAAAATTAAACCGCCGAAAAAACTGAAAAGCAAAAAATAATTAAACTTTTTTATATAACCTTAATAACGAAGTTCTTAAACTACTGTTAGTAAACCTAAGTATATATTTTTGTAATTGTTTTGAGTTTTTAACTAAACATAATAACTAAGTTCTTAAACTAACGTAAGTATGTAAACCTAAGTAATTTTGAGTCGGCGCCAAACGAGCAAATTAATTAATTACGGAAAACGTGATGCGCGGAGGAGGCATTGACACGCCAGTTCGCCGGAAAATGCCGAGTGTTGACGAAATTAATATCAGCGAGACTGCAACCCGAACGGGCACCACATATAGTAATCTGTGACGGCCCGTGACGGGCACACGTCGTTGCGAGTGGTCGTGCATCTCTATTTAGTCTGTGGGTCGTGTGGAAGCGCATTTTTTGGAATGTTTATGTTCATCACTGGAGATTTCACGTTGCATTGTTAATTTGATTTGATTATTTCTTTAAATTTAAGAGGTTATTTAGTGATCTTTGCTTATTGATTATTTGGCGCCGACTCAAAACTACTTAGGTTTACATACTTACGTTAGTTTAAGAACTTAGTTATTATGTTTAGTTAAAAACTCAAAACAATTACAAAAATATATACTTAGGTTTACTAACAGTAGTTTAAGAACTTCGTTATTAAGGTTAAATAAAAAAGTTTAATTATTTTTTGCGCTTCAGTTTTTTCGGCGGTTTAATTTTTTTGTTAAAAAGTTTTATTTTATAATTTTTTGTGGCCATAATCTACTATGTTAAAAGCCGGAGTCATTGCTTACCCCTGGCCTAGACAAACGTTATATAGAACATTTATGCTCTATACTAATAATAAAATTAATTTAAGATCACATAAAAAACAAAAACCGACTTCCGACGTCACGCTAGTCAATTTCAATACTAAGCTTGAGGTGTTTATCTTCATATCTCTGGAGATACTCAACTTATCTCAATGAAATTTAAATTGTACCACCTGTAAAATATCATCATCATCATAATCAGCCGGTATCAGTCCACTGCTGAACATATGCCTCTCTCAACACACGCAATAGAGCCCGATTTTCGGCTCTTTGTTTTTTCCAGTGTTTGTTGACATACATTGATGATATGATAAAATCATCCAAAAAATGATACTTTTATCCACTTTTTTTGTAGATTTATTCAAAACGGCTCGACCGATTTCGTTAAAATTTAAATGGAAATTTAAATATTTTATAAATTTTAATAATTTAATTTAAATTGGAAAGGGTATAACCCCCAAGGGGGTCCCTCTTGGGGGTTATACCCTTTCCAATAAAAAAATAATCATCGAAATCATACTGCTCTATTGATAACCTCCTCCGTTTTTTTTCGTCGGTTAAAAAATAAAATTAATATCATATTGCCGTTTCATAACAAGCCACAACGATATTCTAAACAATGAAAATATTCCACATACATAACTAAACGAACCGAAGAAAAATTGTAGCATTATTATGGTACCCGGACTATAACACACCAATCGATTGATACCGCATACATGAAAATAACTATTTCCAAAAAGGAGGAGGTTCTATGTTCGTCTGTATGTATTTTTAAAGTTATACTTCTTTTGGCGCGATAGAGAAAAATGATGAGAGTGAATTTTTCCGATGCGCGCGCACACCGACGCCTAAATTTAACATCGTGAAGTTAGTTCTAGGTGGTACAATGCGCGCGCACACCGACACCTAAATTCTACACCGTGAAGTTAGTTCTAGGTGGCATGACTATGTTCAATGACTATGTTCAAGTTGTATATGTCATATTTTTACGTTAATAAAACCTTTTTTATTTAAATAAATTCTTTTGATTAATTTTAATATTTATCGTTAATTACTACTGCATTTTAGTTATTTTTTTTCCAGACGCCACAGAAGTATAACTTCTAACGCGTGTACATAAGTACACACACTCTTTTTTTTATGTATGTTCATCGATAACTTAGCCAATTGTGAACCGATTGAAAAAAAACTTTTTTAGTTCGAAAGGGTAAAGACCTAAGGGTTCGAAAGGGTAAACCCATTGTAATTTCATCGAGATCTGACAAGTATCTCCAGACGACGACAACGCTGACGATAAACGTCTCAAACTTGCTACTAAAACTGAAACGCGCGGCATGGAAGTCGGTTGTTCTTATTATCTCTATAGCGGAAAATACATAGCTGCACACTGGCAAAACATTTTTCTTATATTTGCGTGGTCGGGAGCATCACTAATACAACCAAATAATCAAAAATATCGATGTTTCCCGCGGAACATTTTCTGTGACAACCCTACAAACCTCACTCTCCCCCCACCCCTGGTTTTGATGGATGTTATTGAGACGTAATGTGCGTACAACAAATATCTCCTGATTAATGATATGACATGTGTTTGCGTAAATAAATAAGATAGATAATAATAAGATGTCCTCGAGGATTAGGTAAGCAGGGTAAGCTACGTCTTTAAGCTTCCTTGGGTCACAGTACCCTTAGTTCGAGTTTTCATCGTAAACGCTTTGACAGATCTTACATCGTTTTCGACTTATTCTAGCTCCCTGATTGGTCTAAATTTAGTGAAATGTAGTAACCACTAGAGGCGCTGTACCGTTTTTCATACATAATTTGTTTGATATACGATATCGAGTTTGGTATGAAAACTCGTACTAAAGATCAAAGAGTCAAGAACAGATAATAATCTGTAAGTGGCGTAGCGCGGTTTTGCCCGCGAAGCGTTTAAATATTTTTAGTATTCCATCTTAATTTATTTTTATGATATCGATAGAAAATAAGCAAAACGGCCCACCTGATGCAAGTGGCCACCGTCACCTATGAACATATGCAACACTAGAGGCGTCACTCATACGTTGCCGACCTGTCAAGATGTTTTAACGCCCCTTTTGAAGGACTGTAGTAGCAGACGGCAGCTCGTTCTTTATGGATTATTATTATTTTGGATGTAAGGGAGCACAAATACCATCTCAGTGCTCCCAGCCAACCTCACCTGCCCGTGGTGCACCCTGCTGACCAACAAACGAACGAGGCTCTAGCGACCGACAAATGGCGGTATAACCATTTCAAATTGTGGCGTAGCTAAATACTACAAGCCGGTGACGGGCAGCAGCGTCACCGGTGCGGGAGCTACGTCCTGCGATCGCCAACCCGCCTGCCCAGCGTGGCGATTAAGGCATATCCCTCCCAATGAGCCAAAGATCGGGCGTGGCGGCGTGCCGTGTCTTTTTTATATTTTTTTTGTCTTGGGAGAGGCCTACGTCCAGCAGTGGACTGACACAGGCTGATTAAGATGATTGTTATTTTATGGATCTGAAACAGGAATTGAATGGGTCTAACGTGATGTGTTTCATGATCCTCGCACTTCTTAGCGGATGTATACTTTTTTTTTTAATTTTAAGTAATTTAGGCTGGTGTTTGTTCACTATCACTAATACCTGTCGGTAAATGACGATGTGGTCGAGGATGGTATAGCACGCTAGGTCTAGAATGGGAACTGCACATTTACATATAGGCTAGCGTTTGACCACTATCTCGCCTGGTGGCAAGCGATGATGTGGTCGAAGATGGTGAACACTGAACACACTAGGGCCTGTTATGGCGGCACATGTTCTCATTGATGGGAGACTAGTTAAGACAGTTGCGCTCTGCAAATTGGACTAAAGTTAATGGAGTCCAGCGCCTCGTCTCTCTACTTACCGTCTTTCGATTCAAGAGACGCATGTTTCCATCTCAAACCGCATCTTTACTTAATCAAGTGAGGGAGAGATCAAGCTCAAGTCTGTCCATAGGTACATACATACATACAATCACGCCTTTTTAGGGTTCCGTAGCCGAATGGCAAAAAACGGAACCCTTATAGATTCGTCATGTCTGTCTGTCTGTCTGTCTGTCCGTCCGTATGTCACAGCCATTTTATTCCGAAACTGTTAAGACTACAGAATTGAAACTTGGTAGGTAGATGTA
This sequence comes from Cabera pusaria, assembly GCA_954871355.1. NCBI lineage: Eukaryota > Metazoa > Arthropoda > Insecta > Lepidoptera > Geometridae > Cabera > Cabera pusaria. The sequence continues at coordinate 3,802,801 of OX940910.1, forward strand.
TTCTGTAAACCACTTTCCGATTTATATACAGAAATAAAAAATATAAAAGTTTAAGGGAATCCTCCCATACATGGAACTGAAACAAAAAAAAATTTTTCTTCAAAACTTTACGTGTCTATGGATAGGTCTTTAAAAATGACATCGAGGTTCCTAAAATCATTTTTTCTTAAAGTCAATCATTTGAAAGATAGGCGCGTCTAAAGTGGTAAAATGTGTCCCCCCCCCCCCCTCTCTAACTTTTAAAGTATGGGAGTGAAAAATCTAAAAAAAATATATGCTGTAGATCTCAATAAAAACTAACAACGAAAATTGGTTTGAACGAGATACAGACAGCAGTTTTAGAGATTTGGCGACCGCAAAGATAACTTTGTTTTTCATACAAACACTATGAAAAACAAAGTTAATTTTTAAGTTGCGAAAAATCATAGTTATGGAATACTGAACCGGTGTTACGGAACCCTACGAGTGCGAGTCCGACTTGCACTTGGCCAGTTCATTCCCGTTAGGGTAGGCAGAGACTACTTCTTTCCGCATGCTACAATCCTGAAACACGTCTATCGCTTCTTCCACTTTCGTGAGCATCGCCATCATACATGCTCGCCGGTTATAAGTACTTTTGACTTGGCCTTTCTTTAAAACGTCTCCGATCTGGTCGTAATACGTTCGCCTAGGTCGGCCTCTAGCGGCCAAGTCTTCCAACATAAAATAAAATCAATGTCAGTATTAGAGTATTTCCGTAAGTACGGTAAAATGTTTCCCAGAAAACATCTCACAATTTGCGATTGATTTTATAGTCCTGAAAATGTCCGTCAATTTGCGGCTAGTTTGTTTTAGACAAGAGTTAAAGTAGTTAATCACAACATCTCTCTCCACGTATTGGCGTGCAATGCAACATCACAAACAAATGCTTTAAATCATTCAACTCGGTCCTATTAACAGAAACTAATGTCAATAAACATAGAACGCAGGAAGTGATCGATCTACACACAACACTGACTTACGTAACACACTAGTATATTACCTAGGTTGCGTAGTGACCTCTAGTGCTTCTATTATTTACGCAAAAGGGCTAGCATACTTACTTAATTAATTAAATATAGTTTTAAAAACTAACAGAACAGACTGGAAGCGTCGCGCTAGTCAAAGTAACCACGTAGCCAGTATCGTGTCATCGTAGTATTTAGTATATTAATTATAAATGCATCGTTATACAAATGTGATATATTAATAACCGGCCAAGTGCGTGTCAGGCCACGAGCAGTGTAGGGTTCCGTAGTAGCCTGTTATTCAATGCAAGTCTTTACCCGTTATAAACAAGCAACAAGGTACTCCGTCTTTGTCACTTTAAAGGGTTTTTTCTAAGGATGGTGTATTTGGTACAAAATTATCCAACACCCAAGTTCAACAACTATTACTGCTAAACTAATAAAGTTATCTTAACCGCTATAATTTTCCTTTAAAGTTCATGAAATGAGCTGTTATCACGAATTTTTCCAGATTTTTCAAGCCAGCAGTTTAGGTTTTAGAGGGGGGGGGGTGGGGCCCTACTGGAACAAAAATTTGCACTTTAAAGTTTAATATTTCGTCAATGGAGCATTCAATCGAAAAATGGTATTAGCAACCCTGAAGTCATTTTGAAAGACCTATTTAACGATACCCCACACGATGGGATAGATGATGAAAAAAAAATTCATCCCCACTTCTCATATAGGGGAGATACCCTATAAAAAAATATTTTTCAGAATTTTATTTCAGCACTTTGTCGGCGTCATTTATTTAAATACCCCCAAAAAATTACAGCTTTCTAGTATTAACGGTCTCTTAGCAAAACCTCGGACAGACAGACAGACGGACATGACGAAACTATAAGGGTTCCTTGTCAGGACTACGGAACCCTAAAAACCGCTCGACCGATTGAGTTAAAACTTAAATGGGACCACCTAAGAAGGGTACCCTTTGAAACAAAAATCGAATTTTCCAAATCGGTTCAAGCATCTTCGAGTGAACATACATTTTTTAATAATATTCCGACGAATTGATAACCTCCTCCAGTAAATATTCTAGCCCTTATGCGTAAATGAATTCTAGCTAAACCATTTGGTAATTATTGCATTATTTTCCTCCGCGGCAAATGCCTTTTAGGTGAAAAAAATAAACTGCGTAGAAAGCTAGAGGCGTTAGAAGTGAAACTACCTTCACAGATCTTCGTAGTTCCGCCGTTCTACAATAGAGGGCGTTTATAAATCTATACTACTATTATAAAGAGAGAACATTTGTATTTTTGTATGTTTGTAATGAGTAAGCTCAAAAACTACTGAACCGATTTAAAACATTCTTTCACTAATACATGGAATGGACTTTCGGAATGAAAATAGGCTATATATTATCCCGTTTAAATTAAATGTACATTCGTGGAGACCTAATTTGCAACCTAAGTCGGCAAATAAACGGTCGAAAAACACGTTTCTTACGAACGCTGCTTAATTGAAAATAGATAGAAGAATATTTTCTATGCAAGAGTTGTACAACTTAATAAGACCTACAAAAAAGTCCGCAACAGCATATGTCTATCTCTTAAGGTTGACTCACAGTAACCATTTTAATCTTAAAATTTTTGTTAAAAAATATTACATAACTTCCAAGGCTATTTTCAAGTATATAGTATTAATCCTTATCTTAATAATTACGTTAATTAGCTTGGCCACATATTATAGATTAAAATTGTACTTTACAGTATATAATTCAAATGAAAACTCTAGAAAATATCACGAATTTCACAAACACGCATCGCAAAATTAATAAAATATTTGCAGTGAAACCACAGATTAGGTCATAGTTACTACGAAAATATTATTATAAGCTTGTAAGTTGGTGAGGATTTGAGTATTCTGTAGAGTCCAGGAGGCTTCCATGTTCTTACAATATCGTTGAAGAAGAAGATTTTCGAATTGATCAGACCTATGAAAGTTGATTTCATAGCGCAATGAACTAGAAAAAAGCTCATAATTTTATAACGATTGAACGAATTTTCATGAATCAAAGCTAAGAAAACTCTCGATGAAGACATCTATCAAACAAAAAAAAACTATCAATAATAAAAACAAAATCGGTTCATCCGGTTAGGTGCTAAGATGCTACAGACAGACACACAGATACACACGTTAAACGTATATAACCCCTACATTTTGCGTCGGGGAACGCCGTAAGGTTACGGCGGCAGATGAACTCCTTGGTGGTAAGCTACTTTTTGGTAGATTTAAAGATTCCACTTCCACTGTACGAAAACTCATGATTCATGAATGCACATAAAACTTTCATTGGTAGGTATATAGCTAGGATTAGAACCAACGACCGTCGTGTCAGAATCAGGGTAACTATCCTTTACGCCAAAGGGCCGTCCAATATCAATACGTAAGTATTATAAAACAAAGTTCATCACTGCGTCTGTCTGTCTGTTCGCAATAATCTCAATAGCTACTGAACGGATTATCATGCGGTTTTCACTAATAGCCAGAGTGTTTATGAGGAAGGTTTAGGTGCATAATTCGTTAAGGTTTTGTGTAAATTGGATGAAATATAACGATGGTTGTTAAATATGTTCATATTTTATATTCGATGCAACAAACTGATGCAAATTTTGTAGGCATATATGTTCTACCCGTGCGAAGCCGGGGCGGGCTGCTAGTATAGAATATAACATGACGCGTACGTCACTTTCGTTGCATTCGGACCGTGACGCTACGTCACATCCGTTGCATTTTTACCAAAGTGCACCTGAGAAAGTTTCACTTCATAAAACGCACGGAGTTATACATAGTTACATATACAGCCACCACAACAAACGAGGAAAATGAAGCCAGTGACATCTTTATCACCCCGGGCAGGGTACAAAGGCAAAAAGGCAACTCCAAGCCCTGCCTACAAGGAAAGCACCGAGTCTGGATGAAATTACCAACGAATCTATTCGACGCTTTCCAAACAAAACTGTAGCCGCTTTGACCAGAATTTATAATGGTATCATTAGAATAGGCCACTTCCCCACAGACTGGAAGATAGGAAAGGTGGTTATGCTCCCGAAACCCGGAAAAGACGCACGAAGATCTGAATTCTACCGACCGATAACGCTACTTAGCTCTCTCTCGAAATTATTCGAGAGAATTCTACTGCCGCTATTACAAATATACATAGAACCAAGGAAGGAGCAGTTCGGGTTTCGTGCGCATCACTCAACCACGCTACAGATAGCGAAGATGGTAATTGAGATGACCCAACACTACAACCGCAAAGAGACAGTCGTGGCGATTATGCTGGACATGGAGAAGGCCTTCGATCGCGTCTGGCACGAAGGCCTTCTCTACAAGATAGCTAAAACAGAAGCCCCAAGGAAAATAGTAGAAATAATACGAAGCTTTCTCAAAGAACGACGCATTACAGTGGCGGTTGAAAATGAATCCTCAGAAGAGAAGCTGGTACGAGCTGGCGTACCTCAAGGAAGCTGCATCTCCCCGTCATGCTACGCCTGGTACACCGACGACATCCCAGTCGTCGGGCAGGCACAGTTCGCACTATACGCGGACGATGCAGCTTTCTACGTCGCATCAAAGAACCCGAACCACGCTGTAAAGAAGATCCAGACAACACTAGATGCCCTACCGGACTGGCTACAACGATGGAGACTCTCAGTAAATGTAGCGAAGACCCAGGCGATATGCATCGGAAGGAAAAACCAGCCGAGAAACCCGACACTAATGGGAAGCGTCATCAATTGGAATACAAGCGTCCGCTACCGTGGAGTAGTGATTGATAGACACCTCACCTTTGGTAAACACACGGATTACGTCATATCGAAAACAAAAGGAGCACGCGCTCGCCTAGCTGCCGTCTGGTCTTCCAGATTACCGACAAGGACGAAGATAATGGTCTACAAGACCTATGTGAGATCCCGTCTCACATATGCCGCCTCCGCTTGGTACCCCCTCCTGAGTGGGCGAAACAGAAGTCGACTCCAAGCGCAAGAAAACCTCACCCTCAGGAGGATAGTGGGGGCGCCACGTTATGTGAGGAATGACACCATAAGCCGCGACATTAAGCACGAAAACTTACATGAGTTCATACGAAGCCTTTCAAAGATAATGTTCGCACTAGCAGATAGATCCCCCTACGACCATATCCGCGGGATTGCCCCGCTACATGTGAGACCGCCAGAGCAGACAGGAAGGACAGCAGCCTCCATGAAACCTTATCTAAGAGAACTTTTAGAAGAAAACAATGACACCGCAGACAAGTACAACAACGTTAGTGACGCCGAAGAAGTAAGGAGGGACCCGCCGGAGGCCGCTGCCGTGGCTGCTGATCGGTCCGCTGGGCTTCCCCGAACGGGGATCAACCTGGCACGGCTTGATCGCGCCGGCAACTAGTGGTCACCGCGGGTAACCCTCCTGAACTCCAAGGTGTAATAACACAAACAAACAGCCGCGCCCATCGTAATGGGCGAAGAAGAAGCGAGGGGAAGAGGGCAACGCCCTGACCTCTCCCTACACCAGAAAGGTGCAAGCGGTCACCAGACGAGATAGTTACATATAGATACATTTTAAAAACGAGCTATTAGCCCAAACACGACGGGTTTATCATATTGGGACAAGACCTTCCGTCTGCATTATTAGACCAGGTTATAGGTACCATAACATTGCATTTTCATTCATTGGTGCTTCTGCAAAGGCCGGCCCACTACCATTTCAATATTCTAAATCAAACAATAGGCATTTTTTTCTTTATAAGCTATGTAGGTTGCATATCACTAGTAGTCTTGTTAACCCCTCCAACTAAGCTAAATTATATGCTTGTGTTTGGAGTGGGTTCACGTCAATAGTGGGTCAATTTAATGGGTGGGGATCTAACTCACGACCTCTCTATCGCCAGGCCGACGACTTAGCCATTAGGCTATTCCCGCTTTCAACACAAAAGAATATTCTGTAAATAATTAGATAGTTTAAAAACCAAAGACAACCGACTTCCATGCCCCGCGAGTCAGTTTCAGTAGCAAGTTGGAAACGTTTATCGTCATATCTTTGGAGATACTTATCAGATCTCGATAAAATTACATTGGGACCACCTCCGAAACGAAACCTACCGATTAAAAATATAATCATTCAAATCGGTTCACAATTGTCGGAGTAATCGCGTAAAATAAACACAAAAAAAAAGACGAATTGAGAACCTCCTTCTTTATGGGAAGTCTGTTTACAAAGTGACGCAAGATTTTCACAAAAATCCATCTGCCAACTATAAAACTATCAGAACGCATCATTACTCGGCTAATGTAATTAATGAAACATACAAAATAGCGTATAAACATGTCTCAAATGTAATGAGTCATATTGGTATGTTCAGATATAAATATACGGGGTGACACGACAGTTGGCACAGCGAATGGGTTGGTGGACACCTGAGATGTGATAGCTGTAGTGATTTGTCAGCAACAATTTGTTGAAACTGGGAATGGGAAAACGAAACTGACTATTATAGCAACATTTTATAATATAGGCATCGCCTTATATGAACGGATTTTTAACCGACTTCACAAAAAAGGAGGAGGTTCTCAATTCGTCTATGTTTTTTTTTTTTTTTGTGTGTATGTTACGCGATTTCTCTATCAATTGTGAACGGATTCAAATGATTCTTTTTTTAATAGGTAGGATACGTTTCCGAGGTGGTCCCATTTTAATTTTATCGAGATCTGATTAGTATCACCAGAGATATGGAGTTAAATACCTCAAACATAGGAGAATGTACTAGTTTTAGTAGAAGAGTCCCAAGAAGATTATACACAATGGAGGTTGCTATTGCATAATTGCATATAAGATATTCTTACGGTAACTGTGAGCGAGATAGAAATAAAGGTGGGGATAAATTTTTTTTATATCTTATAGGCAAGCGTCTGACCACTATCTCACTTGTTGTTAAGTGATGATGCGGTCGAAGATAGAGAAGTGGACTAGAATGGAAACTGGCTCTCAAGGATAGCTGCCGGAACACATTAGATGTTTGGCGACAGATTTAACTAAGAACACTCTCGATTAAAACTGTTTTATAGGATCAAACAAAAAAACTAAATCAAAATCTGTCCATCGGCTTAGGCGCTACAAAGCTACAGCATACACAATTACACACACCTACAGAGATACACACGTCAAAAACATAACTCCCCTTCTTTTTGCGTCGAGGGTTCAAAGTAGCGTTTCGAATTATGCTAAGCGTACTGTTTCTGTGTTATCATCCTATTATCTGGTCTGAATCCTAATGTCGTTTCAGTAGCCCTTCAACGGCCTAGATATAGGACGACTATTTAGTTAGGATTCAAGTGTTGCTGAGAAGGCATTTGATATTATCGAACTCTTGTGACCTGATCCTAGTCTAAGCTAAATTATCTGTACAAAGCAACAGTATAATTTAAGATCGTTTAAATATCTAAAAGAACCGACTTCAAATGCCGCGAATTTCAAAATATACAGTCGAACATAGAACCTCCCCTTTTTCTACCGACTTCCAAAAAGAAGGAGGTTCTCAATTCGTCTATGTTTTTTTGTGTCTTTTCAATCTTTTTATAAAAATGTAACATGAATTTAACAATGTTCAGCAGCGTCACGCGTCTCATTTGTACGCCCATGTGGGCAAAACATGACGAGCTATTTCTATGTTTAAGACCATACTGCATGCAATGTTTGTGTATGTGTATAACGCATGTTTTGAACAAATAAAATATCTTTATCTTTATCTTTATCTGTGTGTATGTTACGCGATTACTCCGTAAATTGTGAACCAATTTGAATGTTTCTTCGGTAGGGCACGTTTTCGAGGTGGTCCCATTGTAATTTCATCGAGATCTGATAAGTATCTCCAGAGATATGACGACAAACATCTCAAACTTGTTACTGAAATTGACTCGCGGGGCATGGATGTCGGTTGTTTTCGTTATTAAACTATTATAATTATTGTGAAATAGGTTAAGAAACAGAAGTCGATAATATTAACAATGTACGTTTAGTAATAAACTACGCTCTAAGTATAATAAGACTAGAGCTTATTTAAATCAATAGTAATAGCCTTGGGCTCCAGAAATCTAGAGCCGAATCGATATCACGTGTTCCATAACTATTCGTCGTGGATATTGGTTATTCATGGGTTTTAGGAACAGCATGGCCGGGTTTTGATCGCGTTAATGGGTATATCGGTGAGAAGGTCTGATAGGAAGGCCAGTCTATGGTTAACGATAAAAATGCATGATCGATATATGCAAAGAAAATAAATCACCGTAAAAAAACTAATAATTTATAGTCAAAGTCTAGTTCTACTTTTTTACTCCTAATAATATTATTATAAACTAGCAGCCCGCCCCGGCTTCGCACGGGTAGAACATATATGCCTACAAAATTTGCATCAGTTTGTTGCATCGAATATAAAATATGAACATATTTAACAATCATCTTCATATTTCAACCAATTTACACAAAACCTTAACGAATTATGCACCTAAACCTTCCTCATAAACACTCTGGCTATTGGTGAAAACCGCATGGTAATCCGTTCAGTAGCTATTGAGATTATTGCGAACAGACAGACAGACGCAGTGATGGACTTTGTTTTATAATACTTACGTAGTGATATTGGACGGCCCTTTGGCGTAAAGGATAGTTACCCTGATTCTGACCCGACGGTCGTTGGTTCTAATCCTAGCTATATACCTACCAGTGAAAGTTTTATGTGCATTCATGAATCATGGATTTTCGTACAGAGGTAGTGGGATCATTGAATCAAAATCAATCAAATCAAGGGGCAAAGAAGGGGTATTATACGTTTAACGTGTGTATCTGTGTCCGTCTGTAGCTTCTTAGCACCCAACCGGATGAACCGATTTTGATTTTATTATTGATAGTTTTTTTTTGTTTGATAGATGTCTTCATCGAAAGTTTTCTTAGCTTTGATTCATAAAAATTCGTTCAATCGTTATAAACTATGAGCTTTTTTCTATATATTCTATATTCATAGGTCTGATCAATTCGAAATTGTTCTTCTTGAACGATATTGTAAGAACATGGAAGCATTGATCTGATGATGCTGGGACATCTCCTGGACTCTACAAAATACTCAAATCCTCGCCAACTTACAGCTCAGATTTTAAATGTCGTGTTTAGAGTAATTGGAACGCTTTTAATGAAAAGATTATACATAGATCAGTCGGGGTGGTTTATAATATTATATTATTATATATATTGATGAATATTCTTTTATACAATAGATCATATTATTGTACTATATTGACTTCAAATTGATTGTGATCGGTGGGGATCTACAGCATAGCTAAGCTTATAATAATATTTTCATTGTAACTATGACCTAATCTGTGGTTTCACTGCAAATATTTTATTAATTTTGCGATGCGTGTATATGAAATTCGTGATATTCTCTAGAGTTTTCATTTGAATTATATACTGTAAAGGACAATTTTAATCTATAATATGTGGCCAAGCTAATTAACGTAATTATTTGGATAAGGATTAATACTATATACTTGAAAATAGCCTTGGAAGTTATGTAATATTTTTTAACAAAAATTTTAAGATTATAATGGTTACTGTGAGTCAACCTTAAGATATATACATATGCTGTCGCGGACTTTTTTGTAGGTCTTATTAAGTTGTACAACTCTTGCATAGAAAATATTCTTCTATCTATTTTCAATTAAGCAGCGTTCGTAAGAAACGTGTTTTTTCGACCGTTTTTTTCCCGACTTAGGTTGCAAATTACGTCTCCACGAATGTACCTTTGATTTAAACGGGATAATATATAGCCTATTTTCATTCCGAAAGTCCATTCTATGTATTAGTGAAAGAATTTTTTTAATCGGTTCAGTAGTTTTTGAGCCAAATCATTACAAACATACAAAAATACAAATGTTCTCTCTTTATAATATTAGTATAGATAAGAAATAAAAATACTTAAAATGTTTAAGATATTTAATGATGGGGCAAGAGCATCTGGAACTTGTACCACAGTTTTACTATGATTGTAAAACTGTGCTTGTACTATTTATTTATTCTGTGCTAGTCTAGTACAAACATCGCGGTAAATATCGTTTGCGCGATGCAGGATCTCATACATTGAGGCAATATGTACAAGGAGAACGATGCAACATGCATCAGCGCCATCTAGATGTTTTATATGAATTTGGTGAGTATAAATGGATGTATGTTTGTTAATCTATCACGCAAAAGCGGCTAAACAGATTTGGATTAAAGTTGCAAGAAGGATGATTATATCAGAATTTACATTGAGATCCGATTGACGGAATCAGAAACCAGGCTTTATTAACCGACTTTAAAAAAAAGGAGGTTCTCAATTCGTCGGATTTTTTTTTATGTATGTTCACCGATTACTCGAAGATGCTTGAACCGATTTGGAAAATTATTTTTTGTTTCAAAGGGTACCCAGGAGGTCCCATTTAAATTTTAACGAAATCGGCCGAGCCGTTTTTAATATATCAAAATTTGTACTACGACGCATTTACTTATCTCGACGACTTACTACTTGGCTGGCACTTTACTTACTGGCACAGATTATGTATAGTTAATACGTCTACTGGCTACTTTGACTAGCGCGGTGTTTGAAGTAGGTTATTTTAGTTTTTTTAACGATCTTTAATTATTTTTTATATGGTATTGGAAAGTTAACTGCATTAAGTTCAGAGGGGGATGGTTCTAGAGTGGAGACTGCGAATCCGCAAACTCAGCGAGGGCGCCCTGTGACCTGGTGGAGCGACGACTTTCGCAAAACGGTGGGCAGTGATTGAAAAAGGTCAGATCAGATCAAGCACAGTGGCGTGTCTTGGGGGACGGCATGTGTCCAGCAGTGGACTGATGCCGGCTGATTATGATGATGATAAATTTGAGGTTAATAAAACTGGTAGTATTTTTTCTGCTTATCTTTACGAAGTCACTCTTAGTCTTTCAACTTTTGACACAGAATAATGAATAGTACTACGTTTTGCTTTTGATCAAAGTGCATTCGCAGTTAATTTTCTTAGAATTGGTTAGCTTTTAAGTATATTATAATACTGGACTTACCTATCGCGTATAAACATTAACTTTATTAACCTCGACATTTCCATCTAGGTGCATAAGACTTCTCGTGAGTATTTTCCTGACCACGGTCAATGAATCTTGATCGAAACGTAATGTATTGTTTTTATCCCGTGTTTAAATCTGCACGGTTATTCCCATATTATGTAATTTACATCATTGCTACTCCTTTGCATTTCGATTATTTTATATTCGGTTGGCTTTAAACAAACCAACCCTTAAAATCACTACATACTATAAAACAAAGTCACCCGCCGCGTCTGCAAAGACCAGATAATAATACTACGCGTCTGTTTGCCTGTTTGTTCGCGAAAAACTCAAAAAATACTGAACGGATTTTCATGCGGTTTTCACCAATAGATGATTCAAGAGGATGATTTTGTTGTATAATTCATTAATATTTTGTGTGAATTCGTTGAAATATACGATGATTGTTGAAGATGTTAATTCATACTCGACGCAACAAGCCGATGCAACAAATTTAGTCATATATGCTCTCTCTACCCGTGCAAAGCCGGGGCGGTTCGCTAGTTTGATAAAACTATCAACCACATAATCTTTTCTCTCCCTTGCTTTCATATGTACAAATATCAGAGCGACATCTCCTTTGACCATAACCAAATCAGCCAAGGTTATAAACACATACCTTTCTAAACCCTCATTCAGATCTATTTCGGACAATACTGCATTGTACACACTGGCTCTGAGCCAAAATACCTTGGTTTAGAACAAAAGCCAGTACTGTGCGTTAGTACATTAAAATTTGTTTAAATACCATTAAATTCTGATAAGCTCAAGTGGGAGTCTTTGCGTTTAATGGTGATTGCTTAGATTGTACAACGGCAGTCGGATTACGTTGTTTGCAATGCCTTGTTATTCTTTAACTGACTTTAAAAAAAGTGAGGACGAATTATAATGATTCGCAGATATAATGTATTTAAAGGGGTGAAGTTTGCTGTAGCTGCTATAGACGGATTTCAAATTTTGTTTATTTTTCGGATTTTTTTACCTACCTAGACGAATCTGACTACGCAGTCCTCTAAGCCTTTACAAGACAAACACCAGATTCAAACACCTAGGATATGACCAAGGGAACGCGAGTAATTTCTTAAACATTATATCCCTATTTTTGGCAAAAGCCGAAACTCTGAAATGGCTTTGCCAAGCTAGGAGAAACGGTAAAGTGTCGGTTATTCCATCCAGACTTGCGAGGTCCACTGTTCTCAAAAAACTACTAGTTTTAATTGTATTATACTAACCCACAGGCAAATCAACAGACGGAAGACTCCTGGTACCTATGTCACGGGTTTAGAGCTTAGTTTAGAGACCAGATGTTCACTAGACAATTTTGTGATATTTTGTCTTTTTATCACGTTTTTTTGTGTGAGTGACTCGATTTCTCCGTCAATTGTGGAATTGATTAGAATGCTTTTTGGTAACTGAGTAGGGATTTTCTTCGCGGTGGTCCCATTATACAATTTATAGAGATCTGATCAGTATCTCCAGAGATATGGAGATGAGAATCTCAAACTTGCTGAAAATTACATGTTTTTTAAACGATCTTAATCAATTAATTGAAATGAATTGAAATTTATTAGTCTTTTACAAACATCATGTAAAACTTAGTAAATGTACTGAATTACAAGCATTCCTGATAAGGAAAAGCATTGATATTTGATATCCAAACTAGGTAGAACCTGTAAGATGGTATACCAATTAAAATTAATTATTCAAACGACTTATCTATGAATACTAAATTAACTTCAAATGGAAGTATCATCATCTTCATTAACAGCCAGTATTAGTCCACAGATGGACATAGGCCACTCCTATGGCACGCCACTAACTTCGATCTTCAGCTCTTTGTTTCCGAAAATGCAGGTGATGACAACTGTCAAAAGCCTTCGATCGCATCAAATGAATTAAATTCTTTTCAATTCCGCGAACACCTCTCAGTAATGACCAGGCATGCCAGAAATGATTCAAACATATTGGCAGACATACAAATTCTCGACAATTGTCGTCGTACATGAAAGCGAAATAACCAGACGGTGCTTGGCGCCAATTGTTAGTCACGAGGTTGTTTTAGGGTACCGTAGGAAATGGTAGTGACAATCTTATTTTGTGAGAGTGAGAGATAGCGAGGCTTAGTTAAAAGGTGATTTTTTTTTTCGTCGACTGCACAAAAGGAAGGCGTTTTTAAATTGTGTGACATTTGCGTTTTTATTTATATTTCAAAACACAATGGAGGTATATAGTTTGTTATGTAGGTTTACATTTTAACTAAAGAAGTAAAGTTTGTATCTTAAGTATATATTTGATTTATTATAGGTTGCAGGATATAAAAGGTTGCCTGAAAGAGATTTCCTTTAATAGTAATTAAGTGTGACACTGCAGTTAAAATGAATTCTATAAGAGCTGTGTTTTACATCCATGTAATAATAATAACCCTTGCGCTTCGCTTGGCTCGTCTTGGCGGGGGCACTGTCGTGCCCCCAGATATAAAATATTTTTACATTAAATTTCTTATAAACATCGTTAAGAAACCAACAAACCCCGCATGGTGGTAGGACACTATCTAGTGTCCGCATGGCCAGCTACCACCCTCAAGTTAGAAAATCTGTCACCAAACATCTAATATGTTCCGGCAGCTATCCTTGAGAACCAGTTCCCATTATAGGCCTAGCGTGCTTACCATCTTCGACCGCGTCATCACTTACCAACAGGTGAGATAGTTGTCAAACGCTAGCCTATAAGATATTAAAAAAAATCTATACAATTACAACAAAATTTTTTGATAGAAGAATTTAAATGTAGAAGATTTGGTATTACACACAACCAAAAAGAATTTACACTATTTTAGACGGAACCCGCTTCATCGAACTGCTCCATCTCGCACTTGTCCTGTCATTACCCAAGACAATGACACAGGTTAGGTCTGACCTAATATAATTAAAGTAAACGTTTCCGAACAATGCTAAGTGAATCGCTGATATTTTGATTGATGTGCTGTACCTACGATTTTTTTTAGATGGTTCAACAAACGTTTCATATACTATAGACTAGCTGCTTTCTGCGGTTTCGGCTATTAATATTTTAATTCCGGGTAGGCAAGCACTTAACCTCTATCTCACTTGATGTCAAGTGACGATGTGGTGGTCTAGAGTTTATTTGTCATCTACACCTAAATATCATTTGCGGAACCCGATTCTCCGATCGAATCCATCTCGTACTTGTCGTAATTACCCAAGACACAGAATGAATAATAGTATAACCAAAGACAATGACACAGGTCAGGTCTGACCTAATATAATTAAACTAAACGTTTCAAAACAATGCTAAGTGAAACGCTGATATTTTGATTGATGTATTGTACCTACAATTGTTCTAAGAATTGGAGATGGTTCAATAAACTACGGTGAGGTCAGATATTTACAGTGTTTCTTATGATTTCTTATGATTTCAGAACAACATACATTTTGTATTTATTTATGAATAGATGTGTCCCGCGCCTTCGCCTGCTTTTTTCATGTTTATATTTCACCTTACTAACTCGCTAACCCTTTACAAAATTGGCGTTATTTTGTTTTGTTATGACAAAGATGTATAACTTCTTATGTGCTTACTAATGTACACAAACTTATTTTTAAAACGCTTTTATTAGCTTCAGACGTATGTATGTTTGTATGTTAGTATGTAACGGAATCTTTGAACATGATTTTAACCCCCTTCAAAACGTCGGATTAAATCGAAATTTGGCATACTTATTAAGGACCGATGACAATTCAATATTTTAAACATTTTGACCCGTTATCCTTACTAGGATAATCAGGATTACGCTTTTAAAAAAATTGGACTACAAAATGAAAAATAAATAATAGTTTAAAAAAACTAAAAATATACGCTTTTATAGAAAATCCAACTAAAAAATAGAAAATAAATTTTAATAAATTTGAATTAAAAATAGTGTAAGAAAAAATGATTTTATTGTAAAAAAAGCGTGGGGTGCTTTTCAGGATATTATCAAAATAACCCTTCTAGTCATATCTGTTCATAAAATATTTGGAACTATTGATACCATGCACCCCACGCTTTTTTTACAGTAAAATCATTTTTTTCTTACACTATTTTTAATTCAAATTTATTTTCTATTTTTTAGTTGGATTTTCTATAAAAGCGTATTTTTTTAGATTTTTTAAACTATTATTTTTGTAATCTTAGTCTAACAGACGGCTTTCAGTTCGCTCTTCATTTTGGATCCAAATCAAATAACAACATTAGCAACTAATCCCTGCATACCGCTGGCCTTAATAAAAATGTTGGTGATACTATGAGTTAAGATTTAGAGAGACATTTCAGGCAACACATGTGGTTTAGTACGCACATGTGTGACACATGTGGTTTTTGCGGTAATCATCGCTCTAATTGTATGAGAACTAATATTGCCGCAAAGTGACTAGGGTAAAGTAACGTAGGACGTTTAAATTATCCTTGAGAGCCAGTTCCCATTCTAGGCCTAGCGTGCTATCATCCTCGACCTCATCATTACATACCAACAGGTGAGATAGTGGTCAAACGCTAGTCTATATGCTATAAAAACAAAAATATAGTATATATGAGTATGTAATGCAATAGGTACCAAATACGCTGACGACCACCTGGAGGCGGTCACGGTTGCCTGAAGATACTTGCAAAACTCATGGTGTCAATCATGCGTCGAAGGTGGAGAGTTAATATTTGTCTTGTCAAGTAGTTGGTAAGCGTTAGATGAGAGAAGCAGAGGAACGTGCTTCGTACAGAGAAATGGAGAGGGTGCTCCATTCAGACAGACTAATGATGATGACCAAACATGTCCTAAGAAGCGATTGGAAACAAACAAAAAGTTCAAGAACTAGGTACTTTGAGCTCATAGCGATAAATAAAACATCCTTGTACCTGTTACTAGTTTGACATATCATTTAACGTAATTAATTTGTTTACCCATAGAAATGTGTTACCCATTTTTATCTAATAACTTCATATCAAATTTGTAAGCTCTTTGTCATGCCATTATAGTTACGAAGTAGACGGACGTATAGAATGTATGAGCATCTAGGACATTCTAGGCGTTTAAGGCAAAGAGGCCTGACATTTTTGACGCGACCCCCCCTTCAAGTCCCAGAAAACCCAAAAGCCTGGCAACCCCAACACACGTGTGACATTTAGTATGAATCACACAGAACCTTGCCAAATGGGCGTGTCTGTCTGTCTGTCGTCTCATGACGTTATTGGGCAGGCTTGTTCATCATCGACGCCCTTCGCTCCGGGATGAATATTTGAGGGAATACTCATCAGTCGTGGGCTAGCGTTTTTTATTGCCACGAAATTATGAGTTTGGAAACAGCTGCTCTATGACAATGTTTATTATGTTGTTTTTAGTGGTAAGACTTCTGCTAGTCCGCCTGGAGCGGTACCAGCCTTTGTCGAATATTCGTCGTGAAATGTTTTTTTCAGTTTCAAAGATTTTTTTAGAGTTCCGAAACTCACAAGGAAAAAAGGGAGCCCTATAGGTCATCACTTCACTTTGTTGTACGTCTGTCTGTCCGTCTGTTTTTGTTTTTATTGATTAATAGCGCTTGACCCCAATCTCACCTGACGTTAAGTGACGATGTAATCGATGATGTAGCGCGCTTACCTAGAAGATACGTATTCACTAGCGACTTGAAGACCCCTAAATTGAATTCAACCGGAAACAGACTGAGGTAGGGAATTCCATGTCTCAGGGTACTTACATAGCAAGCGTAATACAGAAACGAAATCTCTCAAACCAGTGTTTTACGTGCCACATTATATCTGTTTTAGTCAGACGTCATCGCTTACCATCAGACGAGCATCAATTGAATTGAAGCACGTTCCTTACACCACCTCGTCAATATAACCAGTCGGTCTAGTGGTGGTTAGTCTGTCCACAAAACCAAAGATCGTGGATTTGATTCCCCCATGGGACAATTCTTTGTATGATCCACAAAATTGTTCCCGAGTCTGGGTGTATTATGTGTTCCTGATTTGTAAGTTTGTAAAGTTCATGGAGGAAACAACTGCGATCAACTTGTCTAAATAAACAAGTAACAAAATAAAAATATTGAATAAACACCCACGACGATGTCCTTTAGAAAATTAACCTCATAACATCTATCTACTAAGAACCACAACTGATTAATTACGAACCATTTAAAGACAAAATTGGACTAGTAGTTTTGGAGAAAAATGGCAACATGGATTTGCACAAACAAATGGTTACTGCAGCGCCCCCTGGTGAGTTGACACCGCAACACCTATCTAAGAACATGCACCAATCAAACCCGAACCCATAACTGAAAACTGCATCAAAATCGGACTAGTAGTTTTGGAGAAAAATGGCAGCATGGATTTGCGCACACAAACAAAAAAACAATCAGCCTCTCACCCAAACGCATATACAGTCTCCGTTCCGTCGTGGGTAAAAAACTACTTGTCAAAAAATATTGTGATAATACGTCAAAAGGAAAATATAATAATTTATTTAGGGAAAATGTATTAACGATATATCATCCGCAGTCGGGTTTGTTGTTTTTTAGTAAATTTCTTGTTAAAACAAAGCAAAAATATCCCTCAGGTGAGATCATAGCCAAATGCTTATCTATCTTCAATAAAAATAAATAAAAGCGAATGAACTCACGCCACTAGAATCATGTTACGTACAAAGGTCGTCGACCTCCTTTTACCTTTATTTACATTGAAAGGTTATAAACATAATTTTACTAACAGGTCGGAGCCGGTTATGAAAATTTACAATTTGTTATAAGAACAGCCGGACTGGTATTACGTTGCATTGATTGACGGTTTGATGAATAATTTATGATCGTACAAAACGAAAAAACCGACTTCACATGCCGCGATAGTGAAAATATACACTAGCAATAATTATGTCATCGAGGTATCAAACACAGAGTACTGAATCACTCACTCTACTACGTTATAAGAGTTGGCACTTCCCTACATTGTTGATACCCGAATTATAAGTATTATTTACGTAGTAGCTATCATATAATCTGTGGTATTATGCTGATAAATTTAATAGAAACTTTTTTGTAGTGTTGGTTGGTACAAAGTACATTCATAATTCTGTGTTATTTAATTATGTATGTCGCGGGACTGGTATCAAATTTGTTTATATTGTTTGTCTTTATATCTCCGGAGATTATTATCAGATCTCGATAAAATTTGAACGGGTCCAAACGGGAGGCATAATCTATCAAACAAAATAAATATTTTTTTCAAATCGGTTACAAATTGACGGACCTCTAAGGTAACAAACATAAAATAAAAACCGGCTAAGTCGAGTTGTACTCGCCCACCGAGGCTTCCGTACCAAAGTTGGTTGGTTCCAATTAAGCTAGACCTCTAAATTGTATGAGCGCTCATATAACTCGGAGGCCTATCTTAATTGGCAAAACTATGTGTGTGTATGTATGGGGACATTCCTTTAATTTTCAACTTTTTTTATTTTTTTGGATTTTTTCCTTTATTTGTGCCTACCTTCTTCTTGCTAAATTTCATGATTCTAGATCAACGAGAAGTACGAAGTACGTAGTATATGTAGTATAGGTTTTGGGTCGAAAACCTATAGGGTACTTCCGGTTGACCTAGAATTGTCAATTTTTGTCAAAAGCAAGGTCTTACAGCACAAGTAAAGGAAAAATTCCGAAAAATTAAAAAAATTGAAAATTAAGGTAAATTTTGGTACTTACAAGTTTACGCGAAAATCTAAATTTTCCCATATCTTTTTATTGTGTTAATTTAGGACCTTGATTTTTATACACACCTAATAGGGACTATAGACCTCAGTATCAGGTATAAATGTCAACTTGCTAGATCCACCCGTTCCTGAGAAAATCAGTGGTGACACACCGACAGACAGACAGACAGACAAGAAAGTAATCTTATAAAGGTTCCTTTCTTACCTTTTGAGGTACTGAACCCTAAAAGCTGTCAAATTGAAAACCTCCTCCTTTTTAAGTCGGTTGAAAACTAGGACCCACTATGTTAGGACACGCGATGCCCGTAGTTGGCACTTTTAATATTATTTAGACAAAATCTTTGTGTTAACAGATTCCATAAGTGTTACTAGGAGGGTTGGGTACCCTTTTATAGCAGTAAATAAATTGTCGATAATTGTCTCTCAAATATCGCTAGTCGGTAATCACACAAGCGGATCCGGTAGACACAAACATTCATCATAATTGGTCCAGCCGTTTAAGAGGAGTTCAGTGACAAAGGCACGTACAAAAGAATTATATATGATCGCTGCGCCACCTATCGCGTCCAATAGTGAAAATCTTGACCAACTAAGGATTAACTCAAACACACACAATCATTCATCAAAATCGGTCAAGTCGTTTGAAAGGAGTTCAGTGACAATGGCACGTACATAAGAATTGATATAATACAAAGTAAATGAAATCAATAATTTATGTAGAGAATAATTTATTGGGTATGAAATTACTGATTTGGGTTTCAAGATCGAACTCACCTTGTGGTAGCAAAAAGTTGACATTACTTTGACCGTATCAAATTTCAAATATTAGGTATATCTGATATAAAATATTGATAAAGTGTTTATACGAATTAAAAAAAAACATATACGGTCGAATTGAGAAACCTCCTCCTTTTTTTGAAGTAGGTTAAAAAACTAGAAGAACCGACTTAAAATGCCGCGCGCTATTAATTTTCACTACGAAGTTGGAGGGTTTTATCTCCATGTCTCTGAAGATACTTCATCAGATCTCGATTAAATTATAATGGTACCACCCTTGGGATATCTCCTTTCCAACAAAAAAATAATAATCAAATTCGGTTCATAAACGACGAAGTTATCCGCGAACACACATAAAATAAAAAAAGTATATATATATATATACTACCTTGTTATATTCATCATAACTTCTAAACTATCTAACTAGGGCTTAGATGTAATATGTATTTTAAAGAATATATCCTGTATTATGATATGTATACAAGACACCAAAAAAAAGTTGTTTGACATTTAGTTTTCATGAAGAACAAAAACTACAAAAAAAAATATATTTTTGTGTTTTTAATCCTTTTTTGTTCTTCTATGAAGAAGATATTAAAAAAAATGTATCCTTTGATTGTCTACATTCTTAGCTTTCAAATGAGACATTTCGTCTTCCTAGGACATCTACATCTATGCAACTTTTCAGAATGTATTGTTTTGTTACGGTAGGTGACGTACGACCACCGCTATCCTCTGAGCACCACTAAGAATATGTATAAAATACGATAACACGTTTATTAAAAGTAAGTTTTTTTATATAATAAACGATACATTGAATATATTGAATAGTTTGTACATAGCGATCTCAGATGAGAATATTTTCTTGTTTCATACTTTTTAGAGCGTGATATTTCAGTAATCGGCTTTTAGTTTTTGAACTTATTTTTTATTTCAAGTATTTTGGTGCTTTTGCATAAATGTATACATGCATACATGTCAACATACTTACATACATACATAGCGATCAAGAAACACATAACCTTCTCTATTACTTCTTTGCGACGTCGCGCCGTAAGGTAAAAAAAAACTGGCCAAGTGCAAGTCGGACTCGCACTCGTAGGGTTCCGTAACACAGTTAAGTATTCTATAACTATGATTTTTAGCAACTACAAAATTAACTTTGTTTTTCATAGTGTTTGTATGAAAAACAAAGTTATCTTTGCGGTCGCCATATCTCTAAAACTGCTGACTGTATCTCGTTCAAACCAATTTTCGTTGTTAGTTTTTATTGAGATCTACAGCATATATTTTTTTTAGATTTTTCACTCACATACTTTAAAAGTTAGAGGGGGGGGGGGGGGACACACATTTTACCACTTTAGACGCGCCTATCTTTCAAATGATTGACTTTGAGAAAAAATGATTTTAGAAACCTCAATGTCATTTTTGAAGACCTATCCATAGACACCCCACAGGTTTGAAAAAAAAATTTTTTTTTTGTTTCAGTTCCATGTATATAGGGGGTGCCCCCCTCAAACTTTTATATTTTTTATTTTTGTATATAAATCGTAAAGCGGATCACAGAATACATCTACCTACCAAGTTTCAATTCTGTAGTTCTAACAGTTTCGGAATAAAAGGGCTGTGACATACGGACGGACAGACAGACGGACAGACAGACAGACAGACATGACGAATCTATAAGGGTTTCGTTTTTTGCCATTCGGCTACGGAACCCTAAAAATTAGTTTTCTTGACTTCGACGGGATATATCTCGTAAACGCTACTCTTGACAAAAATATGATGTACCAAACCCTACCTTCATTTTAAAATCCCTATATATAACCATACCCCACAAGATGGGGTAGGGTGAAACATTTTTTTTAGTTCTTGCCTTCGTGCCCTCTAGAGGGCGCCACATTCACTTTGTTGTGATGTCACATATCCTATAACCAGCAGACAAATAAGACGCATCTAACGACACCTCATTTGTCAAATTATGATAAGTAGTTTAGAAGTTATGAGGGAACAGATGAACATACATACATACATACCCACATACCGGTCAAAAACATAACTTTCCTTTTTGCTTCGCCGTAGTCGGGTAAAAACAAAATGGCTGCCATTTTATTATAGAAGGGGCAAGAGAAAATTGGGATAGTGATTTGTCGATACAAAGTACCATATTTTACTGCCCTTAAGTCTCCGACACTGATGACTGGACACACTGTATATATTATACGGTTGAATTGAGAAACCTCCTCCTTCTTTGAAATCGGTTAAAACATGGTTTTAGTTCTTTAAGTGACCAGTAAACATCCCGTTAACTCATTCTCGTCGACTGCAAGGTATTATAAACCAGGTTCTATAAGCATCCTCTCCCTTTGCCAATCATCCAGTTCAAACTCTTGGCAAGACAGACAAATCCACACTAATCACTTTCACTATTACCAAGTTTGAGGTGTGTATCTTATCGATATAAATAGGGAGATAAGGGACCCCGCTCTTCAACGTGGACCGCATAAATTAGGTTCGGGAACCTAATTTCACCTTACTCACAATCGAACTGACGTTCGTGTAGCACGTACAGAATGACATGTGCAATTATCGCAGATCCATTTAAATAATTAGCAACAATGCCTTCCTATGTTCTTCATACACATCAAGCTCGACATTAGAAAATTCGGGTTTTCATGTACCTAGTTGCTTCTAGTTCCATTATTTTACGTGCTATAAGAGTGAGTACAGCATTATAGTTTATATCGATGGTGTATCTCCATATATTCCACTCTTTGGAGATACTCTGGCATCATGACGTAAAGTCAAATCTATCTTAATAAGTGACCGTTCAATACACCAATAACAATGTAAAACCACAACATTTGATTTACCTGTCAAGTTGCAAAAACCCTTTAATCTATTTCCCAAAGAAAACCCAAAGACGTCTCCGTCAAATAAACATTTTGACACAAAAGAAAGACTTTCAACCAGTTTGAATATAATTTGAATTATGCAAAATGGAGTCTTCAAATACACTGTAAATAAGGGAAGTTGCTTTGAAGCGAATCCACGGTGAGACACAAATCATTTTCATTTAACACTCGGGCGGGTGATGATTAAATTTCACAGATAGCTTTTGGGACGATAGTAAGGGTATTTGAGATTTAGGGAGGCCAGGAATCTAATGATACTGATTGTTTGACTATTTGTTAAGACACGTTTGTAATATATCTAATGTTATTTAACTGAGCGGCAAAAGCCCAATGGCTAAGGCATCGACCTGGCTGGATCGAGAGGTCGTGAGTTCGATCTCCACCCATTGCACTATTGACGTGAACCCACTCCAGACACAAGTATATTTGGATTAGTTGGAGAGGGTTAACAAGACTACTAATAATGTGCAAACCATATTTTATAGCTTTTTAATTTTTAAAAATCCACGACTATGTAATCCCCAGTTGGAAGTGCTAATGCGTGAGCAGGATGAAGTGACCACAGATCAAACACCGCCTGGCCAGCTACCGCCCTCAATTTAAAAAATCTGTCGCCAAACATCTAATTTGTTCCGGCAGCTATCCTTGAGAGCCAGTTCCCATTCTAGGCCTAGCGTGGTTACCATCTTCGACCGCATCATCACTTACCAACAGGTGAGATAGTGGTCAAACGCTAACCTGTAAGATATACATAAAAAAAAAAACAAAGCGCTCACTGAATGGTGGCCAAAACGGGGCAAGCGTGTCGTGACTGACGTAGTCTGACTGCAAAGGATATCATCAAATTGCGGGTTGTTCCTTGACGATTAACACAGGATCGATACAAGTGGCATCGTAAGAGACAAGCCTATATCTGTATCAGACATGATGCGGACGATGATGAATGGTAAGTTTATATGGAATTGATAATATGCTTAACTGTGATATAAATGTGTGACTTTAGTCTATATGTTGCTGCATTTTTTTTTAACAACTCGCTTCGCTAGGCTTAGCGTGCTAACATCCTCAACCGCATCATCACTTACTATCAGGTGAGATGTGTTCAAACGCTAGGCTATATGTAATAACCACACAGCCCACACAGGTGGTACGAGCATTTTGTATCGATGTCCCGCCGACTTGCTACAAAAAAGCTTACCACAGCTTCAAGGAGAAAATCTGCCGCCATGGCATAACCTTACAGTGTTCCGGCAGCACACAAGTTCACACAGCCTTTGAGAGTCAGTGTATTCTAGACCTAGCGTGTTCACCTTCTTCGAGCACATCCATCGATGTATATGTATTACGTACCAGATGAGGCGTCGCGAACTAGCTCTACGTTCAAATAATAAAACTGGCCAAGTGCGAGTCAGACTTTTGTCCCGGACACGGAGGGTTCCGAACGCCATGTATCGAATTTCTAACGAACTTCTAACACCAACTAAATAAACGTTAACACAAAGGTAGAATAGTATTATATAGTAGTAATAGTAGTAATAAAGATAAGATAAAGATAAAGATATTTTATTTGCGTAAAACATGCGTATAACAAAAAGTTGGGACAAAATATTCAAACGATCGTCATGTTGCCTTGACAGGCGTGCAAACTTTGCAGATGGCGCTGCTTTACTCTCTACATATAATCCAAATTTAAATACATATTACACTGGTCATTCTTATAAACTAAATTTAATTATAAAATTAAAAGGATACAGCACAATGTCATAAAAATAATAATAATGATTATAATTTGTCACTTAAAAATTCGTCAATACCATAATAACATTTCTGAATTAAAAATTGTTTTAGCCTATTTTTAAACATAATATTGTCCATGTCCTTTAAAGATTTAGGAATTTTATTGAAGACTGTTGGCGCCATACCAATTACACTTTTAAATAGTAATTGTAGTAATTAATATTATTAAATATCTGGTTGACCGCTTTGCTCGGTATTTTTTGCCACTTAAACAGACAAATATGACTCTTCCCGACATCTATTGACGAATAATAATATTTTTTTTTTTAATTGAGAGCAAATAACTGCTTTACTGAAACAGTACTTCTACTCGCCAATAGATGTCGGGAAGAGTCATATTTTAAGTTGATTATCAATTAAGTTGGTTATTGAAAACAAGAATAAAACAACATTTTCTGAAAATGACTCCTAGCTAGATCGATTTATCGCCCCCGAAATCCCCTGTAGGTATACTAAATTTTATTTAATCGTTGGAGCCGCTTCCGATATTCAGATTAAGGTAAAGACGATAACGCGCCATCTTTGATAGTAGATAGGTGGCGCTGCGCTATCGTAAAAAACTTTTTTTAAACTTTTTTTAAATTTTTAACTCTGTTCTGTTCTTAGTATTTGTTGTTATAGCGGCAACAGAAATACATCATCTGTGAAAATTTCAACCGTCTAACTATCACGGCTCATGAGACTGGTGACAGACGGACAGACAGACGGACAGACAGACAGACAGACAGACAGACAGACGGACAGCGGAGTCTCAGTAATAGGGTTCCGTTGGTACCCTTTGGGTTCGGAACCCTAAAAAGCAGTGCTGAATCTATCTATATCTATCCATATCGCTCGCTTAGTTTAGCGTAAGTACTCCTCACGCCCGGTCGCGCGCCGCTCGGCACGTAAGTCAGTTTATGATGGACCTCTGGTTTACATATACCTCGATGAGCGCATCTGGGCTTGTCACCAAGCAAGATAGTGGTTAAACACTAGCTATAAATTATAAAAAAATATATAAAAAACTGGTTTCGGCCCAAGCACGCAAATGTTTATCCTTAGAGCCTAGTGATGGCAACTAATGCGATTTCACATTAATTTCATCAACATGCAACAATTCGTGAGTCTTAGCATGCTAATTACTATTGCTAAGCTATTTACTAATATAACGATAATTGATAAAAATAAGTAGGTACTTATGTATTTTTGTTAATATGCGAATTAAAGAGCGCATTACACTATGCAGCACGTGCTACACAAATTATTATTAAACAATAACACGCATTCATTCAATATACGACCCTAAATACGAGTAAATCAAAGATAATATAAGATGTTAGAATAACGAAATCATTGCTGCACTTCATTATTCGCACCACCCTGCTAATAATATAAACGTTAATCTATACTAATATTATAAAGAGAGAACATTTGTATTTTTGTATTTTTGTATTTTTGTATGTTTGTAATGAGTAAGCTCAAAAACTACTGAACCGATTTAAAAAATTCTGTCACTAACACATAGGATGGACTTTCGGAATGAAAATAGGCTATATATTATCCCGTTTAAATCAAAGGTACATTCGTGGAGACCTAATTTGCAACCTAAGTCGGCAAAAAAACGGTCGAAAAAACACGTTTCTTACGAACGCTGCTTATTGAAAATAGATAGAAGAATATTTTCTATGCAAGAGTTGTACAACTTAATAAGACCTACGAAAAAGTCCGCGACAGCATATGTCTATCTCTTAAGGTTGACTCACAGTAACCATTTTAATCTTAAAATTTTTGTTAAAAAATATAACATAACTTCCAAGGCTATTTTCAAGTATATAGTATTAATCCTTATCCAAATAATTACGTTAATTAGCTTGGCCACATATTATTGATTAAAATTGTCCTTTACAGTATATAATTCAAATGAAAACTCTAGAAGATATCACGAATTTCACAAACACGCATCGCAAAATTAATAAAATATTTGTAGTGAAACCACAGATTAGGTCATAGTTACTACGAAAATATTATTATAAGCTTAGCTATGCTGTAGATCCCCACCGATCACAATCAATCTATTGTATAAAATAATATTCATCTATATATATATATAATAATATAATATAATATTTTAAACCACCCCGACTGATCTATGTATAATAGCTTTTTCCAATGACTCTAAACACGACATTTAAAATCTGAGCTGTAAGTTGGTGAGGATTTGAGTATTCTGTAGAGTCCAGGAGGCTTCCATGTTCTTACAATATCGTTGAAGAAGAAGATTTTCGAATTGATCAGACCTATGAAAGTCGATTTCATAGCGCAATTAACTAGAAAAAAGCTCATAATTTTATAACGATTGAACGAATTTTCATGAATCAAAGCTAAGAAAACTCTCGATGAAGACATCTATCAAACAAAAAAAAACTATCAATAATAAAAACAAACTCGGTTCATCCGGTTAGGTGCTAAGATGCTACGGACAGACACACAGATACACACGTTAAACGTATATTACCCCTACATTTTGCGTCGGGGAACGCCGTAAGGTTACGGCGGCAGATGTACTCCTTGGTGGTAAGCTACTTTTTGGTAGATTTAATGATCCCACTACCACTGTACGAAAACTCATGATTCATGAATGCACATAAAACTTTCATTGGTAGGTATATAGCTAGGATTAGAACCAACGACCGTCGGGTCAGAATCAGGGTAACTATCCTTTATGCCAAAGGGCCGTCCAATATCAATACGTAAGTATTATAAAACAAAGTTCATCACTGCGTCTGTCTGTCTGTTCGCAATAATCTCAATAGCTACTGAACGGATTATCATGCGGTTTTCACCAATAGCCAGAGTGTTTATGAGGAAGGTATAGGTGCATAATTCGTTAAGGTTTTGTGTAAATTGGATGAAATATGACGATGGTTGTTAAATATGTTCATATTTTATATTCGATGCAACAAACTGATGCAAATTTTGTAGGCATATATGTTCTACCCGTGCGAAGCCGGGGCGGGCTGTTAGTCCGTTAATAATTTCGATAATTCAATCAATACTCGACCTTAAATGCAAGCAAATAAAGATAATAATGGCTTAACCTCATTTTTCGCATCGCCTGCTAACCTGCTTATCACGTGAAATGAATTATGAAAAAGATACTTTGTATTCCCGTGGTTGTGACGGAGAGCGCACGCTACCGAACCGATGTATTCGCTTAGCACTTCACAGAATTTCGCAACTACATTTAATTTGCTAACTGCTAACTAGGCATTAGCATGCTAACAATTAATGTGAATGCGAAATAATCCATCGCTACTCAGAGCCCTTACTGCTCCCAATATTTATACATACATGTTCTATTCCATTTCTTGATAATAAATCATATGTTTACGACGCCATAAAATATTTTAAATGATATCAAAGCATAGGAATGAATCATTGATTTAAATGCCACAGCTGTTCATTGTGATTTTTTTAAATTGTATTATTAGATGCGAAGAAATTTTTAGAAATAGTTCGATGTTATAACGACAAAAGAATTCATTCATTTTGCAAAATTCGTTGGAAAATTCTACAAGAAATACCTACCAATAAAACAACTACATCAAGTCCCGCTTATCAATATTAGCCGAATAGTTCAGTTTAGAACACCTGCAAGGCTGTACGTATACGTACGTAGTACTAATAAAGTATTCTGAGGCTATACAAAATCATTCGAAAGTAAACTCGGCTTCGGAAACTGTGTCCTTCGACTAAGATCTTTGCAATTCACAATGCTCTGATGCATAACTTTTGATATTTCAACTCGAAATAAACTGGCCAAGTGCAAGTCGGACTCGCACTCGTAGGGTTCCGTAGTCCGTACCACACTACAGTATTTTATAAGATCATAAATCATAAGAGCAAAAAATACCACTATCATTTTTCGACAGCAAAAAATAATAATTAATAAACATTTTATTTCTTACAACGCCATCTAACGTCTAACAAAGGTGTTAGGGATCGACATTTCAATATAACGCCATCTATGGGACGTTTACCTAACTAAGCGTTCATAGATGACGTGAAATACCGAAAAAAACACGTTTCTTGTATGGGGACCCTCTATTATTTTTAACTTTATTCTGTTTTTAGTATTTGTTGTTATAGCGGCGACAGAAATACATCATCTGTGAAAATTTCAACTGTCTAACTATCACTGTTCATGAGATACAGCCTGGTGACAGACGGACAGACAGACAGACAGACGGACAGCGGAGTCTTAGTAATAGGGTCCCGTTTTACCCTTTGGGTACGGAACCCTAAAAAGTGGTTCTAATCGTAAAGGTTTCCGCGACCAATGGCCAGTTTCCGAGTACATTTATTGAGAGTTTATCTATTATATATATATATATATATACGATTTATTTACGAAAATTAAAGAGTAGGTTGGGTACAGTTCTGTAATGAAAATAAACTTATAAGTAAGAATCTTAATAGTCTAGGAAAGTGATCCCTGGATCCCACACTAGGATAACCTGCGGGCCTAAAAAGCCCACATTAGCTGAATCATAATATGATCCGCATACGAATCATATTTGAAATCAAAAAATGGCCACTTAAGAGTAATTCATATTATGATTCGCTTTCCGATTCTGATCGGCAATTCATCTATTTGACCGTTTTGTATGGAGATTCGTAAAATGGTTCACTAAATAGGAATTGCTTTTGAGTCAAATAGCAGATTCATTAGAAGTTACTCCCGAGGAACTTTTTACAATTCATTTCGTGCGTTTCGGTACTTTTGTAGAATTAATATGATAATAATGGCATATTTAGGTCTCTACGAAAACTTTCTGGAGCATGCCCGTATCACAGAGAGTATTATGTATCGCCGGCAAAGTGTAGCTCATTGCAAGAAGAGTTAGCTTTCGATATGCCGGATCCCGGATTTTTTTGGATTGTATAAACTAAACAAAAGTGTATGCAGTGATCAGCCCCTCCATGAAAGGTACAAGTGGATTTTTTTTCCAGTGTACATAACCAAACGAACATTTTGAGTGTCGAACGTAAAAACCACTTAAAATAACCAAATCGAAATCCATACATCTATGTTCATCTATATCTATACATACATATAATAAAAATGTAACGGATCGCTGTCTGTACATGGAAGATATTTGAGAAAAAATATTATTGGGACCTTTATCAACGCAATAGCATCTAAAACAA
This sequence comes from Cabera pusaria, assembly GCA_954871355.1. Classification (NCBI taxonomy): domain Eukaryota; kingdom Metazoa; phylum Arthropoda; class Insecta; order Lepidoptera; family Geometridae; genus Cabera; species Cabera pusaria. Next base: position 3,832,395 of record OX940910.1, read on the forward strand.
TTATTGTTAGAATTTTTGCCTGTTTATCTGTTTGTCTGTGCGTATGTGCACGCTAATCTCAGAAATGGCTTATCCGAATTAGATGTGGTTTTCACTAATGTATTGTGGTAAGCTTCACTTAACATTTAGTGTTTGTTTTATGTCAATCGGTTCATAAATAAATAAACTGCAAATGCAAGTCGTACTCGTAGGGTTCCGTCATTTTTCATCAGCAAAAAAATAACTTTGTTTTTCATAGTAATTGTATGAAAAATTATATTTGCGGTTTTGAAAATTTGTTAGGTATATCTCAATAACTACTGACTATAACTCGTTCCAACCGATTTTCGTTGAAAGTTTTTATTGAAACCCAAGGCATATATTTTTTGTAGATTTTTAACTCTCTTACTTTAAAAGTTGGGAGGGGAGAGGGGGAGGACACACATTTTACCACTTCAGAAGTGTCTGTGTCTTTCTTTCAAATTATTGGTTTACAGAATACATCTACCCACCAAGTTTCAACTTTTAGTTTCGGATACGGGGTAAACTGGCTGTGACGGACGGACGGACATGATGTCCGTCTGTCTGTCCGTCCGTCCGTCTGTCCGTCCGTATGTCACAGCCACTATATCATCTATAAGGGTTCCGTTTTTTGCCATTTGACTACGGAACCCTAAAAAGTAATGCAAATTTAAAGAATCACGTCGAATCGTCGTCTAATATCGTGTATATAAGAGAAGCATTACTGTAAAGTAGATTTTTTTAAAATACTCAAACGATCGTGTTTAAAATCCAATATAAACCCAAAGCCCAATAATGCTGTCCAAAGTCTCTATTCCAGGCGAACGAAGTCGCGGGCACAGCTATATACTAACTAAAGTTTGTTTTTGTTTCGTTCTAAACAAAGAGTTTCTTTCTGTCTGTGATTACGTGTAGGAATAGGTATCCAAATTGTTGCCAGCTGTGATCCATGACAGAGAATAAATAATAATATAAGCCCATGATAACATTTTCAATTTAACAAATTCAGTCTTATTAATAGTTTTTAGTAACTTATAAAGGAAATGAGATTTATTTATTCACAAAATATCTCTTTATAATAATATAATACGTAAAAAAACATACTTGTTCAACAATTCATTCATTCATTCATGTTTTTTTTGCGTGTAGCAATATTATCGTCAAATATGGATCTGCTGCTGAATTGAATTGCGTTTAGTTCATTCAATTTTGTAGCCATTTTACGAATTATAGAGGAATTGTTTAGGAATTGCTGGGAATTCAGGAAATGAATTGCTTACAGATGAATCACTCAATGTGGCCTTTTTAGGCCCGCTGTGTTTTAATAACGGTACAATTGAGTAGATAAACTCTCAATAAACCGACCTCAGAAAACGACCATAAATAAATAGTTCACGGAATAATAAATTTTCGGAATTGAAAATGACGCTTCCGTATTCGAGTGCATCCGATTGAGATGAGAATAACTAAGCTGATAACGATAAGATGTTAGACATTTTTATCTCAGTCTAACTACCTATACGTACTATTCATTATTCTGTGCCTACGCCTAGTAGTCAAGCGTTTGACCACTATCTCACCTGATGTTAAGTGACGATGTGGTCGACGATGTAGCACGCTTGGCTAGAAGATACCTATTCACTCGCGACTTGAAGACTTTGATTGTGTAACAGGGCAGGTATAATATGTTTCAGACATGATGGTATTCGCAATGAGGTCCAAAAAGAAAACATACAATTCTTGGTTTTGGTATGTAGTAACTATCTGTGGTTTGGTATCCAAATCCCATGTATGTGTCGTTTTACAAAGCTGCCTAATTTTTTATTACTATTTTATATTTATTTTATATACATTTATTTCTCTCAATAGCTGTTTAGCTGTGCCCAGCGATTTTATCCGCGATTCCGCGAAGACATCGTTTCCATAGGAATATCCGAATAAGTGTTATTCCAGGGTCTATAGGTCTCAGGGTCTCTAGGGCTATGCTATCTACATACTCTTTAGCTCAATGGGTTGAGTAGATTTAGCGTGAAGAAGTAACAAATATTAACACAAAAACTTTCGCCTTTGTAGGATACTTATATTTATACTGTGGCTTCTTGTATTTATGTTCACACTTGCTGATACCCGCGACTTCGTTCACGTGCACCAAGAATTTAGTAGCCTATGTTCATTCTCATACTATAAAGTTATCGCCTTGTTAAATTTCAGTGAGATCGGATCGTCCGTTTAGGCGTGATGATGAGGTAACAAACGAACAGGTTTTTATAATATTTTAATTGATTTATTTTATATATATATATATATTTTATTTATTTTTATATCAACACCAATATTATAAACGCGAAAGTCAGTTTGTTTATTTGTTTGTTTGTTTGTTTGTTTGTTTGTTTGGGACTTCTTCACGGTCAAACGGCTTGACCGATTTGGCTGAAATTTTGTACAAAGATAGTACATAGGGCAGAATAGGATATAGGATACTTTTCTTTTGGCTATCGAGTCAGGGGGTCCAGATATTTTTAATTGAATTTTGTAAATATAAGACTTCTTCTCGAATAAACGGCTTGACCGATTTGCCTGAAATTTTGTATGAATACATGTCATAAGGCAGAATAGGATATAAGATACTATTTTTCTGGCTGTCAAGTCAGGGGGTCCAGATATTTTTAATTCAATTTCGTAACTAAAGGACCTCTTTTCGAATAAACGGCTTGACCGATTTGCCTGAAATGTTGTATAGAGACAGTTCATAAGGCAGAATAGAATATACAATACTTTTTTTCTGGCTATCGAGTCAGGGGGTCCAAATATTTTTAATTGAATTTCGTAAATATAAGATCTCTTCTCAAATGAACGGCTTGACCGATTTGCCTAAAATGTTGTATAAAGACAGTTCATATGGTAGAATAGTAGATAGGATACTTTTTTTTTGGCTATCGATTCAGGGGGTCCAGATATGTTTAATTGAATTTCGTAAATATAAGATCTCTTCTCAAATAAACGGCTTAAACGATTTGCCTGACATGTTGTACAAAGACAATTCATAGGGCTGAATAGGATACAGAATACTTTTTTTCTGGCTATCGAGTCAGGGGGTCCAGATATTTTTAATTGAATTTATTAAATATAAGACCTCTTCTCGAATATACGGCTTGACCGGTTTGCATGAAATGTTGTATAAAGACAGTTCATAGGGTAGAATAGGATATAGAATATTTTTTTTTGGCTATCGTGTCAGGGGGTCCAAATATTTTTAATAGAATTTAGTAAATATAAGACCTCTTCTCGAATAAACGGCTTGACCGATTTGCCTGAAATGTTGTACAAAGACAGTTCATAGAGTAGAATAGGATATAGGATACTTTTTTTTGGCTATCGAGTCGGTTCCAGATATTTTTAATTGAATTTTGTTAATTTAATACTTCTTCTCGAATAAACGGCTTGACCGATTTGCTTGAAATGTTGTATAAAGACAGATCATAAGGCAGAATAAAATATAGAATACTTTTTTTTTGGCTATCGAGTCAGGGGGTCCAGATATATTTAATTGAATTTTGTTAATATAAGACTTCTTTTCGAATAAACGGCTTGACCGATTTGCCTGAAATTTTGTATGAATACATGTTATAGGGCAGAATAGGATAAAGGATACTTTTTTTCTGGCTGTCGAGTCAGGAAGTCCAGGTATTTTCAATTGAATTTTGTAAATATAAGACCTCTTCTCGAAGAAACGGCTTGACCGATTTGCTTGAAATGTTGTATAAAGACAGTTCATAAGGCAGAATAAAATAAGGAATACTTTTTTTTGGCTATCGAGTCAGGGGGTCCAGATATTTTTAATTGAATTTAGTAAATATAAGACCTCTTCTCGAATAAACGGCTTGACTTATTTGCCTGAAATGTTGTACAAAGACAGTTCATAGAGTAGAATAGGATATAGGATACTTTTTTTTTGGCTATCGAGTCAGGGGTTCCAGATATTTTTAATTGAATTTTGTTAATATAATACTTGTTCTCGAATAAACGGCTTGACCGATTTGCTTGAAATGTTGTATAAAGACAGATCATAAGGCAGAATAAAATATAGAATACTTTTTTTTTGGCTATCGAGTCAGGGGGTCCAGATATTTTTAACTCAATTTCGTAACTAAAGGACCTCTTTTCGAATAAACGGCTTGACCGATTTGCTTGAAATCAACACCTCAACACCAATATTATAAATGCGAAAGTCAGTTTGTTTATTTGTTTGTTTGTTTGTTTGTTTGGGACTTCTTCACGGTCAAACGGCTTGACCGATTTAGCTGAAATTTTGTACAAGGATAGTACATAGGGCAGAATAGGATATAGAATACTTTTCTTTTGGCTATCGAGTCAGGGGGTCCAGATATTTTTAATTGAATTTTGTAAATATAAGACTTCTTCTCGAATAAACGGCTTGACCGATTTGCCTGAAATTTTGTGTGAATACATGTCATAGGGCAGAATAGGATATAAGATACTTTTTTTCTGGCTGTCGAGTCAGGGGGTCCAGATATTTTTAATTCAATTTCGTAACTAAAGGACCTCTTTTCGAATAAACGGCTTGACCGATTTGCCTGAAATGTTGTATAGAGACAGTTCATAAGGCAGAATAGAATAAAGAATACTTTTTTTCTGGCTATCGAGTCAGAGGGGTCCAAATATTTTTAATTGAATTTCGTAAATATAAGATCTCTTCTCGAATGAACGGCTTGACCGATTTGCCTAAAATGTTGTATAAAGACAGTTCATATGGTAGAATAGTAGATAGGATACTTTTTTTTGGCTATCGAGTCAGGGGGTCCAGATATTTTTAATTGAATTTCGTAAATATAAGATTTCTTCTCAAATAAACGGCTTAAACGATTTACCTGACATGTTGTACAAAGACAATTCATAGGGCTGAATAGGATACAGAATACTCTTTTCTGGCTATCGAGTCAGGTGGTCCAGATATTTTTAATAGAATTTAGTAAATATAAGACCTCTTCTCGAATAAACGGCTTGACCGATTTGCCTGAAATGTTGTACAAAGACAGTTCATAGAGTAGAATAGGATATAGGATACTTTTTTTTTGGCTATCGAGTCAGGGGGTCCAGATATTTTTAATTGAATTTTGTTAATATAATACTTCTTCTCGAATAAACGGCTTGACCGATTTGCTTGAAATGTTGTATAAAGACAGATCATAAGGCAGAATAAAATATAGAATACTTTTTTTTTGGCTATTGAGTCAGGGGGTCTAGATATTTTTAATTGAATTTTGTTAATATAATACTTCTTCTCGAATAAACGGCTTGACCGATTTGCCTGAAATTTTGTATGAATACATGTCATAGGGCAGAATAGGATATAGGATACTTTTTTTCTGGCTGTCGAGTTAGGAAGTCCAGGTATTTTTAATTGAATTTTGTGAATATAAGACCTCTTCTCGAATAAACGGTTTGACCGATTTGCCTGAAATGTTGTATTAAGACAGTTCATAGAGCAGAATAGGATATCGGAAACTGTTTTTTTGGCTATCGAGACTGAGTGTTTAAATTTTTTTAATTGAATTTTGTGAATGTGTGGCCACTTATCAGATCAACAGCTTGACCGATTCAGCTGAAATTTTATACATATTACAGTTCATTTTGCATAGAATCACATAGGATACTTTTTTTCTGGCAGCCGAGTCCAGGTGTCCAGAATTTTTAAAGTGAACTTTGTAAATGTGTGGCCTACTCTCGGTCAAACGGGTTAACCATTTAAGCTGAAATTTTGCAAGGGCAAAGAATACTTTTTTTTCGGCAGAAAAGTGCGGGTGCCTATATTTTTTGTTAACTTTACATAGAGTTTGCATAATCATAAAAGTTTGACCTTAGGTTCATCTTAAATGACTCAACTTAATAAGTGCCTTAATTATGCCATAAAACTGTCAGGGTCATTAAAAGTCATCAAAATTTACGCGATGGCTTTGCTTTCCCAACGTGTTTTATCTGCTTTGTGGGAAGTATTTCAAAAACATTCGTGTTTTACCAGCCACATTTAACGTTAGGGTCATCGGTGTTGACATAGTAGGTTATAAAAACTGTCAGGGTCATAAAACGTAAAAATGTTCGCGCTCACATCGCTCGCGCAGTGAAAGCGCTCGCTGCGCTCGCGCAATACTTTGTTTGATCCACTTTGTAGGTAATATTTCAGCAACTTTTGTATTTTAATAGCCACATTCATCAAAACGAGCCATAAATTGGAACAGTACAACTATCAATAATCATAATGATTTTTTACCTTTAAATTAGTGGATATCAAGTTTAACCTTAGGGTCATCGGTGTTAAATAAGCAGGTCATAAAAACTGTCAGGGTCATAAAATGACGTAAAGATTTTCGAGCTCGCTTCGCTCGCGCATTGATAGCGCTCGCTATGCTCGCGCAAAACTTTGTTTAATCAACTTTGTAGGTAAAATTTCAGCATTTTTTGTATTTTAATAGCCACATGCATCAAAACGAGTTTATAAATTGAAATAGTACAACCTTCAATAATCATAATGATTTTACCTTAAAATAAGTGGATATCAAGTTTAACCTTAGGGTCATCCGTGTTAACTGAGTAGGTCATAAAAACTGTCAGGGTCAAAAAAGTCGTAAAAAAATTTCGCGCTCGCTTCGCCCGCGCATTGATAGCGCTCGCTGCGCTCGCGCAATCCTTTGTTTTATCTACTTTGTAGGTTATATTTCGGCATTTTTTGTAATTTAATAGCCACATGCATCAAAATGAGTTTATAAATTGAAACAGTAGAACCTTCAATAATCATAATGATTTTTTACCTTATAATAAGTGAATATCAAGTTTATAACCTTAGGGTCATCGGTCTTGACTTAGTAAGTCATAAAAACTGACAGGGTCATAAAAAGACGTAAAATTTTTTCGCGCTCGCTTCGCTCGCGCATTAATAGCGCTCGCTGCGCTCGCGCAGACATTTGTCATCAGTGTTAACTTAGCAGGTCATAAAAACTGTCAGGGTCATGAAAGGTCGTAAACATTTTTCACGCTCGCTTTGCTCGCGCAGTGATAGCGCTTGCTGCGCTCGCGCAGTAATACTGCTCGCTACGCTTGCGCAAACATTTGTTTTATCTACTTTGCAGGTAATATTTCAGCATTTTTTGTATTTTAATAGCCACATCCATCAAAACGAAGCTATAAATTGAAACAGTACAACCTTCAATAATCATAATGATTAATAATCTTAAAATAAGTGAATATCAAGTTTAACTTTTGTGTCATCAGTGTTAACATAGTAGGTCATAAAAACTGTCAGGGTCATAAAAAGACGTAAAATTTTTCGCGCTCGCTTCGCTCGCGCATTAATAGCGCTCGCTGCGCTCGCGCAGACATTTATCATCAGTGTTAACTTAGCAGGTCATAAAAACTGTCAGGGTCATGAAAGGTCGTAAAAAAATTTCGCGCTCGCTTTCCTCGCGCAGTGATAGTGCTTGCTATGCTCGCGCAGTAATACTGCTCGCTACGCTCGCGCAAACATTTGTTTTATCTACTTTGCAGGTAATATTTCAGCATTTTTTGTATTTTAATAGCCACATCCATAAAAACGAAGCTATAAATTGAAACAGTACAACCTTCAATAATCATAATGATTAATAACCATAAAATAAGTGAATATCAAGTTTAACTTTTGTGTCATCAGTGTTAACTTAGTAGGTCATAAAAACTGACAGGGTCATAAAAAGTCGTAAACATTTTTCGCGCTCGCTACGCTCGCGCAGTAATAGCGTTCTCTCTGGTCGCGCAAGCATTTGTTATATCTTCTTTGTAGGAAACATTCCAGGAACTTTTGTATTTTAATAGCCACATTCATCAAAACGAGTTATATTTGGAACAGTTCAACCTTTAATAATCATAATAATTTTTTACCTTAAAATAAGTGGATATCAAGTTTAACCTTAGGGCCATCGGTTTTGTCTTAGTAGGTCATAAAAACTGGCAGGGTCATAAAAAGACTTATAAAGTTTCGCGCTCGCTACGCTTGCGCAAACATTTGTTTTATCTACTTTGCAGGTAATATTTCAGCATTTTTTGTATTTTAATAGCCACATCCATCAAAACGAAGCTATAAATTGAAACAGTACAACCTTCAATAATCATAATGATTAATAACCTTAAAATAAGTGAATATCAAGTTTAACTTTTGTGTCATCAGTGTTAACTTAGCAGGTCATAAAAACTGTCAAGGTCATGAAAGGTCGTAAAAAAATTTCGCGCTCGCTTTCCTCGCGCAGTGATAGCGCTTGCTATGCTCGCGCAGTAATACTGCTCGCTACGCTCGCGCAAACATTTGTTTTATCTACTTTGCAGGTAATATTTCAGCATTTTTTGTATTTTAATAGCCACATCCATCAAAACGAGTCATAAATTGAAACAGTACAACCTTCAATAATCATAATGACCTTGGTTAGGTTTACCAAGTACTAAGTAATGATTACTGATTTTAACAATAGACGATATCGAGTTCGTCCTAAGAGTCATCTATATTGACTTGATTATTAGGTCATTAAACTGTCAGGGTTATAAAAAGTCATAAAAAAATTTCACTCGCCCAATAATAGCGCTCGCTACGCTCGCGCAGCTATCCACCTTATTTTCTTTGTAAGAAATGTTTCAGGAACTGTTGTATTGAATCAAACATTTAAACAGCACAACTTCGTATACCTAACCAAAATGATTAATGACTTTAACAATAGAGGATATTGAGTTCGACTTTGAGGGTCATCTATGGTGACTTGGCCTAAGAGATCATCGATCTAGACCTCAATGGTCATAAAGACACAAATAACGCGGGCGAAGCCGCGGGTAACAGCTAGTATTGTATATATTTTATTTATTGTATATATTTTATTTATTTCATTTATTTCAACACACTCAAACGGCTTGACCAGTTGTGATGAAATTTGGTATGAAGGTAGCTCTTTTATAAGAAGGTTTATCCTTGATACAAGTTATCATCATCGTCATCAGCGTTTTACAGCAGTACAATAAAAACTGTGAAAAATGAGCTAAAATTCTATTTCTTGCTCCAAAACATGTTAAGAGACAGACTATAAGGAACAAGTCTTCCTAAATGATCATCATCATCCCCATCATGATTTTTCACCGTTACCGAAAAAAGAGTTTTTTTTTAATATCTTATAGGCTAGCGTTTACCACTATCTCACCTGTTGGTAAGTGATAATGCGGTCGAAATGGTAAGCACGCTAGGCCTAGAATGGGAACTGGCTCTCAAGGATAGCTGCCGGAACACATTAGATGTTTTGGCGACAGATTTTCTAACTTGAGTGTGGTAGCTGGACAGGCGGACACTAGATAGTGTCCTACCACCATGCGGGGGTTGTTGGTTTCTTAACGATGTTTTTCCTTCATCGGAGGGCCACTGTGAGAAGCGCACATAAATTTTTCGATAGAAAAATTCATTGGTGCACGGCGGTTTGAACTCGGTACCACGGCATCAAAGCCGACCGTTCTCCCGATTACGCCACCGGGCCCTCAAATTATTATATAAATTCTAAAAATTCTATCTTATCCCACTAATATTATAAAGGCGAACGTTTGTGAGTGTGTTTATATGTTTGTTACTTCTACACGCTCAAACAGCTGGACCAATGTTGATGAAATTTGGTATGGAAATGGTTGAAGATCGACATTGGCCTTAGTGATCATCAATCATGACCCTTAAGTTAGGTCATAAATACTCAAATAACGCGGGCGAAGCCGCGGGTAACAGCTAGTATTGAATATTGACAAAAGAAACACTGAACACGAAATTAAGATTTCTATAGTATTGATGGATAAATATATATCTTATTTGTACTGTATCAATAAAATTGCGTCTAAGAAATATAGTTCTGTTCATGTAACATTACTTCGTTCGTTGGAGGATAAGATCTAGATTATCCCCAAGATACAAATTATCTCTCAGTACATAGGTTAGGTTTTATTACCTCCTACACAGACACTGAGGCAAAATCTCAGGAAAATAGGTACAATTACACTGCTAGGTGAGTTAACTGTGTAATCATAGCAACAATGAGATTTATTGTAGGAAAAAGTTTAAAAAAAATGTAACAAAAAGCACTTATCGCGAATACAATCTATAATATTTGTTAGGTACCTAACCTACGTTACATGGTTTCAAGCAACATTAAGTACCTACGAGTCAATGTATTTTATTTTTTAACCGACTTCAAAAAAAGGAGGAGGTTTCTCAATTCGACCGTATATATATATATATACGGTCGAATTGAGAACGACCGTATATATATATATATATATATGTTTGTTCGCGGATAACTTTGTCGTTTATGAACCGATTTTGATTGTTATTTTTATTATGTAACAATTAATAACATATGAAGAAGCATGAAAGTAAAATTAATGCTGTTGCTGTAATGAGGAGTATGATTGGAGAGTCTGGGGGATAAGGTGGAGAACAGCGTGATAAGGGAACATTGTGGTGTGGTAGAAGATGTAGTGCCAAAGATATAGAAGTGGATGCTTGCATGTATGAAGGCGCTCATGAAAGTGGAAGAAGCGAAAGGGGTAGGTATGTCAGGATCGTAGCATGCGGAAAGAAGTAGTCTCTGCCTACCCCTGACCCCAAAGGGAAAAAGCGTGATTTTATGTATGTATGTCTATATAAACGACTTATACTTGAAATACTCTTGCATAGACAGCACATCGAAATTTGATAATAATGCTGATTCTGATGTTGCAAAAATTAAACTAGGTAAACTGTTGACGATCATGTTATTATTAACCCCTTAGTACCCTCGTACATTAAAGTTAATAACATTTAATAATTAGTACTGCGCATTTATGTCACTGAGATGAGGTTAAGGAAATATTAAAAGCACTAACTCTAGTCGTCTTTATTTAATTTCAGAAGTGAGACAGGGATTGCACTGTTTTAAATGCTCTCAAATCAATGTTTAGATAAGGCAACATCAGAGTTGGCACCAATAAATTAGTAATAAAAACTTTGTATGTTAAAACTAACTTTTCGATTACAAACATTCTTTCAACAATATTTAAAGGGGATCTTTTGGGCGGACATAGGTTGTATTCCCATTAAAATAAAACCTCTTTTCGTGAATAGTTATTTTACTTTGAAACGTAAATCCACAAGTAACATAAATGTCACCCGTGCAAAGCCGGGGGGGGGGGGGGGGGGGGCAGGTCGCTAGTATCCCATAAGAAAATATCTGTACAAACATAAAGCTAAATACTAAAAGTCACGCTAACAGAAAATCAAAGAAAATTTCTCGTAATTGCCTCGGCAACAATGAGTTGGCCCAAGATGCCTATATAGTAAAAATTTATAGGGCGATTAAAATTTACAACTAGAAATTAATTTAATTTGTAGTGAACTTTAGGACTATGGCATAAACATGTCTTACAGATTGAAAAATCGAGACAGATGGTAGAATTATTTTTAATTTGACCACATTCCTTCAAGTGTATTAATTGCAGGAATGTAGGTAGGTAGGTACCTATATTTAGTTGAGATATAAAAATATTTGATCGTCAAAATGGCTGTTTTCATGGATGTTAGTTTTGTGTGATGTTGATAAGATTTTATTTGGATTGAGTATAGGAGCAAAGTGTTTGGTGGATGGACCGCCACCATTTTTTGGGGGGTTATGGGCAAATTTTCCCCGGTAGACCCGAAGTCCTAAGTATCACGGTGTTTCAGATATTATTATTATTTTTTTATATCACCCACGAAGTGGACACACTGAAATAAACTGCTGCCATGATCATTACACACTTCGCGAAAGTGGATATAGGTTTTTTTTTATTTATTTTTTTATTGCAGATAGGCAAGCATTTGACCACTATCTCACCTGGTGGAAAGTGACGATGTGATCGAGGGTGTAGCATGCTTGCCTAGAAGATACCTGTTCACTCTTGACTTGAAGAGACGCAAGTTATAGCTACTCGGAAACAAGTCAGCTGGCAACGTGTTCCATTCCTTAGCGGTTCGAATTAAAAAGGTAGAACCAAATCGTTTAGTGCGGATTGCTGGGATATCCACCACGTAAGGATGCCGTTGTTTAGTTTGCCTTGTTTTCCGATAGTAAAAGGGGGAAGAAGGAATCAAATTGTGTAATTCCATCGCACACTCACCGAAATGTATCCTGTAGAACACAGATAAACTAGCAACTCTACGCCGATGCTCGAGGCTCTGAAGCTTGTTTTTTGTAGATTTAGTTTCGCCAATTAGCATTCTTGCTCGTTTATCGATAGAATCCAGAGCCTCCAGCTGATATTTAGCCGAGCCGTCCCAGAGGTGGCAGCAGTATTCCATGCAAGATCGGACTTGTGCTTGGTACAGACTTCGAAGCTGTCCCTGCGTGAAATACCGCCTCACCTTTCTGAGAACGCCAAGCTTTTTACCGGCTAGTTTAGCTTTGGACTCTATGTAGGAGCCGAAGTTGAGGTTGGAAGTTAATGTAACTCCTAGCAGCTCTAGGTGGTTTGAGACAGGCAACGGTACATTTCGGAATGTTGGAGACAGGGCAAAGGGGCTCCGTTTAGCGGTGAACAAACACGCCTGCGTCTTAGATGCATTGAATTTGACCAAGTTAGCATCGCCCCAATCGGAGACTGCCTGTAGTGTCAAATTCATGCGATCAATCATAGCTTCTCTTAAAGACTGGATCTTAGCACTACCAGCTCGTGAATCAGATATATATCTCTCTACGACGGTGCTGTCGTCTGCATACCCAAAGGTGCCGGGTTTAAGCAGATCGTTAATGTGCAGCAGAAAAAGTGTCGCAGAGAGAACAGACCCTTGAGGTACCCCAGCGTTAGTAGCTAATCGATCAGACGAGCAGCCGTCCACGACTACTCGTAATGACCTTTCCCTCAAAAAGTCAGGTACCTATTATATTACCGTTCATAAGAACAATACGTAGTTGTTTGATTCTTACATTATGGAAATTGAGGGTAGTGAATGATTTGCCGCTGCCCGATATGTTTTACCACCTACCCTCGATTTGGTGAGGAAAAGACGGTTGGAGGACCGGTACAACGGCCGGTCAGTTCGCTTCAAGGAGCCCCGTGGTGCACTTGATTATTGAGCCTCCAAGGACGTTCCTTACATTTAACTTGTTCCGTGAGCTTTTAACTCCTACATCTATCTGCCGTGCAGTTTATACATTTGTGTGTGGTATTGTATAAGGACTTTACACCAGCACTCAGCAGCGCCGATCTACCAGCGCCAATCTTGGATTCGGTTGGTGAAGGCATTGAAGGTACGTGGTAGATTAATTTGCTTCCTCTTTTCTGTGTGTTTGGATCGTTCGTTACTTTACATCGCATCATACTACCTATCTATTCTATTATACAGTCAACAACGCTCCTCTTGAAGTGTTTGGTGAAATACCGAACAGTAGTACTATTTAGAATTCTGTGATACATACATACAATCACGCCTTTTTCCCGTTGGGGTAGGCAGAGACTACTTCTTTCCACATGCTACGATACCTCTTTCGCTTCTTCCACTTTCATGAGCGCCTTCATACATGCTCGCCGGTTATAGGTACTTTTGACTTGGCCTTTTTTTAAAACGTCTCCGATCTGGTCGTGATACGTTCGCCTAGGTCGGCCTCTACCAACTGGCCCATTCACACTCGTCTCATAAATCTGTTTCGTCAATCTTTCTTCATCCATCCTCTCTAGATGTCCAAACCATTTAAGCATCCCTTTCTCTATCTTTGATTCTGTATCTTTAACTTTTTTTATCTAATTCTGTGATAACGAGCAAAAAACGGCGAAATAAACAAATTTCTTGTCCCATACAAGAAATGTGTTTATTTCGCCGTTTTTCTGACTGTCGTGAAAAGTAGGTAATTATGTTTTAGGTTTATTACCACAGAATAAAATATTCAGAGGTTATTTCGTAATTACCAACATATTTTATTATAAAAAGAAAGAAAGAGGTATTATGTCACGATCGTAGCATGTGAAAAGAAGTACCTACTAATATAGTCTTGTCTACCATTATATCCAACGGGAAAAGGCGTGATTTTATGTATGTCTGTGCCAATGTATACAGTATCTTTATCAGATTAACAATATGTCCTCTGTATGTTATTGATGCAATGTCTTAGATAGGTATACCTATCTTATCTTTATTTATTTCAAAGACAAGACAATACATTTCATTCAATTCACAACAAAGACTTATTTTATTACTATTTAAGTATTCTGTATTTAATTCTGCTGATTCAAAAGAACATTATATTGTCATCATCGAGTGACATAGGTGCCTACCGGGGTTCGAGGATATATATCATTAGATATATATCCAGATATATATCCGATATATATCAAACTAGGTTCGACGATACATATCAAATGTTTTTTTTTAAATAATATATTGTAATACAAAAATATATTAATTAAAAAATATATATATTTAATATATTATATTAATAATTTAATATATTTAAAAATATATATTAATTAGTATTTTTTAGCGTTTGTTACTGTATTTACTATTTCTGCTACCTATTTTATATTTTTTAGTTGATTTGGCCTCATCTAAAAGAAAATTTTATGTTTTGGTTTCATTTGTCTGATTTTAAGTACCTAAATAAATAAAACATTGTAGATTTTTTTGATAATTTTAGTGCATATGTTTTTGTAACAGATATGCAAATAATAATCAAACTTGATATATATCTGATATATATCATAAATATCAGATATTTTGATATTTATTATAAATATCGGATATTTTCGAACCCTGATAGGTATAGCCTACGTTAGTTTATATTTATACAATTTATATTTTACGCGGGGGTAGATTTTTAGGGTAGTACCAACGGAACCCTACTACTAATGAGTCTTCGCCGTCCGTCCGTCTGTCTGTAACTTCTAAACCGTAATAGGTAGACAGTTGAAATGTTCACACGGTATGTTAGGTACCTATAATACCGACCTTACCTACCTACTATGGCTATTATAACAACAAATACTAAAAACGGAATAAAGTTAAAATTAAAAGGGACGCCGAAAATATATCTTTCTTGTATAGGTCTCCATACAAGAAAGATTTTTTTTCGATGTTTTTTGCTCGATCTTATGAACCGAACTATTACGTTTATTTATCTATGAGACTTGACATTTGCTCATAGCGTGTATTACGTCAGTTATAACAACAAATGATAAAAATTAAATTAAAAAATAAAGGGGGTAACTAGTATTTTTCGGCAAATTTCGTTCAATCTCTATAGTAGGTACGGAACCCTACATGTGCGAGTTCGACTCACACTTGGCCAGTTTATTGTATTAAAAATGCTGAATTCTATCATTATATTAAATCCAATCAAATCAAATGTTTACTTTTTTTACACTTGACAGAAATTGCGACATCGCTAGTTCGAAAATAATTTCGTTACCCATAAAATTAGTCAGCTGAGACGCATAAATAAGCGTAAGAGTGGGACCTAACGATACATTTACCGAATTTATTGCTGAATTTCACAAAAGTTAAGACTAGGTAAAATTAGGTCATCGACAGTCGATTTTCATGTTAAAAAAAACTCGGCTTATACGAATTGCTAAGAAATTGCCGCTAAAATTAAATTCTCCCCACGGTAAAATACCGCGCTTATTGTTACAAACGTGAAATGACCTAGAAATAGGAAAAATGCCGGTGCTTCATTTGAAGATAGGAACTAATGACCGCCCGATGTCAATCAGTTTAATTGACAGCGTCTGGCAAAGTTATTTTAAAACTGTACCTACCCACGAACATTTTAGAAACGAAATAAATCAACACGCCGATATGGTACGCTGCGTGGCCATAAAGAACTTATCAAAAAACGCAATCATATGTCAACAATATGTAACCTCAAAAAGTGAATCAACAACAAAACGTGAAAATGACAACTGGCGTGTAGCAACATTACGAACGCCTTTGTAGCTTGATATATAATTTAGCCAATGTAGCGTGCACGTAGGGTCGTCGTTGAGTTCCCCAAACCAGCACATCGAATGGGCAATGTATAAAACACGGCCATTTTCGTCGACTCAACAGACTACAGAGATATACGTTTGACAATAGTGTGCAAAAACAGAAAACTCACCCTTTCCACGTCCAGGTCGGAGCCTGTACACAGTCTCTTGCCACCACTACCGTTGTAAGCCATCGTGCACCACAAAACAAAACACTGAATCACACCGTAAACGCGTTTTGCGAACAACGAAACGAGAGCACCTCCTCCTATGAAGGCCGCGAGCAGACTGAATGAATGAACGAAAACGACGAGGCAAGCCAATTGAGACTTGAGAGTGAACGAATTGAGTGAAGTGCGTAGCGGGGATTGCCAAACGTCGTAAATACAATTCTACCACAAATAGTAGCTTCATACGGGATGGATAATATGGATATTTAGAACCTTTTTTTTACGTAGTTAAAAGGATACGATCAGCGGACGAAATTATAATATAAATTATATCGCTAATCGCTGCATAAGTAAATATAAGGTAAATAACTTTTATTTTATTTAAGTATTTTTTCCTATGTACTTACCTACAGTAGAAATGTTACAAATCCTTTTTATGGAAATAAAAACAATAAATATTACTATTTAAATTTTAAGTCTGAATATTTATTTATATATAATGGTATTTTAACAAACATACGAGTATACAATATTACCTGGACAAAAACATTTAAGATATTTACATAATAGTTGTAATTACATCGTGTCCTGACAGTGCTTTTCGCCAAAATAACAAGGTCGATGAACTTGTTAAATACCACATGTTTTGTGGTCTTTTCTTTAGTTATTTTTTGTTTGATCAGGCTTATTCAAATTATTGTCAATAGAATGTTCTTGAATATAGCAATGAATAGACTTATTTTGATCTTTTTTTAAATTGAAACTGTTTACTTAGTCATACACATTACTGGTATACCATTTTAAGTTTTAGTCTTTCTTATATGTATATATCCACTAATATTATAAAGAGGAAACATTTTATAACTATTCCAAATTTTAAGATGTTTGACGACTAAGCAAATGGGCAGGGTACATCACGTTCCAACATTGCGAAAAATATCGTTTACGCGATACAGGATCTCATACATTTAAGCAATATTTATAAGGAGAGCTATTCCACCGACTCTAGCGCCATCTAGATGTTTTTATCTATACTAATCCTTAAGTTACTCTGTCTGTCACTCTGTCGCACTTTTTATTTTTGGTAATTTTCCTACTAGATATTTGCCATTTTTTGCAATTTGCAACTTAAATTGTTTACAATTTTAGGCGGAAGGACAGGAAGGACTTTAGTTTATTCGTAGCCGTGGAGGGAAAATTTCCATCTACGTTCGTAGCAGAAGTCACCTCTATGGACAGTAAGTTATAATATTCTTAGCTATGCAGTTATTATAATGATAATCACGACTCCGTGATGATAATACTCATTGATTGAAGGCATAAATGGATCGACAGGTTGGAGCCGATTGAGGGTAAATAAAAACAAAACCCTCCATAAATCGAATCGATCCAGCCCCCCTAGACAAAATCCAATTTCTGTTTCCGTTCATGCTATTTATTTATCTGCAACAAAGTTGTCATTCCCATACACCTTAGAACTTTCTTAAAGGTCTAAGCCATACACACAGAACAGACTAGTATCTGTGTTCTGTGCCCAGAGTCCAGACATATTGAAGCTGCCGCGCCGTTAGCGTGAAGTCGATGTGCGGATATGACAGCTCATACAATTCCGTAGAGTAGGTAGTTTTTGCGTGAACGTAACATCCATTCATTCTCACAAACTACCTCATAAAACATCTCGTGATTAGTACCATCGCTGTACAAAAAATCTTTGTTCCTATATATTTGTTTTAGTAGGTAATGGTTATAATATACACCACTTATCAATTTTCTTGTTACATTTATCTCCATCCATGGGTTGTCTGGATGAGATCGCTTAAGTGATAAGACCGCCTATTGTTGCACTATTATTGTAAATAACACCCATTTTTGAAAAGTGTCTCAATTAGATTCTATAGTGCTAATGAACCAATAAAATGAATTTAAATTTTGCCTTTATACATTTTGCGTGTGATTTGACGAAAACGCTGGACGCAGTGGCATAGAAAAGATAATATTACTGTAATACTACGCAGTGGGCGCCATATTGCTGTGGTATTTGTGGTAATGACGTCAGTTGGCTGTGTAAGCAAATGCAGTGATATTATATGATAGTTGACACTCCTAAGTTTATATAGCCGAATTACGTAATAACATGGCGACTTAGGGCTAATAATATTAAATAGTGTTATGAAACAGATTAAAAAAGCTGAAGAAACCTTTGAATTGAATTTTAGAATTCAGTTTGCTATTTTATGAACTAAAACTCACGTTTTTCGACTGCATTTTGTCTAAGTTAACTCAATAATATATTTTTAGATATTATCTCATATAGAGTAAAATACCCTATTGTAATGTAATTTTTATTTATGTTATTTAAGGTGTTAAATAGTAAAGAGTTTCTATGTCTATATAGTTCCGTTGGTATGAATAAAATAAAACAAACACTGATCGCAAATATACTTTGTATACTTCAATTCAATAACTTTGTACAACTTAAATATAAACTAGACTATTCTAAATAACTACTTATTTACAATACTTAAAAACCTGTACTTTATAAACTTTTAAAATAATACAGATTTTATACTAACACCTAATTTCTGGTACGCTTATCAAATGTTGAATCAATTGACAAGCTTGTTAAGTAAACACAGCGTTCAATCAGTTTGATATTGACGAGAGATTAGTTATTTTTACATAGATTAGCGTATCCGAATTAGGGCGCAAGAATTTGATTCATTTTATATGACAATCTTAAAAACAAGCAATTCTTGTACCTACCTACGTTTATAAAAAAGAGGGTGCGTAGAAAGCTACGCGTTAGAAGTAAAACTTCCAAGTTCATTCAATGTATTCTTCAACATCACTAATTATATTTTTGTACAACTCCATCTGTTGAACTTTAGCGAATACGTCTTCGTAGTTACGCCGTTCTACAATAGAGGGCGTTTATAAATATAAAATATAACATGACGCTTACGTCACTTCCGCTGCCACAGACCGTGACGCTACGTCACGTCCGTCAAATTGTACCCCAGTGCGTCTAAAGAAGTTTAACTTAAATGGAAAAAACGATTTGGACGAAATTCTGTAATAACGATAGAATTTTGCTTTTTAAGTTTACCTATAAAGTTGTATTTTTAATAAAAACACAATTTCACAGAAAAAGAAGGAAAATTCGGTCGGTCGCCTAGCATGGCCTTATCCCCGGGGGAAAGACAAAATTATTTCCCTGTTTTTCGCCACTGACAGGAGATCAACACAACAATTTAAACGTTTGGTGAAGTTTAACCCCGAGTTTTGATTTTGTTTCGTATTAAAAAGTTTAAAAAAAGAATTGATTACAAGTCAGCGGGCGTTTATAATTGTCGAAAAACTTTACTTATAATTTGCCTTCTTCACCAAACAAAACACGGATAGGTGGAAAGACAAAATAGTCCCCTTGCCATGCTAGCCCTGCAGGTAAGGTTTCTAATATACATATATGTATAACAATTTTCGTTTAAATTACAAAATAAATTTCTAAAAAATCGTCTAAGACTCATTCACAGAGATCACAATTCAATAATTTTGAGAAATAAAAATTTAGTAACATCAATAAATACACCAAATTTTTGTATCAACTCCAATACTTTGCTGCCGACTTAACATGGTAGTGAGATAGTGGAAAATGGCTGATGCCATTGATACTGTCTGTAGTATATAGGTGCCTACCCTTTAGAAAATTATTGATACCCGATCAAGACCTTCGTTACAAATGGAAAGAACATCCCATACGTCTTAGTAATAAGAATTCGTTGGTACCTTTTAGGTACGGAATCCTAAAAAGGTTTTATAATATTAATAATGTTACATGCAAAATGTATTTAATTTAATTATAATGAATGCTGGACTTATTTAGCGGATCTAGCGATATTATCGACTTATTGCACACCACTGTATGATGACTGTATGTACGTATTTAATTATTTTATTCATGTATGTAACACCTAGATCCACAAGTAAATAAATAATTTAATGTTTGTACATTGTAACACACAATCCAAAATTTCATCGTCCCGACGGAATTCGAATTCACACCTCCTTGGGGCCCAGGGTCTCCGACCAATTAAGCCAGTGTGATACTATCGATACGAATAAATTAATGGATTGCATTTTTAAACAATAATGCATTGGTGTGTAACAATGTATAAAAATATAAAGTGTGTAACACTTCAAGAAACATAATATTTAAGCCTATCCTAGACGGATGTAATCCACTGTCCCAACAGAGGTGACCTTGATGATTTCAATCTTCCCATCCACAGTTGGAGCGCGCGGATTAAATCCGTGTGGCTGGCGAATTACATCCATCCTAAGACAGTCGCGCTGTGACAAGCAGCGGCTGCGCACGTATGCTTTATTAACGCTTCATCCACTTTCTCTTTTTTTTTTGTTTTTTGTCGTCAATTGCGCAAAAAACTCCTAAAGCAAGGCCCACTTTTTGAAATTTGGACAAATTAGGAGACAATTCTACAGTACGAATACGGTCCGTGCACGATACGAGTACGTGATTTCATACCAGAAGACGACTCGCGACTGATTCGCTAGCGTGTCGGCGCGTGGATTAGATCCGTGTAGCCAAAACACAATCCGCGGATGGAAACTTAGTTCCCAAGGTCACCTCTGTTGGAACGCTGGATTACATCCGTCTAGAATAGGCTTTAATTTCATTTTATTTCAAAACTGACTTGCTAGTTGCTTCTATATAATTTAGCTTGCGAAGCTCTACGATTGTTTCAAGGACCTACTTATAAAGTTTTTATTATTACAATCAATGTGGTGCTGGTGTGTGTCCATCTACGTAGAAGTTTCTGGTAGCTTTTGGTAACTGTATCTCCATTCCTTCTAGCTCCCTTGTTAGTACTATTTGACAACCTGGAAAGAAATGGTGTAAGATTAGTTTATAATTTAAATTATTTGTTTTAATAATAATATTCCGGAGGTTGCGGGTTCAATTCCCGTCGGTACGATGAAATTTTGGATTGTGTTTAACAATTTACAAAAATATAAAGTGTGAAACACTTCAAAGAAACATAATATTTAATTTACGCAGTGCAACATCTCTCGTCGGATTTGAAAACTGTAATGATTTCTTCCGAATGATTAATTTACGTAATAAGTAGTCATAGATGGCGCCACCAATGCATAATTGGGTTAACAAATGCAATCCACTAATTTCGTCATAACGATACTTCGCAACGTGGCTTAATTGGCAAAGCACCGGAACATGTTATTCCGGAGGTTGCGGGTTCAATTCCCGTCGGTACGATGAAATTTTGGATTGTGTTTAACAATTTACAAAAATATAAAGTGTGAAACACTTCAAAGAAACATAATATTTAAATACAATAATAGTTTAATTTAATATCATAATAGTTTAATCTTATAGGCTAGCGTTTGACCACTATCTCACCTGTTGGTAAGTGATGATGCGGTCGAAGATTGTAAGCACGCTAGGCCTAGAATGGGAACTGGCTCTCAAGGATAGCTGCCGGAACACATCAGATGTTTAATGACAGATTTTGTAACTTGAGGGTAGGTAGGTAGCTGGCCAGGCGGAACTAGACAGTGTCCTACTAACATGCAATTTTTTTTAAAAAGCTTACTAGCAATGTGGGTTTAGGGTTGCACATTACTAGTAGCCTGGACAGGCCTGTCGCACTCCGCGCTGTAGCTAGCCGCGCGGACGCGCGCCTTTACTTTACTATTCACTTTGTTTTCTCACAACACTCAACCTTACAGTAAGAGAAAGCTGACGGCCCGCGAGCTGACCGACTGATACAGACTCTCACCACGCGGACTTACGGTGCATTTTACGGTGCGCAACACGCGATTCCTGGTTACTATTAGTTTATTCTATGTCGCAAATTCAAGGTCGCATCCGAGGCGTGTAGCGTATGACAGTACTAAGTTTGAGGTGTTTATCTCCATATCTCTAGATATACTTACCAGATCGCGGTGAAATTACAATGGGACCACCTTGAAAATGTACCCTACCCATTAAAAAAAGAATCATCGAAATCGGTTCATAAACGACGAAGTTAACACACATAAAAAGAAAATATATATTATATACGAACGAATTGAAAAAACCTCTTTTTTTTAAAGTCGGGTAAAAATGTAACCATACCTAATCTAGAATTTTCTTTTAAAAACGGTGCCATATCAAGTAAATCATCTTCTTTCTCCTCAGATGGTGGTAAGTGGTCGAGGAAGGTGTGTGGAATGTACACATGACACGTTGTGCAGGCTAATGACGCTTCACAGGCACCTGAAAATTGTGAAAATATAGTTTGAATTTGTTTTATATTATACTTTTAACTGCCTTCAAAAAAGGTGGAGGACCTCGATTGGTCATTTATCTTTTTATTTATGTTCCCCTATTACTCAAAGGTTGATAGATTACACTTGCCAGGTGTTCCCATGTAAATTTCATCAAGATATGTTCAGTATCTCTAGAGATATGGAGATAAACACGTTCTGAAAATGGCTAGTGTGTCAATTGAATTTAGAATCCTATGGCCTAATGCATAATATATATGTGCAACATTTAAGCTAAATCGGTCCAGGCGTTTGACCGTTAAGAAGTCCAAAACAAATATATATATATACAAACTAATTTTCGCATTCATATTTATTTTTGTCAAAATTTTGGAAAATGTTAGTGTTACAAAATATATAATCCATCAAAATTCTGTCTCGTAAGGCGTACAAATTAAATAAATTATATCATAACTAGCTGTGCCCGCGACTTCGTCCGCGTGGAATAGTGTCTTTGGGTAGCATTAACAAATAAGACACATACGTATCCCAACTACATCGCGCCGTACCACGACACGCTAATCCCCCCTTCCCTCACATACCCTCCCCTCCCCCTTCCCCAAACTCACGTACCTACCCTCCCACTTTGCTCCCCTCCCCTCCCTCTCACTTCCACATCCCCTCCCCTACAGCTCTCCTCCCCTCCCCCTCAACTCCCCTACCCTAACCATCTCCTCCCCTCCCCTTCCACTCCCCCTTCCCCCTCACAAACTTTGAGTGTCATATTAATTTATGTCGAAACAACAGCCTAAAAAATAAATTTCAAGCTTCTAGCTTTAAAAATGACGATACTTCCATGCAACTTTTCATTCCCCCTTTCAACCCTCTTTTTGCATTAAAGGCTAATTTAGGCTCCTGTGTACCAAATTTCATTTAAATGGGTTCAGAAGTTTTGGCGTGAAAGCGAAACAAACAGACAGACAGATAGACAGAGTTACTTTCGCATTTAAAATATTAGAATAAAACCCAGAGATGGCGCTAGCGTAGATTTTAATAGCTCTCCTTTAAATATTTGCTAAATGTATGACATCCTGCATCGCGCAAACAATATTTTCCGTGATATTGAAACTGATGCACTTGCTTCGCGATTAAACATCTCAAAAGTTGAACTCGTTTAAAAACGTTTCCTCTTTAAAATATTAGTCTGGATTTAAACTTTTATAAAAATGACCGGCCACGTGCGTGTCGGGCCACGCGCAGTGTAGGGTTCCGTAGTAGCCCGTTATTCAATGCAAGTCTTTACCCGTTATAAACAAGCAACCAGGTACTTCGTCTTTGTCACTTTAAAGAATTTATTCTAAGGATTTTGTATTTGGTACAAAATTATCCAACACCCAAGTTCAACGACTATTACTGCTAAACTAATAAAGATATCTTAACCGCTATAGCTTTCCTTTAAAGTTCATGAAATTTACTATTATCACGAATTTTTTCAGATTTTTCAAGCCCGCAGTTTAGCTTTTAGAGGGGGGCGACGCCCTGATGGAAATTAATTATATACAATAATTTGCACTTTAAAGTTTAATATTTCGTAAATGGAGCATTCAATCGAAAAATGGTATTAGCAACCCTTAAGTAATTTCAAAAGGCGTATTCAACGATACCCCACACGATGGCGTAGAAGACGAAAAAAAAAATTCCTCCCCACTTCTCAGATAGCTACCCTAAAAAATATATTTTTCAAAATTTTATTTTACCACTTTGTCGGCGTAATTTATATATGTACATACCCCTACAAAATTACAGCTTTCTAGTATTAACGGTCTCTTAGCAAAACCTCGGACAGACAGACAGACGGACATGACGATACTATAAGGGTCAATTACTTTCCATTATCAATATTAAAAGTTAATGGTCTCTTAAGTAAATCTATTACAAAACTGTGCTATTACTATAAATTATATTTGTGTTGATAATTTTACTTCTATCTCTCGTGGTGGTAAATGGCAATGTGATCGAGAATTGTAGTATGAGACCGTATAATTATCTTTTCTATGACGAGACGTAGCACACTATAGTCCCCGTCACGAGAAGCTATAAATTTTGTAAACAAGTGTTCAGGAGTTCACAACATTTGGACCAACAAAAAAAATGAATTTGTTTAAGATTTAATAAATTAATAAGTAACAAATATTAATTAACATATATTATTTAAGAATAATTATTCGTCAGATTCAAATGTTTCCATTTCTGTGTCCGCGATATATGCAAAGCAATGAAACAAACTCGTATGCATTCGAAACTCGAATGACGCGTTTATTTCAAAATGGCGTCCCGATAGTTTACAATCCCTGCGACGGACGCGTTCCGGTACCAAGAAACACAAACGATAGCGCTTTGCGTCGTTAAAATATGATCCGACTAAATTAAATAGGTTGTTACTTTCATATAACCCGTCTATATTTCATGTCGATTGAATATGGTCAATTTATTATTATCTCGCAGTATAAAATGTTTACTTAGTAAAAATGTTTGTTTACATAATTTATAGCTTCTCGTGACGGGGACTTTAGGCTTAGCATGCCTTGCCTAGAAGTCAGCTGTGCATTGGCATTTTCTACATTACTTAATCATTATTATTAATCTTTAAAAATTAATAGATACATACATACATAAAAATCAGGCCATTTTCCCATTGGGGTAGGCAGAGACTACTTCTTTCCACATGCCATGATCTTGACATACCTATTTCGTTTCTTTCACTTTTATGAGCGCCTTCACACCTACATGCTCGTCGGTTATAGGTACTTTTGACTTGGCCTTTCTTTAAAACGTCTCGGATCTGGTCGTGATATGTTCACCTAGGTCTGCCTCTACCGGCTGGCCCATTCACACTCGTCTTATAAATCTATTTCATCAATCAAAAATAAGTAAATGATATACGAACAGTACTCACCTTCCATAGGAATTTCATACCTATGCGCTAAATACAAAATATTATCACCAACTTTGCCCCTTACTTTTGTCTTGTTGCCGTCTTTATCTACATACACTACATTTACACTGAAAATAAAAAGGAGATTATCTGATTCATTATTGTTTACGCATAAGATGCTGTGCAATCGCGAATTCAGCAGGTCGCATAAAGGGGAGGGTGACTGCATAGAAAAGATAATAATACTGCCGTAACGGGTAAAGTGCGCCACCCTGCTTTTTGCTGCACATCTGCACAATCCCACAGCGAGTGTGCTTGTGTGAGTCATATTGTTCGCAATTTGGATGGATGATTTTTTGATATATGACTGTATGTTTGACTTTGACTTTTATTGCTATGTATCACTGGGTTCTAAATATATATATGTTTATATTACAATCTTCTATCTCATGTGCCACGCTACCCAAATCTCTATAGTTTTATCCCTCTATGAGAAGAAACGTCAAAAGAGTAGTTTAAATGTCATCAGACTTTGACATCAGAAATGTCTTTGTCAATTAAGAGATGGCCGAAATGATGATGAGACGAAAGCTGGGTAACTGATGAACATTATTAAAACTACAGTGAGTACTTTAACACTAAATAAAGTTTGTGGTACCCGTTAAATGATGACAATAAAACATACAATTGGTTTTATTGACACAATCATAACTCGACGGTAAGCCTGTGACTTGGTTCTCCAAGGTATGATATTTAATGTATATCAACTTGGGTGATTAACCACTTTCATTCAATCGTTAAATTATTTTATAATAACTATGAGACATTTTCATAACAATTTTTTTTATGTCATAGGTGGCAAACAAGCAGAAGGTCCACCTGATGAGAAGTGGTCACCGCTGCCTATGATCACCTGCAATAATATAGGCATTGCCAGCACTTTGTCTACATTTTGATAAAACTCTTATAGCCCTGATATAGCTCAGCCTAGATGTGAAAGTAGTAGGATAGACTAAGTGCCTGTGCGAACTGCAGTTACAGTGCGTTTATTCTATATATATATATATTCTATATACACATGTATATTTTGTGAAGTATGGAGTGTAATAGAAGTGCGTGCACTTGTGGTGAAACTGTGAACGTTTCGATTCATCATTTATCATATGTACTGCCAAGGAATGGAATTCCTTGCCGGTGTCTGTGTTTCCCAGTAACTATAACCCGGGGGTCTTCAAATCGCGAGTGAACAGGTATTTTCTAGGTAAGCGTGCTGCATCATCGATCGCATCGTCACTTAACATCAGGTGAGATAGTGGTCAAACGCTTTCCTATCTAGTATAAAATAAAAAACTAACGCACTTTATTCGTTGATTTGAACGTCATATGTTTTTTAAGGCTTATCAAAAACGGGATTCAGCAAGCCCTTTAATTTTTTACTTGAATACGACTACCACCTCATCTCAAGTAAAGTGATAATAC
Source organism: Cabera pusaria (assembly GCA_954871355.1). Lineage (NCBI taxonomy): Eukaryota > Metazoa > Arthropoda > Insecta > Lepidoptera > Geometridae > Cabera > Cabera pusaria. Next base: position 3,859,299 of record OX940910.1, read on the forward strand.
AGTGTAACATGGTATCATGCTTGCCTGTAATTGGACAACATATAAAAAGTTTTCCTAACTTTTGATTTGTATGCTTATGAACAGCTCATTGGTATTATTAGCTCATTTATATCATTTCTATTTTTCTAATGATCAAGGTTGAGTTAGATAGGACGATTAGCAGGCTAGCCTCTAATTAGGTAAGTTCATAATTTGGTAATAATTTGTATACTTACACTTCGGCATCAGATTTTGGATCCTGCCATTCATATTCTCCATGTCCTAGATCTGGGAAAAAATAGAATATATGCTATATAAGGATATTACATAAATAAATATATACAAGAAAGATAAAATTACTTCTCGTCACGTGAATTTGTCGGATTTGAGAAGGATATACGCTTCGTAGTATCTTCAAATTGTTTGAATGGGCACAACGTTTTAGTAATCTTAGTAACATCATGCAAACTTATTAGAGAAACTGCAATTTATGAGATGAACCGAGCTGAGACAAATATTATTATTTCTTTGTTTTTGGCTTTTGCGATAACTGAGACAAATAAACCAATACAAAACAAACAATTGTTTTATTTTTTGTGTGTTAGGTTAGGCTTAGAATCTTAGACCACAGATTATGTGTCATAGATAGCACAGACCACATATAGTAAGCACTAAGGACTAAATCTGATCTGGTCGCGCTCCGCGCTGTAGCTAGCCGCGCGGACGCGCGCCTAGTTCCGCCTGGCCAGCTACCTACCTACCCTCAAGTTAGAAAATCTGTTATTAAACATCTGATGTGTTCCGGCAGCTATCCTTGAGAGCCAGTTCCTATTCTAGGCCTAGCGTGCTTACAAGACTACTAAGGAGATACTACATAGATAGACTACAAACAAGTACGGACTACGGAGGATAATATAGATGAATGAACCACACAGACTGTAATGTAATGTAAAACCACATACTGCAGGCCTATCACGAAAATAGGCTGAATGAACGAAATGAACTAAATGACGGGAACGCAGCTATGTAAGCTGTATAGCTCCATCTCTGTCATGTTCGTTCCTTTCAATCACAATCAAAATTCGTGATTGCCATTCCATTTTTATTACGTCTATGATTCCGTGGGTTCATTGATGATCTTAATTAATTTCATAGACGTAATATAAAAATATGGTGCACTGCAGATTTATTTATTGTATATATTTATTTACTATACTTTAAATATAACATGACAGATACCTAAACCTAAAGCGTTATATCTACTTACAATAAAAAACAATTATACTTATATCTATTTACATAAATTATATCTACGAAAAATAGTAAAAAATTATAAATCAAAACATTAACGAAAAAATAAAATTATCGCACATATAAAAAAATAAGAGAATAATATATAAATACTTAGAGTGTAACTCTTTCGCTGTATTGGCGACAAATTCTTTGCACCGCTATCCATCTGTCCGTCAAGACGTCAGTCTGAGGAAATACGGTGACAAGCTCATTTAGATGCCTCTGTGTTTTTGATGTTTTGACAAATTCAATTTAATCCGTAAGCTCTAACTATAAGGTTATTGCTTTGTAGACGGCCTCTTCGAAAGGCACCAGGGTGGGAGTGTGTCCTTGTCTAACAACCAGCTAGTGCTATATATTTTCTATACTATATGTATAGTATATAATATATAAGTCGTCCATACAAAAGAAAGGGACAAACTCCGTTCTAGGTCGGTCTCATCAGGGCCGTTTTGCGCAGTCAATTTATATTACGTCTATATCTTGAGTGACTCAATCCGAGCAATGGCTGCCACCTTTAAGTTTCATTATGTGTGGCGTTTAGGTATCCAACTTTTTTTGTAGGTATTTCGTGTCCATATTATACGTCAATGGAAAGGAAAAATATGAGAATGAACGAAATGAAATATTGAAGCAGTGTTGCCACTTTCGAAATGGGGAATTCGCTAAGCTTTGGTTCAAATTATGCTGAATCAGTATCGTTTGCCGAGTTTTGATATAATTATAAAAAAAATTAAACAGTAGTCCATATGAAATTAGCCACTATTTTATGAATTATTGAATTGAATTGAATTATTTAGAATATTTTAGGAAATAACAACAGGATTAAATTGTTATAAATGTAAATATTTTGTTATATTTAGTCGTCAAAATAAAACAGTATTTGCAAATGCAATGAAACATATCGAGTGCTTATCTATTACAAACACATGTATATTATTATGCCGTAGGACCGATAACCGTTGGGGTAGGGGTAGACTCATAGCTGGTTCTAGAGTAGAGACCACGAATCGGAAAACGTAGCGAATAGCGTAGGAAGCCCTGTGACAGGTGGAGCGATGACATTCGCAAAGCTGCGGGCACATGGGCAGTGACTGGACTGGAAACAAAGAGCCGAAGATCGGGCTCAGAAGCGTGACTTGGGAGAGGCCTATGTCCAGCTGTGGACTGATACCGGCTGATTATGATGATACATTATATATATATAAATAGGAATCAGCGTATGACGTTCCGTTTGCTGTTGAAACAGCGGGACCTTGGGGCTCTGAGGCTAGGAAATTCGTACTGGACTTGGGACAACGTTTGCGGGAGAAGGGGTGCGATCCCCGGTTATGTTGGTACCTTGTCCAGCAAATTTCTCTGGCAATCCAGCGCGGTAATGCCGCAAGTGTAATGGGGTCTTACGATGTAGGGTGGGCACGTTAGAGACAATATCAGTTATGTATAGTCATTAATGTTTATTTTTATTTATTTGAATTAATGTATTTGCTATTTGATTTTTTTTTATTTGACTAAAATTGTATAATATTCATTAATGTTTTTATTACATTTTAAAACGGCTTGAAATTTGTAAGACATGGTAATAACATATATATATATATATATATATATATATGTTAGTTTATATTTTATACATGTATACATGGTATTATATATATACAAAATGTATAAAATAAAATGTACTATAAATACACATTATAAAAAGAATTATTACACTAGAGGAACTAGCACACTAGCAGTCTGGCATCACTGAATAAAATGTCAAAAAATAATGTGATAGAAAAACGTCAGGCCATTTTGGCTAATATCATATCGAATTTATTAAAAATTATTGATTTTTCAGCACAAAGAGAACTTTTAGTAGGGTGTAGTTATAGCAATTATAGTTAAAATAGTTTAATAACATAGTTTAAGTGTTCAAAGCGACCGCTGTACTTAAGTTTTGAAGTTTGGTTGTAATTTAGTGATTTAGAAATAATCGGTAAGTTGGCTCATTTCGATGAAATGACGTGTAATTTTGATTGCTTATTATTGCTTTTAGTGTTTGTATTACTTTAGTGTCCTTTCCCTTATTCCTCATTAAAATCCTGATTTAATCTAAGAAATATTCGAGGCAATAATCTTGTAGGTATGTATAAGGATACTTTAATGTGAGTAATTAAATTTTATTGATTCGAAATCGTTTTTAATCACAGCCTTGAGCGTGCGCTTACAATGAATTTATAGCCTCTAAATGTCCTGCAAGTTTTGCGGGAAATTGATTGTATTTTTTGTTTTTAATGTAATAAAACATACAAATAAAATAAATTCTTCGCTGTATATGCTTCAAGTCCTCATGAATTTTTATTGTATTTTTATTCTTATTGTATACAGCTTCAAATATCTAATACTATCAAACAATACTTTTTAAGATTGTACCTACAAGATCTACAAAATATTAAACAACTAGCTGTTACCCGCGGCTTCGCCCGCGTTATTTGTGTCTTTATGACCATTGAGGTCTAGATCGATGATCTCTTAGGCCAAGTCACCATAGATGACCCTCAAAGTCGAACTCAATATCCTCTATTGTAAAAGTCATTAATCATTTTGGTTAGCTATACGAAGTTGTGCTGTTTAAATGTTTGACTCAATACAACAGTTCCTGAAACATTTCTTACAAAGAAAATAAGGTGGATAGCTGCGCGAGCGTAGCGAGCGCTATTATTGGGCGAGTGAAAATTTTTTATGACTTTTTATAACCCTGACAGTTTAATGACCTAATAATCAAGTCAATATAGATGACTCTTAGGACGAACTCGATATCGTCTATTGTTAAAATCAGTAATAATTACTTGGTACTTGGTAAACCTAACCAAGGTCATTATGATTATTGAAGGTTGTACTGTTTCAATTTATGACTCGTTTTGATGGATGTGGCTATTAAAATACAAAAGTTGCTGAAATGTTTCCTACAAAGTAGATATAACAAATGCTTGCGCGAACGGAGCGAGCGCTATTACTGTGAGAGAGAAGCAAGCCCTATCACTGCGCGAGCGAAGCGAGCGCGAAAATTTTTTACGACTTTTTATGACCCTGACAGTTTTTATGACCTACTAAGTCAACACCGATGACACATAGGTTAAACTTGGTATCCACCTATTTAAAGGTTAATATATATTATGATTATTGAAGGTTGTACTGTTTCAATTTATAAACTCGTTTTGATGCATGTGGCAATTAAAATACAAAATGCTGAAAGATTACCTACAAAGTAGATAAAACAAAAGTTTGCGCGAGCGTAGCGAGCGCGAAACTTTATACGTCTTTTTATGACCCTGACAGTTTTTATAACCTACTAAGACAAAACCGATGGCCCTAAGGTTAAACTTGATATCCACTTATTTTATGGTAAAAAAATATTATGATTATTAAAGGTTGAACTGTTCCAAATATAACTCGTTTTGATGAATGTGGCTATTAAAATACAAAAGTTCCTGGAATGTTTCCTACAAAGAAGATATAACAAATGCTTGCGCGACCAGAGCGAGCGCTATTACTGCGCGAGCGTAGCGAGTGCGAAAAATTTTTACGACTTTTTATGACCCTGTCAGTTTTTATGACCTACTAAGTTAACACTGATGACACAAAAGTTAAACTTGATATTCACTTATTTTAAGGTTATTAATCATTATGATAATTGAAGGTTGTACTGTTTCAATTTATAGCTTCGTTTTTATGGATGTGGCTATTAAAATACAAAAAATGCTGAAATATTACCTGCAAAGTAGATAAAAGAAATGTTTGCGCGAGCGTAGCGAGCAGTATTACTGCGCGAGCGTAGCAAGCGCTATCACTGCGCGAGGAAAGTGACCGCGAAATTTTTTTACGACCTTTCATGACCCTGACAGTTTTTATGACCTGCTAAGTTAACACTGATGATAAATGTCTGCGCGAGCGCAGCGAGCGCTATTAATGCGCGAGCGAAGCGAGCGCGAAAAAATTTTAAGTCTTTTTATGACCCTGACAGTTTTTATGACCTACTAAAGTTAACACTGATGACACAAAAGTTAAACTTGATATTCACTTATTTTAAGGTTATTAATCATTATGATTATTGAAGGTTGTACTGTTTCAATTTATAGCTTCGTTTTGATGGATGTGGCTATTAAAATACAAAAAATGCTGAAATATTACCTGCAAAGTAGATAAAACAAATGTTTGCGCAAGCGTAGCGAGCAGTATTACTGCGCGAGCGTAGCAAGCGCTATCACTGCGCGAGCAAAGCGAGCGTGAAAAATTTTTACGACCTTTCATGACCCTGACAGTTTTTATGACCTGTTAAGTTAACACTGATGACAAATGTCTGCGCAAGCGCAGCGAGCGCTTTTAATGCGCGAGCGAAGCGAGCGCGAAAAAATTTTACGTCTTTTTATGACCCTGTCAGTTTTTATGACTTACTAAGTCAAGACCGATGACCCTAAGGTTATATACTTGATATTCACTTATTATAAGGTAAAAAATCATTATGATTATTGAAGGTTCTACTGTTTCAATTTATAAACTCGTTTTGATGCATGTGGCTATTAAAATACAAAAAATGCCGAAATATAACCTACAAAGTAGATAAAACAAAGGTTTGCGCGAGCGCAGCGAGCGCTATCAATGCGCGGGCGAAGTGAGCGCGAAAATTTTTTTCGACTTTTTATGACCCTGACAGTTTTTATGACCTACCTGAGTCAAGAACGATGACACTTAGGTTAAACTTGATATCCACTTATTTTAAGGTACACAATCATTATGATTATTGAAGGTTGTTTGTTGTTCAATTCATAAACTCGATTTGATGCGTCTGTTTCAATTTATAAACTCGATTTGATGCATGTGGCTATTAAAATACAAAAAATGCTGAAATATTACCTACAAAGTAGATAAAACAAAGTTTTGCGCGAGCATAGCGAGCGCTATCAATGCGCGAGCGAAGCGAGTGCGAAAATTCTTACGTCATTTTATGACCCTGACAGTTTTTATGACCTGCTAATTCAACACCGATGACCCTAAGGTTAAACTTGATATCCACTTATTTTAATGTAAAAAATTAGTATGATTAATGAAAGTTCTACTGTTCCAATTTATGACTCGTTTTGATGAATGTGGCCATTAAAATACAAAAATTGCTGAAATGTATGAATGAATGAATGATAATTCTTTATTGTACACCAAAATTAAATAATAAACATCTTAAAATACATTATACATTAGTACAATGGGCGGTCTTATCGCACAAAGCGATCTCTTCCAGACAACCTTAGGACGGAGTGGACAGTACGAATATGTAAAGGACTAAGGTGCACATTTAACAATTTTGAGATCATAAAATGAATAAACATCTATTTAAAAGTCATAAACATAAATATTTATTTCATAACATATATCTACATACATACAAATAAAACAAATATAAATAAATATGCATAATATATAAACATACATACACATACAAATATATAACAGTTTTAAGAAATACATGAGATAGCTTAATAATCATCAATACCGGTTTGTGTTAAGTAGAATTTTTTTAGTTTTTCTTTAAAAGTATACATTGAGGGAGCGTGTCGAATTGTAAGTCATTCCAAAGATGGATTGCCTGTATAATGAAAGAAGAATCATAGAAGATTGTCGAGTGAGCTGGCATATCTAACTCTAAAGTTTCAGATGACTTCAACGCCAGGGAATGATTAGAGCACAGGAAATTGAGCGAAATTGAATTGTTATCCTACAAAGTAGATATTACAAATGCTTGCGCGACCGGAGCGAGCGCTTTTACTGGGCGAGCGTAGTAAGCGCTATCACTGCGAGAGCGATGTGAGCGCGAACATTTTTACGTTTTATGACCCTGGCAGTTTTTATAACGTACTAAGTCAACACCCTAACGTTAAATGTGGCAGGTAAAACACGAATGTTTTTGAAATACTTCCCACAAAGCAGATAAAACACGTTGGGCAAGCAAAGCCATCGCGTAAATTTTGATGACTTTTAATGACCCTGACAGTTTTATGGCCTAATTAAGGCACTTATTAAGTTGAGTAATTATAGATGAACCTAAGGTCAAACTTTTATGATTATGCAAACTCTATGTAAAGTTAACAAAAAATATAGGCACCCGCACTTTTCTGCCGAAAAAAAGTATTATTTGCCCTTTTATGCCCTATTAAATGTCTTTGTACAAAATTTCATCAGAATCGGTCAAGCCGTTTGGCCGAAAAGAAGCCACACATTAACAAAATTCCATAATAAAAATTAGACAACCTAAATTTCCACCCAAAAAAAAGTATTCGTTGTCCTTCTGTCTTTTTGACTGTCTGTGCACAAAATTTCAGCTTAAATGGTTAACCCGTTTGACCGAGAGTAGGCCACACATTTACAAAGTTCACTTTAAAAATTCTGGACACCTGGACTCGGCTGCCAGAAAAAAAGTATCCTATGTGATTCTATGCAAAATGAACTGTAATATGTATAAAATTTCAGCTGAATCGGTCAAAAAATTCTGGACACCTGGACTCGGCTGCCAGAAAAAAAGTATCCTATGTGATTCTATGCAAAATGAACTGTAATATGTATAAAATTTCAGCTGAATCGGTCAAGCTGTTGAGCTGATAAGTGGCCACACATTCACAAAATTCAATTTAAAAAATCTAAACACTCGATAGCCAAAAAAACAGTATCCGATATCCTATTCTGCTCTATGAACTGTCTTAATACAACATTTCAGGCAAATCGGTCAAACCGTTTATTTGAGAAGAGGTCTTATATTCACAAAATTCAATTAAAAATACCTGGACTTCCTGACTCGACAGCCAGAAAAAAAGTATCCTATATCCTATTCTACTCTATGAACTGTCTTTGTACAACATTTCAGGCAAATCGGTCAAGCCGTTTATTCGAGAAGAGGTCTTATATTTACTAAATTCTATTAAAAATATCTGGACCCCCTGACTCGATAGCCAGAAAAAAAGTATTCTATATTCTATTCTGCCTTATGAACTGTCTCTATACAACATTTCAGGCAAATCGGTCAAGCCGTTTATTCGAAAAGAGGTCCTTTAGTTACGAAATTGAATTAAAAATATCTGGACCCCCTGACTCGACAGCCAGAAAAATAGTATCTTATATCCTATTCTGCCCTATGACATGTATTCATACAAAATTTCAGGCAAATCGGTCAAGCCGTTTATTCGAGAAGAAGTCTTATATTTACAAAATTCAATTAAAAATATCTGGACCCCCTGACTCGATAGCCAAAAGAAAAGTATCCTATATCCTATTCTGCCCTATGTACTATCTTTGTAAAAAATTTCAGCCAAATCGGTCAAGCCGTTTGACCGTGAAGAAGTCCCAAACAAACAAACAAACAAACAAACAAACAAATAAACAAACTGACTTTCGCATTTATAATATTGGTGTTGACTAGCTGTGTCCTGCGGTTTTACCCGCGTAGACATTGTTCCCGTGGAAATATCAGGATTAAAGGTATCCTATGTGTTATTCCAGGGTCTAGGCTATCTACATACCAAATTTCAGCTCAATCGGTTCAGTAGTCTTTGCGTGAAAGAGTAACAAACATGCATACATCCATACATTCTTACAAACTTTTTCGTTTATAATAATTAATATTAGTAGGATATAGTCACTAACTTACATGCCGCCTGGTTTATTGGGTTTAGTATCAAATTTAAATTGCCTCATTCTGTGTTCAGAGCAGATTCATTAGCTGTGTGTTTTTGGTAATGTTAGTGCGGGCGCTCACACCTAAATTGCAAAAAATGGCAAATTTTAGGCCTGAATTCCTGTCGCTGACGTTGGTCGCGTACGTCGGTCGTGCGTACAAATATACGTTGTGTCCTATATAGCACCACACTGTGACGCTGACATCAGCGGCGCGCGAGTTGCAACGCGCCGCGTATGGCGCGCGTCGGTCTCGCTCGTCAGCGCCGCGTACGTCGGTCGACTGACGCGCTATGAAATGCTATGAGCGTCCTCACTCTGTTCCCAACCGTCGGCTAAATGGTACGCGCCCAAATCCACTTGGCGCAAAGACGCCTGTACCGTGGAGCGGTCGGTATCGCACTACGGATGTTTTCATTGGCGCTGATGGCCAGCGGGCTATGCGACTGACGGTACGTGACCGACGTCAGCGACAGAGGAATTCAGGCCTTACAATACAGCTATGCATTTCCACATTAACGGTGTGTGTGGCGCAGCGCTACTACAGTGCGGCTCACACACCACCTGTGTATGTGTCAGCAGCAATCATATTAGTTTAAATGAATCCTGTACGATCCCACTGGTATGATTCAATAGGCATAAGAGATAGAATACTCGTAATTTTGCAACAATAGTTAATAACACACTTGACATGTAATCTGACCAAAGCTGTGCCGACAGTTTTCTCACAACTGCTGTTTGATTTTAGTTACGATTTGACAACTGTGCTAGGCCTGACATGTGTAGTGGTAAAGCCAGAACATTGTGAAAACGGTGCTGCAGTCAAAGTGTTAATACTTTACTTATTCCTTAGAAGTAAAAAAAAGGCTTGAAACTCCAGAAGCAGCACAGCTAATGTGTTATGAAAAAAATATCTCAACAAGCAAATTGCTATTAACCTTAAACTTCCTTTTTGTTTACTTCTTAACCATTATTACTTGAATTTTAAAATGATATGAGTTTTAACTGATTTACAATAAGTAGTGAAGCCTTCTGCTTCTACTTTCCTCATACACACTGCCGAGGAATGGAATTGCTTTCCTAAGTTTGTTTTTCCAGAACACTACGACCTGGGGGTCTTTAAGTCACAAGTAAATAGGTATATTCTGGGAAAGTACTACATCTTGGAACACATCATCACTTAACATCAGGTGAAAAAGTGGTCAACCGAATGACTATTAAGCATAAAAAAGTTGATATAATAGAAAAAAATATAAATTATGAGATAAATATTTCCTCTAAAAATTAATAATTAAAGAAACAAAGATTTGCTTTGGAACTTTTGACGGTGACATCTCAGTAGAAAATTCATTACACACACTAGTTGGCTAGTGTATGTAATGAAACTATTTAAAAAAAAATGATAAGAGAGGCAAAGGATGCTGTGCAGTGAAGTGTTTAATTCTGTCAATCCATACTTGCATGCTACAGTAAGTACCCTTAGACCAAACTCGATATTGTATATCAAACAAATTTTGTATGAAAAATAGTACAGCGCCTCCAGTGGTTACCACACTTCACTAAATTTAGACCAATTAGGGAGCTAGAATAAGTCCAAAACTATGTGAGATCTGTCAAAAGCATTTACGATGAAAACTCATACTAAGGGAAAAGTTTCTGTTGAAGGCAGACATGATTGGTTACCATTAGACGAAGCCGTGAGGCATAGCTAACACATCATAATTTAATTTAAAAAAATTACATTACAGATCACCAAAAGAACAATGTCCTTCAAGCTGAAGCCTATAAATGACAAAACGGACAGGCAAGACCCAACCTCCTTCCTGCCAGAAGAAGAGATGTCCTATGAGATCAAGAAAAAGAAGAAGAAAAAAAAGAAGAAGCAAGAAGATCCATTCAAGGACATTGAACAGAAACTCGCCGTAGATAGAGAGCCAGATATAACTGCGTTAGATCCTGATATAGGGATGAGTATGGATCCAGAAGTAACCATCAAGGTGGAGAATATTGAGGTTGATCTGGATATTGCTGATGTAAGTAGCAGCTTATAGCTGTAATACTAAATTGGATATAATGAATTTAAAACAACCGACTTCCATGCCCCGCAAGTCAATTTCAGTAGCAAGTTTGTGACGATTATCGTCATATCTCTGGAGTTACTTATCAGATCTCACTGAAATTACAATGGGACCACCTCGAAAATGTACCCTACCGATTAAAAAAAGAATCATTCAAATCGATGGACTAATCACGTAAAATTCATACAAAAAAAAATATATTAAAAAAACAAAACCGGCCAAGTCGAGTTGGACTCTCCCACCGAGGCTTCCGAATCAACATTGGTACCAATCATGCTGGACCTCTTAATTGTATGAGCGCTCATATAACTCAGAGGCCTATTTATATTGGCGAAACTATGTATGTATGGCGACACCATTTAATTTTCAACTTTTTTTATTTATTAGAATATTTCCTTTATTTGTGCTGTAAGACCTTGCTTCTTGCCAAATTTCATGATTCTAGATCAACGGGAAGTACTCTATAGGTTTTCAGGACCCAAAACCTATAGAGTACTTCCGGTTGACCTAAAATTGTCAATTTTGGTCAAAGGCAAGGTCTTACAACACAAGTAAAGGAAACATTCCGTAAAATAAAAGAAGTTGAAATGAAGTTAAATTTTGGTACTTACAAGTTTTGGTACTTAAAAATCTAAATTTGCTCATATCTTTTTATCGTGTTGACTCAGGACCTTGATTTTTATTCACCTAATAGGGACTATAGACTTCAGTATCTGGTATAAATTTCAACTTTATAGGTCCACCCATTCCTGAGAAAATCGGTGGTGACACACGGACAGACAGACGGACGGACAAGAAAGTGATCTTATAAGGGTTCCTTTTTTACTATTGTGGTATGGAACCCTAAAAACATAAAGACGAAATGAGAACCTCTTTCTTTTTGGAAGTTGGTTGAAATGAAACCTTTTTAGGTTTCTGTGTCCGAAGGGTACCAAAGGAACCCTATAACTGAGATTTCGCTGTCCGACCATCTGTCTGTACCCCTTTCACAGGGCTTTAATCTATTTAGCCTAACTTTGTTTCCAACACATGAACTAGAATTCTAGAACATTACAGGTAGGACAATTGCGTGTAAAAGTTTCTTAGCTTGAAGCATGAAATGTATCCAGGGCTGCTAAAGTACGAGTTTATTAGATAGGTTTACTAATTCAATCACGTTAACGTAAACGCAGATTTGTATGGAATTAAAATACGCCATCTAGCGTGCGTAGTAGGTAATATTGTAATTGCTATACAAATCTACATTTACATGCAGAAATGCAGATTTGTATAGCCATGAGAACGATTAGTATGATAATAGCTAATCCTCCATAATTGATATTTTAGTATAAATAGGCAAGCGTTTGGCCACTATCTCACCTTATGTTAATGGGTCCCCGAGACGATCAAGTGCACTTGACAAGTCTCACGTGATTGACGATTTCACTTGACGAGGGACTTGACGACTATTGAAGGTGCTGTCAAGTCTCTCGCCTATCGACCCTACCGATCTGTGCCGTCAATCAAAATTTCTGTCAAGTATGGTCAAGCCCGTAGATCACTTGACGGGACTTGTCAAGTAATGCTGTAAATGATCAATATTAACTTCCAGCACGTAGACTTGTCAAGTGCACTTGATCGTCTCGGGGACCCATAAGTGACGATGTAGCACGTTTGAACATCATGCTCTATAATATTAGTTGTAACTGTAGGTATCTTGTTTATTGTGCCCCACTGTCCATTATTCATATTAACTCCTGTCCATCCAAGATTGCTTGCAAAAGGTTGTAAGTTTTGTTGTTGATGAGTGATGTATGAGTATACAATACAATAGCTTTTTATGTATATAAAGAATTATTGAATTATATTATTAAAAAAATTGTGGAAAAATTTTAATTAAATTAATGTTTTTCTTTCCAGTACGACTGTGATCCTTACCTAGAAGATGAATTACCACCTGAACCCATTGTTAAGCTAGAAGAGCAGAAAGGTGAAGCTGCCATCCTCACCTTCGAAAATGTCATCAACGACAAACTCAAGTTGGAAGACATCAAACCCAAAATTGAACTTGAGATGGCTGAGGAACCCCAAAACCACTTCTGTAAAGTGTGCCATTTAGTCTTCAAGAACCCTAGAACGCTTCTCATGCATCAGAAGAGAAAGCACAAGCGTTTTAGAAGATATTTTGAATATGTATGTGATCTATGCGGCATGTCATACGATGCAAAGAATAGCTTAGTCGCTCATATGAGACGAAAACATGGACCGGATGCAAATAAAGATGACATGATAGAACGAGCCTGCGATATCTGTGCTCTGGTCTTTAAAGGCACATCAAGGTTAAGAATGCACATGCGGAGAAAACACGGATCTTACGATGATACGTTCAAATATGAATGCCAAGACTGCGGTCTAACCTACGACAAATATGCAAGCTTAATCGTACACAGACGTAGAAAACATCTAAACTTAATCAAGCCTAAATTAAATCAATGGCTCACGTGTCCGTATTGTGCGAAAATATTCAGCAGAAGAGAAACTTATTCGCGACATATACAAAGAAACCATCAGGTTGATGAGGACGATGAGAAAAAGGGAAATCCTGAAGATGAAAAGTTAATAAAGAATAGTGTGACGAATGAACAAACTGGGGAGATCACGTGCCAACATTGTCCGTTGATGTTTTCTTCAGTTATGTACTTAAAACTACACATGAAGAGAAAACACAATGTATTGTCTGAAGACTTCAGATTGAAATGTAAACTTTGTAACCTCTCATATGATAAAGTTGAAAGTTTAAAACGCCATGTCCGAAGAAAACACGACGCGGGGACGTACTGTACTGTTTGTGATAAACAGTTTATTTCCAGAGAAGCATATTTAAATCATTCTCACACGAAAGTCGCTAAGGAATGCCAAATATGTGGTCTCATTTTTGCTAGTCAAGGAGGTCTAGCGAAGCATTTGAGGTGTACGCATAAAATAGCAGCAGACAAGACTGTTTTTTGTACTATTTGTAATGAAGGTTTCTTTGATAAACGTCAGTTGAAACCACATTTCATGAGAGTACATTTACAAGTATCTTACACATGTAAATTTTGCAAGAAATTGTTTAAAACTAAAGAGAGTTACAGACGTCATCTAATGTTTAAGCATCCTACAGATTATACGGACGTAGATAAGACACACCCATGTGATAAGTGTTCGGAGATATTTGTTAATGAATTTGAATTGTGTCGACATATAAACTTGGTGCATAGAGAAAAGACGGAACAACTAGCTCACATTAAAAAGGAAGAGGATAATAATATTAAGCAAACGTTTCAATGCACTAAATGTCCCAGTGAGTTCGGGAGTTGGGACGAATTGAGAGCTCATTTCGATCAGATGCATCATTTGATAGAAGAAATTCAATGTCAAAAGTGTGGTGAAATGATGCTCCGTGGCGAACTCCTTAAGCATATGAAATTGCACGATGAAATCGAGATGAAGTGTAGATATTGTGAATTTACAACAAAGAATAAGGTGAGTATGACCCAGCATACACTTCGACACACAAATGCAGATACGTTGAAATGTGATCATTTTGGTTGTCGATACAAAACTTTTTACGAAGATGCAATGGCTAAACATAAGCAGAAACATAATGAAATTGGTGTGAAATTGCAATGTGCGAGTTGTCCATTCCAAACAATGAATAAATATATATTGAAGTATCACGAAGAAGCACATTCGACAGGTAAAAAGCGTTACGCTTGCAATCAGTGTGATTATGCAACAGTGCTGCCAGCAAATCTAGTGCAACATAAGTATAAGCATGCAACAGAAAAGAGGTTTAAATGTGAAGTCTGTCCATTTGCAACTAAATATAATACGTCCCTACGTTTCCATGTTAGGAAAAAACACTGTGATCTGCCTACGTTAAGGTAGCATCTCTTGTTATTACAGTCATTTTTGGTGTTTTATGTCTGTAGTTTTATTTAACCTTTAACATTTTGAGCGCCCCGCTAAAAACTCACTCCCGAGCCCTGTACGTCAAGCGGTACATTTTGTATGGTTTTTGTCATCTATAGATGACGCTTGGCGTACAGGGCCCGCAAGTGCTTGTCACGTATATGTGACATTGGCGCTCAAAAGGTTAACATACTAACCAGAAACTTAAATAGAATCAGATACACTTTTTTAGTATATCTTATAGGCTAGCGTTTGACACTTTCTCGCCTGGTGGTAAGCAATGATGTGGTCGAAGATGGTGAACACGCTAGACCTAGATTTCAATAGAATATATATTTTTTTAATATCACCTGTTGGTAAGTGATGATGCGGTCGAGGTAGGTAGCACCTAGAATGCTATGCTAGGCCTAGAATGGGAACTGGCTCCTAAGGATAGCTGCCGTAACACATTAATTTTATCATTTGTGGTTTGTATCACCCAATAAACAATGATAATTATATAAAAGGTACATGTTCATACAGACGATAGACGCGGGGCGGAATCGTGCCTCATCCGGTATGAACACATGAACCTTGTCACATAAAATGTTTGTTTAAATCCCTGACTGGTCCGTATCTCGTATGGGGCACTTGAGAATTCGCCGATCGTCAGTTCTACGTCTCCGTCGAGAACGTCAGCTCCGGATACAGGCAGATCGTCGCGGGGGTACCGCAAGGAAGCTGCCTGTCCCCGGCACTTTACTCCGTCTACACTGATGACATCACCGTCCTGGAAGAAAAACATTTTCGACCCGGTGAAAGGGGATTCACACTAGCGCTCTTCGCTGACGACAGTGCCTACTTTACCTCGTCAAGAAATTCTACCATATCCGCAAGCAGAATACAGCGGGTGTTAAATCTACTGCTAGAATGGCTAGATAAATGGCGCATGGCTGTCAATGTAGGAAAGACAGCCGCGCTGCTTTTCGGTGCACAGCGTATTCTGCCAACTTCGAGGTGAGGAAGTCCGATGGGAAAAGTCGGTACCTCGGCATCCATATCGGCCGGTCACTGAGAATGAGTCCGCAGATCACACATGCAGTAAACCAAGCCAAGGCAGCGAGAGCCTTGTTGAGACCGGTCCTATACTCGAAGTTGCCGTTAAAAGCTAAGGCATCTACAAGACGTACGTCCGAATACGTCTCACATGCGCAGCACCATCATGGTACGCATTATGTTCCAATACTAACAAGAAAGACTAGAAGTTGTCCAGAATGTCGCCCTGCGGATGTGCACAGGAGCCGGCCGCTACGTCAGGAATGACGTTATAGCGAGGGACCTCAAGATAGAATCGGTGGAGGAGTTCGTCGTCCGACTTGCGCGCGGTATGTACAACCGCGCCGACAACGGACCACACCCCACCTGCGCGACATCGCGCCTCATCACGCTCGACCACCAGATGACAGGGCTTGGCGTGCACTCCCTCGAGACATTGTCCCGCCAACACTGGACAGCGACGAGGTTGTAGACGGCACCAGAAGCCACTAAGCCAAGATATAGCCACCGACCATATCGGACACCAAAACGGGTGAAATAGGTACCCACTACGTTCCCGTGGGGTAGATGCCCCACGCGCTCAGCCTGGGTAATGAGGACCACCTCGACCCCGTCCCAAAACATAGTACGTAGGTTCTTAGTTCTGTGTTACTAGTTAAGCTACCTGCGAGTACAAAACATGTTTTGATGAACGCTTTCAGTGCCCATGACGCGTCTGTGCGTCGTGCAACGAGCTAGTTAGACGCATAAACGCGTCATGGGCACTGAAAGCGTGAATAAATGAATGAAAAAAAAAGTATTCTGTGCTCATATGCCATTTTGAATATTGGCCATTCTGCGCCTAACCCCTACGGTCTAGTATATGTGTGGTAGTAACTTAGCAAGCTAGAGCAACAAAACGTTTATCCAGCTATAGCATGATATATGTTTAGCACAGGAATTTTCTAGTTAAGTTACTCAATAGCGGTTGAGTCTTTAATTAATAATTATTTATTACGAATAAAACCAGTTTTACTAACACGTGTGCGTGTGACCTTAAAATCAGGGTCATGCATGCTACTAATATATATTTATCTGTGGGGTCACGTGAATATATATATATTAAAGGTGCCTACTCTTTCTTAATGTAGGAAAAGTACTGCAAATGCTACTGTCGGTCGGAAGCAGTATTCTATACTTCGACAAGATAATTATTACATAATCTATGTGTAGTTATTGAACCGAAAAATAGAAGTTAGGAATAAACTGGCCAAGTGCAAGTCGGACTCGCACTCGTAGTGTTACGGAACCCAGAACCGGAGTATTCTATAACTATGATTTTTCTCACCCAAAAAAATAACTTTGTTTTCACAATGTTTGTATAAATGCGTTGTGGGGTCATAGACACCCCACTCGTATAGGTATGAAGATTTTTTTTGTTTCAGTTCCATTGTATTGTAAGCGGTTCACAGAATACATCTACCTACCAAGTTTCAATTCTGTAGCCCTATTAGTTTCGGAATAAAATGGCTGTGACATACGGACGGACCGACAGACACATATGACGAATCTACAAGTGTTCCGTTTTTTGCCATTCGGCTACGAAACCCTAAAAATGTAAGTAAAAATATATGAGACTAGCAGCCCGCCCCGGCTTCGCACGGGTAGAACATATATGCCTACAAAATTTGCATCAGTTTGTTGCATCGAATATAAAATATTAACATATTTAACAATCATCGTCATATTTCAACCAATTTACACAAAACCTTAACGAATTATGCACCTAAACCTTCCTCATAAACACTCTGGCTATTGGTGAAAACCGCAGGATAATCCGTTCAGTAGCTATTGAGATTATTGCGAACAGACAGACAGACGTAGTGATGGACTTTGTTTTATAATACTTACGTAGTGATATTGGACGGCCCTTTGGCGTGAAGGATAGTTACCCTGATTCTGACCCGACGATCGTTGGTTCTAATCCTAGCTATATACCAATGAAAGTTTTATGTGCATTCATGAATCATGAGTTTTTGTACAGAGGTAGAGGGATCATTAAATTTACCAATAATTAAGATAGTTTAAAAACTAAAACAACTGACTTCAATGCCCCGCGAGTCAGTTTTAGTAGCAAGTTTCAGACGTTTATCGTCATATCTCTGAAGATAGTTATCACATCTCAATGAAATTACAATGGGACCGCCTCGAAAACGTACCCTACCGATTACAAAAATAATCTTGCGAATCGGTTCACAATTGACGGAGTAATCGCGTAACATACACGCACAAAAAAAAGAAAGAAAAAAGAAACATACAGACGAATTGAGAACTTCCTTCTTTTTGGAAGTCGGTTGAAAAGTAGCTTACCACCAAGGAGAACATCTGCCGCCGTAACCTTATGGCGTTCCCCGACGCAAAATGTAGGGGTATTATACGTTTAACGTGTGTATCTGTGTGTCTGTAACATCTTACCACCCAACCGGATGAACCGATTTTGATTTTATTATTGATAGTTTTTTTTTATAGAGAGGTTCGTAGCTTTGATTCATGAAAATTCGTTCAATCGTTATAAAATTATGAGCTTTTTTCTAGTTAATTGCGCTATGAAATCAACTTTCATACGTCTGATCAATTCGAAAATCTCCTCCTGATCTCTACAGAATACTCAAATCCTTACCAACGTACAGCTCAGATTGTCAGATGTCGTGTTTAGAGTCATTGGAATACTTTTAATGAAAATATTATACATAGATCAGTCGGGGTGGTTTAAAATATTATATTATTATATATAGATGAATATTATTTTATACAATAGATCATATTATTATACTATATTGACTTCAAATTGATTGTGATCGATGGGGATCTACAGCATAGCTAAGCTTATAATAATATTTTTAAGTAACTATGACCTATTCTGTGGTTTCACTGCAAATATTTTATTAATTTTGCGATGCGTGTATGTGAAATCCGTGATATCTTCTAGAGTTTTCATTTGAATTATATACTGTGAAGGACAATTTTAATCTATAACATGTGGCCAAGCTAATTAACGTAATTATTTGGATAAGTATTAATACTATATACTTGAAAATAGCCTTGGAAGTTATGTAATATTTTTTAACAAAAAATTAAAGATTAAAATGATTACTGTGAGTCAACCTTAAGAGATAGACATATGCTGTCGCGGACTTTTTTGTAGGTTCTTATTGAGTTGTACAACTCTTCCATAGAAAATATGCTTCCATCTGTTTTCAATTGAGCAGCGTTCGTAAGAAACGTGTTTTTTCGACCGTCGACTTAGGTTGCAAATTAGGTCTACACGAATGTACCTTTGATTTAAACGGGATAATATATAGTCTATTTTCATTTCGAAAGTCCATTCTATATATTAGTGAAAGAATTTTTTAAATCGGTCCAGTAGTTTTTGAACCAAATCATTACAAACATACAAAAATACAAATGTTCTCTCTTTATAATATTAGTAGAAGTTCTATAGACCAGCGCAGTAGCGCCACTGTATTGTGGCCAGAGACAGGAGAATTAACTTTAATACCGGCTTTACACTCGCGCTTCGTCCCTCGCCTCGTGGCTCACTCGTCCCTCGTGCGAGGCTCGTGTTGATCGATGGTAAATGAGTTGCCTGTTTACACTCGCGTGCCGAGTTCAGTCGTCTTTGTAAACATCCAATCGCGTGCGACGAGAGGTCCTTTGACTCGTGCCCCAAAAACCGCTCCGGACGCGAGCGCCGCGAGTGACGAGGCGAGCTACGAGCGTCTGTTCACACTCGCACCTCGCCCCTCGTCTCGTCCCTCGCCTCGCGGCTCGTACGCGAATGTAAATGTGGTATTAGAGTAATGTTTCATTTTGTTGTTACTGGTAGAAGATAGATGGCACTGAAGTACAATAAATCTGCGATGTCGAAATCTGTCAAAACAATTTGATCATCGTTTTTCTCTTTTTAACTTGTACTGTTCGAGTGAAACAGTTGCGTATTCCAAAATACATGAAATGACGGAATCGAGGAGAGAATCGTCGCGAACACAATAATTTCTTTTTGTTTAATAACCTTGCTTATTTCTTTCCGTAAGTGCATGTGAATAGTTGTTTATTGCAGCAAGATTCTGTAAGCAGCCAAAGAAAATGGAATTGATGGGTCTTCCAGTGGTTATGGTAGAAAATATTCTATCGTATCTCTCTTACGATGAAATCGCTAAAAACAGAATTGTAAGTACTATTTCTGACTTGTTAGATACATATACAGAATTGAACGTATTCTAGTCGTTTGCTGTTGTAGTATCTTAAAGTTTAAGCCTTTTAGGTTATACTCGATCACGTAATTAGATTCGTTCTAGTAACTATGGAAGCTTCTGACAAAAGATAGTGTATGTTCGCGTAGATGAAATCTATAAATAACCGCTTAGTTGTTGTTGGTCACGACTATTTACATGCTAGACACATATAGATTTTAATATTTTTTTATAGGTAATAAAAAAATATTAAAATCTATATGTGCATAAAGCTAAGTGGAATGTTGTCTTTGTTCTACATAATCCATTTTATTGAATCGATCGCTTCACCATTTTCCATCAGGTACTTATATTATTTTTAATTCAATGGTACTTACAAAAATTCTTTATAAATAATTTCCATAAATGAATTATGCCAATACTATTGTTTGGCCCATCAAACAAAGATATTTCTATTAGGTCTGTCTAGTTCCTGTACATTGAACAGAGCTGCTGTTCTAAATCTATAATACTGTCATCTGGAAGCTATTGAGAGAAGAGCCAAGAAGAGCTTCTTGGCTCTTCTCCTAATAGCTCAATATCAAATAATCAACAACAACCAACTAGTAAGCAAAAGACTCCAGAGTCTTGAGCAGTGTCACAAGGTCCCCTGCTTAAAAAAAGAAAAATCTGCTTTGAATCTTCATACAGTTAACAGCAATATATCTGGCAGTGCAGATTACTCAAGTGGTACTCCATTTGAAATAACAAAATAGAAAACTGTATCGTTACCAAAAGTTACATGATATCTAAAAAAAAAAACAACAAGAACCAAATTATGTAGTACAATCGGAGGTCTTATTGCATAGAGCAGTCTCTTCCAGACAACCTAGATGTGGAATGTTGTAAACTTAGGTGTTTAGAGATGGTGTATATAAAAAAAAAAATACTGGAAACTGCAACAAATTATGATATCATCACTTCATTATAAACTTTAAAATTAAATTGCATAAACTTGAGTGAGATTGAGGAGGCTTTTATGAAGTAACTATTATGTCATCTGTGCTTTTACCTGAAAGGGACCAAATACAAAACTTCTGAGACATTTAACAACATTCAGTATTGTATGGGAAATGGAAGCTCATTAAATAAACTGAGGTTGACATAATTATCCCCAAATCATCATCATCATCATCATTACCAGCCGGTATCAGTCCACTGCTGGACGTAGGCCTCTCCCAAGTCACGCAACTGAGCCCGGTCTTCAGCTCTTTGTTTCCAGTCACTGCCCACCGCTTTGCGAATGTCGTCACTCCACCTAGTCACAGGGCGTCCTACTCTACGTTTGCTGATTCGCGGTCTCCACTATCCCCAAATACTGCAGAATAATTAATAGTAATATCTACGCAGTAACTATTATATAATCTGTGCTAATATGTACATATACTTAGATCGAAAAAAAAAAAAAAAAACTGGCCAAGTGCGAGTCTGACTTTTGTCCCGCACACGGAGGGTTCCGAACTTTCAAACGCCATTTTACGAATATCTAACGAACTTCTTCTAACACCAAACTAACTAAGTAACCGTTGACTCAAAGGTAATTGATAATATTAAATATCTGGAAGACCGAGTGTTCGTACGACTAACTAACGTTCCACTGATTCTAGCTAAATGAAACTCATTTAGTACTAAAATAAAAGATATATTAATCAACACTGTACTTTACTATAATACTCTAATAAGTAAACAAATCGACCGAGGCCCACAAATTTAACAAACGAAGCTCTTGTACATGCTAATTTTTCCTGTGCTGCCATCTAGTTGCTTCAAAGTGAATTAATTAGGTAAGTTATTTGTAGTTGATAAACTCTTTAATATTTTACTTTGTTCTGTTCTTAGTATTTGTTGTTATAGCAGCAACAGAAATACATCATCTGTGAAAATTTCAACCGTCTAACTATCACGGTTCATGAGATACAGCCTGGTGACAGACAGACAGACAGACAGACAGCGGAGTCTCAGTAATAGAGTTCTGTTGGTACCCTTTGGGCTCGGAACCCTAAAAACCATCAGGATTCTGACTGGTTTGCAACATTCAGTCTCAACGGGTGTTGCATGCATAATCAGTATGTAAGGTATAAATTCAAGATTGTACTTACAGAATTAAAACTACAAATTCTACATTAGGTCCTACCTTTTTAACTGACTTTACAAAAAAGGAGGAGGTCCTCAATTCACTGGAATAATAAAAAAAAATATGTATGATCACGGATTACTCAAATACGCCTGAACCGATTTGAAAATTTTTTGTTTTGTTAGAAAGGTTTTTGTTATACTTCCCAGGTGGTACCATTTAAATTTCATTGAGATATGTTCATATCCCGAGATATAGAGA
Source organism: Cabera pusaria (assembly GCA_954871355.1). NCBI lineage: Eukaryota > Metazoa > Arthropoda > Insecta > Lepidoptera > Geometridae > Cabera > Cabera pusaria. Next base: position 3,881,927 of record OX940910.1, read on the forward strand.
AAAACTCCTCAAACTTGGTACTGAAAATGACTAGCATGGCATTTGAAGGTGGTTCTTTTAGTTTTTCGAAGGATCTTAAATTATTTACAGTACATCATTCTGTGCTATTGGTTTTCAGGTATCCAGAGCCTTCAACGAGATATGCATGAAGATGCTGAACCGAGGGTTTTTGTTGATAGAGCGGAGGCATGCACATGCTCTGAAGAATGTCAAAGCTCAGCTGCCAAGACGGGAGTCAGAACGCAGGTACAGTTACTTTTTATTGCTTGCTCAGCGAGTATTCACTCTCGATTTGAACGTTCCTAGGTTATATTTTAGAGAAAAAAACAGTTGATGGCAGAGAATTTAATTTTAGAGTTTTAGCTAAAGAAAGTATGCTTCCTGTTTGATCCCATCATAATATTTAAGATCTGACAAGTATCTCCAGAGATATGGAGATAAACACCTCAAACTCAATATTGAAAATGACAAGCGCCACATTTGAAATCAATTGTTTTTTGTTTTGAAAACAAACTACCAAAAAAGATTTTTTCAAATCTGTATAATTAACGGGAATTTTGAGGTAACAAATACATAAATAAAACACAACAACTATTGAATTGAGAACCTCGTCCTTCTTTGTGAAGTCGGTTTAAAATAACAACATCACACGTTTGACACAGATCTTGTTTATACGCAAATTATACATTTAGCTGATATCTAATTTCAATAGATTATGCTAATGAGTTAAACGTGAGTGGCAAAGTACCTAGTTACCTGCCTACCTTGAACTGTTTACACTATACATTCAAGAAGAGACTAATAGCTGGTTTCTGAGTATATTTATTGAGAGTGTATCTATTCAATAACAGTATGATTGAGTAGATAAACTCTCAATAAACCGACATCAGAAACCGACCATTAATAGTGTATATGACATTCAGAAACCGACCATAAGATTAGCTCTTAGTTGGATTTTAGTAGGACTAAATAATAAAGGTACAAGTGGCGCCCTGCGGCTTTGCCGGCGTTAAAGAATGTAGGAAAGCAGCACAATGTTGAAAAACATGCCATTTTGCGTTCACACTAAAAGGTTTTTTTTTGTACTAGTTAGGTAGGGAAGCGTTTGACCACTATCTCACCTGATGTTAAACGACGATGCGATCGACGATGTAGCACGCTTACCTAGAAGATACCTTTCAGTAAATTCCACCTTATGGACTATGACTACGACTTGATTTAATAGTTACTTTGACTTGACTTAACAAATTAATATTAATAAAACTTGAAATTGTATTATACTTTGACACTGGCTAAATACACTAATCATGTGAAACCATCATCATCATCAACATCAGCCGTGTCAGTGTCAGTCTACTGCTGGACGTAGGCCTCTCTCAAGATGCGCCACTGAGCCCAATCTTCGGCTCTTCTTTTCCAGTCACTGCTTTGGGGCCTTGGCTTTGTGTGTGACTTTCCATCTTTGGGAGCCATAATGACACTACAAAAAAAAGTGTGGTGTGGTTTTATGAAACCACGATGCAAGTGAAACTTTTTGTTTACGTGTAGCTATGGTAGCTAGCTACTATGACAGCAGTTGACATGACACATTAGCATGTATACAAATATAGCTGCGGAAGCGTCCGCCAATCACAGCTAGACCTAAATGTCATATCCACCAATCAGCACCGGCTGTAATGCGACATGCATGTCGGCAACATGCGATAGATGAATGAAATAAAACCGGCAAAGTCGAGTTGGACTCGCCCACTGAGGCTTCCGTACCAACGTTGGTAGTTTAGTTACCAATTAAGCTCTAAATTATATAAGCGCTCATATAACTCAGAGGCCTATCTTAACTGGTTGATACTATGTACGTATGGAGACACCCTTAAATTTTCAACTTTTTTTATATTTTGGAATTTTTCCTTTATTTGTGCTATAAGACCTTGATTCTTGTCAAATTTTATGATTATAGGTCAGCGGGAAGTACCCTATATGTTTTCGACCCAAAACCTTGACGGCTGACCTAGAATTGTAAATTTTTGTCACAAGCAAGGTCTTACAAAAATAGAAAAAGTTGAAAATTAAGGTAAATTTTGGTACTTACAAGTTTTCGCGAAAATCTAAATTTGCCCATGTCTTTTTATAGTGTTGACTCAGGACCTTGATTTTTATACACCTAATAGGGACTATAGACCTCAGTATCTGGTATAAATTTCAACTTGCTAGGTCCACCCGTTCCTGAGAAAATCGGTTGTGACACACGGACCGACAGACAGACAGACAACAGTAACTATTACATAATCTGTGCCAGAAGTTAGTAGTACGAGTAAGTAAGTCGTCGAGATAAGTAAATGCGTCGTTATAAAAATGTTCATATATTAAAAACAGCTCGGCCGATTTCGTTAAAATTTAAATGGGACCACCTGGGAAGGATACCATTTGAAACATAAAAAGAATTTTCCAAATCGGTTCAGGCATCTTCGAGTAATCGATGAACATACATTAAAAAAAAAAGATTCCGACGAATTGAGAACCTCCTCCTTTTTTGTGAAGTAGGTTAAAAAGAAGTAGAATGAACAGCAAAAGTAACTTTCAGATACCACCAGTTATCACGACACTGCGATATCCTGACTTCCATTGAGACCAGGATATCTATGCTCAACATGACTTACTCCAAGTTTATTGACCAAGGACTTTGCTGCTTCATACCAGGAAAGGTAAGATCACAGATATTGTGTATATACAATAGATAACGCAAATGCGTGTCCTTCTCGTGTCCGAGGGCACACATTTTTTACCACTTTAGACGTGCCTACTGCCTATCTTTCAATTGATTGACTTTGACAAAAAATGGTTTTATCATAATCATAATCATTTATTCATTAATATATAATATCGTTTAAAAACTAAAAAACAACCGACTTCAATGCCGCGCTATTCATTTTCAGTACCAATTTTGAGATGTTTATCTCAATATCTCTGGAGATACTTATCATACCTCGATAAAATTACCATGGTACCACACTTGGGATATCTCCTTTCGAACAAAAAAAGAATAATCGAAATCGGTTCATAAACGACGAAGTTATCCGCGAACAAACATTAAAAAATATATATATATATATACGGTCGAATTGAGAAACCTCCTCCTTTTTTTGAAGTCGGTTAAAAATAGAGTACAATTCAGGTGGAATATTTTATGGAGTCCGTTCATCTTGTCACAATATTATGACGTATGAATTACACGTATTACATTAAATTATCTATTTTTATAATTCTATTAAAATTAATTTAGAAACCTCAATGTCATTTTAAGGACCTATCTATAGACACCCAGCACGTTAAGGTTTTAAGAAAAAAATAATTTAGTTTCAAGTTTTATGTATGGGGAGCCCCGCTTAATATTTTATTTTTTTTATTTTTGTATAAACATTGTAAACACCTACCTATCAAGTTTCAACTGTGTAGTCCTAATAGTTTCGAAATAAAGTGGCTGTGACATACGGACGGATAGACAGACATGACGAATCTATAAGGGTTCCGTTTTTGGCCATTCTGCTACGGAACTCTAAAAAGGCGTGATTGTGTGTATGTATGTAAATAATGTAATCCGTTACAAATCCTCACACGGATTACAAAGTATCTCACCCGGTTTAATATTTCCTTACACCAGGTGATAGACGAGATCCGCCGCGTGCTAGCCATTGTAGAGACGATGTCGACTCCGCCGCGAGCGCACGAAGTGCTGCAAGAGCTCAGAGACATATCCAGCATGGCCATAGAACACTTCGACGATAAGATATCAGCCGCGTTTAGACGGAGACTGCAAGAGGGCGCGCATCCACCGCCGAGACATCAGACAGGTGAGGTCTTCTTATATATTTCGCAAATCCTAACTTCCTAACTAATATTATAAATGCGAAAGCAACTCTGTCTGTCTGTCTAACACCAGAACAATAATGATTCGAAAATAAATGATTTCAAGTAAATTCATACCACATGCATATTTTTGTGTATGTTACGCGATTACTCCGTCAATTGAGAACGGATTCGAATGATTCTTTTTTCATGGGTAGGGTACGTTTCCGAGGTGCTCCCGTTGTAATTTAAACGAAATCGGTCGAGCCGTTTTTAATATATCAACATTTGTATCACGATGCATTTACTTATCTAGACGATTTACTACTTACTACTGGCACAGATTATATAATAGTTACGTCTACTGGCTGCTTTGACTAGCACGACGTTTGATGTCGGTTCTTTTAGTTTTTTAAACGATCTTAAATTATATTGTGATAAGGTTCGTTGTCACAATCTAGGTCTAGCTTGTTCACCTGCCTCGACCACATCATCACCAGGCGAGGTAGTCGTTAAGGACATTTAAAAATTTATATGCGCTTTCAGAGTGGCCCTCCGGTGAAGGAAAATCATCGTTAAGAAAGCAACAATCCCCGCATGATGGTAAGACACTATCTAGTGTCCGCCTGGCCAGCTACCACCTTTAAGTTAGAAAACCTCTCGCCAAAGTCTAATGTGTTCCGGCAGCCATCCTTGAGAGCCAGTTCCCATTCTAGGTCTAGCGTGCTACCATCTTCCGCATCATCACTTACCAACAGGTGAGATAGAGGTCAAACGCTAGCCTATGTGATATAAGAAACAATCTTAAAAAAATGTTGATTAAAATGTTTTTCCCATGTATTTCAGCGTCAGTGTTAGTGCCACTGGTGGTGAAACAAGAGATGCTACGGCTGCGCCGGCGCACCGTCCTCAACGCTAAGTTGTCTCTGTTCCTCGCCTCGCAGTTCAGGAAATGTGTCAAACGGGTGAGATACTTATTCTCTTCTCTTCTCTTCCAAAAATAGCGTAGAGGTTGTCGCCGACTAGTCCAACACCTCTCCCCAAAGAGCAGACATCGTTGTCTGCTCTTTGTGTTGTCAATGTAAAGTCGGTCTACACTAAACGTCATAAGGCTTACATTTAATCGTGGGAATTTCGGGATAAAAAGTACCCTGTGTGTTTTTCTAGGGTCTAAGCTATCTACATACTAAATCAGCTCAATCGGTTGAGTAGTTTTAGCGTGAAGAAGCAACCAAAATACTTTAAAGGTGAGGCGTATTTACTAGAACAGATCCGAAGAATAGGTATGTTACGAGACTAGGTTGCCACCTATTCCTACATTTTGACAAATACCTATTCCACCAAGTATTCGACCTCGAACTACTTACTCAGACGCGACGCGATATTTCACTCGAATCTATGCCGTGTTTTCACTGACATAGTACCGCCGTACGCTGTAGACGCGGTGCAATAACAGTGCGAGTGCGAGGATAGCATGATACTATACTACCCTCTCACTCGCACACTAGTATGCACTACCTATTCCACCTAGTATTTGACCTCGAGACTAAATGCGATGTTTCACGCGAATCTGTGTCGTATTTTCACTGACATAGTACCGCCGTACAACGAAGACGCGGTGCAATGCGAGTGCGAGTGGGAGGGTAGTATGATACTGTTACATCGCGTCGTCGAGTCGCGATGTTTCGCCAAGCTTCTCGAACAAAAATAGCGTGGGAAACAATAGAGTAATTAGGGGCTATAAACAGCCGACCCGACTGTCATAAAAGTTACCTTCCTGGAATCCCGACCCTAGTCAATGTACCTAGTTTTGTAGTTAAGATTGAACCTTATTCATAAGTAGTTAGAGATCAAATTAGCATGTATGGTAAAGTTGTTTACATCAGATGTTCAAAGGAAAGCCGCCCCTTTTGTTTTTGATTTATTGATATTTTATGATATTACTTTCTAGAATAATTATTGTGTCCTATATAAAGCGTCGCACCGCGGCGTTAAGGCAGCCATTTCTTTGGAAGCGACAGAGTAACCATCTAAGCGCGGATAGCGACCAAGTGATCGTTAAGTGTTATCAGTGAATTAGTGTTGTGAACTGTGAACAGTGAAATCAGTGATTGTGATTACCAACGACCTCAGTGTGTGTTAACGGACTTTTGATAATTGTGCAAGACGATTTGGACAACTACTGTGGAACATTGTGCTAACCTAGTGATCCGTGGAAATAAACGTTCATCTCATCGGATTGGCATATTAATACCACCCCGCACGTAACAATACTATACTACTCTCTGTTGACTAGTATACGCGATCAATACTAGGCGGAACAGATATTTGGATCACGTATTTCTAAGGACTAGGAATAGGTGCACCTATAGTAGGGTCAACTTAATAGATCACATTTGACATCTGTCAGTCTTAGATTTATAGTAAGGTGACTTGCTTAAAAACATCGATTCAATTGATGAATCGATACGCATCAACACAAACAAGAATGATGTTAGTTTGATGTTATTCGAAATTACCAATTTTCCGGCAGCTCTAAATGAGAAATACAATTTGTATTTACATTATTCAGAGTTATTTGTTTTGCGTTAATATGAAATTGATAAGACACGTTAATACAAATATACAAATCGGAAATTGTACATATTTAAACGATTTTATATGTATTTATGGATTAGAATGTAGCTCCATAGAAAATGGCCCAATAAACTAAAATACATACTCAAATGTACATATGGATCTAACGTTTAGTAGTTTATCCAACGTTAAGTTTATCGATAGTTTATCGATAGTTTATCGATAGTTTTTTAACCCAAATTATAATTGATATTAGTTCCTATTCAATTATTTTTGTATATTTTTTAGTCAAAGAACAATATTATGTGTTAATTACAATCACAGTGAAGTTATTTTTATAGTTAAACATCTTTCACAAGTAATCATCGCATTCGATTCAATCTATCAACTGATCAATCTTTTGATTTTTTGGGTAGCATCCCTAGTGTTTATATAGAAAAAGTGTTCACTGACGTAACCTTGTACTGGCGTTTAGTTTTTTAGCACAAACATTCTTTATTATGTTTAAAATGAATTATTAGTCAAAGTAAATCGTAAAAACGCTTTCTTTTGTAATTATTAGAATAAATATGTATTTGTAACTGAAAAATGTTAAGTAATTATGCAGTTGCAGACTTCGAAATAATTAACAATTTTATGTGCCCTTCATTACAAGGTTACGTTGTTGAATTTTGATGAAGTGTCAAATGTGATCTATTAAATTGACTCTACTATAGTCCCAAATGTACCTAGTATAACCCATCTTTAATACTTACACACTCACAAACTGTCGTCTTTATGATATTAGTAGAATTTTCCTTATCTTCAGATGGCCGAGTACAAAAAGTTGACAACTCAACAAAACAACACTATCCGCGTGATGGCGAAAAAGCAGAGAGAACAGGACACCACCATTGGTTAGTTATCATCACCATCATCACCGATAATATAACTGAAAAAGTCTGCAAACATGTTTGTATATAAACGACTGGGGATAAGGGAATGTTGTGTTGTGATAGAAGATGTAGTGACAGAGATAGAGAAAGGGATGTTTAGATGGTTTGGGCATCTAGAGACGATGGATGAAGAAAGATTGACGAAACAGATTTATGAGACGTGTGTGAATGGGGCAGCCGGTAGAGGCCGACCTAGGCGAACGTATCACGACCAGATCGGAGATGTTTTAAAGAAAGCACAAGTCAAAAGTACCTATAACCGGCGAGCATGCGAGGGCCCGGCGTAATCGGAAGAACGGTCAGCTTTGATGCCAGAGGTACCAAGTTTAAACCCCGCCGTGCCACACCAATAGATTTTTCTATCGAAAAAATTATGTGCGCTTTTCACAGTGGCCCTCCGGTGAAGGAAAAACATCGTTGAGAAACCAACAATCCCGCATGGTGGTAGGACACTATCTAATATCCGCCTGACCAGCTACCACCCAAGTTAGAAAAAACTTCAAGTTAGAAAATCTGTCGCGAAACATCTAATGTGTTCCGGCAGCTATCCTTGAGAGCCAGTTCCCATTCTAGGCCTAGCGTGCTACCATCTTCGACCGCATCATCACTTACCAACAGGTAAGATAGTAGTCAAACGCTAGCCTATAAGATATTAATAATAAAACTGGCCAATTGCGAGTCAGCATTGCGTCTCTTATCGCACACTTAGGGAGGATTCCGTACAATACGAAACATGACAGAGTTTCCTCTCTACCTCATACCTACCTCTACCTCGTATATTTGATTAATTGATATTACCATGAATATTTGGTTTGGTAGCGATCTAGAAAGACGGGGCTCGTTTACTAGCGCCATCTATGTCATTTTGCCGAAACTAATTATATAGATGGCGTTTAAAAACACGTTTTTTGTATGAGGACCCCCTTTAATTTTATCTTTATTTTGTTTTTAGTATTTGTTGTTCTAGCGGCAACAGAAATACACCATCTGTGAACATTTCAACTGTCTAACTATCACGGTTAATGAGCTATAGCCTGGTGACAGACGGACAGACAGACAGACAGACGGACAGCGGAGTCTTAGTAATAGGGTCCCGTTTTACCCTTTGGGTACGGAACCCTAAAAAATGTAGGCGCTCATGAAAGTGGAAGAAGCGAAAGAGGTATGTCAGGATCGGAGCATGTGGGAAGAAGTAATCTCTGCCTACCTCAACGGGAAAAAGGCGCGATTTTATGTATGTATGTTTACGACTGTATAGATTTTGCTCCAATTATTTTTTCGGATACAATATTCTCAGGGTCTCAGTATTATAGTGTCGTCAACAATAGAAATAGTATGAATAATAGTGTCAATAGAAATATCGAGATAATCGACACGCCATATCTCTGGAGATCACCATATCTCGATAAATTTACATTGAGATCAAATACCATCTGGGATGTATACCCTCTCAAACATCTTCACTTAACATCGGGTGAGATAGTGGTTAACCGCTTGCTTATCTACAATAAAAAAAAAAACTAAAATAAAATGTTATATCGGTTTTTTTGATTGGTTAATATTCGACAAATGAGGTAAATATACAGTCGAATTTAATCCTCCTCCTTTTCGAAGTCGGTTAAAAAGGAGGAGGTTCTCAAATCGACTGTATTTTTATTTGGATTTTTTTGTTTGAGAGGGTGGATGTGATGAGTATCTCCTGAGATATGAAGATAAACACCTCAAACTTGCTGCTGAAAATGAAAATAACTTGCTAGAGTCTGTGCAAAAAGAGAACCGTCGTGGCGTTACTGTAAACTAACATTGAAAGGTAAGAAAGGAAGGTGCATACATACCTAGTAGCACACGATAATGATCAGAGTAGGTACCTACCAAGTATCAAACATTTTTAGTCGCACTAGTATTACAGCAGTGTTGTCAATGCAACAAAAATAAAACGACCGACGCGACCTCCATTTTTACGATGGTTCTCTTTTTGCACAGACTATACTGGACATGACTGGCGCGAAATGTGAGTTTTTTTTTTTAATTTTACTTAACTCTTTTTTAATCCTAATAATTTTTGAATGAATGTTTCAGCTGATCTCAAGAAACGTATAGAAGAATGTGATATAAAATACAGCGAGCTGACACACACCAATCAAGCGGTCGGCGGAGGTAATGTATTATATATCTATTAATCATAGTATATTATTATTATATCTTATAGGCTAGCGTTTGAGCACTATCTCACCTGTTGGTAAGTGATGATGCGGTCGAGGATGGTAGCACGCTAGACCTAGATTGGAAACATGCTCGCAAGGATAGCTGCCGGAACATATTAGATGTTTGGCGACAGATTTTCTAATTTGATAGTGTCTAGATAGTGTCCTACCACCGTGCGGGGGTTGAGGGTTTCGGAACGATGTTTTTCCTTCACCGGAGGGCCACTGTGAGATCTGATTAGTATCTCCAGAGATATGAAGAGAAACGTCTCCAACTTGCAACTGAAACTGACTCGGTCGGTCGGTCGGTTGTTTTAGTTTTTAAACTGTCTTATTAGACAACATGGTCTTTGATTTTAATAATATGTTTATATTTACGGACAACAAAAAGATCTTTTTTTTTGTTTTGTGTCTAGTTATTTAAGTCTGCGCCAATAATTCTAAACTCCCACGCAAGTTTATTTTGTTATGAACGCAACCAAAACGCTTACACACGCACTCATACACACACGCATAAATATATACAATCCGCTCCCTCTACTCCTACTTCACGCCCCGCAGTACGCAGTACAGGCACTCGTCTGAAAACCACCGCGCAGAGCACAACCGTCGCCGCACGCTCTTTTACATTCTCCCTCGCTGAGGAGACGCGATCGACAGCGCTGTCAGACGGGCCGCCTCCCGTCCTCTGTGGTTTCGCGATCAAAGATATCTTCAGCCGCACCTTCAATAGGCACGACGACAGTATCAAATAATCGAAGATTTGAGGATTTTAGGGGAAAATACCTATTAAAACACTAGTTTAGTTTTATATCAAAAATTGAAATTATTAAGATTTTCAATAAAATATAACATTAAAATCGTAGACAGAGAAAAGAATAGACCGCGGGTTGCTCTGTCTCTTTCCCACATGAAATAGGATATACTATGGAGTTATTCCATGTAACGGAAAAGGACAAGGCTATAATATTTCCCTCTCTCAGTGCCGTGCCGGCTTTTACAGAGTCAGTAAAGTATTTAGCTGTTTTCAGCTTAACGAAATTTGACCTTTATTGCTATGTGTCACTGGGTTCTAAATACATATATGGTTATGTCACAGATTATATAATAGTTAGTATACAATCTTCTATCTCATGTGGCCACGCTACCCAAATCACTATATTTCCTTACTTTATGATTAAAATACTGCAATCGGCCATTTTGATTAAAACACCAATCATAAGCGCATGACGTCACGCCTAGGTCCTCTTTCTTCGGTCCTTTTTCTTGAAAATGTTGTTTAATTTTGGAAAACCCATTGTCACAGATTATATAACAGTTACTGGTTACGTTAAGTATGTCATTAACGTATGCGTGACGTCACAGCCGACGCCATGACACACGTGAGCCGTTTTCGCGCACTATTGAAAAAATATTAGTAAAATTGCTTTAAACTTCGTTAAACTTAAGTTAATTACCGAAATAAAGGTTTTTTTCGTAAATAGTAAATGTGTTTCCACATTACGGAAAAGGATTTCAAATTTTTTCTTCACGCCTATTACTGCAGGGAAATCGACGAGGGAAAACCAGCGCAGTGAGACCCATTCCCTTTTTAACCCTCCAATTTGTTTACTTCCAGCGTCTAAATCAAGCGACTCGTCCGGACAGCTGCGTCACTTCTCGAGCCAGATCAAGCTGGATCTATCCGAGCTGCCCATCGGTACCTCTCGCAAGAACGCTCATAAATGTATGTATATGAGTGAATTTATTATTTGTATATAATTTATGAGAAAAAATTATGTGCGCTTCTTACAGTGGCCCTCCGGTAAAGGAAAACATCGTTAAGAAACCAACAACCCCCGCATGGTGGTAGGACACTATCTAGTGTCCGCCTGGCCAGCTACCCTCAAGTTAGAAAATCTGTCACCAAACATCTAATGTGTTCCGGCAGCTATCCTTGAGAGCCAGTTCGCATTCTAGGTCTAGCGTGCTACCATCTTTGACCGCATCATCACTTACCAACAGGTGAGATAGTGGTCAAACGCTAGCCTATAAGATATTAAAAAAAAGTATATTGTCTATGTCTACTCGTAGGCGTACCTTACGGCTTCACACACGCTTTCAGCTGAATTTCACCCAAAACGGTTCAGTCGTTTTACTGAGAAGAGGCAACAAACAATTGTACATAGATACCTACTGACTTTCGCATTTATAATGTCATCATCTGATGATTCGAAATTCACATTATTTTAAAATATTCTGACGTAAACGATTGGATGACAGCTGAATGGTTCATAACTTTTTTTTTTCTAATTCAAAGCGTTAAATTCTGCTTATTATGCTATTAATGTTTACTTGATAATTGGTTATGATTTATTTTATGATTTATGATTTTGACGCGTATATTTATACTGCCTACATACTGAATCAATGCTTTGATTCTTGATTCTTGACATCATCGTTTACAATCACGCGAAATAGTGGTCAAGTGCTAGCCTGTGAGACATAAAAGGGGAAGGGGAAGGAAGAGCAGGGTGAGGGGGAAGTGGGGCGAATGGGGAGGAGAGGGGAGTGGGGGAGGGGTAGGGAGATGGGGGGAGGAGAGTGGGATAGATTAGTGCGGCCTAGTACGGCGCGGTTTAGGTGGGATACGAATGTCTTATTTGTAAAATAATTAGCCATATAATTAAAAAGGCTACCCAAAAGACACTATTCCACACGGATGGAAGTCGTGGGCACAGCTACTATATATATCTCTCAGCCTATCATAATAATATCGTTTAAAAACTAAAAAACAACCGACTTCAATGCCGCGCTATTCATTTTCAGTACCAATTTTGAGATGTTTATCTCAATATCTCTGGAGATACTTATCATACCTCGATAAAATTACCATGGTACCACACTTGGGATATCTCCTTTCGAACAAAAAAATAATAATCGAAATCGGTTCATAAACGACGAAGTTATCCGCGAACAAACATAAACAAAAAAAATATATATATATATATACGGTCGAATTGAGAAACCTCCTCCTTTTTTTGAAGTCGGTTAAAAAAGGTAGACAGATTCGTGCCGAACACGTAATAAGTTTCCGCGCTCAGTCCGGCATAGTCAATACGGCATGATTACTACGTAAGCAACGCTGCGAAGTAATACTGCACGGAAGCGTCCGACCCTGCTGCCGCTTGGTAGCAAACTGAGTGCGGAAGCGTATTACTCAAGCATTTAGTATTACTGAACTTGCGTTCACTCGGGTGTTCGGCACGAATCTGTCTGCCTTTTATATGAAAGTTTGAGATATATATATATAGATATCGAATAAATCATAAGTCAGGAAAAGTAACTGCTTTATAAAAATGACCCAACAAAAGTCGTGTCCAAGCAGCAGGCGGGGTTAAAAGTCGTGTCCAGCGCGTCATTAGTCGGACATTTGTCTTGTTTAACTCAACTGTCATAACAGACTTTGCAGCACGTGCGCGAACCAATCCCTGCTTTCGTTTCGAATTTAAATCAATCTCCAAGCCAATCATTTGTAACTTCGAAAGTGATTCTTATTTTGAATCTCCGTCGTTTTGTTTAAAGGAGGGCCACTTTTTGTGTGGAATTTGTTCTGAATTAGAGTTCCTGACTTATGATTTATTCGTAGATATAGATAGATTAATTTGTTCCAGCTCTAGCCAACATGCAGCCACGGAAACCAGTGATCCGACTGCCCAGTCTATCAGAGACGGAAGACGAGCCGCCTCCGAAGATGGCGAAAATTAATCAACCGTCTACTTCCGGTCCAAAAACTCGGACACAAACAGCGCTGGCCAAAATAAAGACTTACACTAACGAAATTAAACATTTGTCCAATTTGTCGAAAGAATACGACGAATTGGCGGCGAATTTTGAAATACCCAAAAGCTGTGGAAAACGGCTTAGTCCTATGCTCTGCGCGGATATTAATATAGATTGCAAAAAGGTTAAGAAAGATTGAACTAAAAAAAAATAGATTTGTTGTCGATAGTGTATCTGTGGATATATAATAGAGTTTTGTCTATGATTGAGCGCTTGTAAAATAGTTCTTTTTGGGCTAACCCTAAAAATGAGTGAGGTTTTAAAGTGGTTTGGAGATATGTTATTAGATAATCTTATATATAAAATGTCTGGAACATCGGCTGTCATACGCTAAGGTCTCGAGGAGCGACAGTCTTTTTTTTATTATATAAGGTAACATAACAAGCACGACGATTGCCCGATGGTAAGCGATGACGTCTACCTATTACAGATGCAAAGGCTCGAAAAGTTCTGGATGTCCAGAATTTTGTAAGTCACTGCACTCACATGCACTGTAATTTCACTGGACACGGTAAAAATAAATAAAACATTAAAGACAAAAAAGTCATAGTACCCTGAAAGAGCTACAACACAACAAAAGTGAAGGTATCGCAAAATCCTTAGCGTATGGTAGTCAACATTTATAATTTGTCAATGAGCCTGTAGAGTGTGATAGTAAAATAGTTTAGTTTTTGTCTGTGGATCGTGCAATCGCCACAGATTGAGACAGTGTCCTAAGTAACTTGCACAGAGGATAGATCCTCCGTGGTAGCATGCTACATTATAGTTATCTGTGATCCACAGATTCAAATATTAATAATAACATTAACAAAATGATGTTTTCGTCCCTTGAGGTAATACATAGTGACAAAAGTCGACTCGCACTTGGCCAGTTTTATTTTATTTAATTGAGTTAAAACCCTACACTAATGCACATCGTATCGGGCGCGCGCCGGTACATCGCGCGCTGAACGAAGTAATAACAACGCTAGGTCCAGCGCCTTAGACACAGTTTTGCTTGTATTGTCTGACAGTAGGTTAATAAAATAAGCGTTGGTATTTTATTTTTGTAGGGGAGTGAAATATCTGTTGCGTAGTAACTATTATATAATCTATGCTCGTGTTTTAATAATTTTACCTTTTATACCTAGTTACCTATTCAAATAAACCTTAGCTAAACAAATACAACAATGGCTTTGTAACCATCGGTCGACCGCGTAGTAACCCCACCCCGTAAGTATACCCGAGCAAGCGTCCTAGCGCGATCTCCATAAACAATGATTATAAAACCGGCCAAGTCGAGTTGGACTCGCCCACCGAGGCTTCCGTACCAACGTTGGTTGGTACCAATTAAGCTAGACCTCTCAATTGTATGAGCGCTCATATAACTCTGAGGTCTATCTTAATTGGTGTATACTATGTATGTATGGGAACATCCTTTAATTTTCAATTTTTTATTTTTTAGAATTTTTCCTTTATTTGTGCTGTAAGACCTTGCTACTTGCCAAATTTTATGATTCTAGGTCAACCGGAAGTACTCTATAGGTTTTGGGTCGAAAACCTATAGGGTATTTCCGGTTGACCCAGAATTGTCAATTTTGGTCAAAAGCAGCACAAGTAAAGGAAAAATTCCGAAAAATAAAATAAAACATAAAAATTAAGGTACATTATGGTACTTACAAGTTTTTGCGATTGAATTAAAATTTGCCCATTTTTTTATCGTGTTGACTCAGGACCTTGATTTTTATACACCTAATAAAGACTATAGACCTCAGTATCTGGTATAAATTTAACTTGCTAGGTTTACCTGTTCGTGAGAAAATCGGTGGTGACACACGGACAGACAGACAGACAAACGAGCAATAAAGTGATCTTATAAGGGTTCCTTTTTTACCTTTTGAGGTACGGAACACTAAAAACCGGCCAAGTGTCAATCTGACTCGCGTACGAAGTGTTCCGTACCATTATCTATAAAACTGGCAAAAAAATCATGTCTGTTGTATGAGAGCCCCCCTTGAATATTAATTTTATTTTAATTATTTATTTGTAAGTGAATAATAAATATCAATATCGAGCAAAAAATCATGTTTGTTGTATGGGAGCTCCCTTAAATATTTATTTTATTCTGTTTTTTAGTATTTGTTGTTATAGCGGCAACAGAAATACATCTGTGAAGATTACATAACGGTTCATGAGATAAAACCTGGTGACAGACAGACTGACAGACAGACGGACAGCGGAGTCTTAGTAATAGGGCCCCGTTTTTAGGGTTCCGTAGCCGAATGGCAAAAAACGGAACCCTTATAGATTCGTCATGTCTGTCTGTCCGTCCGTATGTCACAGCCATTTTATTCCGAAACTGTTAGGACTACAGAATTGAAACGTGGTAGATAGATGTATTCTGTGAACCACTTTCCGATTTTTATACATAAATTAAAAATATAACAGTTTAACATGGAACAGTTTAACAGTTTGACATTATTTTTTTTATTTAACATGGAACTGAAACAAAAAACAATGTTTCTTCAAACCTATACATGTGGGGTGTCTATGGATAGGTCTTTAAAAATGACATTGAGGTTCCTAAAATCATTTGGTCTTAAAGTCAATCATTTGAAAGATAGGCGCGTCTAAAATGGTGTAATGTGTGTCCCCCCCCCTCTAACTCTTAAAGTATTGGAGTGAAAAATCTAGAAAAAATATATGCTGTAGATCTCAATAAAAACTAACAACGAAAATTGGTTTGAACGAGATACAGTCAGCAGTTTTTGAGATATAGCGACTGCAAAGATAACTTTGTTTTTCATACAAACACTATGAAAAACAAAGTTAATTTTTTAGTTCCGAAAAATCATAGTTATAGAATACTTTACTGTGTTTCGGAACCCTACGAAACGAGATTAAAAACTCCTTAATCGATCCAAAATGTACTATACTTGAAAAAAAAAAACAAAATGTACTACATTAGTAGTACATTTTGTTTTTTACTTTACTATAATATATAACAGAAAAATAAGTTATTTTATAGCATTATTTGGTTAAGAAATCTGTATCATATTTCTTTATTTAATTTCAGTTATACCTGCATGCTACTATTTTGTCTGTTATGCTACTATTTTTAGGGTTCCGTACCCAAAGGGTAAAACGGGACCCTATTACTAAGACTCCGCTGTCCGTCTGTCCGTCTATCTGTCTGTCTGTCCGTCTGTCACCAGGCTATAGCTCATTAACCGTGATAGTTAGACAGTTGAAATTTTCACAGATGGTGTATTTCTGTTGCCGCTAGAACAACAAATACTAAAAACAAAATAAAGATAAAAATTTAAGGGGGTCCCGATACAAAAAACGTGTTTTTAAACGCCATCTATATAATTAGTTTCGGCAAAATGACATAGATGGCGCTAGTAAACGAGCCCTGTCTTTCTAGATCGCGACCAAACCAAATATTCTTGGTAATATCAATTAATCAAATATATGAGTTTGAAACTCTGTTATGTTTCGTATTGTACGGAACCCTCCCTAAGTGTGCGATAAGAGACGCGATGCTGACTCGCACTTGGCCAGTTTTATTTTATTCATAATCAGAACGTTATTTATAAGTGTGAACTACACGAAACATATACAAATATATTTTTATATATATAACGTGCCGGTGTTTGTAGATAGGTCTTTAAAAATAAAACTATTTTTGTTTAAAGTAAATCGTTTGAAACATAATATACACTTCTTAAGTGTATATGTTTCAAACGATTTACTAGTAGATTGAAGTAAAATGAGTGTACCCCCCCCCCTCTAACTTTTAAAATAAAGGAGTGAGAAATATATAAAAATACAGCATATATTTTTCACTATAAAAAATTAACTATAGTGTGTTTATTAAGATCTACACAGTAGTTCTCAATAAACACTTTCATCAAAATGTTAACGAGATATATAGTATATAGTCAGCAGTTTTTGAGATATAGCACATTTTCAAAACCGCATGTATAATTTTATTTTTCATACAAACACTATGAAAAACAAAGTTAATTATTTGCTAGTGAAAAATGATAGTTTTTTTTTGTTTCTTTATGGCTCCACACGATTAGTGTATTTAGCCAGTGTCAAGTATTGAAATTTTTCAAGTTTTTATGAAATTTAGTCGTAGAGATGGGTCAAAGTCACATTTCAGGTCAGTTGTCAAGTAAATGTCTAGTCTAAGTCATACCTTCAGTAAAGATGTGGTGTTTACTGAAGATTTTCAGTGGAATTTTGGTGAGAACGCAAATAGCATGTTTTTCAACATTGTGCTGATTCCCTACACACGCACACATTTACCGGCACTTAACGTTTAATAATCCACATTTATTACATATTAACTCGCGGAAGAACACAAGTTTTAGGAAAAAATACAATAAGATCACACACACTTTTCCACGTTCCCGCCAAAACTCCAAAAATGATAGTTATAAAGTACTCTACTGTGTTAACCCTACTAGTGCGAGTGCGACTTGCACTTGGCCAGTTTATTATTTGATGTTTTTGCATTATACTTTTGTACTGAAGTAGTGCCACCATAAACTCTAAAATATCTTAGGGTCAGTTCAGACCGCGACGATGAATTTGGTTTCGCGCGGCGCAGCGCGACTTCATCAAAAATCTTAATGCAATGTGTATATATAATAAAGTTCTAATTTGTATCACGTGGTTTCTCGCGCGGCGCAGCCAGAAGCCGCCGAATCATCTTAATGAAATGTGTATCGTATCTAATTGTGTAGTATAAATAAAGTTCTATTTTGTATAACTATCTTAAAAAGCGCACGCCGCGTCACGTCGCGGTCTGAGCTGACCCTTGTAAAACTATAGATTTTATATTATTAGAAAATGCGTTACAGTTTAATTTTTATCATAAAGTAGAAATTAAGGACATAATATTGTAAATAATATATGTATAATAGCCAAACTTTTTTTTACATAATTGCATATAGATTATAGTAGAACAATTTTCAACGCAATTAATCGTAGACGGAGTATATTAAAATAGACCCGGCATTAAAATAACAATAATAATATAATAAGGATAAAACTATGCAATCATTAGTATGAGAGAGGGAGACGGACCACAATTTTTATCCTTCTCCTGCATATGCGTTTTATTGTTTGGCTCCAGCTCTGGCTCCCAGTTCTAGTGCGCCCATTGGCTTTCAACCGCTGTTATGTATGACCCGACCAAATTACGTTGTTCATTTTATCTTATAGCTGGCATATGTATCACGTGTTCTTCATTTTAGTCGGGTTATATCTCTATAGCTATTTCATTCGCATACGCTATAATGCCTCGTCTATTTAATTTTCCGTCTACGTGTCGTCTATTTAGTATTTCATATATGTACGCAATTTATACATTTTAATCAAAATTCTATTAAATTACGAATAGAAATACTTCTAAAATATCTATGAGCTACATTAATTACGCATTCAGAACGATTTTTTTGTAGTTATTTAGAAAAGGCAATACTAAATATAATACTTTTATATATTTTTTTTAATACTTTATAGGCTAACGTTTGACCGCTATCTCACCTGTTGGTAAGTGATGATGCGGTCGAAGATGGTAAGCACGCTAGGCCTAGAATGGGAACTGGCTCTCAAGGATGGCTGCCGGAACACATTAGATGTTTGGTGACAGATTTTCTAACTTGAGGGTGGTAGCTGGCCAGGCGGACACTAGATAGTGTCCTACCACCATGCGGGGGTTGTTGGTTTCTTAACGATGTTTTCCTTCACCGGAGGGCCACTGTGAGAAGCGCACATAAATTTTTCGATAGAAAAATCCATTGGTGCACGGCGGTTTGAACTCGGTACCACGGCATCAAAGCCGACCGTTTTCCCGATTACGCCACCGGGCCCTCACTTTTCTCAATTATATTACAAATATCATATTAATACTACCTGCGCCCCGCGGCTTTGCCCGCGTTAAATCCTGGTTGTAACCTTGTAATAACCTTCTTGAATCACTATCTATTGGTGAACACTGCATTAAAATCCATTGCGTAGTTTCAAAGATTAAGGCGTTTGTTTTATATGTACTATGTAAAGATGCCTTTTTAATAATATTTTCCATGTAAGATAATTGTGTTCGCTAACTTTAATGTTTAATGTGGGATAAGACTAATTTTAAAATATAGGCATATTTATGTATAGTTAGTAAATAATAAAGACATAAAATATAATCCTTATTTTATTTGTTTGTTCGAAAAGTTTCCACCTATAGTAAGCACAGTAGTAAGTTACCGTAAGTTATCTGGATCTCCTTTGAGCCAGATACCCCAATTATAACTAGTTGGAACGGCATGCCTGCCTAGATTTTATTAAACGTCGTGCCGTGCCAGCTGATAGAGCGGTCAGCTGTGGCGGTCACGTCACTGACCGCCACAGCTGACCGCTCTATCAGTGTCATAACATAACTAATCATCTACGTATGTGTGTGTACGCACCTGCACGGTTTACATGGCTTTATTCTGATATTACGTGGGGATGATTATAACAATCACAAAATTGTTTAATCAAATATCCGGGTATTCGTTAACGGGCGAACTTTAATAATATTATTAAGTGATTATTATTTTATTATTTAAGTACCCGTTACAATCGACTATGTAAATATGACGAGAATGCAAAACCACACCTTGTATAATAGTATATCCGTTTAAAAGTATGAAAAACTGAATTACCTGTGAAATGTTATGTTGCATTTTAGTTTCGTATGTTTCCTTGTGCCATTTTGACAAGTTGGCACCGCACATTTCACAATTTTCTCGGCAAAACATAATAAGATGTTACTAAACGCACTCCGCTCGAACTCAAAAGGTCGACTGTTTGCGCTTGCCGGTGGACAGCGACGATGTTCTGACCCGTGCTTACTTTTCGAACTCGAGTAGCCGCGCTCTGTACTTTAGTAATTATTGCTCTGAGGTATATGCCTTTCCAAATTTGACTTCTGTGTTTTATATTCACACATTGTAACGTAACGGAGCGCCTACCTCTCGTTACGTGGATAGAGGGAACCTAGACAAGGGAAACTACAAGAAACCATAACATACTATATAATCATTAAAAAACTATGCCAGGAACACCATACAAAATCTGGGCTCTTCGTGATCACATCTTTAAAAGTGCCTATCCACCGCAACCACCAGCGGTGGGAGGGCAACCACCAATCGAGTAAAGGCAGTAGCCACCGCCATGGGCCCCGCCAGTATAAACTCCGTAGTACACCGGCATTCTTGATTTATGTCTTTTCTGTTTAATTCCCTGGACTTGACTGCCTACTCGATATTTATCCGTCATTCATTTTTAAATTTTAAAACGTTCGTCATAAAGAAACATAAATAGTTTTAATACAAAAGAGTATGCATGATATGAAAATGAAATAGGTGGTTCACGAAATGCCACAACATATTACATGCATATGGTTCATCTCCAGTGTGTGTATTTTCAGTTGTGAACTATGTGCAGTTGCATAGTCACACATATTACATGCATATGGTTTTTCCTGTATGTGTTCGTATGTGCAGTAGCGCATAATGCTGAGCAAGCGCCCTATTCATAGTAAACCACTTCATAACTATTATTATTATTTTTTTAAGATAATGTTCTTTCTTGTACTAGTGGCTATGAATAAATGTTTTTCTTTCTTTCTTTCATTTCCAAATATGACTTCCGTGCAGTTGCATAGTCACACATATTGCAGGCAAATTGTTATTCTCTTGTATGTGTTCGTATGTGCTTTTTCAAAGTTGAGTTATTTGTAGCCGCATAGTCACAGATATTACATGCATACGGTTTTTCTCCAGTGTGTCTTCGTATGTGATTCTTCAGATTAAACCTTCGTGCAGTTTTATAGTCACACATATTACATGCATATGGTTTTTCACCAGTATGTGTTCGTATGTGCTTTTTCAAAGTTGAGTCATCTGTAGTTACATAGTCACACATATGACATGCATATAGTTTCTCTCCTGTATGTATTCGTATGTGCTTTTCCAAATGTGACTTCTGTGCAGTTTTATAGTCACACATATTACATGCATACGGTTTTTCTCTAGTGTGTCTTCGTATGTGATTCTTCAGATCAAACCCTCGTGGTGTTGTATAGTCACACATATTACATGCATATGGTTTTTCTCCAGTGTGTTTGTATATGCCTTTCCAAATCTATCTTCTGTGCAGCTGCATAGTCACACATATTACATGCATACGGTTTTTCTCCAGTGTGTCTTCGTATGTGTTTCTTCAGATTAAACCTCCGTGCAGTTTTATAGTCACACATATTACATCCATATGGTATTTCTCCAGTGTGTCTACGTATGTGATCCTTCAGATTAAACCTTCGTGCAGTTTTATAGTGACACATATTACATGCATATGGTTTTTCTCCAGTGTGTGTTTGTATATGCCTTTCCAAATGTATCTTCTGTGCAGCTGCATAGTTACACATATTACATGCATATGGTTTTTCACCTGTATGTGTTCGTATGTGCTTTTTCAAAGTTGAGTTATCTGTAGTTGCATAGTCACACATATTACATGCATATAGTTTCTCTCCTGTATGTATTCGTATGTGTTTTTCCAAATGTGACTTCTGTGCAGATTTATAGTCACACATATCACAGGCATATGGTTTTGCTCCTATGTGTGTTTGCATGTGTCTTTTCAAATTTGCCTTCTGTGTAGTTGCATAGTCACACATAATACATGCATATGGTTTTTCTCCAGTGTGTGTTTGTATATGCATTTCCAAATGTGACTTCATTGCAGTTGCATAGTTAGACATATCACAGGCATATGGTTTTTGTCCTGTATGTGTTCGTATATGTATATTCTGCGTTGATTTAAATCCACTTTTAAAGTCACAAATTCTGTGAGTGTTTTTTTATGTGCACCTTGAGGTCGCGGGATCGTTTCGTCACGCATATGGTTTTTCTATTGTGTGTTTCAGTGTGTTTTTTCTTTCTTTTGTGTATTCTTAGTCACACGTATTTAAAACTACAGTTTATCTTAATTTAAAATCTTATATGATTTATACCTCACTTATATAGTTAAATTAAATATAACATTACTATTTTATATATTCCTTTAAGAAGTACGTTTATTGTTTTGTTAAATGTCTGTAATCTGCATACTTTGATTTGATTTGTTGCATTCAGGCTCCTGCTGGTCCATTAAAGATGGTTGGAAAGGTTGTTTCGTCTACTGAGAACATCTTCATGATTTGTTGAACTGCAATGGAGAGAGATTGTACTTGAGTTACCTGTATTAAAACCGACAATTATATAGGTCGATAAATAGATCATATTATGTACTGTAGATATGCTAACTTATTGTACCTACTGTAATATGATAACTTATTGTACGTAAGTAGATACCCTGAATGTAAGCAGGGTTGGACTGGACTGGTCGTAACTGGCATTGGTGACACCCTGTGCGGTAATCGACAGCATCACCTTTAAGAATATATATTTTTTTATCAATAAAACATAAGAGAAGGTCTAAGCTGAAGCTTACTACCATTAGCACCTATTTACCCGACTACGGCGAAGCAAAAAGGAGGGTTATGTTTTTGACCGGTATGTGGGTATGTATGTATGTATTGTTCATCTGTTCCCTCATAACTTCTAAACTACTTATCATAACTTGACAAATGAGATGTCGTTAGACGCGTCTTATCTGTCTGCTTGTTATAGGCTATGTGACGTCACAACAAATTGAATGTGGCGCCCCATAGGGGCACAAAGTCAAGAACTAAAAAAAAATTTCACCCCACCCCATCGTGTCATCATCATCATAATCAGCCAGTATCAGTCAACTGTTGGACATAGGCCTCTCCCAAGTCATGCCACTGAACCCGATCTTCGGCTCTTTGTTTCCAGTCACTGCCCACCGCTTTGCGAATGTCGTCGGTCCACCTGGTCATAGGGCGTCCTACGCTACGTTTACCGATTCGCGGTCTCCACTCTAGAACCAGTCTACCCCAACGGTTATCGGTCCTACGGCAGATATGACCAGCCCACTGCCACTTCAGTTTGCTAATCCGATGAGCTATGTCGATCACTTTAGTTCTCTGGCGAATTACTTCATTCCGGGTTCGATCCCGCAAAGAAACACCGAGCATAGCTCTTTCCATAGCTCGCTGAGCGACTTTAAATTGGTGGACGAGTCGAACCGTGAGTGTCCACGTCTCGGCTCCGTATGTCATGACGGGTAGGACGCACTGATTAAAGACTTTTGTCTTTAGGCACTGGTATATGCGACGAGAAGACTCGACGGAGTTTTCCAAATGCTGCCCAGCCCAGCTGAATTTTTCTCTGGATTTCCTTTTCCAAGTTATGTTTGCCTAGTTGGAGCGTCTGCCCTAGGTGAACATACTTAGTGACAACTTCGAGTGGGATTCCATCTGCGGCAATCGGTTCCGGAACAACGTGCTCTTTGTACATGACTTTGGTTTTATCCAAATTCATCCGGAGACCGATGCGACGCGAAGAATCAGCTAGGCCATTCAACATCATTTGTAAGTCCTGCGGCGTCTCTGCCATAATGACGATGTCATCTGCGAATCGTAAGTGAGAGATGTACTTGCCGTTGATGTTGATGCCACAATTTTTCCAGTCCAGCGTCTTAAACATATTCTCCAAGGCGTTAGTGAACAGTTTCGACACAGGTGGATATGTTTAGTACGCTGGTTCTGTACTTGTACAGTCATCGTTGCGGCATTATACAGACATCTCATCACTTCGATATATCACCGGTCGACTTGGCAACGCTGCAAAGACTCCAGAACAGATCAGGTTTCGATTGAGTCGAAGGCCTTCTCATAGCCCACAAACGCTAAGCACAGGGGCCGATTGTACTCTTCGGTCTTCTGTTCAATCTGCCGCACCGTGTAGATGTGGTCCATGGTGCCGTAACCGCTTCGAAATCTGGCCTGTTCCGGAGGTTGGAACTCGTCGAGTAGACAGGCGTTATTGGCTATTTCTGGCAACGGTTTTCTAACCGATATTTGGTGTCAATATCGCTTTTCATAACCGTTGCCGAAAGTCAAAGTCAGTTTTCAACTAACTAATTCGCGCTTCGTTTTCGTAATTAAGACGTAGTAATAGTAATGTAATTAAGACAAGATAGAAATCTGCCGCAGGCGAACTACTAACTACAACTACTAAAAGATTAGTATGATATTGGCGATTTTTCTTCATGATTTTCTAGGCTTAGGACTTAGGACTAGCACAATTTTTAGGGTGCCATACCCAAAGGGTAAAACGGAAACCTTTTACTAAGACTCCGCTGTCCGTCCGTCTGTCTGTCTGTCTGTCCGTCTGTCACCAGGCCGTATCTCATGAACCGTGATAATTAGACAGTTGAAATGTTCACAGATGATGTGTTTCTGTTGCAGCTATAACAACTAATACTAAAAACAGAATAAAGTTAAAGATAATAGAGGGTCCCCATACAAGAAACGTGTTTTTTTCGGCATTTCACGCATCTATGAACGCTTAGTTAGGTAAACGTCCCATAGAAGGCGTTATATAACACTATTGTTAGACGTTAGATGGCGTTATAATAAAATGTTTATTAATTATTATTTTTTGCTAGCGAAAAATTATAGTGGTAATTTTTGCTCGATTTATAAAATACTGTAGTGTGATACGGAACCTTACGAATGCGAGTCCGACTTGCACTTGGCCAGTTTATTACCTGTAGTGCAAAAATTGTGGCGCATTTAAAAATTGCCATATATAGAATGATTTTATATACAAGGAGCGCTAACAACTTCTTTAACTCTACCTTCCCTAAGAAATTATTTACAAACTTCTGTCCGTCCATTCCGTCCGTCCGTCTGTCTGTCAGAGGGCTGTATCTTCGAAATCTCTCTTCTAAATTGCATTTTTAATTAGTCAATAATCAATAACACACTCAATCCTAAATTAAATCACTTAAAACGCAACACAGCAATTAACACAAAAAATTGGGAATTCACCGCACGCACAAATCGTTCAAAGCAATCGAACGAAGTAATTTAAAAAGTTTGAAAACAAACACAATTCTAAAACCAATTCTACATTTTTTCTATCTAGTTATCGTAAAGTTATTACTACCTTATTTTGAAAGCGGTAAGGTGCAAAGTTGTAACTATAAAAACCAGTCAAAGGTCAAGCTTTAATAAACGCTTTTCGGTTTCGCGCATGCGCAAAGCAAAGTGCAACTGCAATAAACTGGCCAATTGCAAGTCGGACTCGCACTCGTAGGGTTCCGTACCACACTACAGTATTTTATAAGATCGAGCAAAAAATACCACTATCATTTTTCGCCAGCAAAAAATAATAAGTAATAAACATTTTATTTCTTATAACGCCATCTAACGTCTAACAAAGGTGTTAGGGTTCGACATTTCAATATAACTCCATCTATGGGACTTTTACCTAACTGAGCGTTCATAGATGGCGTGAAATGCCGAAAAAAACACGTTTCTTGTATGGGGACCCTCTATTATTTTTAACTTTATTCTGTTTTTAGTATTTATTGTTATAGCGGCAACAGAAATACATCATCTGTGAACATTTCAACTGTCTAACTATCACGGTTCATGAGATATAGCCTGGTGACAGACGGACAGGCAGACAGACAGACGAACAGCGGAGTCTTAGTAATAGGGTCCCGTTTTACAACGCTGGTAACGTTCTAAAACGTTAATCTTGAAAATATTCTAAGACGTTGGAGGAGCGTAACTGTGAGATATAGCCTGGTGAGGTGACAGACGGACAGACAGACAGACAGACAGACGGACAGCGGAGTCTTAGTAATAGGATCCCGTTTTACAACGCTGGTAACGTTCTAAAACGTTAATCTTGAAAAATATTCTAAGGCGTTGGAGGAGCGTATCTGTGTTTTCGAACAAAAAGAACTTGACAAAAATGTCGAACTTGTCAACGTACAGGACGATGATAACGAAAAAGTCATGGATGTTGCCACTAACATTTCAAAACAAATTGGTTTGAATCCGGGAGATATAGAAAAAGCATGGAGGGTAGGCATGAAAACAAGTGAATCGAAGAAACGCCCGATCGTTGTTGTTATGCGCAGCCGAGAAGCGAGAATGGCCTGGATTACATGCCGGAAACAGCGCCTTACGAACCAAAAAATATTTAATAACACACCGATATATATAAATGAGAATATAACAAAACATATACGACAACTATTTTGGGAAACAAAAACTAAACTGAGAGATGTATATAAATATATATGGATACAAAATGCTAAGATATTAATTAAAAAGAACGACGAAAGTAAGAAGACGTATCAAATTCGCACTCAGAGTGATATTGAAAATTATACTAATTTCGACAGGGAGTAATTCTATTAAGAATACCACCCATATCCTAAATACATAATTAATAAACAATGGACTCTGATACGGATATTCCAGACGAAAATCCATGTAAAACTTACACTGATATATCTGAATGGAGTGATACTATCAACCAGCACAGCAGCTCATTACAAATAATTAATGTAAATATTTGTTCACTTCGGAAGTACTTCAGTCAATTAGTTGTTTTACTGCACAAATATATCGATGCACTCGACGTAGTGGTACTCACGGAGACCAACATCAGTGAAGATTTGTTATCGCTATATATTCTATACCGAACTATACTATACACGCTAACACCAGAATAAATAGAAGATGAGGAGGTATTGTTATTTACATTAAGAATATTATAAAATACTCGGCGCAAAACATCGACTGTACTGCGTTCGAAGGCGTATATATGAAGCTTACTATTAATACCTACAACTGTCATCTTATCGCAGCGTATAGACCTCCCAGCAACAACCAGATATTATTTACGGAAGAACTAAATAACATACTCGGCAACATACCAAAGAAGCGTAATATTGGCGTGCGACTGCAACACAGATATTCACGACCTAAATAGTTCGATGACTACACGGTACCTAAATATGCTAAGCATACATGGTCTACAGTGTGGCATACGATGTGTGACGCGCGAGGTGGTGGTGGCGGGGTGCAGGGTTGCATCCTGCATCGACCACATATTCGCTCGGACTGACGCTGTGCTCGAGCTCGCGGCGTATACGCTTAACACCAAGCTCGCAGATCACTACTTAACCGGTTTGACATACAGGTGAGTTGCAAACAGGTAACAAAATTATATTGTGTCAAAATATGATACACAAGAAATTGGATAGTACGGACTGGAACGAGTTGTTAAATATAGAATGCCCCTTACAATTGTATAAAGAAATTTATTGTATTTTTAATGAAATATATGAATCGTCAAAAATAGAAATTAATACTAAATCACACCCCGGACACTCGCTAAATCTCCATACAAACTAGCGTTTTAACGACCGACACAGACACTACACACGGGTCGTTTTTCTAAACGTGCATTTGTGTGCGTGATGTCTAAGGTTGTCGCCCGTAATCACCGTATCACAGATTATATAATAGTTACTTCGTACATACGTACTACGTACTGACCGTATGAATATTTTTTGTACACTTACCCAAAAAGCTTTTAACACTAAAAATATTAGTCGCTATTTCGTAAACCATCATCTCCAGGTCCAGTCGACTTGCATAGAACAAACTGCACCACAGTAACTATTTTTTATTCTGTGTTGGGCGGCCAGCCAGAGCTGTACGAAACAATGTCGTGTGTCTTGCGCGCACGTTAGAGCGACATCAAGTAAAGAGAATATAAATACTACGTACCTACATCAAGTTCCCAACTGCTGCGTTATAAAAATGTTTAAACGTGAAAGTTTTTTTAAATATTTTACAAATTAAGCGTTATTTACGCACGAGTATCTATATATATATATCGTTGTTTCATTTATGAAAATGAATTCTAAAATACGAATATGTAGGTAGGTATACTAATATAATTAAGTGTTTATTATATACCTACGTAATAAGAACCTACGTAAATTTGAACCTCCAGTGTCTACTGGTCCCAACATAAATGTATGAAGTTGATGTTCTTCTCTCCGTGAGTAGTAATTGTTCTATAGTCGTACGCGTGTGGCGTCCTTGCTCAGCGCAGCTCCTTGACAGCTCCAAGTCGGTGGCGGGGTGAGGAAGCCCGGAATTGGTGGTGGGAACAGAGTGTCCGTTCTATACGTAGTATTATTATCTTTTCTATGACTAAATCTAAAAGAAATACTCAGCCGTGGATTGACCGAACGTTACTTAATTTGATAGAATACAAGGATTTGCTATTTAAAAATTGGAAATCACAACCTAATAATAATAATTTACGATTAAGATATACATAAGACCAATAGACTAATAAATACTGCGACAAATATGTATAAGCGAGAAGAAATAGCACAATCCAAGGGGAATACAAGAAAATATATGGCAAAATATAAATAATTGGCTAGGACAGAAAAAACCTAATTTAGATGATGTGATTAGAAATCATATGTGTACAACTCAAGATATAAATATTTTCTGTAACAAATTCTGTGAAACATTTACAAATGAAATTGACAGCATAAAACATCATTGTAATCGATTTTTCCTACAAAGGTCAACCTACGTCAACTAAAGCATGGTCAGGCCTGTCGCACTCCGCGCTGTAGCTATGAAACTACAAGTACCTCCGCGCACCCGCTAGGGTCCAAGTTCAGTCAGTTAAGTGTAGCGGTGGGTCGGTACGCCATATTGCAATAACGAAACGCGATGTAGGTATTCATACCAATACCGGTTTCTGAAACATGGTATTCTCAATAACTGGTTATTGCGGCATTGCGATCGGTATTCGAAATTTGACAAAATCTGTTATCGGAATACCGTAAGGTTATGGCGGCAGATTTTTTCCGTGATGGTGGTAAGATACTCTTTGATAGCAAGTCAGGCAGAACATCGATATAATATGCGGAAATGTGTCGATAGCTATAAACCGGGGTCTTCAAATCGCGAGTGAACATGTATCTAATTTTTTTATATGATGTAAAAAAATACAATTTTTTCACATATGTAGTATTGGTATCATCTAAATAATGCAGGAGAATTGTAATTCGACACAAATCGGTTACTATATAGTTTTGATTGAATCGGGCGCCAGCAAAAACAATAACTTCATTAATTTCGATCGTTACTCGCAACGCCTAGCGCATGTATAGGTTAGGTATTGCAAATAAATAGTTACTACAATACCCAATCGGTTCTTGCATCGGCTGCAACACTTGTAGTTCGCGAAAACTGGTTTCGCCCGATAAACAGTTATTATGAAACACAATACCATGTTTTCGGTATTGTACCAAAACCTAGTTATTGAAACTATTTACGGTTTGCAACGACCTTCTCTAGTTAAGTGTCACGCGCGCTCTCGATCGGCCGCGCGCCTTACTTGTACCTACCTCAATATTATATTCCTTGCTTCATATAGTAACTGTAAAGAATAACTATGTAAAAAGCAAAGAATGTCACACATAAAATGGTAGGTAGGTATAAATCAGCTGAGTTTCATGTTACAAGGGAATTCACGTAATGATCTTTAGGGAATTTCTATCGACATTACATCTTGCTTTATTTAGTTAGTTCTAAGATAAATAAATAGGGTAGGTACCTACTAACGTTTACTTAAATTTTCCTTTTTTTCTTTCTTAATGATTTTGTCGTGTCATACGATAGTCAGATTTTTATAATCGGAGAGTTAATGTAATTAAAGTACTTATAGATCACTGAGATCTGATAAGTATCTCCAGAGATATGACGATAAACGTCTCAAATTTGCTACTGAAATTGACTCGCGGGGCATGGAAGTCGGTGTTTTAGTTTTTAATCTACTTCACAAAAACGGAGGAGGTTCTCAATTCGACGGTTTTTAGGGTTCCGTACACAAAGGGTACCAACGGAACCCTATTACTGAGACTCCGCTGTCCGTCTGTCTGTCTGTCACCAAGCTGTATCTCATGAACCGTGATAGTTAGACAGTTGAAATTTTCACAGATGGTGTATTTCTGTTGCCACTATAACAACAAATACTAAAAACAGAATAAAGTTAAAGATAATAGAGGGTCCCCATACAAGAAACTTGTTTTTTTCGGCATTTCACGCCATCTATGAACGCTTATTTAGGTAAACGTCCCATAGATGGCGTTATATTGAAATGTCGATCCCTAACACCTTTGTTAGACGTTAGAAGGCGCTATAAGAAACGAAATGTTTATTATTAAATTATTTTTTTCTGGCGAATAATTTTTTGCTCGATCTTATAAAATACTGTAGTGTGGTACGGAACCCTACGAGTGCGAGTCCGACTTGCACTTGGCCAGTTTATTTAAATGTTTGTGACCTCAGAACTGTCAGATCTTAACCGATTTGAAATTGAAAATTCTTTTTTAGAGTTCCGTAGTCCTGATAAGGAACCCTTATATTTTCGTCATGTCCGTCTGTCTGTCTCTCTGTCCAAGGTTTTGCTAGGAGACCGTTAGTACTAGAAAGCTGAAATTGTGTAGGTATGTGTGTATATCAATAACGCCGACAAAATGGTGAAATAAAATATTGGATTTTTTTTTTTAATATATTTTGATATTCAACTATTACAAAATAAAGTTTTCCTAGAATGAATAATATACAGAATTATTTTTGGTCGAAAAAGTGAGTCGGCTCCTACACTATTATAATGTTACAAGTCAAACAACCTACGATTCTAGGCAAGTGATACTATTATCGCGTTATTTAACGTACGCAATCTAAAACTTTACTCAATTTTAATTGAACGTCACGTATTTTAGTTTAACTGTAGTACTATTATCCTACCTCGACATTAAACATTAATGTAGTACTTATTATCAGTAATGTACTCATTACATTGTTCTATGAGTATTCTTCTACCAATTAAAGGCTTACAAGTTTTCTCATAACATTCAACCCTATAGTAAAGGCCGCGAGTTGACCGAGTTATTCAGACTCTCGCTGTGCGGACTTACGGTGCATTTTACTGTGCGCAACACGCGGTTCACAGTTACGATTAGTTGATACTGTGGCGCAAATTCAAGGTCGCCCCGAGGCGTGTAGCGCATTTTGAACGTTACTAGCGTTGTAACTAGGTTTAATCTCGCATTTTTGCTCTCAGGGAGTGCAATTTCTGTACTTGTACTATTCGTTATTCTGTGTCATGGTTACATATGTATACAGAAAAGTCAATTAAAGGGATATCGCAAAAGTGATAGACGGGCTAGACAGCAACATGTCACCAGGTTCTGATGGTATTAGAATAAAAGATATTAAATACATAACGGAAAAAATCAGTCCGATTTTAGCGAAATTTATTAACTTAAGTGTGCTCAAGGGTAAATACCCTGATGAATTAAAATTATCAATCATAAGACCAATATTTAAACAAGGCAGTCATAGTGATTTTACGAATTATAGACCTATAGCAATATTAAATAGTATTAATAAAATAACGGAGAAAAATTTAGTGGGACAAATTACAACATTTCTAGAGGATAATGACATATTAAGTAACAAACAGCACGGTTTCAGAAATAAATAATAGTTTAAAAAAACTAAAAAACACGCTTTTTATAGAAAACCGAACTAAATAATATCGTTTAAAAACTAAAAAAGAACCGACTTCAATGCCGCGCTATTCATTTTCAGTACCAATTTTGAGATGTTTATCTCAATATCTCTGGAGATACTTATCAGACCTCGATAAAATTACTATGGTACCACACTTGGGATATCTCCTTTCGAACAAAAAAAGAATAATCAAAATCGGTTCATAAACGACGAAGTTATCCGCGAACAAACATAAAAAGAAAAAAAAAAAAAAATAAAAAAAAAATATACGGTCGAATTGAGAAACCTCCTCCTTTTTTTGAAGTCGGTTAAAAATAGAAAATAAATTCTAATAAATTTAAATTAAGAATAGTGTGAATAAAAAATAAATATTATTTAAAAAAAAGCGTGAGGTGCATGGTGTCAATAGTTATAAATATTTTATTGACAGATATGAGTAGAGTGATGAGTGAAGAACCCCACGCTTTTTTTTAATTAAAATATTTTTTTTTATTCACACTATTATTAATTTATATTTACTGTAATTTTTAACACTATTCTTAATTTAAATTTATTAAAATTTATTTTCTATTTTTAACCGACTTCAAAAAAAGGAGGTTTCTCAATTCGACCGTATATATATATATATATATATATATATATATATATATATATTTATGTTTGTTCGCGGATAACGTCCTCGTTTATGAACCGATTTTGATTATTCTTTTTTTGTTCGAAAGGAGATATCCCAAGTGTGGTACCATGGTAATTTCATCGAGGTATGATAAGTATCTCCAGAGATATTGAGATAAACATCTCAAAATTGGTACTGAAATTGAATAGCGCGGCATTGAAGTCGGTTCTTTTTTAGTTTTTAAACGATATTATTTGTTCGGTTTTCTATAAAAAGCGTGTTTTTTAGTTTTTTTTAAACTATTATTTATTTTCTACTTTTTAGTTGAAAAATGGAATAATGTTTTATCAAATTAGTGTATTGTCATCGGTCCTCGATAAATCTACAAAGTTTGAACGAAATCTGGCCGTTTAAAGTGGGTCAAAACTCAAAATCGCGCCCAAAGAAGTAGGTTACAAACATACAGGTGAAGCTAATAAAAATAGAAGTACATCAACAGCACTTGCAGTTTACGGAAGACATTAATAATTATATATATTGTAAAAAACAGGCAGTTGCTATATTTATAGATTTTAAATAAGCGTTTGATACCTTGGATCATGATGGCTTGTTGCAGGCTATGAATGAATGTGGTGTTAGAGGATATGTCAACACATGGTTCAAAGAATACTTAAATGAAAGACACATGAAAGTGGTAATAGACAAAACAAGCAGCGATGATGGCAATATTATTGTACGGTGATGATGATATAAATATGATACAAATTAAAGTACAAGATTTTGATAATATAGTAAAATGGGCTCACGATAATGGAATTATTCTTAATATTAATAAAACTAAAGTTATTCGACTATACTCTCCGTACAATAAAAACATAAAAGGTAATATACTTATAACCGGTCACTCTTATAGCTGCCTACATATAAATGGGGATAACTGTAACTGTAGTAGTTTAGAAGAAGTACCAACAATTAAATATCTAGGATTAACTATAGATAATTATTTCTCTTGGAAAGTACACATAAACAATGTTAACAATAAGCTTAGAATAAAATTCGGTAATTTTTATAAGTTATGTGAGTGTGTACCACGCGCTAGTCGAGTCTGTTATCAGTTACGTTAAATTGTTACGGACTTACGTTCCCTACATATTTACAGCTTGTTAAAAATATACAGTTGAGAATTATTAAAAGATTAGTCTGTAAAAATATAAAAGATGATTTAAATAAGGAATATTATAAGTTATTTAATATATGTATGATATTACCGGTTGATTTAAAAGTAAACTATTTGATTTTAATACAACAGTTTAATAATGATATGTACAAAGAAAAAAGAACTTTTAACTATGCCACCCGCAAATCGGCCAAGCCACAACTTGTACAAAACTTTAAAGCATGTAACTATTATGGAAGGTGTACGAGGGAATATCTTGTGCCGAGGTTAGTAAACGATTTACCTGAAGATTTTGAAATTAAACACATAACTAAGTACTCATACAAGAAGTCTCTAAGGAAATTATATTTACAGAGACTAAATACTACAGAAGAAATATAAAAATCTAAAATTAATATAATTCAACTACTATTGTTTTTAGAATTGTATATGTAGGTACGTAGACCGCTATACATAGTTATATTAGTAATTTAGATAATCGTTAATAATATAGTTTATAAAAATGATTGTGTGGTTTTATGAAACCACGATAAAAGTGAAACTTTTTTTCGCATCGCAGACATTTAACGTACAGCGGCGGTGTCACGTAAAATAACTTACCTACATCAGATAAACTACGTGGATAAGTTTTCTTTTCTCGTTTACCGAGAGAGAAGTGGTAATGGACAATTGTAGATTATTCATAAACGCACAATTTACAGTAATATCTAAATTACTATTACAATAAAAAAACTATTTCTTTTAAACACACGTTACTTAGGGTTGATTTCAATTTTCACCATGCTATTCCCATTCGAGATTTATTTAACTAACTTTATTTATTTATTTATAGTCAAACACAGACTACTATGGATACTACGCATCAGATAGGCCTCTTCAAACAACCAATAACAAAAAGGTACTTTAGAGTTTGACATTTGTTTTTTTTTTAATCTACGAACCATTCGTATATTGTAGGAATATTTTTTTTTGTTTCATTATCAACCACCAAACGAGTAAAGGCAGTAAGCCACCGCCATGGGCCCCGCCAGTATAACCTCCGTAGTACACCGGCATTCTTGATTTTTATTTATTTTCTGTTAGTATAATAGATTGACCTTGATTTATGTCTTTTCTGTTTGATTCCCTGGATTTGACTATCCACTCGATATTTTTCCGTCATTCATTTTTAAATTTTAAAAGTTCGTCATAAAGAAACAAAATAGTTTTAATACAAAAGAGTAAGCATGATGTGAAAATGAAATAGGTGGTTCACGAAATGCCACAACATATTACATGCATATGGTTCATCTCCAGTGTGTGTTTGTTTGTGTATTTTCAGTTGTGAACTATGTGCAGTTGCATAGTCACACATATTACATGCATATGGTTTTTCCTGTATGTGTTCGTATGTGCAGTAGCGCATAATGCTGAGCAAGCGCCCTATTCATAGTAAACCACTTCATAACTATTATTATTATTTTTTTAAGATAATGTTCTTTCTTGTACTAGTGGCTATGAATAAATGTTTTTCTTTCTTTCTTTCATTTCCAAATATGACTTCCGTGCAGTTGCATAGTCACACATATTGCAGGCAAATTGTTATTCTCTTGTATGTGTTCGTATGTGCTTTTTCAAAGTTGAGTTATTTGTAGCCGCATAGTCACAAATATTACATGCATACGGTTTTTCTCCAGTGTGTCTTCGTATGTGATTCTTCAGATTAAACCTTCGTGCAGTTTTATAGTCACACATATTACATGCATATGGTTTTTCACCAGTATGTGTTCGTATGTGCTTTTTTAAAGTTGAGTCATCTGTAGTTGCATAGTCACACATATGACATGCATATAGTTTCTCTCCTGTATGTATTCGTATGTGCTTTTCCAAATGTGACTTCTGTGCAGTTTTATAGTCACACATATTACATGCATACGGTTTTTCTCTAGTGTGTCTTCGTATGTGATTCTTCAGATCAAACCCTCGTGGTGTTGTATAGTCACACATATTACATGCATATGGTTTTTCTCCAGTGTGTGTTCGTATATGCCTTTCCAAATGTATCTTCTGTGCAGCTGCATAGTCACACATATTACATGCATACGGTTTTTCTCCAGTGTGTCTTCGTATGTGTTTCTTCAGATTAAACCTCCGTGCAGTTTTATAGTCGCACATATTACATCCATATGGTATTTCTCCAGTGTGTCTACGTATGTGATCCTTCAGATTAAACCTTCGTGCAGTTTTATAGTGACACATATTACATGCATATGGTTTTTCTCCAGTGTGTGTTTGTATATGCCTTTCCAAATGTATCTTCTGTGCAGCTGCATAGTTACACATATTACATGCATATGGTTTTTCACCTGTATGTGTTCGTATGTGCTTTTTCAAAGTTGAGTTATCTGTAGTTGCATAGTCACACATATTACATGCATATAGTTTCTCTCCTGTATGTATTCGTATGTGCTTTTCCAAATGTGACTTCTGTGCAGTTTTATAGTCGCACATATTACATGCATACGGTTTTTGTCTAGTGTGTCTTCGTATGTGATTCTTCAGATCAAACCCTCGTGGTGTTGTATAGTCACACTTATTACATGCATATGGTTTTTCTCCAGTGTGTGTTTGTATATGCCTTTCCAATTGTGTCTTCTGTGCTGCTGCATAGTCACACATATTACATGCATATGGTTTTTCACCTGTATGTGTTCGTATGTGCTTTTTCAAACTTGAGTTATTTGTAGCTGCATAGTCACACATATTACATGCATATGGTATTTCTCCAGTGTGTGTTTGTATATGCGTTTCCAATTGTGTCTTCTGTGCAGCTGCATAGTCACACATATTACATGCATATGGTTTTTCACCTTTATGTGTTCGTATGTGCATTTTCAAACTTGAGGTATTTGTAGCTGCATAGTCACACATATTACATTCATATGGTTTTTCACCTGTATGTGTTCGTATGTGGATTTTCAAATGTGACTTTTGTGCAGTTTTATAGTCACACATATTACATGCATATGGTTTTTCTCCAGTGTGTGTTCTTATATGCATTTCCAAATGTGACTTCATTGCAGTTGCATAGTCACACATATTACATGCATATGGTTTTTCACCTGTATGTGTTTGTATGTGCTTTTTCAAATGTGACTTCCGTGCAGCTGCATAGTCACACATATCACAGGCATATGGTTTTGCTCCTATGTGTGTTTGTATGTGTCTTTTCAAATTTGCCTTCTGTGTAGTTGCATAGTCACACATAATACATGCATATGGTTTTTCTCCAGTGTGTGTTTGTATATGCATTTCCAAATGTGACTTCATTGCAGTTGCATAGTTAGACATATCACAGGCATATGGTTTTTGTCCTGTATGTGTTCGTATATGTATATTCGGCGTTGATTTAAATCCACTTTTAAAGTCACAAATTCTGTGAGTGTTCTTTTATGTGCACCTTGAGGTCGCGGGATCGTTTCGTTATATGGTCACGCATATGGTTTTTCTATTGTGTGTTTCAGTGTGTTTTTTCTTACTTTTGTGTATTCTTAGTCACACGTATTATTAAAACTACAGTTTATCTTAATTTAAAATCTTATATGATTTATACCTCACTTATATAGTTAAATTAAATATAACATTACTATTTTATATATTCCAATAAGAAGTACGTTTATTGTTTTGCTAAATGACTGTAATCTGCATACTTTGATTTGATTTGTTGCATTCAGGCTCCTGCTGGTCCATTGAAGACGGTTGGAAAATTTGTTTCGTCAACTGAGAACATCTTCATGATTTGTTGAACTGCAATGGAGAGAGATTTTACTTGAGTTACCTGTTTTAAAACCGACAATTATATAAGTCGATAAATAGATTCTATTATGTACTTATTAAAGTTTGTAACGGCTATTATCACGTATATATTTTATTTACCGAAAAATTAACTCGGAGTTAATTTTCCGGTAAATAAAATATATACGTGATAATAGCCGTTAGAAACTTTAATATGTGTAACTTTCACGATAACTTTAATAATCAAATATTATGTACTGTAGATATGAACTAATTTTACGTAAGTAGATACCCTGAATGTAAGCAGGGTTGGACTGGACTGGTCGTAACTGGCATTTATATTAAAAAAGGAGGGTTATGTTTTTGACCGGTATGTATGTATGTATTGTTCATCTGTTCCCTCATAACTTCTAAACTACTTATCATAATTTGACAAATGAGGTGCCGTTAGACGCGTCTTATCTGTCTGCTTGTTATAAGCTATGTGACGTCACAACAAATTGAATGTGGCGCCCCCTAGAGGGCAACGAAGTCAAGAACTAAAAAAAAAATTCACCCCACCCCATCGTGTCATCATCATCATAATCAGCCGGTATCAGTCCACTGTTGGACATTAGCCTCTCCCAAGTCATGCCACTGAACCCGATCTTCGGCTCTTTGTTTCCAGCCACAGCCCACCGCTTTGCGAATGTCGTCGCTCCACCTGGTCATAGGGCGTCCTACGCTACGTTTACCGATTCGCGGTCTCCACTCTAGAACCAGTCTACCCCAACGGTTATCGGTCCTACGGCAGATATGACCAGCCCACTGCCACTTCAGTTTGCTAATCCGATGAGCTATGTCGATCACTTTAGTTCTCTGGCGAATTACTTCGTTCCGGATTCGATCCCGCAAAGAAACACCGAGCATAGCTCTTTTCATAGCTCGCTGAGCGACTTTAAATTGATGGACGAGTCGAACCGTGAGTGTCCACGTCTCGGCTCCGTATGTCATGACGGGTAGGACGCACTGATTAAAGACTTTTGTCTTTAGGCACTGGTATATGCGACGAGAAGACTCGACGGAGTTTTCCAAATGCTGCCCAGGCCAGCTGAATTTTTCTCTGGATTTCCTTTTCCAAGTTATGTTTGCCTAGTTGGAGCGTCTGCCCTAGGTAAACATACTTAGTGACAACTTCGAGTGGGATTCCATCTGCGGCAATCGGTTCCGGAACAACGTGCTCGTTGTACATGACTTTGGTTTTATCCAAATTCATCCGGAGACCGATGCGACGCGAAGAATCAGCTAGGCCATTCAACATCATTTGTAAGTCCTGCGGCGTCTCTGCCATAATGACGATGTCATCTGCGAATCGTAAGTGAGAGATGTACTTGCTGTTGATGTTGATGCCACAATTTTTCCAGTCCAGCGTCTTAAATATATTCTCCAAGGCGTTAGTGAACAGTTTCGGGGATATGACGTCCCCCTGTCCCACTCCTCGACGCAGGTGGATATGTTTAGTACGCTGGTTCTGTACTTGTACAGTCATCGTTGCGGCATTATACAGACATCTCATCACTTCGATATATCGCCAGTCGACTTGGAAACGCTGCAAAGACTCCAGAACAGACCAGGTTTCGATTGAGTCAAAGGCCTCCTCATAGCCCACAAACGCTAAGCACAGGGGCCGATTGTACTCTTCGGTCTTCTGTACAATCTGCCGCACCGTGTAGATGTGGTCCATGGTGCCGTAACCGCTTCGAAATCCGGCCTGTTCCGGAGGTTGGAACTCGTCGAGTAGACATGGGCGTTATTGGCTATTTCTGGCAACGATTTTCTAACCGATATTTGGTGTCAATATCGGTTTTCATAACCGTTGCCGAATACCGGTATCAAAGCCAGTTTACAACTAACTAATTCGCGCTTCGTTTTCGTAATTAAGACGTAGTAATAGTAATGTAATTAAGACAAGATAGAAATCCGCCGCAGGCGAACTACTAACTACAACTACTAAAAGATTATTATGATATTGGCGATTTTCCTTCATGATTTTCTAGGCTTAGGACTTAGGACTAGCACAATTTTTAGGGTTCCGTACCCAAAGGGTAAAAAACGGGACCCTATTACTAAGACTCCGCTGTCTGTCTGTCTGTCTTTCTGTCCGTCTGTCACCAGGCAATATCTCATGAACCGTGATAAAATGGTAGAAATTTTCACAGATGATGTATTTCTGTTGCCGCTATAACAACAAATACTAAAAACAGAAATACTAAAAAATAAAGTTAAAAATAATAGAGGGTCCCTATACAAGAAACGTATTTTTTTCGGCATTTCACGCCATCTATGAACGCTTAGTTAGGTAAACGTCCTATAGATGGCGTTATATAACACCTTTGTTAGACGTTAGATGGCGTTATAATAATATGTTTATTAATTATTATTTTTTGCTGGCGAAAAATTATAGTGGTATTTTTTGCTCGATCTTATAAAATACTGTAATGTTGTACGGAACCCTACGAATGCGAGTCCGACTTGCACTTGGCCAGTTTATTACCTGTAGTGCAAAAATTGTGGCGCATTTAAAAATCGCCATACATAGAATGATTTCAAGGCGCGCGAACAACTTCTCGAACTCTACCTTCCCTAAGAAATTATTTACAAATGTTATCTTCTGTCCGTCCATTCCGTCTGTCCGTCTGTCAGAGGGCTGTATCTTCGAAATCTCTCTTCTAAATTGCATTTTTAATTAGTCAATAATCAATAACACACTCAATCCTAAATTAAATCACTAAGGGGCTATAACGCAACACAGCAATTAACACAAAAAATTGGGAATTCACCGCACGCACAAATCGTTCAAAGCAATCGAACGAAGTAATTTAAAAAGTTTGAAAACAAACACAATTCTAAAACCAATTTTACATTTCTTCTATCTAGTTATTGTAAAGTTATTACTACCTTATTTTGAAAGCGGTAAGGTGCAAAGTTGTAACTATAAAAACCAGTCAAAGGTCAAGCTTTAATAAACGCTTTTCGGTTTCGCGCATGCGCAAAGCAAAGTGCAACTGCAATAAACTGGCCAATTGCAAGTCGGACTCGCACTCGTAGGGTTCCGTACCACACTACAGTATTTTATAAGATCGAGCAAAAAATACCACTATCATTTTACGCCAGCAAAAAATAATAATTATAAACATTTTATTTCTTATAACGCCATCTAACGTCTAACAAAGGTGTTAGGGATCGACATTTCAATATAACGCCATCTATGGGACATTTACCTAACTAAGCGTTCATAGATGGTGTGAAATGCCAAAAAAAACACGTTTCTTGTATGGGGACCCTCTATTATTTTTAACTTTATTCTGTTTTTAGTATTTGTTGTTATAGCGGCAACAGAAATACATCATCTGTGAACATTACAACTGTCTAACTATCACGGTTCATGAGATATAGCCTGGTGACAGACGGATAGACAGACAGACAGACATACGGACGGACAGACAGACAGACGGACAGCGGAGTCTTAGTAATAGGGTCCCGTTTTACAACGCTGGTAACGTTCTAAAACGTTAATCTTGAAAAATATTCTAAGGCGTCAGAGGAGCGTATCTGTGTTTTGGAACAAAAAGAACTTGACAAAAATGTCGAACTTGTCAACGTACAGGACGACGATAACGAAAAAGTCATGGATGTTGTCACTAACATTTCAAAACAACTTGGTTTGAATCCGGGAGATATAGAAAAAGCATGGAGGGTAGGCATGAAAACAAGTGAATCGAAGAAACGCCCGATCGTTGTTGTTATGCGCAGCCGAGAAGCGAGAATGGCCTGGATTACATGCCGGAAACAGCGCCTTACGAACCAAAAAATATTTAATAACACACCGATATATATAAATGAGAATAAAACAAATCATATACGACAACTATTATGGGAAACAAAAACTAAACTGAGAGATGTATATAAATATATATGGATACAAAATGCTAAGATATTAATTAAAAAGAACGACGAAAGTAAGAAGACGTATCAAATTCGCACTCAGAGTGATATTGAAAATTATACTAATTTCGACAGGGAGTAATTCTATTAAGAATACCACCCATATCCTTAATACATAATTAATAAACAATGGACTCTGATACGGATATTCCAGACGAAATTCCATGTAAAACTTACACTGATATATCTGAGTGGAGTGATACTATCAACCAGCACAGCAGCTCATTACAAATAATTAATGTAAATATTTGTTCACTTTGGAAGTACTTCAGTCAATTAGTTGTTTTACTGCACAAATGTATCGATGCACTCGACGTAGTGGTACTCACGGAGACTAACATCAGTGAAGATTTCTTATCGCTATATACTATACCGAACTATACTATACACGCAAACACCAGAATAAATATAAGAGGAGGAGGTATTGTTCTTTACATTAAGAATCATATAAAATACTCGGCGCAAAACATCGACTGTACTTGCGTTCGAAGGCGTACATATGAAGCTTACTATTAATACCTACAACAGTCATCTTATCGCAGCGTATAGACCTCCCAGCAACAACAAGATATTATTTACGGAAGAACTAAAAAACATACTCAGCAACATACCGAAGAAGCGTAATATTGGCGGGCGACTGCAACAAAGATATTCACGACCTAAATAGTTCGATGACTACACGGTACCTGAATATGCTAAGCATACATGGTCTACAGTGTGGCATACGATGTGTGACGCGCAATGTGGTGGTGGCTGGGTGCCGGGTTGCATCCTGCATCGACCACATATTCGCTCGGACTAACGCTGTGCTCGAGCTCGCGGCGTATACGCTTAACACCAAGCTCGCAGATCACTACTTAACCGGTTTGACGATAGGATTTGATATACAGGATGAGTTGCAAACAGGTAACAAAATTATATTGTGTCAAAATATGATACACAAGAAATTGGATAGTACGGACTGGAACGAGTTGTTAAATATAAAATGCCCCTTACAATTGTATAAAGAAATTTATTGTATTTTTAATGAAATATATGAATCGTCAAAAATAGAAATTAATACTAAATCTAAAAGAAATACTCAGCCGTGGATTGACCGAACGTTACTTAATTTGATAGAATACAAGGATTTGCTATTTAAATATTGGAAATCACAACCTAATAATAATCATTTACGATTAGGATATACAAAGGCGAGAAATAAGACCAATAGACTAATAAATACTGCGAAAAATATGTATAAGCGAGAAGAAATAGCACAATGCAAGGGGAATACAAGAAAAATATGGCAAAATATAAATAATTGGCTAGGACGGAAAAAATCTAATTTAGATGATGTGATTAGAAAGCATATGTGTACAACTCAAGTTATAAATATTGTTTGTAACAAATTCTGTGAAACATTTACAAATGAAATTGACAGCATTAAACATCATTGTAATCGATTGTTCCTACAAAGGTCAACCTACATCAACTAAAGCATGGTTACATATTTATATAGAAAGGTCAATGAAAGGGATATTGCAAAAGTGATAGACGGGCTAGACAGCAACATGTCACCAGGTTCTGATGGTATTAGAATAAAGGATATTAAATACATAACGGAAAAAATCGCCGATTTTAGCGAAATTTATTCACTTAAGTGTGCTCAAGGGTAAATACCCTGACGAATCAAAATTATCAATCATAAGATTAATATTTAAACAAGGCAGACATAGTGATTTTACGAATTATAGACCTATAGCAATATTAAATAGTATTAATAAAATAAGAGAAAATTTTAGTAGGACAATTTACAACATTTCTAGAGGATAATGACATATTAAGTAACAAACAGCACGGTTTCAGAAATAAATAATAGCAACTAAAAAACACGCTTTTTATAGAAAACCGAACTCAAAAATAGAAAATAAATTTTAATAAATTTAAATTAAGAATAGTGTTAAAAATTTCAATAAATATAAATTAATAATAGTGTGAATAGTATTTATAAAATATTTATTTTTAAAATATTTATATTCTACTTTTTAGTTGAAAAATTGAATAATTTTTTATCAAATTAGTGTATTATCATCGGTCCTAGATAAATCTACAAAGTTTGAACGAAATCTGGCCGTTTAAAGTGTGTCAAAATCGCGCCCAAAGAAGTCGGTTACAAACATACAAACATACAGGTGAAGCTAATAAAAAGCTAATAAAAATAGAAGTACGTCAACAGCACTTGCACAGTTTACAGGAGACATTAATAATTATATATATTGTAAAAAACAGGCAGTTGCTATATTTATAGATTTTAAATAAGCGTTTGATACCTTGGATCATGACGGCTTGTTGCGGGCTATGAATGAATGTGGTGTTAGAGGATATGTCAACACATGGTTCAAAGAATACTTAAATGAAAGGCACATGAAAGTGGTAATAGATAAGACAAGCAGCGATGATGGCAATATCAAGTACGGAGTACCAAGCGGGTCAGTATACGGGCCAGTCGGGTACATAATCTATGTGAACAGTATAACTAACGTGGTCAAACATTGTGCCAGCTATATGTATGCAGATGATATGTGTTTATTGTAAGGTGATGATGATATAAATATGATACAAATTAAAGTACAAGATTTTGATAATATAGTAGAATGGGCTCACGATAATGGAATTATTCTTAATATTAATAAAACTAAAGTTATTCGACTATACTCTCCGTACAATAAAAACATAAAAGGTAATATACTTATAACCGGTCACTCTTATAGCTGCCTAGATATAAATGGGGATAACTGTAACTGTAGTAGTATAGAAGAAGTACCTACAATTAAATATCTAGGATTAACTATAGATAATAATTTCTCTTGGAAAGTACATATAAACAATGTTAACAATAAGCTTAGAATAAAATTCGG
The DNA here is from genome assembly GCA_954871355.1 of Cabera pusaria. NCBI lineage: Eukaryota > Metazoa > Arthropoda > Insecta > Lepidoptera > Geometridae > Cabera > Cabera pusaria. The sequence goes on from OX940910.1 coordinate 3,926,342, forward strand.
TAAATTTTATCAGTTGTGTAATACGTAATACTACGTAATATGTAATACTTAACAGAGGCACCCTGTATGTGAGTGTGTACCACGTGCTAGTCGAGTCTGTTATAAGTTACGTTAAATTGTTACGGACTTACGTTCCCTACATATTTACAGCTTGTTAAAAATATACAGTTGAGAATTATTAAAAGATTAGTCTGTAAAAATATAAAAGATGATTTAAATAAGGAATATTATAAGTTATTTAATATATGTATGATATTACCGGTTGATTTAAAAGTAAACTATTTGATATTAATACAACAGTTTAATAATGATATGTACAAAGAAAAAAGAACTTTTAACTATGCCACCCGCAAATCGGCCAAGCCACAACTTGTACAAAACTTTAAAGCATGTAACTATTATGGAAGGTGTACGAGGGAATATCTTGTGCCGAGGTTAGTAAACGATTTACCTGAAGATTTTGAAATTAAACACATAACTAAGTACTCATATAAGAAGTCTTTAAGGAAATTATATTGTTACGTGCGGGGTGGTATTAAAATGCCAATCCGATGAGATAGATGAACGTTTATTTCCACTTATCACTAGGTTAGCACAATGTTCCACAGTAGTTGTCCAAATCGTCTTGCACAATTATCAAAAGTCCGTTAACACACACTGAGGTCGTTGGTAATCACAATCACTGATTTCACTGTTCACAGTTCACAACACTAGTTCACTGATAACACTTAACGATCACTTGGTCGCTATCCGCGCTTAGATAGTTACACTGTCGCTTCCAGAGAAAGACTGACTCAAGCCGCGGTTTCAACGTCTTATATATAGGACGAGAATATTTTTACAGAACTTTCCAGTATTGACTCGAAACAATAGACAAAAGACGTTCAAAACAAAGCAATAAAAATCACAAACAAAAGGGGCGGCTTTCCTTTGAGCATCTGATGTAAACAACTTTACCATACATGCTAATTTGATCTCTAACTACTTATGAATAAGGTTCAATCTTAACTACAAAACTAGGTACATTGACTAGGGTCTGAATTCCTGGAAGGTTACTTTTATGACGGTCGGGTCGGGTGTTTATAGCCCCTAATTAGTCAATTCTTTCCCACGGTATTTTTGTTCGAGAAGCTTGGCGAAACATCGCGACTCGACGACGCGATGTAACATTATCCCCTTCTTAGTTATGATCGTCCCGATTATCATTTGTTCCATGGTATCGTGTAAGTCGATCGATGTGTACTACCCTCGGCTTTCCTCTCTGGCCTCGTTTAATGCGGTAGGTAACGTCGTTTATCTTCGTGATAATCTGGTATGGTCCTTCCCAATGAGCCTGCAGCTTCGGACTTTTTCCTTTCCTTCGTAGTGGGTTGTGCAACCAGACGAGAGTTCCTTCTTCGAAACCCATCGTATTCGCTCTACGATCGTACCGGGTCTTCATTTTTTCACCAGTTTTAAAACTATTCTCTCGAACTATCCTGTGCACTTCGTCCAGCTGACTACGAAGATCACTGACATAGTCGGTTACAGGCTTCGGAGCATCTGGCGGGGAACCAGTTATGGCGTCGATAGGAAGTCTTAGTTCGTGTCGAAAATTCACATTTGCAGGAGTCATACCAGTGCTGTCATGGGTAGCGGAACGGTATGACAACAAGAACAGAGGTATGTACTGATCCCAGTCACGTTGATGTGCGTCCACGACTTTAGCCAGGTGATTCTCCAACGTCTGGTTAAACCTCTCAACCATTCCGTCTGACTGTGGATGAGCTGCCGTTGTCCGCGTCTTTTGGATCCCGAGGAGGGTGCACATTTCCTGGAATAGGGCAGACTCGAAGTTCCTTCCTTGATCGGAATGCAGTTCCATCGGTACACCAAATCGACAGATCACTTCTTGCACCAACTTCTTTGCGACTGTCTTTGCTTCCTGGTTTGGTGTCGCGAAAACCTCGGGCCATTTACTGAAGTAATCTTGTACTACGATGATGTACTTGTTGCCTTCTTCAGTCTCGGGAAATGGCCCGGCAACATCCACGGCAATGCGCTCCCATGGTGCTCCAACGTTGTACAATTTTAGTTGTCCTTTACTTCTTGTCTTCGGTCCTTTTACTGATGCGCACGCGGTGCACTTCCTGCACCAATCTTCCACATCCTCGCGGCTGTGTACCCAGTAAAATCGTTGACGAACCTTCACAAGAGTTTTCTTGACTCCTAGATGTCCACCAGAAACTCCATCATGAATGTGTCGTAGTAGAGATACCACTTTGCTCCGGGGAACAACAACCTGCATCGTAGTTTCTCTTCCATTGCTGCTTTCCCATTTTCGGTACAAGATTCCTTGTTCCAGAGTCAGGCTGTCCCACTGAGCCCAGTAACTTTTTGTGATTGGGCTGCAGGCTGACACGTCGCTGCACTGGGGCTTGTTTCCAGACTTTATCCAATCCAGTACAGGTCGTAAATCTCTGTCCTCCAATTGTGCTTGTATCATATTTTCGCCGTTCCATTCGTCATCTGTTCTGTCCATCCTGATGACTCTGACTTCTTCTTGAGACTCGTGCTTCTCGCAGTGTTTACAGTCATCTGCACAAGGTCTTCTTGACAGGGCATCGGCGTTGCTATGGCCCTTTCCACTGCGATGTTCTGTCACGAAATTGAACTCTTGAAGTTGCTCGATCCATCGTGCCACTTGACCTTCCGGGCTCTTAAACTGAAGAAGCCATTTAAGAGCAGCGTGGTCAGTTCTGAGCGTAAACTCTCTTCCGATGAGGTACTTATTGAAGTGCTGAAGAGTCTTCACCACAGCTAGCAACTCGCGGCGGGTGACACAGTAGTTTCGTTCTGGTTTGGATAATGATTTACTGAAGTATGCTATGACCACTTCTTGGTCTCCTTGGATTTGCGAGAGAACTCCTCCAATTCCCGTGTTACTGGCATCAGTGTCCACGATAAATCTTCCATCTCTGGTAGGGTACCCCAAGATCGGCGTTTCACACAGTCGCTGCTTAAGATTGTTGAAGGCGGATTCACACTCTAAGTCCCATACAAATGTGCGCTTTTCTTCCGTCAGTCGATGTAAGGGTTTCGCAATTCCAGAAAAGTTCTTGACGAACCGCCGATAGTACGCGCATAGTCCCAAAAACGACCTTACATCCGTTTTATTCTTCGGGGTAGGCCAAGTTTGAACAGCCTTGATTTTGTCAGGATCAGTTTGTACCCCGTTCTCCGAAATGATGTGTCCAAGGTAGCTGACTTTGGATTTAAAGAAGTCACACTTTTTGGCACTTAGCTTCAGGTTTGCTTCACGTAGACGGTTCAAAACCTTCTCCAGATTCTGCAGATGTTCAGTAAAATCACGACCCAAAATGATGACGTCATCCAGGTACACCAAGCATACGTCTCCCAGTAATCCAACCATTACTCTGTCCATGAGACGTTCGAACGTTGCTGGAGCATTACACAGTCCAAATGGCATGACGTTGAATTGCCAGAGTCCATTTCCAATGCCCGTACTGAATGCTGTCTTCTCTTTGTCCTCTGGACTGATTTCTACCTGCCAGTAGCCACTTTTCAGGTCAACCGTTGAAAACCACTTCATTCCACTGAGCATGTCCAGTGTATCGTCTATTCGAGGCAAGGGGTAGCTGTCCTTCTTTGTGACTTCATTAAGCATTCTGTAATCTACGCAGAATCTGGTGGAGCCATCTTTCTTTTTCACCAGAACCACTGGCGATGACCAAGGACTTGTAGATGGTTCGATGACTTTTTCTTTGGCCATGTCTCGTATCATGTCTGCAACTTCAGCTTCTTTCGCCCATGGAATCCTTCGTGGCCTCTGTCGTATAGGTCTTGCGTCGCCAGTGTCAATTTTGTGTTTAACAAGTCCGGTACGTCCACAGTTGTTTCCAGCGGCGAAGACGTCTTTAAACCGCATCAACAGACGTTTTGCTTGTGACAGCTGAGCGAACGTTAAGTTGTCTTTGGATGATTCCAGCAGCTGTGATATTTGGTCTTCCGAGCTTGGTTCCGTAGAAGTAATATCCGTTCGTCGCAGGTACTTCACTTCTTGACATTTTCCAATTATGCTGTTTTTCTTCAGATGAACTTCTTCATTGCCAAGGTTGAGAATTCGCACACTGGCCGTTCTGTTTGTCATGAGCAATGTTCTTGCAGTAATCCAGGTCGGATGTGTGCCCTCATCTTCGGCAACTACACATAGTCCACTCTTGACTGTATTTGGAAATTTCACTCGAACAATATTTTGCGATTTTGGAGCCAACACGACGTCCTTGAGACAGTAAAGCTTACACGGTGCCGTTCCTTCGAAGAACACTTCTTGCTCGGGAAACCGGAGTACACCACGGGCCACATCCAATATGCACTGCTGCTTCTCCAAAAAGTCCAATCCCAGAATGCAATCATCAGTTATGTTGGCAATCAGTACAGGATGAATGTATAAGTGCTCACCGATGATTATCTCCACGTCGGTATCGCCAAGGACAGGAACTGACTGGCCGGTTGCTGTCCGTAGTGAGCATGCTGCAGATCGATGTTTCCGTGATATAAATCGTTGCAGGAATTCAGGCTTCACAATTGTGCGCGATGCTCCTGTGTCCACTGTGAACTTGCAGGTCTTGTTGTTCAAGGTGCCCTCGACGATTAAGCTGTTCCCGTTGCACACTTGTGTCACAGTGATGGCGGGGGCTCTCTCTCGATCAGACGGCGCCCGTCCCGCAGCTATGACGACGTTTCTTCTGCCACTTGTGTCCTGTTTCTTCGTCTTCGGGCAATCAATCCGAATATGCCCCTTTTCTCCACACCCGTAACATGTCGGTCCATAACGGGGCTTCCTGGGTTCAGTAACCAGTTCTTGAACCCTATACGGTTTGGTGTCTCGTCGCACAGTTTCCACTTCCAAAGCATGAACCAGGGCGTTCTTGAGTGTCTGATGATGTCCCAGTCGTACAGCAGCGCGTACTTCGCCATCCCTGATTCCATCCACAAAGTGCTGCAGTGATGTAACCTCGATGACTGATGGTGTTGACACGTAGGCTCGTCGGACCAACCTCTCGATTTCATCTGCCCACTGTTGCAATGTCTCTGTGGGCTTCTGGGTGCGCTCACGTAGTTGTGCCCTGTACGCATGCTCCATGTGCTTGTCTCCATAGCGCGTTTCGAGGGCTTCCAGCAGGGTCTTCAGGGTCCTTTCCTCTTCAGGTATGCGTTCCAGGATAAGCTGAGCGTCTCCTTTCAGCGCTAATGTGAGCGCTGTATTTGCGTGCTCGTCTGTCCAGCCGCAACTTTTGGACAGCGTTATGAATTGGAATTTGTAGGCTGCCCACGAAGATGTTCCGTCGAAGTGCGGCAAATCTAGCTTGAAGGGCAAGGTCATAGTGGGACTCTGGCTGCTATGTCCAATTCCTCTTAACTTCAGTTTCTGAAATTCGTTGGCCAAGTCATTCACGGTCTGCTCATGTATGTCAAGCCGCCCTTCTACTTCCTTGATACTGGTTTCCACCATTTTGATCTTCTCTCCCATGCCGGCAAGCCCGCTCTGCAACTGACGTCCAATTGTCTCTTCCAGTTTGCGGCTAGCTTCTTGTTGGGCCATCTGTACAGCCTGTAGTGCAGCCTGTTGTTCCTGGCGAGCCTCCTCCTGTTTGCGGCTAGCTTCCTCCTGTTTACGGCTAGCTTCCTGTAATGCAGTCTGTGCAGCTTGTTGTCCTGCTAGGATAGCGGCTAGCATGGCTTCCAAGCCTCCATCTGTAGTTCGGCTCGCTGGAGCTGCTGCAGGTGGCGCTACCATAGTGGGTGACATTGGTGTTGCTGCTGGCTCTTCCAATGTGGATGTTCCTCCTCCCGATGCTTCGAGCTCCTTCTGCCGGGTTGCATCCATCTCCGCCTGGCGCCTGGTGCGTGGAGTACGCGTATCTTCTCTTGGAGTGATTGGCATTCCGCTTCTGACACCAATTGTTACGTGCGGGGTGGTATTAAAATGCCAATCCGATGAGATAGATGAACGTTTATTTCCACTTATCACTAGGTTAGCACAATGTTCCACAGTAGTTGTCCAAATCGTCTTGCACAATTATCAAAAGTCCGTTAACACACACTGAGGTCGTTGGTAATCACAATCACTGATTTCACTGTTCACAGTTCACAACACTAGTTCACTGATAACACTTAACGATCACTTGGTCGCTATCCGCGCTTAGATAGTTACACTGTCGCTTCCAGAGAAAGACTGACTCAAGCCGCGGTTTCAACGTCTTATATATAGGACGAGAATATTTTTACAGAACTTTCCAGTATTGACTCGAAACAATAGACAAAAGACGTTCAAAACAAAGCAATAAAAATCACAAACAAAAGGGGCGGCTTTCCTTTGAGCATCTGATGTAAACAACTTTACCATACATGCTAATTTGATCTCTAACTACTTATGAATAAGGTTCAATCTTAACTACAAAACTAGGTACATTGACTAGGGTCTGAATTCCTGGAAGGTTACTTTTATGACGGTCGGGTCGGGTGTTTATAGCCCCTAATTAGTCAATGCTTTCCCACGGTATTTTTGTTCGAGAACCTTGGCGAAACATCGCGACTCGATGACGCGATGTAACAATATTTACAAAGACTAAATACTACAGAAGAAATATAAAAATCTAAAATTAATATAATTCAACTACTATTGTTATTAGAATTGTATATGTAGGTACGTAGACCACTATACATAGTTATATTAGTAATTTAGATAATCGTTAATAATATAGTTTATAAAAATGATTGTGTGGTTTTATAAAACCACGATAAAAGTGAAACTTTTTTTCGCATCGCAGACATTTAACGTACAGCGGCGGTGTCATGACCCTCACGCGACATGCAATATATAGACGAAAAAGTTTGAGGAGATGTAATAAAAGTTTCACCTTAATAGTTATATACTACTTACATAATCATATGGTTGTAGATTTTTAATTAAAAGTTAAAATGTCACTTTTTATATAGTGTCACTTTTTATATATAGAAATAGATACTAGTTTATGAAAGTCGCAATGCAATTATTTAGGTTTAGAACAAGGTACTTTATGTAATAAGAATGAGAGTAACATCTGCCGACACACTGCTCAGCAGTTTGGCAGAAAGTAGATTAAAAATTGTACTTTTATCTTGCATTCATAAATAACTTAAAAAAATATATATATATTTAGCTACGTCGTTCTGAATGGATATACCGCCATTTGACGGTCGCCAGAGCCTCGTTCGCTGATCGGCAGGATGCACCACGTGCGGGAGAGGTTGGCTGGGAGCAATTAGGTGAAAGTTTGCTCCCTTACATCCCAAAAGTAAACAATACCAAGTAGGTATTATAACCTGCCTAAGTCTACAATACATAATTTGGCAAACTGGTAAGTGGTAATCTAATGTCTATTCTGTCGTGTAAAAAGTGATCATACAAAACTTACAAACGTTACTACAAGTATTGGTAGGACTTTAGTATACCTACCATCGATTTAATGGGGGAGAAGGTATGTTCTTTCTTGTACTAGTGGCTATGAATAAATGTTTTTCTTTCTTTCTTTCATTTCCAAATATGACTTCCGTGCAGTTGCATAGTCACACATATTGCAGGCAAATTGTTATTCTCTTGTATGTGTTCGTATGTGATTTTTCATAGTTGAGTTATTTGTAGCCGCATAGTCACAGATATTACATGCATACGGTTTTTCTCCAGTGTGTCTTCGTATGTGATTCTTCAGATTAAACCTTCGTGCAGTTTTATAGTCACACATATTACATGCATATGGTTTTTCACCTGTATGTGTTGGTATGTGCTTTTTCAAAGTTGAGTTATCTGTAGTTGCATAGTCACACAAATTACATGCATATAGTTTCTCTCCTGTATGTATTCGTATGTGCTTTTCCAAATGTGACTTCTGGGCAGTTTTATAGTCGCACATATTACATGCATACGGTTTTTCTCTAGTGTGTCTTCGTATGTGATTCTTCAGATCAAACCCTCGTGGTGTTGTATAGTCACACATATTACATGCATATGGTTTTTCTCCAGTGTGTGTTTGTATATGCCTTTCCAATTGTTTCTTCTGTGCTGCTGCATAGTCACACATATTACATGCATATGGTTTTTCACCTGTATGTGTTTGTATGTGCTTTTTCAAGAGTGACTTCCGTGCAGCTGCATAGTCACACATATTACATGCATACGGTTTTTCTCTAGTGTGTCTTCGTATGTGATTCTTCAGATCAAACCCTCGTGGTGTTGTATAGTCATACATATTACATGCATATGGTTTTTCTCCAGTGTGTGTTCGTATATGCCTTTCCAAATGTATCTTCTGTGCAGCTGCATAGTCGCACATATTACATGCATACGGTTTTTCTCCAGTGTGTCTTCGTATGTGAATCTTTAGATTAAACCTCCGTGCAGTTTTATAGTCACACATATTACATCCATATGGTATTTCTCCAGTATGTCTACGTATGTGATCCTTCAGATTAAACCTTCGTGCAGTTTTATAGTGACACATATTACATGCATATGGTTTTTCTCCAGTATGTGTTCGTATGTGCTGTGCCAAATATGACTTCCGTGCAGCTGCATAGTCACACATATCACAGGCATATGGTTTTGCTCCTATGTGTGTTTGTATGTGTCTTTTCAAATGTATCTTCTGTGTAGTTGCATAGTCACACATAATACATGCATATGGTTTTTCTCCAGTGTGTGTTTGTATATGCATTTCCAAATGTGACTTCATTGCAGTTGCATAGTTAGACATATCACCGGCATATGGTTTTTGTCCTGTATGTGTTCGTATATGTATATTCGGCGTTGATTTAAATCCACTTTTAAAGTCACAAATTCTGTTAGTGTTCTTTTATGTGCACCTTGAGGTCGCGGGATCGTTTCGTTATATGGTCACGCATATGGTTTTTATATTGTGTGTTTCAGTGTGTTTTTTCTTTCTTTTGTGTATTCTTAGTCACACGTATTATTAAAACTACAGTTTATCTTAATTTAAAATCTTATATGATTTATACCTCACTTATATAGTTAAATTAAATATAACATTACTATTTTATATATTCCTTTAAGAAGTACGTTTATTGTTTTGCTAAATGTCTGTAATCTGCATACTTTGATTTGATTTGTTGCATTCAGGCTCCTGCTGGTCCATTGAAGATGGTTGGAAAGGTTGTTTCGTCTACTGAGAATATCTTCATGATTTGTTGAACTGCAATGGAGAGAGATTTTACTTGAGTTACCTGTTTTAAAACCGACAATTTTATAGGTCGATAAATAGATCATATTATGTACTGTAGATATGAACTTATTGTACGTAAGTAGATACCCTGAATGTAAGCAGGGTTCGACTGGACTGGTTGTAACTGGCATTGGTGACACCCTGTGCGGTAATCGACAGCATCATCCTTAAGAATATATATTTTTTTATCAATAAAACATAAGAGAAGGTCTAAGCTGAAGCTTACTATACCTATTTACCACCTATTTACCCGACTACGGCAAAGCAAAAAGGAGGGTTATGTTTTGACCGGTATGTGGGTATGTATATATGTATGTATGCATGTATTGTTCATCTGTTCCCTCATAACTTCTAAACTACTTATCATAATTTGACAAATGAGGTGTCGTTAGACGCGTCTTATATGTCTGCTTGTTATAGGCTATGTGACGTCACAACAAACTGAATGTGGCGCCCCCTAGAGGGCACGAAGTCAAGAACTAAAAAAAATTTCACCCCACCCCATCGTGTCATCATCATCATCATAATCAGCCGGTATCAGTCCACTGTTGGACATAGGCCTCTCCCAAGTCATGCCACTGAACCCGATCTTCGGCTCTTGTTTCCAGTCACTGCCCACCGCTTTGCGAATGTCGTCGCTCCACCTGGTCATAGGGCGTCCTACGCTACGTTTACCGATTCGCGGTCTCCACTCTAGAACCAGTCTACCCCAACGGTTATCGGTCCTACGGCAGATATGACCAGCCCACTGCCACTTCAGTTTGCTAATCCGATGAGATTTACTCTGGCGAATTACTTCGTTCCGGATTCGATCCCGCAAAGAAACACCGAGCATAGCTCTTTCCATAGCTCGCTAAGCGACTTTAAATTGGTGGACGAGTCGAACCGTGAGTGTCCACGTCTCGGCTCCGTATGTCATGACGGGTAGGACGCACTGATTAAAGACTTTTGTCTTTAGAGGAGAAGAGTTTTCCAAATGCTGCCCAGCCCAGCTGAATTCTTCTCTGGATTTCTTTTTCCAAGTTATGTTTGCCTAGTTGGAGCGTCTGCCCTAGGTAAACATACTTAGTGACAACTTCGAGTGGGATTCCATCTACGGTAATCGGTTCCGGAACAACGTACTCGTTGCACATGACTTTGGTTTTATCCAAATTCATCTGGAGACCGATGCGACGCGAAGAATCAGCTAGGCCATTCAACATCATTTGTAAGTCCTGCAGCGTCTCTGCCACAATGACGATGTCATCTGCGAATCGTAAGTGAGAGATGTACTTGCCGTTGATGTTGATGCCACAATTTTTCCAGTCCAGCGTCTTAAACATATTCTCCAAGGCGTTAGTGAACAGTTTCGGGGATATGACGTCCCCCTGTCTCACTCCTCGCCGCAGGTCATCGTTGCGGCATTATACAGACATCTCATCACTTCGATATATCGCCGGTGACTTGGCAACGCTGCAAAGACTCCAGAACAGACCAGGTTTCGATTGCGTCGAAGGCCTTCTCATAGCCCACAAACGCTAAGCACAGAGGTCGATTGTACTCTTCGGTCTTCTGTACAATCTGCCGCACCGTGTAGATGTGGTCCATGGTGCCGTAACCGCTTCGAAATCCGGCCTGTAGGGCTATTCTGTAAGCTATCTCGACAACGGAATCCGTGGTGAGATTTGAATTTCGTATTACAAAATTCAACCGTATTACGATCGTGATACGATTGAATTTCGTAGTACGAAATTCGAATCTCACCGCGGATTCCGCTGTCGAGATAGCTTACAGAATAGCCCTACAGTTCTGGAGGTTGGAACTCGTCGAGTAGACATGGGCGTTATTGGCTATTTCTGGCAACGGTTTTCTAACCGATATTTGGTGTCAATATCGGTTTTCATAACCGTTGCCAGATACCAGGTATCAAAGCCAGTTTTCAACTAACTAATTCGCGCTTCGTTTTGTCGCTTTCGTAATTAAGACGTAGTAATAGTAATGTAATTAAGATAAGATAGAAATTCGCCGCAGGCGAACTACTAACTACAACTACTAAAAAGATTAGTATGATGTTGGCGATTTTCCTTCATGATTTTCTAGGCTTAGGACTTCGGACTAGCACAATTTTTAGGGTTCCGTACCCAAAGGGTAAAAAACGGGGCCCTATTACTAAGACGCGGAGTCTTCTGTCCGTCTGTCTGTCTTTCTGTCCGTCTGTCACCAGGCTGTATCTCATGAACCGTGATCAAATGGTTGAAATTTTCACAGATGATGAATTTCTGTTGCCGCTATAACAACAAATACTAAAAACAGAAATACTAAAAAATAAAGTTAAAAATAATAGAGGGTCCCTATACAAGAAACGTATTTTTTTCGGCATTTCACGCCATCTATGAACGCTTAGTTAGGTAAACGTCCCATAGATAGGGTTATATAACACCTTTGTTAGACGTTAGATGGCGTTATAATAAAATGTTTATTAATTATTATTTTTTGCTGGCGAAAAATTATAGTGGTATTTTTTGCTCGATCTTATAAAATATTGTAGTGTTGTACGGAACCCTACGAATGCGAGTCCGACTTGCACTTGGCCAGTTTATTACCTGTAGTGCAAAAATTGTGGCGCAATTAAAAATCGCCATATATAGAATGATTTTATATACAAGGCGCGCTAACAACTTCTCGAACTCTACCTTCCCTAAGAAATTATTTACAAATTTTACCATCTGTCCGTCCATTCCGTCCGTCCGTCTGTCCGTCTGTCAGAGGGCTGTATCTTCGAAATCTCTCTTCTAAATTGCATATTTAATTAGTCAATAATCAATAACACACTCAATCCTAAATTAAAACACTAAGGGACTGAAACGCAACACAGCAATTAACACAAAAAATTGGGAATTCACCGCACGCACAAATCATTCAAAGCAATCGAACGAAGTAATTTAAAAAAGTTTAAAAACAAACACAATTCTAAAACCAATTCTACATTTCTTCTATCTAGTTATCGTAAAGTTATTACTACCTTATTTTGAAAGCGGTAAGGTGCAAAGTTGTAACTATAAAAACCAGTCAAAGGTCAAGCTTTAATAAACGCTTTTCGGTTTCGCGCATGCGCAAAGCAAAGTGCAGCTGCAATAAACTGGCCAATTGCAAGTCGGACTCGCACTCGTAGGGTTCCGTACCACACTACAGTATTTTATAAGATCGAGAAAAAAATACCACTATCATTTTTCGCCAGCAAAAAATAATAATTATAAACATTTTATTTCTTATAACGCCATCTAACGTCTAACAAAGGTGTTAGAGATCGCCATTTCAATATAACGCCATCTATGGAACGTTTACCTAACTAAGCGTTCATAGATGGTGTGAAATGCCAAAAAAAACACGTTTCTTGTATGGGGACCCTCTATTATTTTTAACTTTATTCTGTTTTTAGTATTTGTTGTTATAGCGGCAACAGAAATACATCATCTGTGAACATTTCAACTGTCTAACTATCACGGTTCATGAGATATAGCCTGGTGACAGACACAGACAGACAGACAGACAGACAGACAGACAGACAGACAGACAGACAGACAGACGGACAGACAGACAGACGGACAGCGGAGTCTTAGTAATAGGGTCCCGTTTTACAACGCTGATAACGTTCTAAAACGTTAATCTTGAAAAATATTCTAAGGCGTTAGAGGAGCGTATCTGTGTTTTGGAACAAAAAGAACTTGACAAATATGTCGAACTTGTCAACGTACAGGACGATGATAACGAAAAAGTCATGGATGTTGTCACTTTCAAAACAACTTGGTTTGAATCCGGGAGATATAGAAAAAGCATGGAGGGTAGGCACGAAAACAAGTGAATCGAAGAAACGCCCGATCGTTGTTGTTATGCGCAGCCGAGAAGCGAGATTAAATGCCGGAAACAGTGCCTTACGAACCAAAAAATATTAAATAACGAAAATAACACACCGATATATATAAATGAGAATATAACAAAACATATACGACAACTATTTTGGGAAACAAAAACTAAACTGAGAGATGTATATAAATATATATGGATACAAAATGCTAAGATATTAATTAAAAAGAACGACGAAAGTAAGAAGACGTATCAAATTCGCACTCAGAGTGATATTGAAAATTATACTAATTGCGACAGGGAGTAATTCTATTAAGAATACCACCCATATCCTATATACATAATTAATAAACAATGGACTCTGATACGGATATTCCAGACGAAATTCCATGTAAAACTTACACTGATATATCTGAATGGAGTGATACTATCAACCAGCACAGCAGCTCATTACAAATAATTAATGTAAATATTTGTTCAATTCGGAAGTACTTCAGTCAATTAGTTGTTTTACTGCACAAATGTATCGATGCACTCGACGTAGTGGTACTCACGGAGACCAACATCAGTGAAGATTTCTTATCGCTATATACTATACCGAACTATACTATACACGCAAACACCAGAATAAATATAAGAGGAGGAGGTATTGTTCTTTACATTAAGAATCATATAAAATACTCGGCGCAAAACATCGACTGTACTGCGTTCGAAGGCGTACATATGAAGCTTACTATTAATACCTTCAACAGTAATCTTATCGCAGCGTATAGACCTCCCAGCAACAACAAGATATTATTTACGGAAGAACTAAAAACCATACTCAGCAACATACCGAAGGAATATAGCGTAATATTGGCGGGCGACTGCAACACAGATATTCACGACCTAAATAGTTCGATGACTACACGGTACCTGAATATGCTATGCATACATGGTCTACAGTGTGGCATACGATGTGTGACGCGCGAGGTGGTGGTGGCGGGGTGCCGGGTTGCATCCTGCATCGACCACATATTCGCTCGGACTGACGCTGTGCTCGAGCTCGCGGCGTATACGCTTAACACCAAGCTCGCAGATCACTACTTAACCGGTTTGACGATAGGATTTGATATACAGGATGAGTTGCAAACAGGTAACAAAATTATATTGTGTCAAAATATGATACACAAGAAATTGGATAGTACGGACTGGAACGAGTTGTTAAATATAGAATGCCCCTTACAATTGTATAAAGAAATTTATTGTATTTTTAATGAAATATATGAATCGTCAAAAATAGAAATTAATACTAAATCTAAAAGAAATACTCAGCCGTGGATTGACCGAACGTTACTTAATTTGATAGAATACAAGGATTTGCTATTTAAATATTGGAAATCACAACCTAATAATAATAATTTACGATTAAGATATACAAAGGCGAGAAATAAGACCAATAGACTAATAAATACTGCGAAAAATATGTATAAGCGAGAAGAAATAGCACAATGCAAGGGGAATAAAAGAAAAATATGGCAAAATATAAATAATTGGCTAGGACGGAAAAAATCTAATTTAGATGATGTGATTAGAAAGCATATGTGTACAACTCAAGTTATAAATATTGTTTGTAACAAATTCTGTGAAACATTTACAAATGAAATTGACAGCATTAAACATCATTGTAATCGATTGTTCCTACAAAGGTCAACCTACATCAACTAAAGCATGGTTACATATTTATATAGAAAGGTCAATGAAAGGGATATTGCAAAAGTGATAGACGGGCTAGACAGCAACATGTCACCAGGTTCTGATGGTATTAGAATAAAGGATATTAAATACATAACGGAAAAAATCGCCGATTTTAGCGAAATTTATTCACTTAAGTGTGCTCAAGGGTAAATACCCTGAAGAATAAAAATTATCAATCATAAGACCAATATTTAAACAAGGCAGACATAGTGATTTTACGAATTATAGACCTACTAGCTGTTACCCGCGGCTTCGCCCGCATTATTTGTGTCTTTATGACCATTGAGGTCTAGATCGATGATCTCTTAGGCCAAGTCACCATAGATGACCCTCAAAGTCGAACTCAATATCCTCTATTGTTAAAGTCATTAATCATTTTGGTTAGGTATACGAAGTTGTGCTGTTTAAATGTTTGACTCAATACAACAGTTCCTGAAACATTTCTTACAAAGAAAATAAGGTGGATAGCTGCGCGAGCGTAGCGAGCGCTATTATTGGGCGAGTGAACATTTTTTATGACTTTTTATAACCCTGACAGTTTAATGACCTAATAATCAAGTCAATATAGATGACTCTTAGGACGAACTCGATATCGTCTATTGTTAAAATCAGTAATCATTACTTGGTACTTGGTAAACCTAACCAAGGTCATTATGATTATTGAAGGTTGTACTGTTTCAATTTATGACTCGTTTTGATGGATGTGGCTATTAAAATACAAAAGTTGCTGAAATGTTTCCTACAAAGTAGATATAACAAATGCTTGCGCGAACGGAGCGAGCGCTATTACTGTGAGAGAGTAGCAAGCCCTATCACTGCGCGAGCGAAGCGAGCGCGAAAATTTTTTACGATTTTTTATGACCCTGACAGTTTTTATGACCGACTAAGTCAACACCGATGACACAAAGGTTAAACTTGATATCCACCTATTTAAAGGTTAATATATATTATGATTATTGAAGGTTGTACTGTTTCAATTTATAAACTCGTTTTAATGCATGTGGCAATTAAAATACAAAAATGCTGAAATGCTACCAACAAAGTAGATAAAACAAAAGTTTGCGCGAGCGTAGCGAGCGCGAAACTTTGTACGTCTTTGTATGACCCTGACAGTTTTTATGACCTACTAAGACAAAACCGATGGCCCTAAGGTTAAACTTGATATCCACTTATTTTAAGGTAAAAAATTATTATGATTATTAAAGGTTGAACTGTTCCAAATATAACTCGTTTTGATGAATGTGGCTATTAAAATACAAAAGTTCCTGAAATGTTTCCTACAAAGTGGATATAACAAATGCTTGCACGACCAGAGCGAGCGCTATTACTGCGCTAGCGTAGCAAGCAATATCACTGCGCGAGCGAAGCAAGCGCGAAAAATTTTTACGACCTTTTATGACCCTGACAGTTTTTATGACCTACTAAGTTAACACTGATGACACAAAAGTTAAACTTGATATTCACTTATTTTAAGGTTATTAATCATTATGATTATTGAAGGTTGTACTGTTTCAATTTATAGCTTCGTTTTTATGGATGTGGCTATTAAAATACAAAAAATGCTGAAATATTACCTGCAAAGTAGATAAAACAAATGTTTGCGCGAGCGTAGCGAGCAGTATTACTGCGCGAGCGTAGCAAGCGCTATAACTGCGCGAGCAAAGCGAGCGCGAAAAATATTTACGACCTTTCATGACCCTGACAGTTTTTATGACCTGCTAAGTTAACACTGATGATAAATGTCTGCGCGAGCGCAGCGAGCGCTATTGCACATTAATAGCGCTCGCTGCGCTCGCGCAGACATTTATCATCAGATTTTCAAAAAATTGGGAATTCACCGCACGCACAAATCATTCAAAGCAATCGAACGAAGTAATTTAAAAAAGTTTAAAAACAAACACAATTCTAAAACCAATTCTACATTTCTTCTATCTAGTTATCGTAAAGTTATTACTACCTTATTTTGAAAGCGGTAAGGTGCAAAGTTGTAACTATAAAAACCAGTCAAAGGTCAAGCTTTAATAAACGCTTTTCGGTTTCGCGCATGCGCAAAGCAAAGTGCAGCTGCAATAAACTGGCCAATTGCAAGTCGGACTCGCACTCGTAGGGTTCCGTACCACACTACAGTATTTTATAAGATCGAGAAAAAAATACCACTATCATTTTTCGCCAGCAAAAAATAATAATTATAAACATTTTATTTCTTATAACGCCATCTAACGTCTAACAAAGGTGTTAGAGATCGCCATTTCAATATAACGCCATCTATGGAACGTTTACCTAACTAAGCGTTCATAGATGGTGTGAAATGCCAAAAAAAACACGTTTCTTGTATGGGGACCCTCTATTATTTTTAACTTTATTCTGTTTTTAGTATTTGTTGTTATAGCGGCAACAGAAATACATCATCTGTGAACATTTCAACTGTCTAACTATCACGGTTCATGAGATATAGCCTGGTGACAGACACAGACAGACAGACAGACAGACAGACAGACAGACAGACAGACAGACAGACAGACGGACAGACAGACAGACGGACAGCGGAGTCTTAGTAATAGGGTCCCGTTTTACAACGCTGATAACGTTCTAAAACGTTAATCTTGAAAAATATTCTAAGGCGTTAGAGGAGCGTATCTGTGTTTTGGAACAAAAAGAACTTGACAAATATGTCGAACTTGTCAACGTACAGGACGATGATAACGAAAAAGTCATGGATGTTGTCACTTTCAAAACAACTTGGTTTGAATCCGGGAGATATAGAAAAAGCATGGAGGGTAGGCACGAAAACAAGTGAATCGAAGAAACGCCCGATCGTTGTTGTTATGCGCAGCCGAGAAGCGAGATTAAATGCCGGAAACAGTGCCTTACGAACCAAAAAATATTAAATAACGAAAATAACACACCGATATATATAAATGAGAATATAACAAAACATATACGACAACTATTTTGGGAAACAAAAACTAAACTGAGAGATGTATATAAATATATATGGATACAAAATGCTAAGATATTAATTAAAAAGAACGACGAAAGTAAGAAGACGTATCAAATTCGCACTCAGAGTGATATTGAAAATTATACTAATTGCGACAGGGAGTAATTCTATTAAGAATACCACCCATATCCTATATACATAATTAATAAACAATGGACTCTGATACGGATATTCCAGACGAAATTCCATGTAAAACTTACACTGATATATCTGAATGGAGTGATACTATCAACCAGCACAGCAGCTCATTACAAATAATTAATGTAAATATTTGTTCAATTCGGAAGTACTTCAGTCAATTAGTTGTTTTACTGCACAAATGTATCGATGCACTCGACGTAGTGGTACTCACGGAGACCAACATCAGTGAAGATTTCTTATCGCTATATACTATACCGAACTATACTATACACGCAAACACCAGAATAAATATAAGAGGAGGAGGTATTGTTCTTTACATTAAGAATCATATAAAATACTCGGCGCAAAACATCGACTGTACTGCGTTCGAAGGCGTACATATGAAGCTTACTATTAATACCTTCAACAGTAATCTTATCGCAGCGTATAGACCTCCCAGCAACAACAAGATATTATTTACGGAAGAACTAAAAACCATACTCAGCAACATACCGAAGGAATATAGCGTAATATTGGCGGGCGACTGCAACACAGATATTCACGACCTAAATAGTTCGATGACTACACGGTACCTGAATATGCTATGCATACATGGTCTACAGTGTGGCATACGATGTGTGACGCGCGAGGTGGTGGTGGCGGGGTGCCGGGTTGCATCCTGCATCGACCACATATTCGCTCGGACTGACGCTGTGCTCGAGCTCGCGGCGTATACGCTTAACACCAAGCTCGCAGATCACTACTTAACCGGTTTGACGATAGGATTTGATATACAGGATGAGTTGCAAACAGGTAACAAAATTATATTGTGTCAAAATATGATACACAAGAAATTGGATAGTACGGACTGGAACGAGTTGTTAAATATAGAATGCCCCTTACAATTGTATAAAGAAATTTATTGTATTTTTAATGAAATATATGAATCGTCAAAAATAGAAATTAATACTAAATCTAAAAGAAATACTCAGCCGTGGATTGACCGAACGTTACTTAATTTGATAGAATACAAGGATTTGCTATTTAAATATTGGAAATCACAACCTAATAATAATAATTTACGATTAAGATATACAAAGGCGAGAAATAAGACCAATAGACTAATAAATACTGCGAAAAATATGTATAAGCGAGAAGAAATAGCACAATGCAAGGGGAATAAAAGAAAAATATGGCAAAATATAAATAATTGGCTAGGACGGAAAAAATCTAATTTAGATGATGTGATTAGAAAGCATATGTGTACAACTCAAGTTATAAATATTGTTTGTAACAAATTCTGTGAAACATTTACAAATGAAATTGACAGCATTAAACATCATTGTAATCGATTGTTCCTACAAAGGTCAACCTACATCAACTAAAGCATGGTTACATATTTATATAGAAAGGTCAATGAAAGGGATATTGCAAAAGTGATAGACGGGCTAGACAGCAACATGTCACCAGGTTCTGATGGTATTAGAATAAAGGATATTAAATACATAACGGAAAAAATCGCCGATTTTAGCGAAATTTATTCACTTAAGTGTGCTCAAGGGTAAATACCCTGAAGAATAAAAATTATCAATCATAAGACCAATATTTAAACAAGGCAGACATAGTGATTTTACGAATTATAGACCTACTAGCTGTTACCCGCGGCTTCGCCCGCATTATTTGTGTCTTTATGACCATTGAGGTCTAGATCGATGATCTCTTAGGCCAAGTCACCATAGATGACCCTCAAAGTCGAACTCAATATCCTCTATTGTTAAAGTCATTAATCATTTTGGTTAGGTATACGAAGTTGTGCTGTTTAAATGTTTGACTCAATACAACAGTTCCTGAAACATTTCTTACAAAGAAAATAAGGTGGATAGCTGCGCGAGCGTAGCGAGCGCTATTATTGGGCGAGTGAACATTTTTTATGACTTTTTATAACCCTGACAGTTTAATGACCTAATAATCAAGTCAATATAGATGACTCTTAGGACGAACTCGATATCGTCTATTGTTAAAATCAGTAATCATTACTTGGTACTTGGTAAACCTAACCAAGGTCATTATGATTATTGAAGGTTGTACTGTTTCAATTTATGACTCGTTTTGATGGATGTGGCTATTAAAATACAAAAGTTGCTGAAATGTTTCCTACAAAGTAGATATAACAAATGCTTGCGCGAACGGAGCGAGCGCTATTACTGTGAGAGAGTAGCAAGCCCTATCACTGCGCGAGCGAAGCGAGCGCGAAAATTTTTTACGATTTTTTATGACCCTGACAGTTTTTATGACCGACTAAGTCAACACCGATGACACAAAGGTTAAACTTGATATCCACCTATTTAAAGGTTAATATATATTATGATTATTGAAGGTTGTACTGTTTCAATTTATAAACTCGTTTTAATGCATGTGGCAATTAAAATACAAAAATGCTGAAATGCTACCAACAAAGTAGATAAAACAAAAGTTTGCGCGAGCGTAGCGAGCGCGAAACTTTGTACGTCTTTGTATGACCCTGACAGTTTTTATGACCTACTAAGACAAAACCGATGGCCCTAAGGTTAAACTTGATATCCACTTATTTTAAGGTAAAAAATTATTATGATTATTAAAGGTTGAACTGTTCCAAATATAACTCGTTTTGATGAATGTGGCTATTAAAATACAAAAGTTCCTGAAATGTTTCCTACAAAGTGGATATAACAAATGCTTGCACGACCAGAGCGAGCGCTATTACTGCGCTAGCGTAGCAAGCAATATCACTGCGCGAGCGAAGCAAGCGCGAAAAATTTTTACGACCTTTTATGACCCTGACAGTTTTTATGACCTACTAAGTTAACACTGATGACACAAAAGTTAAACTTGATATTCACTTATTTTAAGGTTATTAATCATTATGATTATTGAAGGTTGTACTGTTTCAATTTATAGCTTCGTTTTTATGGATGTGGCTATTAAAATACAAAAAATGCTGAAATATTACCTGCAAAGTAGATAAAACAAATGTTTGCGCGAGCGTAGCGAGCAGTATTACTGCGCGAGCGTAGCAAGCGCTATAACTGCGCGAGCAAAGCGAGCGCGAAAAATATTTACGACCTTTCATGACCCTGACAGTTTTTATGACCTGCTAAGTTAACACTGATGATAAATGTCTGCGCGAGCGCAGCGAGCGCTATTAATGTGCGAGCGAAGCGAGTGCGCAAAACGTCTTTTTATGACCCTGACAGTTTTTATGACCTACTAAGTTAACACTGATGACACAAAAGTTAAACTTGATATTCACTTATTTTAAGGTTATTAATCATTATGATTATTGAAGGTTGTACTGTTTCAATTTATAGCTTCGTTTTGATTGATGTGGCTATTAAAATACAAAAAATGCTGAAATATTACCTGCAAAGTAGATAAAACAAATGTTTGCGCAAGCGTAGCGAGCAGTATTACTGCGCGAGTGTAGCAAGCGCTATCACTGCGCGAGCAAAGCGAGCGTGAAAAATTTTTACGACCTTTCATGACCCTGACAGTTTTTATGACCTGCTAAGTTAACACTGATGACAAATGTCTGCGCGAGCGCAGCGAGCGCTATTAATGCGCGAGCGAAGCGAGCGCGAAAAAATTTTACGTCTTTTTATGACCCTGACAGTTTTTATGACTTTTAAGACCGATGACCCTGGTTATAAACTTGATATTCACTTATTATAAGGTAAAAAATCATTATGATTATTGCAGGTTCTACTGTTTCAATTTATAAACTCGTTTTGATGCATGTGGCTATTAAATTACAAAAAATGCCGAAATATAACCTACAAAGTAGATAAAACAAAGGTTTGCGCAAGCGCAATCAATGCGCGGGCGAAGCGAGCGCGAAAATTTTTTACGACTTTTTATGACCCTGACAGTTTTTATGACCTACCTAAGTCAAGACCGATGAAACTTAGGTTAAACTTGATATCCACTTATTTTAAGGTACAAAATCATTATGATTATTGAAGGTTGTTTGTTGTTCAATTCATAAACTCGATTTGATGCGTCTGTTTCAATTTATAAATTCGATTTGATGCATGTGGCTATTAAAATACAAAAAATGCTGAAATATTACCTACAAAGTAGATAAAACAAAGTTTTGCGCGAGCATAGCGAGCGCTATCAATGCGCGAGCGAAGCGAGTGCGAAAATTTTTACGTCATTTTATGACCTGCTAATTCAACACCGATGACCCTAAGGTTAAACTTGATATCCACTTATTTTAATGTAAAAAATTAGTATGATTAATGAAAGTTCTACTGTTCCAATTTATGACTCGTTTTGATGAATGTGGCCATTAAAATACAAAAATTGCTGAAATGTATGAATGAATGAATGATAATTCTTTATTGTACACCAAAATTAAATAATAAACATCTTAAAATACATTATACATTAGTACAATGGGCGGTCTTATCGCTCAAAGCGATCTCTTCCAGACAACCTTAGGACGGAGTGGACAGTACGAATATGTAAAGGGCTAAGGTGCACATTTAACAATTTTGAGATCATAAAATGAATAAACATCTATTTCAAAGTCATAAACATAAATATTTATTTCATAACATATATCTACATACATACAAATAAAACAAATATAAATAAATATGCATAATATATAAACATACATACACATACAAATATATAACAGTTTTAAGAAATACATGAGATAGCTTAATAATCATCAATACCGGTTTGTGTTAAGTAGAATTTTTTTAGTTTTTCTTTAAAAGTATAAATTGAGGGGGCGTGTCGAATTGTAACAGGTAAGTCATTCCAAAGACGGATTGCCTGTATAATGAAAGAAGAATCATAGAAGATTGTCGAGTGAGCTGGCATATCTAACTCTAAAGTTTCAGATGACCTCAACGCCAGGGAATGATTGGAGCACAGGAAATTGAGCGAAATTGAATTGTTATCCTACAAAGTAGATATTACAAATGCTTGCGCGACCGGAGCGAGCGCTTTTACTGGGCGAGCGTAGTAAGCGCTATCACTGCGAGAGCGAGGCGAGCGCAAAAATTTTTTTCCGACCTTTTATGACCCTGACAGTTTTTATGACCTACTCAGTTAACACTGATGACACAAAGGTTAAACTTGATATCTACTTATTTTAAGGTTAATAATCATTATGATTATTGAAGGTTGTACTGTTTCTATTTATGGCTTCGATTTGATGCATGTGGCTATTAAAATACAAAAATGCTGAAATATTACCTGCAAAGTAGATAATAGAAATATTTGCGCGAGCACGGCGAGCGCTATCAATGCGTGAGCGAAGCGAGCGTGAAAAATTTTTACGTCTTTTTATGACCCTAAGGTTAAACTTGATATCCACTTATTGTAAGGTAAAAATCATTATGATTATTGAAGGTTGTACTATTTCAATTTATAAACTCGTTTTGATGCATGTGGCTATTAAAATACAAAAAATGCTGAAATTTTACCTACAAAGTTGATTAAACAAAGTTTTGCGCGAGCATAGCGAGCGCTATTAATGCGCGAGCGAAGCGAGCTCGAAAATCTTTACGTCATTTTATGACCCTGACAGTTTTCATGACCTGCTTATTTAACACCGATAACCCTAAGGTTAAACTTGATATCCACTAATTTTAATGTAAAAAATCATTATGATTATTGATAGTTGTACTGTTCCAATTTATGGCTCGTTTTGATGAATGTGGCTATTAAAATACAAAAGTTGCTGAAATATTACCTACAAAGTAGATCAAATATATTATTGCGCGAGCGCAGCGAGCGCTATCACTGCGCGAGCGATGTGAGCGCGAACATTTTTACGTTTTATGACCCTGATAGTTTTTATAACCTACTAAGTCAACACCGATGACCCTAAGGTTAAATGTGGCTGGTAAAACACGAATGTTTTTGAAATACTTCCCACAAAGCAGATAAAACACGTTGGGCAAGCAAAGCCATCGCGTAAATTTTGATGACTTTTAATGACCCTGACAGTTTTATGGCCTAATTAAGGCACTTATTAAGTTGAGTCATTATAGATGAACCTAAGGTCAAACTTTTATGATTA
Organism: Cabera pusaria; assembly: GCA_954871355.1. Taxonomy (NCBI): domain Eukaryota; kingdom Metazoa; phylum Arthropoda; class Insecta; order Lepidoptera; family Geometridae; genus Cabera; species Cabera pusaria. The sequence continues at coordinate 3,950,400 of OX940910.1, forward strand.
TGCAAACTCTATGTAAAGTTAACAAAAAATATAGGCACCCGCACTTTTCTGCCGAAAAAAAGTATTATTTGCCCTTTTATGCCCTATTAAATGTCTTTGTACAAAATTTCATCAGAATCGGTCAAGCCGTTTAGCCGAAAAGAGGCCACACATTAACAAAATACCATAATAAAAATATAGACAACCTAAATTTCCACCAAAAAAAAAGTATTCGTTGTCCTTCTGTCTTTTTGACTGTCTGTGCACAAAATTTCAGCTTAAATGGTTAACCCGTTTGACCGAGAGTAGGCCACACATTTACAAAGTTCACTTTAAAAATTCTGGATACCTGAACTCGGCTGCCAGAAAAAAAGTATCCTATGTGATTCTATGCAAAATGAACTGTAATATGTATAAAATTTCAGCTGAATCGGTCAAGCTGTTGAGCTGATAAGAGGCCACACATTCACAAAATTCAAATAATAAAATCTAAACACTCAGACTCGATAGCCAAAAAAACAGTATCCGATATTCTATTCTGCTCTATGAACTGTCTTAATACAACATTTTAGGCAAATCGGTCAAACCGTTTATTCGAGAAGAGGTCTTATATTCAAAAAATTCAATTAAAAATACCTGGACTTCCTGACTCGACAGCCAGAAAAAAAGTATCCTATATCCTATTCTGCCCATGTATATGTATTGTGTATGTATTCTGTACATGTATTCATACAAAATTTCACGCAAATCGGTCAAGCCGTTCATTCGAGAAGAAGTATTATATTAACAAAATTCAATTAAAAATATCTGGACCCCCTGACTCGATAGCCAAAAAAAAGTATTCCTTATTTTATTCTGCCTTATGAACTGTCTCTATACAACATTTCAAGCAAATCGGTCAAGCCGTTTCTTCGAGAAGAGGTCTTATATTTACAAAATTCGATTGAAAACACCTGGACTTCCTGACTCGACAGCCAGAAAAAAGTATCCTATATCCTATTCTGCCCTATAACATGTATTCATACAAAATTTCAGGCAAATCGGTCAAGCCGTTTATTCGAAAAGAAGTCTTATATTAACAAAATTCAATTAAAAATATCTGGACCCCCTGACTCGATAGCCAAAAAAAAAGTATTCTATATCCTATTCTACTCTATGAACTGTCTTTGTACAACATTTCAGGCAAATCGGTCAAGCCGTATATTCGAGAAGAGGTCTTATATTTACTAAATTCAATTTAAAATATCTGGACCCCCTGACTCGATAGCCAGAAAAAAAGTATTCTGTATCCTATTCAGCCCTATGAATTGTCTTTGTACAACATGTCAGGCAAATCGTTTAAGCCGTTTATTTGAGAAGCGATCTTATATTTACGAAATTCAATTAAAAATATCTGGACCCCCTGAATCGATAGCCAAAAAAAAAGTATCCTATCTACTATTCTACCATATGAACTGTCTTTATACAACATTTTAGGCAAATCGGTCAAGCCGTTCATTCGAGAAGAGATCTTATATTTACGAAATTCAATTAAAAATATTTGGACCCCCTGACTCGATAGCCAGAAAAAAAGTATTCTATATTCTATTCTGCCTTATGAACTGTCTCTATACAACATTTCAGGCAAATCGGTCAAGCCGTTTATTCGAAAAGAGGTCCTTTAGTTACGAAATTGAATTAAAAATATCTGGACCCCCTGACTCGACAGCCAGAAAAAAAGTATCTTATATCCTATTCTGCCTTATGAAATGTATTCATACAAAATTTCAGGCAAATCGGTCAAGCCGTTTATTCGAGAAGAAGTCTTATATTTACAAAATTCAATTAAAAATATCTGGACCCCCTGACTCGATAGCCAAAAGAAAAGTATCCTATATCCTATTCTGCCCAATGTACTATCTTTGTACAAAATTTCAGCCAAATCGGTCAAGCCGTTTGACCGTGAAGAAGTCCCAAACAAACAAACAAACAAACAAATAAACAAACTGACTTTCGCATTTATAATATTGGTGTTGATAGCAATATTAAATAGTATTAATAAAATAACGGAGAAAATTTTAGTAGGACAATTTACAACATTTCTAGAGGATAATGACATATTAAGTAACAAACAGCACGGTTTCAGAAATAAATAATAGCAACTAAAAAACACGCTTTTTATAGAAAACCGAACTCAAAAATAGAAAATAAATTTTAATAAATTTAAATTAAGAATAGTGTTAAAAATTTCAATAAATATAAATTAATAATAGTGTGAATAATATTTATAAAATATTTATTTTTAAAATATTTATTTTCTACTTTTTAGTTGAAAAATTGAATAATTTTTTATCAAATTAGTGTATTGTCATCGGTCCTAGATAAATCTACAAAGTTTGAACGAAATCTGGCCGTTTAAAGTGTGTCAAAATCGCGCCCAAAGAAGTCGGTTACAAACATACAAACATACAGGTGAAGCTAATAAAAAGCTAATAAAAATAGAAGTACGTCAACAGCACTTGCACAGTTTACAGAAGACATTAATAATTATAAATATTGTAAAAAACAGGCAGTTGCTATATTTATAGATTTTAAATAAGCATTTGATACCTTGGATCATGACGGCTTGTTGCAGGCTATAAATGAATGTGGTGTTAGAGGATATGTCAACACATGGTTCAAAGAATACTTTAATGAAAGACACATGAAAGTGGTAATAGATAAGACAAGCAGCGATGATGGCAATATCAAGTACGGAGTACCAAGCGGGTCAGTATACGGGCCAGTCGGGTACATAATGTATGTGAACAGTATAACTAACGTGGTCAAACATTGTGCCAGCTATATGTATGCAGATGATATGTGTTTATTGTACGGTGATGATGATATAAATATGATACAAATTAAAGTACAAGATTTTTCGGACTTAAATTGTTACGGACTTACGTTATATATATATACCTACATATTTACAGCTTGTTAAAAATATACAGTTGAGAATTATTAAAAGATTAGTCTGTAAAAATATAAAAGATGATTGAAATAAGGAATATTATAAGTTATTTAATATATGTATGATATTACCGGTTGATTTAAAAGTAAACTATTTGATTTTAATAGAACAGTTTAATAATGATATGTACAAAGAAAAAAATAACTATTAACTATGCCACCCGCAAATCGGCCAAGCCACAACTTGTACAAAACTTTAAAGCATGTAACTATTATGGAAGGTGTACGAGGGAATATCTTGTGCCGAGGTTAGTAAACGATTTACCTGAAGATTTTGAAATTAAACGCATAACTAAGTACTCATACAAGAAGTCTCTAAGGAAATTATATTTACAAAGACTAAATACTACAGAAGAAATATAAAAATCTAAAATTAATATAATTCAACTACTATTGTTATTAGAATTGTATATGTAGGTACGTAGACCACTATACATAGTTATATTAGTAATTTAGATAATCGTTAATAATATAGTTTATAAAAATGATTGTGTGGTTTTATAAAACCACGATAAAAGTGAAACTTTTTTTCGCATCGCAGACATTTAACGTACAGCGGCGGTGTCATGACCGTCACGCGACATGCAATATATAGACGAAAAAGTTTGAGGCGATGTAATAAAAGTTTCACCTTAATAGTTATATACTACTTACATAATTATATGGTTGAAGATTTTTAATTAAAAGTTAAAATGTAAGCATAGTGTCACTTTTTATATCTATAAATAGCTACTAGTTTATGAAAGTCGCAATGCAATTATTTAGGTTTAGAACAAGGTACTTTATGTAATAAGAATGAGAGTAACATCTGCCGACACACAGCTCAGCAGTTTGGCAGAAAGTAGATTAAAAATTGTACTTTTATCTTGCATTCATAAATAACTTAAAAAAATATATATGTATTTCGCTACGTCGTTCTGAATGGATATACCGCCATTTGTCGGTCGCCAGAGCCTCGTTCGCTGATCGGCAGGATGCACCACGTGCGGGAGAGGTTGGCTGGGAGCAATTAGGTGGAAGTTTGCTCCCTTACATCCCAATAAGTAAACAATACCAAGTAGGTATCATAACCTGCCTAAGCCTACAATACATAATTTGGCAAACTGGTAAGTGGTAATCTAATGTCTATGCTGTCGTGTAAGTGATCATACAAACGTTACTACAAATATTAATTAGTAGTAGATGGTAAGGTTTGTTCAATAGATATTACGACAATAAATAAAAGCTTCTTACAGATAAAATAACTTACCTACATCAGATAAACTACGTGGATGAGTTTTCTTTTCTCGTTTACCGAGAGAGAAGTGGTAATGGACAATTGTAGATTATTCATAAACGCACAATTTACAGTAATATCTAAATTACTATTACAATAAAAAAAACTATTTCTTTTAAACACATGTTACTTAGGGTTGATTTCAATTTTCACCATGCTATTCCCATTCGAGATTTATTTAACTTTATTTATTTATTTATAGTCAAACACAGAATTCTATGGATTGGATACTACGCATCACAGAACAATATATACACGGCTACGCTACCACAGTACCCCTAGTATAAGTTTTTATCGTAAACGCTTTTGACCTAGGATGATGGATTACAATGGATGGAGCCATGTCAGCCATGTGACGTTGTCACATCGACTTTCATTCCAAAGAGAATATAACCACTACGTTAAGAAGAGTCGGGACTCCCATAGAGCAAACTGACCAAATAGCGAAATGTCAAAACGCAGGGCTTTTATAGTAGCCAAAATACCAGCGAAATAATCTTCTGCTAATTGACCAACATAACAAAAAAAAACCTAGTGATGTACCGTGTCGTCAAAAACATCGATAACGATCGAACTACCGTTGCTTGGTCAATACTTTAGAAGGTTATATATTGTACTTAACTAATTTTGTTTTAGTGGTTAGATTGTGAAAGTTATATTTTTCCTATTTTGGTTTAACAACTCCATCACTAAGACAAAACCAGTTTGAGAAAATGATAGGCAGTAAAACAAAATATTAAATGTTATCAAGCTTTTTATTTTTGGAGTATGATGCTCTGTAGGGTTCGCTCATTCGGCATCGGCATCAGCAGCTTAAGATAACGATATACCTGTAATGTAATATTGACTTATTAGTTTATCGCTTAACACTAATTTCTGGGGCATGCTGTATACAGGGCCTAATGTTTCCTTTATTTTGTGCTATAAGACCTTGCTTCTTGCCAAAATTTGTGATTCTAGGTCAACGGGAAGTACCCTTAAAGGTTTTCGACCCAAAACCTATAGGGTATTTCCAGTTGACCTAGAATTGTACATTTTAGTTAAAAGCAAGGTCTTACAGCACAAGTAAAGGAACATTTCAGAAGATAAAAAGAAGTTGAAAATTCAGGTTAATTTTGGTATTTACAAGTTATGCGAAAATCTAAATTTGCCCATATCTTTTTATCGTGTTGCCTCAGGATCTTGATTTGTATACACTTAATAGGGACTATAGACCTCAATATCTTCAGTTTCTTCTTCATCTTCAGTATCTCAGTATCATCACACGGGCAGATAGACAGACACACGGACAGACGGACAAAAATTGATCTTATAAGGGTTCCTTTTTTAACCTTTTGAGGTACCAAACCCTAAAAAGCTCGGAAGGTTTAATTCCTTAACGCTAAAATTTCACTTCAGATCATTCTTATTTCCGATTATATTTATATTATTTTTGGTTATAAATAAAGGAATCTACTACTACTTGGTTTCACAATAAATTATTTATTGGAAAACTCAACTCAAAAACTATCTTCATTTTATTATGAAAATAATTTGGGGCCAGGAAGCATCCACTCCTATGTTGCCCCAAGGCCTCCAGACCTCTAAATCCAGCACTGGCTGTAAATTATACAAGGTGTAACAAAAGGGTGTAGTAATACTTAAACTGTGCATGCCATACCTAGCCTGATGTATAATCTACCAGCAAAGTCTTCCTTTCCTCAGTATCTAACTGGGATCGCGAGTTATCATATTATCACATGTTAAACTTTTACGTAAACTAGCCAGATTCAACCAGCTATTCAGCGTCATTGACCTAATGAAAACAGAATAATAAGTGTTGTCTGTGCAGAAGCAAAATTGTTATGAGTGGACGCCTGAAAGGGTCTAGATATAGTGCCAATTGCGGTAGCTTGAAGTTTGTCTTGATGTATTCATCACCAGAAGGATACTCATTGCCCGATGATGAGGATGAGCTTGCGGACATTGTTGGTTAAAATTACTCAAAATCACTTTGATGGTTTATCCCTATTAAAATATCGTCATGACATCTCGCGAAATTACACTTCTATTCCGATCACTGATCATAACATAACTATATAATAATATACACTATCGATATCGACAAGCACCGCAATGCGCCCCGCACTATTTTTCACAAAGAGTTTATAAAGATTGTTAATTGATGAAATATTGAGATATTTGGCCTAAAGAAGCAGTAAACGGCTATTATTTTAAGATATTCTACTTACTGTGCTTCATAAAGTGGAAATCTTGCCATAAAATAACGTTTAGTAGAGTAAGTCTGCAGTCCCGCATATTTCACTATTTATGTTTCATTATCACTTCAGTTCCTTGTAGGAAGGTGTTAATAACCACACACCTTAAATTCATGCTAAATGCATGCTTTCTAACATCCACACTAGGTTATTTATTGTAAAACACAAAATAAAACAATAAAATAATTATTTTGAAAAAGCCGATTAACACGCTACCACAGGCTAAGTAGAAATACATGCTAGCCACAGACTAAGTAGAGATGAAACTTCTTTTTCTTCACATCATGCTACTTGATGGCATTTATTATGACAACCAAACGAAAGAGATAGTAAGAAATAGTGAGTGAGACGAATATAGACTTCCATCGGACGCGCCCCCCTTTTCATTAGTTTTCATAGATCTTTTTTTTTGTACTGCAGCTTCAGTAGACTGTTTCATTCTATCAACACATTGTCCTACCCTATACCTCTAACCCTAGGGATCGCGAGATAAGAGTAAACGAGAAAGCTAATATCAAATTGACAACTTCGCGCATGGGTGATCGTGTCCATTTTTGACCGGCTAGCAGGCCATAATATAGCGACGCATCATACTTATAAATTAAAAATTAAATAGAAACATAGCTTTAAAGACTGAAACCCTGTTACATGGTTAAATTATGACGTGTTGTGCTGTGTTTTATCCATCAAGAACAACTAAAGGAGGCGTAAAAGATCCAGAATTATCATTTCACACGTAAGTCTTTGTGGGCATTTATTCTCATATATAACCACTTTTTGAATCAAAATATTTATTTTGCTTACATTATATACATCTTTTTCGTCATATAACTACCGAGGTGGTAAATGGTTATCATTTGAAAGCTTTAATTTATGTAAATAACAAACATTATTTTACGCCACCCGGCTAGTGATGTACGAGAACCCTCCAAAACTTTGTCGATAAATATAGTCGATACCCTTATAAAAAGGAATTTATATATTCCTTTTTATAAGGAATATATAAATTCCTTTTTATAAGGAATAATAAATAATAAATTCCTAAGTGTAATATTAATATTACACTTAAAACTTCAAATATATAAATCGTTTATATACATTTTACACTAAATCTATACATATAAAAAAATTGAAGTGTCTGTTTGTAATTCCAAATTAACAGCTTTTCACTAAATGCATATGAAAGAATATACGGTAATTACATAAAAAACAAAATTTTAAATGTTTGTCTGTCTGTCTGTTTGTTCCGGTTTATCTCTGAAATGACTGGACCAATTTAACGGGACTTTCACTAGCAGAATGCTGATGTTGAAATATTAACTACCAAGTAACTTGGCTACTTTTATCTCAGAATAAAATAAAGTTCCGCGAAATCAAAATTGAAGCTAATGAAACAGGGAACAATATCTGATACAAATAGGGAAGGTTAATGTGCAAATTAAGCAGTGTTTTCTACCGCGCACAGCCCACGCGCATGTTGCCGCTGTCATTAAACACGGACAAAGCCGCGGGACCCAGAGAACGAAATTTGAATATTTTTAACCGACTTCACAATAAGAAGATGAGGTTCTCAGTTCGCCTTTTGTATGTTTGTTATCTCATAACTCCGTAAGTTCTTAACCGGATTGGAATTTTTTTTTCGAGAGTTTATTCTGTCTGTTTGGTCTCATTGTACATTTTTTGAAATCTGATTAGTATCTCCAGAGATATGGACATAAACACCTCCAACTTTAACTTTATACTGAAAATGGATAGCGTGGCATTTGAAGTTGGTTTTTTCGTTTTGTGAACTATATTAAAATAATATAAAAAGTGATCAAAGTAATGTCGCGCAAAATTAGTAGTAACTAGGTACCTAATTATATTATCAGCACGTATACTTACTCGTATTCAATCTATTATTAAATCTATTATATATATTTTTATGAAGAATGTGTGACAGTTTACCAAACTAATATATTATATCATTTTGTTGTAGGTTTCCCAAATGTCCGAAAATCCAATCAAGTGGATAAAGCCAGTAAGGCGTGAAAATTAGGATCCAACGAAACACTTCAGACTTTGTTCTAAACATTTTGATAAATCAATTTTGTACCTACTAGATTATCAATCAAGCTGGAACTGACACTGAAGCTATTTTGATTCTAAAATTATCGTGAATTTGTAACATTATTATCGTTATATACCGGCTGTAATTCTCGTACCTATAGTCGAATTTACTGGTGAACATCGCGATCTCACCGTGTGACCTCACTCCCGAGGAAGAGCGACTGACTCGCTCGAAACCCAGGTCGAGAAAATTCGACTAATGGTACGTGAATTACAGCCGGTATATAACAATAAGAATAGAAGCTAGTGGAGTCAAGATAGAAAATCTTCCTGTAAGTCTTCCTATAATCTTCCTCTGCTAGCAATGAAGGATGATGAAACGGTTTTGAAAGTGTTTTAATCGAAAGTGTTATTAGCTCTGATTCATGAAAATCTGTTTAGCCGTTGTAAAACTATGAGCATTTTTCTAGTTGATGGCGCTATGAAATCAACTTTCATAGTGATCAATTCGAAATTCGGTATCCTTTACTTTAACGCTTTTTTTACAATTAAATCATTTTTTTCTTACACTATTTTTCATTCAAATTTATTAAAATTTATTTTCTACTTTTTAGTTGGATTTTCTATAAAAGCGTATTTTTTTAGTTTTTTTAAACTATTATTTATTTTTCATTTTTTAGTCGAATTTTTTTAAAAGCGTATTTTTTAGTTTTTTTAAACTATTATTGAATTGTCATCGGTCCTTAATAAGTATGCCAAATTTCGAGTTAATCCGACGTTTTGAAGAGGGTTAAAATCATGTTCAAAGATTCCGTTACATACTAACACACAAACATACATACCTCTGAAGCTAATAAAAGCGTATTAAAAAAGATCTGAAAATCGGGCTCAGTGGCGCATCTTGGGAGAGGCCTACAGTCCAGCAGTGGACTGACACTGGCTGATGATGATGATGATACAATAGATCATACTATATTGACATCAAATTACTTTATATCGTTAGCATTTACAAAAAAAATTCGCTAATTTTTCTGTAGTGGTAGGACTTCAGCTAGTCCGCCTGGGCCGACCACTTTGCCAATTAATTTTCATAGGAATGTTTTTCGGTTGAAATGGCAAGGTGTCCAGTGAAATTACGGGGCATGTGAAACTTAACATCTTTATGTCTCAAGGTAACAGGCGCAGTGGAGTGTCATGCAAAATTCTGGACTGCCAGAATTTTCCTGTATCGCTGTATCTGTAATAGGTAGACGTCATCGCTTACCATCAAGTGAGAGTCATGCTTGTCCTGTTACCTTTTACAATTAAAAATCTGATTAATGTTTACAAAGTAAGTATGGCCTAATTTGTGGTTTCACTGCATTTTTTTATTATTTGCAGTACGCGTAATTTTATATGATAATTTATCTAATACTATAAGAATCTTTGTCCTGACATACTGACTGCCTGACAGACAACGCATAGCCTAAACCGCTGGTCGTAGAGACTTGAAATTTAAAGAGTATATTTGTCTTAGTACGCAAGGGTGTACTAAGAAAGGATTTTTCAAAACCCACCCCGTTAGGGGGTGAAATGGAGGTTCAAAGTTTGTACGGATAAACAAGATTAGATAGTCTTTTCTATTCGAAACTTCATACAAGTGCTTCATTAAAAAAATATGTAAATACGTGTTTCAGGCTTTTTCAAAAGTCCACCCCTAAAAGAGTGAAATGAGGTAACAAAGTCTGAAAACCAATATTGTTTTACCAATAAATTTGGCATCCAGTTGTTTTAACATAAGTGTCCGTTAAGAAAAGATTTTTCAAAATTCACTCTTTAAGGGGATGAAACGGGGGTTCAAAGTTTGGATAGTCAGTTTATTCGACCTTCACGCAAACCGTACTTCTGTAAATAAATAAGTAAATACGAGTTTCAGGCTTTTTTAAAATGCCACCCTAAGAGGGTGAAGTGGGGTAACAAAGTCTGAAAATCAATATTGTTTCGGATTGCTCTGAAATTTAAAATGCAGATAGTTGTTATGACGTAGGTTTCCGCTGAGAAAGCATTTTGTAAAAATTCCTCACGGATATTACTTATAATTTATAATGAAATATATATATACATTTTTATTTATACATATTATTATTATTTTGTTATATAATATATATATATATAATAAAAATAATTATAGGTCACAATAATTAAAGTAAAAATTGCTAATCACAAAATAATATTAATATGTATAAATAAAAATGTAACACAAAAAATTGTGTATAGTTTAGACGGTAGCTCTTCACGCTGAACCCCGCCTTAATGTCCCTAGGATGCTCGCTGCATTTCCGCGTTGTATGGCTAAAGAAATTTGCTGAATGAGGAACCAGCCCGATCGAGGGTCTCGTCCACGTTCTTTTAAGCGACGACCCAGATTGTGTATGAATTTTATGGCTTCGGAGCCCCATGGTCCCGCCGTTTCGACATTTTATATATATATATATAAACTTACAGATTTACGTAAGTACTTCTCGTACTTCGTTAATGGCTTAACGAATGGGGATTAATGTGTCCCGACTGTTAAAGTATCTATATTCCATATAACAATGTATAATTTATTTTATGAGTGTATCGACCGAGAAAGAATTTAAATGGTATAGTTTTTTGATATCCCTAAACAGAAGTCTTAACTACTAGACTTACTTGTTTTTTTCTTTTCAGTTCGTTTTTTAACACTTTACTTTTTGCGCAGTCGGGGTTTCTGATTTTTTAATTTATTGTTTTATTTTACACTTTTTAGTTAAGTAAAGGACGGCAAATTCCGTAATCTTCTCATTTCATTTAGAGAGTTGATGTCATGTGAATTATTGAGGAGTTTCCGGGGATCTAAACTACCTTTTACTAGTCCATCTAAAGATCTAACCCGGCTCAATGCTACATAGGGCTTGACCTTTCGCAAAAATGCGTGAACTTAATGGAAAAAGAACAAAAAACCGAAATGCGTGAAATAGATAGGGTATTTCTTTTTAAGCTTACTTACTTTACAGTTGTACTATTAAACGACTATACCAAAAGGAAGAGGTAGTTTGTTACCTCAGAACTCCATCAATTCTTAACCGATTTGGAAAATTCTTTTTTTGTTTGAGTTAATATGATTTTCGTTTGGTCTCATTGTAATTTTATTGAGATCTGATAAGTAACTTCAGAGATAAGCACCGCAAACTTGTTACTGAAAGTGACTAACGCCACATGTAAAATCGTTTTTTTTTCGATTTGTACGATCATTAATTATTTGTTTAAATATATTTTGAATCTCCATTTTAAGACCGATTCGATACCCCACTCGATAGGTTTTGAAAAATTTTTTATTTTGAAACCCAAATTTTGGCGTCTGAAATCCGCCATTTTGAATTTTTCAATTTTTTATGTTTTTGTTGACACTCGCGCTAGCATGGCGAATCTATTGACGTGCCAATTATCAAAATCGGCCCACGCGTTTGGTCTCTAGTGTGCCACAAAGGAACAAACATACATACATACATACATACATATATACATATATAGACTGATAAACACATTACCTCTCCTTTGCGTCGCGCAGTCGGGTAAAAACGTGTTTTCTCGACCGTTTTATTGGCGACTTAAGTTGCAAAATAGGTCTTCACGAATATACCTATCTTTTAAACAGGATAATATATAGCCTATGTTCATTCTAAAAGACCATTAATATATTTATATATGTGAGAAAAAAATAATCATCCTGTAGTTTTGAGCTAACTCAATACAAACATACATGTTATCTCTTTATAATATTAGTATAGAAGTATAGATGCTTTGTAGCTCAAAATTGTAATATTTAATTGACGTATTGAAAACGCAAAAACATTTAATTTTAAAAAAAACATTTAAACTGCCCTAATTTATCAATTACAGATTTATGTAAAAAAATATGCAGCTTTCAGTATCACAAAAATTGTACTATTGTATTGCAGCTAGGTAATAGCACAAACGTTAAAAAAGCTGATATTAATATTCTAATTAAACTTTTGTCAGACATTGCCAGCAGAGGCATTAGTAAAATAATAGTTTGTTCATTCCCGTATCTTAAAACAAGTAGTTGCTCTTATAATGAGCATGCTCATAAATTGAACTTGGCACTGTACAATTTGACGTGTCGCTTCAGCGACTTTTTGTATTTTGAAACCAACAAATTTATTAGTAAAGTAATATTGACAAAGGATACTTTGTATCTCAATAAGACTAATAAGTCGACCATTGCTAAGTTATTAGCATACAATATTTATGACCCTGTTTTACATATTGTAACAGATCACAAAGACGAGCCCCAACGTAGTGGTGTTACTATGCAGGGTAATTGTAGCGTAGTAGACTTAGTTAGTTTAAACTAATGTCTAAGACAATGGGGAGGCCTGACTCAATCAACATTTTTCATCAGAATATACAAGGTCTCTCCAGCAAAGCCTTAGAGTTAGAATTATTTCTCAATTATTATAAAGTTGACATAATGTGTATTACTGAACACTGGTTTGTGAAAGGTACTTTGTTACCAATATTAAAAAATTATACAATTGCCAGCACATTCATTAGACAAAAGGCAATTCGTGGTGGCTCACTAATATATGTAACTGAAAATTGTAACTTTAAAGAGCGTAAAGACATAGTAGCTTTGTCTGTGGAACGATGTGTTGAATTATCTTGTATAGAGCTGGGGCAACATATAGTCATCTGTGTATACAGACCTCCATCGGCTGATTATAAAATGTTTGAAACAATTATGGAAGAAGTAATGAGCAAAGTCTTCAACACCTCTAAATCTTTAATAGTTTGTGGCGATTTCAATGTTAATTTAATTGAGCAGTCTCCGCTCAGCGACAAATTAAAAAATTTATTTCTAAGCTTCAATCTGAAGCATCTTTTTAATCAGCCAACAAGAATCACTAGCTCGTCAGCTACCTGCTTGGACAATGTGTTCTGCAACTGTGAACCCGAAAAAATTGCAATTTTTGATAAACTTGGCTCGGACCATCTGGGACAAAGTGTCACTTTTTCATGTAAATTATCCATCAAAGGCCAAGAACATTTTTACAGGCCCATTACCACCAAACGGGTTGAACAGTTTGTGGATATCATTGACAAGCAATTAATGAACCTAAGATTTTCTGAGGATCCTGATGACCTATGCAGTGCTTTATTTCAAATGTTAGATGCAGAGTTCAATGATATTTTTAAAATTAAAATGGTTAGAAAGGGTGCGAAGGTTTGTTTCGATGACTGGGCAACTCCTGGTATTTATAAAAGTAGAAACAATTTGTATAACTTGTACTCACAAAAAACCATTAATTTACATAATACTAAATTCATAAATCACTTAAAATTGTATTCAAAAACTTTTAAAGTTGTTTGTCAGACAGCAAAATCACTGCATCTAAGTAGAAAAATTAAGCATGCCGATGACAAAATAAAATCAACATGGAAAGTCATTAATACAGAAACTGGAAAAATTAAGCAGAGGGACGGTAAAATTATGTTAAAAGTTAATAATAAATTAATCATAGATAATAATGATGTCGCTAACACATTTGTTGAGTACTTCTCACAAGTACCTATTATTACTACTCAGCCTTTAAACTCTTCCCCTAAGGATGCTTTTGTTTTACTATCGAAGTGTGTGAATGTATGTGACTCTATGTTTGAGTTCAGACACATAACTTCAATATCAATTATCAAAACTTTTAAAATGCTCAATCAAAAGAAAACCGAGGATCTGTGGGGTATGTCAACCAAAGTACTTAGTTATATTATTAATGCAATTAGCCCTCACTTAGCGTTTATTTTTAACAGATGCGTCGATGAAGGTGTCTTTCCTGATGTAATGAAAAAAAGTAGATGAAAAAAAGCCCCATAGAGTTTCTTGGTGTTTCTTCTCTGATGGGAGTACTTCCGAAACACCAGTAGATTCAACAGTCAATCAGTTTTCATCTTTTGTTTGCAGATCTAGGGTTGCCTGTTAAGACGGTATTATGCGGCTGATAGTCGGACAATCAGTTCCATTCGGAACATGATTTGTACTGCAATTAGTCTGCGTTTTATTTATCTATTATGTTTCATTATTTCACAATTTTTTGGATAAAAATTGTCTGAAGTACTGAAACATGCACTGGGTTGCGGGTGCACGTAATGGTACGGTTGGCAACCCTACATTAATAAGGGGAATTAAACATGTGTTTTAAGTGTGACGTTCGACGTCTAGATGAAAGCTGAATGGCTCAATACCTTTGTTTTTTTTTTTGTAAATTCAAAGCGTTATGTTTCTGTTATATCTATATTTTTTGTTGAATATGATCTATTTAATGTTATTTGACGTGTGTAAGTGCTAATTTTTAATTTGCCCATATACTGAATAAATGCTTTGACTTTGACTTTGACTTTGACTTTAAGATTTGTGTTTTAGAAAAGCCAAGAAATCTATACCGCCAGATTTAAGGTTGCCTAATTACAGTTAAGTACTGTAGCATTTTTTAACAATAACTAATTTCCATAAGTTCAGTAAAGTAACTACGTATTTTATCACATAAATTGTTTTCTTTTTACATAAGTTTTAGTTTTCTAAATGTTTCACCTTTTTATCGATATGTTCTACACTAGTGATCACTTCCCTACACACGCACACTCTAGCAGTTCTAGACACTAACACAAACAGAAAATGGACATGCTGCCAAAGTTTTGACGCCATCCATTGTAATCCATCATCCTAGCTTTTGACAGAAACAACCAATAACAAAACGGTACTTTAGAATTTGACATTTGCTTTGTTTTTAATCTACGAACCATTCGTATATTGCCAGAATATTTTTTTTTGTTTCATTATGGCTCCACACGGTTAGTGTATTTCGCCAGTGTCATTTTCTTTTAGCTGTCCTTACATATTACATTTGAAACCCTAAAATTATATCAAATACTCTAAAAAAAATAAAACAACTTTGTATATTTTTTTATTAACTTTGTATACTTATTAAGTTTTTTATGTTTTAATTTCTTTTGAGATTTCTTTAACGCTTTATTTTGCATACAAGGCAATTGTTTTTGTAAACGCATTAAATCCACGCCTTTTAAAATTCTATTAATTATGCTACACCAGTTAAACACTGTTCGTTTGACTGTTTTTAATATAAAATAATCAAGCAGAGCTTCCTTGTATGTATTGCATTTGAGGAAATCAAATGAACGTTTAGATTTATTGAATTTGAGATATACTTTGAAATATTTATACAATTTGGTTTGGATTCTAAGAATTCATTTGTTTCCTTCACAATTTCCGAAAAATGCCTCACTGCATACTCTGAGGGATAAGTTAATTTTTTATTATTTTTGAATCCCTGAAACTCTCTGTGAGATATCCATGTATGGACTGATGACTCGTTCGATTGTGTCAAACATTTTTTACATTCTGCACATTTTATTTTATTTGTGCATTTTCGTACCACCCATCCCGCAGTGTATGCACGCGAGTGTACATTGAGCCGTTCTCTTCCAGCTTCTGCATGAACATTTTCAGTATCTCCGGGAGTCACAATTGTTTCACAGGAAGCTAAGGGAATCTCACCTTTGCCTTCCTGTGTTGTGTCAAATAAATGATTCAGTTTCATAATGTGATCCTCCGAAGTTTCTTCACAGTTATATGTTTCTGAATGAAAATTGATAAATCTAGTGATGAACAGTGAGCGAAATATATTTTTAAAGGCTTGGCAGTTAGGATCATTATTTCTGAAAATATAAGCCGGCACTTGACCAAAAAAGTTTTCGATAGGGTCAGAATTGAAGAAGCGCGGGCGCATAGTTATAAATCCTTTTGCTTTAAAAAACTCCCATAATCTCTCCAAGCTTTTAATAGTAATCATAATTTTTTTTTGTCAGGGTACTATAACCTCCTTGCCCTCTTTGTTTATAAATCGCATTTGTTGCAATTTTATAATGGCATCTTTCCAAAATGCCTTGTGCTTTGATTTATTTGTGATAGCCTGCCTCAGTAAGGCTGATCCATTGCAGGAATCGAATAGTTATTATTCGGATTTAACTGTTTATAGCTAGATATACATTTCTTAGGCTGAGTTGCACCATCTTACTTTAACCGTAACTTTAACTATTAACCGGCGTTTTTATATGGATTCTGACAGATTTTTGACGCTTGTCATAGTTAAAGTAAGATGGTGCAACTCAGCCTTAATTGCACAAACAAAATGTTAGGAAGCAAACTGAATGAATGAGTATGTTAATAGTTAACAAAACCTCATTGAGGTTATATAAAACAAAAGCATGCATAGCATAACTTACAAAATTGTGCTGTGTATGCCAAGGCACCTGCAACTGTCTTACTTAGCACTCGAGTGCAGTTTTTCACCTGGAAAATATAATGAAGAAAACCATTTATTTTCCTACCATTATACACACATAATATTATCTTGCTTATCAGATTTGCAGTATAAACCTAAAAATAAGTCCCCTAAATATTATGTTTCTTTGAAGTGTCTCACACTTTATATTTTTGTACATTGTTAAACACAATCCAAAATTTCATCGTACCGACGGGACTCGAACCCGCATCCCCCGGATTACACGTCCAGGTGCTCTGCCAATTAAGCCACGGTTCGATACATCGATACAACGAAATTAGTGGATTGCATTTGTTAACCCAAGCCACCAATGCATAATTGGGTTAACAAATGCAATCCACTAATTTCGTTGTATCGATGTATCGAACCGTGGCTTAATTGGCAGAGCACCTGGACGTGTAATCCGGGGGATGCGGGTTCGAGTCCCGTCGGTACGATGAAATTTTGGATTGTGTTTAACAATGTACAAGTCCCCTAAAGTTTTAAAATATGTCACCAATACATCTGATGTGTTATGGCACTTGTCCTTAAGAGCAAGATCCCATTCTAGGCCTAGCGTGCTACCATCCTCGACCGCATCGATTCTTGCCTACAGGTGAGATAGTTGTCAATATCTAGCCTATCTAATATAAAAATATATTAATAATCACTACGTATTACAAAACATAGCCCCCTACCGCGTCTGTCTGTTCACAATAAAATTAAAACTACTGAATGGATTTTCATGCGGTTTTCACCAGTAGACAGAGTGATTTATTAGGAAGGTTTAATTGTTAAGGTTTCGTGTAAATTGGTTGAAATATGACAATGATTGTTGAATATGTTAACTCATATTCAAGCTGATAAAAAAAAAATGGCATATATGCTCTACCCGTACAAAGCCCGGGTGGATTACTAATAATCTATATTTTACAGTCCCTTACCTTCATAGTTTTTATATTTTGGGGAATTATATGTTCATCGTTTAGTTTATGTAGAAAACGCATTTCTGCATGTCTGTGAGATAGACATCTACAATGTCACTCCATTTAGATATTTTTCCATTAAGTTTAATATTTTTGGTTAGAAAATTATTTCTAAGTCCTTTGATGAGGTGAGGTGGATCAAATATTATATTGATTTTATGACCTTCAATCTCAATTGTGTCATCTGAAATAAAAAATAATCAATAATTATAAATATACCAAAAATAGAAAAGTCTAATGTCTAATAAGTCGCAATAATCTCAATAGCTACTGAACGGATTATCATGCGGTTTTTCACCGGTGCATACGTAGTATCCATAGTAGTCTGTGGGTGCATAATTCGTTAAGGTTTCCCAGTATATATTAGTACTCTATGGTTAAGGTTTTGTGTAAATTGGTTGAAATATGACGATGATTGTTAAATATGTTCATATTTTATATTCGATGCAACAAACTGATGCAGATTTTGTAGGCATATATGTTCTACCCGTGCGAAGCCGGGGCAGGCTGCTAGTATAATATAATATAATAGGAACAAATTATGGGAAGTAATGACATACGTACAACGTTAAGGAAGGCCCGGTGGCGTAATCGGGAGAACGGTCGGCTTTGATGCCGTGGTACCGAGTTCAAACCGCCGTGTACCAATGGATTTTTCTATCGAAAAATTAATGTGCGCTTTTCACAGTGGCCCTCCGGTGAAGGAAAACATCGTTAAGAAACCAACAACCCCCGCATGGTGGAAGGACACTATCTAGTGTCCGTCTGGCCAGCTACCACCCTCAAGTTAGAAAATCTGTCACCAAAACATCTAATGTGTTCCGGCAGCCATCCTTGAGAGCCAGTTCCCATTCTAGGCCTAGCGTGCTTACCATCTTCGACCGCATCTTCACTTACCAGGTGAGATAGTGGTCAAACGCTAGCCTATAAAGTATTAAAAAAAAAGTTATAAAATATTTCCTTAAGTTTGACGTATGCCATCACTTCCCATAATTCGTTCCTTATTAGCGACCTAGGATGATGGATTACAATGGATGGCGTCAAAACTTTGGCAGCATGTCCATTTTCTGTTTGTGTTAGTGTCTAGAACTGCTAGAGTGTGCGTGTGTAGGGAAGTGATCACTAGTGTAGAACATATCGATAAAAAGGTGAAAAATTTAGAAAACTAAAACTTATGTAAAAAGAAAACAATTTATGTGATAAAATACGTAGTTACTTTACTGAACTTATGGAAATTAGTTATTGTTAAAAAATGCTACAGTACTGAACTGTAATTAGGCAACCTTAAATCTGGCGGTATAGATTTCTTAGCTTTTCTAAAACACAAATCTTAAATGGTTTTGCGTTTTCAATACGTCAATTAAATATTACAATTTTGACCTACAAAGCATCTTACATTACTTTACATTACATTACTACTACATTACATTACTTACATTACATTACATCTTACATCTACATACTTCTATCCTCAATATAATATTCAAATCAGAATCAAAATAGCTTCTATTCTTTTCCGTTTCCTCGGTGTCAGTTCCAGCTTGATTGATAATCTAGTAGGTACAAAATTGATTTATCAAAATGTTTAGAACAAAGTCTGAAGTGTTTCGTTGGATCCTAATTTTCACGCCTTACTGCCTTTATCCACTTGATTGGATTTTCGGACATTTTGGAAACCTACAACAAAATGATATAATATATTAGTGTGGTAAACTGTCCCACATTCTTCATAAAAATATATATAATAGATTTATCATAAGTAATAATAGATTGAATACGAGTAAGTATAAGTGCTGATAATATAATTAGGTACCTAGTTACTACTAATTTTGCGCGACATTACTTTGATCACTTTTTATAATATTTTAAGATCGTTCACAAAACGAAAAAAACCAACTTCAAATGCCACGCTATCCATTTTCAGTATAAAGTTAAAGTTGGAGGTGTTTATGTCCATATCTCTGGAGATACTAATCAGATTTCAAAAAATGTACAATGGGACCAAACAGGCAGAATAAACTCTCGAAAAAAAAATTACAATCTGGTTAAGAACTTACGGAGTTATGAGATAACAAACATACAAAAGGCGAACTGAGAACCTCATCTTTTTATTGTGAAGTCGGGTAAAAATATTCAAATTTCGTTCTAAGCAAGGCCATAAGCTAACCTTTCCATCCTTAAAAAAATCTTCATATTATAAATCAACTAGCTGGGTCCCGCGGCTTTGTCCGCGTTTAATGACAGCGGCAACATGCGCGTGGTCTGTGCGCGGTAGAAAACACTGCTTAATTTGCACATTAACCTTCCCTATTTGTATCAGATATTGTTCCCTATTTCATTAGCTTCAATTTTGATTTCGCGGAACTTTATTTTATTCTAAGATAAAAGTAGCCAAGTTACTTGGTAGTTAATATTTTAACATCAGCATTCTGCTAGTGAAAGTCCCGTTAAATTGGTCCAGTCATTTCAGAGATAAACCGGAACAAACAGGCAGACAGACAAACATTTAAAATTTTGTTTTTAATGTAATTACAGTATATTCTTTCATATGCATTTAGTGAAAAGCTGTTAATTTGGAATTACAAACAGACACTTCAATTTTTTTATATGTATAGATTTAGTGTAAAATGTATATAAACGATTTATATATTTGAAGTTTTAAGTGTAATATTATAATATTACACTTAAAGGAATTTATATATTCCTTTTTATAAGGGTATCGACTATATTTATGTCACAAGTTTTGGAGGGTTCTCGTACATCACTAGCCGGGCGGCGTAAAATAATGTTTGTTATTTACATAAATTAAAGCTTTCAAATGATAACCATTTACCACCTCGGTAGTTATATGACGAAAAAGATGTATATAATGTAAGCAAAATAAATATTTTGATTCAAAAAGTGGTTATATATGAGAATAAATGCCCACAAAGACTTACGTGTGAAATGATAATTCTGGATCTTTTACGCCTCCTTTAGTTGTTCTTGATGGATAAAACACAGCACAACACGTCATAATTTAACCATGTAACAGGGTTTCAGTCTTTAAAGCTATGTTTCTATTTAATTTTTAATTTATAAGTATGATGCGTCGCTATATTATGGCCTGCTAGCCGGTCAAAAATGGACACGATCACCCATGCGCGAAGTTGTCAATTTGATATTAGCTTTCTCGTTTACTCTTATCTCGCGATCCCTAGGGTTAGGGGTATAGGGTAGGACAATGTGTTGATAGAATGAAAGTCGATGTGACAACGTCACATGGCTGACATGGCTCCATCCATTATAATCCATCATCCTAGTTAGCGACACTATCTATACAGAATGTAATACGACATATATAATACAGAGTGAGTTTTAGTTTTCAAAACAACAGGTTCGATTCCTGACTAGGACTATTAATTTTTCAAAAATCCAATGATGCAGTTTTAGTTTTCATTAAAATCGGGCCCGAGCCTCCTTTGAGTACTTTCGCAATTTCTCTTACGTTTCTGATTTGGCCATCCATACCCACTTGAAAAATTCAACCTGTATATAGTATATACGGTCGAATTGAAAAACCTCCTCCTTTTTTGAAGTCAGTTAAAAATGTGAGAAATCAAACCAACCAACCAACTTACCAATATTTCTCTCCGTCAGTATTTTTTGTCTTCTGTTATCTTCTTTTAATTGTTTCATGGCAGACTGAAAAGCTGTCCACTGGTCAGATACCAGAGCCACGGGTATTAATCCTGTTTTTATAACTTCTGTTATAACTTCTTTTAATATGATTTTGAGCACCTGTGCAGATGTAGCCCCTTCACAAAAATGAAAACAAATAGGCTGTTGCCACTTATGCAGAGCACCTCTCAGCATAAACACTAATGCGTGGTCTACATAGTTATTTGTTTTATTTTCAAGCTCAACAAGTCCACAGATATTGTCTTTTTGCTTATTGTATGTTAGGCCTGGTTCCAAGGCAACTTCATCAAATGCCAGGGAGCAATATTTTTTCGACTATTGCCAATTCTCAACCTGAAATATATAATATAAATGGCTAAAACTTGAAAATACTAGAAATCCACAAATATGATAAAGAACTTCGAGTACCTTGTGGTACACAAAAAATTAACTTTATTCTCTTTTGTCTGGGTTTTCAGTGTACAGTAGCTCTTTGCGCTTTGCTTCATGATTGCTAGTGCAATAATTTTCTCCTCATCTGAAAATCTCCGCCCCTTCATCCGTTTAGTAAATTGCGTGATTTGCATCCACAATAACTTCTTCGCAAGTGGGTTCAGTTTACTCGTAATTTTTTCAAAATTTTCCTTTTTCGAAAACTTTATTGCTCTTTTGACTCTTGTTGCAAAATTCAGTTGCTTTTTAGCTTTTTTATACTCTTTTAGTATTTTCTGACATCTTGGAGTCAATTTTTTCTTTGCAATGCTAAACCTTTTCACCGTCTTTTTAGGTGTCACCACATTTGCATCTATTGGTGGTTCTAAAAATATTTTAAGTTAATAAGTATATTAATATTGGTTATTGATATGAATATTTATGAGGTAAAATTAAGAATCTGTCGATGAGTTTTTTGTGCATAATATTTGACTTGTAAAAGATGGAGCTTTTTACCTGGCACCAACTGCTGTTTGTCTCTGTCTTCACTTAAGAATTTGTTCTCACCCTTTGAGGTAGCGGATGGTGTTATGTCTGAAAATTCATGATTACTTTTTAATACAATAACCAGCAAAAGTAAGTTAAGTATTAATAGTAGTAAATTGTGGAATTAATTTTAAAGTTGTTAAATCTAAAGTGTAAGTACTAAAAGTTAGTATATATATATAGATAGGAAGGAGGTATTAAATGCTCTGACAGCAACAGTGTTGATGTCAGAGCTATGAGAGGGCAGGGTAATTCGCGAAAATCGCACATCTTGCATACCCGTCCCGGCGGTCATCCCGAAGGCAGGAGTAACCCGACACTCGATAGTGAGTATCAGGAACTAGCCATGTCTCCGGGATAGCCATCAGAACGGGCGAAAATTGTCTAATAAGGTGATAAAGTTCATGAGTCTTTGGACGAAGACTCTTGCAGTTCCACTGGATTAGTCGGGTGGACTGATCCATATTTATGAGACAGGATAGAGGAAAGTTGGGTGATCATGTGGGCAACGTTGGACGGTAGGTTAAGGTTGTTTTTTGAAATTAGGTCAATGATTATAGTAATGAGCTGAATTAACAGCTGATCTTGAGGTTCTTTGTGAAGGGGGGATGGGTTTTGTTGAGAAGTTTGAAGGCAATGTCCATTTGGGAGGGTAGGGGATGGTTCTAATATCATTGAATTATGGGCTATTCTGTCATATGACTTCTCCCTAAGAAGTCTAGGAGATGGTATAGTGTATGTCGTTTTTTGTAGGATCGGGAGGGATTTGGTGAGGGAGGACTATGGTCATTATGGGATAGTGTATGATAGTTTTGAGAGTTGTCTTTTGTGACATTATTAAACGCTCTCATAGATTTTGGCATCTGATTAGAGGCCTCTTCATATGACAAACCATCTCTAGACATAATAACTTTAATGGCTTTCTGTATCTCCTGCTCCGGGCAGGATCTATTTGTCGAAAAGTGACGTCCAGAACAGTAGAGACATGATGCCTCCTGTTCTGGAATGGCACATCCATCCCCACAGTGGGGTTGGGCACACCTATAGCATCGAGGGCTGGACCTGCACTGTGCCTTGATATGCCCGAATCTACAACAACTCATACACTGGATGGTTGGGAAGTGGTAGGTTTCGACTGGTAATGAGGAGTAATATGAAAAGACTCTCGTGGGAAGCTGTTGACCTCTAAATGTCAAGACAACTGTCTGGGTTTGTTGCCATTTGATTTCATTCACTTCTTTTACTTTTCTGTTAAGACGCCTTGCCTTGACAATTTTAATGCCATAACCAGGAATCCGGACTGACTTTACGAACTCTTCCATAGATCACTCAACTGGAACTCCTCTTACTAGTCCCATTCGAGTCACATTGTATGAAGGGATGGTGGCCTCATATTTGTAATGCTTGAGCATTGGGTTTTCAATGAAACTGTTTGCTCCCGTAGCAGATTTAAATGTTATGGCTATTTTATTTCTTCCAACCTTTTTGACCCCATCTTGACAGATATTTTCAATTTTGTTGTTGAACAGAAATTGTCCAAATTTGATGGGTTTAATTGTAATGCCTGAGGCTGGGTCAGGGTCTGCACGTGACACGTGAATAATGTAAGGACCGATATCACAGTCCTCGTATTGCCTAATGCCGAGGATCGACATTTCGGGAACAGTAAAAACGGTTTGGATTGAAGCTGTCGCTAATTCTTTGTCTACGATAGTTTTCTTGGCCGGGCCATTTTCCCGGTCAGACACTTTTCTTTGTCTTTTTTTGCTAGGAGGATGGGCAGGGACCCACGGGGCCGCGTCTGCAGCTGTCTCCATGGACGTACCGTCAATTTCCGGCGATACATCCATGGATGCAACCTCACCGTCCGGCGGGTCAGGAGGTTCGGGGGAAATGGGATCCATTTCCCCCAAAATTAGTAAGTGTTAGTATCTAAATCTTACCAACACCAACACAGAATAGTCCCGAACTCAGAACACAACGAAAAGATTGCCTAAGGGCTCTAAATTTAAAATTGTTTTAAAAACACGCGTGTCACCTATCACACCCAACTTCCAAAAAAAAAACAACCACTAAAACAAAATTAGTTAAGTACAAAATATAACCTTCTAAAGTATTGACCAAGCAATGGTAGTTCGATCGTTATCGATGTTTTTGCCGACACGGTACATCACTAGGTTTTTTTTGTTATGTTGGTCAATTAGCAGAAGATTATTTCGCTGGCATTTTGGCTACTATAAAAGCCCTGTATTTTGACATTTCGCTATTTGGTCAGTTTGTTCTACGGCAGTCCCGACTCTTCTTAACGTAGTGTAATGGTGTGCCGGTTCGATTAGTTATCTAATCGATTATGCGAACCAAGATAATCGATTTTTAAAGTGTTCGATTATTAGTTCGAAATAAAAATTGTTACAAATTAAAAAAAAAACAATACTAGAAGAACAAGATTACTAGAAACGGGGATTCCCTTTGCATGTAGGGTTACCATAAATTAAATGGCTTACTCCCAATAATCGATTGTATCGAAATGATAATCGATTGCAAACGATCATATTGATAATCGATTCCGCACACCACTAGTGGTTATATTCTCTTTGATTTATTCCGTCTACTTTCCATAGAGTAACTTTTATACTGGCTACTTTCATTCAAAATTCGACTATAAAATAGATATTTATTTTGGCAAAATTGTGACAACTAGCCACAGAAGCCATAAACTAAGAAACTAACTAACTAGATATTTATTGCTGTAAATTGTGCGTTTATGAAAAATCTACAGCTGTCCGTTACTATACCACTTCTCGGTAAACCAGAAAACTTATCAACTTCGTTTATCTGACGTAGGTAAGTTAATTTTATCTGTAAGAAGCTTTATAAAGTCGTAATATCTATGAACCAACCTTACCATCTTCTTACTATTTGTAATAATAACGTTTATTTCTAAAGGCGGCTGTACACTCTTACCGAGACAGGCCGAGGCGAGCGAGCACTACCATCTACACTCCCGCACTCGCTCTTCCTCGTTATTTACTAGCTCTCCATCCCGGGTCGGTTTTTGTGCCCGAGTCAAGGGTCTCGTGCCGCCTCGTGCATTCTGCGAGCGCGTCGCTGTTCATTCCCAGAGTGTACATGGTTCACTCCGAGCTTACACGTCTCGGCCGAAGCGCTTCTGAGCGAGACATAACGAGTGCTCTCGAGTGGGAGTGTACTGCCACCATAAGTGTTGTATGATTATTTTTTACATGACAGAATAGACATTACATTACCAGTTGAAATAGGTAGGTTATAATACCTACCTTATATTGTATACTTACCTAGTTCCTTCTTAAAGTAGATGGAATATCAAATATACAAGACATTAGCGTATGTGAATGAAATAGCTATAGAGATATTATAACCCAACTAAAATGATGAACACGTGATACATATGCCAGCTGTAAGATAAAATGAACAAGGTAATTTGGTCAGGTCATACATGATAGCGGGTGAAAGCCACTAGAGCTGGAGCCAATTAATAAAATTGCATATGCAGAGAAGGATAATAAATTGTTCTCCTACTCGATCGCTCTTACTTGTGATTGTATAGTTTTGCCCTCTTATATTATTATTGTTATTATATTGTCAGGTCTATTTTAGTAAACTCTGTCTACACTTCTTTCATATGTCTTTGTCTTATACAGTACGATACGATTACGATAAAAACTCGTACTAAGGATTAGTACGAGTTTTTATCGTAAACGCTTTTGACAGATCTCACATCGTTTTAGACCAGTGTTGTTGCAATATTCGATAGTTTCGCTATGGATAGTTGACCTCGAAAAATAGTCTAAAGTGCTATTGAAAATATTGAAATGCTGCAATAGTATCGATAGAGAAAATAAGGCGATACTATTGAACTTTGTCAATACTATCAATAGTATCGATCGATAGTATTGTGTAAAAATAGTCAATACTATTGATACTATCTATGACCTATCGACGCCTTTTGATAGTATCGATAGTAGTATTGGTTTAGTAACTATCGACATATTTTCGATACTATTGACTGAGAATAAAACAACACCTGGTCGGTAACACAGAGACAGAAATATACAGCATGCTTAATGTTTAAGAAAGTATAATACACCCGAATATTACACGGTAGCACGTGACTAAGATAGTATCGATAGTGTCGATTCTATCGAAATTAATTCTACCGATAGTATCAATACTATTGATAGATTATTTAGTGATACTATCAATAGTATCATCAAGGGTCGATAGTTTTGATAGGGCTATCGATAGTACGACTGATTTTCAAGGTCAAATTAGAATCACGATACTATCGATAGACTATCGCTCTTGCAATATCACTATTTTAGACTTTTTCAGGCTCTGTGATTGGTCTAATACATATAGGGAAGTCAGGCCTGTCGCACTCACTCCACGCTGTAGTTATGAAAATATTAGTACATACGTGGCAGACTAGCAGTGGACCTGCTACAAGTTCAGTCACTAGTGTCATGCACTCTCGTTCGAGTACATACGTGGCAGACTGGCAGTGGGCCTGCCCCATAAAGGCGGACCGTTATGTTGGCGCCGAGGGGCTACATTGGAGTGGATAGCTTAGGGTGTCGAGAGGTATGCTGCACTTTCACTAAACGTTACTAGCGGCTTTATGCCTTTAAAACTTCCACCCTGGAGCTTAGCTCTCGCGATTCCTATTATTATTATACTAGCCATACTTAGAGACTGGCAGGAATACATCAAGCAGCATTCAAAAGCCACTTTACTTATATTATTTAACAATGCCTTGGATCATATATACCTACTACTGTTTAATCTGAGTTACAACTGAATTACTTATATACTACTACCTGAATTTAATAGCCTATGTCCATTCTCATGCTAAAAGTAGTCTGCTTTTTAATTTTCAGTATTATCGGATTGTCTGTTTAGGCGCATGATTATGTAACAAACCGAGCAGAGTTACGAACATTTTTATTATAATATTAGTATGGATGGATTCTAATCTGCCAATATTCTAGACTAGGCAGCTTTTTCTTCACAATACCTATAATAGAAAGAAACAAAAAATAACATGTTTGCTTAGGCCTGTGTGCATCTGTGTGTAGTGCACTGCGTTGGGTTTGCGATATATAATGCATATTCTGTGAAGGAAAGAGTGTCATAGCATAAATGTATGGAATTGTATGGTAATGATTTCAACCCTGGCTGGTACCTAATGCTTATATATACATCAGTAAGGAAAAAGTGTGTGTACAGTGTTACTAAAAGTGTTGTACTAACTGTAACTTGCCGTAGAGTCAGGGTTGTGTCTACCAGCGGGGCCATTGCCTGCTCGGGCACCCACACTTACTCACAGGAAAGTAATTGTTTCCTTTCTGCCTTATCTTAATCTGCACCGCACGTGATCTCTAGGTGATGCTAAATAGGTGCTAATGGTGGTAAGCTTTAGCTTAGACCTTCTCTTATATATTATTGATTAAAAAAAAAATATTCTTAAGGGTGATGCTGTCGATTACAGCACAGGGTGTCACCAATACCAGTCAAGAGCGGTCCAGTCTGACCCTTCTTACATTCAGGGTACTTACGTACAATAGGTACATATCTACAGTCAATTATATGATTTTTTTATCGACCTATACAGGGTGTTACAAAACTACCCGTAAAGCCGAAAGGAGGTTAAATGGGGCCTTATAACGAGTCCATTCACAATATTTGAGAACCGTAGTAATGCTGTATAACATACACCAAAAATATAAAAAAATATTATTATTTTCACTGATGTGCATACTCTATTTCAGTAAAATCAAAGAGAAACTAAACTACGCGGAATATGCTGAAAAACTTTTAAAAGACCTAACCTTACGAAACAACCTAAACGAACACTTACGATCCAACACGCTGTTCCATCTCGGCAACCGTTGGGCAATCGGAGAAATACACTCTGTCCTTCACATAATCCCACAAAAAGAAGTCCAAGGATGTGAGGTCCGGAGAACGAGTAGGCCATATCACCGGTCCGCCGTGGCCGATCCATCCTCGCAGAAAGCAAACGTTAAGATGTCCTCGTACGTTGCGAGCTAAATGTGACGGAGCAAAATGGAAATTTTTTGAAGCCAGTACTTGAGTATGACATCATTGTATTGAAGTAGCAAACATTTATGAATGAAAAATAGAAAAACTATTAAAGTAGACAATTAATAGGTGAAATAGGTACGTAGGCTTTTCTGTTTAATAATCTGGTTTCCTGACATGACAGCTTACACAGGGTCACAGAATAATGAATACCTAGGGCACAGAATAATGAATAGTACAAGTACAGAAATTGCACTCCCTGAGAGTAAAAATGCGAGATTAAACCTAGTTACAACGCTGGTAACGTTCATAATGCGCTTCATGCCTCGGGTGCGACCTTGAATTTGCGTCACAGTATCAACTAATCGTAACTATGAACCGCGTGTTGCGCACTGTAAAATGCACCGTAAGTACGCACAGCGAGGCTGAATAACTCGGTCAACTCGCGGCCTCTCCTGTAGGGTTGAATGTTATGAGAAAACTTATTGAAGCCTTTAATTGGTATAAGAATACTCTAAGGTAGAACAATGTAATGAGTACATTACTGATAGTAAGTGCTACATTAATGTTTAACTTAATTCTATAATACTTTTTTTCTTACTTCCTTCATAAGTACTACCTTTCAATACTGATAAGGTAGTAACTTGCTAGATACAACCTTATTACAGTTAAAGCTGTATAAAACATTGGGTTGTATTGGGTTGTTACTATCTCAGCTTCTAATGGATGATTATGAGATACACATTTTTCAAAATAAAGTACTTAACCCTAATCAATGAATGCACAGATTTTTTTTTAAATTTACCTAATACGTTTTTGTAAAAAAAAATTCAACACAATAATTTCACTTTTTGGCTCATTCTGAAAAGTGACCACACTAAAGTTACAACCTTGTCCGTTGGGGGTGTCGATATGAGAGGTTGAATGTTCAGTGAAACGTGTTTATTCTCGGGGTCGCTCGATCGACTTGAAAATTGGTACACATACATGGATTACAGTTTTTCTTGAATAATTCCCGACCTATCGTTTTTGTATGAAATAAAATTAAAATGAATTTCACCAAGTATTCTTTAACTACCCCGACTGTATCGAACTATCCCTTCTACTTGCTCTTTCTACTTCAAAGTCTGCTTTGCTATGATCGTAAATAAATCTCAGGCCAAGTCAAGGGTAGACTTAGGGAGAACTGCTTTTCACACGGTCGGTAATATGTGGTCTCATTCAGCAGCATTTGTGTGGGATTTTGTCAGTTTGTTATAAGTTTGGGATATTAAATTGTTAGGGAGTGACAGCTTATATAATATTTGTTTCTGAAGTAAAATATGTATTATGTTTCCTGTAAGCCACGCGAGCGAAGTCGCGGGCAGATGCTAGTTATCTATAAATAGACTTTGTTCTTTGACTACATATTTCAAAAATTAATTCTTAAAAAAATGGATTAATAAACAACAAAAAATATTTTTGTAGACTCCTACCACGAAAATATCGTAATCGAGTTGAGTTTCGGTGCAATTTTTAACAAAAATACCAAATTTCGAAAACAAAAATACAGTAAGTAAGTAAACATACTGAATAACAAAATGTAAAAGTGTGAAAATATATTTCAAAATGTTTCAAATAACGTTCAGAAAAAAAAAAACTTTTATCTCTGTTTTGTTGAGTTCATATCATAGATTTTGCCAGAACCGATAAAACGTAATGACATGTAATAAGGTCGATTTTCGTTTGGTAATTTTTTACATTTAAGTGTATAAATAAAATATGATTTGAAATAAAACCTCAGTCCGCGGTCAACCGCCGTCGAGAGTGGGTCAATGTCGGTTCATACCATCAATTTGACGTGAAAATATCGCTGTACAGACACGAACATTTTGCTTTCTCTAACTTGATTCTTTGTTCCTTGCCACGGTCCTTGCGTAGAAAAGATAATAGATACCCAATAAGAAAATATTCATTTTCTATCGCAGACAGGCTAATGTTGATTGTATGAGATGAGATTGTGGTCGACCTATTTTTGGATCGTTCCAATATAAATATTTCTCTAGGAGTGACTTAACTGACTTGATGATGGAATTCGGAAACTGCTATTGGAACTCCTTGAGGGTTTGAGTTACATGTGCCGTGTTTGGGCTCGTTTTGTAAGTCCTGACGAGACCTTTCTCTAGGAGAGACTTGACTGACCTGATGATGGAATTAGGAGACTGCAACTAAAACTCCTAGATGGTTTGAGTTAGATGTGTCGTGTTTGGCCTCGTTTAGTTAGTCCTGACGAGGCCTTTCTCTAGGAGTGACTTAACTGACCTGATGATGGAATTCGGAGACTGCTACTGGAACTGCTAGACGGTCAGAGTTATATGTGCCGTGTTCGGGCTTGTTCAGTTAGTCCAGACAAGACCTTTCTCTAGGAGTGAGTTGAGTGAGTTTCCAAATTCCATCATCAGGTCAGCCTGATGATGGAATTCGGAAACTGCTACTAGAACTGCTAGATGGTTTGAGTTATATGTACCGTGTTTGGGCTCGTTTCGTTAGTCATAACGAGATCTTTATCTAGAAGTGACTTGACTGACCTGTTGGTGGAATTTGGAAACTGCTACTAGAACTCCTAGATGGTTTGCGTTACAGGTGCCGTGTTTGGGCTCGTTTTGTAAGTCCTGATGAAACCTTTCTTTAGGAGTGACTTGACTGACCTGATGATGGAATTTAGAGACTGCTACTGGAACTCCTAGATGTTTTGAGTTACATGTGCCGTATTTGGGCTCGTTTTATAAGTCCTGACAAAACCTTTCTCCAGGAGTGACTTGACTTACCTGATAATGGAATTCGGAGACTGCTACTGGAACTCCTATATGGTTTGAGTTAGATGTGCCGTGTTTGGGCTCGTTTTGTTAGTCATGATGAGATCTTTATCTAGAAGTGACTTGACTGACCTGGTGGTGGAATTTGGAAACTGCTACTGGAACTCCTTGATGGTTTGAGTTACATGTGCCGTGTTTGGGCTCGATTTGTAAGTCCTGACGAGACCTTTATTTAGGAGTGACTTGACTGACCTGATGATGGAATTCGGAAACTGCTACTGGAACTGCTAGACGGTTTGAGTTATATGTACCGTGTTTGGGCTCGTTTTGTTAGTCATGACGAGATCTTTATAAAGAAGTGACTTGACCGACCTGGTGGTGGAATTTGGAAACTGCTACTGGAACTCCTAGATGGTTTGAGTTATATGTGCCGTGTTTGGGCTCGTTTTGTAAGTCCTGACGAGACCTTTCTTTAGGAGTGATTTGACTGACCTGATGATGGAATTTAGAGACTGCTACTGGAACTCCTAGATGGTTTGAGTTACATGTGCCGTGTTTGGGCTCGTTTTATAAGTCCTGACAAAACCTTTATCTAGTAGTGACTTGACTTACCTGATATTGGAATTCGGAGACTGCTACTGGAACTCCTAGATGGTTTGAGTTAGATGTGCCGTGTTTGGGCTCGTTTTGTAAGTCCTGACGAGACCTTTCTTTAGGAGTGACTTGACTGACCTGATGATGGAATTCGGAGACTGCTACTGGAACTCCTAGATGGTTTGAGTTACATGTGTCCAGTAGCAGTCTCCGAATTCCATCATCAGGTTAGTCAAGTCACTCCTAGAGAAAGGCCTCGTCAGGACTAACTAAACGAGGCCAAACACGACACATATAACTCAAACCATCTAGGAGTTCTAGTTGCAGTATCCTAATTCCATCATCAGGTCAGTCAAGTCTCTCCTAGAGAAAGGTCTCGTCGGGACTTACAAAACGAGCTCAAACACGGCACATCTAACTCAAACCATCTAGGAGTTCCAGTAGCAGTCTCAGAATTCCATCATCAGGTCAGTCAAGTCACTCCTAGAGAAAGGTCTCGCTATGACTTACAAAACGAGCCCAAACACGGCACATCTTACTTAAACCATCTAGGAGTTCCAGTAGCACTCTCCGAATTCCATCATCAGGTCTGTCAAGTCACTCCTAGAGAAAGGTCTCGTCAGAACTAACTAAGCGAGGCCGAACACGACACATCTTACTCAAACCATCTAGGAGTTCTAGTTGCAGTCTCCGAATTCCATCATAAGGTCAGTCAAGGCACTCCTAGAGAAAGGTCTCGTAAGGACTTACAAAACGAGCCCAAACACGGCACATCTAACTCAAACCATCTAGCATCTAGGAGTTCCAGTAGCAGTCTCCGAATTCCATAATCAGGTCAGTCAAGTCACTCCTAGAGAAAGGTCTCGCTATGACTTACAAAACGAGCCCAAACACGGCTCATCTAACTTAAACCATCTAGGAGTTCCAGTAGCAGTCTCCGAATTCCATCATCAGGTCAGTCAAGTCACTCCTAGAGAAAGGTCTCGTGAGAACTAACTAAACGAGGCCGAACACGAAACATCTAACTCAAACCATCTAGGAGTTCAGTAGCAGTCTCCGAATTTCATAATCAGGTCAGTCAAGTCGCTCCTAGAGAAAGGTCTCGTCAGGCGAGCCAAACGAGCCCAAATACGGCACATCTTACATAATTTAGCGTGCTACCATCCCCAACCGCATCATCACTTACCAACAGGCAAGATAATGGTCAAACGCTAGCCTATGTAATACAATAAATAATGTTGCGAATAGGGAGGAAATATGAAATAAGTAATACATACCGTTGTACTATTCATTATTCTGTGATGCAAGTAAAGTTAAAAAAATATAATAATAAATGCATCAAGATGATTTCATTGACTCGTGGTCGTCCCATCGCTGTGTGCGTGAGGACCATGCGCATGTAGTAGTACGAAATTTATACTGATGCATTTAAGAAACGCACCCTTAAAAAAGGAAAATTAAAGTAAACGTTAGTGGGTGCCTACCCTATTTATTTATCTTAGAACAAATCTATATACTGTTAAAAAATAATAAAATAAAACCCTAAGTAAACATTGGTAACCATACTTATTTATCTGAGTACAAATCTTGCATCGAGATCCGATCGAGAGCGCGCGTGACACTTAACTGACTGAATTTGTACCCTAGCGGGTGCCGTGGAGGAAATTGTAGTTTCATAGCTACATCGCGGAGTGCGACAACATTTTTGGCTTTAATAATTAATCAGGGCGAGCGAAGCGAGCTTTACACTATCCCACAACCTGAGCACTTTTGTGGTGCACTTTACTGAAAAACTATCACGCCTTTGTGCTTTTGCATAGTAATTTAAATTCACATGTAGATGTGTTATCAGTAAAAAAATATATAATTTTATTAACATTAAAATTAGCCGGCCAAGTGCGTGTCGGGCCACGCGCAGTGTAGGGTTCCGTAGTAGCCTGTTATTCAATGCAAGTCCTTACCCGTTTTAAAACAGCAACTAGATACTTCGTCTTTGCACTTTAAAGGATTTATTCTAAGGATTATGTATTTGGTACAAAATTATCCAACACCCAAGTTCAACGACTATTACTGCTAAACTGATAACGTTATCTTAACCGCTATAGTTTCCTTTAAAGTTCATGAAATGCACTATTATCACGAATTTTTCCAGATTTTTCAAGCCAGCAGTTTAGCTTTTAGGGGGGAGGGGGGGACCATTAGAAGATCAAAGAATTAACTTCGCTGCGAACATAATGTTTAGTTACTAACGCCATCTGTTGAAAATCTAAAGAATTTACATCTGTCATCCAAATGACTTCTGGTATCAGTGTACCATTTATGGCAGATATCTGCCATTTAGGCAGATTTAGGACTTAAATCTTAACTCTGGCAGATTTTTTTTTATCTTCTAGGCTAGCGTTTGACCACTATCTCACCTGTTGTGATGATGCGGATTACGCTGACGATTCCAAAAAGTGGCAGATTGCAAGGATCTTTATGAATTTTGAAATATAAATAGAATTTTGATAATTTTCTGTTTCTTTACATTCTTATTATGCATTTTTTTGGTTGGAAATGCCCTAGGCTCTCCGTCTCCTCTCAAATCTACCACCGTACTCCGTCAAATCTTAACCTTTCTTTTTAAAGCATTTCATTTCATTTCATTTCATGCATTTAATTTCATTTCATTTCATTTCAAATCTTGACCGATAAAAAAAAATTACTATCGCGGCGTGTGAAGTCGGTTTTTGTCGTTTTGTAAATCAATCTTAAATTATTTTAATCTAATACTATAAGAATCTTTGTCCTGACATAATGACTGACTGACTCACTGACAGACAACGCACAGCCTAAACCGCTGGTCGTAGAGACTTGAAATTTGGAAGGTATATTTGTCTTAGTACGTAGGGGTGTACTAAGAAAGGATTTTTCAAAATTCACCCGTTAAGGGGATGAAATTGGGGTTCAAAGTTTGTATGGAGTAACAAGATAAGATAGTCTTTTCTATCCGAAACTTCACAAGTGCTTCAGTACAAAAATAAGTAAATACGTGTTTCAGGTTTTTTTGAAATTCCACCCCTAAGAGGATGAAATGGGGTAACAAAGTGTGAAAATCAATATTTGTTCGGATTGCGCTAAAACTTGGCATGCTGATAATTATTACAACCTTAGTTACCTTTGTCTTATAAATAAATATTAATAAATACTTTATTAGAACCTACATATCGTATAAATATCAATCAGATTTCTTCCGGGGGCAGATTTTATTAGCTTATAGGGCCCTAGGACCTAGGACCCTAGGGCCTTTGTAAAAGTTTGAATGAGAAGGTAAACTTTATTTTTAGGGTTCCGTACCTCAAAAGGTAAAAAAGGTACCCTTATAAGATCACTTACTTGTCCGTCTGTCTGTCTGTTCGTGTGTCACCACCGATTCTCTCAGGAGCGGATGGACCTAGCAAGTTGAAATTTATACCAGATACTGAGATCTATAATCCCTATTAGGTGTGTAATAAACTGGCCAAGTGCAAGTTGGACTCGCACTCGTAGGGTTCCGTAACACAGTAGAGTATTCTATAACTTGATTTTTCGCAACTACAAAAATAACTTTGTTTTTCATAGTGTTTGTATGAAAAACAAAGTTATACTTGCGGTCGCTGTATCTCAACAACTGCTGACTGTATCTCGTTCAAACCAATTTTCGTTGAAGTTTTTATTGAGATCTACATAATATATTTTTTCTAGATTTTTCACTCCCTTACTTTAGAAGTTAGAGGGGGCGGGGGGGGACACACATTTCACCACTTTAGACGCGCCTATCTTTGAAGTGATTGACTTTGAGAAAAAATGATTTTAGAAACCACAATGTCATTTTTAAAGACCTATCCATAGAAAAAAAATGGCTGTGACATACGGACGGACAGACAGACAGACAGACAGACAGACATGGCGAATCTATAAGGGTTCCGTTTTTTGCCATTCGGCTACGGAACCCTAAAAATCAAGGTCCTGAGTGAACACGATAAAAAGATATGGGCAAATTTAGATTTTCGCGAAAACTTGTAAGTACCAAAATGTACCTTCATTTTTTGAATGTTTCCTTTACTTGCACTATAAAACCTTACTTTTAACCAAAATTGACAATTCTAGGTCAACCGGAAGTGCCTTATAGGTTTTGGGTCGAAAACCTATAGGGTACTTCCCTTTGACCTAGAATCATGAAATTTGGCAAGAAGCCTAAATAAAGGAAAAATTCAAAAAATAAAAAAGAGTTGAAAATCAAAGGGTGTCCCCATACATACATAGTTCACTCCAATCAAGATAGGCCTCTGAGTTATATAAGCGCTCATACAATTTAGAGGTCCAGCTTAATTGGTACCAACCAACGGTACGGAAGTTTCGGTGGGCGAGTCCAACTCGACTTGGCCGGTTTTATTATGCCTTATTTTATGCCATAATTCAATAATATGATGGCAAATTTTATGCATTTGTTGGAGTGGTTGGTGTTTTGGCAAATTTTTTGCCAGTGTGGGGCAAATTCGCTATTTAATATAAAAAAAACTGCCTTAAAATTATTACCAGGCAGAAAAACTACGCGAGCTCTCACAAAGCTCGCCTTTTAGCTAGTTTAATTATATATTAATATATATTAATTTAATTTTAATTAATTTATCGTCGGTTTTAAAACAGGTATATCAAGTACAATCTCTCTCCATTGCAGTTCAACAGATCATAAAGATGTTATCAGTCGACGAAACAACCTTTCAAACTATCTTCAATGGATCAACAGGAGCCTGAATGCATCAAATCAAATCAAAGTATGCAGATTACAGACGTGTTACAAAACGATAAACGTACTCCTAAAATGAATAGATACATAATAGTAATGTTATATTTAATATAACTATATAAGTGAGGTATAAATCATAGATCAATCATCAGATTTTATAAATTATGCACAATATTGCTACACCCTAAATAGTACAGGGTACATGTCAATAGTAATAAGTAGATTAGTTTTAGTCTAAGATACAACTATTGTACATTGTGTTGCAATAAACAATACTGAAAACATATACGATTGTAAATTAAGTAAAAATATAGTTTAAATAATACGTGTTACTATGATATAATATTACAGAAAAGATAGAAAAAAACACACTGAAATGCACAATAGAAAACCCATATGTGTACCCATATAATGAAACGATCCCGGGACCTGAGGGTGCACATAAGAACATTCACAGAATGTGTGACTTTAAAAGTGGATGTAAATCAACGAAGAATTCACATATACAAACACACAGTGGAGAAAAACCATATGTATGTAATAAGTGTGACTATGTAGCCATAAATAAGTCAGCTTTGAAAAAGCACTTACAAACACATACAGACGACAAACCATATGCCTATGATATGTGTGACTATGCTTCCGCACATAAGTCAGCTTTGAAAGTGCACATACAAACACATACAGGAGAAAAACCATATGCATGTGATATGTGTGACTATGCAGCTGCACAGAAGTCATATTTGGCACAGCACATACGAACACATACTGGAGAAAAACCACATACATGTGATATGTGTGACTATGCAGCTGCACAGAATTCAACTTTGAAAAGGCACATACTAACACATTCAAGAGAAACACCATATGCATGTAATATGTGTGACTATGCAGCTTCACGGAAGTCAACTTTAAAACAGCACACAAAAACACACAATGGAAAAAAACCGTATGCTTGTAATATGTGTGATTATGCAAATGCAAAGAAGTCACGTTTAAAAATCCACATACGTACTCATACAGGAGAAACACCATATGCATGTGATATGTGTGACTATGCAGCTTCACGGAAGTCAAGTTTAAATCAGCACAAAAAAACACACAATCGAGGAAAACCGTATGCATGTAATATGTGTGACTATGCAAATGCAAAGAAGTCATGTTTAAAAATCCACATACGTACTCATACAGGAGAAACACCATATGCATGTGATATGTGTGACTATGCAGCTGCACGGAAGTCATATTTGGCACAGCACATACGAACACATACTGGAGAAAAACCACATAAATGTGATATGTGTGACTATGCAGCTGCACGGAAGTCATGTTTGAAAGAGCATATACGAACACATATAGGAGAAAAATCATATGCATGTAATAATATATGTGAATATAAAACTGCACAAAGGTCGGCTCTGAAGGCACACATACAAACACACACTGGAGAAAAAAAATATGCATGTAACATGTGTGACTATAAAACTGCAAGAAGGTTTAATCTGAAGTTACACATACGAACACACACTGGAGAAAAACCATATGCATGTAATATATGTGAATATAAAGCTGCACTAAGGTCGACTCTGAAGAAACACATACAAACACACACTGGAGAAAAACAAAATGCATGTAATATGTGTGACTATAAAACTGCAAGAAGTTTTGATCTGAAGAAACACATACGAACACACACTTGAGAAAAACCATATGCATGTATTATGTGTGACTATGCAACTGAACAGAAGTCACGTTTGGAAAGGCATGTACAAAAACACCGGATAAAAACTATATGCATGTAATATGTGTGACTAGGCAACTTCACAGAAGTCACGTTTGAAAATGCATATACAAGAACACTGGCGAAAAACTATATGCATGTAAAATGTGTGACTATGCAGATTTACAGATGATACATTTGGAAAATCACATACAAACACTCTGTAGAAAAGCCTTTGTATATAGGCATTTGACCTGGTCTCGTACGACATCCTGTGGAAGAAGCTTGAGGATGTTGATGTACCCCGGGGACTTGTCAGCGTCCTCAAGTTTTGGTACGGTCACCAGGTCAACAGCGTGCGGTGGGCGGGAATAATGTCGGACACATATCGTATGGAGTGCGGCGTGCCGCGTGAGGCAGGGCGGGCTCACATCGCCTACTCTATTTAATGTGTATATGAACGCGCTTATCGACGGACTCAGTAACACACGTGTCGGATGACGTATGTGTCAATAATTTGAGCTACGCGGATGACATGGTGTTGCTGAGTGCGTCGATATGTGGCTTAAGGAAGTTGATGCTGATGTGTGAGGAGTACGCCTCCTATCATGGGCTAATGTATAATGTGGCTAAAAGCCAATACACCATGTATTGGCTTTTAGCCACATTATACTGAGTAGTAGTAGCAGTAGACTAGTTTGAGGGAGGTACAAAGAAACTCCGAAACGTTCCACCCGTTTGTCTCAATGGGGTCCCTTTGGAGCGGGTGGAGCACTTTAAATATTTAGGGCACATAGTCACGTCAGACCTAAGGGACAATGACGATATTGATCGCGAAAGAAGAGCCCTATCCAGAAGGGCAAACATGATTGCCCGCAGATTTGCACGTTGTTCGGGGGAGGTGAAAGTGACGCTCTTCAGAGCGTACTGCACCTCCCTATATATCCCTATACGTGTAGCCTGTGGGCCAATTACTCACAGCGTGCCTATGGAGCCCTTTGCGTTCAATATAATAACGCTTTTAGGGCGGTGGTGGGGCTGCCCCGTTTCTGCAGCGCTTCAGGCATATTCGCGGATGCACACACCAGCTGCTTCCACGCGAGCATGCGCAGACGCAGTGCGTCCCTGGTGCGCAGGGTGTGGGGCAGCACCAACATCGTCCTGAGGATGATCGCAGATAGGCTAGACTGAGCATGTATCCGTCACTCCTGCAATAGACATGTGCCCAGTAGTGTCAGATATATGAAGCAGTGTATGATAGTAATAGTATAATATTTATTTTTGTTTTGACTTGTAATTATTAATATTGAACTGTACCTAATTATTAATTTGATATGAACAATTTTTAATTTAAATTTAATTGTATATACTTGTTAATTTAATTCTGTGTAATTTGTAGTTGTGACATTTTTATAATTCTTATGATTATTTTTGACACTTAATATACTATGGTGTTGTGTAATCTGTATAATATGGGCATGAGCCTGAAATAAATAAATTTTAATTTTAAAATTTTTATTTAAATTGTCCATTTGCATGTAATATGTGTGAATTTTTAATATTTTTATTGAAAAATAGTAGATTATACAACAAGTGAATAAAAAGGCAATATAATTCGAGGGACTTAGTTGAATCCCGAGAGCAGCGAAGGATTCTAGAATAGAATCCTGAGTGGAGCGAGGGATGCAAGGAGCGACATAAAAAAAATATTCACGAGTCGTGTAATCTTCTTGTTACTATTGTCCGCGAGAAAATAAATAGTAGTATTTACTTATAGTACCTATTTATATTTATCATATATGTTATTCTTAATCTATACTAATATTATAAAGAGAGAACATTTGTATTTTTGTATGTTTGTAATGAGTAAGCTCAAAAACTACTGAACCGATTTAAAAAATTCTTTCACTAATTAAAAGACCTAATTTGCAACCTAAGTCGGCAAATAAACGGTCGAAAAAACACGTTTCTTACGAACGCTGCTTAATTGAAAATCGATAGAAGAATATTTTCTATGCAAGAGTTGTACAACTTAATAAGACCTACAAAAAGTCCGCGACAGCATATGTCTATCTCTTAAGGTTGACTCACAGTAACCATTTTAATCTTAAAATTTTTGTTAGAAAATATTACATAACTTCCAAGGCTATTTTCAAGTATATAGTATCTTAATCCAAATAATTACGTTAATTAGCTTGGCCACATATTATAGATTAAAATTGTCCTTTACAGTATATAATTCAAATGAAAACTAGAAAATATCACGAATTTCACAAACACGCATCGCAAAATTAATAAAATATTTGCAGTGAAATCACAGATTAGGTCATAGTTACTACGAAAATATTATTATAAGCTTAGCTGTGCTGTAGATCCCCACCGATCACAATCAATTTGAAGTCAATATAGTGTAATAATATGATCTATTGTATAAAATAATATTCATCTATATATATAATAATATAATATAATATTTTAAACCACCCCGATTGATCTATGTATGATAGCTTTTTCCAATGACTCTAATCACGACATTTAAAATCTGAGCTGTAAGTTGGTGAGGATTTGAGTATTCTGTAGAGTCCAGGAGGCTTCCATGTTCTTACAATATCGTTGAAGAAGAAGATTTTCGAATTGATCAGACCTATGAAAGTTGATTTCATAGCGCAATTTACTAGAAAAAAGCTCATAATTTTATAACGATTGAACGAATTTTCATGAATCAAAGCTAAGAAAACTCGATGAAGACATCTATCAAACAAAAAAAAAACTATCAATAATAAAAACAAAATCGGTTCATCCAGTTAGGTGCTAAGATGCTACAAACAGACACGTTAAACGTATATTACCCCTACATTTTGCGTCGGGGAACGCCGTAAGGTTACGGCGGCAGATGTACTCCTTGGTGGTAAGCTACTTTTTGGTAGATTTAATGATTCCACTACCACTGTACGAAAACTCATGATTCATGAATGCACATAAAACTTTTATTGGTAGGTATATAGCTAGGATTAGAACCAACGACTATCGGGTCAGAATCAGGGTAACTATCCTTTACGCCAAAGGGCCGTCCAATTTCAATACGTAAGTATTATAAAACAAAGTTCATAACTGCGTCTGTCTGGCTGTTCGCAATAATCTCAATAGCTACTGAACGGATTATCATGCGGTTTTCACCAATAGCCAGAGTGTTTATGAGGAAGGTTAAGGTGCATAATTCGTTAAGGTTTTGTGTAAATTGGATGAAATATGACGATGGTTGTTAAATATGTTCATATTTTATATTCGATGCAACAAACTGATGCAAATTTTGTAGGCATATATGTTCTACCCGTGCGAAGCCGGGGCGGGCTGCTAGTGTGTAATAAATCTGGATTATTAACCATTTACTGCCGGGGAATGTGTGTGTAGGGAAACAATACAATCTTGAAAATTATGGTATTTGTGTTCTTACCAAAATTGCAATAAAAATCTGCAGTAAAGTTCACATTTTTACGAAGATCATGACTTGGACTAGACTGTGTCTTCAACTAGATCAGAAATGTGACCTTAACTCCAATTTATGATTTCAATTTACAAAAACTAGAATTATAATCAGGGCGAGCGAAGCGAGCCCTAACACTATCCCACAACCTGAGCACTTTAGTGGTGCACTTTACTGAAAAACTATCACGCCTATAGATTTGTGCTTTTGCATAGTAATTTAAATTCACATGTAGATGTGTTATCAGTAAAAAAATGTATAATTTTATTAACATTAAAATTAGCCGGCCAAGTGCGTGTCGGGCCACGCGCAGTGTAGGGTTCCGTAGTAGTCTGTTATTCAATGCAAGTCTTTACCCGTTATAAAACAGCAACTAGATACTTCGTCTTTGCACTTTAATAAGTACCTTGCACTTTAGT
This sequence comes from Cabera pusaria, assembly GCA_954871355.1. NCBI lineage: Eukaryota > Metazoa > Arthropoda > Insecta > Lepidoptera > Geometridae > Cabera > Cabera pusaria. The sequence continues at coordinate 3,992,798 of OX940910.1, forward strand.
AAGTACCTTAATAAGCACTAAATACTTTATTAAGAGAAAAGGACAGAATACGATATTATATAAAATTGCACCAATCCGTAAGTACTTAATACGCATTCAAATAAAAAAGATTTTTCCAAATCGGTTAATAAATTACGGAGTTATGCGGTAACGTAACACACATTCAAAAAACACAGTCGAATTGAGAACCTCCTTCTTTTTATGTCGGTTTCATAGAATAGTATGTATAAAAAAAATAAACAAAACTAAAGTAAAATCCGGTCCAGTCACTTGGGTTGGGAGCTAAGATACCACAGACATAATTATACAGTATACACACACATGTCAAACTATTTTCTTCAAAATTTAAAAATAGGCAATTTCATTTCGCGCTATAATGTCACATCTGTTTACATAATCTACGAACATGGCGCCAGCAAACATGGCGTCGCGTCGTGAAGTGTCATTACAAATTAACGTTTTATGTATGCGGGTTTTAATTCGAAAATCTGAACTTAATTGTGAAAAGTGACTCCGTCGTCTCAGTTTGTTTTTCCTGACGGGTTTTTGCAGTATCTGAGGACACACGATGGCATTCCGGATACGCAATTTTTAACATAAGCGCGTGCTGTTGTTTCGAGTGTTGTGTCGAGCTACGTGTAAGCGAGAATATGCCAGCCAGCTTACTCGCGGTATTCGACAATGCCAGTTCGAGATGTTCCGTCTAGTAGTATATGTCTATGAGTAATAGTTACTCTGAGGTTGTTAACACGCAGATGACACCTTGACCAGATGGCGCTATACAAAATACACGTTTTTTGTATGGGGACCCCCTTTAATTTTTAACTTTATTTTGTTTTTAGTATTTGTTGTTATAGCGGCAACAGAAATACATAATCTGTGAAAGTTTCAACTGTCTCACTATTATGGTTCATGAGATACAGCCTGGTGACAGACGGACAGACAGACAGACAGACGGACAGCGTAGTCTTAGTAATAGGGTCCCGTTTTACCCTTTGGGTACGGAACCCTAAAAAGGACCGGCTTCAATGCCGCGTTATTAGTTTTCAGTACCAATTTTGAGATGTATATCTCCATATCTCTGGAGATACTAATCAGACCTCGATAAAATTAACGTGGTACCACACTTGGGACATTTCTTTTCCAACAAAAAATGAATAATCATAATCGGTTCATAAACGACGAAGTTATCCGCGAACAAACATAAAAAAAATAAAATAAAACATTAAATTAAAAAATCAAAAAACACAACTGCGCAAATAGTGAAGTGTTAAAAAATCCCCATTCGTTAAGCCATTAATGTGTCCCGACTGTTAAAGTCTCTACATTCCATATAACAATGTATAATTTATTTTATGAGTGTATCGACCTAGAATGAATTTAAATGGTATAGTTTTTTGATATCCCTAAACAGAAGTCTAAACTACTAGGCTTACTAGTTTTTTTCTTTTCAGTTCGTTTTTTAACACTTCACTTTTTGCGCAGTCAGGTTTTTTGATTTTTTAATTTTATGTTTTATTTTACACTTTTTAGTTAAGTAAAGGACGGCAAATTCCGTAATCTGAACTAAAAACCGAAATGCGTGAAATAGATAGGGTATTGCTTTTTAAGCTTACTTACTTTACAGTTGTACTATTAAACGACTATACCAAAAGGAAGAGGTTGTTTGTTACCTCAGAACTCCATCAATTCTTAACCGATTTGGAAAATTATTTTTTTGTTCGAGTTATATGATTTTCGTTTGGTCTCATTGTAATTTTATTGAGATCTGATAAGTAACTTCAGAGATAAGCACCGCAAACTAGTTACTGAAAGTGACTAACGCGGCAGTTTTTTTTCTATTTGTACGATCATAAGTTATTAGTTATAAATATATTTTGAATCTCCATTATAAGACCTTTAATTCGATACCCCATTCGATAGGTTTTGAAAAAAAAATTTTTTGTGAACCCAAACGTTGGCGTCTGAAATCCGCCATTTTGAATTTTTAAATTTTTTATGTTTTCGTTGACACTCGTGCTAGCATGGCGAATCTATTGACGTGTCAATTATCAAAATCGGCCCACGCGTTTGGTCTCTAGTGTGCCACAAAAGAACAAACATACATACATATATATAGACTGATAAACACATTACCTCTCCTTTGCGTCGCGCAGTCGGGTAATTAATAAATAAATATATATATATATTTAATAATATATATATAATATATAAATATATAATAAATATAATATATATATAAATATATATATATATATATATATTATATATGCTCTGTCTACTTATGTACATAAGTAGACAGAGCTTGATCTTAAAGCAACCCAGGGTAAGAGCCTCCACAATACTCCTAGGAAGTTTGTTGTAGACGGTGGGCCCCATCACGTGCGTCAACTTACTGGATTTGACGAGGGAGTGCGTAACACCGACAAGTTTGTCTTTGTTACGTGTATTAAAGGCGTGCATGTCGCTCCGTTTTTCATATATATATATATGTATGTATGTTTGTTCTTTTGTGGCACACTAGAGACCAAACGCGTGGGCCGATTTTGATAATTGACACGTCAATAGATTCGCCATGCTAGCACGAGTGTCAACGAAAACATAAAAAATTTAAAAATTCAAAATGGCGGATTTCAGACGCCAACGTTTGGGGTTCACAAAAAATTTTTTTTTCAAAACCTATCGAATGGGGTATCGAATTAAAGGTCTTATAATGGAGATTCAAAATATATTTATAACTAATAACTTATGATCGTACAAATAGAAAAAAAACTGCCGCGTTAGTCACTTTCAGTAACTAGTTTGCGGTGCTTATCTCTGAAGTTACTTATCAGATCTCAATAAAATTACAATGAGACCAAACGAAAATCATATAACTCGAACAAAAAAATAATTTTCCAAATCGGTTAAGAATTGATGGAGTTCTGAGGTAACAAACAACCTCTTCCTTTTGGTATAGTCGTTTAATAGTACAACTGTAAAGTAAGTAAGCTTAAAAAGCAATACCCTATCTATTTCACGCATTTCGGTTTTTAGTTCAGATTACGGAATTTGCCGTCCTTTACTTAACTAAAAAGTGTAAAATAAAACATAAAATTAAAAAATCAAAAAACCTGACTGCGCAAAAAGTGAAGTGTTAAAAAACGAACTGAAAAGAAAAAAACTAGTAAGCCTAGTAGTTTAGACTTCTGTTTAGGGATATCAAAAAACTATACCATTTAAATTCATTCTAGGTCGATACACTCATAAAATAAATTATACATTGTTATATGGAATGTAGAGTCTTTAACAGTCGGGACACATTAATGGCTTAACGAATGGGGATTTTTTAACACTTCACTATTTGCGCAGTTGTGTTTTTTGATTTTTTAATTTAATGTTTTATTTTATTTTTTTTATGTTTGTTCGCGGATAACTTCGTCGTTTATGAACCGATTATGATTATTCATTTTTTGTTGGAAAAGAAATGTCCCAAGTGTGGTACCACGTTAATTTTATCGAGGTCTGATTAGTATCTCCAGAGATATGGAGATATACATCTCAAAATTGGTACTGAAAACTAATAACGCGGCATTGAAGCCGGTCCTTTTTAGGGTTCCGTACCCAAAGGGTAAAACGGGACCCTATTACTAAGACTACGCTGTCCGTCTGTCTGTCTGTCTGTCTGTCTGTCTGTCCGTCTGTCACCAGGCTGTATCTCATGAACCATAATAGTGAGACAGTTGAAACTTTCACAGATTATGTATTTCTGTTGCCGCTATAACAACAAATACTAAAAACAAAATAAAGTTAAAAATTAAAGGGGGTCCCCATACAAAAAACGTGTATTTTGTATAGCGCCATCTGGTCAAGGTGTCATCTGCGTGTTAACAACCTCAGAGTAACTATTACTCATAGACATATACTACTAGACGGAACATCTCGAACTGGCATTGTCGAATACCGCGAGTAAGCTGGCTGGCATATTCTCGCTTACACGTAGCTCGACACAACACTCGAAACAACAGCACGCGCTTATGTTAAAAATTGCGTATCCGGAATGCCATCGTGTGTCCTCAGATACTGCAAAAACCCGTCAGGAAAAACAAACTGAGACGACGGAGTCACTTTTCACAATTAAGTTCAGATTTTCGAATTAAAACCCGCATACATAAAACGTTAATTTGTAATGACACTTCACGACGCGACGCCATGTTTGCTGGCGCCATGTTCGTAGATTATGTAAACAGATGTGACATTATAGCGCGAAATGAAATTGCCTATTTTTAAATTTTGAAGAAAATAGTTTGACATGTGTGTGTATACTGTATAATTATGTCTGTGGTATCTTAGCTCCCAACCCAAGTGACTGGACCGGATTTTAATTTAGTTTTGTTTATTTTTTTTATACATACTATTCTATGAAACCGACATAAAAAGAAGGAGGTTCTCAATTCGACTGTGTTTTTTGAATGTGTGTTACGTTACCGCATAACTCCGTAATTTATTAACCGATTTGGAAAAATCTTTTTTATTTGAATGCGTATTAAGAACTTACGGATTGGTGCCATTTTATATAATATCGTATTCTATCCTTTTCTCTTAATAAAAATACATTGGACGTTGTCGGTAAGGACGGTAAGGCGATATGTTTTTAATCTATAATTAGTCACAACCGGCGGCGGCAACCACTCCCCCGTGCCCCCGCGTGAATGATATCCGTTTGACAAAATGTATTTGCTCGGGATGACAACTCTTTGTTTTACCCACAGACCTGCTACATATAAAACTCGATCGCGTACACCGGCCCTCATGAGAACGACCTTGAACGGAGTTTGTCCCTTTCTTTTGTATGGACAACTTACATATATATCATACATATAGTATAGATCATATATAGGACTATCAGGTTGTTAGAGAAGGACACACTCCCACCCTGGCGTCTCTCAATTGGGCCGTTTTGTTCTACAAAGCAATTACAACCTTATCGTTAAAGCATACGGATTAAATTGAATTTGACAAAACATCTGCAGTGCACCATCATTTTTATTAATACGTCTATGGTTTTACCTCAATGCTATTACTACTCTCAAAGTCAAAGTCAAAGCATTTATTCAGTATATGGGCAAATTAAAAATTTGCACTTACACTCGTCAAATTACATTAAATAGATCATATTCAATAAAAAATATTATAGATATAACAGAAACATAACTTATTGCTTTGAATTTACAAAAAAAAACAAAGGTATTGAGCCATTCAGCTTTCATCTAGACGTAGAACGTCACACTTAAAACACATTTTTAAATAACTCTAGTAATAGTTACTCTGAGATCAACAACCGAACAACAACTTTTTTTTGTGTTAATAATAGCGTTCGTTAGATGGCGTTAAAGTAAACAAGCACGTGACTCGCACTTTGCCAGTTTTATTAGAATACGTCGTATTATCCGTTTTTTTCAGCCAATGAAAAACTGCTACAATATTATTAGAATACGAAGGTAAGTTTCGCCACTTTCTACAAGGCTAGCTCGATAAGAAAACAAAGCCGGTCACGAAACTAGAGGGGACTAGGTATATTATATTTTCTGTGCTAGAGGACCCCGATTCGAGTCCAGACAAGATGGTCATTTTTACGTTTTTTACAAGTTCCTTCTTTTATTATTGGGAGCCGAAGAATTGCCAAAAAACACGATTTACAAAAATATAACACAGAGCAATGCATGGTGATACAGGTACCTACTATCTAATAAAATAAATATTCATTACGAAGGTAATTTTGCGAAAATAGCGTCGCAACCATAACTCGTTAACATTTTATAAATGTTAAGTTTAAATGAAAAATATCTCGATGACCCAGCTTTGCTTGGTATTATATATATATTTTTTTTGTAACTCGAGTGTTTATGCATTTTTTTTGCTCCTAACAGTAGTTTTACTCACAAAAGAAAGAAAAGAACTTGATAAAAAAAAGGAAAGTTAGTCACCTTATCTGGACTCCAACTAGGGACCTCCAAAGTGCCGTCCTATCGATCTTCCACCGAGCTATCATAACGTCTTATAATACGCCGAAATTACCCTTTGTATTCTAATGATATTGTAGCAGTTTTTCAATGCCTAAAAACACGGATGAAATGACGTTTTCGAAAAAAAATAGATCGATTTATTGCCCCCGAAACCCGCTGCATACAAAATATCATGTAAATCGTTGGAGCCGTTTCCGAGATCCCGATTATATACATATATAAACAAGGTTTTCTCGTTTAAAGGTATTACATATAATATTATAGATGTTTCGTGAAAATGTTGATTAAATCATTGTGGTGACGCTACATTCGCTAAACTACCTTCGAAAAGTACCTAAATAATAATAATTAGTTGCTCCTGCTTGCCGCTTGCTCGGGTAGCGGGGGGAGTAACGTAACATCACGCAGCGAGCCATAGCCGCGAGTATTCGCGCGAGCGTCGTCATGCTGTCCGGATGCGCTTCGAAACCCTGCCTGTAAGTTTGCAATTTGCTACTTGAAATTTCGGTTATTTCTGGTTTAATAATAAAAACTTTGTAGTATTTAGGTGATATTATTTGCGTAACTAACTACGTAAGTTAGTTAACTGTGCAATTTGCATAAATATAAATAATAGGTACCTACTAGGTAAATAAATACCGTCTTCTTATTAAAAATGCCGTGACCACCTTCTAGCTTCATCATCAGACCCTAGATCTAGGTGTAAAGTTCTCCTTATGACGAATCAATCGAGCCCAATCTCGGTGGGTTTATGTTGTTTTATCGCAGAGATGCCGTGGCCAATCAATCGAGCCCAAACTCGGTGGGTTTATGTTGTTTTATCACAGAGATGCCATGGCCACCTTCCGTCTCCATCATCAGACCAGCTCCATGGTACCATATCATTGTTGTCACCGAAGATTCATAAGTTCACCAAATTTGAGTCCATTCGGACATCGGGAAGTGGGTCTACTTTAGCTTCCAAGATTTCACCTGAACATACATAGTGACATACATACATACATTGCAAGTTAAATAAAAGCTTGTAATAAAATGTATTAAAGTAGGGCTCCCATACAACGGACATGTTTTTTTTGCCGTTTTTATAGATATTGGTACGGAACCCTTCGTGCGCGAGTCCGACTCGCACTTGGCCGGTTTATTTAAAGAACATAACGACCACAATCTTGCTCCACGCCTTTGGAGTTCTCCCCGAAAAGAGGACTGAATTAAATATACGCTGCAGCTGTACAAGCGTTGGAGTTCCACCAGCTTTTAAGAGCTCAGTTGTAATTCCCTCCTCTCCGGGGGCTTTTCCACTTTTAAGCTGTTTGAGAGCGATCACAATTTCGTCCAGGCTGACCTCTGGCAGATCCTCGGTATAATGGCGGGTAAGAGTTGCTCTAGGATCCTCAGACTGGGGTTGGGGACGGGACCTACCACAATGCACTATGATAATATATCTATATCTAATAATAGATCCTTTAGCAATAATAATTTAATAATAGAACCTAGCATTAGATATATAAATAAACTGGCCAAGTGCAAGCCGGACTCGCACTCGTAGGGTTCCGTAACATAGTAGAGTATTTTATAACTATGATTTTTCGCCACTAAAAATTAACTTTGTTTTTCATAGTGTTTGTATGAAAAACAAAGTGTTTTTTGTTGAAAGTTTTTATTCAGATCTACAGCATATATATTTTTAGGGTTCCGTACCTCAAAAGGTAAAAAAGGAACCCTTTTGAAATTAAAATTTATACCAGATACTGAAGTCCCTATAAGGTGTATAAAAATCAAGGTCCTGAGTCAACACTATAAAAAGATATGGGCAAATTTTGATTTTTGTGAAAACTTGTAAGTACCAACATTTACCGTAATTCTTAACTATTTTATTTTTCGGAATTTTTCCTTTACTTGTGCTGTAAGACCTTACTTTTAACCAAAATTGATAGTTTTAGGTCAATTGGAAGTACCCTATAGGTTTTGGGTCGAAAACCCATAGGGTACTTCCCGTTTACCTAGTATCATGAAATTTGGCTAGAAGCAAGGTCTTCGTCAGCCCAAATAAAGGAAAGATTCTAAAAGTAAAAAAAAGTTGAAGGGTGTCCCCATACACACATACTTTACGCCAATTAAGATAGACCTTTGAGATATATTAGCGCTCATACAATTTAGAGGTCTAGCTTAATTGGTACCTATCAACGTTGGTACGGAAGCCTCGGTGGGCGAGTCCAACTCGACTTGGCCGGTTTTTTTTAGATTTTTCACTCCCTTACTTTAAAAGTTAGAGGTAAAATGTTTGTTCCCCCATTTTACCACTTTTGACGTGCCAATAATTCAGATGATTAATAAAAATCTGTATTACAATTTATAAACAAGCATTTATTTTCGCTCATAATACAATACTGGTCTCCCCCTCTTTTACTCTGTAACCACAGAGTTCGTAGTTGATCTTCTATTTTTCACCGCTAGAGGCGCCACCCACTCGGTTAGACGCACCATGCAGGTTTTGTTACAGCAAAACGCTAACATTCGGCCATCCGGACCAATGTCTGTCCTCAGACAAGCAATATTTTGTGCGTTAACAGCCGAGTCATTCATAGTCCTGATAATTAATATAAATTCATTCAGCCATCCTGGAATTTCTAAATTGGCTCCACTCTCTGTTCTCAGTATAGACTTTTCATTTCAGTATAGTCTGTCCAGCAGAGATCCAGCAGAGGTCCCATATTGGCAGTTTGTCTGCTCCAACATTCATCTTCAGTATAGGTTGCCCAGCCTGCTTGTTGCGAAATCTAGTGCTTGCAGCTTGTCTGCTCCAACATTCATCTTTAATCCAGGCTATCCAGCATGCTTGTCGCGAAATCTAGTGCTTTCAGCTTCTCCGTTCCAATATTCATCTTCAGCACAGTTTGCAGTGCCAGTGTTGGCTGCTCACTAACCCCAACATCTGCTATCCCGCAGTGTTGGCCGCTAGCTCGCCTCAACATCTGGTTCTCGGGCAGTGTTGGCTGCTCACTAACCCCAACATCTGCTATCCCGCAGTGTTGGCCGCTAGCCCGCCTCAACATCTGGTTCTCGGCCAGTGTTGGCTGCTCACTAACCCCAACATCTGCTATCCCGCAGTGTTGGCCGCTAGCTCGCCTCAACATCTAGTTCTCGGCCAGTGTTGGCTGCTCACTAACCCCAACAACTGCTATCCCGCAGTGTTGGCCGTTAGCTCGCCTCAACATCTGGTTCTCGGGCAGTGTTGGCTGCTCACTAACCCCAACATCTGCTATCCCGCAGTGTTGGCCGCTAGCTCGCCTCAACATCTGGTTCTCGGCCAGTGTTGGCTGCTCACTAACCCCAACATCTGCTATCCCGCAGTGTTGGCTGCTAGCTCGCCTCAACATCTGGTTCTCGGGCAGTGTTGGCTGCTCACTAACCCCAACATCTGCTATCCCGCAGTGTTGACCGCTAGCTCAGCCCAACATCTGCTTCTTATTCCTTATTTGCTCTGACTTCGGGACAGGCAGCCGTCGGCAGCGTTCTTGCCCCGCGGTCTGCACCTGTCCAAACAAAAAACACAAGGCAGTATCTTTTTATAATTCAAACTTATTCCTACAGTAGGAACTTAACATATTAGTCATCTATATCATGTATATAATCTGTGTCATCTGTACCATCTATATCATGTATATCATCTAAATCATGTATATCATCATAAGCAAGTTTTTACTTTTTTTTTATGTTCTTAATTTTGGGAAGACTGCTTTTTGCAACACAGTTATAAAAAGCAGGGATTAAGACTATTTTTGTAAAATATGTATTTATTCGAAATAAAGCCATTTTGTATTCTTTTTTATTTGTATCTAACATGTTATATAAGTACATCTAAAATATTTCTTTGGAATTTCTGATATAATTATATATATATATTATATATTTTTTATTTTATGCATGAATTTAATCTATACAAAGCTATGTGTGTGTAGCAACAGTCGTATGTGTGTGAGTTATAAAACGATGATGCTAGAAGATGATCATAGGTTTCAGAAAAACCTTAGCATAGCCTGGAACCCTGGGTTGACTGTCGGAAAACCTTTGATAGCATTTCGTACAAGTGGTTCGTTCTAGTTGTTTACAAATGTCCACCCCGGGGTTTTCTCTGAGGCACCCTCAGAGTCATGCCCATGTGTAATCTAACCATGACAGCTCATAGTGCTAATACGTCTGCGACTACAGACAGACCTCATTTACATTCGTCTTGCAATATTTCAAGGAACCTGCTTGTCTCCTCTTTTATTCGAATAATATTACATTAATAATTATGAGCATTAACCCGATCTCACATTATTTTCAGTAATTACCAGTCTAAAGAATACAAACTAAAAGGTGATAAATAATACTAATGAACCATCATTAACATTAGTTTATTATTTTAATAAGTTATTATTATTATTTAATGTACTATTATATACTTATTGTTCTATTCTTAATATACGAGTACTATTCGTGTAATCTTGTTTTTGGATGTACCTATGTTTGAAATTTGATCGTAATGTATGGTAAATGGTATTAGTACACAGCCGCGGCATCGGTAGAAAATGCGGGGAAACACTGTAGCCCAGTATTTACCTTCGTTGCGATGTTGGTAAATGTTTCCAGTCTGCTAGATTCTATACCTAGGACCTAATGTACGCAGATGACACCACCACTTATTTCAACGTCCAACGATATTATATTGCGATCAGCTTCGACATTATTTAAATGCACTTAATTTATATTAATATATAATAATATGTTGACAATGATGCATCTTGCAAATTCCATTAATGCCTGAGCTTATATGACAGACGAGGACATCTACACACACTTCTACACTCACCCAAGAGCTTGTTACTCACACTGTTTCTTTATAAAAATTGTACCTATTGAAATGATAAATAGTCTGCAACATAGGCGTTAAAGAAATATAAAAACTGATCCGCACACAATGTTGAAATAATCCGGTTATGGATAATAAACATTGAAATTATTCCAAATATAAGAGCCACAAAAGTAATAACTAAAAGCTTACGCAAGCTGCGATAAAATGGACTTAACGCATACAGAAACAGGCAGAGATTCACACAGCACACTGTGACAATCTTCAGCAAAGTGTTAGGAAAGTGTTTTGTAGTGAGGGAACTGATGCTTCCAAAGGTGAATTTCGAAGGTATTGATATTCCGTTCAGTACATCTGTAAAGAATCTGGGACTCGTAATGGACCAATGTCTTAGTTGGGATTTACAAGTTCAAAACACTAGACGAAAGCTGTATGCAACAGGGGCTTCACTTGGAAGACTACGTAATTTTCTCCCCATTACCACTAAAATTGCCCTCGTTCAATCTCTCTTACTTCCTTTTCTTGATTATGCTGACGTCTGCTATTTAGACCTTAGAGGGGACCAGCTAAATAAGCTTAAGCGTCTCCAAGACTTTTGTATAAGATTTATTTTAGGCCTACGTAAATATGACCACGTATCTTGGTTTCGGTCTAAGCTCAAGTGGCTTCCTATTCGTTTTCGCCGGAATACTCACATCCTTTCTCTTCTTTACAATATTATTTTTAATCCATGTACTCCACGTTATCTTAAAGAACGTTTTAACTCCTTCCATAGCTAAATACTCTTTCTCTTAGGTCATCAGAAAAACTATACCCTCAGTTTTCCACCTCACAGTTCTGTGTTTTTTGACAAATCCTGTACAGTACGATTCGTCTGTGGCACTCTCTACCTAAGGACATTGGAGCATCTCAATCCATTCATATGTTTAAGGACAATTTAAAACAATTTTGTCTGTCATTCTAATTGGAGTCCCTTTATATTTATTTATTTACTCTTTTTCAAGTGTATTATTTAGTGTTGTACTGTTTTAGCTGCATAAGATTAGTTTTCGCTTAATATTTGAGTCACTAGGTACTTATATAAGTTAGTTAAGTTTATTTATAGGTATATATGTAAGTGATTAGTGTTTAGAGTTGTTAAATACGCCCATCATTAGTCACATGTTCTATCCTCTCCATCCTAAGGTTGTCTGGAAGAGATCGCTATTAGCGATAAGACCGCCCATTGTAACACATTATTCTTAAGTTTACTATGTAAGTTAGTTTTGAAAAGGTGTAACAATAAAGAGTTTATCTATCTATCTATCTATTACTGAACCGCCCTTTTCCTGAGGGTCTTCGGTTAGAGTTCAGTTCAGTAATACAGCAGTACCACAGAACAAATATAGTGCAAGTACAGAAGATGCACTCTATGATAGCAAAGATGCGAGATCAAACCTAGTCACAAAGTTGGCAACGTTCAAGATATGCTACACGCCTGGGGTGCGACCTTGATTTGCGTCACAGAATAAACCAATAGTAACTGGGAACAGCGTGTTGCGCACCGTAGAATACACTGTAAGTCCGCCGCGCAGCGAGAGTCTGTATAACTCGGTCAGCTTGCGGGCCGTCAGCTGTCTCTAACTGTAAGGTCAGTGTTGTGAGAAAACAAATTGAATTGTAAGTAAAGGCGCGCGTCAGTCAGATAAAGAGCGCGCGCGACACTACTGGCTGAACCTGTCACTCACGTGGTGTCGCGGAGGTACTAGCATTTCCACAGCTACAGCGCGGAGTGCGACAGCCCTGGTAGCATAGCAATAGTGAGTCCATCGATAAAAGGAAAACCTCAAAACCAAATAAGTCAATCAAAATATTCAATCTAATCCATCGATTTATTAATCAAAATAACCTCTTATAAAGATAAAACTAATATCCTTATAGAAAAACGCGTAACTAAAGCGTATGCGCACGGCCCCTTATATCGTCCCGCGGTCGACTCCCAAAACGGTATGCAGATTAGCAGTAGCACACAAGTCTCTCATTCTCGTGCCTTACAATATTTATTGTATACATAATTATATACATAGGTTGTATATATAGTAATGGCGCGCGACTTACCGCCTCGTGCCTCAACGTCGCGGTCGCACCGTTGCGTCTCTCTATCTCTCTCTCTCTCTCTCTCTGCCTCACTCGGAACACTCGCTCGAGCCCGCCTGGTAGCGGTTAACAACCGTACGGTAATTATCGTACATGTGCGATAATTTAGGCCTCCGTACAATATACGATAGGAACACTATTTATTAGATATGCGATAATTTACATCATGCCGCAAAATATGAGGATTATGCTAATAGTCAACAGTGCAATAACAAATACGATTGGTTTTAGCTTACAGCGCCATCTATTGGCTAATTTCTTCCTTCTTTTGAGCAACTGTGTGACGTTTTACAATCTACCTGTACCCTTAGTTAATCTTCGTGACATACTACCAAAACGCTCACTCATGGACAAAGCATACTTCAAAACTGACGACTTCCTCGCGGTCAGAAAATCATGGCAAGATCATTTATTAATATTATCCATTTCACTAGAGAATAATTAATTTTTTACCTACTTATTATTAATTTGATGTTTACATTTATATATTTCACATTATTAGCTGTTTGATAATATTAGCGCTCATAAGTGCACCTTGTGTACTTACATGAAATATAAATGAATGTAATGAATTGAATTGAATCTTTCTTAGAGACACTTGCCGCCGCTTCATGCGTCAAAGATTTCTCTGGTTGCTACGCTAGCGTCTGCCAATCAGCGAACGTTATTGATATCGTATTGGCATGTCTATATTTAATGTAGGTACGTAATGTAATTCTGTATACACAACCTGGCACAAAGTTATAATCAGTAATAGGGTTCCGTTGGTACCCTTTGGGTTCGCAACCCTAAAAATAAACTGCCTTAAATGCTTTCATGTATTAGTGTTATCATTCTGATAGTACGATAATTTCTTCACTTCAGGTTGTGCTCCCTGCGGCTGGCCGCGCCTCGACATTTCGACAACGAATTAGTTAAATGTGAACACTACTCGTGCTCTGCCCCGCGACCACACCTCCGCGAATCGTAATAATTTGTATTTTACAGTCTTATTCTGTAACCGTACCCATTAATATACTGCCCGTTTGCACTAAACTGCAGATAAGATCATCCTAGTAAAGTTACAACTTATCGTAAGAACAGCCTATCTGGAAATAAGGTTTGCATTGGATTGCACTAACAGTCCTTCCCTAACCGTGTCGTAATTTAGGCATTGCCTAGTTAGGTGAACGTTTGAACGAATGAAACCACAGATATCTATAAATGTAACACAAATAAGTATTAAACCTCTTTGATTTTCGCCTTTACGCGCATTGGCGGGAAAGTGATATTTTAATTTTTGGCTTATTAATGTTCGTTTATAGTGCCGTCTATGGAGGTTCAATAATAATATTGTATAGGAATATAATAAATATATAATAGGGGTATGACTTGGACTAGACTATGACTTCAAGTTGACCTAAAATGTTACTTTGACCCATCTTTATGACTTGAACTCACAAAAACTTGAAGATTAAATACACTAATCGTGTGGAGCCATAGTGAAACTAGAAAAAAAATCCAATCCAATGTTAAACGGAATTTTACAATATGTAAACAACTATTAGCTTAAAAGCAAATCGAACTAAATTGAATTGGAATTTTAAAATAGAAAATTTTGAATTCAATAGAACCCTCAGCTTCACGACGGAGGAAAAATTAATATTTGCGCGCAAGGCAACTAAGAAAAGGAACATACATAAACAAATAAATTATAATTATAAAATATTTTTAAAAACAAGCTTTTATCTGGGACATTGAACTAATTTTAATTAAAAATAAATTCTAGTAAGTATTTGGCGTGTAGGTACTTACCTATATTCTTAAAAGCTTGAAGCACTACCTGTTTTTCAGGCAAGGTAATTACTATACTTCAGTGCCTCAAGCTTTTAAAAATATAGGTAAGTACCTACACGCCAAATACTTACTAGAATTTATTTTTAACATTTTAGTGCATTGTCCAAGATAAAAGCAGTTTTAAAAAATATGTTTTACTTATAATTTATTTTTAACTTTTTAGTATGTAGGTATAGATACCGACTACCTACCTACTACCTAAGATCTTCAGAGAAGGCGTGATGTTTTAAAATATTCCACTGATATTTGATGTGATTATGGGTAAAGTGCTCTTCAAGGAAAATCAATCGACTCGGTGGGGCTATGTTGCTTTATAACAAAAATGCCATGGCCACCTTACATCTTCATCATCAGATCCTGGATATCGTTTAAGTGTAAAGTGCTCCTCAAGACGAATCATTTAAGCCCAAATTCGCTAGCGTTACGTTATCACAGAGATGCCGTGGTGGCCACCTTCCAGCTTCATCATCAGTCGCTAAATATCATCTAGGTGTAAAGTTCTTGTTAATACTAATCAATCGAGCCTAAACTCAGTAGAGTTACTTTGATTTATCACAGAGATGCCGTGGCCACCTTCCAGTTTCATCAGACCCTGGATATCACCTAAGTGCAAATTTCTCTTCAAGACGAATCAATCGAGCCCAAACTCGGTAGGGTTATGTTAAATTTGGTCTTGAGTTGTAAGGCATTACCAGGTAGTTAAACGGAAAATTAAACAATTTTGTTAAAAATTAAAACAATTTGTTCCAGACGCACACAGCAAAAGTGGCGACAAAATTTGTGTACGTATTAAAATCTGAATAACTTTGTTAAGGAAAGTTCTCTTGATTATTATAAGTAAAATAAATGTCTTTAACTGTGTTTACTGTCGTTTTTTTACCTGCTAGAGCCATTATCATAATCTTTAATTCCTAACAGAGACGTTTATCGTTATATATCTGGAGATACTTATCAGATCTCGATTAAATTGCAATGGGACCACCTCGAAAACGTACTCTACCAATTACAAAAAGAATCCTTTCAATTCGAATCGGTTCACAATTGACGGAATAATCGCGTAACATACACACATTAAAAAAACAGACTAATTGAGAACCTCCTTCTTTTTGGAATTCGGTTGAAAATAATATATACTGTCTATATAAACCTAAAGATACATACAGATACATCATTGACGTTGTTTCGCACACAAATACACCATGCTAACACGTTTTTATTTATCTGGAAACCTCTGCTCTGACAGTTATTATATCTCATACTCGTTTCATAATAGACGACAGTGACAAAAAATCGTTTCTATTACGTAGGTACTTCTGTTCTTCCATTATAGGTTCTTCCCATTGACTCACAGCCTTAATGAGATGGCTAGACTGACCAATCCTCTCCAAATGTGCGGTCCACGTATCAACTTCAGTGTAAGCTTTAATGATCCCATGTGCATCTTTTGGTGAGGTTTCTTGGTACACAAGCGGCCGCGCTAGCTTTCGGTAGCTCAGTTAGTTAGGTTATTAAAGTAATAACGTCACAAAGCAGCTTCATCTTCATTATTAAATTGATGGTGAAGCGTTTCCGTAGACTTCCAAACACAGCAACCGTTACTGCATCTGCGATATATGCATACGATACGATACTGCAATACATATATCATGATGATATTCATAAGGGCTTGGCTTCTTTGGTATTAATTATAAACTCAAAAAGTAAAAAAATTCTTCAAGTTTTTGTGAGTTCAAGTCATAAAGATGGGTCAAAGTAACATTTTAGGTCAACTTGAAGTCATAGTCTAGTCCAAGTCATACCCCTATTATATATTTATTATATTCCTATACAATATTATTATTGAACCTCCATAGACGGCACTATAAACGAACATTAATAAGCCAAAAATTAAAATATCACTTTCCCGCCAATGCGCGTAAAGGCGAAAATCAAAGAGGTTTAATGCTTATTTGTGTTACATTTATAGATATCTGTGGTTTCATTCGTTCAAACGTTCACCTAACTAGGCAATGCCTAAATTACGACACGGTTAGGGAAGGACTGTTAGTGCAAACCAATGCAAACCTTATTTCCAGATAGGCTGTTCTTACGATAAGTTGTAACTTTACTAGGATGATCTTATCTGCAGTTTAGTGCAAACGGGCAATAATCACTTTCAGTTCAACAGAAATTTTGTGGTTTAATCATAAAACTCGATTGAACTAATCTTCTTTGCGCCTAGCGCCTTTGTTCCATGAAGAGTAGTAGGCTTCTGCAGGCCGCCGAACCGAACTCCTGTTACGCCATGTTCCGCCCGACACTCGGACGATTCGCCTCGTACGCGTCGTGAGCTTTATGCCACTTCTGAAATAATAAAAATCTGTATTACAATTTATAAACAAGCATTTATTTTCGCTCATAATACATTACTGATCTCCCCCTCTTTTACTCTGTAACCACAGAGTTCGTAGTCGATCTTCTATTTTTCACCGCTAGAGGCGCCACCCACTCGGTTAGACGCACCATGCAGGTTTTGTTACAGCAAAACGCTAACATGATTGACTTCAAAAAAAATGGTTTTAAGAAACTCTAATGTCATTTTTAAGACCTATCTATAGACGTATACGTATACTTGAAGTGCCCCGCGCCTTCGCACGCGTTAAAAACTTATTTAATTTACCTAAAACTTTTCTTCTGTAAAAACGATTCTATCATTAAAGACATCAAATAAGAATTGGCCAAATCGGTTCACCCGTTGTCATGTTATCGCGTGACTAAGGCAATTCGGGATTCATATTTAAATAACCCAAATTTTCAGACTTTGTTCCCTACCCCATTTCGAAAAATCCTATAACGCGTACTTTATCTCATCTTGTTTCGCCATACAAACTTAAATCCCCGTGCCGTATCCGGGAGGAACTTTTAAAAAAATCCTTTCTGAGCCTACGTCATAATAACTATCTGCATTCTAAGTTTCAGCGCAATCCGAAACAATATTGATTTTTAGACTTAATTACCCCACTTCACCCTTTTAGGGGTGGAATTTCGAAAGAGCCTGAAACACGTATTCACTAACTTAACTACTTGTGTTATGTTTCGAATATAAAAGACTATCTAATCTTGTTTCTCCTTACGAACTTTGAACCCCCGTTTCATCCCCTTCAGGGGTTAATTTTGGAAAATCCTTTCTCAGAGACAACTTATGTCGTAATAACTATCTGCATGCCAAATTTCAGCGCAATCCGAAACAATACTGATTTTCACACATTTTACCCCATTTCACCCTCTTAGGAGTGGAATTTAAAAAAACACTGAAACACGTATTTACTTGTTTTTAGGGTTCCGTAGCCGAATGGCCAAAAACGGAACCCTTATTAGATTCGTCATGTCTGTCTGTCTGTCTGTCCGTCTGTCCGTATGTCACAGCCATTTTATTCCGAAACTGTTAGGACTACAGAATTGAAACTTGGTAGGTAAATGTATTCTGTGAACCGCTTTCCGATTTTTATACAAAAATAATAAAATTTAAAGTTTAAGGGGGGGGCATCCCATACATGGAACTGAAACAAAAAAAATTTTTTTTCTTCAAACCTATACGAGTGGGGTGTCTATGGATAGATCTTCAAAAATGACATTAAGGTTCCTAAAATCATTTTTTCTCAAAGTCAATCATTTGAAAGATAGGCGCGTCTAAAGTGGTAAAAGGTGTGTCCCCCCCTCTAAATTTTAAAGTATGGGAGCGAAAAATCTAAAAAAAATATATGCTATAGATCTCAATAAAAACTAACAACGAAAATTGGTTTGAACGAGATACAGTCAGCAGTTTTAGAGATATGGCGACCGCAAAGATAACTTTGTTTTTCATACAAACACTATGAAAAACAAAGTTAATTTTTAAGTTGCGAAGAATCATAGTTATGGAATACTGAACCGGTGTTACGGAACCCTACGAGTGCGAGTCCGACTTGCACTTGGCCAGTTTATTTTACTGGAGCACCTGTGTTGGATACTCGCGAAGAAAGCCTGATGCTACTGCTTAGAGACAACACGCCTCTGATACATAGAGTTAAACCAAAGAGTTGCTATCCAGAGTACATTTTGTTGAACGCTTATCATTCACGCGGGGGCTGGGGGGAGCGGTTGCCGCCATAGATAAAACCGACAAACAGATGTGACAAATTGTAGATTAAACACCTATCGCCATACCGTCGATACCGAATTACCGATGACGACTAAAGTACTTTTTGTTAAAAAAAAAGGAGGATAGGATACGATATTAGGATAGGATAGGTACTAATCATAACATACATACATACACTCGTAAAACATAACCCTCCTTCTTTCGCAGTCGGGTAAAAAGGCTGAAACCATTAAATATATTTTTAAAATTTAGTTTGATATTTTATGAAATAAAACTAATATTTTCCGACTGCTTTTTGGCTAAGCTATCTCAATAATACATTAATAGATTTTTAGATTTCTCATATAGAGTAAAATAACCTATTATACAGTAAATTACAGTATATATACACATATCAAACTGTTCTCCAAAGGTTAAAAATAGGCAATTTAATTTAGCTATATTGTCATATCTGTTTACACAATCTATGAACTGCCCGTGCAAACAGAACATGGCGCCGCGTCGTGAAGTGTCATTACAATTTGACAAAATAATGTTTTAGTTTAGCGTGTTTTATTCGAAAATCTGAACTTATGAAAAGTGACTCCGTTACTTTTGTTTGTTTTTCCTGATTGGTTTTTACAGTATCTGAGGACACACGATGGCATTTCGGTTTTTTCATAACGCGCGTGTTGTTCGTTTGAGTGCCGAGCTACGTGTGAGCGGGAAGTTGCCGGCCAGCACCTTTGCGGTGTTCGACAATGCCAGTTCGAGATGTTCAGTCTCGAGGTATATGTCTATGATATTTGACTGTGTAATGTGGGAATCGCCCCGGCCACCAGCAGGATTAGATTAGAAACGGGAATATAGATAGGACTCACCAGCACCACAGGCAGAAATATCCGCCGGAGTCAAAGTCTCGTGCCACCAAGATTTTCGCGACTTCTTCTTATTATTGTTTTATTCACAAAAAACACACGCGCGTGTATGCACAGGAACGACATCATGGCTATTAATGAGACATAGCTTGGAGCCCTTCGCGTCCAATATAATAACGCGTTCAGGGCGGTGATGGGGCTGCCCCGCTTCTGCAGCGCCTCGGGCATGTTTGCGGAGGCACACACGAGTTGCTTCCACGCGAGCATGCGCAGACGCAGTGCGTCCCTGGTGCGTCGGGTGAGGTCAAGCTCCAACATCGTCCTGAAGATGATCGCAGATCGGCTGGACTGCACGTATATCCGGCACTGCTGTCACAGACATGTTCCAAGTAGTGCCGGTTATATGAAGTAGTACCTATATTGTACTGGATTTAAAATGGCTATAATATTTATTTATTATTTATAATTTGGACATTTGACCACCTAACTAAATATAAAACTATGTAATTATAAAATTTCACGTTACACCTATTTAATTATGATGGCTTTCTGAATTTTAGAAAATATTTTTAAATTTAATTTGTTTATACTTTTACTTAATGATATTGATAATGCAATTGTAATATGTGTTTTATGGGCATAACTAGCCTGAAATAAATGAATTTTGATTTTTTTTTTTTAATAGCTTCAGGCTGGTGAGGAGGGGCGAGTGCCCCGAGTTCCCGGATACCGTCTACCTATGTGAACTTGGCACCCGACTTTGAAAAAATTGATCTTTTTTTGTATTTTTTAGGAGAATAAGGTAAGTAGTGGTAAGTAGTGACACTAACTTTGTTTGTAGTATTTCCAAAATCAAAAAAAAAAATAAAAAAAATGTCAGACCCCGAAAGTGCAAAAAAATACTTTTTCCGGCTGATTCTTGTTGGCAAACGTTAGTAGTGGATTGTAGTGAATTTTGTTTTGTTTGTAGTAAAAGCAAAAAAAAAATTTTTTAAAAATTAAAACTTTTTTCAAAACGATTTTTTAACCGACTTCAAAAAAAGGAGGAGGTTTCTCAATTCGACCGTATATATATATATATATATATATATATATTTTTATGTTTGTTCGCGGATAACTTCGTCGTTTATGAACCGATTTCGATTATTCTTTTTTTGTTCGAAAGGAGATATCCCAAGTGTGGTACCATGGTAATTTTATCGAGGTATGATAAGTATTTCCAGAGATATTGAGATAAACATCTCAAAATTGGTACTGAAAATGAATAGCGCGGCATTGAAGTCGGTTGTTTTTTAGTTTTTAAACGATATTATCATTATACTCCATTTATTTAATAAGAAAGCCTAAACGAATACCAATGACGCTTGAAAATAACTAGAGGACGTTCCTAAAGGTTAGTATTGGATGATGAAGGTTACAACAACCAAAAAAACGCTACTACAAACAAAATGAAGTAACTCGTTATACTCTATGAAGTTAAGTTAGTCGTTTGTTGTGGCGTTATTTTCGTTTGTAGTAACTCGATTTCGTTTGTAGTAGCGTTTATTTTGTTTGTAGTTACTTCATTTTGTTTGTAGTAGCGTTTATTTTGTTTGTAGTGGCGTTATTTTCGTTTGTAGTAACCTTATTTACTTTGTAGTGGCTTTATTTTCGTTTGTAGTAAGTTGATTTCGTATGTAGTAGCTTTATTTACGTGTGTAGTAATTTTATTGGCGTTCATTTTGTATTAAACAACAAAATTAATCAACCCAAAATACTGTGAAAAATTTAAAATCAAACATCTTATTTTTTTCAAGTTACAAAGAGCTCCCAGCGCATATCACTGATGTGAATGCAATAAACCGCCACTTCTTAAACGTCCCGGCAATACTAACGTCTCTATATCACATCTCACCTTCTTTGAATTTGCTCGCTATAACATTCAAAATACATTTTCTATTAAAACTATAACTTCGGACACTGTATATAAAATTTTGAAAAACCTTAAATGTAATGCAGAGGGTTGTGACCCAATTACCTTAAACATGATATTTCTAACACTTCGAAATTCAATCGATACCATTACCTCACTTATAAATACTTCAATTAACAATTGTTCCTTCCCAGATGTTTGGAAAACAGGCATAGTACGGCCTTTCCCTAAAGTAAGCAATCCTAAAGAGCTTAAGGATCTTATGCCCATAAGATAGTAAGGCAATACAATCGGCGGTCTTATCGCATAGAGCGATTTCTTCCAGACAACCTTGGCAAGGAAAAAGAAGAATTTAACCAGAAACTTGGCGGTAGCGTAAAATAGAACCTAAATGATTAGAGATAATATAATTTAAGTTATACTATAAACGTACAAA
Organism: Cabera pusaria; assembly: GCA_954871355.1. Lineage (NCBI taxonomy): Eukaryota > Metazoa > Arthropoda > Insecta > Lepidoptera > Geometridae > Cabera > Cabera pusaria. The sequence goes on from OX940910.1 coordinate 4,014,952, forward strand.
AATAAATACTAGAATACTATTTTACTACTATTGTTTATTATAAAATACATAAATATATATTATATATATGTCGGAGAACTATTGTTCCCGTGGACATCGTCATTAGTGGTTGCGGGCTTAGTGGGCGTCATTAGGGTAAGATGCGAGCACAAAACAACTATCACTGATTTACACTATTTTAATTTAAACAATAATTCGGTACTTTACAATAATGTCTAAAGAACAATTGACAATTATTACTGAGCAGCGAGTTCAAGGCACCGATCTTACTTTAACCAACGAAAAATACACTCTTCACAATGATCCAACTCGATCAGTGGCTACCACTCAAATGTGCCTCTCAAACTGTCGGCTACCCTCAAGTAAAGATGGCGCCTCGACCCCGCTCGAGGCACGTGCTCTGCTCTGATTGGTCGTTCAGTAAATTACAGTATTCATTACTTTTATAACTTTAGTTAGATTTTTAAGCTAAAGACAATGTAACAAATTAAATTAAATTGAATTAAGAATTTTAAAAGTAATTTAAATGTAAACAAATTGTATTGTGCGTTATTCACGCAAACAACAATCAACCCGACTCATAGCTTCCTCCGACACGGCCGTCCTGACGTATTACACGTCCTCGTGTGATGTCGAAGGCCGCGCATCATTGTTATCTGCAGAAAAGAAAGAGACATTTCATATAGTTGTTCGGCCACTCCTGACCAAAAAAGAAATCGTGTACATCATTACATTTATCTCCTGTGCAACAACTTTATTCAAAACAGCCACCTCGCTGTTTATTGCGTTTCACAGTTTTGGTTATAAATAATATTAAGTGGCCACCTCGCCTTTTAATCTACTAAATGGCCACCTCGCCTTAAGGCCACCTCGCCTTTTATTCTACTAAATGGCCACCTCGCCTTTTAGTTTACTGTTTTCACTTTTCAATGGCCACCTCGCCTGAAGGCCACCTCGCCTTTTGTTCCACTAAATGGCCACCTCGCCTTTTAGTTTACTGTTTTCACTTTCAATGGCCACCTCGCCTCTCACAAAGCTTAACTAAACCTTAACAACCACCACACTGCTAGGATATATTATAAAGACTGTAGTATTTGCCAGACACACACACACACACACACACACACACACACACACACACATATGTACCGATAACTTATTTTTTTAAACTAAAGACATTTAATACGAAGATCTTACCATCATTGTCATCTGACAGGCACGGATCCAGCTCAGTTGGGACATAGGATTGGGGGAGTGGACGTAAGCGCTCTCTTGCATACTTGTATGCGCGATTACAATTTAAACTCTTGAGATTATACCTGTCACCGTCTAGTATTTCAATAACCTCGTAAGGTCCTTTATATTTAGGGTCCAATTTTGTTTGATTCCGCTCGTGATTTTCGATTAAAACGTAATCCCCTACAGAAAACGAAGTGACTTTTGCCTTATTTTTATCAAACCGTGCTTTATCAAGACATGCGTTATTTTGTAATAACCTATTAGCTTGTTCTCTAATCTCTTCTACATCTACCTCAACCTCGTGATCGTCTACGGTTAATAAATTTAACGGCCTAGCTACTCTACCTATTAACAATTCTAGGGGGCTAGCTTTAGTTACTCTATGAATTGTGCTATTTATGGAGAGTTGAACATCATCTAATGCATCTTGCCAGGACCTATTAGGGCTCGTTTCTACTACAGTTAACATGTTTTTGAGTGTGCTCATTATACGCTCTACTTGACCATTAGCACGACAAGAGCCGGTAGCTATTAAATGTAGTTGGATGTTGTGACTGCCACAAAAATCTTTGAAATCTTTGTTCGCAAAACATCTACCTTGATCTGCAATAACACGCACAGGGGTCCCGAAAAGAGATATAGACGCTTTTAGAGCGCTGATCGCACTGTCAGTGTTAATTCTTGTGGAGTGCCTGAGTAACACATATTTGGTAAAAGCGTCTACTAGAACAAATACGTATTCCTTTTGATCATTTTTGCCACTAAGCTTACCTGTGGCGTCAACGTGGATGGTATGCCAAGGAATATTAGCTTTTGGTATAGGGTGTAGCTCTATCTGTTGTTTTCCGCTTCGCGACTTAGCTACTTTACATGTTATACAATTTTCTACGAATTTTCTGACGTATTTTGACATATTGGGAAACCAATAATGTTGATATGCCTTTTCTAAAGTTTTATCCCAGCCCAAATGATGAATTGACTCGTGAATGTGGTTTATAATCGACCAACGAAAAGCTCTAGGTACAATTGGTAACCATATATTGCGATTGTTCCTTTGAATTTTTCTGTAAAGCACATTAGATCGCAATTCGTAGATGCCACACCTCTCTAAGTCCAGATCATCGCTTTCAAGTTTAGTAATAATTTCATTGTATTCGGGGTCTCGTCGTTGTTCCGCTTTTAACCAATTCGAAGATAACTCCGCTATGTTGACGCGTTTTTCTCCTACATAATTTTCTCTACCTACACTATGAGTATCACCAGCGGCGGTGCTGTTCACCTCGGGCAAGTGATTTCTCGAGAAAAAGTCCACGTGGGCCATTCTCCTACCCTCTCTGTACTGTATGTCAAAATCAAAAGCCTGGAGGAAAGCCCACCACCGATGCACTCTAGGGGTTAAGTCTACTTTAGTTCTCGAGGCTTTTAGAGAATTGCAGTCAGTAACGACTGTGAAAGTCCTGCCATACAAATAATGGCGGAAATGCTTAACCGAGTTAACAACTGCTAGTGTCTCTAACTCGTAAGAGTGGTATCGAGACTCCGCATGCGTAGTGCGTTTACTGTAGTATTCTACCGGATGTAATTTTGTACCAGCTCTTTGGAAGAGGATCGCGCCGTAACCTTCACTACTAGCGTCCGTATGTAACTCTATAGGTAATTCCGGGTCGAAAAGCATCAAAACCGGGGATGAAGTCAATACCGATATCATGTCTTGTCTAATTGATTCGTACTCTGTCGTCCACATTATTTTTGAATTATTGTTAGCTAGCAGACGATAGAGCGGTGCCATTCTAAGCGAAAAGTTATTAACAAACTGCCTAAAGTAGGACGCTAAGCCCAAAAATTGTCTGAGCTGAGTGATGGTTTGTGGTGGTGGGGAATTAGTCAACGCGATTATTTTACGGGGGTTAGGCCTGATTTCACCCTCTGATATTTCATAACCTAAAAATTGGACCTGCTTCTTTAGAAATGCGCATTTTTTCATATTAAACGAGAATCCAGCATCACTTAGAGTTTTTAATACTACGCGTAACCGTTCTAGCCCCTGCTCTACACTATCCGCGGGTATAACTAGGTCGTCCATGTAGACAATTGCGTATGAGTGCGCTAGATCACCTAGAGCCGTATTAATAGCTCTCTGATACACAGAGGGAGCATTTCGTAAGCCAAATGGCATGGCAGTAAACTCATAATGGGCGTCCGGTGTGATAAACGCGGTTTTCTCTATCGAGTTCGACTCTGCATTTATAGGAACTTGATAAAATCCACTTGCCATGTCAAGACACGTATAAAATCGCGCGCCTGATAACCTTTGAACCTGATCACCGATTAGTGGTAAAGGGTACCGGTCGGGAACTGTGTTAGAGTTTAACTCCCGGTAATCTACACACATTCGGTCTGTGCCATCGTGCTTCTTAACTAAGAGTATTGGGCTAGAGAAAGGCGACTTGCTTGGTCTAATAACTCCAGCAGATAAAAGTTCACTACACTTGTTACGTACTATCACTCGCTCTTCAGGGCTTAAGTGATAAGGCCGCCGTTGCACAATTTTATTAGGATCTACTAAATTAATTTCTAATTCACCTGTCTTTACTCTACTAGTAGGCGTGCCATCAACAAATGAGTCCTTAAAACAGCTAAGAAGTTCTATTAATCGTGGTTTGAGGTCATCAGGTATATCTGTATTCACGTCATGAAAGTCAGCCATCGCGTTACCTACGTTGCAAATATTAACTACAGGGGGCTTCTCAACTATAGTCAGTCTATCGCTTGATATGTGTACCGACAATCCTAAGGCCAACAAATCGCGCCCAATCAAAATGTCGTTATTTAGGTAATCATCAGGTATAATGTGAAATAAAATTTGTACGTCGTGACCACTCAGAGAGACCCTAGATAAGATTTGTGAGTCACATAACACACTAGATTTTCCTACACCCGTCAAGGTAACAATTGCACTCTGTAATGTACCGACAAGCTTACGCGAGACGCTCTCTTTAATTAAGGAACAATCAGCACCGGAATCAAAACAAAACGGGAACTGCTCACCAAATTGCGTAATTATCCCGGTGACAGGTTTCATACCACACACGTCCACTCGTTTCACAACGCTGGGTGCGGCGGCGGGCTGTGCGCTGCTGCTCGGAGCTGGCCATGTTTTTGAGCACCGTGACGCCACGTGACCCTCAACACCACACTTGTAGCAAGTCAGAGGGGCTCGCGTAGCAACGGCCGTGTTGGGGCGCTCAGAAGTCGGAGTTGTTTGCTGCTTGTCCTGGGATCGACTGAAACATTCAAAAGATTTATGACCAAATTTTCCACAACCGTAACATTTTATCGAAACAGAACTTAACCTAGGACGCTTATTATCTTGCATAGTGCTTGCAACGGTCTTTGTTATCTCTTGGTAACTCCTCTTGCGATAAGAAAAAGCCATTAGTTCGCGTTGCATTTTACAGCGGGTAGTTATTTCTTCAGAAAAAATACTGCGTTGTAACCGTAGCTCGATTTGCCCCATGTGTGCAAGTATTAAGGACACCACCATTTCTTCCTTGCCTAAATTACCCCATCGTGACATGAGTAAAGTGAATAAACGGCTTGCATATGCAGCAAGACATTCACCTTCTTGTGGTTTACCGGTAAGCATCTTTAATATTGTAGCTGCACGCGTTTCTAACGTATCAAAGCGAGAAAGAAAAATTTCTTTAAAATCTACCCACTTCATATTAGGAAAAGCTATCTGAGAAAACCATGTCGCCGCCGAGCCTCTCATAGCCTTGCTAAGTATAAGAACTAATTTACTTCCCTGTATACCGCATTCCGATAAGCAGATGTCCGCCGTTGCCAGCCACGCCTGGGCGTCAGTGTCTGCATCTTCCGGTTGAAATGTAGGCAGCGTGATGCTCTTATCCTCGATATTCGGTGGGTTGGTTAGCGCCTCGACGAGTAGCCTCATGCTGGTTTGTTGCGCTTCGAATAACGCGCGCCATCCATCATTTGCCGCTGTCGGTTCGCTCACGTTTTGTGCCTGCACCGATCCCACTTCTGATGTCGGAGAACTATTGTTCCCGTGGACATCGTCATTAGTGGTTGCGGGCTTAGTGGGCGTCATTAGGGTAAGATGCGAGCACAAAACAACTATCACTGATTTACACTATTTTAATTTAAACAATAATTCGGTACTTTACAATAATGTCTAAAGAACAATTGACAATTATTACTGAGCAGCGAGTTCAAGGCACCGATCTTACTTTAACCAACGAAAAATACACTCTTCACAATGATCCAACTCGATCAGTGGCTACCACTCAAATGTGCCTCTCAAACTGTCGGCTACCCTCAAGTAAAGATGGCGCCTCGACCCCGCTCGAGGCACGTGCTCTGCTCTGATTGGTCGTTCAGTAAATTACAGTATTCATTACTTTTATAACTTTAGTTAGATTTTTAAGCTAAAGACAATGTAACAAATTAAATTAAATTGAATTAAGAATTTTAAAAGTAATTTAAATGTAAACAAATTGTATTGTGCGTTATTCACGCAAACAACAATCAACCCGACTCATAGCTTCCTCCGACATATATATATATATATATATATATATATATATATATATATGTATATACAATATAAACACATACACATTCAACATATAACAAAATGCACCCTTTATGTCCAAAGTTATGGAGAAGGTGTTATGTCAGCAACTGACAAGCTACCTAGAAAAGCATGAAATTCTACCACAGGTGCAGTCAGGTTTTAGAAGAGGCAGAAGTACATCAACTGCCCTAATAGATGTTACGGACAATATTCTGAACTCTCAAGACCAGGGCAAGTGTACATTATTGGTGTTGCTTGATACTTCCCGTGCATTTGACGCCATAAATATATCTCTATTACTTGCAAAATTAAATTATTATGGTTGTGACATAGCCGCCATAAAATGGTTCGACAGCTACCTAAGCAACCGACACCAATATGTAGAGCTTAAGCAATTGTCGGGACAAATTTTAAAATCATCACTGACAGAAGTAGGAAGGGCGTGCCACAAGGGTCAATCTTAGGTCCAATCCTATTTATTCTGTACAGTGCTGATATCATTAAATGCATACAAAATTCTAAATATCATATTTACTCAGATGATATTCAAATGTATATTGATTTTGAACCAAGACATCTAGACATTGCATTACATAGACTTCGTGAAGACTTAAACAGAATAGTAGAATGGTCAGAAAGCAATTGCCTCTTACTAAAAAACCCAAAAAAAAAAACTAAATTTATGATATTAAGTAGCTTTTATCACTGATTAGTGTTGTTGATTTTACACTCATGGGTGAAAAAGTTGAGCGAGTCTATGTAATTTGCAATCTTGGCCTGAAAGTTGATGTACATTTTAGATATAAAAAAAATATTGCTGAATCATTTAGAAATTGTTTCTACGGGCTAAAAATGCTCTACAAGCTCAGACCATATTTAAGTGAAGAGCTCCGAACGCAACTTGTAGAAACACTAGTGCTTTCAAAACTTAATGATGCTGACACAGTATATGGCCCACGACTATTGTCTCGTACTCAACATTTAGTACAAAGGGTTCAGAATGCCTGTGCTAGATTCTGTTTCAACATCCCACCTCGAAGTCACACCCAAGCAACACTCAAGCTGCATATAAGCTGTATTTCTGTCTGCTGTGTATACTTAAAGCTGCTTTGGAGCTGCAATTAACGCTGCATATAGGCTATACAAAGGTAGTGACAGCCGCTATAACACCAAAAAGGGCCCCAAATTATACAGCTTTTGTCATTAGAGCGGCTGTACAGTAGCTGCATAAGAAGAATATTGGCTGTAAATAGGCCGCTTAAGTGCTATACAGTGGTGTATAAGAACTCGTTAGTTCTAGAAATATTTTCTTATAACGAAACGATAACGCCACAAGTGATAAATGTGAGTTTGTGAGTGTGTATCTGGGGAAAACATTTTAAATATTTTTCATAACGTGTATAGCCCATGAAGTTAATGGCGATAGGTAATATTTGCTGTGCTTAAAACATTTCTGATTGAAGATTTTTCTCACAGAAGTTACCGTAGTTTTGTGTGTCGGATGGCTGTTTTTTTGTGGCAAATTAAGTTTCTAGTGAAATAGTATATATTTAAACATAAAATTTTCACGGGCCAGTCAAGTGAATAAGGAATCCAGGAATTAATTTGTTTCATATACGGAAGTGCGTGTTATTTTGAGGTTATGATCAAATTGTGTATAGAGAAAATAGATATGCTAGTATGTTAACGACACCAGGAGCTTGTCATATATGTAAAAGCTATCATTTGTTCTCCATTCATTAGTGAAATGATGTAAACTGTATGGTAAATAAGTTCAAATTTAATGCAAAATAGCCACAATTTCTGTACAGCTATAATAATATCATGCAGCTATTATAAGAGAAGATGAATTAAAAAGTACGGTTGAAATTCGTTTCTGCAGCTCTTGGCGTTAAATTAGAGTTATAATATATGTTTTATATTATTAAGGCTGCTTAACTGAATACTTTTTTAAATTAAAGTTGCATGAACTTTATAGAGATCCGTAGCATTAGCAATTAGATGGAAGAAACCCTTTTTTATAACTATTTAATGGACATTTCGCCTAAGAGTGGATGATATATATAGTAGGTAAAATGCGGCTAAAATTACATTTAATCGTTGTATAATTTTTTGAATAAACAAGTTGTACTGTAGCTTTTAATAATTCGTTTGGAGTTATATTACCCTCCTCGACCTAACTATTACCGCTATTGTCTTTATAATACTCTAAAAATACACTTAAAGTGTAATTTTTTTAACAGAGTTCTATTACGCTATTGTACAGAAACTGGTATTCGAACCTGGTATTGGTACCTTTATAACTCTTAAAGCTGTAATAAGTCAGTAATAAAATGCTAAATACAGCCTTTACACAGCATTTAGAATAAAATATAGCAATAAGTGTAACAGTAGAAATAAAGCGGTATATCAGTGTATTTTTATTCCTTTTAAACTTTTATTACTGCTTATACAGCAATAAGTGTTACAGCAGAGTTGAAGCTGTATATTAGTGTTTTTTTATCCTGCTTCAACTCTTATTACTTCTGTACATTTCTAAAACAGCCTTTATACAGCTCGAGCTGCATAAAAACAGAAAAATACTCTCTTATAAATCCTGAGGTATCTTGCACCACTATTGTACGTCTCATATACAACTTTCAGTTCTAAATAGGCTGATATATTGATGTTGAATATGCTTATGTGCTGCTTGGGCATTACACCCTTCCTCAATAAGCAATATGCACTAAAAATGAAGTCTCGGCGCAAACTCCATCTCGCATGTCTTTTTTTTTGGTTTAATAAACTTAGAAAGTCCATCATATCTGCGCAACAAGCTCAATTATAGTGCCAAGGGCAGGTCATGTTCTATACGCCATGTGTCTCAACATTTGTCCATACAGAAACATCGAAAAATTGGCTTTCGTGGGTCCTTTCGATACTCTGCTACAAGTGTTGGACCAATATTCCGCCCCCAATTAGGGATCTGAAAACATTAGGCTCATTTAAATACAAATTAAAGCAATTCTTAGTGGTGGAGCAAAGGAACTGTGGCAATATAAAGCCAGATGTGTCCATTATCTAAATAAAATCAGTAGGTAACTAATAGCTATTAAACACACGTCACACACTTTGACTTACCTATTTTAGTTAGTTTCTTAGTTTATGGCTTCTGTGGCTTGTTGTCACAATTTTGCCAATGTCCGTTCCACAGATTACTATATGTGGTCCATTCATGCTAGTTTCATAAAGCATGTGGAGAGTGTCTGTAAAATTAGAATATGGTCGGTGTTCAGGAGTGAGAATCGACCAGAATTTTACACACCATGATGATTTAATCTAAAACAAAAGACAACACAACTAATATAATATACAAACTATGTTACAGTACACATAAACTAACTAATTACACAAATGATACACATTATTTTACAATATTAACAACCAATATAGTTTACAATCTAATCTTATTTATTTTAATAAATTTACATAACATAGGGTTAACTACAGGAGAGAAGGTTAGGGATAGGAGGTATTTAAGTGTAGTTGGACGAGGAATACTAGGAGGAAGAAGATCGTACAAGGAGCAATTAAGTCTAGGACAGTTAAAAAATATGTGGTTCACGCTCCCTTCCTCCAGACCACATTCACACATTGAGTGATCCCTGATCCTTAGTTTGGCTAGGTGAACAGGAGTACATGTATGACCCAATCGAAGACGGCAAATTGTGGAAGTCACAGTTTTATAACTTACCTATTTTTCCAAAACAGCTTCAGAAAATCACCTCGCAAACTCAATACCACTGAAATGATTTCGATTTTAGATTGCAAGTTTTACATCAATCAATAATATGTGAAGTTTCAGTTCTCGATCGTTGTTCTCTCATTACAAGTTAGCTTAGGGTATTATAGGTTAGTAGGTTAGTACGAACTCTTTTTACAGTTTTTAACTTTTTACGTGGTTTTTAAGCTACTGCATAGCTTCTATCGCGGGCCTTGAGCGTGGAGACCGAATCCAGAAATTTCGTAACGAAAATAACCTAACACCCCAACGAACCTCAATTTTTAATCCTTAGCGTAGTAGAGATAAGGTCGTCTCTGGTTTCACACATCATTCAATTTAATGTTAAATTACTTTCTGATACAGAATTACTATTTCGGCCTCTCGATACAGTGACTCAGTAGCCTAATGGCGAAGCACGTTGGGCAATCAGTAGTTCCATTGGGTAGCGGAATTCAAATCGCGGTACCGCAAAGTCTTTTTGGACTTTTTATGAAAAAATATTTGATATTTTATTAAGTTGTATCTTTCAAGAAAAATACAAAGACATATTTAAAATGTGTAATAAGAATAGTCGTGCTAGATACTGTTAGACTATATAACTATTTACATGCCGCGAGCACTTTTTTCGTGAACTAATCTGTCGTGCATTCCAATTAAAGTGCCAACAAAGTGATCCGTAATTCAACATATGCTATTGATTTTAAGTGTGAATAATAATGGCGCTCTTTTCAAACATCGAAGCATTCTTAGAGTGCAATGGATGTCCTCAAAAATTACAGACAGACTATATGACATGCAATGTTCAGAGTGTAACTATACATATGACCTTATTTGCGCAAAAGTTTCTGAAAAAATGGAACCCGAGAAGAAAAACCACTGGAAATGTACACCGTGTGTATCCAAAAAAACCAAAAATATGTAACGTGAATACCCCAGTCGAAAATCAGGATATTACAATGAGATATAAACATTTTGACGAAAATGTGACAGTAAGGAAGTTTAAGAAAGTGCGCCGGCTGTCTTTAGATAGCTTGTCGATCGCTGTTGTTGTCCTAAGCCTAGAAAATCATAATCTTTTTAGTAGTTGTTGTTAGTAGTTTTTTAGTAATACTGCATAAATAAAAAAATGCTATGCAATAGCTTTACCGCGGCAGTCCCCGAGTGCCACACGTCTTTTTTAGGATTCCGTAGTCCTGACAAGGAACCTTTATAGTTTCGTCATGTCCGTCTGCCTGCCTGTCCGAGGTTTTGCTAAGAGACCGTTAATACTAGAAAGCTGTAATTTTGTAGGGGTATGTAAATAAATGACGCCGACAAAGTGCTGAAATAAAATTTTGAAAAATATTTTTTTTAGGGTAGCTCCCCCATATGAGAAGCGGGGATGAATTTTTTTTTCATCGTCTACCCCGTCGTGTGGTGTATCGTTGAATAGGTCTTTTAAAATGACTTAAGGGTTGCTAATACCATTTTTAGATTGAATGCTCCATTTACGAAATATTAAACTTTAAAGTGCAAATTTTTGTTCCAGTAGGACGGCCCCCCCCCCCTTCTAAAAGCTAAACTGCTGGCTTGAAAAATCTGGAAAAATTCGTGATAATAGCGCATTTCATGAACTTTAAAGGAAAATTATAGCGGTTAAGATAAAATTTTGTACCAAATACAAAATCCTTAGAATAAATCCTTTAAAGTGACAAAGACGGAGTACCTTGTTGCTTGTTTATAACAGGTAAAGACTTGCATTGAATAACAGGCTACTACGGAACCCTACACTGCGCGTGGCCTGACACGCACTTGGCTGGTTATTTGTTTTTATTTAAATACCTACGTTTTTTAGTGTGTAGCTGAATAAATGCATTTGATTTCATTTCATTATTCTGCCCTATGGACTGTCTTTATACAAAATTTCATCCAAATCGGTCAAGCCGTTTAACCGTGAAGAAGTCCCAAACAAATAAACAAACTGACTTTCGTACTTATAATATTGGTTTTGATTGATTAAAAAATATATAATATATATATTCCTAAGGGTGATGCTGTCGATTACAGCACAAAGCGGTCCAGTCTGACCCTGCTTACATTCAGGGTACTTACGTACAATAGGTTCATACCTACAGTCAATAATATGATCTATTTATCGACCTATATAATTGTCGGTTTTAAAACATGTAACTCAAGTATATTTTCTCTCCATTGCAGTTCAACAAATCATAAAGATGTTATCAGTCGACGAAACAACCTTTCAAACCATCTCCAATGGATCAGCAGGAGCCTGAATGCATCAAATCAATTCAAAGTATGCAGATTACAGACATGTAGCAAAACGATAAACGTACTTCTAAAAGGAATATTTATAATAGAAATGTTATATTTAATATAACTATATAAGTGAGGTATAAATCATATACGATTGTAAATTAAGTAAAAATATAGTTTAATTAATACGTGTGACTATGATATAATATTACAGAAAAGATAGAAAAAACACACTGAAATGCACAATAGAAAACCCATATGTGTGACCATATAACGAAACGATCCTGAGACCTCAAGGTGCACATAAGAAGACCCACAGAATGTAAGACTTTAAAACTGGATTTAAATCAACGCAGAATTCATATATACAAACACATACTGGAGAAAAACCATATGCATGTAATATGTGTGACTATGCAGCTGCACGGAAGTCAAATTTGGAAAGGCATATACGAATACATACAGGAGAAAAACCATATACATGTGATATGTGTGACTATGCAACCATAAATAAGTCAGCTTTGAATAAGCATATACAAACACATACTGGAGAAAAACCGTATGCATGTTTGATGTGTGACTTTAAAAGTCGATTTAAATCATCGCTGAATTTACATACACAAACACATACAGGCGACAAACCATATGCCTGTGATATGTGTGACTATGCAGCTGCACAGAAGATACATTTGAAAATCCACATACAAACACACACAGGAGAAAAACCATATGCCTGTGATATGTGTGACTATGCAGCTGTGCAAAAGTCAAATTTGGAAAGGCACATACAAACACATACAGGAGAAAAACCATATGCATGTGATATGTGTAACTATGTCGCTGCACAGAATTCAACTTTAAAAAGCCACATACAAACACATACAGGAGATAAACCATATGCATGTGATATGTGTGACTATACTGCCGTACATAAGTCAACCTTGAAAAAGCACATACAAACACATACAGGAGAAAGTCAATATGCATGTTTGATATGTGACTTTAAAAGTCGATTTAAATCATCGCTGAATTTACATATTCAAACACATACAGGTGAAAAACCATATGCCTGTAATATGTGTGACTATGCAGCTGCACAGAAGGCACATTTAAAAAGCCACATACTAACACATACAGGAGAAAAACCATATGCCTGTGATATGTGTGACTATGCAGCTGCACGTAATTCACAACTGAAAATTCACAAACAAACACACACTGGAGAAAAACCATATGCTTGTTATATGTGTGACTATGCAGCTGCACAGAAGTCACATTTGGAAAAGCATATACGAACACACACAGGAGAAAAACCATTTGCCTGTGATATGTGTGATTATGCAGCTTCACGGAAGTCAACTTTAAAACAGCACATAAAAACACACTATGGAGAAAAAACGTATGCATGTAATATGTGTGACTATGCAAATGCAAAGAAATCACATTTCGAAATGCACATACGAACACATACTGGTGAAAAACCATATGCCTGTAATATATGTGACTATGCAACTGCACAGAAGTCAAGTTTAAATCAGCGCATAAAAACACACAATGGAGAAAAACCATATGCATGTAATATGTGTAACTTTAAAACTGCACATAAGTCATCTCTGACGAGTCACATTCAAACGCACACTAGAAACAAAACATATGCATGTATTACGTGTAACTTTAAAACTGCACATAAGTCATCTCTGACAAGACACATACAAACACACAATGGAGAAAAACCATATGTCTGTGATATGTGTGACTATGCAACTGCACAAAAGTCATATCTGGAACAGCACATACGAACACATACAGGAGAAAAACCATATGCATGTGATATATGTGACTATGCAGCTGCACAGAAGTCATCTTTGGCACAGCACATACGAACACATACTGGAGAAAAACCATATGCATGTGATATGTGTGACTATGCAGCTGCACATAGTTCACAACTGAAAATACACAAACAAACACACACTGGAGAAAAACCTTATGCATGTGATATGTGTGACTTTAAAACTGCAAAACATTCATCTCTGACGAGACACATACAAACACACACTGGGGAAAAACTATATGCCTGTGATATGTGTAACTATGCAGCTGCACAGAAGTCATCTTTAGAACAGCACATACGAACACACACTGAAGAAAAACCATATGCATGTGTGATGTGTGACTATAAAACTGCACGAAGGTTTAATCTCAAGAATCATGCACGAACACATACTGGAGAAAAAGCATATGCATGTAATATATGTGAATATAAAACTGCACAAAGGTCGGCTCTGAAGGAACACATACAAACACACACTGGAGAAAAAAGATATGCATGTAATATGTGTGACTATAAAACTGTAAGAAGGTTTAATCTGAATAAACACATCCGAACACACACTGGAGAAAAACCATATGCATGTATTATGTGTGACTATGCAACTGAACAGAAGTCACGTTTGGAAAGGCATATACAAAAACACTGGAGAAAAACTATATGCATGTAATAAGTGTGATTATGCAGATTCACAGAAGATAAATTTGGAAAATCACATAAAAACACACTGTGGAAAAGCCATTGTCCATTTGCATGTACTATGTGTGACTTTTTAATCTGTCTATTGAAAAATAGTACATTATATAATATACAATATACAATATACAACAAGTGAATAAAAAGGCAATATAATTCTTATAATAATTCGAGGGACTAAGTTGGATCCCGAGAGCAGCGAAGGATTCTAGAGTAGAATCCCGAGTGTAGCATGGGGTTCTAGAATAGAATCCTGAGCGGAGCGAGGGATACAAGGACCGAGATAAAAAAAAATATTCACGAGTCGTGTAATCTTCTTTTTACTATTGTCTACGAGAAAATAAATAGTAGTACCTACTTATAGTACCTATTTATATTTATCATATGTTATTTTTAATCAACACCAATATTATAAATGCGAAAGTCAGTTTGTTTATTTGTTTGTTTGTTTGTTTGTTTGTTTGTTTGGGACTTCTTCACGGTCAAACGGCTTGACCGATTTGGCTGAAATTTTGTACAAAGATAGTACATAGGGCAGAATAGGATATAGGATACTTTTCTTTTGGCTATCGAGTCAGGGGGTCCAGATATTTTTAATTGAATTTTGTAAATATAAGACTTCTTCTCGAATAAACGGCTTGACCGATTTGCCTGAAATTTTGTATGAATACATGTCATAGGGCAGAATAGGATATAAGATACTATTTTTCTGGCTGTCGAGTCAGGGGGTCCAGATATTTTTAATTCAATTTCGTAACTAAAGGACCTCTTTTCGAATAAACGGCTTGACCGATTTGCCTAAAATGTTGTATAGAGACAGTTCATAAGGCAGAATAGAATATAAAATACTTTTTTTCTGGCTATCAAGTCAGGGGGTCCAAATATTTTTAATTGAATTTCGTAAATATAAGATCTCTTCTCGAATGAACGGCTTGACCGATTTGCCTAAAATGTTGAATAAAGACAGTTCATATGGTAAAATAGTAGATAGGATACTTTTTTTTTTGGCTATCGAGTCAGGGGGTCCAGATATTTTAAATTGAATTTCGTAAATATAAGATCTCTTCTCAAATAAACGGCTTAAACGATTTACCTGACATGTTGTACAAAGACAATTCATAGGGCTGAATAGGATACAGAATACTTTTTTTCTGGCTATCGAGTCAGGGGGTCCAGATATTTTTAATAGAATTTAGTAAATATAAGACCTCTTCTCGAATAAACGGCTTGACCGATTTGCCTGAAATGTTGTACAAAGACAGTTCATAGAGTAGAATAGGATATAGGATACTTTTTTTTTGGCTATCGAGTCAGGGGGTCCAGATATTTTTAATTGAATTTTGTTAATATAATACTTCTTCTCGAATAAACGGCTTGACCGATTTGCTTGAAATGTTGTATAAAGACAGATCATAAGGCAGAATAAATTATAGAATACTTTTTTTTTGGCTATCGAGTCAGGGGGTCCAGATATTTTTAATTGAATTTTGTAAATATAAGACTTCTTCTCGAATAAACGGCTTGACCGATTTGCCTGAAATTTTGTATGAATACATGTCATAGGGCAGAATAGGATATAGGATACTTTTTTTCTGGCTGTCGAGTCAGGAAGTCCAGGTATTTTTAATTGAATTTTGTGAATATAAGACCTCTTCTCGAATAAACGGTTTGACCGATTTGCCTGAAATGTTGTATTAAGACAGTTCATAGAGCAGAATAGGATATCGGATACTGTTTTTTTGGCTATCGAGTCTGAGTGTTTAGATTTTTTTAATTGAATTTTGTGAATGTGTGGCCTATTATCAGCTCAACAGCTTGACCGATTCAGCTGAAATTTTATACATATTACAGTTCATTTTGCATAGAATCACATAGGATACTTTTTTTCTGGCAGCCGAGTCCAGGTGTCCAGAATTTTTAAAGTGAACTTTGTAAATGTGTGGCCTACTCTCGGTCAAACGGGTTAACCATTTAAGCTGAAATTTTGTGCACAGACAGTCAAAAAGACAGAAGGACAACGAATACTTTTATTATGGAATTTTGTTAATGTGTGGCCTCTTTTCGGCCAAACGGCTTGACCGATTCTGATGAAATTTTGTACAAAGACATTTAATAGGGCATAAAAGGGCAAATAATACTTTTTTTCGGCAGAAAAGTGCGGGTGCCTATATTTTTTGTTAACTTTACATAGAGTTTGCATAATCATAAAAGTTTGACCTTAGGTTCATCTATAATTACTCAACTTAATAAGTGCCTTAATTAGGCCATAAAACTGTCAGGGTCATTAAAAGTCATCAAAATTTACGCGATGGCTTTGCTTGCCCAACGTGTTTTATCTGCTTTGTGGGAAGTATTTCAAAAACATTCGTGTTTTACCTGCCACATTTAACGTTAGGGTGTTGACTTAGTACGTTATAAAAACTGTCAGGCTCATAAAACGTAAAAATGTTCGCGCTCACATCGCTCTCGCAGTGATAGCGCTTACTACGCTCGCCCAGTAAAAGCGCTCGCTCCGGTCGCGCAAGCATTTGTAATATCTACTTTGTAGGATAACAATTCAATTTCGCTCAATTTCCTGTGCTCCAATCATTCCCTGGCGTTGAGGTCATCTGAAACTTTAGAGTTAAATATGCCAGCTCACTAGACAATCTTCTATGATACTTCTTTCATTATACAGGCAATCCGTCTTTGGAATGACTTACAATTCGACACGCTCCCTCAATGTATACTTTTAAAGAAAAACTAAAAAAATTCTACTTAACACAAACCGGTATTGATGATTATTAAGCTATCTCATGTATTTCTTAAAACTGTTATATATTTGTATGTGTATGTATGTTTATATATTATGCATATTTATTTATATTTGTTTTATTTGTATGTATGTAGATATATGTTATGAAATAAATATTTATGTTTATGACTTTGAAATAGATGTTTATTCATTTTATGATCTCAAAATTGTTAAATGTGCACCTTAGTCCTTTACATATTCGTACTGTCCACTCCGTCCTAAGGTTGTCTGGAAGAGATCGCTTTGTGCGATAAGACCGCCCATTGTACTAATGTATAATGTATTTTAAGATGTTTATTATTTAATTTTGGTGTACAATAAAGAATGATCATTCATTCATTCATACATTTCAGCAATTTTTGTATTTTAATGGCCACATTCATCAAAACGAGTCATAAATTGGAACAGTAGAACTTTCATTAATCATACTAATTTTTTACATTAAAATAAGTGGATATCAAGTTTATCCTTAGGGTCATCGGTGTTGAATTAGCAGGTCATAAAAACTGTTAGGGTCATAAAATGACGTAAGAATTTTCGCACTCGCTTCGCTCGCGCATTGATAGCGCTCGCTATGCTCGCGCAAAACTTTGTTTTATCTACTTTGTAGGTAATATTTCAGCATTTTTTGTATTTTAATAGCCACATGCATCAAATCGAGTTTATAAATTGAAACAGACGCATCAAATCGAGTTTATGAATTGAAAAACAAACAACCTTCAATAATCATAATGATTGTGTACCTTAAAATAAGTGGATATCAAGTTTAACCTAAGTGTCATCGTTCTTGACTTAGGTAGGTCATAAAAACTGTCAGGGTCATAAAAAGTCGTAAAAAATTTTCGCGCTCGCTTCGCCCGCGCATTGATAGCGCTCGCTGCGCTCGCGCAAACCTTTGTTTTTTCTACTTTGTAGGTTATATTTCGGCATTTTTTGTATTTTAATAGCCACATGCATCAAAACGAGTTTATAAATTGAAACAGTAGAACCTTCAATAATCATAATGATTTTTTACCTTATAATAAGTGAATATCAAGTATATAACCTTAGGGTCATCGGTCTTGACTTAGTAAGTCATAAAAACTGACAGGGTCATAAAAAGACGTAAAATTTTTTCGCGCTCGCTTCGCTCGCGCATTAGTAGCGCTCGCTGCGCTCGCGCAGACATTTGTCATCAGTGTTAACTTAACAGGTCATAAAAACTGTCAGGGTCATGAAAGGTCGTAAAAATTATTCACGCTCGCTTTGCTCGCGCAGTGATAGCGCTTGCTACGCTCGCGCAGTAATACTGCTCGCTACGCTTGCGAAAACATTTGTTTTATCTACTTTGTAGGTAATATTTCAGCATTTTTTGTATTTTAATAGCCACATCCATCAAAACGAAGCTATAAATTGAAACAGTACAACCTTCAATAATCATAATGATTAATAACCTTAAAATAAGTGAATATCAAGTTTAACTTTTGTGTCATCAGTGTTAACTTAGTAGGTCATAAAAACTGTCAGGGTCATAAAAAGACTTAAAATTTTTTCGCGCTCGCTTCGCTCGCGCATTAATAGCGCTCGCTGCGCTCGCGCAGACATTTATCATCAGTGTTAACTTAGCAGGTCATAAAAACTGTCAGGGTCATGAAAGGTCGTAAAAAAATTTCGCGCTCGCTTTCCTCGCGCAGTGATAGCGCTTGCTACGCTCGCGCAGTAATACTGCTCGCTACGCTCGCGCAAACATTTGTTCTATCTACTTTGCAGGTAATATTTCAGCATTTTTTGTATTTTAATAGCCACATCCATAAAAACGAAGCTATAAATTGAAACAGTACAACCTTCAATAATCATAATGATTAATAACCTTAAAATAAGTGAATATCAAGTTTAACTTTTGTGTCATCAGTGTTAACTTAGTAGGTCATAAAAACTGTCAGGGTCATAAAAAGACTCAAAATTGTTTCGCGCTCGCTTCGCTCGCGCATTAATAGCGCTCGCTGCGCTCGCGCAGACATTTATCATCAGTGTTAACTTAGCAGGTCATAAAAACTGTCAGGGTCATGAAAGGTCGTAAAAAAATTTCGCGCTCGCTTTCCTCGCGCAGTGATAGCGCTTGCTACGCTCGCGCAGTAATACTGCTCGCTACGCTCGCGCAAACATTTGTTCTATCTACTTTGCAGGTAATATTTCAGCATTTTTGTATTTTAATTGCCACATGCATCAAAACGAGTTTATAAATTGAAACAGTACAACCTTCAATAATCATAATATATATTAACCTTTAAATAGGTGGATATCAAGTTTAACCTATGTGTCATCGGTGTTGACTTAGTAGGTCATAAAAACTGTCAGGGTCATAAAAAGTCGTAAAAAATTTTCGCGCTCGCTTCGCTCGCGCAGTGATAGGGCTTGCTACTCTCTCACAGTAATAGCGCTCGCTCCGTTCGCGCAAGCATTTGTTATATCTACTTTGTAGGAAACATTTCAGCAACTTTTGTATTTTAATAGCCACATCCATCAAAACGAGTCGTAAATTGAAACAGTACAACCTTCAATAATCATAATGACCTTGGTTAGGTTTACCAAGTACCAAGTAATGATTACTGATTTTAACAATAGACGATATCGAGTTCGTCCTAAGAGTCATCTATATTGAGTTGATTATTAGGTCATTAAACTGTCAGGGTTATAAAAAGTCATAAAAAATGTTCACTCGCCCAATAATAGCGCTCGCTACGCTCGCGCAGCTATCCACCTTATTTTCTTTGTAAGAAATGTTTCAGGAACTGTTGTATTGAGTCAAACATGTAAACAGCACAACTTCGTATAGCTAACCAAAATGATTAATGACTTTAACAATAGAGGATATTGAGTTCGACTTTGAGGGTCATCTATGGTGACTTGGCCTAAGAGATCATCGATCTAGACCTCAATGGTCATAAAGACACAAATAACGCGGGCGAAGCCGCGGGTAACAGCTAGTGTGTAATAAATCTGAATTATTAACCATTTAGTGCCAGGGAATGTGTGTATTTGTGTTGTTCTCACCAAAATTGCACTAAAAATCTTCAGTAAAGTTCACATCTTTACTAAGGGCATGACTTGGACTAGACTGTGACTTCAACTACATCAGAAATGTGACTTTAACTCCACTTTAAACTTGAATTTACAAAAACTTGAATATATTTTATACCTTATTCTGGGTGAATACACTAATCGTGTGGAGCAAAACGACAGCAAAAAAAAATTGATATTAAACACTGTCTCTGTTGTGCTTTTGACGAGAGTGACGATGAAGATCTGTCAAGCATCGGACAAACTCAATCTCACACCATCACTGAGCGGCGCCGCTCGCCGAGCCCCCTCCCCCGACGAGCCGCGCGCGGCGAGCGGCGGCCCGCAGTGCGCGTCGTGAACTCCCGAGGATGTGCATCGGACATGCTTGAAACCTAGCTCGAGACAGTCGACATCAAATCTTAGTGAGTATAATAGTCGGTGTTTTGTAATCATGATTCAAACTCACGATAACCGTAAATCTAAAAAAAAAATTAACCAAAATTGGCGGGATTTTTATTTTTATTTAATTACTAGCAGCCCGCCCCGGCTTCGCACGGGTAGAACATATATGCCTACAAAATTTGCATCAGTTTGTTGCATCGAATATAAAATATTAACATATTTAACAATCATCGTCATATGTCAACCAATTTACACAAAATCTTAACGAATTATGCACCTAAGACCTAAACCTTCCTCATAAACACTCTGACTATTGGTGAAAACCGCATGATAATCCGTTCAGAAGCTATTGAGATTATTGCGAACAGACAGACAGACGCAGTGATGGACATTGTTTTATAACACTTACGTAGTGATATTGGACGGCCCTTTGGCATAAAGGATAGTTACCCTGATTCTGACCTGAGGGTCGTTAGTTCTAATCCTAGCTATATACCTACCAATGAAAGTTTTATGTCCATTCATGAATCATGGGTTTTCGTGGGATCATTAAATCTACCAATAATTAATATAGTTTAAAAACTAAAACAACTGACTTCAATGCCCCGCGAGTCAATTTCAGTAGCAAGTTTGAGACGTTTATCGTCATATCTCTGAAGGTACTTATGACATCTCAATGAAATTACAATGGGACCACCTCGGAAACGTACCCAACCGATTACAAAAATAATCATTCGAATCGGTTCACAATTGACGGAGTAATCGCGTAACATACACATACAAAAAAAGGAAGATAAAAAAATATATACGGTCGAATTGAGAAACCTCCTCCTTTTTTTGAAGTCGGTTAAAAAAGAAACATACAGACGAATTGAGAACCTCCTTCTTTTTGTAAGTCGTTTGAAAAGTAGGTTACCACCAGGAGAACATCTGCCGCCGTAACCTTACGGTACGGCGTTCCCCGACGCAAAAAGTAGGGGTATTATACGTTTATCGTGTGTATCTGTGTATCTGTCTGTAGCATCTGAGCACCCAACCGGATGAACTGATTTTGATTTTATTATTGATAGTTTTTTTTTTGATAGATGTCTTCATCGAGAGTGTTCTTAGCTTTGATTTATGAAAATTCGTTCAATCGTTATAAAACTATGAAATTTAATCAACTTTCATAGATCTGATCAATTCGAAAATCTTCTTCTTCAACGATGTTATAAGAACATGGAAGCATCGAACTGATGTTGGGACATCTCCTGGACTCTACAGAATACTCAAATCCTCACCAACTTACAGCTCAGATTTTAAATGTCGTGTTTAGAGTCATTGGAATGCTTTTAATGAAAAGATTATACATAGATCACTCGGGGTGGTTTAAAATATTATATTATATATAAAGGTATAGATCATTATTATTTTATACAGTAGATTATATCAATATTATTCAATAATAAGATCAATATTATTATACTATATTGACTTCAAATTGATTGCGATCCGTGGGGATCTACAGAAAAGCTAACCCTATAATAATATTTTCTTAGTAACTATGACCTATTCTATGGTTTGACTGCAAATATTTTATTAATTTTGCGATGCGTGTATGTGAAATCCGTGATATCTTCTTAAGTTTTCATTAGAATTATATACTGTAAAGGACAATTTTAATCTATAATATGTGGCCAAGCTAATTAACGTAATTATTTGGATAAGGATTAATGCTATATACTTGAAAATAGCCTTGGAAGTTATGTAATATTTTTTAACAAAAAAATAAAGATTAAAATGGTTATTGTGAGTCAACCTTAAGAGATAGACATATGCTGTCGCGGACTTTTTTGTAGGTCTTATTAAGTTGTACAACTCTTGCATAGAAAATAATCTAATCTGTTTTCAATTGAGCAGCGTTCGTAAGAAACGTGTTATTTCGACCGTTTTTTTGTCGACTTAGGTTGAAAATTAGGTCTCCACAAATGTACCTTTGATTTAAACGGTATAATATATACATTTTCGAAAGTCCATTCTATATATTAGTGAAACAATTTTTTAAATCGGTCCAGTAGTTTTTGAGCCAAATCGTTACAAACATACAAAAATACAAGGGTTGGATTTAGAATTGTTTGGCACGAAAAAGGGGGGTAAAGGGGTGGAATGGGAAGGGGAGGGTCCCCCGTTCACTACCCTACCACTCACATAACAAGGTAATGCATAGCTTTTGAGTTATGCCTATTTTTGTTGGGTTTGATTTTGGATTTTTGGTTGAATTTAGAATCGTTTGGCATGAATTTTATATAAAATGTTATGGGGATTGGTAGAGGTTAGGTCCCTGATTGTAACAATACCATTCTTATAACAAGGTAATGCACAGTTTCCAAGAAAACGATATAAACAAAATCTAACCTAAAAATATACTAAACCATAAAAACAAAAGCACAAATAATAATTACTAGAAGTGTCCCACGGCTTCGCCCGCGTTAAAACCTTCTTTTATTTACTTAAAACTTTTCTTTTGTAAAAACGATTCTATCATTAAACACATCAAATAAGAATTAGCCAAATCGGTTCTCCTGTTTTCATGTTATCGCGTCACTAAGGCAATTCAGGATTCATATTTATAAAATCCTAAAAACCTAAATTTACAGACTTTGTTACCTACCCAATTTCGAAAAATCCTACAACACGTACTTTATCCCATCTTGTTTCGGCATACAAACTTTGAATCCCCGTTCCGTATCCGGGAGGAATTTTCAGAAAATCATTTCTGAGCGGATACCTACGTCATAATAACTATCTGCATTCTGAATTTCAGCGCAATCAGAAACAATATTGATTTTTAGACGTTGTTACCCCAGTTTATCCTCTCAGGGTGGCATTTTGAAAAATTCTGAAACTCGTATTTACTTATTTATTTACAGAAGTACTTGTGTGAAATGTCGAATAAAACGACTATCCAAACTTTGAACCCCCGCTTCATCCCCTTAAAGAGTGTAATATGAAAAATTATTTCTTAGCGGATACCTAAGTCAAAATAACTATCTGCATGCCAAATTTCAGCGCAATCCGAAACAATATTGATTTCAGACTTTGTTACCCCACTTCACCCTTTTAGGGGTGGAATTTCGAAAAAGCCTGAAACACGTATTTACTTACTTAAGTATTTGTGTTAAATTTCGAATATTAAAGACTATCTAATATTGATTTTCCATACAAACTTTGAACCCCCGTTTCATCCCCTTCAGGGGTGAATTTTGGAAAATCGTTTCTCAGGGGGAACTAACGTCGTAATAACTATCTGGATGCCAAATTTCAGCGGAATCCGAAACAATATTGATTTTCACACTTTGTTACCCCATTTTACCCTCTTAGGGGTGGAATTTCTAAAAAAACATGAAACACGTATTTATTTATTTTTTTACTGAAGCACTTATGAGAAGTGTCGGATAGAAAAGACTGTCTAATCTTGTTTTTCCATACAAACTTTGAACCCCCGTTTCATCCCCTTCAGGGATGAATTTTGGAAAATCCTTTTCAGAGGGAACTCACGTCGTAATAACTATCGGCATGCCAAATTTCAGCGCAATCCGAAACAATATTGATTTTCACACTTTGTTACTCCATTTCACCCGCTTAGGGGAGGAATTTCGAAAAAACCTAAAACACGTGTTTACTTATTTATGTCCTGAAGCACTTGTGTGAAGTTTCGAATAGAAAAGACTATCTAATGTTGTTTCTCCATAGAAACTTTGAACCCCCGTTTCATCTCATTAAGGGGTGAATTTTAGAAAATCCTTTCTTAGCTGATACTAACGCCATAATAACCACCTGTATGCCAAATTTCAGCGCAATCCAAAACAATATTGATTTTCAGACTTTGTTACCCTATTCACCCTCTTAGGGGTGGAATTTCGAAAAAACCTCATACACGTGTTTACTTACTTATGCCCTGAAGCACCTGTGTGAAGTTTCGAATAGAAAAGACTATCTAATAATGTTTCTCCATAAAAACTTTTAACCCCCGTTTCATCCCCTTCAGGGGTGAAATTTGAAATATCCTTTTTAACGTTGTAATAATTATCTGCATGCCAAGTTTTAGCGCAATCCGAAAAAATATTGATTTTCACACTTTGTTACCCCATTTCACCCTCTTAGGGGTGGAATTTAAAAAAAAACCTGAAACACGTATTTACTTATTTTTGTACTGAAGCACTTGTGCGAAGTTTCGGATAGAAAAGACTATCTAATCTTGTTTCTCCATACAAACTTTGAACCCCCATTTCATCCCCTTAAGGGGTGAATTTTGAAAAATCCTTTCTTAATACACCCCTACGTACTAAGACAAATTTCAAGTCTCTACGACCTGCGGTTTAGGCTGTGCGTTGTCTGTCAGTGAGTCAGTCAGTCAGTCAGTATGTCAGGACAAAGATTCTTATAGTATTAGACAAGGGCTAGATAACTTAGTAAACATTTTAGTAATATTATTTACCACTACTAAATTAATAAGAACACCCCACTAGAAAAAAAACTAGGTTAGGTTAGGTTGAAACTGCGACAACACAACGCAAAAAGTCTGTTGAACATCCAACAAAACAGTGATATTGATCAGCAAAGTGTTACAAAAAAGTGAGGTTATGATTTTACAAAAATACGCATAACTCTAAAACTATGCATTACCTTGTAATAAAAGGGGTGGGAAAAGGAAAGGGGGACCCTCCCTTACCCCCCCATCACCTCACCCTCCCTTTTTCGTGCCAAACGATTCAAAATTTTTACCAAGTGAGGTTATGATTTTGCAAAAAAAATCATAACTCAAAAACTATGCATTACCTTGTAATGAGAGTGGTGGGGTAGTGAAAGGGGGACCCTCACCTACCCCTTCCACCCCTCCTTTCCCCCTTTTTCGTGCCAAACGATTCTAAATTTCAACCAAATACAAAAATACAAATGTTCTCTCTTTATAATATTAGTATAGATTATACAATACAGCTTCTATGGCTTTTTGGCACGGCTTGCGCCGCACCGCTTGCGGTTTCGCTTCATCACTGGTATAAATAACATAAATAAAACAAAAATGCCATGCAAAAGCTCAATTGTTGAAGTACAAATTGCATTACTGTATTTATATAATCGTAACTATTTAAAACTTAATAATCAGGTTCGAAGTAACGCAGACGCGCTAAATCGTCAAAACTTCAAAATCCTACGAGTATAACTCGTGAACCAGAGCCAATTTTTCAAAAATATTTTGTAATTGCATCGAGGACCCATATATGGGTCTAACATAGGTAAAAAAATACTAAAACCGGCAACATCAAATTTTTTTACCTGACCGCTTCACGTGGAATGTGCCCCATAATATCAAAATGGGGCATTCCACGTGAAGCGGACAGTATGGATGTGGCTTATTAACCACTGGCTGTACGCGCGACTTCGTCCGCGTGGAATATTGTCTTTGGGTAGCATTTTTAATTATTTAGGCTAATTATCAGGGCGAGCGAAGCCCTAACATTATCCCACAACCTAAGCACCTTTGTGGTACATCTTACTGAAAAACTATCACGCCTATTGATTTGTGCTTTAACAAAGTAATTTAAATTCACATGTATGATATCAGTAAAACAAAATTACCATTAAAATAAAAATGAAGATTAACAATTTTGTTTCGGAGGATAGAATATTATTGTACTACTAACGTGATACGTTAGAAGCTCAAAGAATTAACTTCGCTGCTAACATAATGTTTGGTTACTAAAGCCATCTGTTGGAAATCTATAGAATGTACATCTGTCATCCAAATGATGTCTGGTATCAGTGTGACCATTTGTGGCAGATTTCTGACATTTAGGCAGATTTAAGACCTAAATTTTAACTCTGGCACATTAAGCTGACGATTCAAAGCTGGTAGATTTCAAGGATCATTATGAATTTTGAAATATAAATAAAATTTTGACAATTTTATTTTTTAGGTTCCGTACCCAAAGGGTAAAACGGGATCCTATTACTAAGACTCCACTGTCCGTCTGTCTGTCTGTCTGTCCGTCTGTCACCAGGCTGTATCTCATGAACCGTGATAGTTAGACAGTTTAAATTTTCACAGATGATGTATTTCTGTTTCCGCTATAACAACAAAAACTAAAAACAGAATAAAGTTAAAAATACAATACAAATACAAAATTTCTTTATTGACATAATGACATTGTACAATATGATAATGAATCCATAAGCTCCCGAACTAGCGTTGCTGTGTCTCAGGAGCCAATGGCTTCTCCCATATATGTGATCACTTTGTTTTATGTCCAATTTATTAACTGCTTACAAATAATATTGCTAATTACTAACTTTTATTTTTAATTTATTTGTGTGTGTGTGTGTGTGTGTGTGTTTGTATTTATGCGTATGTTTGTGAGGGAGGGTGTAGGATGTATG
Organism: Cabera pusaria; assembly: GCA_954871355.1. Classification (NCBI taxonomy): domain Eukaryota; kingdom Metazoa; phylum Arthropoda; class Insecta; order Lepidoptera; family Geometridae; genus Cabera; species Cabera pusaria. The sequence continues at coordinate 4,041,986 of OX940910.1, forward strand.
TATGTAGGTGTGTGTTTCTGTATGTATGAGTAGAAGTGTATGTATGTGTCTTTATTTGTAAGTCTGTATCTGAGTTTGTGTATATGCCTGTAATTTTATATGTAAAAAGTTAAACTAGAGTACTACTAAACTAGTACTACAAAAAAATAATAGGGGACCCCATACAAGAAACGTATTTTTTCGGCATTTCACGCCATCTATGAACGCTTAGTTAGGTAAACGTCCCATAGATGGCGTTATATTGAAATGTCGATCCCTAACTCCTTTGTTAGACTTTAGTAGACTTTGATAGATGTTAATAAATAAAAGGTTTTTTAATTATTATTTTTTGCTGGCGAAAAATGATAGTGGTAATTTTTGCTCGATCTTATAAAATACTGTAGTGTGGTACGGAACCCTACGAGTGCGAGCCCGACTTGCACTTGGCTAGTTTATTTATGTATAACATTTTTATTATGCATTTATTTGGTTGGGAATTTGTAAAATTTTGAATGAGAAGGTAACCGAACTTTATTTTTATGCCATACTAGAAGTGCCCCGCGGCTTCGCCCGCGTTCAAAACTTTTTATTTATAAAAAACTTTTCTTTCGTAAAAATCTTTCTATCATAAAAGTACTCAAAAAAGATATATCGCACCACCCGTTTTCAAATTATCGCGTGAAATTTTTATAAAACCCGAGTAACCACAATGTTTTTCAGACATTTTTTGTTTTTGTTACCCCATTTTACCCTCGTAGGGGTGGAGTTTAAAAAAATCCTGAAACACGTACTTATTGATTAACAGCAATATTTATTAAAAGTACGTATCGAATATAACAAACTATCTGATCTTGTTTCTTCATACAAATTTTAAACCCCCGTTCCATCTCCTTAAGGGGTGAATTTTGAAAAATACTTTCTTCGCGGATACCTACTTCATAATTACTATCTGCATGCCAAATTTCAGCGCAATCCGAAAAAGTATTGATTTTCAGAATGTTACCCAATGTTGTAAAATGTGTTGGAATTTAGAAAAAGCCTGAAACACGTATGTACTTATTTATTTACAGAAGTACTTGTGTGAAGTTCGAATACAAAAGTCTATCTAAGCTTGTTTTTCCATACAAATTTTGAATTCCCGTTTCATTCCCTTAAAGGGTGAATTAAAAAAAAATCCTTTCTGACCACATACTAACGTCGTAATTACTACGAGCATCTGCATGCCAAATTTCAGCGCAAAACAATATTGATTTTCAGACTTTGTTACCCCACTTCACCCTCTTAGGGGTAGAATTTAGAAAAAACCTGTAACAAGTATTTACGTATTTATTTACAGAAGTACTTGTGTGAAGTTTCGAATACAAAAGTATATCTAATCTTGTTTTTCCGTACAAACTTTGTATCCCCGTTTCATCCCCTTTGGGGTGAATTTCGGAAAATCCTTTCTTAGTACACCCTTCCGTACTAAGACAAATATACCCTCCAAATTTCAAGTCTCTACGACCAGCGGTTTAGGCTGTGCGTTGTCTGTCAGTCAGTCAGTATGTCAGGACAAAGATTCTTATAGTATTAGATTTTATGCCATAATTCAATAATATTATGATGGCAAATTATATGCATTTGTTGGAGTGGTTGATGGTTTGGCAGAGTTTTTGCCAGTAGCGGGCAGATTCGTCATTTAACATTAAAATAAACTGGCCAAGTGCAAGTCGAACTCGCACTCGTAGGGTTCCGTAACACAGTAGAGTATTCCATAACTATGATTTTTCGCAACTACAAAAATAACTTTGTTTTTCATAGAGTTTGTATGAAAAACAGAGTTATCTTTGCGGTCGCTATATCTCATAAACTGCTGACTTTATCGCGTTCAAACCAATTTTCGTTGAAAGTTTTTACTAAGATCTACAGAATATATTTTTTCTAGATTTTTCACTCTCTTACTTAGAAGTTAGAGGGGGGGAGGGGGGGGGGGGCACACATTTTACCTTTTTAGACGCGCCTATCTTTTAAATTATTGACTTTGAGAAAAAATGATTTTAGGAACCTCAATGTCATTTTCAAAGACCTATTCATACACGTAAAGATTTGAAGATTTTTTTTTTGTTTCAGTTCCAAGTATGGGATGGCCCCCCTTAAACTTTTATATTTTTTATTTTTGTATAAAAATCGGAAAGCAGTATACAGAATACATCTACCTACCAAGTTTCAATTCTGTAGTCCTAACAGTTTCGGAATAAAATGGCTGTGACATACGGACGGACAGACGGACAGACAGACAGACATGACGAATCTATAAGGGTCCCATTTTTTCCATTCGGCTACGGAACCCTAAAAAGTAGCCTATGTATTTTCTCACGCTCTAGACTACCTGTGTACCAAATTTCATTTAAATCCGTTAGTAGAACATTCACGTATACCTTACATATTTCCATACAAACTTTCATCCCCTATTCCCTATTGTTATTTTACACCCTTGAGGGTAAACATTTTACAAACTTGAATGTCATATTTATTGAATCAACAGCCTAAATTTTTCTTCTAGCTTCTAGCTCCTAAAATGACAATACTTCCATACAACTTTTCATCCCCCCTTTCAACCCTTTACAACCCTTTTTAGGGTTCCGTAGCCGAATGGCAAAAAACGGAACCCTTATAGATTCGCCATGTCTATCTGTCTGTCACTCCGTCCGTATGTCACAGCCATTTTATTCCGAAATTATTAAAACTACAGAATTGAAATTTGGTAGGTAGATGTATTCTGTAAACCGCTTTCCGATTTTTGTACAAAAATAATTAAAAAAAGGTTAAGGGGAGGCATCCCATACATGGAACTGGAACAAAAAAAAAACAATTTTTTTTCAAACCCATACGTGTGGGGTCTATGGATAGGTCTTTAAAAATGACATTAAGGTTTCTAAAATATTTTTTTCTCAAACTCAACCATTTAAAAGTTAGGCGCGTCTAATGTGGTAAAATGTGTGTGTCCCCCACCCCCTCTAACTTCTATAGTAAGGGAGTGAAAAATCTAGGAAAAATATATTCTGTAGATCTCAATAAAAACTTTTAACGAAAATTGGTTTGAACGAGATACAGTCAGCAGTTGTTGAGATATAGTGACCGCAAGTATAACTTTGTTTTTCATACAAACACTATGAAAAACAAAGTTATTTTTGTAGTTGCGAAAAATCATAGTTATAGAATACTCTACTGTGTTACGGAACCCTACGAGTGCGAGTCCGACTTGCACTTGGCCAGTTTATTTTTTTCCGCATTAAAAAGTAGCTTATGTCCTTTCTCAGGCTCTAGACTATCTGTGTACCAAATTTCATTTAAATTGGTTCAGTGGTTTTTGCGTGAAAGTGAGACAGACAGAGTTACTTTCGCATTTATAATATTAGTTAGGATTAGTTAGGATTTAGTGCCAGTGAATGTGTGTGTAGGAAAACAGCACAATCTAGAAAAACATGCTATTTGCGTTTCTCATCATCATCTCACCAAAATTGCACTGAAAATCTTCAGTAAAGTTCACATCTTTACTAAGAAGTTGACTTGGACTAGACTGTGACTTCAACTTGATCAGAATTGTGACTTTGACTCGACTTTATGACTTAAATTTACAAAAACTTGAATAATTTTTATACTTTATCACAGAATACTTAATAGTACTACGTACAGAAAGCTCACTCTTTCATGGCAAATATGCGAGATTAAACCTAATTACAATGTCGGTATCGTTCAAATACGAGTACGCTACACGCTTCGGATGCGACCTTGAAAATAATAGCTTGTGTTTCGTCCCGTACCAAATTTGCCTGCTCTATGGCGTTAGTGGGTAAGGTTCAAAATTTTGGCGCAGTCGCACAATGGAAATTACAACGGAAAGTGTCACAAAGGAAAATAAGTTGCACAACGGAATTTGTAAAGCGTAGTGCACATGGATTGTAAAATATTTTTATTCACTATTTTTTTTATTTATTTTTTTTTATTTTTTTTATTAATAATACTAACTACTAATGGCTAAGGTCTATCTTAAACCTCGAAATAGTGAGGAAAATCGATCCATAGCCCGACTGAATGACGGATCCGGACTGGATGCACATGCGTGCATAGGTGCCTTGTATGTAAGTATGAACAGATTGGGTTTTATTAAATAAAACGAATAAAAGAAAATCTGAAATGAGATAAAATATTTAATTTATTCAAACTTTACGTACATATTCAAAGAAACTGAATCCAATAATGAGAAAAATCAAACTGAATTTGTTCGATCAAATTGCGTACATGTTTATTTTTCTTTGTGCATAACCTATATTATACAGTAAGTTTAATATAATAATTATATATTTTTTACCGGTTCGAAATTTTTGTATGGTCTAAATAGTCATGCCTGAAACGTTATATACATATTACGTTATTTTTGGCTTTCGAATCAGCTGTTTATTGGAGCCAATATAAAAAAAATTAAAAGGAACGCAAAAGGTACAAACTTCTTTTTTCTATAATCCTATATATCTTCTTATCTATATATATCTAGTTTAAGTTTTTCGCGGTACCTTCGGCACCTTTCCGCCGCAGACAAAGGCATCTGAAAAAATATTGACTTAGTATCATCTATATATGTATGTTTATAATAATATATATAATATTTATATATATACATATATATATATATATATATATATATATATATATATATGTATATTAATATAATAAATTGTATTTTATTATGTAGTAAAAAATTATAAGTACACACAGCTTTACAATTTCCGTTGTGACACGTCGCACAATTTCGTGTCATTCGTCGCACAACGGATCAAAAATTCTACATAACCTATCATAAATACATTTTAATAAATTTAAATTAAGAATAGTGTTAAACATTTCAATAAATATAAATTAATAATAGTGTGAATAAAAAAAATAAATTTTATTTTAAAAACGCGTGAGGTGCATGATGTCAATATTTATAAATATTTTATTGACAGATATGAGTAGAGTGATTATCATTTTGATAATATCTTAAAAGCACCCCACGCTTTTTTTTTAATAAAATATATATTTTTTTATTCACACTATTATTAATTTATATTTATTGAAATTTTTAACACTATTCTTAATTTAAATTTATAAAAATTTATTTTCTATTTTTTAGTTCGGTTTTCTATAAAAAGCGTGTTTTTTAGTTTTTTTTAAACTATTATTTATTTACTACTTTTTAGTTGAACAATTGATATATTTAAAAAATCAAATTTATCAAAAAGTATTGTCATCGGTCCTCGATAAATCTACAAAGTTTGAACGAAATCTGGCCGTTTAAAGTGGGTCAAAATCGCGCCCAGAGAAGTCGGTTACAAATATACAAACATACAGGTGAAGCTAATAAAAAAATCATAATTCATAAAATGTACAGTCCATCTGATTATCAGTGTTATATATTAATAATTAAATGAGTAATAGATACAATTAAATGTCGTAAACCAGGAAAACCATTCAAATTTTGAAAACATAATAAAGTAAACTTACAATTTCTTAACGTCGCACAACAAGTTCCGTCACGATGCTCCATCTGACACAAAAACAAACTGGTGGAAGCACGCTGAATGGAGTCGAATATCATGGATTGCAGTTTCAAATACATTTATAGTTTATGGTAGAATGTTAATAAATCCCAAATTATCGCGTTGCACAACTGAAGTGTCACACTGGATTGAAATTTAGGACATTTTTAAATTTCTTGATATAATCCAAACGCTTTGATAAATATTGAAGTTATTTAACTTAAACTATGCGAACAATATTCTGAAGCCCATATGCCAACGAAAAAAATACGATGTTTTTCTTAAATATATTGAATGGATTTTGAGAAGTGTATATACTCGGACATCAACAAATTGTATGGCTTTATTTTTATGTATGGCCTTTTTATTTTCAAGTATAAAATAGGACTGTAATTGGAATAGTTAAACGAAAAAAATTATGTGTGATGATAAAATAGTCAACTTTCTTGCAATATTTATAAAAACAAGTATTTATAATTTTTTATATTTTATTTCTACTATTCAAATATTCGGACAGCCCATTTTTAGAGAGTACGCGTAAAATTTGAGCCTTACCATATTCATTATTCTGTGGCCTTACCCTAGTCACAGAATAATGAATAGTACAACCTAGTCACAGAATAATGAATAGTACAAGTACCCTAGTACGTCTACGCGCGCGAGAAATTTGAGCTAAATGACTTTTGTTGTCTGTAGCACTTGCGTGCGGGCAGCTGTCATGGCGCCGGCGCTCTCAGCCGTGTGAACTGATTAAAAAAAATTGTGCCTAGTGATTGCAACGCGTTGGCATTTCTGGTGTTAAATTGAATTGTAACTTTGCGAAATACCAAGCCCTTGAATTTACGTCGTTTGGAGGCAATTTTGCGGACTCATTTGGAGCCCTGCCAGGCTATTCTGTAAGCTAGTTTACGCAATTAGCAAGCGGAATCCGCGGTGAGTCGTACTACGAAATTCAAATCGTAACGCGATTGTAATACGGTCGAATTTTGTTACACGAAATACAAATCTCACTGCGAAGTTCGCTTCCGAAATTAGCTTACAGAATAGCCCTACTGCTCCTTGTGATACTTGTGTCGCGAAATTATACGCGACTACCATCATCATTATCAGCCAATTTGCGTCCACTGCTGGACATAGGCCTCTCCCATGGCACGCCACTCAACTCGATCTTCAGCTATTCGTTTCCAACCACTGCCAGCCAACTTGCGTATATTATCGCTCCACCTAGCTGCAGGGCGTCCTACGCTACGTTTGCCGAGCCGTGGTCTCCACTCTAGAACTCGTCTACCCCAACGGTTATCGGTTCTACGACAGATGTGACCAGCCCACTGCCATTTCAGCTTGCTAATCCTTTGAGCTATGTCGATAACTTTGGTTCTCTGACGGATGACTTCGTTTCGAATTCGATCCTTCAGAGAAACTCCGAGCATAGCCCTCTCCATAGCTCGCTGAGCGACTTTGAATTGGTGAACCAGTCGCACCATCAGTGTCCACGTCTCGGTTCCGTAAGTAATAACAGGTAGGACGCACTCGTTAAAGACTTTCGTCTTTAGGCTTTGTGGTTTGGGCGACAAAAAAACTCGACGAAGTTTTCCGAATGCTGCCTATCCCAACTGTATTCTTCTGCGAGCTTCCTTCTCGAAGTTGTTTCTACCCGATTGCAAGATTTGCCCAAGGTAGACGTATTCGTGAACAACTTCGAGAGGAACTCCGTTTAGGGCAATCGGTTCCGGAATAACATGTTCGTTGAACATGATCTTGGTCTTATCCAAGTTCATCCGGAGACCGATGCGTGCAGAAGAATCAGCAAGGGTGGTCAGCATGTGTTGCAAGTCCTGCACGGTTTCAGCCATGATGACGATATCATCTGCAAATCTCAGGTGTGAGAGGTAATTGCCATTGACATTTATGCCCCGTCCTTTCCAGTTCAGCGTTTTGAACATATCCTCTAGAGCGTTTGTGAACAATTTGGGGGAAATGACGTCCCTTTGTCTCACACCTCTATGTAAGTGGATATGTTCAGTCTGCTGATTTTGTACTTGGACGGTCATAGTCGCGGCGTCATACAGACCTCTCAACACTTGCACGTATCGCCAATTAACTAGGCACCGTTGCAGAGACTCCAGAACAGACCAGGTTTCAATGGAGTCAAAGGCTTTCTCATAGTCCTAAACACAGGGGCTGGTTATACTCTTCGGTATTATGTATAACCTGCCGCACTGTGTGAATGTGGTCTTTGGTGCCGTATCCTCCTCGAAACCCAGCCTGCTCGGGAGCCTGAAATTTGTCGAGCCTGCGCGCGAGACGATTTGTGATGACTCTCGAAAAACGCTTATAGACATGGCTTAAGAGGGAGATAGGTTGATAGTTCTTCAAAAGGGTTTTGTCTCCCTTTTTGAAGAACATAACAACCACACTTTTACTCCATGTCTTCGGAGTTCTCCCCGAAAAGAGGACGAAACTAAAAATACGCTGAAGCTGTAGTAGCGTAGGAGTTCCACCGGCTTTTAAGAGCTCCGTTGTAATTCCATCCTCTCCGGGGGCTTCTCCGTTTTTAAGCTGTTTGAGAGCCATCACAATTTCATCTGGGCTGATGTCTGGCAGATCTTCGGTATAGTGGCGGGTTAGAGTGGCTCTAGGATCCTCAATACCGGGTTGGGGAAGGGACGCTTGTGAGATGTATAATTGACTGTAGAAGTCTTTTACTTCCTTAAGAATCTCCGGCTTAGAAGCGACGACACTCCCGCTAGAAGTGGTCAACTTCGTCAGATAGCTTCGGCCCAGCTGTTGGACAAAGTCTTTTGACCCCCGGTTTTGCTCTATTGCTTCTTTAATTGTGCGTGTGTTGGAGTTCCGGAGGTCAAGTCGTACAAATTTAAAAATATTTTTGTTAAGAGTCCGTTGATCTGACGAAGTGATTGCGGGGTGAATCTTTAGGGAATAAAAGATACGAGAATATAGTAGAGTTATATTGTTATCGAACTGTGAAGGCAATAATGAGAACAAGAGAAAGAGGCCGAGCCCCGGTGCGTTAGCCTTTATATTAGATTGTGTCAGCGCCACCTGCGGTCATTTTAGAAACTAACTTTGATGTAAGTAAGTATGGCAGGCGACACTGACAGCTGTGTTAACACGTGGTTTTCACGTCGCTTCTGCATTCGCTGTAGAGATTCTTGTGAAAGCGACTACCATATTGTAGTGAAACTTTGGAGTTACCGTCAAGCCACGTGGACATTGCGACGAATCAGGGAAGTACCACAAATACTAATAATTGAAATTGCAATTTTGAGTGTTAGTAGTAGGAAATCCCACTCGCATGAGACCTGTTTATGTGATTCAAAAATTACACAAGGTTAGTGCCTAACCTCACATTTCGTCAGCTCTTAGCCTCACCTTTTCAACCACCCTTATATAACGCCGCGAATCGCAGTAAAGTTGCCCAGGAATCGAGGTTACCACGTAATCCACGACAACACGCTTCCACTCTTCACAGGACGTGGTACACCTCCCTTTTGGATATCCTGTCGTCAACAGCTTGTTATATATTGTGTAATAGTTACGGCGCTCGTGTTAAGTCGAAACGCATCTTAAGTCTACGCAGCGAGAGTCTGAATTACTCAGCCCGTGACGCGCCTTTGATAAGGCCGCTGCTGCTGTAGGGTTTGCTGTTGTAAGAAAACATTTGAATGAATGAATGAATGAATGATTTATTTCAAACGAAACTTACGACTAATTACAATTTGATGATAATTGGTAGTAGAATACACCGATGTGCAATGTAATGTAGTACATTTTTGATAATAAGTACATTATTGTTTATTGTCGAGGTAGTTACTATTAACTACCTCGACAATAAACAATAATGTATATTATCTAATGAAAAAAATGTAAATATAAATATAATCTATATAATATAAATATATCTAAATATAATGTACTCGTATCTATATACGAGTACATTATATATACTGTAATGCGTTACTTTTATTTAAAATTTACTACAGTTTTAGCACAGCATAATTAATAGTCGGTACTACATTTAATGCATGCGACCGCTTGCGCGGCTAGCAGATATTGCACTGAATAATTCCCCGTGTATAATATTTCTCTATGGAATAAAGGCCCTGGAGGGCCCCGCAGCCGTTAGGTGAATAACGTGGCAAATACATGGAGTGAGACAGGCCTGACTTTATTCTGGCTGACTACACTAATCGCGTGGAGCAAAGTGAAAACAAAAAAAAAACACCAAAATTGGCAGGATTTTTATTTTTATTTCAATACCAGCAGCCCGCCCCGGCTTCGCACGGTTGAAATTGATACATAATATTGGACGGCCCGTTGGCGTGAAGGATAGTTACTTACCTTGACTTCTAACCCGACGGTCGCAGGTGATTATATACCAATTGATTTTTTCAAGTCAAGAATCAATAATCACATATATACACGTCAAAATCATAAATCATAAAATAAATCCTAACCAATTATCAAGTAAACAGCAAAAGCAGAATTTTAACGCTTCGAATTTAAAAAGAAAACAAAAGTAATGAACCATTCAGCTGTCATCCAATCGTTTACGTCAGACTATTAAAAACATATTAAAGTGGGTTAAAACCAACCATACATGTAACTGTGTGTTTCAGTACTTCAGACAATTTTTATATAAAAAAAATTAAAAATCAAGGCATCTTCCGACGCCCGGCTAGCAAGCTCGCTGTCCTAGTAAGGGATGAGGCTCCGCGGGCTACGCCGGGGGGAGGATGTTGTGGACGCCGAGCTAGCCAACCCTACGTCTAGTTATTTAAGATAAAAATAGCTAAACTCTAGTTAAGAATACCTCTAGTAATAAGTAGGTATTAGGATAATGAAATAGATGTGTATAGAAAACATATTAGAGTACACTTACACGTGTCACAATTCGGAACACGAGGCTGGAGGTTGATGAAACCGCAGTCGGGCCGACAAACACCGTTTGTCGGCATCTGGCGGCTCCTTTAGCCAAAATGACCGTTTGTTACACGTGTCAGAATCAACGACCTCCAGGCGTGTGTACAGAAAAATATCTTATAAAATCGGCCCCAAATGTACTGGGAAGAATAGAGAAGTATGACTAGTTGTAAGAGTAACTTTTAAATATATACACCGGCAAAATTGTAATTGAGCATGCGATCCGAAGATTCAGAGTATTATCACAGAATAATGAATAGTTGGTATTATTATATTAAACGTGTGAAAACCAGGAAGCCTATTCAGTTTTACAGTCCACTGACCCTGTTATCCGTAACAATGACATTACAGGAATAGGTATCGTTATCCTAAGCTGCTGATGCCGTTGCCGAGTGAGCGAAGAGCAAGAGAGCGAGCCTACAGAGCATACCTACTCCGAAAATTAAAAGCTTGCTAAAATTTCATATTTTGTTTTACTACCTATAATTTTTTAACAGATTTTGTCTTAGTGGTGTATTTGTTAAACCAAAATAGGAATAAATTAATAGTAAAAAATATTTTTTAAAACAAGCTTTTATCTGGAACAAGGAACTAAAATGTTAAAAATAAATTATAGTAAGCATTTTGTTTAATTTTTTTTTAAACATTAAAATTATTTCCCATTAAGTGGAAAAGGTGAGATCCGTCAAGTAGCTGCCGCTAATGTTAATACACAACTGTGCCCATTTTATTGCATTTTCCATGACTTTTCGCAAGATTTCCGGTGATTCCGCATTCCTGTCGAAAAGCCTATCGAAAATTCTCCTTAAGGGCTGCGATTGTCTGAGGCTGGCATAAACCCGCGACTTCAAGTAACTCTAAAGAAAGAAATCTTGGATGGTTAAATCGGGCGATTTTGCTGGCCATGCCAAGTCGTCAAAACGGGAGATTACGCGAGAACGGGAGATTAAACAGTGCCCTCTAGTGATTCTCATTTCAATCGGATACAGTCGACGCTTCCTTCTCAATTATTCCACGTTCTTGCGGAGTCTTTGATTATTTTTTTTTACTTTTATTATGGCTCCACACGATTAGTGTATTTAGCCAGTGACAAGTATAGAAATTCTTCAAGTTTTTATTAATTTTAGTCATAGAGATGGGTCAAAGTCACATTTCAGGTCAGTTTTCAAGTAAAAGTCTAGTATAAGTCATACCTTCAGTAAAGATGTGGTGTTTACTGAAAATGTTCAGTGGAATTTTGGTGAGAACGCAAATAGCATGTTTTACAACATTGTGCAGTTTCCCTACACTCGCACACATTCATCGGCACTTAATGGTTAATAATCCACATTTATTACACATTAACACGCGGAAGAACACAAGTTTTAGGAAAAAATACAATGAGATCACACACACTTTTCCACGTTCCCGCCAAAAACTTTGAGTCTGATTATAAACTCGTGATATTAGCAAAGTGCGAAGTATAATTATTATCTGTTCTGTGGTATAGCGCTGCATGCATTGCTTGTCTGTTTGTATTCTGCATCTGGGGCCTTATTCAGTATGACCAATGAGATAACGCGTTCCTTAACGCGCCACGTCACGTTATTGAAAAATTGTATTCTGTATGCCACACGATAGGTAAATTATACAAAACGCGCGCGTTACACGTCTTTATATGTCACGATATTTTGACAGCTCAAAACGCGCTCATAACTTTACCCTACTGTGTTTTAATTGGCATAGAGAATACCATAACGCGGAGATAACGTAACACGGCACGGTAAGACTTTAAAATGGTCGTACTGAATAAGGCCCCTGTCTAGTTTACAAATGACAAATATGATTGACGTACGACGCCATTTGCCAAAATTAATAACATCTTCCGATAGGGTGATTAATTTTGCACCACCTCGTACAGTCCGACAAGTATAACTTGGCGGTGGTGGTTTTTGGAACTAATTCCGAGAGATTTTATTAATTATATTATTAATTGAGAGATTACCGCGACATTATTGTTGATAAATCTGCTACATTAAAAAAGTTCAATAATGCCAAAAGTAATTAAAAGTGGTTTAAGAGAAACTGTTATCAAAGTACAAAGTAAAAGCACAGTGGCGCACAGCCGCGCCAAGTTATACTTGCCGGACTGTATTACACATTTTTAGTCACACTAATAATGACATCAGTGTTGTCAATGCAACAATAAAAGTAATAGTAATAGCAATAATAGGATCCCTATTTTACCCTTTGTGTACGGAACTCTAAAAAATATCAATAATATTATGTTTCTTTGAAGTGTTTCACACTTTATATCTTTGTAAATTGTTAAACACAATAATCGGTACGATGAAATTTTGGATTGTGTTTAACAATTTACAAAAATATCAATAATGTTCTATTCTAATCAGAATGCCAAATAGCACAACTTGATAGTTATATTCTTATCAATAATTGCGTTGCCTTGATAAATTAGACCAGTCGATTGACTAATATGGAACATCCTTTTGCTGCATGGATTTCTTCATAGTATTTAACATCCATACAATATTTCGTGCGTGCAACAAAAAGATACCTACACAATGCTGATTGCGATATTTCGAGGGCCCGGTGGCGTAATCGGGAGAACGGTCGGCTTTGATGCCAGAGGTACCGAGTTCAGTCCCCGCCGTGCACCAATGGATTTTTCTATCGAAAAATTTATGTGCGCCTTCACAGTGGCCCTCAGGTGAAGGACAAACATCGTTAAGAAACCAACAACCCCCGCATCGCGGTAGGACACTATCTAGTGTCCGCCTGGCCAGCTACCACCCTCAAGTTAGAAAATCTGTCACCAAACATCTAATGTGTTCCGGCAGCTATCCTTGAGAGCCAGTTCCCATTCTAGGCCTAGCGTGCTTATCTTCGACCGCATCATCACTTACCAACAGGTGAGATAGTGGTCAAACGTTAGCCTATAAGATATTTTAAAAAATCTTGATAGATAAGGAATCAATTATTTTTATGATAATGCTAAACAGGAGCTTTATCATGAAGGAGTTGAAATGAAAGAAATTACAGAGATGGCGCTATACAGCTGTAGTGTGTATACTTAGGTAGGTATTAGGTATATTAAATATTTTGTTTCTTTGAAGTGTTTCACACTTTATATTTTTTGTAAATTGTTAAACATAATCCAAAATTTCATCGTACCGACGGGACTTGAACCCGCAACCTCCGGAATGACATGTTCCGGTGCTTTTCCAATTACTTACGTATACTTATTAACTTACGTAATAAGTAGTCATAGATGGCGCCACCAATGCATAATTGGGTTAACAAAATGCAATCCACTAATTTCGTCGTAACGATACTTCGCACCGTGGCTTAATTGGCAAAGCACCGGAACATGTCATTCCGGAGGTTGCGGGTTCAAGTCCCGTCGGTACGATGAAATTTTGGATTGTGTTTAACAATTTACAAAAAATATAAAGTGTGAAACACTTCAAAGAAACAAAATATTTAATTTACGCAGTGCAACATCTCTCGTCGGATTTGAAAACTGTAATGATTTCTTCCGAATGATTAACTTACGTAATAAGTAGTCATAGATGGCGCCACCAATGCATAATTGGGTTAACAAAATGCAATCCACTAATTTCGTCGTAACGATACTTCGCACCGTGGCTTAATTGGCAAAGCACCGGAACATGTCATTCCGGAGGTTGCGGGTTCAAGTCCCGTCGGTACGATGAAATTTTGGATTGTGTTTAACAATTAGGTATATTGTTAATATTGCATTTTACCTAATACCTACCTAAGTATACACACTACAGCTGTATAGCGCCATCTCTGTCTCTGCAAAGCTGCGTCCCCGTCATTTAGTTCATTTTTAACCGACTTCATAAAAAAGAGGAGGTTAACAATTCGACTTGAAAAAAAAATGTTTATTACCTCAGAACTCCGTCAAATCTTTTTTCTGTTTGAGAGATTATGCCTCCCGTTTTGTCTCATTCAAATTTAATCGAGATCTGATAATCATCTCCGGAGATATGGAGATAAACAATATAAACAAATGTGTATACCTTGATGACATGATTATGGCCACTGGCTACTTTAACTATCGGCATGTGAAGTCGGTTTTTTTCGTTTTGTACGATCATAAATTATGATACCCAATGTGGAATCTTATTTCTAAACATAAACTTCATGTTTTAATAATTATTGTTTTATTGCACTTATCACGTTTTTAAATTACGCTTTATTTTACACAATAATACCTACTTATATCTTCGAGCATTAACCAATGGAGATGTTAACGTTGTAATCCGCAAACATTTTTTTCTGTCGATACTTACGGGGGACGAGGTAAACACACATTGCACACACATAAATCACTCACTTTAACGATCCCGCACACTAGCTTGAAACACGCACACAGTATTAAAAATACAGCGTCGTTACGCACGCTCATATGGCCAAAAATGGCTATATGGCCAGCAGAGGGGTACGCCTTGCGTTAACATCTCCTTTGGTAAATGCTCGAAGACCTATATACAAGTTTTTACAAACAATGAAAGTGAGAATAAGCGACGTAATCTTGAAAATAAATAATTTTGCCAGGCTGGAAATACACAACATATGTATTTTTGGTGGGTGTTTTAAGAGGAAACGCGGTGTGCACTTTTCCACACAAATGTATTCCCCCGTTTCCTCCCTGGAAAATGCTTTTAGAACAAAACTTGTTTCCAAACAAATCAAGGTTTGCTGTAGCTTTGTTTTTTCTGACCAACTAATTGCAAAAAGAAATATCTAAATTATATAAATCTTCTAATGTCCTCTTTAAGATTTTTGAAGGGTCATATTTCTATTTGCAATTGGTTGGTCAAAAAAGGATAATGATAAGGGCGTAGCTAAAGCGGGCCTTGACGTTTTGTAGATTTTTTTTTATAGAAGCATTTTCACGTAAGAAACGGGGGAATACATTTTGTATGGAAAAGTGCAACCCGCGTTCCCTCTTAAGCCACGGCCGTAGACTGTCACCATCTATGATGGTATTAGTATTTATGTAAGTACTTTAATAAACTCTGAGTGAAGCTAAATGAATGACCACTTGTGGTAGGATAGGCTTCGGCTATGACTCAAATCAAACCACCCCTCGTACAAAAACGTGTCGCTAATCGTTTAGGCGCATTCGATATATCTTACCATTATTGCTCAAAATTCTTATGAATTGAGAATGATAATTCATTGCATTGCAAATAAATTGAGCTATCCGTGATTTTTCAACCGACTTCCAAAAAGGAGGAGGTTCTCAATTCGTCTGTATGTTTTTTTTGTATGTATGTTACGCGATTACTCCGTCAATTGTGAACGATTCGAATCATATTTTTTTCAATTAATAGGGTACATTTTGAAGGTAGCCCCATTGTAATTTCATCGAAATCTGATACGTATCTCCACAGATATGATGATAAACGTCTCAAACTTGCTACTGAAACAAGCTCGCGCGACATGAGAGTTTTTAACCGACTTCACAAAAAAGAGGAGGTTCTTATTCGACTGTAAATATAAATTTTCTTTTTTTTATGTTTGTTACCTCAGAGCATTGTCAAATCTTAACCGATTTGAAAAATTATTTATTTTGTTTGAGAGATTATGTCTCCCGTTTGGTCCCATTCAAATTTTATCAATTTTATCTCCGGAGATATGGAGATAAACAATGTTAGCAAATTTGTGTACTTAGATGACATGACTATAACTAGCCAATACTTTGACTATCGCGGCATGTGAAGTCGGTTTATTCGCTTTGTACGATCATAAATTATAGTTTTTAAACTACCTTAATTATTATCCATTGCTAAGAAAATATAAATTATATTTATAGGTAAGGCCTTTATGTCCAGCAGTGGACAGAGATATTATAGATTTAAAAACGGGAATTTAACGTGACTTACGCGATGTCGATATAGCGATCGACATATGTTTCGGCCTCATCCGGAGGCCTTCTTCAGGATCTTGAGTGCGGGGCGCTCGCCGACGCGTTCAACCTCGCACTGAGACAGAGATATGCTGATGATGATCATGATGTTTATGAAGAACACTTTATCTCTTGTCAGTGGAGAAAAATAGAATACTAGGCCGGTAAGTATTCTGTATTAAACGTCTTTGCCTCCGTAATACTCACAGAAAACCTGCGGACAAGTAATTGATTCCTACAGTTACAACAATATGCACTCAAGTAGATATAAGCTCATTAATTCTTCTATTTCATATTACACAACAGAGAAAATGTCACCTCAAACTAAACGGTAATGTATGCTCGTAAAAGCTTACATATTACTTTCACTTTTCATTCTTAGATTAAGATTTCTATGTTACGTCGTTTTCTAAAATATCTTGTATAAAATTATATGAGATGCCTGTTTCGCGCCATTTCGACACACGACGCCGAGGTAAGAAAACATATGTTTTTAAATTACAATAGTGTTGTGACAGTTTAGCCGTAATTTGTGTTTACATTTACTTTTACGCATACCTAATATTACACTAGCGTTTACGGACAATGACGTTTGTAGACTCGAATCGTATTTACGGATAATTTAGTTGATTTATAGAATATTTTAATTAAAATGTAATACTTATTAAGACTATTGTGTTTACGAGTAACTCTATAATAAATATTTTCACAATGTGTGTTTTATTTAGCCTCCTTAGTGTATATTTTATTTACAGTGAGCGATGATTTTACAATGTAGAGTAAATGAGTTAAATAAGGATAGTTTAGATTTATATACAATACATCTATAACTAGTTACTTATAGTTTAGATTTATATACAGTACATCTATTACTAGTTACTTACACTTTTTTATAAATAAAAAAGAAATTCTATCACAATTGTATCCTAATTAGCCGTAACATTGACATATTTTTCTTAAGAATAAAATTATTTATAATAATTTATATTAAAAATAAATTGCACATTCACATAGAGTAAAGAAATAGTATTGCACACACTCACAGAATGACTAACGGCCGGTTTCAATATACGATCTTTGATTGGAGATTGCATTTTGACATGACTTTTTTGACATGAAGCTTTATGTCAAACGTAATCTCAAGTTGGATGCAATCTGTAGGGATCGAATATAGGGCCCGTCGTTGGATATTTGGGATTTTTTTATTATTTCTGTAATTCATAGGATATGTCAGCGTGGAAACCGTCTGGGCCGGCGTGGTACTTGACATTCTGCATTCTGCCATCGGGTAAGAGTACGTGGTACTGTCCAGCAGTTTTACCGTTCCTCTTCGCTTCCTGATGACCAAAGTCGTTGCCAGTCTCGTGGTCTCGCACGTGGTATCCGAATTCGTAGTTAGCGGCGTAGTGGAGCTGAAATTATTATTAATTAATTATTCGTCATTGATACTCGTTGGTGAAAACTAAATTAAGTAGATGCAGATTTAAGTCAGAGCAGTATTGGACGTGGCTATAATTTATTTGACTTGCTGTATTCTTGCATGGAACAAAGACATCGTCAATTTTATCAAAATAAATGTATTTATATATTTATTTTATCTATCTATCTCGCATGATGCTCGATGGACCCAGCTACAACCAGGAAGAAGTGGTTACACTTAATTTGATTTTTCGTTCACTTTTTCGTCTTTCTAGATAATAATAATCAAATCGGCACTTTGCATCAGATACCTAAGTTTCGTAAAAGTCCTCGTTATTGTTTTAGAAGATGGTTAGTCACAATTTTAAGAAATCAGTGAATCTGATCGGTAATATTTCTGCAGCCAAATAGCTCACGACTTAGTTAATATATAATATGAATTTAACCTAATTGAGCTGAGATTTTAGGTCAGGAACGCAAGGACAATACCAGTGTTAAGACTTGTTGTAAGTATCCGTGCGTTGATTGTTGGCGGTGGCCAATTTCCATCAGAAAATAATATCGTTTAAAAACTAAAAAAGAACCGACTTCAATGCCGCGCTATTCATTTTCAGTACCAGTTTTGAGATGTTTATCTCAATATCTCTGGAGATACTTATCAGACCTACTATGTATGTCTTTATTGTTATACGAAATAGTAATTAGAGCATAACATTTAATAAACCTGGCCAAGTGCGAGTCAGACTTTGTCTCGCACACGGAGGGTTCCGAACCGCAGTATAATAATATATAAGTATTTTATTATTTACTACCTACAATTTATTACCGTGTCAATACTAAACATGCTTATTTAACTATAACGCCATCTAACGAATAGGTATATAACGAATTTCTAACACCGACTAAGTGAACGTTAACACAAATTTGCTAGGGTAGGTAATTGAAATTATTTATTAATAAGGTAAAGAATCGTTCATAGATGGCGGTATAGTAAAAAACACGTTTTTTGTATGACCCCCTTTAATTTTTAACTTTGTTCTGTTTTTAGTATTTGTTGTTATGGCGGCAACAGAAATACATCATCAGTGAAAATTTCAACCGTCTAACTACCACGGTGCATGAGATACAGCCTGGTGACAGACGGACAGCGGAGTCTCAGTAATAGGGTTCCGTTATAACTGTTTCCATGAAAATAACAAAGCTGTAGGTTTCAACACTTCCAACAATCGATAATATGTCTACTTATACTAGAAACGGCCAAACTGTCGCTGTCATTTATACCAATCAAAACATCGGTCTCTAAAATAAATCTTAGTGTCGAATCACGTGAACAACTACATAGGTTATCAGTTAACAGACGTTAAACCTAGAAAATCAACACTACAATCACCAGCTCGGATACTCAGCAACAAATGCCTAGTACGCCAAATTGTTAACACGATGTTAGCATCCCAATAAGAATAATTCTATTAAGATGAAAGAAACTGTAGAATGAACATAATGAATCTCTCTCACAAAGATAGTCATTGCAGTTTAATGCTAACACTCACCATGGTCAGTAAGACTCAAAAGAAATTGATTGTCTTTCAAGTATACTTGAAGAAGCGAGAAAACCTAAGCGTCGCAATACACACTTTATCACACATTATCTATCTATCTACACACATCCTAGATGTATCCAAATCTTCACGTTTCTCCTTGGGGCGTCAACCATCGAAGTCTGATTAAAATTAGGAACATGGACTATCACTAGAAGTGTAGTAAACTTGTAATAATGGCTCCGCCACTATTCGGACAGCTTACAAATAAATAATTTGCGTTAAACCACTACCACACACTACGGCATTCACAAGTTACCC
Organism: Cabera pusaria; assembly: GCA_954871355.1. Lineage (NCBI taxonomy): Eukaryota > Metazoa > Arthropoda > Insecta > Lepidoptera > Geometridae > Cabera > Cabera pusaria. Next base: position 4,061,683 of record OX940910.1, read on the forward strand.
CATAGTTATCACAGGTAGGTAGGTATCCACTTTTATTTTTGAAACACAACAGGGCTTCTTAGCTAACTATCCACAGCACTGTCGTTAGCTAACAATCTTAAAATATAAACCAGAAGTCACATGGTTATGATGACATACCCATAACTATTATAAAAGATAATATCGACATCTTAGCTGACCCTCTGGCCGTATTTTTCAACAACTGCATTAAGTCTAGTGTTTTTTTAGTGTTTCCAAGTTATCAGAAACCAACTGTTTGTGCTGATTAGTATGACATAGTATAGCATCATCGACTTCATTGCTATGGAGTCGATGTATAGCATGGATACTAAGCAATAGCAAGATCTGACCCGTGTGACTGATGTGATATGAATAAGCTACAGTGTTTTTATTGATTTTTTACGATTATTACTGCGTGTGTGTAAAAGGTGTAGAACTATTAAGTATTCTGTGATAAGGTGTCATATTATCTAAAATTAAGAATAATACGCTGTATGTATGTAATTAATATAATTTTATTGATTAACTATCTCATTTCATATTAGAGCTATGAGTATGTAGGAGTCAGTAACAGAGTATTAATTATTTTTATTATACATAAATATAAATATTAGTACATACAATGCACATGTAAAAATAAACATTATAATTTATGATCGTACAAAACGAAAAAACCGACTTCACATGCCGCGATAGTGAAAATACCCACTAGCCATAATCATGTCATCGAGGTATCAAATTTGTTTAATTTTTTTATCCTCATATCTCCGGAGATGATTATCAGATCTCGATTAAATTTGAATGGGACCAAACGGGAGGCATAATCTCTCAAACAAAAAAAACATTTTTCAAATCGGTTAAAATAAAAAAAAAACATAAAAATATTTAAAAAAAATACAGACGAATTGAGAACCTTCTCCTTTTTTGTGAAGTCGGTTAAAAATGGATTTATACATCCACTTGAAAATGTAGTTCCTTGTTAGTTATAAGTTTTAAGAAATAGGTCACTCTCATTGTGTAAAAATGCAATGTTGTTATAATGTTAAATTTAAAAGAAACTAAATTATAAGTAAATGCAATTTAATGTAATTTTAAGTAACTATACTAACATTTTATAATATAATATAATATTGGCCAGCTAAATATGTGTCATTCATTTTATTATAATATTTATGTCAACTAATAATTTATGATCGTACAAAAAAAAAACGATTTCACATGCCGCGATAATAAAAAAAAAAATATATATATACGGTCGAATTGAGAAACCTCCTCCTTTTTTTGAAGTCGGTTAAAAAGCCTAGTATCATGTCGCCATGGTATACAAAATACAAATGCATATGTCATCAAGGTATCTAACGTGTTTGAGATTTTTATCTCTATATATCTCCGGAGATAATTGTCATACCTCGATAAAATTTGAATGGGATCAAACGAGAGGCATAATCTCTCGAACTAAAGAATTATTTTTGAAATCTGAGGAGTTCTGAGGTAACAAACACAAAAAAGAACAGTCGAATTGAGAACATTCTCCATTTTGTGAAGTCGGTTAAAAATAACGGCGATGTATTAATAAAATATGCATAGTTCATCATTTCGTAATACTCTAGAGAATTTGGTAAAATCATTACGAATACAATGACAGTACAAAATGCACAGAGATTATCATCTTACAAGTACTCTATGAACATATCGTGTAACAATGCCTTATGTAAGTATTCAAAAGAGAAATTGTAAATGGTAAAGTAAAAACAGTATCTACTTACAAATTACAAAATTAAACAATGATTTTGTTAACTGTTTTTATTTATTTATTAGTTTGTACCTACTGTTATAAATCTCAACGTAATATCTGTTCTAATAAACATTTTAATTGCCATTTTATTGTTTTTTTTTTTATATTGTAAAATTTGTAGTAAACCTGACTAGGTAAACACGTATTTTAAATATTCAATAACTCACAATGCAAGATTTTGGCAAACTTATCAATATAACTCGCCATGGTTTTAAGATATTAAAATTTACCTCTTCCGTAACTTGTTTTAAATAAATCAATGTTTACGAAATTATGTCAACCTTAGCACTTAATTAAATAAATAAATCGTTATGGCATTTGGAAACTTAAGAAATTTTATTGGATCGATGTTAACCTAAATATGCAATAAATTAATTCATATCATTATTAATTTATTTGACATGTCATTTACGTGTACAGTTTTCGTAACTTAAATGTAATAGTAACAATAAATTATTGTACATTTTATTTTTGTCTTTTTAAAAGTTCGAAAACATTAGAAAATCATAAAACTCTTAATTTATGGAGCTTCAGCAGATTTTTTTTGAAATTATTTGGTCGGTATCTATTAGTTTTCTTTCTATACTTGCTCGGGCGATTTGGTCGTTTTGATTTCATTTTAGTTTGCCACTGGAATACGTCTAGATGTTGTATGTTATAGTTATGATGTCCTATTAGGCTTTTGAGTTGAGATTGTGTGAGCATGTAAACTGGTTCTAAAGAACCTACTACACTGCTTATGTCAGGAGTGTGTTGTGAAAAGTCGCGGTCATCTGATAAATTAAAAAATTGGTCTGGTACTCCGTACGATGTAGAGAGGTCTGAAGGATTGAAACTAGAGCTTTGAAACGGGGGTCTACGTGTATAGCCGAATGTTTGCGACGGACTAGCTTTCAAATCAGCTTGACGATATACATTTTGATTTGATGGCTTATAATTTGGTACTCGAGCACCATAATTGTTACCACCAAAATCTGTTTCATCGTATTCTAAATTATATTCGTCACTTTCATCGTCGTAATCATTATCATCTTCAAAATCATCGACAGGATAATTAACTGTGCTTAAAACAGGTTGGTAGTTGTTATAATTTAAGCGATAGTTTCTAAGTGCCTGTGGTTCAGCTAAAGGTTCGTTAAGGACTACTGTTATAGTTTCATTAAGTGCCTCTGGTTTAGAAATAGTTTTATTAATTTCAATAGTTTTGTTGAGTTCAATAGTTGTCATATTATTAGGCAAGAGGAAGAGATCAGTTTCAAGATTGTCTAGTTTTATATCTATCGATCTTTTGGTCCTATTGTTTACCGCCATACTTACATTATCGTCTCCATAAGCGGATACTCCCGTGCCGTCTTCGTTTAAGTGTTGGATTCCAATGTGTTTTCCATTGTGATGCAAATACCGCTCACTCGTATCTTCGTCTTGTACTTCTTGATTGTAGAATGTTAACGGTCTCTCATATTTCAAAGCTTCAAAAGAAGGTTTGTGTTCATATTGCGGACTAGTAGCTACTGTTGGCTCGACTGAGTAATAATTTAAGTTGTTTGTCACGTGATCCGATGTAGTCATTTGTGTTGGCTGTGGCGTAAAGGGCCTTTTCACGGCCATATTTGGGTCTTCTACGTCATCTACATCTTCTGTTATTGGCGTATAATCTTTGACTTCTGGCATGTAAGCACTGGCGTAGTTTTGAGGTATTTGAGCATACATTGAATTAGCATAATGTTGTGCCAAACTAGGATCTTTGAGGTAAAAATATAGATCAAGCGGTGTCTCTAGTTCTTTACTGTTTTCTTGCTCAGAATGTATTAATGCATTAAATTCTGACAACTGATCATCGGGTTGTTTCTTCAATAATGCATTCAGGGATGCGATGTCTTGAGCTGATTCATATTGCTGCATCTGACTGTATTGTTTTGGGTAGACGTACTGTGTTTTACTAGGTACAGCTTGTGTGAACAAATGCGTAGATTCATCTTTTGTTTGCAATGATGTAATACCAGCATTTCCATTTGGTTTTATCGTGACGCCTTGATCATAGGTCGGTCCAGCAGTAACGTATACAGTTTTATACCTTTGGGGCTGTAAATACTGCTGGTATTCCACTGATCCGTAAGATCTGTGGTTTCTATTTTTATCTTTTGATGCAGTTTCTTCTTGCATAATCTTAGCTAGATCTGGGCCCCTAGTTCTTTTTAAATGCTGTCTTTGTCTTATAGGAGATCTTGTGACCGGGGCTGATGCTCTTGTAACGGATCTTGTGGCTGCTGTAGCTGGCCTTGTTGATGTTGTGGAGAGCTTTTTTTCTCTCGAGTTGGCCTGTTGCTGTTCTAAAGCTAACTGGTGATTCTCTTGTGACTCATGATATGCTCTCATATAGCTATCGGTTTGCGTGGGACCTTTATTCAGTCTTTGAAACTGCGCTCGATGTTGCCTTATTCTTTCAGCGTTGAACATAGCTTGCTGGTTCTGTGCATGTAGTTTTGCATTGTGTTTAGAGTTGCCTGCTAATGGATTACCGTAAGGCAAGAGTCCCGGACTAGTATGTATTCTCTTATCATCTACTCTGGCTTGTTCGTTTATGACTTCAAATACTTCGTGTACTGGCCCCGTTGAGGTCTTTGCTGACCTTGATATGCTGATGTGGCAGACGAGAAGAAGTATGACAGTTCTAATGTGTTGCCTAAGGTTTGCCATTTTGTCTGAAATGAAAACAAAATTCATATTATTAAAATATTTTGATTAATTTATTCTGGTCTAGGGATAATTTAAACCATTCTAGGCCTGGCGTGCTACCGTCCTCGACCGCATCATCACTTACCAACAGGTGAGATAGTTGTCAAACGCTAACCTATATGATATAAAAAAAACTGTTTCGTATGTGATCGTTATTTTTATTGACCGGTATGAATTAGTCCGTCAGTTAGATTATCATCAAATATTAGACACGTTTTTCTATTATTTTACAAATAAACAGAAATTGACAAAGATAAAGAGCGTCAAAATTCGGGAGTCCCTAGATATTATTATTGAATGATTATCCTATTTCTCTAGTAAGTACTCTAGTGGTATCTCTACTATTTTTATTAGTCTGAGAAAAACTGGTAGCATTTCCTCTTAGGACTGCAAGAACTTTATGTTTTGAAAGAAAACCTTAAATAAATAAACATAAATAATTTTAGAAAAATATCTTATAAAATGTATCAATGCATAGTACAAACCATTACCTAATTACATACTAAATTGCTATAAATATTTTAATATTTATTAGGTAAATCTAAAGACTGATAACGACAGATCAGATAAATATCGAAGAATCTACCAAATGCGTATCACCGTAAAATTAAAGTTTCTACAAATACGGCCCCGTTATATTTGCATAATCATTGTTATGTGAAATGTTAAACGATTTTTTTACGACACAGTAATATGTCTCGACTTTCCCTTTTAAATGTTATTAATGTTAATTGTAGTTTATGCTGCTAGTTTTAATAAATTATATCAGTATGAATTCCTTAGTTGTGTTTTAATTAAATGCAAGGCGACTATCACCTATTTGGCATAACTTTGGATAATGCATCAATATTTCCACCAACTTCACATGTATGCGTAAGAAAAATATAAAACCTGAAGCATGATTATGTTAAATACATTAAAAAATAATACGTTTAAAGAAGATTCTTTTAATTGTAGATATTATTTATATATATTTTAACTTTACGTTTTTTTTAATGGTATAAAGTAACAGGACAAGCCCGACGCTCGCCTAATGCTAAGCGATGACGTCTACCCATTACAGAAACAGCGGCATGCAAAATTCTGGACTACCAGAATTTTGCACTGTGCCTGTTACCATGAGACAAAAAGATTTTGAGTCTCACATGCCCTGTAATTTCACTGGACACCTTGCCATCTCAACCGAAAAACATTCCTATTTCACGGCTGAAAATTTATTGGCAAAGTGGTGGTAGCGCCCCAGGCAAACTAGCAGAAGTCCTACCACTACAAAACGTACAATTACGTACCATAAATAATAAATTTAATGATTTTAAAATGACACGAACTGAAAAGAAACTCTTTTTATGAATAAAATTATGCTTAGTGGCAGGTATTGTATACAAACAGTTTTTTTAAGTAGTAAACTTGATGACCTTAATCTCGCGGTAATAGAAGTAAGACGGCTCGTTGTCCGTAAAAACGTGATAACATGTTATATTGTCGTAAAGACAATTGGAACTATGTGGTTCAATGATGGCATACATCACGAACACAGAATTTAGGAAGTTAGGTGATCAATCACTTCGGGAAAACTTCCGTGTCAGTTACTCAATCAGTTTTTTAAGGTAATGACGTGCAAATTATCAATGACTATGCAATGACGAATGTTTCTTGTTATGTATGTCAATCCATAGGTACTATAATTCTATTCTCCATGGGTACTATACTATCAACACCAATAGTATAAATGCGAAAGTCAGTTTGTATATGTGTTTGTTTGTTTGGGACTTCTTCACGGTCAAACGGCTCGACCAATTTGGTTGAAATATTGGCCAGGGATAGCCAGCATAGGATATAGGATACTTTTTAACGCAGGCGAAGCCGCGGGGCGCAGCCAGTATTATTGTAAATACAAAAGTAAGAAGTATTCATAAACCTTTACCAAGCGAATAATAATAATAGCAAACGAATTTACGAGTACCAAGGTAAATTCGTCGAGTTTTTGACCGGGTCATGACTTTTCACATTGTATAGAGTCTATCTATAAAATGTTTGCGGATTACAACGTTAACGTCTCCATTGGTAAATGCTCGAAGGACTCATGATAATCTGATAAAGATAGATAGACTCTATATAATATAAGTAGTATGACAATACAATACTTTATAATGGAAGAAACGCTGCGGGATGCAACTAGTATAGTTCTATTATATTAAACATGATCACTTTCAATGAATTCGGATGGAGCTACAGTTTGCATGTCATTTACGGTTACGGACACATACGGATGTGTTACATCACTAATATATATATATTACTTACTTACTTACTATATATTTTTGAATCTACAAATACTAAGATACCGAGATATTTTTAATGTAATCTAGTCTAAAAATAGTTTAAGTATTATGTAAAAAGTTATAATTTATAATAGACGGACTGGCAGTAAGTTCACAAGTTCATGTTACGGTACGGTCAGCAAAATAATGTCTACCTAGGTACTATATTTTAAATTTCTAGACTGACATCATTTTCAGATACGAGTAGTTACATTCAAGATTACAAATTTGTAAGTTGACAGTCGACAGGGGTTGGAGAGGAGTATTTTGAAATATTACTGACTTAAATGGAACTTATTTCATTATTCTATTTTTTTTCAGTAACAATTTCGGAACAGCCTACGTAGGTATAATGGCGTTAATAGATGGCGCTAATGTGGATGTTTTTTTTCAAAATTTTAATTTGTTTATTTATGACATGACTAAGTTATGTTACACCGCTTTATATTATGGTACCAATATCAAGTAATAAAGAGAAAAAAACCTTTCCAACTTTTCAATAAAACTTGTTCATCAACACATAAAACCTTACGAGCTTTTCCAAACGATAGACAACAACTTTTTTTCCAACGGTACTCCGGCGCAATGACCATGACTAGACCATGAGCACTTTCACTATCACATATACGCAATACGGATTTATATATACAAAACGTGTACTTATGTCCGTCCGTTTGTATGTACGGCTTTGACTACAAATGAATCATAGTGATTTGTTGGTAGTTTACAAAACGAACAAAATAAACTGGCCAAGTGCAAGTCGGACTCGCACGCGTAGGGTTCCGTAACACAGAAGAGTATTTTACAACTATAATTTTTCACTACCAAAAAAATAACTTTGTTTTTCATAGTGTTTGTATGAAAAATAAAAAATAAAATTAAAATGATATGATATATGAATGCGTGATAATTTTAATTGTATACTTACAAAAATATTTTCAAAGAACAATCATGCAAGAACTCCATTTTGTTGCATTACATAATTATGCAAGAACTCTAATTTGTTGCATTACATAATTATGAAGAAGAATGCTAAGTAGATTCGTCTCATAAATTACTACCTCTGCTACAAAATTCAAAAAAGATTTCAATTTTTAGATACCGAAAGAATTTAGTTACTTACAACAAATAAATAAAGAATTAATGAAAATATAATTTAAAATGAATGAAAATAAAAAAAAATGGAAAAAGTGTTACTCGCTGATAATGTAGCTTTCCATTAGTGAAAGAATTTTTCAAATCGGTCCATTAATTTTCGAGTTAAATCAAAACAAACAAAACATCGAATATTTCCTCTTTATAATATTAGTTTAGATAAAAACATCTAGATGGCGCTAGAGTAAGTTGAATAGCTCTCCTTGTAAATATTGACTAAAAGTATGAATGAGATTCTGCATCGCGCAAATGATATTTTCCGCGATGTTGGAAACTGATGCACTTGCTTTGTCATTCTCGTTATAAAATATGTTCTCTTTATAATATTAGTATAGATACCTACTTAAAAAGTACTTTTTACGCTACTTAAATATAAAATACATATTGATAAATAATCCAATAAACTTATCACTCAACCATTTATATTATAAATGAGTCTATTGTCATAGATTAATTAAAAACAGATGTATACCATAAAGTATTGACCTTGTAGATACCAGACCTAATAAAAACTTTAATTTCAAACACAGAGACAAACAAAAAGATCTATTGATAGAATCGTGAGAATTCGATGCATACAATGTCATTTTTTTAAGATAATGTGAATAGTATAATTATCTTAGTTTTTAGTGCGTGAGATAAATTGACTTGGAATGATAGTATTTATCTGATATGTTATCAAGATTACGCAATGGGAAACGTGGAATATTCATTCGTACCCATAAAGATAATAACTATACAATAATAACGATTTAAAAAGATTTTTGTTAAGAAATTGCTTTTTGCGATAAGAGAGTCGATTGTATTACTCGTACCTCGTTACTGCGTGTTTCTATTATATTTTTAACTGACTTCAAAAAAAAAGGAGGTTTCTCAATTCGACAGTATATATATATATATATATATATATATATATATATGTTTGTTCGCGGATAACTTCGTCGTTTATGAACCGATTTTGATTATTCTTTTTTTGTTCGAAAGGACATATCCTAAGTGTAGTACCATGGTAATTTTATCGAGGTCTGATAAGTATCTCCAGAGATATTGAGATAAACATCTCAAAATTGGTACTGAAAATGAATAGCGCATTGAAGTCGGTTATTTTTTAGTTTTTAAACGATATTATGTTGTACGATTTATATATTTGTATAATATGGTAATCAACAAACAGTTTTTGTATTGTATTGTATTGTATTTCATGTAGTAATTTGAATTAGTAATTTAGCTCATTTAATATTTTTGAGAGCCTCGTTGCCCTAAAGCAAGTACTTCACAATGGGCACAGAAAATAGAGTATTTTCTGTGTCATGGCGTTTTTGTATATCATAGGCTAGCGTTTGACCACTATCTCGCGTGGTGGTAAGCGATGATGTGGTCGAAGATGGTGAACGTTTTTACGATCACGCAATCAAAGTATATTACAAATTGGCAATATTGAACAAACAATAAAACCGCAATAATCTGCAGATTTATTGTCGTTTAGCCAATAAACTAAGATCAAATAATAAAACGTAAATTAATCTGTGAAGTTCAATTTCAACATTGTCATAAATTAAAATATCGTGAGAGGATTTTTCATGGCCAAGGTTGCACTGACATTTTTTTTTGGGAGATACGTTTTTATTAATAGTTTTATTTATTTATTAAAAGTCATAGTTAATATTTTAGTTTTATTAAGTTATTTCGCAAAATATAAATTTATTTTGGTCCATGGGGTCCGAGCACCATTTCTGTATAAAAATTGCTCCACGCCTTGTCGACGTCACTGCACGTGACAAAAGGGCTGGCTCATTCTTGGCTTGGCCACTGTTCATTATTCTGTGGCTTGGCACAAATAATTTCTAACGCGGGAATGCAGCCAGCGTTCTCGGCACTTTACCACACGGACATCCCTTAGCTTTATTTTAGTTTTATTTTTCATTGTACCTACCTAAATATTTTGAAAAACAAATAAAATAATGACGATATATTAATTAAAATTAGTATTCATATTCATATTTGGTTATTCCGAAAACAAATTAGTATTGATATTCAATATTTATATTTGGTTATAACAAAATTAGTACTGGAAATATATGTACTGATTTTTTTAAAGATTACTCGCAATGTGGGTTTACTTGTATTCTTGTTAACCCCTTCAACTAAGCTAAATATGCTTGTGTCTGAAGTGGGTTCACGTCAATAATGCAATGGGTGGGGTGGGGATCGAACTCACGACCTCTCGATCGCCAGTCCGACACTTATCCATTGGCTATTGCCGCCAATTGCATCGCAAATGTGTGTGTGTGTGTGTGTGTGTGTGTGTGTGTGTGTGTGTGTGTGTGTGTGTGTGCGTGTGCGTGTGTGTGTGTGTGTGTGTGTGTGTGTGTGTGTGCGCGCGCGTGTGTGTGTGCGTGTGTATGTTGCGTGATTACTCCGTAAATTGTGAACCGATTCGAATGATTATTTTTGTAATCGGTAGGGTACGTTTCCGAGGTGGTCCCATTGTAATTTCATCGAGATCTGATAAGTATATCTAGAGATATGTCGATAAACGTCTCAAACTTGCTACTGAAATTGACTCGCGGGCATAGAAGTCGGTCGTTTTAGTTTTTAAACTATCTTAATTATAATGCGTACGAGTATAATCCGTACAATTACAGATTACGGTGATGTGATGTATGGTTATTTCCGGATACGGATACAGTTATCCGTATCCGGACCAACCATGGTATGTACAGTACAGCTATAGACTATTATTTATTCTGTGGTACAGCCACAGATTATAAAAGTCAAAGCATTTATTCAGTATAAGTATGGGCAAATTAAAAATTTGCACTTACACACGTCAAAATACATTAAATAGATCATATTCAATAAAAAATATTATAGATATAACAGAAACATAACTTATTGCTCTCCATTTAATTATTGTAGTGCGGTGTATGGGCCTAGATTATGGGTTAAAACAGAAAACGCCATTCAACGTGTGCAGAATGCATGTGCCCGGTTCTGTTTCACCATACCTAGAAGGGAGCATGTAAGTCCTTACCTGGTAGAGAAGGGTATATTGAACATGAAATTAAGAAGAGAGTTACACATAGCGTGCACTACCCAAAAGATCCTCTGGAATAAACGACCACAATATCTTTTTGAAAAATTTACTTGGTTTAAGGATATATACACATTCAATACGCGTTCAGTAGCCACTAATCGTCTCTTTATACCTCCACATAGAACTGCAGGCTTTAAAGGTTGCTTCAAATACAGGGCTTCCAAAATTTGGAACGACATTCCACCTCCTTTAAGGAAAAATATTAGTAGTCATACTTTTAAATGGCGATTTAAAGGATTGCTGATGTTAAAACAAAAACACGTGTATGAAACAGCCTTTAAAATCTAAAAGTCAGAGACACACAAACATATGCACCCACATACAAAAACGATCATACACCCACACAACCACGTTATCTGTAAACAAATACCACTCAAAACTCACATCATCACACACACACACACACACACACACACACACACACACACACACATATTCACAAACTAAATTAGAGTCAGTCTTCCTAATTATTAATATTTCTGTGGTCAGAGTGTATTTATTATTATAGGTATTATATTTGGAAATGTTATTTTATACATTTAAAGTGTTGATGTTTGCTTTGTAAAAAACGTGATAATATGTAATTATGTAACCCGTTATACAAACTAATATCTCGGCGAATAACCTAGACCGAGCACTGGGCAAATTTAAAACCAGCGCTGCGTGAACAAGAAATTGTGCACGCGGCATACGCTGAATTTGCTCCTTTTGTCATTAAAACTGTAATACTGTTAATTTCTTATTTACATTTTTATCTGCTTAATAAGTTAATAATTAAAAGGTAATCTAAATGATATATATGTTGATGTTTTTAATGGCAATAAACACATTTTTATTTATTTTTTTATTTATTTATTATTGCTTTGAATTTACAAAAAAAAAAAACAAAGGTATTGAGCCATTCAGCTTTCATCTAGACGTCGAACGTCACACTTAAAACACATGTTTAATTCCCCTGATTAATGTAGGGTTGCCAACCGTACTATTACGTGCACCCGCAACCCAGTGCATGTTTCAGTACTTCAGACAATTTTTATCCAAAAAATTGTGTAATAATGAAATATAATAAATAAATAAAACGCAGACTAATTGCAGTACAAATCATATTCCGAATGGAACTGATTGTCCGTCTATCAGCTGCATAATACCGTCTTAACAGGTAACCCTAGATCTGCAAACAAAAGATGAAAACTGATTAATTGTTGAATCTACTGGTGTTTCGGAAGTATCACAGAAGAAACACCTTAATATACAATAGTGGTAAGCTTTAAATTCGGTAAAATACTGTCGAGGAAAACTAGGACGTTAGTATTCTTTCCTTCCGCGTTTTGCGCATTTGACGCGCATTTGACGTATCTATTTTACTGATCTGTGTACTCATTGTGTTGATGTAGTAATATTTTATGTATTTCTTTACATGTTTGTTTGTCGAGTGAAAGTATTAGATGCGCAGAAGATAATAATGTAGGTACCTACAGTTGTATCTACCTAGCATATCCTGTGTGCGTCTTTCCGTAGAAAGGCCCATCATATTACACCTATATCTATATTTGCATAATACCTATAAGTTTCATAATAGTTTCCTATAACCGACGAGCATGTATGAAGGCGCTCATGAAAATGGAAGAAGGGAAAGAGGTATGTCAGAGATTCAGGGTCGTAGTATGTGGAAAGAAGTAGTATCTGCTCACCCCAACGGGGAAAAGGCGTAATTTTATATGTATGTATGTTTTATACGTATATGTATGTATGTATCAGTTTCACAATAATTAAAAGAATGCGAATAAACTTGTGATAAGTTAAAATAAATAATAGCCAGTTGACGTAGTAACTATTACAGAATCTGTACCAGTAGTTAGTAGTAAGTCGTCGAGATAAGTAAATGCGTCGTAATACAAATGTTGATATATAATAACCGGCCAAGTGCGTGTCGGGCCACGCGCAGTGTAGGGTTCCGTAGTAGCCCGTAATTCAATGCAGGTCTTTACCCGTTATAAACAAGCAACTAGGTACTTCGTCTTTGTCACTTTAAAGGATTTATTCTAAGGATTTCGTATTTGGTACAAAATTATCCAACACCCAAGTTCAACGACTATTACTGCTACACTAATAAAGTTATCTTAACCGCTACAGTTTTCCTTTAAAGTTCATGAAATGTACTATTACCACGAATTTTCCCAGATTTTTCAAGCCAGTATGTTAGCTTTTATGGGGGGGGGGACGCCCTACCGGAACAAAAATTTGCACTTTAAAGTTTAATATTACGTAAAATAATTATTTACCTTACTTTTCGATTGCGAAATGGTATTAGCAACCCTTAAGTCATTTTAAAAGACCTATTCAACGATAGCCCACACGATTAATAAAAAATACGACGAAAAAAATTCATTCCCACTTCTCATGTAGGGGACCTACCATAAAAAAAAATATTTTTCAAAATTTTATTTCACCACTTCTGTCGGCGTAATTTGTATACATACCCTTACAAAATTACAGCTTTCTAGTATTAACGGTCTCTTAGCAAAACCTCGGACAGAGAGACAGACAGACAGATGGACATGACAAAACCATAAGGGATCCTTGTCAGGACTACGGAACTCTAAAAAACGGCTCGGCCAATTTCGTTAAAATTTCAATGGGACCATCTGAGAAGGTAACCTTTGAAACAAATTTTTTTTTTTCAAATCGGTTCAGGCATCTTCGAGTAAACGGTGAACATACATTTAAAAAAAAAATGTTCCGCCTAATTGAGAACGTCCTCCTTTATTGTGAAGTCGGTTAAACATATTTTTTAAACACAAGCTTTTTGTAAACACGACATCATGTAAAATTATGAGATCGTTTAAAAAACTAAAACAACCGACTTCAAATGCCGCGCTATTAGTTTTCAGTTTCAATTTTGAGGTGTTTATCTCCATATCTCTGGAGAATGAAATTACCATGGTACCACACTTGAGATATCTTCTTTCCAACAAAATAAGAATAATCAAAATTGGTTCATAAACAACGAAGTTATCCGCGAACAAACATAAAAAAACGGTCGATTTGACAAACATCCTCCTTTTTTTGAAGTCGGTTAAAAAAGTACTAATGATGTCAATACATACTAGCCTAAACTCGACTTCCAGTCTCTACAGCCTGACTCCATCATCCGTTCAGCTCGATGATACCATAAGAAGATACGTACCTTCGTACTTACGAAGGCGTGTACGAAGGTTACAAATTTGGTATACTTGTACCATAGACGTAATATAAAAGATTCTAATTGCTTTGTAGAAGAAAACGGCTTAATTCACCCGGGTGGGAGCGTGTCCTTGTCTAACAACCTGCTAGTGCTATATATGTTCTATACTATGTCTTTAGTATACCTATATATATGTCGTCCATACAAAAGAAAGGGACAAATTCCGTTCAAGGTCGGTCTCATCAGGGCCGTTTTGCGCAGTCAAGTTTAATATTAAATAGAAGGTCTTTGACTTATACCAAATTTGGGTCCAATCGAACATCAGAAAGTTGCTTTAATTTAGGTTCTAAGATTAGCCAATAGCCACAATATTATTGACATAATATTATGTCTATACCTCCCGCACATAAGTATTCATTTTCCCGCCTAAAAGTCTACTCAAAAGTTTAATGCCCGTTTACACTAAACAAGTATCGCCTATGCCTTACAAGTCTAAGGCGATTTTGTTTTTAATACGCTTTTATTAGCTTCAGACGTATGTATGTTTGTATGTTAGTATGTAACGGAATCTTTGAACATGATTTTAACCCCCTTCAAAACGTCGGATTAACTCGAAATTTGGCATACTTATTAAGGACCGATGACAATTCAATATTTTAAACATTTTGACCCGTTATCCTTACTAGGATAATCAGGATTACGCTTTTAAAAAAAATCGACAAAAAAATAGAAAATACATTTTAATAAATTTGAATTAAAAATAGTGTAAGAAAAAATTATTTTATTGTAAAAAAAGCGTGGGGTGCTTTTCAGGATATTATCAAAATAACCCTTCTAGTCATATCTGTTCATAAAATATTTGGAACTATTGATACCATGCACCCCATGCTTTTTTTTTACAATAAAATCATTTTTTCTTACACTATTTTTAATTCAAATTTATTAAAATTTATTTTCTATTTTTAGTTGGATTTTCTATAAAAGCGAATTTTTTTAGTTTTTTTAAACTATTATTTATTGTTGAGATGTTTTGAAATCGTAGGACCAGCAATCTAGCACTAATGATGTAAAAACAAAGGCATAGACGTAATATAAATTGACTGCGCAAAACGGCTCTGACTGATGCGACCGACTTAGAACGGAGTTTGTCCCTTTCCTTTGTATAGTATACTATATATACCACTAGCAGGTTGTTAGACAAGGACACACTCCCAGTCCCACCCTGGTGCCTTTCAATAGGGCCGTTTTGTTCTACAATACAATTACAACCTTATGGTTACAGCATACGGATTAAACTGAATTTGTCAAAACATCTGAAGTGCGCCATCCTTTTATATTACGTCTATGAACAAAGGCCCTAGTTTATTTACGATAATAAATTCGAATTACAAATTCATATTGTTAACAAGGATATGAATTAGTACCTTTTACCTTTAGCCGAGTAATATTTAACAGCTTCGAGGTTTGTCCTTTACGAGTGAATGTAAGCACGATCCGTCGTGACCTATGGAATTTGATAGCATGCCATAGATGCACTTCAATGACTAGATCTAAATATGATGCCTAGATACTCATTATTTATCTATTACTTTTGAAAAGGTTGTGGATTAATGTGTATGATTAACTAAGCTTAGTGGTAATTTGTCTATGCTTATTTTTGTTTCAATCATAGACGTAATATAAATGGATGGTGCACTGCAGATGTTTTGACAAATTCAATTTAATCCATATATTTTAACGATAAGGTTGTTTTGTAGAAATTGCTTTGTAGAACAAAACGGCCCAATTGAGAGACACCAGGGTGGGAGTGTGTCCTTGTCTAACAACCTGCTAGTCCTATACAAGGTGTGGTTTAGCATTCTCGCCATATTTGCAGGGGTAGGTATACTCCATGTATAGAACAAGAATCGGTAAAAAAAAATATTGAAAAAAATCATTTTAATGATAGATCCAGCTGATAGAGCGAGGCGGTACACGTCACACAGCTGACGGCTTTATCAGTGTCATAACATCATCTACGTATGTGTGTACGCGCCTGCGCAGTTTACATGGCGTTTTTCTGATATTACTCGGGGATGATTCTGAAAATCACAAAATTGTTTTATCAAATATCCGGGTATTAATTCACGGGCGAACTTTAATAATATTATTAAGTGGTACCCGTTACAATCGACTATGTAAATATGGCGAGAATGCAAAACCAGACCTTGTTTATGTTCTACACTATATGTATGTATACTATATATATATATAAGTTGTCCATACAAAAGAAAGGGACAAACTCCGTTCAAGGTCGGTCTCATGGGGGCCGGTGTACGCGATCATGTTTAATATGTAGCAGGTCTGTGATTTCAATTAATTTAGTAATGGCCGGTATTTAATTAATTTTTATTATTATAGTCGTTATTAATATTTTTATTAGTTACTAAGTAATATGAATGGAATCCATGAATTGTACGCATCTGTATAAAATTCTATATGATCGATTAAAATTTTATTCATTTACCTATCTGATATATGCAGACCAACATTTTAAACCACATCAAAGATTAAAAAATCTCCCGCAAAAATCATGCGGTGTGTGTGCCAGCCCTTATCCCTACTCCCTCCCTACGGGTATACTAATCAAAATTCAAACCTCGATGAAATCAGATGATATTAGACAGATGTGACTACCAGGGGAAGCAAACTGTTTCAAGCAAAAGAAAAAAAAAATCCAAATCGGTCAAGACCAGGGCGTAATTGAGTAATAGAGGAACATAAAATATTCCGATGAATTAAACCTCCTCCTTTTTCTGAAGTCAGTTAAATGGTTGCTATAATAGAAACCTACATGAAATTCGCATCATGAAGTGAGATGACATTAGCACATTAAAGTAGGTATTTTCTCTTGACCATAAGAACTCGAGAGCATTACGGACGCATTATAATGTATTTAGGAGAAGTTACCGCACTTCTTCTCATTACTATTTAAAGTGTGCAGTAAGGAGATTTGTATAATTGACATTATTATTACGCAATTGCGCGGGAAAAGCTTATTTGCATTTTGCAAATGGCGCGCGCGCTAAAATTTCGCGAAAGAGTGTTGCTAGTAGCTGAATAATTTTTCCTTAATAGAATAGAAATATATACTCTTTATTGATTATCCGCACAGTAACATAGCATACAAGTAACCTAAAGTCTATGGTATTATAATGGGCAGTCTTATTGCTAAGACCGATATCTTCCAGACAACGTTTGGATGAACAACTTAGTATCGTAGCAAGAATTGGCCATAAATTGGAAAGTCCAAAGTTTTCGACATAGTGTATGAGTTAACTTCATAAAAAAAAATAGTTCCACTACACTATTTTTGATGCAAACCTACATTTATGTTTGGTTGTTATTTTTTAGCGAAAATACGACGTAAAGAATTAAACATTTTGGAAATTTATGGAATTAAAGCGGTATAGACATTAAACGGTGAAGAATAATAATATCGTTTAAAAACTAAAAAAGAACCGACTTCAATGCCGCGCTAATCATTTTCAGTACCAATTTTGAGATATTTATCTCAATATCTCTGGAGATACTTATCAGACCTCGATAAAATTACCATGGTACTACACTTGGGATATCTCCTTTCCAACAAAAAAAGAATAATCAAAATCGGTCATAAACGACGAAGTCATCCGCGAACAAACAAAAAAAAAATATATATACGGTCGAATTGAGAAACCTCCTCCTTTTTTTGAAGTCGGTTAAAAATAAAATATTAGGTTTGTCAGAATAACTATGCCAGACAATTGCATTTATTTTGGAAACCATCTGTTAAGTCTCCAGAAATTAAATATGTTTTTTTTCTAAGAAATCACCTTACAACGATCAGTGTCAAATAAGAGGCAGTCTTCAAATCAGATTTTTTTTTCGAATGATATTTAATAGCCATACAGATGGAAAGAGGCTACTATGGCCATAAACTTTTGTAATACTTTACGTAGAGACAGATACTCTATGGCTAAGGTCGGATTCATCGACACAAATAACATAACTTCAGATAAAGACTTCCTTGTAATTATGATGTCTCAAATGCACCAAAATCAAACCAGATCACATCTGATAATAATTCGGAAATGACCCCAAAACCAGTGCACGAATAACTTCAATTGAACAAGTAAGGCTGCGTTCCGTTTCTCAGTGAGGTGACGCAACAATGATGTAACTCTTAACGCATCCGCTCTTCCGGCAGTATGTACAGGAAATTCATTTTTGAATTTTTAATTTCCGAGGAGCGTTCGAAAAAGTTTTCTCTATAATAAAGTTAAAAACTTTGAAAGTAGAGCACTGATTTTAGAGATTTCTGATCAAAATTGTCAATGTTAGCGATTAATGTAATTTTTTTTTATTTGCAATATTTGTGTTATGTATTGCTTTTTTGGTTACTGTTAAACTTATACCATTTGGCATATTCAGATTATTTGTAATATTTTTCTTTGATTGAATATTTTTTTACCTAATTAAATTATACTGTAATAACAGGTCCTTTTTGACCGTCTTCCAAAAAGAAGGAGGTTCTCAATTCGTCTGTATGTTGTTTTTTTTCGTATGTACTTATTTTACGCGATTACTCCGTCAATTATGAACTGATTTGAATGATTCTTTTGTTAACCGGTAGGGTACATTTTCAAAGTGTAATTTAATCGAATAGTTTAATGTAATTTAATTTCATTGTAATTTAATCGAGATCTGATAAGTATCTCCAGAGATACTTATCAGATCTCGATAGCAAGTCTCAAACTTGCTACTGCAGTACTGCAATTGACTCGCGGGGCATGGAAGTCGGTTGTTTTAGTTTTTAAACTATCTTAATTATGTGGTTTCTCCTTCTTCTTATTTTTCTATGACAGAATCAAAACTTGTCATTCAGTGTAATAAATAAATACCTCCAATGTAACACATAAAATACATTCCACAAAAAAATATAAATAACTCAAAACACGTTCCGAAAATAAAACAATTAAAAATGTAGGTACATGCAATATGTATTTATAAAAATCCACAAAAATTTTTAAAATGGAACGCCCCACAGTGACCGCTACGCACTGCGTTTTGTTTCAGCTCAAGGCTGTCTACTTTCATTTGACAGGTCTCTTCGGAGATCCTGGGCCTGCGCTTAGTGTTACAAGGTGAAAATAATCGTATCATTATTGCAAAATAATATTTTGTGCATGAAAATTAGTGATTATTATTATTATGGTAGATATAATAATGGGCCGCCTTTAAACCAATACGAACCGAAGTCATTATCGTGTTCTTGCCCTTATTCGACTTAAGAGCGTACGCGGGGTGCACTTTTCCACACAAATGTATTCCCCCGTTTCCTCCCTGGAAAATGCTTCTAGAGCAAAATTTGTTACCACAAAAAATCAAGGTTTATTGTAGCTACGCTCCTATCATTTGTTTTTTTTTTACCAACCAATCGCAAAAAGAAATATAAGCTTTTTATCTCCTCTTTATAATTTTAAAGGGTCATATTTCTATTTGAAATTGGTTGGTCAAAAAAAGCAAATGATAGGGTCATTGCGTTGCATTCTCTTCCATTTGGGTCTATCGGCAGTTATTATTTAAAACATTTTTTTAAGCAGACACAAATATCCAAATTGGACTACCAAAATTACAAAACGTAATAAGTTACCTAACATAATTAATATATGTAGTTTAAAAACTAAACAACCGACTTCCATGTCGCGCAAGCCAGTTTCAGTTGCAAGTTTGAGACGTTTATTGACATATCTCTGGACATACTTATCTGTGCCCTGATTCTCATTTCAATCGGATACAGTCGAATTCGAAAGCTCCCGATTTTCACGGATCGAATTATTTTCCGAAGGAGCAGCAAAATACGAATCTCAACTTTAATCGAAATCTGTCGGATACTAACTTCGGCAATCTTCGGGATTTTCCGATTTTAAAACCACAAACTATAGAGCATTGAATTTTTTTTCGCCCCTGGGGACAGGCTAAAGCCTTACGGCCATACCGCCATATTTTGACGAGCATTGACATTTCACATTATTTACAGAGGATGCTTGATTATGGTAGAAATAGTAGAATTTTTGTACGTATGAAAATGGTAAATATATTATTTTAAACAAATATAATAAGTGACTTATTAGAGAACTCATAATTTATTCTATATAGAAAATAAAATTTTAATGAGCTTTAATTAGGTTTCAGATCTCGATGAAATTACCCTTGGGATATCTCCTTACCAACAAAAAAAGTGTTTCATCAAAACGAACATAAACGAAAAGTTATCCGTAAATATATACGCTCGAATTGAGAAACATCTTATTTTTTTAAGTCGGTTAAACAAACTAAGGCATTTGTTAGTAGTATAGTAAATTAAATTATTTTTGTAGTTTTTTTTTATTAAGTAATAAATGCAAATGCAGTAATAAAATAAATTTAGCAGCTACTATAAAACAGGTAGTACATACATACCTACTAAATGTAATTATTATTTAATAACAAATAAATTACCTACTCAGTCATATTATACTTCGCTCTTTGCAATCAATACATGGAGGACTATACAGGGTGTTTTGTGGATGGACCGACAACATTTTTTGGGGACTTGGGGGGACATGCGCAAGTTTTTCTCGGTAGATCCGAAGTCTCACGGTGAATTTGTAAAAAAAAATTCCATCCACCAAACACCCCGTATAATTAATGAATGTTGCTTAAACAAAATTATATTTTGTTAGTACTTACTTACCTATCAACTTTAATAAGTTACGATAAGTATGAAACCAAGTTACCTAAGCTACTAACTATGTAAATTGGATGCACAACTATCATAAAGTTAATGCCACGGAACCCTGCGTGCTTTACCGGTTTGTGGTAATCATGGACCGTTGATCCCTAAAACTGGACTGTAAGTCGTAGGAACCAGCTTTTACCGTAGTACTTGTACCTTACCTTTTTTCGTAACATATAGAAATTACAACTTAGTTTTTCTTAGTTTTAAGCATGCTTTTGTAGTTTATTTTATTTTGTAGTGGTAGGAGTTCTGCTATTCCGCCTGGGGCGGTACCACCATTTTTCCAATTAATTTTCGGCCGAAAAATAGGAATGTTTTTCAGTTGAAATGGCAAGGTGTCCAGTGAAATTACAGGGCATGTGAGACTCAACATCTTTATGTCTCAAGGTAACAGGCGGAATGCAGCGCACGTGCAAATGCATGCCGCTGTATCTGTAATAGGCAGACGTCATCGCTTACCATCAGGCGAGCGTCGTACTTGTCCTGTTACCTTATATCATAAAAAAAATGCTTTTATAATCTTCAAACTAAAAAAAAGTTATAAAATCTTGGATATCAAAAGTGCAATGTACGAGTAGGTAAGTGACACGCAATGTTCGGGTAGTCCAGAGTTTTGCGTGTATTTTTAACCGACTTCAAAAAAAGGAGGAGGTTTCTCAATTCGACCGTATATATATATATATATTTTTTATGTTTGTTCGCGGATAACTTTGTCGTCTATGAACCGATTTTGATTATCCTTTTTTTTAGGAAAGGACATATCCCAAGTATGGTACCATGGTAATTTTATCGAGGTCTGATAAGTATCTCCAGAGATATGGAGATAAACACCTCAAAATTGGTATTGAAAATGAATAGCGCAGCATTGAAGTCGGTTCTTTTTTAGTTTTTAAACGATATTATATGTATTAACAGTATTTGTATGAGCTTGAAGGCAGACGTCATCATATAAAAGTAAATATAAGTACTTATAAAAGTATATATGTAGATATATAGGTATATAGTTACTTTTCTAAGTAGTTTAAGTCTATGTATAGTTTGTACCATCAAGGAGGTAGGTAGGTAAGTATCGACATCAATCATATTGACCGTCTAAGTTAGAATCTGTGCAAAAAGAGAACCGTCGTAGAAATAGAGGTCGCGTCGGTCGTAGGTCGTTTTAATTTACTGTTTTTGTTGCATTGACAACACTGCTGTCATTACTAGTACGACTGAAAAAGTTTGATACTTGGTAGGTACCTACTCTTATCATTATCGTGTGCTACTAGGTATGTATGTATCTTCCTTCCTTACTTTTGAATGTTAGTTCATCGTAACGCCACTACGGTTCTCTTTTTGCACAGACTCTTAGCGAAGAACTTAAGCAGAAACTTAAAGTACTTAAATCAGTAGGTTAGTTCAAATTGAAATACCTAATCAAGTTGACATCTAGACAAAAAGCGGTCAATTGTAATTAAACTTCTTGTGTCGATACCTATGACGATATATACCTACTCGATAACATTTCGCAAATTAAAATACATGCATAGATGGTACATGATAAGATACCTTTGATTTATATATTTTTTATATCTTATAGGTTAGCGTTTGACCACTATCTCGCCTGGTGGTAAGCAATGATGTGGTCGAAGATGGTGAACACGCTAGGTCTAGAATTCTTGACTCGAAAGGGATGTGTGCCGCCGGAACATTGTCGGTGTGTCTGGTTATGACAGTAGATTTTCTCCTTGATGGTGGTAAGCTAATTTTTGGTAGCAAGTCAGGTGAAACCTCGATATAATATGTTCCACCTAAGGGTATTATTTGAAAGTCTGTACTTAACACTTTGACTGCGGCACTTTTTCGCATATTTTTTCATTTTTTAAATTATTTTTTTATTATTTTTTTTCGTAGGTGTGGCATCAAATAAAAACTAAAATCCAACAGCAGAAGGTCACACGCACCCCTTGTGAAAAAATTAATTTAAAATAAACATGTATTATGTATATTTTTTAAATTTTACGATACCAAAAATCGAAAAAACGCACGGTGTGTGTTTTCAGCAGCGAACGAGTTAACTGTATGAGATAGAGATTCTTTCAAAAGAAATCATGTCATGCAGAAAAACTGTTAAATTCTTTATTAATACAGGGTTATGGGATCAAATTTCAGCAACACTCAATTAACGTAAATGAACTTGGAAATGCAAGAATAAAGCTAAATAAACTTTAAAGTTTAATAGAACAAGAAATATTAAAAACAAAACTTTTTAAACACAAGCTTTTACAGATCCTAGGACCAGAATAAGTCAAGACAAATCCAACGAGTCCAAACTCCAAACACGACGGGTATAACATGTGTAGTTTAGGAGTTTCTATGACCACCTTCCAGATCCATCATCAGATCAGCATCATGTCATCATAATATTGCATTGTCACGCGATTTACACATGTATGCAAAATGTCAGTTCAATCGGTAACCGGGAAGTGGATCAAATTTAATTTGCAAGATTTGATGACAAACAGGTGAAACTAAATAATAGCTTGTGAAAATAGTTTTGTTTAAAGAATTTCTTTCGAGCCCAACTGTACGCTACAATTACTTAAACAATATTATTTTCTGTAATTTCACACAGACAAATATAATATTTCGGTAAACTTGTAATATTTTAGTAAATTGTTAAACACAATCCAAAATTTTTGTAAATTGTTAATTTACACTTTACAATTTACAAAAATATAAAGTGTGTAAAATTAAATTAATTAAACATAATATTTGTAATATTTTAATTTAAAAATAAAACAAAACACTACTTACAGAATTAAAAAAAATCCAGCGCAAGTGAAACAAAAATCGTTTTTCTTCACTCACATCAGTAACATTTAAACAAGCACATATTCAACCTTTTTTAATTGAACAAAAAAGGATTACGTCCTAAAAAATATTAAAAAACAACAAGACAGCCTTCTGCTTAAGTTTAAAATTGGTACTGGCTGGTTACAACGTAAAGTATTCGTTTTAAACTTGTACAGCCAGTGGTGGGTGGCTTTACGCTTACCTTTAGAATTTTAAAGCACAAATACAATGCTGTCTTCCTTAACATCATATTGACAACTCTAATACTAAGCCAGCAATAGAGAATGAACTAAGCAAAACACTCAATTCTATTTTTGACATCACAAATACAAAGTTGGCGTGTGAAAATGTTGTTAAATTCGACTTTTGAATTCATTGCTGCTTTGTAAGGATAGTATTTGGTTGAAAGAGTGTTAGAATAGCAATGTATTTTGTTGTAAATAAAATGTCATGAAAAGTGAATGTGATCTAACAATTAATTAAATCGTGGCTTATCGTGATTATTTATTGAATTAACTTTAACCGCCATTAATATCGATTATTTGTTCATACGATAATTGGCGTTAAATTGTGTTCATATAATTAAATTAAATTTGAATTTGTACTGTACATTGATTTGTTTGATGAATGGTAACAATAACGTTAATAAATTATAAGTAAAAAATATTTTTAAAAACAAGCGTTTATCTGGGACAATGAACTAAAATGTTAAAAATAAATTCTAGTAAGTATTTGGCGTGTAGGTACTTACCTATATTTTTAAAAGCTTGAAGCACTACCCGTTGTTCAGGCTAGGTAATTAATATACTTCAGTGCCACAAGCTTTTAAAAATATAGGTAAGTACCTACACGCCAAATACTTACTAGAATTTATTTTTAACATTTTAGTTCATTGTCCCAGATATAAGCTTAAAAAAATATTTTTTACTTATAATTTATTTTTAACTTTTTAGTAGGTAGGTGTAGATACCGATTACCTACCTACTACCTTAGTATTTAAGAGAAGGCATGATGTTTTAAAATATTCCACGGATATTTGATGTGATTATGGGTAAACTGCTCTTCAAGGAAAATCAATCGACTCGGTGGGACTATGTTGCTTTATAACACAAATGTCATGGCCACCTTACAGCTTCATCATCAGACCCTAGATATTATCTAGGTATAAAGTTCTCTTCAAGACGAATCAATCGAGCCCAAACTCGGCAGAGTTACGATGATTTATCACAGAGATGCCGTGGCCACCTTCCAGCTTCATCATCAGACCCTGGATATCATCTAGGCCTAAAGTTCTCTTCAAGACAAATCAATCGAGCCCAAACTCGGTGGGGTTATGTTGTTTTATCACAGAGATGCCGTGGCCATCTTCCGTCTCCATCATCAGACCAGCTCCATGGTACCATATCATTGTATTGTCACCGAAGATACACAAGTACACCAAATTTGAGACCAATCGGACATCGGAAAGTGGGTCTAATTTAGCTTCCAAGATTCCACCCGAAGAAACATAGTGAGATACATACATACATACATACATTGCAAGTTAAATAAAAGCTTGTAAAATACTGTACAATTATATTAATTTATAATGTGTATTAAGTAACTACACTATTAATTATTTTTTTTTACATTACTTCTATCTTTGATGGGTCGGTCAGATGAACTTTGATGAACCTATTTAAGATCACAAGTCTTTGAGTAATCGATTACCACCATCTTCCTGCCCTTATCCTACTTAAGAGCGAACGCGGGTAGCACTTTTCCATACAAACGTATTCCCCCGTTTTGTCTCTGGAAAATGCTTTTGTAGCAAAATTTATTTCTACAAAAATTCAAGGTCTGCTGTAGCTATACTATCATTTCCTTTTTTGTACAAACCCATTGCAAATAGAAATTAGACCCTTCAAAACTCTTAAGGAGGAGATAAAAAGGCTTATTTCTTTTTGCAATTGGTTAGTCAAAAAAAGCAAATGATGGGGCAGCTACAGCTACAGCAGACCTTGATTTTTTGTAGAAATAAATTTTGCTCTAAAAGCATTTTCCATGGAGGAAACTGGGATTTCCATTTCTATGGAAAAGTGCACCCGCGTTCGCTCTTAAGTGGGGTCGGTGCAACACGTCAGTCTCTTCGATTTGGGTGTATCCACAGTCGTTGCCGCGTCCACTGCTTTTAAATCCATATTTTCTATCACACGGTCCATCCACAATATTTTCGGTTTCCCTCTTTCTCTATAGCCGTCCACTTTCATGTCCATTGCCTTTTTAGTCACGTGGACTTCACTTTTTCTTATAATATGTCCATACCAGGCTAGCCTATTGCTTCCTAACTTTTTTGTCACTGGTGCCACTTTAAGGCTTACTCTCAGATACTCTTTCCGAATTTTGTCCATTCTTGTGACTCCACATCTTAACATTCGCATCTCCGCCACATGCAATCTCTTTTCATCCCGCTTTTTCGTGGCCCAACACTCAGATCCATACATAACGACAGGTCTAATAAACGTTTTGTAAATTTGTCCCTTTCTTAAAAAAAAGTTAACGAATTGATAACACCCTCCTTTTTTAAAGTCAGTTAATAATAAATAAAATATAATATAATAATAAAGTAAAATATATAAAGTATGTATCATAAAATAATATATAATTGATACTAGGTGGTGCAGTATCTAGATACTATCCTAAAATATAGATTATTTTCATCTATGTATGTCCTTTTAACAATGTAGTTATATAAAATATACATTTAGTGTGGTTTTTGTAATTAATTTCTATTCAGACAATTTTAATTTATTTATTCAATTTATCATACATTGGTTGGGCTAAAATGTTGATCTTATACTATTTCAACACAAAATATTGAACTTGTATATGACTTTTTTTCTTATATATTAATGTTCAAATCTACTAATGTTTTTATTTACATGCCAATAAAACACATACCCTGTAATTTTACTGTATGAAACATATTATAATATATATCCGCTATAACTCGCTCATTAGAATATCTAAACAGCTTCACAAAATGACTATCTTTATGTAACTTATGTAACAATAACGTCACAATACATAACCTATAACAATGAGGTTCACATCACTAGTTGAACTCAAGTAACGTAACCTATACACTTTCAGTTTTGCCTGAACAGTTCTGTTAAAGTCAGTTCGCTTAAAAATAATATTTTTGAAGTGAAATCTTCTTTAGCGGCGTTGTGCTCTTTTCTTGGGGTGGGTAAAAGATGTTAAACTCGCGTCAGGGTAACGTGTCCTGATCGTAAGACGGAGCGCTGGGCACTTGCGCGAGGTGTCATTCCAAAATATTAAAAAATGACGTGTTCAAGTTTTCACTTCTGCCGGCACTCCCGGAGTGCAACCCGTTGTTATTTTTTATTATAAAAACTCACGTACATTTTAAAATTTTATTATTTTGTGGGCTAGTCATATCTGTCTCAGAACTGATAACCGTTGGGGTAGACTTGTCTTAGAGTGAAGACCGCGAATCGGCAAACGTAGCGCAGGACGTCCTGTGACCAGGTGGAGCGACGACATACGCAAAACGGTGGGCAGTGACTGGAAAAGAAGAGCCGAAGATCGGGCTCAGTGGCGCATCTTGGGAGAGGCCTACGTCCAGCAGTGGACTGACACAGGCTGGTGATGATGATTTTAAAACAGGAATTTAACGTGTCAAAATCGCGTTAATCACGTTAAATTCTCGTTTTAAAATCAATAGATACTGTTATATACAATCCAACATTTTATTAAAATAAAATTAATTTATTTCAGGTAAGTTTTCACATATAAATTCACAATTTTCACGCTTCACAATTTAAAATTATGGTAACGACGGGACTTGAACCCGTGCCTCCGGGAAACATGACCAGCACTGTTCCAACTCAGCTACGCTACGATCCTATCGATACGGGGAAACTAATTGATTGCATTTTAAACAATTATGCATTGTACATATATACTTAACAAAGTATTACTAAGTGTAAGCAAAAAAGCATGATGGTATGACACTATCTAGGATTTCTGCTAGCCCACCTGGGGCGGTACCACCACTTTTCCAATTAATTTTCAGCCATGAAATAGGAAGGTTTTTCGGTTGAAATGACAAGGTGTCCAGTGAAATAACAGGGCATGTGAGAATCAACATCTATATGCCGCTGCGAGCGGCGGCCCGCAGTGCTCGTCGCGATCTCGCTGCGTGAACTCCCGAGGATGTGCATCGGACATGCATGAAACCTAGGTCGAGACAGTCGACAACAAACAGTAGTGAGTATAATAGTCGGTGTTTTATAATCAAGTATATCATTGTTTCATTTTTGAAACTGAATTCTAAAATACGAATATATAGTTAGGTATACAAATATAAGTGTATTAGTATATATATTATATAAAAACTACGTACATTTTAACCTCCTGTGTCTACCTAGTCCCACAGAAATATTCCATAATACTTATTATTAATATTTCTGAGTTGTATATTCATACATGTATGAAGTTGATGTTCTTCTCCTTGTGAGGTAGTGTTGCCTCCAGGAATATGCAAACGGAGGTATACCATGTCCTTTTGAAGAGTGGAAGCGTGTTTGTCGTGGATAACATGGCACCTCGATATCCTGGGGAACTTTACTGCGATTACACGGCGTTTCTAAGGGTGGTTGTCAAGGCTCATGAAGTGTGAGGTTAAGAGGTTATCTCACTCACCTGATGTGATTTCGGATCACATGAACAAGTCACATGCGAGTGGGGGTTTCCCCTTCTTATTGGTTAAGGTGATCACTTTACTCAATAAAATTGTGTACTTCCCTAAACTCGCCGTGAAGACCGCTGCAAAACCAGCGGCGTGGGTTGACGATCACAATTCACAAGTACACGAGGTTAAGTCCAAAAGGTGTATAATTACGACTGCGCCCGGTTGCGCTCGAGTCGTGTTCAATCAACAAATTCACGATTAAATACCGCACAATTATGGTTAAAATAAGCGTAAATTCAAGGGCCAATAGTATTCGCGAACAAACAAGGGACAATATTACCGAAGCAATGACTAGGCACGGGTTCTTTCTTTTGCGGCCGGCGCCATGACAGTTGCGAAGTTACAGACGTCAAAGTCATTAAACTCAAATGTCACGCGCGCGTAGACGCATTATGCCATAGAACAGGCAAATACGGGACGAAACAGGTAGTATTGTTCTGTAGTCGTGCGCGTATGGCGTCCATGCTCACACTAGCTCCTCGACAGCTCCAGAATTGGTGGCGAGGTGAGGTAGCCCGGATTGGTGGGGGAACAGAGTGTCCGTTCTATACGTAGTATTATTATCTTTTCTATGCCACTAGGTATATTTTTATCTAAAAAGTAGGACCTCAGCAAACTTTAAATGATTGCATTGAATTATTTGTCAGACCTTTGAATAAATGATAATTTGGACTATATATTTATTTATCTACTTGTGTTATTACAACTTCAAACTCAGTCACTGGAAGTAGGTATTAATAACATGTTTTAAAATATACATTAAAAAAAATAATTAAAGAGCGTTTGTAGGTATTGTGACTGAGAGTGCTTATAATATTTGTTTCAAAAGAAAACTATGTAATTTGTTTCCTGTAGTCCACACGAACGAAGCCGCGGGTAGAAGCTAGCAATATAACAAAATACAGATTATAAACAGTGCAAGTAGGTTGAATTTTTTTTTTTCATACTTAGGGGTCGCGTCATGAAAAAGGTTGAAACACTGGTAAAAAATCGCTCATAGATGGCGCTATAGTAAAAACACGTTTTTTGTATGGGGACCCCTTTCATTTTTAACGTTGTTCTGTTTTTAGTATTTGTTGTTATAGCGGAAACAGAAATACATCATCTGTGAAAATTTCAACCGTCTAACTATCACGGTTCTTTAGATACAGCCCTGTCGAGAGATGTCACTGTCAAAAGCACTATTTTACTGGTATATTATGTATAATTCAAAATGTTCCAATAAGTATATATTAGTTTTTGTAATGCCAACCAGTATAACATTTTAAAACAAGTCTATTTAATTTAGGTACCAAAGTATTACAAAATTAAATTAAACGTTTAATTTTAGCCGATTACATAAATAAACTGGACAATTGCGAGTCTGACTCACTCACGTAGGGTTCTTACAACAAAATATAATACTGAACAAAATTTGCCGAATAAACTCGTTTCTGACTTTTTGACTTTAATCTGTTTATAGTATTTGTTGTTATAGCGGCCATAGTAATACATACCTACTTTGTGAAAAATTATAAATTTACTTGATGATTTAGAAGATACAACCCTCCGACAGACGGACGGATTGACATCTAAGCTCAGTTTTAGGGTTCTGTTGGTACCCTTGGGGTACAAAATCCTAAAAAGACATTGCTTATAATATTTATGCACATAATACATTATGTTAATCAATGCGAATCACGATCATTATTTTAACGATACTTAATAAATAATGTTCTAATCTATATAAATATTAATGTGCTTTCGAAACAGAATCAAAAACTGCAAAGATAAAAATAGATATTATTAGTATGTCATAGAATCAGTGAAAGCATATGCGTTCACTGCATATAATCAATTATGATAATAAATATATGAACATTATAGAAAAGTATTTTTATGACAGACGGACAGACAAAAACTTGATTGTTTTTAATATCTTATAGGCTAGCGTTTGACCACTATCTCACCTGGTGGTAAGAGACGATGTGGCCGAAGATGGTGAACACGCTTCTAAATCTACTCTCAAGGGCTATGTGCTGCTGAAACACCGTAAGGTTTAAGGCGGATTTTCTCCTTGATGGTGGTAAGCTACTTTTTGGTAGCAGGTGGTAGCAAATTGTGCCCCGCAGCTTCGCTTGCATTATTAAGCAATCTATTATTATACCGGGATAAAAAGCATCCTATGGGTCAATTCTGATTTTCAACCAACTGACAAAAAGGAGGAGGTTCTCTCTTCGTCTGGAGGTATGTTTTTATTCTCATTTTTATATGTATGTTACGCGATTACTCCGTCAATTGTGTAATGATCCGAAATTTTCTTTTTTAATTGGAAGGGTACATTTTCAAAGTGGTCCCATTGTGATTCATCATTGAGATATGATAAGTATCTCCAGAGATATGACGATAAACGTCTCAAACTTGCTACTGAATCTGACCAAGTTTTTAATCTATATTAATTCTATACTTTCTCTCTACAAAAATTTACCAAAATCCGTTTAACCGTTCAAGCGCATTTTAGACTTCGCTATAATACAATAGCCATATAGTTCATAGCACAACAACAAACCATATTCTTCACGGTCGAACGGCTGGACCGATTTAGGGGAAATTTTTGCACAATAATATCCAGTATTATAGATTAGGCTATAGAATAGATTTTAACACGGGCGAAGCCGCGGGGCACAGTTAGTTATACTCTATATGAGTCGGTCTGCTTGTCATGCTGTACTATATAGCAGATATATATAGCGTAGCGATAGGTATAGCGTAATCTGAAATGCGCTATAAGCTTTATTGAATAACAAACATACGAACTTTGACACACGTTATTATTAAGAAATCAATCCAGTTTTGAATACGAACTTACAGTTAGAACTGAACGTGTGTTGCCTACCATATTGGTCCAACTTTACCAGAATCTGTGGTTCAATTGGCATTGTATTATAAAGTGAAAATTAACTCACACGGAATAAAAACTGCTAAAACTCTAACTAGCTCAACATTGAGATCTGTATTAGATAATTGTCTATGGGAAATGTCAAGAGCGAACGGGTTTACCCGACTGCAAAACAAAAGAAGGGTAATGTGGATTGCATTAACTATCGCTTGTCCAGTGCCTGAGAGTGAGACCATTTATAGGCCTAGCAAGCTTATCATTCTCGAGTACGTAACATCATTGCTTACGAAAAGGTAAGATAGTCGTATTCAGTCAGTCAGTTGATAGTAGTCAAACGCTAGTCTGTCTGATAATTTAACTAAAAGTGCGAGTTGGACTCGCCCACCGAGGCTTCCGTACCAACTTCTCAAACTAGGTTAATGCACAGAAAAGATAATATGTAACAGAACATTGTATGCACTCTCTGACAGCAACTCTGACAGCAAACATGCGAGATTAAGGGCCAGTTTCACCGGTTACAGATAATGTGTTAGATAGTTATCTGACACATAATGCCATGTATAACAGCTGTCAATAATCTGTCAGATATATTCATATTAGCGCTATTAGGAACCCGTAAACCTAGTTACAACGTAAATAACGTTCAATATACGACTGTCAGTTTTATCGTGAACGATAGTTAAGGGACAAACTCAACTTCGCTTCGAATTCGCTCTAGATCGATGCCTAAACAGTAGACACTGTTCATGCACCAACCGAAAATAATAAGTTTGTAAATGTAAATTCGTTTTTTGTTGTCTTAAAACTACATATTTACGGTTTTTAGAGTTTTTCCTTTATAAGTGCTTCAGACCTTGCGTCATTGTGTGGCTGTAAACGTTATTGAAACGGTACCGAACAATGGATTTTTTAAAGCACAAAATTAAAAAAATTAGAATATATGTTAATTCTTACTAGACGAAACGTCTGTATGTTTTTTTTTCTTTGGGTGTACCTATGTTACGCGATTACTCCGTCAATTCTGAACCAATTCCAATGATTTTGTAATCGGTAGGGTACGTTTCCGGGATAGTTCCATTGTAATTTCATCGAGATCTGATAAGTATCTCCAGAGATATGACAATAAACGTCTCCAACTTGCTACTGAAATTGACTCGCGGGGCATTGAAATCGGTTGTTTAAGTTTTTAAACTATTTTAATTATTTTACGACACAATAATTGTCATTAATAATAATTGATCAACCAACACAATTACACAAATATTTATTTTAGTACAAGCCATACATTTATAAACATAATTTTAATTTCGACCGTCTACTCACCGGCTCGTTGGTCTAGGGGTATGATTTTCGCTTAGGGTGCGAGAGGTCCCGGGTTCAAATCCCGGACGAGCCCAATTGTTTTTTATTTGTGGATCTGGGACCGTGCTAGAACCTTTTGAGTTAATTCTGCATTTCATTACTCATTTATCCTTTTTTAACTAACTTCGAAAACGGAGGATGTTATCAATTCAGAAGTGTGTATTTTTTAATGTATTTTTATCGGATTTCTCTGTCAATTATGGACCGTGGACCGGTTTTCAGAATTATTTTTTTATTCGAAAGAGTTCCAGAGGTGATGATAAACACCTCAAACTTGCGTACTGATGAAAAAGACTTGCGGCATTCGAAGTCGGCTTATAAACGATTTTAAATTATTGTTATCTTATTATTACACTCATAATATAAATATGTGATAAGTTGCGTCACGGCGCAGTTTTAACTGTCTTTACAGACACAGTATGGATACTTACGTATCCATTTATTAATAGAATATTAATTTATGATTATGTATTGTATTGAGCGATAGGATGGCTGCTAGTGTCTCCAACAAAATTTGTCTAAATAAAAGATTCAATTGTAAATAAATAAACAAAGTGAGTTAAAAAAAATGGCAAAAAAATCCAATCTAATCGATACTATAAAAGTATCAGTTACTATAATTTTCAAGGATTGCTTATTATAAATAAAAATTTAATCATAATAACTATTATTTTAGAAGTATTTATTTCAAGGTACAAGTTATTATATCGGAAGGCATTGCGGTAACAAATAAAGACAGCGCCAAATCAAAACTGTTGCACCTCGGTACTCTTCTGGTAGATGGCGCTGTTTTTAATATTCAGTTATCCAGCTGAGAAGACTGCTTCCTTGAGTTACAAATTACGAACTATCAATAAAACGTTTTTGCAACAATAATAATCAGTAATTATAAATCAATTATTTATTAATAATATATACATATTTAACCTACGTTTATAAAATAATATATAAAAATTAGCCACCTTTTTACTTAAACCACCCTTCGATTCCACCAGCGAAGCTTATAGTTAATTTATTATTTAATGACGTATAAACATAATATTATAACCTATATGCTAGACATAAAGTAATCATCAGCAGGACAGGGATCATTCGTATCTACAGGCTTATATCTATAAATCTTCCCTTTAGTACCGACTAAGATATTATTTTTGTTATCAAACGCCATCCCAGTAATCTTAAAACCTAGCTGACCAATCTTCAACGGTAAAACGCACTTAGTTGTCAGTTTAAATAGGGACCCCTTTACCGCAACTATTGTTTCTTCATTGCGATTTATTTGTAGTATATATTTCAGTTCCCGTGTAAACCCTTTGTATTGTATCGGTTCATAATAGTCAGTTGAGAAGAAATACATTCTCCCGTCCGTATATTCGTAGTATGCATTTCCTTTAGAATCCAAAACGAAGCTGTAAGCCTTTGGTATTCTTTCATATCTTTTGACAGCTGCAGAACCGTTCACGAATTTGAATATTTCATGGTTCGATCCGGTCGTTATATACATTTGATTGTCTACTTTGTCTATGAATATGTTTCTTATGTCATCATCGCCGATAGGTCGCTCAGCTGTGATTTCTGTGCGAGAATAGTCGTAAGTGACAAGGCCTTGATTTGTACCTATGTAGATTATATTGTTTGGAATATCAATTGCTACGCATTGGCCGATAAGTTCGTCGGATATAGGCAAAGGTTTAATGCCCAAAGATCCATGTTTAAGTAAATATATCCCTTTAGTGTAGTTCCTTTTGTGAAGGATGAAGAATATATTTTCTGTTCTTGGGTCTACAACGATTCCTGTCGGATACCCATCGATGGTGGCAATTAGTTGTCGCTTGTAGAATTCGGTACCGATTTTTATACGCTCACATTTTTCTGCAGTTGTAGTTGTAATGACAATGATAAAAAATGACACGATGACATTGCCTGATATTATGTTTAGCGACATCTTGGATTCATTGCATCTGTAATGAAAATAGAAATTAGGATATAAATTCAACAAAAAACCTAATTATAGCTAAATTCATTATATTTCTAGATAAATATCCAGAATTATATTATCGAACAAAAAATGAATAAAATATTAAACGCCTGATTGAATTTTTTCATTTCTCCTACGAAACATTGCGATTGTAATTTTTCATTGTATTTACGAGATTAAGGACCAGTTTCACCGGTTCCTGGACCCTTAGTACGAGTTTTCATACCAAACTCGATATCGTATATCGAGCAAATTTTGTATGAAAAACAATACAGCGCCTCTAGTGGTTACTACACTTAACTAAATTTAGACCAATCAGTGAGCCAGATTAAGTCGAAAACTATGTGAGATCTGTCAAAAGCGTTTACGATAAAAACTCGTACTAAGGGTACTGATGATACTATAGTTAGTTATCTAACACATGACGCCATATAAAAGCTGTCAAAATCTGTCAGATTTCTTCAAATTAGCACTATCAGGAACCGGTGAAACTGGCCCTGAATTATCTACAAAATTGCTGACAAGCAAGCACTGACCACTATATCACCTGATGTTGAATGATGGATGGATGTCTGGATGTGGAAAATAGTTGGCAATAAATGCACAATATTGATTTAGCACTCGTTAGGAATTACGTATTAGATAGATAGATAGATGGATAATCTCTTCATTTTCACACCAAAAGAAAAGAAACAATTTTAAAAGATAAACTTTGAACTTATATGTAACTATAGCTATGCAAAGTGCGGTCTTATCACTTAGAGCGACTTCTTCCAGACAACTGAACAGTAGAAAAGAAAAATTAACGTAGTCATACATTTTGATTTTAAAATTATCGTGAATTTGTAACATTATTATTGTTATATACCGGCTGTAATTCACGTACCTTTAGTCGAATTTTCTCGACCTAGGTTTCGAGCGAGTCAGTCGTTCTTCCTCGGGAGTGAGGTCACGCAGTAAACATCGCGATCTCACCGCGTGACCTCACTCCCGAGGAAGAGCGACTGACTCGCTCGAAACCTAGGTCGAGAAAATTCGACTAAAGGTACGTGAATTACAGCCGGTATATAACAATAATAGTCATACATTTTTTTTTTTTTTTAAGATTACTCGCAATGTGGGTTGCACATTACTAGTAGTCTTGTTTACCCCTCCAACTAAGCTAAATATGCTTGTGTCTGGAGTGGGTTCACGTCAATAGTGCAATGGGTGGGGTGGGGATCGAACTCACGACCTCTCGATCGCCAGTCCGACACCCTATCCATTGGGATATTGCCGCCTAACATTGTCATAACACGATTAATAACACATTTTTTTTATTTGAACGACGCCGTTTTGTTTCACACTTTTTTCCGTTGCACTGTTAGGTAAGGACCTTCCTACACTTCCCATTTGGCGAAGTTCTTATAAAATCCATACTATATATAACATTATAAACACGAAAGTTTGTATGTATGTTTGTATGTATGTATGTTTGTTACTCTTACACGCAAAAACTACTGAACCGATGGAGCTGAAATTTGGTATGTAGATAGCCTAGACCTGGAATAACAGAAAGGATATTTTTTTTCATATCTAAGGCTAGCGTTTGACCACTATCTCACCTGTTGGTAAGTGATGATGCGGTCGAAGATGGTAAGCACGCTAGGCCTAGAATGGGAACTGGCTCTCAAGGATAGCTGCCCGGACACATTAGATGTTTGGCGACAGATTTTCTAACTTGAGGGTGGTTGAGCTAGCCAGGCGGACACTAGATAGTGTCCTACCACCATGCGGGGGTTTTTGGTTTCTTAACGATGTTTTTCCTTCACCGCAGGGCCACTGTGAAGAGCGCACATACATTTTTCGATACAAAAATCCATTGGTGCACGGCGGTTTGAACCCGGTACCTCTGTCATCAAAGCTAACCGTTGTCCCGATTACCGGGCCCTCAATTTTTATCCCGATATTCCCACGGGAACGATGTCTACGCGGGTAAAACAGCTGGGCGGGCACAGATAATATATTAATAAAAAATATAATCACCTAATCACCTCCGACGTCGTGAAAAGACTGCCCTTAACATGTTGGAATCAGTCTTTATAAAACATGTCCGTCACAGCACCTGCGCCAACCGGTGGGAGTGTAAACAATAGTTCAAGCTGTTTTGAAAAATAATTCATATAGTGGGTGTTTGCAAATTGCAGCGACTTAGCAGATTGCATTTGAATTTTCATCATCATCATCATCAGCCTTGTCCACTGCTGGACATAGGCCTCTCCAACTGCACGCCACTGAGCACGATCCTCTTCTACTCTCATCCAGCTCTTGCCAGCCACCTTTCGAACATCATCGCGCCACCTAGTCTGAGGGCGTCCTACGCTACGTTTCGTTCGTACGATTCGCGGTCAAGAACTCGTTTACCCCAGCGGTTGTCGGTTCTACGGCTAATATGGCCGGCCTATTGCCACTTCAGCTTACTAATTCGATGGGCCATGTCGATGACTTTAGTTCTCTGTCGGATAACGGATTCGATCCTTCAGAGAAACTCCGAGCAAAGCCCTTTCCATAGCACGCTGAGCAACTTTAAATTTGTGGACCAGACCAACCGTGAGTGATCACGTTTCGGCCCCGTATGTCATGACGGGTAAGACGCACTGATTGAAGACTTTCGTCTTGAGACATTGTGGGATTGGCGATGTGAAGACTCGACGTAGTTTCCCATATGCAGATCCCATATCATATCAGATGCGGATAAAATGTCTGTCCCAGGGTAGCACCTCAAAAGCGCCACTATAGTTGCCTTAAAAAAAAAATTGTATAGAAGAAATATATATGAAGGTAGCTTAATTTGTTTTTGTTTATTTAATTAACGATTTTTACTAAGGACACCCACTTAGGATTTTAGGTATTATTTTGTTCTTTGTTTAAAAATACCCACGCGCTCCTAGGGATGTGCCTAGTTTGCCTTAGGGATAATCCACCACGGCTTTTATTACATCGCCAAAAAAAAATATCTCCATCTATCGCAAGCCGCCGTTGCTAAGTAGTGGATAGCGTGGATATGATTACAGCCGATGCTGATTGGTGGATATGATGTATGACATTTAGGTCTAGCTGTGATTGGCCGAAGCTTCCGCAGCCGTATTTGTATGCTAATGTGTCGTGTCAACTGCTGTCGTAACAACTATTCATTATTCTGTGGTCGTAGTAGTAGCTATAAATATATTTTTATGTATTCATACACATAAGCAAAAGTTTAACTTGCATTGTAGTTTCAAAAGAAACAACTATTTTTTTAACACCTATATGCGCCCCTCATTAAAAGTATACTATGTGTTAATCCAGGTTAAAAAATATCTGTATGCCGAATTTCATCCAAATCCAACGTAATTTAATATATAAGCAACTAGATGGCGCTGGAGTAGGGTGCGTCGTTCTTCTTATAAATATTACCTAAATGTATGAGATCCTGCATCGCACAAACGATATTTTTCGCGATGTTAGAACAAGTCCACTTAAGCTGCTTCATAGAATGTTTTGAAATTTAAACTCTTTCCGTAATATTTCGTATTTATAATATCAGTAGGACCAAATGTTACGCTAATATCAATAGTAAACTTTAACTTAAAAAACATAAAAATTTGAGATAGTGCAACTGAAGGATGAATAAAGTTTTGAACAACCTGTATCATCTATGAGAAAAATCTATCAATAGCAGTTATACAATTCTCATAACATGACATCATAGACGTCCATTAGGCGCCCCTTACACGATAGGTTTTGCTGTCAGTTTGCTGGCAGTCACGGCTGTGACTGATAGATAATAACTGATCATGTAATGGGGTGACTGACGATGACTGACCGATATTTACATACTTAGATTTGCTGCATGAGCAACCATCAGTCATGACTTTTGGTTTTGAATGACAGAGTACCTACCGTGTAATGGACGCCAGACAGCAAAACCTATCATGTAATTGACGCCATAGAAATTTACGCCATAGCTGCATAGTTAAGAACTTTAATATCAAAGAATCAATTTAATTTTTTTAATTATATAAATAAGGTAACAGGCCAAACACGACGCTCGCCTTATGGTAAGCGATGACGTCTATAACATTTATTTTACATTATTTTTATCTATATAGTATCTTGCAGTTATGGTAAAATTAAACTTGTAAGTCAACGCGATCAAAAGTTATGACTGTTTATGTCACATATTTTCACATATAATGACTGTTTATGTCACATATTTTCACATATAACGACTGTTTATGTCACATATTTTCACATATAATGACGGTTTATGTCACATATTTTCACATATAATGACTGTTTATGTCACATATACACTGGTTTATGTGTTTGGATAGCAGATTTCTTGAGGGATCGGTCGATTCGAGTGGTCATCGATGGCTGTTCTTCCGACCAATTGGCCATAAATGCCGGAGTCCCTCAAGGATCAGTACTCTCTGCAACACTTTTTCTGCTGCATATTAATGACCTGCTTAAACCCGGTATCTTTGGGTACGCAGATGACAGCACTGTTATAGAGAGTTATACATCCAACGCACGAACCAGTGCATTACAAATCCAGTCTCATAGAGAAGCGATGGTCGAACGCTTGAACTTTTCTTTGAAGGCAGTCTCTGATTGGGGCGATGCCAATCTGGTCAAGTTCAATGCTGCGAAAACCCAGGCGTGTCTTTTCTCCGCTAAACGGAGCCCATTTCTACTGGCTCCTACTTTCCGGGATGTGTCCGTTCCGATAAGTAACAATCTCGAGCTTCTTGGCATCTCTTTGACACCAACTCTCAATTTCGGCTCTTATATTGAGTCTAGAGCCCAGCTAGCCTCAAAAAAGCTTGGCATTTTGGCTAAGGTGAGACGGTACTTCACACCGGGACAGTTGCTTAATCTTTACCAAGCACAAGTCCGGTCGTGTATGGAGTACTGTTCTCACCTTTGGGATGGTTCTGCTAAATACCAGCTGGAGACACTGGAAGCTATTGAGAGGAGAGCCAAAAAACTCATCAGCGATGACCTATTAGTAAGCAAGAGACTCCAGAGTCTCGCGCATCGCCGCAAAGTCGCTTGTTTATCGGTTTTCTATCGGATACATTTCGGAGAGTGTGCAATGGAACTGCATGATTTGATTCCACCATCCCCATTTTATAATCGGACATCCAGAGACACTAAAAGGCGCCACCGATTTATGGTGGATATACCATCTACCCGAACGAAGCGATTTGCTTCTTCGTTCATCATACGAACCGCTAAGGAATGGAATACCCTGCCTGAGTCCGTGTTTCCGATTAAGTACAATATGGGGGTCTTCAAATCGCGAGTGAATAGGTATCTTCTGGGTAAGCACGCTACATCATCGATCGCATCATCACTTAACATCAGGTGAGATAGTGATCAAGTGCTACCCAGTTCGGTATAAAAAAAAAAAAAAAAACATATTTTCACATATAATGCAATTTCACAAGACAATCAAAACCTATAACTTCTTGTTGGCCTAGAATCTTGAAGTTAGGCAAATAATAAGGTCTTATAGCCCTTATAAAGAATAACATCTGAAAACCCTATCCTAACCCTCGGCGGATTTGAATCCGGAACGAAGTAATTCCCAGAGAACTTAAGTTATCGATATAGCTCAACGGATTAGCAAGCTGAAGTGGCAGTGGGCTGGTCATATCTGCCGCAGGACTGATAACCGTTGGGGTAGACTTGTCCTAGAGTGGATACCGCGAATCGGCAAACGTAGCGTAGGACGTCCTGTGACCAGGTGGAGCGACGACCATACGCAAAGCGGTGGACAGTGACTGGAAAAGAAGAGCCGAAGATCGGGCTCAGTTGTCACCTTGGGAGAGACCTACGTCCAGAAGTGGACGGACACCTGCTGATGATGATGATGACGATGATGATGATGATGATGAGGCATTGGTCGAGGATCGAACTGCAAAGTCAAGTTTGTATGGAAACCTCGGTGTGCGAGTTCAACTCTCACTTACGTGTTCCTAGGAAAAAGGTTCTTGATAGACGGACAGACAGACAGACGGAAACAGAGTTACTCTGTAAGGGTTTATATATATATAGTTAAGGATTACTAAACACACAGGGAAAAAAATAACAAAACA
Source organism: Cabera pusaria (assembly GCA_954871355.1). NCBI lineage: Eukaryota > Metazoa > Arthropoda > Insecta > Lepidoptera > Geometridae > Cabera > Cabera pusaria. The sequence continues at coordinate 4,102,707 of OX940910.1, forward strand.
AAGTCCATAAATATTTAATATATTCGATAAGATCCCATTTCGCACAATTTTATTATTTATCCATAAACAAAATATCGTCAATTTACAAAGATTAAGAGCTGGCTAATGCTTAGGCCGTTCATAGAATAGGGTGTCATTGTAATGAAAAAAAAAAGTTTTGTTGTTTTCTTTCTAAATGTAACAGTAAATTAAGGTGCGGTGGTTGGGCCACCCCTAAGCCGCGCCGCATACATAAAAATACAATTTTACCAACAATTTAATACCATTTGGCTACTCGTATACCTGTACTATTCATTATTCTGTGGTATAACTAATAACGTTTATAAAACAATGACTCAGTTTCTTTACAGACGATATATAGAATTTGCTTGCCATATAATTAGGTACATAGTTTTCATCTCTTATCTAAGAACTAAGACCTTAATTAAAACCTTCGTTGGTAGACTGTATACGATGCCTATTTTGCTGGCAATGTTCCGGACTAAATTTATAAATGACACCACTAGTCGATATGTAAAACGCATCTCTGTCAAAAACGATTCCAGCCGGAATCATATCCAAGTCCATAAGTTTATCTGGTATCATATTATCGGGTTTTAAAAGATACAATCCATCGTTAGCAGCTAAAATAACTTTTCCATGAGGTCCTATAGCAATAGCTCTTCCAGCGTTTTTTGGCAAACCAACGAATTCAATCGGCTCTTGAAAGCCTTTCCTCAAAATCTTGACGTATTTCGAATTGCATTCATAGTAAATATTATCGTCGTCATCTACAGCCATGAAGTAAGCACAGGGAACGTTTTCTATTTTAGTTTTCTCTTGAGTTTGTAAGTCTATAGTATACAGTTCGTTGTCTGGGAACAGTGTTGCGTATAGAATCCTTTTATGATCAGGCTTGAAGAGTTGGACTATATCGTCATCTTTCATAGCAAAGAAGGTAGCTTCGTTATCTTTATTCAAAACTGTGATTCCATCATCTGTAGCAATGTATATTTTATCAGTATCTCCGTCTACAGCGGCCGCTTGACCTTTCACATTATCTATCTTGATAGGTTCTCCATTTTTGATTATGTACTGATCCATTTTAGTTTGTACATTGTCGTTGTGAAGGGATTCAATGTCGATTAATGTAAATAGTAGTTCAGTTTTCGAGGTGAGGGCCAGGTTTGTAGGAAGCCCTTTGATTGTTAGGACTACAGTTTTGGCGTAGGATTGCCCGTCAAAGCTGTATGAGCAGTTTTCTGCTGCTGCACTTGAGAGGAGCAGACATAGCAGCGGCAGTATCTGGAAGAAGATATAATGTGTTATCATAGATGTAATAATATTGTTTAAATAAAAATAATAATAATTTACAAAATGCCGCGGTAGTCATTTTCAGTACCAAGTTTGAAATGTTTAACTCCATATCTCTGGAGACATATCGGCTTTGATGCCAGAGGTACCGAGTTCAATCCTCGCCGTGCACTAATGGATTTTTCTATTGAGAAAATTATGTGCGCTTTTCACAGTGGCCCTCTGATGAAGGAAAAATATCGTTTAGAAACCAACCGGCCAGTGGTAGGCCGCCTGGCCAGCTACCAAGTTATAAAAACTGTCGCCAAAACAGCTAATGTGTTCCGGCAGCTATCCTTGAGAGCCAGTTCCCATTCTAGGCCTGGCGTGCTTACCATCTTCATCACTTGCCAACGGCTGAGATAGTGGTCAAACGCTTGCCCATAAGATATAAAAAAATACATACTTCAATGAATTTTAAATAGGACCACCATGGAAAGTCGCCATCCCGCCTGCCCAGCGTGGCGATTAGGACATATCCCTCCCAATGAGCCAAAGACCGGGCTCAATGAAGTATCTTAGGATAGGCTTACGTCCAGCAGTGGCCTGACACTGGCTGATTATGATGATGATGGAAGGTTCAAACAGTAGAAGAATTTTCTAAATCTGTCCAGGAGTCTTTGAGTAATCGGAGAACGCGCATAAAAAGTCGATTAAACAAGTGAATTATTTTAGTAACAAAAAACCCGACTGCGTGTGAAAAATTAAGGAGTTTATCTATTTCGTGTCTCAACCAAGCAATGGCTGACTAACGTTTATGAGTGAAAAAAAAGTTGAGCAATGATCAAGTTCTTGGGAGCTTCTCAGTTGAGAGGCAGTTCAGCAATTGATCAATAGATTTTTATAAGTAACACTGTAAGTAATTTAACTATTCCAAACTCCAATAAAACATATAAAGTTATATGTATATATATTCGTAATCACCGTTAAAAATCATTATTTTGATACCACACTCGATGTATTTTGAAAACATAATTTTTTCGTTAGTGTTATTTAATTTTATTATAAAAACTCACGTTCATTTTAAACTTATAGATTTGAGACGGGAATTTAACGTGACTTACGCGATGTCGATATGGCGATCGACATATGTTTCGGCCTCATCCGGAGGCCTTCTTCAGGATCTTGAGTGCGGGGCGCTCGCCGACGCGTTCATCCTCGCACCGCGGGCCGCTGCTCGTGCAGCGCGGGCGGACGGAGCGATGTTGTTTAATTGTTTTTCAAATCCCAATTTGCAAGTTTGCGATACCAAAGACTTCAACGCGTGACTTGTTATTCCTTCCAAATAGTCGAACCGCAATATTCATCTCGTTATTTTTAGATTACTTTTGGCGGCAATTTAGCTTATATGTTTTTTTTTAAATTTTGATGTACCCAGTGTCTCACGACTAAGACGAATCTTTTGACACCACTCACATAAAAATACGATAAACCGTTTGGGCTCTAGGGTGGGAAAGAGAAATATACATACATAGATACTTACATAAATACATACATACATAAACACGAAAAACATAACCCTCCTTTTTTCGCAGTCAGGTGAAAAGAAACGACTTCACATGCCACGCGAGTTATTTTCATTACCAAGTCTAAGATGTTAAGATCCGTATCTCTGCAGATATGTATCAAATCTTGATTTGGTAAGAATAAGAACAATCTGGAAATATCATTATTTATTTTTAGGGTTCCGTACCCAAACGGTAAAACGGGACCCTATTACTAAGACTCCGCTGTCCGTCTGTCTGTTTGTTTGTCTGTCTGTCTGTCTGTTTGTCACCAGGCTGTATCTCATGAACCGTGATAGTTAGACAGTTGACATTTTCACAGATGATGTATTTCTGTTGCCACTATAACAACAAATACTAAAAACAGAATAAAGGTAAAAATAATAGAGGGTCCCCATACAAGAAACGTGCATTTTTCGGCATTTCAAGCCATCTATGAACGCTTAGTTAGGTAAACGTCCCATAGATGGCGTTATATTGAAATGTCGATCCCTAACACCTTCGTTAGACGTTAGATGGCGTTATAAGAAATAAAATGTTTATTAATTATTATTTTTTGCTGCCGAAAAATGGTAGTGGTATTTTTTGCTCGGCTCGATCTTATAAAATACTGTAGTATGGTACGGAACCCTACTAGTGCGAGTCCGACTTGCACTTGGCCAGTTTATCTAAATTGGTTTCTAAATGACGTATTTCTTCTCAGGTAACAAACATAAACAAATATAATTGAGACCCTCTTAACTTTTGAGGACATGTTAATAATGTATGATCGTACAAAACGAAAAAACCGACTTCACATGCCGCGATAGTGAAAGTACTGCCTAGTTATAATCATGTCATCTAAGTATACAAATTTGCTTATATTGTTTATCTCCATATCTCCAGAGATAATGGTCAGATCTCGATAATTTGAATAGGACCAAACGGGAAGCCAATAAAAAGAAAATAATTTTTCAAATCGGTTAAGATTTGACAGAGTTCTGAGGTAACAAAGATTAAAAAAAAATACAGTCGAATTGAGAACCTCCTTATTTTTTGTGAGGGCCCGATGGCGTAATCGGGAGAACGATCGGCTTTGATGCCAGAGGTACCGAGTTCAAACCCCACCGTGCACCAATGGATTTTTCTATTGAAAAATGTATGTGCGCTTCTCACAGTGATGGAAAACATCGTTAAGAAACCAACAACCTCCGCATCTATCTACGACACTATTTAGTGTCCACCTGGCCAGCTACCACCCTCAAGTTAGAAAATCTGTCGCCAGAACATCTAATGTGTTCCGGCAGCTATCTTTGAGAGCCAGTTCCCATGGCCTAGGCCTAGCGTGCTACCATCTTCGACCGCTTCATCACTTACTAACAGGTGAGAATAGAATACAATAGAATATAAATTATTTATTGTGAAAACTGTGTACAAAGGTCTTAAAATATAAAATATGTCTCAACAGTTTGTTCATTTCGAACATACAATAGTTAGAAAAGACTTAAAATTAGCTTAGTAGTAAGACAGCAGTTTATATATCTATTAAATTTTTGTACAAGTAAGTCAATATCTATTATAAGTATAAATAATTGTAAAAATAATTTGAAATTTTATAACAATGTGACATAAATTCGAGAATCATTAATAATTTTTGACTACACCAGACAACATCTATGTAATACTACTAGCTGACCCGGCAAACGTTGTTTTGCCATATAAATAATTTCGTAGTAATTTCTAGTGTTGACAAAAAATAGCTTACTTATTGTAAGTATGTATGGAGGAAAAATGATTAAATTACTAAAATGGCTATTAAAAAATAAGGGTTGATCGTAGAAGGGTGAAAATTGAGGATTGTATGTATTTTTGTATGTTGTATCATAAAAAAATAGAAATTAAAAATTTTGTCTAAAAAATAAAATAAAAAATTTAGGGGTGGACTACCCCTAACATTTAGGGGGATGAAAAATAGATGTTGGCCAATTCTCATAGATACCGGATAAGCACAAAAAATTTCATCAAAATCGGTCAAGCCGTTTCGGAGGAGTATGGCAACGAAAACTGTGACACGAGAATTTTATATATTAGATAATGTGCACCTTTTACAAATGTAAGAATATTATGCATAGGATTTTAAATAATTAATTTTATCAATTTACATCGAAGTACTCATTTAAGTTATAATAAGCTTTTGAAAGCAGCTACTGTTTCAATCTGTTTAAATATACATCCATGCAAAGTTTTTAGTTCTGTTGGTAGATGGTTATACACTTTAATTGCGCTTACAAAGGAACTGTTGTAGTATTTAGTATTGTTAATTTGGGGAATGCACATGTTGTATCTGTAATTAGTCCTTAGGTTTGCTAATCGAGATAGTGGTCAAGCGCTAGCCTGTAAGATAAAATAAAAAAATATCGGTTAAAATGAAGGTTTTTTTTCTCGATAGGCAAGCTTTTGTTTATTATCTTAGTTTGCCGTTTGCCGTTTGTGAAGTTATCTGTAAATGGATACGAATGTTATTTTTGTTCCTACGATTAACATTTATCTACATAAATGTTTATAACCTTGGTCATAAACATATTTACTTTGTGTTTAAATATACAAAGAAGTTAGATAAAGGGCATAGAAAAACAAAACTTTCGTTTTATTTGTTATGTTTGTCTTGTAACCTAATTTGAGAAGTTCGTACAGAAGCCTCGGTGGGCGAGTCCAACTCGACTTGACTGGTTTTATTGGAAGGTAAGAAAAGAGCTGGTAGTAGTAAATGGCTGACTATTTTTAGAGTCATATTTGATATCTATTTTAACTTGATACCTCTACGCGGTCCTGAGAAAAATGGCCTTGACAGACGGACAGACGGACAACAAAGTGCTCCTATAAGGCATAGATAAGAGTTCCTTTTTCTTTTTGAGGTTAAAAACAGATATTTTGCAAATAAAACCATTTGAATATTATCAGATTTTTCTGATACATAGGTAAAAACAATATGGAGAAAGCCAGGCCACCATAAAAAAAAAAAGAGTGTGTGTACTTATGTACACGCGTTAGAAGTTATACTTCTTTGGCGTATGGAAAAAAAATAACTAAAATGCAGTAGTGATTAACGATAAATATTAAATTTAATATTATTAATCAAAAAGAAATTATTTTTAAATATTATAAATAAATATTAATTTTATTAATCAAAAAGATTTTATTTAAATAAAAAAGGTTTTATTAACGTAAAAATATGACGTTCTTACGAAACACGTGTTTTAAATATAAAAATACTAGAATATACGACTTGAACATAGTTATCAATTTTCATGCCACCTAGAACTAACTTCACGATGTTAAATTTAGGTGTCGGTGTGCACGCGCATCGTAAAAATTCACTCTCATCATTTTTCTCTATCGCGCCAAAAGAAGTATAACTTCAGAAAAGAAAATCAAATTCGATACAGCTGTTGAGAATTTGAGAGCTACGATATCGGGCATTTGGGACATTCAAATAACAGCCCTCTATTAGCAAATATTATGTTTCTTTGAAGTGTCTCACACTTTATATTTTTGTAAATTGTTAAACACAATCCAAAATGAATGAAGTAAATAAATAATAATGCATAATTGGGTTAACAAATGCAATCCACTAATTTCGTCGTATCGATGTATCGAACCGTGGCTTAATTGGCAGAGCACCTGGATGTGTAATCCGGGGGGTGCGGGTTCGATGAAATTTTGGATTGTGTTTAACAAATTAGCCCTCTATTAGCGTTGGGGGTTAAATAAGCTAACAAATTGTAATAAAAAATACTCACTTTTTCCAACATGTTGTCGACAGAAGTGGTCTACGAGAAATTGCCTTAAACACTGTTATTATTTCTCTTGATAATAGTAATAAATGTTATCTATATTGCTGGGCCGCTTAGGGTCATCGCTCTATATTAACCTGACATATTTAAAATAACAAACAAAACAAATAATTATTGCGTATAGCTAAGCCTAAGTAAATTATTGAGTTCAATATTTACCTATAAATTATGTTAATATACTAGATGTTTGAGATAGGGCCGTAAGAGCAACTTTCCGAGGAGACAGTCCATTATTTTTAACTGATTGTACAAATCAGATTCCAGACTCCTTCTTTTTGGAAGTCGGTTGAAAAAACAAAAAGAACCGTCTTCAAATGCCGCGCTATTACTTTTCAGTAAAGTTTGAGGTGTTTATCTCCATATCTCTGAAGATACTTATCAAATCTCAATGAAATTACAACGGAACCACCCTTAAGATATCTCATTTCCAACAAAAAAAAAAGAATTATCAAAATCGGTTCATAAACGACGAAGTTATCCACGAACAAACATAAAAAACTCCTCTTTTTTTGAAGTCGGTTAAAAAGCTCGTTAAGTTGGTAAGTCGGTTAAGAAGTTCTCAATTCGTTGGAATATATTTTTGAAAATTCATATTTTGTTTTGAAGTAGGTCCTATTTTAAGGGGGAACGCGGGGTTCACTTTTCCATACAAATGTATTCCCCCGTTTCCTCCCTGGAAAATAAAGAGAGAAAAAATTGTTTCTACAAAAACTCAAGGTCTGCTGTTTTTCTTTTTTTGACCAACTAATTGTAAATAGAAATATGACCCATCAAAAATCTTAAAGAGGAGATTAGAATGCTTATATTTCTTTTAGCAATTGGTTGGTCAAAAAAGCAAATGATAGGGGCGTAGCTACAGCATATTGTAGTATATTGTAGAGGTAGGATTCTGCTAGTCCGCCTGGGGCGGTACCACCACTTTGCCAATTAATATTTAGCCGTGAAATAGGAATGTTTTTTGGTTAAAATGGCAAGGTATCCAGTGAAATTACAGGGCATGTGAGACTCAACATCTTTATGTCTCAAGGTAAAAGGCGCAGGGCAGTGACATGCAGAATTCTGGCAGTCCAGAATTTTGCATGCTGCTGTTTATTTAAAATAGGCAGACTTCATCGCTCACCATCAGGCAAGCGTCAAGCTTATCCTGTTACCTTATATTATAAAAAAAAATAGCAGACCTTGATTTTTGTAGAAACAAATTTTGCTCTAGAAGCTATTTCCAGGAAGGAAACGGGGGAATGTATTTGTATGGAAAAGTGCATCCCGCGATCCCTCTTAATGTCATCGAGATATTTTCAGTGGCTCCAGAGATATGGAGATAAACGCCTCAAACTTGATACTGAAAATGACTAGTGCGGCATTTGATAGTTTTTATTAGCTTCACCTGTATGTTTGTATGTTTGTAACCGACTTGTTTGTAACCGACTTCTTTGGGCGCTATTTTGACCCATTTTAAACGGCCAGATTTCGTTCAAACTTTGTAGATTTATCGAGGACCGATGACAATACACTAATTTGATAAAAATTATTCCATTTTTCAACTAAAAAGTAGAACATAAATAATAGTTAAAAAAAACGAATAAATACGCTTTTTATAGAAAACCGAACTAAAAAATGGAAAATAAATTTTAATAAATTTAAATTAAGAATAGTGTTAAAAATTTCAATAAATATAAATTAATAATAGTGTAAATAAAAAAAATATTTTTTATTTTAAAAATAGCGTGAGGTGCATTGTGTCAATAGTTATAAATATTTTATTGACAGATATGAGTAGAGTGATTATCATTTATATATCATAAAGCACCCCACGCTTTTTTTTAAATATATTTTTTTTAATTCACACTATTATTAATTTATATTTATTGAAATTTCTAACACTATTCTTAATTTAAATTTATTAAAATTTATTTTTTATTTTTTAGTTCGGTTTTCTATAAAAAGCGTATTTTTTAGTTTTTTCAACTATTATTTATATAGTTTTTGAAACGATTTTAACGGACAGTCGCCTCATGAACTGTAACTGTAACTACAATGGAAGAGGAGTTACTTACCTTTACGGTCCGATCTGAAAAATCCATTCTGTATAGGCAAATATTTTAACTCAATTATTAATTATTTTTTAACTGAATTAATGCTCTATTATATTTAGAGTAAATTAATTAACAAGTAACTAATATAAAAAAAATTATATTACTTATAGTAATTGTGATCACTAGTCAAAAATCAGTATTTATATATTACTTATTTTTTAACAAAATTTTTAGATTTGCAATGAAACTTCCAATTGAAGGTATTCGTAAGCACACTATGAAATATGAACTGACGAAGTTTGGCTGGAGAATGGAATTTTGACCTTGGTGATGCATCTCTGGCATTTGCGGTTTTTATAAAGTGTTTGGTTGTTGCCACTAACTAAATAGTTATTAGCATCAACTTAAAACAACGTATCTGCTAATGGGTAATATACTTAAGCACAGTAGGGCTATTCTGTCAGCTAGTTTACGTATCTCGCAAACGGTGAGATTTGAATTTCGGATTACGAAATTCAACCGTATTACAATCGTATTACAATTCTTCGGATTCCGCTTGCGATATGCTTAAACTAGCTTACAGAATAGCCCTACTAAGATTATTCTAGATTATTATAGAATAGATTATTCTCTATCATAGATAATGCAAGAGAAAGCATGAAGAATAATTAAAACGCTCAGCACATAATACAAAAGTCACAAAAGTTGGCAGACTTTTTTTGGTTTTTAATTACAAGATTTAGATCACAGATTGTTAGAATTTTTTATTGTTGGAAGATACGATTCAAGTCAACATTTCGTCCAAGTTATGGTCAAATCCAAGTCATGATGACTACTTATATTAAGTTTAAAAACATCCGACTTCCATGCCGCGTGAGTCAGTTGCAGTTGCAAGTTTGAGACGTTTATCGACATATCTCTGGATATACTTATCAGATCTCGATGAAATTACCATGGTACCACCCTTGAGGTATCTCCTTTCCAACAAAAAAATAATAATCCAAATTTTTTGTTGAAGCCGGTAAAAACTTAAAACTACATGCTCTTGTAAATATGTGAATGCTTTAGTAAAGATTTCACTTATGATGTATCACTTTTTTTTATCACTTATTTACTAACTTAACTGTTTTTGTTTTACTTTTTTTTAAACTTTAATTTTGTTTATATTCGTAGGTAGTGTAAAGAATGGTACTGTTTTCGTGTAAATGAAGTGTTACACTCTATTGAGTTGTATTTATCTAATAAAGGAAGGAAGGAAGAGTGAGCTGTGTGTTTCCATTGTAACCTACGGTTATAATCGTTTATGAATTACAAGTTGGTTTAGTGTTTAGTGAGTCTGTCCACGTAGCTACGATTGCTACGCGTGGGTACGATTCCCATACGAGACTGTCTGTCACAGGGCTATCTATATCTTCTGATCTGAATCGTAATAGGTTGACACTTGAAATGTTTAAGTTACTGTGTGAACTTGTATTGCCATAATGTATATATTATAATAAATATAATAATCATCAGACATCAAGCAGCACAAATACATAACCATGATAAATTAATGTACCATCTTTTTAGGTTCCGTACCCAAAGGGTAAAACGGGGCCCTATTACTAAGACTCCGCTGTCCGTCTGTCTGTCTGTCTGTCTGTCCGTCTGCCACCAGGCTGTATCTCATGAACCGTCATAGTTAGACAGTTAAAATTTTCACAGATGATGTATTTCTGTTGCCGCTATAACAACAAATACTAAAAACAGAATAAAGTTTATAGAGGGTCCCCATACAAGAAACGTGTTTTTTTTGGCATTTTACGCCATCTATGTACGCTTAGTTAGGTAAACGTCCCATAGATGGCGTTATATTGAAATGTCGATTCCTAACACCTTTGTTAGATGCTAGATGATGGCGTTATAAGAAATAAAATGTTTATTCATTATTATTTTTTGCTGGCGAAAAATGATTGTGGTATTTTTGCTCGATCTTATAAAATACTGTAGTGTGGTACGGAACCCTACGAGTGCGAGTCCAACTTGCACTTGGCCAGTTTATTTTTATAGTTTTTCATCACTCCATCCACAAACCATAATTTATATAAGCAAACATTGTAAAGGGCCTCTGGACGTCAGTTTCGGCTCCTTCAATGTCTTATAAAGGACCAGGCATTTATGACCCGAGAATGTTGACTGGAATAAATGTTAATATAATAATAAATAATATCTAAGTAAAATTAAGAGGTCCTCATACAAGAAACATGTGTTTTGCTTGTGCTTTTCGCTTGCTTTTATGAACCACAATAGACACTTGTTGACCAGTGCCTCACCTAGTGATAAGAGATGATGTTGTCGAAGATGGTGAACACGCTAGGTCTAGATTGGCCTAACTTTCAAGGGCTATGTGCTGCAGGAATACCGTAAAGGTACGGACACACCGCAGCGTCCTACGTGCGCGATCTAGGCGGCGATCGGATATCGTAGTAGTATTTATACCGACTGGTTCACACCAAACGCGATCAGTAAACTATTGAAAAGTACTGAGATCGCGCCCGTAGATCGCAGGACGCCGCGGAGTGGCCGTACCTTTAGGTTATGGCGGCAGATTTTCTCCTTGATGGTGGAAAGATGCTGTCTGTTAGCAAGTGAGGTGGAACATCGATATAATGCGCCACCATCTGTGGACCATACCGTTGCTTAGAATCATGCGAATAGGGAATATGCATGTAGCTCAGATTTATTGAAAATATTTTTTTTCGAATCATTGTTGTCCTGTACCCCTAGTACGAGTTTTTATCGTAAACGCTTTTGACAGATCTCCCATAGTTTTCGACTTATTCTGGCTCCCTGATTGGTCTAAATTTAGTTAAGTGTAGTAACCACTAGAGGCGCAGTACTGTTTTTCATACAAAATTTGTTCGATATACGATATCGAGTTTGGTATGAAAACTCGTACTAAGGGTACTGGAGTTATATGTAAAACCTATTTTTAGGGTTCCGTACCCAAAGGGTAAAACGGGACCCTATTACTAAGACTCCGCTGTCCGTCGGTCTGTCTGTCTGTCTGTCTGTCTGTCTGTCTGTCTGTCTGTCTGTCTGTCTGTCTGTCTGTCTGTCCGTCTGTCACCAGGCTATAGCTCATTAATCGTGATAGTTAGACAGTTGAAATTTTCACAGATGGTGTATTTCTGCTGCCGCTAGAACAACAAATACTAAAAACAAAATAAAGTTAAAAATTAAAGGGGGTCACCATACAAAAAACGTGTTTTTAAACGCCATCTATCTATTTCGTTTCGGCAAAATGACATAGAGGCGCTAGTAAACGAGCCCCGTCTTTCTAGATCGCGACCAAACCAAATATTCTTGTTAATATCAATTAATCAAATATATGAGGTTGAAACTCTGTTATGTTTCGTATTGTACGGAACCCTCCCTAAGTGTGCGATAAGAGACGCGATGCTGACTCGCACTTGGCCAGTTTTATTTAATTTAATTCCATTTTATTTGCTTAAAATTATAAATGAAAAATGCAATTTAAGCGAGGGAAATTTAAGTTTGTAAAACAGATCACCATTGGTCGAATCGAAAGTTGACGTTCGCTAAACATTGAGCGCGGTAATATAAAAATAAACTGGCCAAGTTCAAGTCGGACTTGCACTCGTAGGGTTCCGTAACACAGTAGATTATTCTATAACTATGATTTTTCGCAACTACAAAAATAACTTTGTTTTTCATAGTGTTTGGATGAAAAACAAAGTTATACTTGCGATCGCTATATCTCAGCAACTGCTGACTGTATCTCGTTCAAACCAATTTTCGTTGAAAGTTTTTATTGAGATCTACAGAATATATATTTTCTAGATTTTTCACTCCCTGACTTTAGAAGTTAGAGGAGGGGGGGGGGGGGGGGGGGACACACATTTTACCACTTCAGACGCACCTATCTTTTAAATGACTGACTTTGAGAAAAAATGATTTTAGGAACCTCATTGTCATTTTTAAAGACCTATCCATAGACACCCACCCCATACGTATAGATTTGAAGAAAATTTTTTTTTTGTTCCAGATTTATGTATGGGATGAGTTATACCCCCCCCCCCCCCCCCCCCCCTTAACTGTTATATTTTTTATTTTTGTATAAAAATCGGAAAGCGGTTCACAGAATACATCTACCTACCTAAGTTTCAATTCTGTAGTCCTAATAGTTTCGGAATTAAATGGCTGTGACATACGGACGGACAGACAGATAGACAGACAGACGGACATGGCGAATCTATAAGGGTTCCGTTTTTTGCCGGCTACGGAACCCTAATGAATGTATGGTGTGGTCTTATTGCATTTATTTCCAAATATTTTGTGTTTGCCGCGTATTATTGTGCAAAAATGTATATTACTAAACATTTAATATAGGTAAAAATGAGTACGAGATTAGAGTAACTGCATATTTTAATAAAAACATGCCATTGGCTAAATACAATAATCGCGCGGAGTCTTAGTTAAAGAAAAAAAAGCTAGTTGGCTTCAAGCGTCGTGTGTCTGACGTAAGTGCGTGACGTCACAATTCACTACCAAAGAGCCCAGGAAATGATGGCGTTTAAACTGCTCAAATGTATATGTATATTTAAATATTTATTTAAAAAATAATTAGACCAATTCCGGCAGTAGTTTATTTTTTTATTATGTTATATGAATGTAATGAGTGAAATAAAAATATTTAAAAAACATGCATATTCCCTATTGTTGGTTAAGTACTAAGCTTTTATATCCACAATAAACTACGGTATTCGTGTAGTACAATGCGCACGCGCACATTTACGCTTGGACAGAGTTCGCGTGATTGTTGTATCTCTTACACAACATTAACACCTTATTCTTGTCTGACATATAATGTACAAACTTACGTCGTATTCATATTTTCTTTGGTACTGACGTAACTCTTATGACTTTAAAGACGAATGATGTTCTATATACGTATATATCTCGGTTGTCCAACGCTGCGAGTACAGTTTTCTGTTTCCAGTCAAGCGCGTTTCTATCTTAGACCGCACCATCAGTTAACATCACGTAAGTTAATGCTCAAGTGCTTGTCTATATCTATACTTATACAGTGTGGAAATTAAACTCAGGCCCTGGAGGGAAACTACTTTAAATCCTTAAGCTAGCTCATTTTACTTAAAGGAGACATTCCTTTATATTTGAAAAGAAACAAATCTGCATTAAAAGATTTTTTAAAACTCGCTTGCTTCGCCCGGGACTCGAACCAACTAAAATTAAAAAAGATAAACACTCTTTATTTTATTATACTAATCGGTAGTATTAATATTCAGGATAAAGTTTCTCTAAAAAATGTTTGGTTACTGTTCACTTTTAACAAGTAAAAGACACGTAACAGTTCTGTTATCTCTCCAACACTCAAAGACTTCGTATGAAGTACACGCTTGCTAATTTATCGTTAAGTACCTTGTTGAAATCTTCGATAAGAAAATTGTTCAATGGTGGTAGTACCTCTATGCACATTTCCTTCTTACATGATCCGAGGCGTTCAGTGGAGAAGTTTAAAAATGGAACGTTTGACTTTGTTTGCAATGCGGGACAATAATTTTAAAATTCGAACGATTTTTATCAACAGATTTTATTTAAGTAGTGTTGCTTTCCTTACGTAATTAAATTATCTCATAATGGCGTATCAAGAACAATCGAGTTATTAGAAGCTTACTTGTTTGCAACAAGAGAAACTTTATCCAGAATATTAATACTACCGATTAGTATATTAAAATAAAGAGTGTTTATTTTTTTTAATTTTAGTTGGTTCGAGTCCCGGGCGAAGCAAGCGAGTTTTAAAAAATCTTTTAATGCAGATTTGTTTCTTTTCAAAAATAAAGGAATGTCTCCTTTAAGTAAAATGAGCTAGCTTAAGGATTTAAAGTAGTTTCCCTCCAGGGCCTGAGTTTAATTTCCACACTGTATACTAACACTATAATCTATATCTATACTAATATTATAAAGAGAAAACAATTTAAGACTAGTTCAAATTTTAAGATATTTGATGAAGAATCAAGTGCATCAGGTTCCAACATCGCGGAAAATATCGTTTGCGCGATGCAGGATCTCATACATTTAGCCAATATTTACAAGGAGAGCTATTTAACCTACTCTAGCGCCATCTAGATGCTTTTATCTAAATTAATGTTATAAAGAGGAAAGATTGATTGTTTGTTTGTTACGATTTAATTCAAAAACTACTAGACCGATTTAATAAATTCTTTCATTAATGAAAAGCTACATTATCAGCGAGTATCTGCTAGGTGCGAGGTGCTGCTTGTTTAGTATAACATTATTAATCAATTAAATTATTTGTGAGACTCACAATTTAGAAGTATTATCCTATACTGGTCCAGTGCTGGTCATAGGTCTCTCCAATTTGTTGCTCCAATGACACGCCACTGACTGTTCTGCTAAACTTACCTAAATCTAAATAATTTAGACAAACTAAATATCACTATTAGCTATAAATTGTAACTCTAAAATATGTATTTATTGTTCTTTATTTTATTGTTCAATGTAATGTAAATTCACTGTAATAAACAAACAAATATACAAACAGACTTTCGAATTTCGCTATCTGTGTTAATTCTATAAAAATAAACAAAAAAATTACAGAAGATTTATTCATTTTTCAAATTATTAAAGGTAATTTATTCATTTTTCTACAGGCCGGTGTAAATAAATCTGAATTGTTATTCAAAATTAATTTAGTAAGAACCGATTACGCCTTCAAATCGCCCCTGCCTCTTGTAGCGATGGCTTGAATGTCCTCTGTTTTATCGTCCAGAAATGACTTCAGTTCTTCAAGCAAACTACCAAATATTATGGCCAAAATGTTGTATTCGTAGATATTCTTATTATGAGCGAAGTATTGGATCAGGGTAGCTTCCATAGCATAAGCTGTAGGCTTGACAACGAAGTCAAAGTCAGTAATTTCGCTGGTGCCATTAGCGTAGATCAAGTAAGCGTTGTTGTCAATAACAACGGGAATTCCTTCTTCAATTATGAAAGGAGGCTTCAAGAGGTTGATGTAAGAAGGAGATTCAGGCAGACCTGTGATCTTCTTAACGCCTTCATCGTTGTAAACAAAAGGTTGCTTGTCAGCGTTGTAATAGTACAAATTGTTAGCGTAATCCAAGACAATCTGTCGAGCATCTACAACTGCATCAATTTTCTCCTTCTTAGTACCTTCTTCTGAAACTTTGAAAAGTTCGAATTTGTCATTTAAAACGTAGATTACATCAGAACCGTTGACTTTAGCAATGCTAATGAGATTGTCAGTGACAGTTCCGTATTTCTCTGCTGTGTTCTTCTCAGCGTTGTAGTAGTAGAGTCCGTCTGTGGCAGAGAAATAAGCAGTTTTGGTGTCGTCGTTTGCTGCAGCCGCGTCGGTGCCAGTCTCTAAGATTTTCTTAGCTTGCTTGTTCTTGATTACAGAGAGACCTTTGTATTCTTTGACGCCATCTTTGACATCGGCTTCTACGAAGAAAATAATGGCTTCGTCGTCATTATCGTCTGATTCCTCATCGCCGTCATCATCGAAGTTTAAGGCGTTAAGAGGGACGAGGATTTGGACGATGTCGTGTTCGGCTGAGTATGCTTTAAACTCTTCGATGAAGAAATCCTGTTTAATGGTTAGTTTGTCGCTTGCATTAGATTCTGTGGCGCTAGAGTCGTCGGAGGTTGGCGCGCAGAGCGCCATGCCCATAGTAAGGGCGAATACTGTCAGAAGTTTCATCGTTTAGCCTGTAATGGAAATAGAACAATATT
This sequence comes from Cabera pusaria, assembly GCA_954871355.1. NCBI lineage: Eukaryota > Metazoa > Arthropoda > Insecta > Lepidoptera > Geometridae > Cabera > Cabera pusaria. Next base: position 4,119,207 of record OX940910.1, read on the forward strand.
ATAAAAAATAATATTATAAAGAGAAAAGATTTGATTTTTTGATTGTTTGTTACGATTTAACTCAAAAACTACTTAACCGATTTAAAAAAAATCTTTCACTAATGGAAAGCTACATTATCAGCGAGTAACATAGGCTATATTTTATTCCCGTATCCTTTTAGATATCGGAACTACGTGGGTGAAACCGCGAGGTGCTGCCAGTGATTTATGTATTAGGATTACAGTATGTACAGTTACTTTATATTGTAAATGAGTATGTTAAATGGGGTAGCTTAGACTTTGCATTAACCAAGTCAAATTGACATACTAGATCTGGGTCCTAAGTAAGCAAGCGATCAAAAAGCTGAGCCAGCGCGTTGCCAATGTCATGTTGTCATTGGATTATAGGCTAGATGGACTAGATATATGCGAATAGCCTGCTATACAGGGTGGATTTTTAGGACCGTAATGGAATTTTATTTTTATGGGAGGTACCTTTTATGTAGTAGCTACAGTTAAACATTCTGAAAAAATTGTCCATTATTTAAAAATAAAATAAAACTGACCAAGTGCAAGTTGGAATCGCACTCGTAGGGTTCTTGTTAATTAACTTTGTGTTTTATAGTGTTTGTATGAATGACTAAAAGTTCTAATTTCGGTTTTGAAAATGTGATAATTATATCTTAAAAACTGACTATATTTCGTTCAAACATTTTTTTTTATTGAAAGTGTTTAAAATTAAGATCTACATCATATTTTATTTTTAGATTTTTCACTTTTTTATTTTAAAAGTTAGAGGGTTTTAGTAAAACTTGTGTCCCCCAGCCGCCCTTTAGAAATGTCTATCTTACAAACGATTGACTTTGAGAAAAAATAGTTTTAAAAATCTCAATGTTATTTTAAAGACTTATTTTAGACACACCGCACGTACCTATAGATTCGAAGGTTTTTTTACTATTTTCAGTTCCATGTATGGGGAGTTCCCTCTCTCCCTTTGTATATAAATCGTAAGGCGGTTCACAGAATCTTCTATCATCTACCAACCAAGCTTAAGCCGTGTTGTCCTAATAGTTTGGAATAAAGTGACTGTGACATACGGACGGACAGACAGGCCGACATAACGAATCTATAAGGGTTTCGTTTTTTCCCATTCGGCTACGAAACCCTTATAATAAAAATTGTGTGAATGAATAAAATAACGTAGTTCTTATCTAACAAAAAAAAAATACTAGCAAAATGAGCACCTCCTCCTTTTTTGTGAATTCGTTTAAAAAGTGTGGTAGCTATTGTCTCATGACGTTTACATAAAATGTCAATCTCACTTAATAACAACATGTTCGGGTTTAGTTTTGTTTATACCAAACAAATCACCAGGTCGAGGAGCAGAGATAAAACGATAAACTTACTTTATGATTATCGTTATTTTTCAGAATAGACTGAGAAGGTGTTATTACCACTTTAAAAAAAATCTATTTGAATTAGTTATTAATAATAAACGATTTTTAAATATCCAATTATAATTATTTATTTTTCATGATCTTAATTAATCAAAATTATAATTATTGTCATGTCAAAATACTTCTATGAAAATAACCCCGCCTCACCTAACTGTACCCGATGCAAGGTACCCATAATCACAAAATGCATTATTATTAATATATCTAATATATTATTTATAATAGAACAAAACGCAATATTTAAATAATTATTATAAATATTTATTATTAATTATTATTTGATGTGATTAATAGCAGCATGCAAGGCTTGGAAACCGGGTAAAAAATTCAAACCAGTTTGGGCGTAAGTACGTATGAACTTTTCTTTTCGGTTTTCGTTCGTTCTATAAACCGCTATTGAACGATATTGAGCAAAAACCTTTTTAGTAAAGGTTTCGTTGAATAAACCGGTTTATAACGGTTTTAGCTATGGTCAGCGACCACTTTTCAATTTGCAGCCGCGTGTGCACTGGCAGCAAGCAAATAACGATTTAGTAATTGTAAATCACGTATTGAAAACAGCGGTCGGTCATAAAAATTATACATATATGGCAAGCAAACTTCGAAAAGTGCGAGAGGTTTATAGAGGTTTTTGAACGTAATAATTAAAAAACCGGTTTATGCCGTATTATAATCGGTTATTAATTAAACGGTCTCTAGCCCTGCTTTGAGCGAAATAATTGGTTAAAACCGGTTTAAACCTTTAAAAAACGGTTAAATATAAACCGGTTTCAAGCCTTGGCAGCATGTTATAATAATACATACCTTGTGAAAATTTCAAGTCTCTGTCTATTACGGTTCCTTAGATTTAGCAAAAAATACCGAAACAATCACGTTTCTTGTATGGCAACCCGCTTTTATTTTTAATTTTATTCTGTTTTTCTCTCTGAAAGATGGACAGACGGACGGATGGACAACGAAGTCTCAGTAATAGCGTTCCGTTGGCACCCTTTAGGTACGGAACCCTAAAATAGACAAAGCTTGCTTTCGATGTTTCGGTCCATGTCTCTAGAGATTAGGAAATTTTCCGTTCCATATCTCTAGAGATTAGGAAATGTTTCAGTCCATATCTCTAGAGATTAAGAAAATATCTTAAGGTCTGTAAAAAACTACTTTCTTTATATAAAGTTATTTACAGGGCTCTAAATATATATAGTTTTTAAATATTTTATAGGCTAGCGTTTGACCACTATCTCACCTGTTGGTAAGTGATGATGCGGTCGAAAATGGTAAGCACGCTAGCCCTAGAATGGTTAATTCTACTAATTCAGTAATTATGAAGAAGACTTACCGTAATAATAGTCTGTCACTAAATGATAACAAATAAATGGATTCTGTTACCAGTGTTTGCTGCACCTACGACCTTTTGAGATAAATGAAGACGATAGAGACCATTATGTGGCATGTTTTTATTATATGAACTTACCTATTTTATATATATATATATATATAAAATATAAACTCGAAGAAGTGGTGGAAATCCTCAGGGATGAAGGGACGAAGTTTTGCGAAAGCAAGCGTACGGGCAAAAAGTCCAAACTCTCGGCAGAAACACTTCGGCTAATGGAAGAGAGACGAACAGACCCTTTGTCAGCTTTGTCAACTAACCTGGTGCGCAACAAATCCATAAAGAAGCTGGTACGACGCGACCTCCGATCCTCTAACACGCTCTTGATTAAAGAATCAATTGAGCAGAATCGGGGGTCGAAAGTGTTCGTCCAGCCTCTGGGTAGAAGCCACCTCACAAAGCTGACAACGTCAACGGGGAACATCGTCGCATCCAAGCCGGAGATTCTGTCGGAAGTTGAAGACTTCTACGGCAAGCTCTACGCATCGCATGCTTCAAGGCCCGAACCCGATACTGAGGATTCTAGAGCCACCTTAACCCGCCACTTCACAGAAGATCTGCCCGAAATTAGCCGAGACGAAATCGTGATGGCCCTTAAACAACTCAAAAATGGAAAAGCCCCAGGAGAAGACGGAATCACAACGGAGCTTTTAAAAGCCGGAGGAGCTCCAGCAGTTCAACAGCTGCAGCAGCTATTTAATTCCGTTCTTTTTACTGGGAGAACTCCACAGGCATGGAACAGAAGCATGGTGGTTTTGTTTTTCAAAAAAGGAGACAAAACCCTATTGAAAAACTATCGCCCGATTTCGCTTCTGAGCCATGTCTACAAGCTGTTTTCAAGGGTCATCACGAACCGTCTTGCGCGAAGACTCGACGAGTTTCAACCTCCGGAACAGGCCGGGTTTCGAAGCGGTTACGGCACCATAGACCACATCCACACGGTGCGGCAGATTGTACAGAAGACCGAAGAGTATAATCGGCCCCTGTGCTTAGCATTTGTGGACTATGAGAAGGCCTTTGACTCAATCGAAACCTGGTCTGTTCTCGAGTCCTTGCAGCGTTGCCAAGTCGACTGGCGATATATCGAAGTGATGAGATGTCTATATAATGCCGCAACGATGACTGTACAAGTACAGAACCAGCGAACTAAACATGTCCACCTGCGTCGAGGAGTGAGACAGGGGGACGTCATATCCCCGAAACTGTTCACTAACGCCTTGGAGGATATGTTTAAGACGCTGGACTGGAATGATCGTGGCATTAACATCAACGGCAGGTACATCTCTCACTTACGATTCGCAGATGACATCGTCATTATGGCAGAGACGCTGCAGGACCTACAAAGGATGTTGAATGGCCTAGCTGATTCTTCTCGTAGCATCGGTCTCCGGATGAATTTGGACAAAACCAAAGTCATGTACAACGAGCACGTTGTTCCGGAACCGATTGCCGTAGATGGAATCCCACTCGAAGTTGTCACTAAGTATGTTTACCTAGGGCAAACGCCTAACTAGGAAAACATAACTTCGAGAAGGAAATCCAGAGAAGAATTCAGCTGGGCTGGGCAGCATTCGGAAAACTCCGTCGAGTCTTCTCGTCGCCTATACCACAGTGTCTAAAGACAAAAGTCTTTAACCAGTGCGTCCTACCTGTGATGACATACGGAGCCGAGACGTGGACACTCACAGTCCGACTGGTCCACCAGTTTAAAGTCGCTCAGCGAGCTATGGAGAGAGCTATGCTCGGTATTTCTCTGCGGGATCGAATCCGGAACGAAGTAATTCGCCAGAGAACTAAAGTTATCGACATAGCTCAACGGATTAGCAAGCTGAAGTGGCAGTGGGCTGGTCATATCTGCCGCAGGACTGATAACCGTTGGGGCAGACTTGTCCTAGAGTGGAGACCGCGAATCGGCAAACGTAGCGTAGGACGTCCTGTGACCAGGTGGAGCGACGACATACGCAAAGCGGTGGGCAGTGACTGGAAGAGAAGAGCCGAAGATCGGGCTCAGTGGCGCATCTTAGGAGAGGCCTATGTCCAGCAGTGGACTGATACAGGCTGACGATGATGATGATGATGATTTTATATATATGAATTTACGTAGAAAAAAATCCGGAGGTAGGTATACAAAACGGTCCATAAATAATACTTAAATATTTTCAGCTATATACAATATGGGGGTCTTCAAATCGCGAGTGAAAAGTCGGACTCGCACTCGTAAGGTTCCGTACCACACTACAGTATTCTATAAGATCGAGCAAAAATACCACTGTCAGTTTTCGCCAGCAAAAAATAATTATTAATTAACATTTTATTTTTTATAACGCCATCTAGCGTCTAACAAAAGTGTTAGGGATCGGCATTTCAATATAACGCCATCTATGGACGTTTACCTAAGCGTTTATAGATGGCGTTATATTGAAATTCCGAAAAAAACACGTTTCTTATATGGGGACCCCCTATTATTCTTAACTTTATTCTGTTTTTAGTATTTGTTGTTAGAGCGGTAACAGAAATACATCATATGTGAAAATTTCTACTGTCTAACTATCACGGTTCATGAGATACAGCCTGGTGACAGACGGACAGACAGACAGACAGACAGACAGACAGACAGACAGACAGACAGACAGACAGACGGAAAGTCTTAGTAATAGGGTCCCGTTTTACCCTTTGGGTACGGAGCCCTAAATATGAGGACCACCCCTGACTTATCCATGTTATAGTGAATAGTTTGTTCATTGTGACCATTTCAATGAGCCCAAACTCGACATCTCTGCTGTTCATTGGTAAGGAGTTTAGTATTCTGCAGATTCCAAGAGATGTTGCAGCATCAGGTCAGTTCAGGTCAATGGATGTAATGTAAGTATATAAAATATAATTGAAGTAAAAGGATACCGAATTTCGAATTAATTAGAGCTATGAATGTTGATTTCTTATCTTCATCAACTAGAAATAAACTGGCCAAGTGCAAGTCGGACTCGCACTCGTAAGGTTTCGTAACGCAGTAGAGTATCTTGTAACTATTATTTTTCGCCGAAAAACTAACTTTGTTATTCGTAGTTTTTGTATAAAAAACAAAGTTATATTTTGCGGTTGCTATATCTCAAAAACTGCTGATTATATCTCGTTTAAACCAATTTTCGTTCGAAGTGTTTATAGAAATCTACAGCATATATTATATAGATTTGATGTTTTTTTTTTTAGTTTTAGTTCCATGTATGGGGGGAAACCCCCTTAATGTTTCATTTTTTTTTGTAATAAAATCGTAAAGCGGTACACAAAATACACCTACCTACCAAGTTTCAACTGCGTAGATAAAGTGGCATTCAGTGTGACATACGGACGGACGGACAGATAGACAGACATGATGAATCTATTAGGGTTCCGTTTTTTGCTATTCCGCTACGGAACCCAAAAAGTTCATAGTTTTATGACGGCTGAACGGATTGTCATGAATCAAAGCTAAGAACACTCTCGATGACGACACCCATAAAAAAAAAACTGAATCAAAATCAAATCATTCGTTTGGGCGCTACGATGCCACAGACAGACACACACATATAAACAGATAAACAGGTCAAACTTATAACACCCTTTCTGTTTGCGTCGGGGGTTAAACTTTGACTAGATGGTGCGGGGGAGATGGGTTTTTTTTTTCGTAGTCGATATTTCGCTTCGCTGGCCCTTTTCCCTCAAAGCTGTGGTGAGCGAATCTAAGAAAATACTTATTACTACTCGTTTGGTTTTGTTTGAACTTTGCTTACAACATTCTAGTCAGACAGAAATAAATGTAGACAATGAAAAAAGGGATGTAAAGGGGCACAAATACGACCTCGGTGCTCCCAGCCAACCTCACCTGCCCGTGGTGCGTCCTGCTGACCAACAGACGGGGCTCTGGCGACCGACAAATGGCGGTATAACCATTTCATATCTATGGCGTAGCTAAATTCTACAGGCCGGTGACGGGCAGCAGCGTCACTGGTGCGAGAAGCTACGTCCTGCGATCGCCAACACGCCTGCCCAGCGTGGCGATTAGGGCATATCCCGCCCAAGGGATGCAAAGTAGTATGGAAGGACATCTTAAGCCAAGGCCCCCAGTTCCCGGCCGCCCTGCTATTCCTGACCACGGCGGCGGTCACGGTAACGGCAGGGCAGGGGGTGCTAAGAATCCCCGGGCTACGGTAGGCCGCCAAAACAAACTGACCTTCGCAACTTACAATGGACGCACGATTCGGCTGGACGATCATCTAGCGCAGCTGGAGGAGGAGCTGAAACACATAAGATGGCACATACTGGGGTTTTGTGAAGTCCGAAGACAGGGAGAGGACACCATAACCTTAGAATCGGGCCATCTTATGTACTACAGAGAAGGAGATCAGCCATCCCAAGGCGGCGTCGGGTTGTAGAAATCTCCAGTGTGTCAACCAGGGTAGCGTACCTCATAATTAAGTTAACCAAAAGGTACAGCCTCAAGGTTATCCAGGTCTACGCATCGAACTCGACACACTTGGATGATGAGGTGGCGAGCATGTATGAAGATATCTACAGAGCTTTACACACCACCTCCAAGGCTCACTACAACGTTGTCATGGGAGACTTTAACGCCAAAGTGGGAGTACAAACTTGCGGCGTATCGTCTATAGGACCACACAGATTTGAGAGTAGGAATCACAGGGGGCAAATGCTAGTCAATTTCCTCGAAAAAGAGGGGCTTTTCTTGATGACCTCGTTCTTCAAGAAACAGCCCCAAAGGAAGTGGACGTGGCAAAGCCCCGACACTGTGACTAAAAACGAGATTGACTTCATCATTACGGACAAACGGCGCATATTCAGAGACGTCTCAGTGATCACTAGGTTTAATACCGGAAGTGATCACTGACTTGTACGAGGCACTCTGGATATCGACTTTGAAGCCGAGAGATTACGAATGATGCACTCTACGCTCCGTCCAAACCTACTCCAAACCATAGTTGGGTCCGAAACATTCCAATTAAAATTGGAAAATCGATTCGTTGCCTTGGAAACCACAGATGACGTAGATCAGAAACTCGAAGAAGTGGTGGAAATCCTCAGGGATGAAGGGACGAAGTTTTGCGAGAGCAAGCGTACGGGCAAAAAGTCCAAACTTTCGGCAGAAGCACTTCGGCTAATAGAAGAGAGACGAACAGACCCTTTGTCAGCTTTGTCAACCTAACCTGGTGCGCAACAAATCCATTAAGAAGCTGGTTCGACGCGACCTCCGATCCTCTAACACGCTCTTGATTAAAGAATCAACTGAGCAGAATCGGGGATCGAAAGTGTTCGTCCAGCCTCTGGGTAGAAGCCACCTGACAAAGCTGACAACGTCAACGAGGAACGTCGTCGCATCCAAGCCGGAGATTCTGTCGGAAGTTGAAGACTTCTACGGCAAGCTCTACGCATCGCATGCTTCAAGGCCCGAACCCGATACTGAGGATTCTAGAGCCACCTTAACCCGCCACTTCACAGATGATCTGTCCGAAATTAGCCGAGACGAAATCGTGATGGCCCTTAAACAACTCAAAAATGGAAAAACCCCAGGAGAAGACGGAATCACAACGGAGCTTTTAAAAGCCGGAGGAGCATCAGCAGTTTAACAGCTTCAGCAGCTCTTTAATTCCGTTCTTTTCACTGGGAGGACTCCACAGGCATGGAGCAGAAGCATGGTGGTTCTGTTTTTCAAAAAAGGAGACAAAACCCTATTGCTACCGCCCGATTTCGCTTCTGAGCCATGTCTACAAGCTGTTTTCAAGGGTCATCACGAACCGTCTTGCGCGAAGACTCGACGTGTTTCAACCTCCAGAACCCGGCCGGGTTTCGAAGCGGTTACGGCACCATAGACCACATCCACACATTGCGGCAGATTGTACAGAAGACCGAAGAGTACAATCGGCCCCTGTGCTTAGCATTTGTTAACTATGAGAAGGCCTTTGACTCAATCGAAACTTGGTCTGTTCTGGAGTCCTTGCAGCGTTGCCAAGTCCACTGGCGATATACCGAAGTGATGAGATGTCTATATAATGCCGCAACGATGACTGTACAAGTACAGAACCAGCGAACTGAACATGTCCACCTGCGTCGAGGAGTGAGACATGGGGACGTCATGTCCCCGAAACTGTTCACTAACGCCTTGGAGGATATGTTTAAGACGCTTGACTGGAAAGATTGTGGCATTAACATCAACGGCAAGTACATCTCTCACTTACGATTCGCAGATGACATCGTCATTATGGCAGAGACGCTGCAGGACCTACAAAGGATGTTGAATGGCGTAGCTGATTATTCTCGTCGCATCGGTCTCCGGATGAATTTGGATAAAAACAAAGTCATGTTCGACGAGCACGTTGTTCCGGAACCGATTTCCGTAGATGGAATCCCACTCAAAGCTGTCACTAAGAATGTTTACCTAGGGCAGACGCTCCAACTAGGCAAACACAACTTTGAGAAGAACTTCGAAGAAGGAAATCCAGAGAAGAATTCAGCTGGGCTGGGCAGCATTTGGAAAACTCCGTCGAGTCTTCTCGTCGCCTATACCGCAGTGTCTAAAGACAAAAGTCTTTAACCAGTGCGTCCTACCTGTAATGACATACGGAGCCGAGACGTGGACACTCACAGTTCGACTGGTCCATCAGTTTAAAGTCGCTCAGCGTGCTATGGAAAGAGCTATGCTCGGTATTTCTCTGCGGGATAGAATCCGGAACGAAGTAATTTGCCAGAGAACTAAAGTTATCGACATAGCTCAACGGATTAGTAAGCTGAAGTGGCAGTGGGCTGGTCATATCTGCCCTCGTGGTGTACCCTGGGTATCGGCCGACAACTTTTCCTAATCTTAATTAAGTTGTCGACCGATAGCGAAGTTCCGACGTGAGGGGCTCCTCCGCGTGTCTGTCTGATATTAGCAGAGGGCACAGTGTGACGGGGCAGGGCGGGCTCGGTGGTGGGAGCCGCCCAGTGGTGGGGCCGAGCATATGCTCGTGCCAAGTGGAGGGGCTGGTGACGGCCGATTAAGGGTTTCTCGCATGCCATTTTCGCGTGCGAGGTGGACGGTGATTTGAGGGACGGAAGGTGTGGGGCGTTGCACAGGAGTGCGCGTGACGCATTCTTCTGTAATAGTGGGGTGCACTTGTGTACCAGGTCGTGGGTCCAATGGGCCGAGTGGTGGGGCCGGCGACGGTCGAAGAGTGTGAGTGTGAGCGGACGGTGTGCGAGCAGGGGTATTTGCTCTTCGCACACCAGTCATCAGAGGGACAGAAGGTGTGGTAAGTTTGACGAGAAGACGAGCAACACTCCTCTGTCATTGTGAGGTAACTGTTGGGGAGTCGGGGGACTCTTCAACGGCTTGCACTACCCCACATGACGGTTGAGGGGTGACCTTGGTGAGCAAGGTTATCCCTCCACAACGGCTGAGGCCCCTTTGGGTCTGCCACCGGGGCAAGGTGGTGAATGCTAGCGCGATCCCATCTTGCCCCACTACGGTGGATGACGGCTCACCCCAGGTTTTTAGTGCGGTATCCTGCCTTTAAGGCAGCGAGTCCCACATAATCATCTCGCTCCCGCGGGCGAGTGGTATCCATAAAGGATTTTCCTGGGTCAAAAAAAAAAGGACTGATAACCGTTGGGGTAGACTTGTCCTCGAGTGGAGACCGCGAATCGGCAAACGTAGCGTAGGACGTCCTGTGACCAGGTGGAGCGACGACATACGAAAAGCGGTGGGCAGTGACTGAAAGAGAAGAGACGAAGATCGGGCTCAGTGGCGCATCTTGGGAGAGGCCTACGTCCAGCAGTGGACTGACACGGGCTGATGATGATAATGATGAAAAAAACGTTTTATTAAATGAATATAGATTTTATTAATTTTAATATGTAAATATAATTTTCAATTAATTAAATACCTAATTTTAATAATAATAATAACACATTTCGTATTACTATTTACAGGTGAGATAGTAGTTAGCTAGCCTATCCTATCCTACTAATATTAAAAATGCGAAAGTAAGTGTGTGTGTGTGTGTGCGTGAATGTTTGTTGCTACGTATCTCCATAACCACTTAACCGAATTTAATGAAATTTGCAACGTAGATAGTGTAGGCTTTAAAATGAGACATAAGTTAATCTTATTTTAAAAAATCATACGCTAAAGGGGTTAAACAGGATGATAAAATGTCTGTGGAATATTATATTACTTGGTTTTGATTCACTTAAAACTTGGTACAAATAATCCTTTAAGTATGTGTGAATCTGATATTGTTAAATCCGCTTGCCATACTTCAATTTCCACGCTGGCGAGGCCGAGGGGCTCAGACAGTACGTTTTATAAAAAAACGAACTAGTAATGGATGGAAACGAATCCAGATTGCTGGCAACATTTCTTCGCTTTTTAAAAATAATCTTAAAGAATATTTATTTGTATAAACATGAGTAGGTATGCTGTTTTACGATTTAACAGAATAAGCAAGCCGCTCGCCTGATGGTAAACGATGACGTCTACCTGCGTTACTGCACTGCGCCTGTTACCTCGAGACGTTGAATGTTAAGTCTCACATGCCCTGTAATTTCACCGGACACATTGCCATTCAAACCGAAAAACATTCCTATTTCATAGCTGAATTAATAAGCAAAGTGGTGGTACCGCCAAGCGGACTAGCAGAAGTCCTACCACTACAAAAAAAGTCCTACCACTGCAAATGTTACATTCTATTTATATATTTGTATTTATTACCTCTTGTAAATATTGTCTAAATATGTATATGATATCCTGCATCACGCAAACGCTATATTTCGCGATGTTACCAACAGATGCACTTACTTCGTCATAGATATAATCTAACATAGTATAATATTAAAACTGGCCAAGTGCGAGTCAGCATCGCGTCTCTAATCGCACACTTAGGGAGGGTTCCGTACAATACGAAACATAAGAGAGTTTCAACCTCATATATTTGATTAATTGTTATTACCCAGAATATTTGATTTGGTCGCGATCTAGAAAGACGGGGCTCGTTTACTAGCGCCATCTATGTCATTTTGCCGAAACTAATAAGATAGATGAAAGATATGAAGATGGAAGGATAAGATATTATATCCCAAAGTGAAAAGCCGGCTTTATTAAGTTCATATTTTACAAGCAGCGCCTCGCGGTTTCACCTACGTAGTTCCCATACCCGTGAGAATATAGGGGTAAAATATAACCTATGTTACTGGTTGATAATGTAGCTTACCAATAGTGCAAGAATTTCCTAAATCGGTCCAGTAGTTTTTGAGTTAATGAGTTTAGATAGGTTATTAAATTATTGTAACTGAAACGTCTGATCATCAAAGACTGGCTCGCACTGGTGACCAGCCAAGCTTCTCTTCTTGAGGAGTTTTCTTCCTGCAATAAAAAGATATTTAAACATCAATATACTTAAAAAATGGGTCGAAACAATGGGTCCGTGGGGTCGAGATGCCCGAGATTTTGTAAAGGAGCTGTCCAGACGATTAATAGACGTCACTCATGACCAAAGAGCTGGCGCTTACCTCGGCCAACAGATTAGCCTAGCAATAAAACGAGATAACGTCGCCAGCTTTTTGGGAACGTTACCGGCAGACAGCTGCGACCTAGGTTCTGTTTTTTATTTATAACATTTTATTTATTATTAGTTGCAATAGTTTTATAGAAGTGAGGCGTATTTACTAGAACAGATCCGAAGAATAGATATTTTACAAGACTAGGTGGCACTTATTCCTACTTTTGACAAACACCTATTCCACCTAGTATTCGATCTCGGACTACTAATTAAGACGCGACGCGATGTTTCACTCCAATCTATGCCGTATTTTCACTGGCATAGTACCACCGTAAGCCGTAGACGCGGTGCAGTAACAGTGCGAGTGAGAGGGTAGCATGATAATATACTGCCCTCTCACTTGCACCCTAGCATGCACTACCTATTCCACCTATAATTTGACCTCGAAACTTGATGCGATGTTTCATGCAAATCTATGACGTATTTTCAGTGGTATAGTGCCGCCGTATGCCGTAGACGCGGTGCAATGAGTGTGCGAGTGAGAGGGTAGTATGATACTATACTACTCTCTCACTCGCACTCTAGTATGTGAGAGCGAAATGATGCAATACTGTTGAGTGTTGACCACTATAATCTATACGCGGTCAATACTAGGTGGAACAGATATTTGGATCACGTATTTCTAAGGACTAGGAATAGGTGCACCTGGTCCCAAATTCACCTAGTATAACCCATCTTTAGTTTTAATCTTAATTTATTTTTAAGTTATAAACTTAAAAAAACTGGCCAAGTGCGAATCAGAGTCGCGTCTCGCATCGTACACTTAGGGAGGGTTCCGTACTACAGTACAATACGAAACATAACAGCGTTGCAACCTCATATTTGATTAATTGATATTACTAAGAACATTTTGTTAGAAATACGAGTTCACGGAGAATCTCGACAGCGCGATCTACGAAGACGAGGCTCTTTTACTAACGCCATCTATGTCATTTTGCTAATTGAAACTAATTAGAAAGGTTGATAGCTTAACCAACATATATGGCGTTATACTAAAAAACACGTTTTTTGTATGGGGATCCTCTTTAATTTTTATCTTTTTTTTTAGTATTTGTTGTTCCAGCGGCAACAGAAATACACCATCTGTGAAAATGTCAACTGTTTAATTATCACGGTTAATAAGATACAGCCTAGAGACAGACGGACAGACAGACCGACAGACAGAAAGACAGATAGACAGACATACAGACGGACAGCGGAGTCTTAGTAATAGGGTCCCGGTGGGTACGGAACCTTAGTAATGACCGACCCTATGACCAGGCGGAGCGACGATATACGCAGAGCGGTGGGTAATTACTGTAAAAAGAGCTGATCGAGCTCAGTGGCATGTCTTAGGGGAGGCCTATATCCAGCAGTGAACGAATACTTGCTGTTAATGATGATGATCATGAAGGTTTTGTGACATCACTTTGAGGGCCCCATCATGATGATCAGGCTGCTAGTCACTTTAGCAATTATTTTGTATTGTATTTTGTCAACCGATTCTCGTGAAATTGTGTAAGCAGGTTCCATAGTCCCATGTTCTCTGCCACAGCACGTATCTTTACCTGCTTTTGATCTACTCTCACAGCGCCTACAAAATACAAAATACCTCTACCATATCTTCATTTGCTAAGATATTTAGATAGGTACGTGATTAGTGGAGTTACTGCAAATAACATTTATACAATGGAAATAAATTATTTTTCAAAAGAAATAAAACCGACTTCATAACTATAAAAATAAATTACTTAATATAATTATTATAAGCGCTACCCACTTATCTATTTGAAGTCGGTGCCAGCCAAGTCTATTGGATCATCATCATCATCATCATCATCATCAGCCTGTATAAGTCCAATGCTGGACGTAGGCCTCTCCCAAGATGCGCTATTGAGTCTATTGGATAGTAAATAGATACTATGTATGTAGTAGTAGCAGTAGTAAGTAGGTAGATACATGTAGGTAGCATCTATCTACTACCTATTAGACTTGGCTGGCACCGACTTCAAATAGATAAGTGGGTAGCGCTTATAATAATTATATTAAGTAATTTATTTTTCGCTTTTGAGTGCCTGTTTGTAGTTATGAGGTCGGTTTTATTTCTTTTTTTAAATAATTTATTTAACCCTTTTTAGTGCAAAACAAGTTTTAATTAAATTACATGTATCTATAAAATTTCGTGTCTGGGCCGTTATACACTGACGGATATATACTTTGTGAAAATTTCAAGTATGTACCTATTATGGTTATGAAGATACAGATCTGTAAATTGCGCACATATAGACACACGGACGGACGGACGGACGGACAGACGGATGGACGGACAACAAAGTCTCAAAAAGTGTTCATATGGTACCCTTCGGGTTCGGAACCCTAAAATATGGACTCTAAATGCCGCGCTAGTGAAAATATTCACTAGTCTTAATAATGTCATAAAAGCATCTGACACACACGATAATTAATTGTTTATTTTATTACAATAATTCCAAATACTTTTATAAGGCCTAGGCCGCATTACGGTTAAATCGCAGCGTTTTTTAAACGTATAAGTTTATGAAATAGGAAAACGAATACAAGCGGCCGCATTTGCGGTTTTTTCCGCAACTGATTTTAAAACCGCGACATGTTACAAAATTGTCGCGGTAAAAAACTGCAGCAAAATTTGTAATCCATAGAACTCGGCGGGCGCACACGCACTATGCGTTAACCGCGCGCGGTTTTTTGGATAATATTCGGCCGGCTACCGTGAAGAATAGTTGTGTTGTTGGGTAGGTATGGCGGTTTTTAATCGTAGTGTGTGCATCTCGAGCGGTTTTGCGGTATAGCGGTTAAACCGCTGCCGGGAAAAACCCGTAGTGCGGCCTTAGCCTAACACGGACTAGATGGGTTATAGGATGTAGGATATTCCAAAATGAATATTAAAAAGTATCATTTGCGATTATTAACATTAATTGACGCCATATGGCCGACAGATACTACTGAATCACTCTACTACGTTATAAGAGTTGGCACTTCATTACATTGTTGATACGAGCACATGAGTAAAGAAGGTAATACGAGTACGTACCCGAATTATGAAAGCACTGTGTAGCCAACCTAACAATGAAAAGTATTATTTACTTAGTAACTATTATATAATCTGCGGTATTATGCTTATAATTTTTTTTTGCAGTGTTGGTTGGTACAAAGTAAGTTCATCATTCTGAGTTATTTAATTACTAGCAGCCCGCCCCGGCTTCGCACGGGTAGATCATATATGCCTACAAAATTTGCATCAGTTTGTTGCATCGAATATAAAATATGAACATATTTAACAACCATCGTCATATTTCATCCAATTTACACAAAACCTTAACGAATTATGCACCTAAACCTGGCTATTGGTGAAAACCGCATGATAATCCGTTCAGTAGCTATTGAGATTATTGCGAACAGACAGACAGACGCAGTGATGAACTTTGTTTTATAATACTTACGTATTGATATTGGACGGCCCTTTGGCGTAAAGGATAGTTACCCTGATTCTGACCCGACAGTCGTTGGTTCTAATCCTAGCTATATACCTACCAATGAAAGTTTTATGTGCATTCATGAATCATGAGTTTTCGTACAGTGGTAGTGGAATCATTAAATCTACCAAAAAGTAGCTTACCACCAAGGAGTACATCTGCCGCCGTAACCTTACGGCGTTCCCCGACGCAAAATGTAGGGGTAATATACCTTTAACGTGTGTATCTGTGTGTCTGTCAGTAGCATCTTAGCACCTAACCGGATGAACCGATTTTGTTTTTATTATTGATAGTTTTTTTTTGTTTGATAGATGTCTTCAACGAGAGTTTTCTTAGCTTTGATTCATGAAAATTCGTTCAATCGTTATAAAACTATGAGCTTTTTTATAGTTAATTGCGCTATGAAATCAACTTTCATAGGTCTGATCAATTCGAAAATCTTCTTCTTCAACGATATTGTAAGAACATGGAAGCTTCCTGGACTCTACAGAATACTCAAATCCTCACCAACTTACAGCTCAGATTTTAAATGTCGTGATTAGAGTCATTGGAAAAAGCTATTATACATAGACCAGTCGGGGTGGTTTAAAATATTATATTATACTATTATATATATAGATGAATATTATTTTATACAATAGATCATATTATTACACTATATTGACTTCAAATTGATTGTGATCGGTGGGGATCTACAGCATAGCTAAGCTTATAATAATATTTTCGTAGTAACTATGACCTAATCTGTGGTTTCACTGCAAATATTTTATTAATTTTGCGATGCGTGTTTGTGAAATTCGTGATATTTTCTAGAGTTTTCATTTGAATTATATACTAAAAAGGACAATTTTACTCTATAATATGTGGCCAAGCTAATTAACGTAATTATTTGGATAAGGATTAATACTATATACTTGAAAATAGATTAAAATGGTTACTGTGAGTCAACCTTAAGAGATAGATATATGCTGTCGCGGACTTTTTTGTAGGTCTTATTAAGTTGTACAACTCTTGGATAGAAAATATTCTTCTATCTATTTTCAATTAAGCAGCGTTCGTAATAAACGTGTTTTTTCGACCGTTTATTTGCCGACTTAGGTTGCAAATTAGGTCTCCACGAATGTACCTTTGATTGAAACGGGATAATATATAGCCTATTTTCATTCCGAAAGTCCATTCTATGTATTAGTGAAAGAATTTTTAAATCGGTTCAGTAGTTTTTGAGCTCACTCATTACAAACATACAAAAATACAAAAATACAAATGTTCTCTCTTTATAATATTAGTATAGATGTATGCAGTGTCGCGCGACTGATATGACCGCCATCTTCGCCAAACGTCATGTCATGTCAAAAAATATTAACTAACTTTGCACCCTAACAAGACTTTGCCCGGTAGAACATTTCTGTGAGGACAAATTAATTCTCCCCACCTTTGTTTCTTTCTCGCTCACAGTTACCGTAAGAATATCTGTCAAAAACCAAAATCAACGTTAAGAAAGATGTAAAAACATTATTGAAGGTCATGTTTTTAGGGTTCCGTACCTCAAAAGGTAAAAAAAGGAACCCTTATAAGATCACTTTCTTGTCTGTCTGTCTGTCTGTCTGTCTGTCCGTCTGTCTGTCTGTCTGTCCGTGTGTCACCACCGATTTTCTCATAAACGGGTAGACTTAGCAAGTTGAAATTTATACCAGATACAGAAGTCCCTAATAGGTGTATAAAAATCAAGGTTCTGAGTCAACACGATAAAAAGATATGGGCAAATTTAGATTTTCGCGAAAACTTGTACGTAAGTATAGCAGTAAGTATAGTGGTGAGTACCAAAATTTACCGTAATTTTAAACTTTTTTTATTTTTCGAAATGTTTCCTTTACTTGTGCTGCAAGACCTTTCTTTTGACCAAAGTTGACAATTCTAGGTCAACAGGAAGTACCCTATAGGTTTTGGGTCGAAAACCTATAAGGTACTTCCCGTTGACCTTTTTAGAGGTCTAGCCTAATTGGTACCAACCAACGTTGGTACGGAAGCCTCGATGGGCGAGTCCAACTCGACTTTGCCGGTCTTTATGTAGTCTTCACAAGTATATGCAATAGCAACCTCCATTGTGTATAATCTTCTTGAGACTCTTCTTCTAAAACCAGTACATTCTCCTATGTTTGAGGTATTTATCTCCATATCTCTGGAATTACTAAACAGATCTCGATAAAATAAAAATGGGACCACCTCGGAAACGTACCCTACCTATTAAAAAAAGAATCGTTTGAATCCGTTCACAATTGACGGAGTAATCGCGTAACATACACAAAAAAAAAAAAAAAAAACATACAGACGAATTGAGAACCTCCTCCATTTTTGTGAAGTCGGTTAAAAAAACAACGGGTTGCACTCCGGGAGTGTCGGCAGAAATGAAAACTCGAACATTTATGTTGTGCATTTGGTCTACTCTCCTTCGTCTTACGAATTTTCGATCAGTACCCTTAGTACGAGTTTTCATCGTAAACGCTTTTGACAGATCTCACATAGTTTTCGACTTATTCTGGCTCCCTGATTGGTCTAAATTTAGTGAAGTGTAGTAACCACTAGAGGCGCTGTACTGTTTTTCATACAAAATTTGTTCGAAATACGATATCGAGTTTGGTATGAAAACTCGTACTAAGGGTACAGATCACGTTTCCTGACAAGATGTCCTGACGCGAGCTTAACATTAAAAAAAAAAAACTTATTTACGGTCGCATTGTGAAACCTCATTTTTTTTAAGTCAGTTAATAAAAAAACACCGACTGGTTCCAATGTTCTTTTCTGACGCTAAATAACTAATAAGCTTGCGCCATATTTACCGTTGTGGGTTCATAAGACGATCGTCAAAGAATCAAAGAATCAAAGCATTTATTCAGTACTAGCAGCCCGCCCCGGCTTCGCACGGGTAGAACATATATGCCTACAAAATTTGCATCAGTTTGTTGCATCGAATATAAAATATGAACATATTTAACAATCATCGTCATATTTCATCCAATTTACACAAAACCTTAACGAATTATGCACTTAAACCTTCCTCATAAACACTCTGGCTATTGGTGAAAACCGCATGATAATCCGTTCAGTAGCTATTGAGATTATTGCGAACAGACAGACAGACGCAGTGATGGACTTTGTTTTATAACACTTACGTAGTGATATTGGACGGCCCTTTGGCGTAAAGGATAATTACCCTGATTCTGACCCGACGGTCGTCGTCTAGCTATATACCTACCAATTAAAGTTTTATGTGCATTCATGAATCATGAGTTTTCGTACAGTGGTACCACTACCACTGTACGAAAACTCATGATTCTCAAACTCATCATTAAATCTATCAAAAAGTAGCTTACCACCAAGGAGAACATCTGCCGCCGTAACCTTACGCGTTCCCCGACGCAAAATGTAGGGGTAATATACGTTTAACGTGTGTATCTGTGTGTCTGTCTGTAGCATCTTAGCACCTAACCGGATGGACCGATTTTGTTTTTATTATTGATAGTATTTTTTGTTTGATAGATGTCTTCATCGAGAGTTTTCTTAGCTTTGATTCATGAAAATTCGTTCAATCGTTATAAAACTATGAGCTTTTTTCTAGTTAATTGCGCTATGAAATGAACTTTCATAGGTCTGATCAATTCTAAAATCTTCTTCTTCAACGATATTGTAAGAACATTGCATTGACCTGATGCTGGGACATCTCCTGGACTCTACAGAATACTCAAATCCTCACCAACTTACAGCTCAGATTTTAAATGTCGTGTTCAGAGTCATTGGAATGCTTTTATTTTAATGAAAAGATTATACATAGATCAGTCGGGGTGGTTTAAAATATTATATTATTATATATATAGATGAATATTATTTTATACAATAGATCATATCATTATACTTTATTGATTTCAAATTGATTGTGATCGGTGGGGATCTACAGCATAGCTAAGCTTATAATAATATTTTCGTAGTAACTATGACCTAATCTGTGGTTTCACTGCAAATATTTATTAATTTTGCGATGCGTGTATGTGAAATTCGTGATATCTTCTAGAGTTTTCATTTGAATTATATACTATAAAGGACAATTTTAATCTATAATATGTGGCCAAGCTAATTAACGTAATTATTTTGATAAGGATTAATACAATATACTTGAAAATAGCCTTGGAAGTTATGTCATATTTTTAAACAAAAAATTTAAGATTAAAATGGTTACTGTGAGTCAACCTTAAGTGATAGACATATGCTGTCGCGGACTTTTTTGTAGGTCTTATTAAGTTGTACAACTCTTGCATAGAAAATATTCTTCTATCTATTTTCAATTAAGCAGCGTTCGTAAGAAACGTGTTTTTTCGACCGTTTTTTTGCCGACTTAGGTTGCAAATTAGGTCTCCACGAATGTACCTTTGATTGAAACGGGATAATATATAGCCTATTTTCATTCCGAAAGTCCATTCTATGTATTAGTGAAAGAATTTTTAAATCGGTTCAGTAGTTTTTGAGCCAAAACATTACAAACATACAAAAATACAAAAATACAAAAATACAAAAATACAAAAATACAAAAATACAAATGTTCTCTCTTTATAATATTAGTATAGATGTAGGCAGTATTAATATACGCACATATACACGTCAAAATCATAAATCATAACCAATTATCAATTAACATAGCAAAAGCAGAATTTAACGCTTTGAATTAGAAAAAAAAAAGTAATGAACCATTCAGCTGTCATCTAATCGTTTACGTCAAAATATTAAAAAAAAATTAAGTACGTTAAAACCAACCATACATGTAACTGTGTGTTTCAGTACTTCAGACAATTTTTATATAAAAAAAATAAAAAAGTGAAATAGTGAAACACAACTTAGAGAAACGCATCGTAATATCGATTATATATTTCTCCTCGGTAAATGAATGTCAAATGTCATGAGTGGAGGAGGCAATTAAAAGTAAAACTCAACGATAATTTTTTAAACGCTCGGTAACTTTTAACCACGTCTTTTGGAATTTTTCATGGTTGAAACACAAGGTTCAGCTTCACCATAGAAATAATACTACGTATTTGGCTTCACCAAGAGTTTTGCTCTTTTCAATGGAGAAAACAGAGGGAAATATTTGTAATTGACCATGCTAGCCCCGATGAAAATATTATGTACCTAATATGAGTAATAAAAATAAATCTTTGAACACTTAATCTTACTTACGGCCTACGAATATATTATAAGTCAATTTATTTGTAGCTTACAGCACAGTTTTACATATAGATTGTTAAACTGCATAGATAACATTAAAATCTATGCTTACGGCTTATGACATACATAGCAAACGATTGAAGTGCAAATGATATAAATATAATAAAACGTGCTAAAATGAATAGTTAAATACAGGCAAAGTGGGTAAACACAATAAATTAAAACCGTGTTTAACTTAAAAAATAAAAATCTTTATTAATAAAATCATTGTACAACATATAAAATTCGTACATTAAGGCTACACCAGTGGTGCTCAACATTTTTATCAGAAACATAAATTCTCAAAAATGTCAAACATCAGCCATTTAATGTTTGAGATTTTTGTACAAACAAAAATGGTCCTCAATTTTTTTTAACACAAAGATAACATTGTACTAACTAAAACTAACTTTAAAATATACATATAAAATATTTTTAATGTGGAAAATGTGGTAATTTTTGGGCAATAAATTTTATTATCACACTTCCCAATAAAATTATTGTCATTTTTATAAAAAATATTTACTTTGAGGAGTTTTTAAATGTATAAAATAATTTAAACTCCTTTTACGTAAGTACAAGCAAAGCTGCTATCGTGGACATAAGTTATTCTAAAAGATAAAATATTTTCATTTATATTTTTATAAATACTGCTTACACCAAAACAGCAAATATTTCAGTAATAAAAAATTGAGCGATTGACCTATACAAACAACGTCATCAAATTTTCTAAATAAAGTAACATTTCGTTTATATTCGATATCTCACATTTTGTAATTTCTCCTAATTACAACAAAAAGGCAGTAAAAAGCTAAAATAATATTAAACTAAATTAACAATAAATGTTTAACGAAGGTAGCTACTTTGCCAAAAACATGTACTAATTAATTATTATTCAGTTAGAACTAAAAATATACAAATAAAAAATGTACTCCATTACTTCCAAATAAATAAGAAATGAATGAATAAATATAATTAGTTTTGCGAAAGAGGCATTAATATAACTTTTGGTATGAAATAGAAGTAACAGAAGAGTAAAGACAGAAAAGAAAGCTAGTGAAAGACACAGAATGTAAAAACTGAAACGGACAACATCTAAACGGTTTTGCAACAACGTTAAATTATAAATTAAAAACAGGGGTGGCAAATTATAACATAACAATTATTAAAATGGATATAGATCTATCAAATGTTAAAGATATAAGATATATCAGATTATTTCAAAAGTTGGATATAGTCAAAGAGCTTCTTTTTACTGTTGCAGTTAATTCAGATGATAAAATGAAAACAGAAATAGCGAATGTAATACAATGTAAATAGACAAAGAGCTAGTGGCGTCAGGCTCACTTCGAGTGGACGAGGTTGAGGAACTCCTCTCTGGTCTTAGGGTCATCGCGGAACACTCCCAACATGGTGGATGTGACGGTCTTACTGTTGATCTTCTGGACTCCACGCATCACCATGCACATGTGACTGAAAAGATATAATAACATTATTAGAGGAATGGAGGATTAAATAAGGGCAGAGAATTGAATGACTCACAATAACAAATTTGTGATTTAACGAAGTGAATTTTATGTTGTCTTCGAAGTCTTTTCATTTTATTTATTAATACGAAGTACGAGAAAAAATAAAAAAGTCAACTTAGAAGATTACTATTAATTGTTTCATCGTATTTGAGAAAGATGTTTTGGGACAGTTAAGTAACTAACTCAAGTCAGATTATTGGCATGATTAGATGGTACAAGCTTGTCAAGCACCATCATACCAGCTACGATCCAAAAGAGATTGCAAAATGAGTTGGAATAGTTTTGCTATGTCAATTGCAGTAAAGCCTAAGCGCCTTGGCATTTTCCAATAAATAGCAAGCAAGATTCTTAGAAAGTCATTTAAAATCAGGTGAGATAGTAGTCAAGTGCTTGTCCATGCAATGAAGAAGAATTAGAAACTTACACTCCCTCGATGACGACGGCAACGCCAGCGGGTTGAACTGCCTTCGTGACGGCCTTGGCGATCTGCTTTGTGAGACGTTCCTGGACTTGCAGCCGACGGGAGTAGATCTCAACGATCCTGGAATAAAATGGGAATGTTAGATTTCTTTATACATATCACATCCTCTAACTGTGGAGACCAGTTTTGTGATTATTAATCAGGATCTTTATATTATAAAAAGAAAAAAGAAAAAAAAACTTTATATTATGCGGAAAACGAGATGACGACTTGCTCCTTTAGTCGGTTTGGCTAAAACTAAGACAGTTTTTATCCATGACAATTTTCTAGAGGTTTTTTTTTTAAGTTGGAATACTGTGATGCTGTTATATAGTGTAACTGTTCAATTACAGTACTTTATTTGACTTTTTATTTAGGAGAAAATAAATATTCTTGTCCTTACCTCGCCAGCTTGCTGAGACCCAAGATCTTGCCCTGCGGCAGGTATCCAATAGAGACCTTCCCGTAGAAAGGAACAAGATGGTGCTCACACATGGAGAACATCTCGATATCCTTCACCACCACCATCTCGTCTGTGTCCTCATCGAAGATGGCGTTGTTAAGGACCTCTGGAAGATGGAAGACGTAATATTCAAGAAACATGTAAGAAGAAAAAAGCTTATTAAACTTATTAAAGCTGAACTTTAAATGAAGGTTGATGGCATACAGAATAGAAAGAAATTATTACTCTCTGTCTACTCGCTTTGTTTCAGTATCAACCTAAGCAGAAGATGTGTTGGAAATAATGAGATAGTTTTGCCAGTTAACTATGCACTAGGAAGGTTTAACTCAACCGACACATCACATCGCACTACCGTACTCCAATTCCTGACCAGTACGATTCCATCATATATTGTAGCGGTACTTTAAAAACGGGTGAAATGGTGGCCAAGTGGCGTATTATACATAAAAGCACGGCTACAATGTCATTGCACGAGCACTAGGCCTGCAACCTATTGCAAGTATTGGTGAAATTGACACGTACCTTCCAAGCTCTGATCGTATCCCTTTGTGAAGAAGAGCATAGCTTTGGCAGCACGTTCAGGGGTCTTCAGGAGGCCATCCCTCGTGGGTTCTTCTCCCAAAGCTGAAATATTAAGTTTCTGGATTAACATTATCCAATTGACGTGTTAAAAGAGATAGAGAGAATTCTGTTCTTGCTTATTACATACATTTATTTTTTTATAATTGTGGGATTGCGATTGAATATTGCCGCTCGGCTCTGGTACTGAAGCACGCAAATTCAGATTTTTCATGTCCATTCACTGCATCTCCTACATTGAGACGTTTTGGATCTTAGACATTTTGGCGTTTAAACGGCCTGTAATTTTACCCAAACTCAATTTTTCAATGTTCTATATTGGTGAAGGTTAAAACCTTCACCAATGCTCTACAGGGTTCTCAAAGCTGAAGAAGTAAAAGCCTACCAATATGATGTTTTTTAGTTTACCTGTGAGCAGCAGTCTGTAAGAGTTGGCCATGTCGGGAAGTAGAGCCTCCCTGGTAGGTGGTCTGTGGTCCAATTCCAAGTCATGGTGGAATGTGCAGTTCTCGTGGCCTGGTGAAGAAGAGAAATGGGAATTTAGACCTTTTTGCAACAAGTTAAGATACACATTTGAATATACATAATTACAGAGGCTGTTATTCTATGATCAGATGGAGCGACCTTCCGAAGTTGATGCCAGAAACTTGATGCAAAGAGCTCAAGCCAGTGTTAAACCGCTTAAGGCTTGGTTTACACAATGGACGTTATTAGAATACGATTTAGGATGTTGATAGGAGTAAACATTTTCACCTAGTTTAAGCCGGTATAAGTTTCGTTTACGCAAATATTAATTTCGTTGATTTTGACAAGTAGTATCTCCATGTCAAACCCAGGATTAAAATAATACCAAAAACAAGACGCTTTCAACGACATCTCATTTGTCAAATTATGATAAGTACTATAGAACTAATAGGGAACAGATAAACATACATACACTCACATATACCGGTCAAAAGCATACCCCTTCTTTTTGCTTCGCCGTAGTCGGGTAAAAACCTACATAGTGGACAGTAATAGAGTATGCTAATGCTTTGATTTCATGTTGACGTGGTAGAGAGCAAGGCTGAGTTGCACCATCATACTTTAACCGTAACTATAACTATTAACCGGTGTTTTAATATGGATTTTGACAGATTTTGACGTTTGTCATAGTTAAAGTTAGATGGTGCAACTCAGCCTAAGAGTAGAGGAAGATTCATCATAGTGATATGCTAAAAAGAGTTTCTCAATGACAATTCCGTTGTTCTATTGTTTTTCGGTGTTTCTTCAATAAAAGGTACGCTATAGCCCAGAAAATGGTCCAGTAGTGGATAGATGTGGCTGTTTATAATGAAAATAGTTTAAAATTCCTTCGTACTTGTTTCTTAAGTAATGGTATCTATATATTCTCTCTGGTATAATAAATACAAATAGTATTGCTAAAGTAACGAGAGCAAACTTTCTGCTAATTTAGAGTAACTTAACTGTATTTTTAACTTTACATGGAATGCCACTTAGCTGTAGTCTGTAGTCCATTATCCAAAAGGATAAGATAAAAAGTGAGCTCGTGGTGAATCAAGTTTAAGGAAATTTTCGAAAGTACTAAAATATCGAGAAACGAGTATTTTTAAATCAAATTACAACTTGTGTATCATTAAATATATGCTTTTAAAACAATTACTTACATTAAAAAAAATATTACGATATTATACCTACGTGATATTTTACCGTTCGCGTTTTTTTGGGAAACGCAGTGTCAGGCAAAAAATGTATTCTTCAATGTAAGTATACTAAGATATGTTACTTTATTATATTATTTATGATTTTAATAAGTGTTGTATTATGCTAATTTAAATCCGGCACATAGCCCTTGAAAGGCAAACATATCTATTTCCATCTTCAACATCATCATCACTTACCACCAAGTGAGATAGTGGTCAAACGCTAGACTATAAGATATAAGAAATAAAGCATGAAAATTAATGGCATGGAAAGCGGGGTGACGTCTTCCCATAAAGGGTCTCGCAAAATTCTTCATAACTAAAATTGTTGCGAATTTCTGTACTTGAAGACTTTAAAATGTCTGGCAACTTTTTCTAACTTTTGAAAACTTTTTTTGTCCTTATTTAGGTATACTTCTACTATTTGATTGAATAACCTCTTGCCCCTACCACCGTATTCACAAACAATGCTATGAGTTCTCAAAGTGCCATTCAAAACAAAACATCATTGACATTATTTGTGTCAAATCCACCGTTATGCGTTCGTTAAAATCTCCATGAATTCGAACTGTAAGTAATGGCAAAGATGTCGCACCGCTCTATGCGGTATTGAAGTGCTACCATTAAATCTTAAGTTAGTAAATGTATATAGCCTTATAAAACATTATATAGGTACATGTATAATTTTAATTCTTCATTTCTTTAACGTCAAATAATTATATACAAACCGGGGGTAGTAGAAGTCCTTGGCGTCATTGGCGTTCCAGGCACCTCTAGCTCACTTTCCACGTCGTTCATGTGAAAATTCTTAAGCGCTTCAGGCACTTTTTTGTACTTGCTTACAAACGACTTCTGGCCTATTTCGTTTTCACCGTTTTCTTTTTCTTCAGAAATCGAATTCCGAATAGACCGCGAGCTGACGCGCCTTATTAGCGAAGATGGCGGGACGATCGGTTCCGAATTTGAATCTTTTCCGTTAACTGCTGCCATTTTTATTTGATCTACAAATTCGAATTTTAACTTTGTATTTTACGACGATTTGTTATTTTAATTTTATAATTGCTTGGATTGTGTAGTCGAGGTCTTGTCGATTGTAAGGTCAAAGAGAATATAAATTAATATTTATCAGAATAGTTAACTTGCATAGATAACCTGCATCACAGTGCATCGCAATCGCATGTTTTACACGAGTATTTTACTACCGTGTCGTAATTATGTCAATTTTTATCAATTTGTAAGCAATTACATACGAAAATTAGTAGATTTTTTACATTTTTAAGTTTCTCTTGAGCTTTTTATACAGATAATTTTTTTAATATTTGTAATTCAATCTTCATAAGAGCTTATATATTGTAAATTACAAATTTACATTTTTATGCCATGTAAGTCAATTCCTAAGAATATAACTTTTAATATAGTTATAATAACTTCACGTTGTAACGAATTAACCGATTAAGTTTAACATATTTCATTGGACCAATTCACTATATTTCAATTATAATTTGTCAAACGTATATTTTCTACTTGTGAAGCCAAACTAGACGCTGCAATGAACATGGACTATAAATATAACAATATATAGACTAAAGCACGGTAATGTTACATTATCGTGACTATAGATCCAAACAAGACTATATAAAATATAAACATGCCAAAGAACCTTGAACCTACAAACAAGTCAAACAAAAAAACTACGAACAGGTTTGCTACCGGTTCAAAAAAACCTTGCTACACGAAAGTTTGTAATTCGAGCAAGGTCAAAACACTTCCTGTTATATAGCTCCATTGGTTTTCAACTAGTTGCGGGTACTTCCGGTTAAGGTGTGATTTTAGCGCCGATTTGTTTTGACATTGATTTTTGCGTCTATGTTTTTTTTTGTATGTGAGGATTTTGGTTTAATTATTTTATTGATATTATTATTTTTAACTGATTTCACAAAAAGAAGAGGTACTTAATTCGTATTCATTGTAGAGATCCGTATCCAAAGGGTACCAAGCGAACCCTAAGAAATACATACCAATTATGTTTTTTTTTTTACCACTGTCCGTCCGTCCGTCCGTCCGCCAGAGGGCTTTATCTCCTTAATCACAATAGACAGTTGACATTCTCAGAAAATGTGTATTATTATGGCCACTATAACAACAACGATTAAAAAAAACTATTATAAATAAAAGTTATTATTTGATAAAATATTTATTAGTAGCTTAGATGGATTATTTTAGAATATATCAATATATAAAATTCTCGTGTCACAGTTTTCGTTGCCATACTCCTCCGAAACGGCTTGACCGATTTTGATGAAATTTTTTGTGCTTATCCGGTATCTATGAGAATCGGCCAACATCTATTTTTCATCCCCCTAAATGTTAGGGGTAGTCCACCCCTAAATTTTTTTTTTATTTTTTAGACAAAATTTTTAAATTCTATTTTTTTATGATACAACATACAAAAATACATACAATCCTCAATTTTCACCCTTCTACGATCAACCCTTATTTTTTAATAGCTATTTTTTATTTATATGGCAAAACAACGTTTGCCGGGTCAGCTAGTAGAAATATAGAAATTAGATAGATATCAAAACTTTATAAATCAGTTTTATGTTAATTAGCTTTTGATTAAGTATTATGTTTTGTTTATTTTCAACCGATGTCAAAAAAGAAGGAGGTACTCTATTTTTACCTCAGAATATCATAAAACTTCATTCATTAACTGATTTAGATTTTTTTTTTGAGAGGATTTTATTATACTTTTTATTTGGTCCCATTGTATTTTCATTGAGATCAGAGCATCTCCAGAGATATAATAATATCTTTTAAAAACTTAAAAAGAACCGACTTCAATGCCGCGCTATACATTTTCAGTACCATTTTTGAGGTGTTTATCTCAATATCTCTAGAGGTACTTATCAAACCTCGATAAAATTACCATGGTACCACACTTAGGATATCTCCTTTCCAACAAAAAAATAATAATCAAAATCGGTTCATAAACGACGAATTTATCCGCGAACAAACATAAAATATATATATATATACGGTCGAATTGAGAAACCTCCTCCTCCTCCTTTTTTTAAAGTCGGTTAAAAATAAACTTGATACTGAAAATGACAAGCACTGTCCTTAAAGTCGGTTTTTTTCGTTTTGAAAAATGTATTGAATTATGTATCTTATAGCAATTAAATATTTATATCTTTACAAGGCAAGTGGGGTATTAGGTGACTAGCGCGGCATTAGAAGTCGCTTTTTTACATTTATCTCATTTAATCTGTATCCATGTTAATTCTGTGATCTGAATATAAATTAACAAAACCAGAAGATATTCGATGAATCTAAAGATAAGAAGAGTAAAAGTGTGACTTTCGTTTAAATATGTTTCTTATATAAACGATTTCTTTTAACGTATTTTACTTGGAATTTTATGTTTCATTTAAGTTCTGTTTATGAGGACGTAAATTTACCAATCTCAAAAAAGATACATGTGATAGACAGGTGATACAAGAGTGTCATTATTGCATTGATATGATCGGTGTGTGTGTGAATATATTTTATCATTTTATATCAGTTCAATTGAATTAAATTAAATGTAAAACTCAATTCTTTAATTTAATTTTAATTAATTAATTATTTTTAAAATTAATTAATTATTTTTGAAATTAATTAAATATTTATTTAATTAATTTTAATTATTAATTAATTTTATTTTATTTTGTATGTTTTTTTATTTTATGTAATAATTTTAATTTTAATTTAATTTAAAAAAAAGGCCAAATCAAAAGTACCTATAACCGGCGAGCATATATGAAGGCGCTCATGAAAGTAGAAGAAGCAAAGGAGGTATGTCAGGATCTTAGCATGTGGAAAGAAGTAGTCTCTGCCTACCCCAACGGGAAAAAGGCGTGATTGTATGTATGTATGTATGTAAAACTCAACTATACACTGAGACTAAATTTAATTTAAACACTTTTGCTCTAAAACATTAATTTTACTTAAATATGTTTTGTCGTTTTGAAGTAATTACATCGTACCAAATTAATTTCAAATTTCACAAGAATAGCCAATTTTATTTGTTATCTCTTGAGGCAGTATTTTTAATTTCTTAGTAGACGTATAATCCTGAAATTTAGAGGTAAAGTACCCAAGTAAAGGAAACTAGCAAACCCTACGCCCTTAAGCCAACTTATGGCTCAATACTTTTCTATTTATTTTAATTCAAAGTAATAAGATATGTTTTTGTTATATTTAGAATAAATATTATTGATAATATGATCTATTTAATGTTATTTGACGTGTGTAACTTTTTTTTAATTATATATACACTAACTAAACTTACTTTGTTTTAGTTGACGCTTACTAAAAAATCTGCTTAAACTTTTATATTTTTGCGTAAAAACGTAATAACAATACAGATTATTATTATTGTGGATTATTATTAATTACGTATATAAATCAATTCGTCAACGTCATTGTGAGCCAGTGTCAGTCCACTGGTGTACATAGGCCTATAGAAAAAATAAAAAACATAATTTACAATATAATAAATATGTCTTAACGAAATATTAATCAATTATCGGTCATTAACTGTAAATAATCTAAATTAATAATAATCTAATAATCTAAATTAAGATAAAAATAATAAAGGATAAAATTCAATTAATTGGTATTATTTGAGGAATAAAAGAATATTACTTTTGTAATAATTTAAATTTGACATATTTATGTTATAAATTAACTAATTCTTTTCATTAGAAGTAATTGTTAATTTACTATAGAATGGTTTAAGAGACCAGTACTTACTTTCAGTCATCTAATGATGAATATTTATTAATTCACTTAATAAAATTTTTAATTGAAACTCTTTCAATTACAATTGGTACAGTGATTTTAAATACTTTATTTTTACTGCAATTCTTTACTAATTTAGACTTAATCAATTAGTTTTATTACAACTGAATAATAATTGCTTGATTACAATAATAAATTTACGACGCCTATAATAATTATGATTAACAATAAATTGATTGATATTTAAGAGTCCCTTGAAAGTGCGTTCCCCTTCACTACGGACAAATAAACATATTTTGTTTATAGATAATTCTATCCGTTGTCCTTGCTAGGCAAAAGTGAAGGCAAGTCCATTTAAGACTAAGTCATGGTACCTATATTATTAAACTAATTTTTACAAATAATATTCTGTTGCATTTAGTTACAGGACGAAATATAATAACATTTTTCTTTTATTGTAAATTAATAAAATGTGTAATTTGACGATTTTTGTTTCTGATACTTGATAATTTCAACCGACTCTTAAAAAGGAAGTTGTTCTCAATTCGTCTGTATGTGTTTTTATTTGTATGTATGTTACGCCATTACTCCGTCAATTGTGAACCGATTCGAATGCTTGTTTTTTAAATTGGTAGGGTCCATTTTCAAGGTAGTTCTATTGTTTTTTCATCGAGATCTGATAAATATCTCCAGAGATATGACGATAAACGTCTCAAACTTGCTATTGAAACTGACTCGCAGGGCATGAACTTCCATGCCGCGGTTATTTAATGTTAGTTTAAAGTATCTGAATTATTTCATACTTACTTTATAGGCGTTTGACCACTATCTTGCCTGGTGGTAATAATAAGCGATGATGTGGTCACAGAATAAATATAGTACCTATAAGTAATGTGGTCAAGGATGGTGAACACGCTATGGCTAGAATACTTGAACTGAATTTTGAACAAGCTTTTATTTTTGTATCAGCACAAGCAAGAAGTTCGCTTGATGATAAGTGAAGACCTCTACCTACATGACTTACAATACCACAAACAAAATTCAGATTTTTTAAAGCTTTGTACTTTGGTGTACTACGCCTAAATACCCTCATATTTTTATATCGAGTATCAAACGCCCTTAAGTTTGATGGGACATTATGATCTTCAAAACGAAGTATTTATGTATTGGTATCCAATACCTAAAGTAGATACAGCCCTAAATAGACTAGCCAGATTCTAGGGACGTGCATTAAAATGCAAAACAGCAACATTTTTATCATCATCACCATCACCATCATCATCAGCCTATTAGTCCACTGCTACATTTGTATAATCACTAAATCTTTTACGCGTAACACTAACCATTAAGCAAATAACCTGCTTATCTGCTAATAATATTTCATTGCGTCACTAATGACGATTCAATATTAATAGAAAAAAAATTTCATTAATAAACTTGAAAGATCACTAGAAATCATTAAAAACACGATGGTCATGTATCATTAAAAATAACCTCTTTTGTTGTAAAATCTGCATATATAATTAGGATTTTTCAATTATCATTAATGAATACCTTTACTTACTTACGTATTAAAATGATTCATGAATAATAAGCCTTTTTCAACTTATTTTACCTACCTACTTTGCGTACCTATTACTTATCCGACACCTTATCCTTTAGCTTTTGAAAATATTCTTTATCTATGCCTACATTACAACGTATACATATAATTGTAACTGTGGCCTGAAGGTCTACCGTGCTACCATCTTCAACCGCATCGTTATTTAACAATAGGTGAGATAGTGATCAAACCCTAGCCTGCGAGAATAAGAATTTGACGGACCCATTATCTTGCATTTGTTGTTTTAATTTTAAAATTATCGTGAATTTGTAACATTATTATTGTTATATACCGGCTGTAATTCACGTACCTTTAGTCGAATTTTCTCGACCTAGGTTTCGAGCGAGTCAGTCGCTCTTCCTCGGGAGTGAGGTCACGCGGTGAGATCGCGATGTTCACTGATGTTTCGATCTGTGTTCGATGTTCACTGATGTTTGATCGCGATGTTCACCAGTGAACATCGCGATCTCACCGCGTGACCTCACTCCCGAGGAAGAGCGACTGACTCGCTCGAAACCTAGGTCGAGAAAATTCGACTAAAGGTACGTGAATTACAGCCGGTATATAACAATAATAATTGCATTTGTTGCTTTATGACATTAAATCTGCGCCTCTCAAATCCTCTATTAGGTTTATAATTTAACAACCTATATCCTAATTATATTTATATTCTGAATCCTGTCTAACCGAAGGTTGTATGTCAGAGATCCCTCCAAGAGATAAGACCGCGTATTGTATAACCAATGTTTTATGTGGATGTACTGTTTTGTGTTACCCATATTTTCCATTTTGCTATAAACTAAGTACCATTCTATTTTACATTCTGTATATCAATATATACAGGTTGTTTGTATACCGACCGACTAGCGACTAGAACAGCAAATGTCATCCACAAAGTACCCCCATAATAGGGTTCCATTTGGGAATGGCCGCCATTTTAATGTGTTGAAATGAGAACTTTTGTTTTATTTATTTATTTGTGTAGCCAAACGTTTTCTAGTATTATGTGCTATGATCTGTATACTGCTGCATTTTTGGCGTACCTTGTTCTTGCAACTAAAATAGCCCCTATATAACCCTAATAAGGAGGTAATTTGTCGATGAGATTTGCTGTTCTTTAGTTCTTCACGTCTCTCAAATATCGCTAGTCGCTAAGTAAACACCCTGTAGTAGTAACTAGTACATAAATCTAAGTTTAAGTTCTCAAGTTGTGCGGTCGTTAAGTGAAATATTATCTCTGTAAGTGGGGCACCTCGGCTCACGTATTTATAATGTGACCCCGACTTGAAGAATCGCAATAAAACATATTATATCGGGCTTATAAGGGATATATGCTAAATCACGACATATTATAACGTCCAACTATTTGCGTTCTGCTTTTAATTTCTGCTTTTTTAGTTTCTGCTTTTTAGTTTTTAAGCTGTTGGGTCTTACTTTCTTGCTTAAATATTAATTGCTGTATACAATGGTAACATAATTTAAGATCGTAAACAATAAATTTTTAAAAAATAGTTCAAATGCCGCGCTAGTCACTTTTATAACCCAGTTTGGGGTATTTATTTCCATATCTCTAGATATACTTATCAGATCTCAATATAATTACAATGGGACCAAGCGGAAGCATATTATCTCAAACAAAAAAAAAACTAATTTTTAGAATTAACGGAAATAATAACATCTTTTCTTTAATAGCCTATAATATTGTCTACGGTATTAACATGCAAAAATTATAATTATTTAATAAATCAGATATTCCGTTACACTGTTTTAAATCGATGTCATCAAATTTGAATATAATTTGTCTAAAAGCATATTCTTTTATTAGAGCGATAAATCATATTTCTTATTAGGAATATTTTAAAAGATATTTTAAACTGGTATTACCTAATAGACAAATGACTTTGCATATTGTCATCTAATGTTATTACATTATATTTTAAATACTTATGTTTAAGATTCAAATTTAAACTTTGTGAGCATCTCAATTTAAGTTAACAAATAATAATACGAAATACATTATTTATGCCTACTATATGGAATAATTATTTATATTCATTTAAAGTAAGATATATAAGTTATAGATAAAATAAACTAGTTGTATGTAATTTAAAAAGAAAAATCAAATGAGTGAGTTATGTGCTTATCCTACAACTTTATCGGTTTGTGAATTAAAAAAAATAGTTTATTTAATTCTAAGTGAAGCTATATTTATTTATATATTATGTATAAATTGTTGTAAGATAAACAAAAATAAGTTATGATATTGCTTCAATGTGCACTTTGTATATACAAGAACGTATGCTTTATCTTTTATTAGATTCTTAATTAGTTTTATTATTAATAATAGGTATTATTTTTATAGATAAGATAATTTACCTTAGATTGAATATTGCAGAGTGTTTATTTTATTATATTTTTTTATTATGAGTGTCAATAAAAAAAAAATATATTCAATTTTTATTTTGACATAGAAGATTTAAAGTACGTCATTAATTAAATAATAGAAATATTAATATTTCAGTAAATATAATTATCAATAAATCATCTTATTTTATCACACATTTTCTTTGTGTGAAATCAGCCTTAGAATATTTGTATTATATATTATTCAAAAGGGATATTTTAATAATAATTAATGTAGGATAATAACGTTTACATAAAAAAATCTATTGCCGTAGGTCAATCCCTGACCTAGTGTCGGTTAATTGAGGATATAGCTTTATTTAAAAAAAACTAGATTACATTGACAATCTAACATAACATAACATATTTATTCCTACTAGGTATGTAAACATATTTTTTTTACGTTTAAACGTTTTTAACATCAAATTAAGCTACTACATTGTTCTTTTTGTGCAGCGATAATTGTATTTTCTCACGTGTTTCAGTTTTATCACGTTGAGAACAAGTTTTCTGTTATGAATTTTAAATATTAATTTGTTTATTTATTTGGCATATTTAGGATTATTGTAATTTTATATTATGAATATTTTATTTATTATTTCTTTCATTAAAGTAACACGTGACATTACGTATTAATTCCGACTACTAAATCATATATAAACAAAATAATAATTTGAATATAATTATTGTTTGATTTTTTTTAAAGAAAATAAATTACCTTACCATATTTTCCTCACTTAAACAAAGAAATAATAGGCCTTACATCGACAAGTCCCGGCTAAACACAATCCAAATGTCGAACTACTTACGATGCGCAGATGTGAAACACAATTTAAAAAATAAATAAATAAAAAGATGGTGGACGCGCAATCGCGTCACTTGCTTATGGCTGACTGAACGGTGGGCTTTGCAACAGATGATTTTTGTATGTGGAACGGACGGACACCCATTGCGCTTGTGTGAAACGAAATCACAGAAATCGATACGCGTACGTCACTACAGTGCAAACGAGCTCATTAGATATTTGGATTTGTGTAGTGTTGTAATTATCATCGATTAGTGTTTTTTGAAATTCGAATGACTAATATTTTTTATTAATTTCTTAGAAAAAAGTGTCGTTTATTGTCTTATTAATTTAGTTAATTTTGTATTTAACTAGGTTCTTACTTAATAAAACTAATATATTATTAACATATGAATAAAATTGTTATACAAACTACAAATAAAAATTAAATAATATAAGTAATATTTAGCTAATTTTCTATGATAAAAACATACAGAAAATAAACGGTATGAAGTAAATATTTAAATATTGCGTGTTTGAGTACCTAGGTAAAATAGTAAACATCACTGTGCTAAAGAGTGTGGGAACGTGTACAATAGATTCAAAGTAAACTTGCATTGTTTTCTGCTCAATGCTATCTTGTGAATAATAAATTATTTATCACTTAATATACCGTCAAAATTACCTATAAGCAATTAAAATTAAACCCGATAGAAATTAAACGTTCGAAATCCAATAAAAATGCTTATTTATCAGATCCTTTCAATTTTTCTTTTGTCTTGATAAGAATCAATGTCAAGTTGTAAGTATTCATTTTCATATCTCTGGAGATACTCTGAGGATCTAGATTCAATGTTATAAGAACACATCCGAGGTGCTGACTCATGAAAAAAATAACCGTTCAAATATGTAAGACAAAATTGCGTGACATGCTAAGTAAATAAAACATGCAGACAAATGGATAACCTCCTCCTTTCTGTAAGTAGGTTTAAAACCACAGAGTAGCATGATGTCATATCTGTATGCAATTTTAGATCAATTAGAGGTTTCTGTAAGTAAATAGCATGTCATCATACGCACAAAAAATCCCAAAACTGCATGTAAGGGTTTTTTCCTACTATGTATAATAAAAACGCGTTCAACAAAGCCATAAAAATCCTTCCATATATAAATAATTATGTACATTATTATATACAATCCAAAACTTGGCCATCCAGTGGGACTCAAGACCACACCTTTTGGGTAAAACGCCCAGAGCTTTAACCAACTTAACAATATAATGATATAGAATAAAATAATGAAGTACTATACCAAATACGTCACCGGAAGTAAATATTTTGTGTAGATTCATTTTTCTGAGGTAAAGAACAAACGAGTTTAACGTTACGAACAAACTGTCAAGAATATGACGTCTTGTGTGACGTGGTACTATTATTTATTCTGTGTTTTGTCAACTTTGTGACGTCATTATCTTATGGCTCAAATTTGGAACGCGAAATCTTTTGATATGTCATTGTTTTAGATTTTCACATGTTTAAGCAAATTACACCGAACTGTCAAGAATATGACGTCTTGTGTGAACATGTCCTATTATTTATTCTGTGGTATTGTCAACTTTGTGACGCCATTACCTTATGACTCAAGTTTGGAACGTCAAATCTTATGATATGTCATTGTTTTAGATTTTCACATGTTAGAGCCTGATTTTTAACCGACTTCACAAAAAAGGAGGAGGTTCTCAATTCGTCGGAATCTATTTTTTTTTTAATTTAAAAAAAAATGTTTTTTCTTTAATTGTTTATATTATATCTAAAATTAGATTAATTGTGATGGTCGTTTAGCCAATTTTAGCCAGCCAGCCAGTTAATTTTAAGAGGGAACAAACAACATTTTTATATCTTATAGGCGTTAGACCACTATCACGCCTGGTGGTAATGGTAAGCGAAGATCTGGTCGAAGATGGTGAACACGCTAGGTTTAGAATACTCTGATTCTCAAGGGCTGTGTGCTGCCGAAACACTACCGTTATGGTGGCAGATTTATGGTAAGCTACTTTTTTGTAGCAAGTCAGGCAGGCAGAACATTGTTATATATGCTCCTATAATCTTTGGATATAATTTTATATTGGTGTTGAATGGCAGATTCAGGTAAAACCAACATTGATTATGGTATAGATAATTAGATATGCCTTCTTTACATATGTCTGATCATAATTATGTACGGTAAAGTTGTTGTATGTACTTTCCGTAGAGGAAATGAGACTAATTCTTTGGTTTAACCAGTGTTTCGAATTTTTAGGAATTCCCAAAAGGCGTTTTGAAAAATGTGTCTACGAGTTTTTAACTTCGTTTTGTTTTAGTTTATTTTAATATTAGAAGTTAGAATATTAGTTTTAGTTAATATTTTTATTGAATGATTGCAGAAATAAGAATATATAAATAAAAGAAGATTTATTATGTATACTTTACATTTTGTGTATACAATTAAAATTAACTATAATAAAATTATATTATATACAACATTAACTATTCCTAAAACTATAAGAGAAGTTTGTTTTTTGGCTAAAAATCAGCTCCATGATTCTTAATTAATCGGAAACCTATTCTGATTCGGAAGCTTCATGTTTAATTTTTAATATTGATAAATCCGTGAGTTATTTTGTCGCGGAAACCTTTCTATTAGAAGCACTGATTTTTTCAAATTGAAATATTAAAAGTAGATAACCTTTCGGAGCATTGTGAATTGCAAAGATTCAAGCCAAAGTAAAGGCAGTTTCCGAATCCGAATTTGCCTTGGAATTATTGAGAATAACCCGGCTAGTAAACTTTTACAAAATTATAAATGATTTCTAATATTTTTAGAAACTATACGACATATTTTATTTCAGTTAGTTTTTATAATTTTTTTGTTAAACAATAACTTGGCAAATTTTAGTTTTATTATGTGTTAAATATTTTACAATTATAAAATTTTTGTTCTATAAATTCTTTAGATAAACTTTATTTAACTTTGATTTGTAAAAAGTTATTTGTATTTTATAAGTAGAATTTTGAAATAAATACATACAGAGATGACACAGGCTCATATATAGTCAGTTCATAAAAATGCGTCACGTCTCGGCAAGGTAAGTTAAAGGGGATTCCTAGTAGGTTTTTTTCCTTAATTATTTATTGTAAAGAGTCACTTCCATTTAATATAAATCTCGTCCTTCCTTCTTATGACTCTTTATTCCAAAGCTTTTTAAGAGTTTTAGTTCTAGGTTAATCTTGTGGCGATGAATATACCTACTTTATATATTATTCACTATTATAGTATAATAAAATATATATTTTTTTAATTATATGTACGACTTCGCAAAATGGGGAGACCTCGAATTGGTATAAATGTTGATTTTTTATAAATGCTATCAAACTCTGATATCTGTTGATCGATTTGTATTTTTTTTCCCAAACTCGTTCGCTGCTGAAAACACACACCGTGCATTTTTTGATTTTTGGTGTCGGAAGTAAAATTAAAAAAAAAAATTATAATTTTTTTTTTAAATTAATCTTTGCACAAGCGGTGCGTGTGACCTTCTGCTGTTTGATTTTAGTTTTGATTTGATGTCACAGCTAAGAAAAAAATTTATAAAAAATCATTTAAAAAATTAAAAAATATGCGAAATAGTGCCGCAGTCAAAGTGTACACTTTATTAATATCTGATTGGGGCTTGATGATGATGATAACTGGTGGTAGTTTCTAGCTTTGTGATACCAAACTCCGATCAAGGCACTATTCATTATTCTGTGATCAAGGTTAACATAAAAGTTAAATGATGTTTGGGTATTATGTTTCTGGCAGGCGTTAATTTTTAAAATTATGCTATAGATAAAATAACTTGTATAGGCGCTTTAGTAGGTTGTTTTTAAAATGCTTATTTTCGATCAGTCTATATTGGGAGTCATAGTCACAGTCACAGATGATTTTAGGCCACTAAAACCACAGTTTTACAATCTATAAAAACTATGTATTACCGCCTATTCACATCTTTTTTTAGCGTCGTAGCACACGCTGGGTATATATCAGTAAGCTATAAAAATGTAACCTCTCTAGCTACCAATTCTATTGAGCTAAGTAAGCACTTGAGACCGATTGCACAAGTGCTATATAGTTCTCTTAAAGAGAAATCTAATACGACTCTAAGAGCTTTGTGGAAAAGGTCCATTATAGGATTTGATTCAAGAGTTGACCTACTGAAAGAGGATTAGGATTATGTGGTTTAGAAATTTTCTGAAGAAAAGTCTTATTTTTTTTTATTTTAAAGATTGGTTAGTTTAATGTTGCATTTTTCTCATTAACTTTATTGAAAATTAGTTAGAAAATGCACGTATCTTCTAGGCAAGCGTGCTTAGACCACATCGTGAGACAGTTGTAAATGCTTGACTATAAAAAATATATAAAAATGTTGTCTTTTTTAATGTTTCAAATTTACACTCTACAGGTAGGAGCACATTATATCGATTTATATTATGCTTGATTTGCTACCAAAAAGTAGCTTACCACCATCAAGGAGAAAATCTGCCGCCATAACCTTACGGTGTTAGCTTACGGTAGCCCTTGAGAGTCAGAGTATTCTAGGCCTAGCGTGTTCACTATCTTCGACCTTATCTCCTGGTGGTAAGCGATGATGGTCAAACTCTAGCGTATATTTAATAATAATATCGTTTAAAAACTAAAAAAGAACCGACTGCAATGCCGCGCTATTCATTTTCAGTACCAATTTTGAAATGTTTATCTCAATATCTCTGGAGATACTTATCAGACCTCGATAAAATTACCATGGTACCATACTTGGGATATCTCCTTTCGAACAAAAAAAGAATAATCAAAATCGGTTCTTAAACGACGAAGTTATCCGCGAACAAACATATATATATATATATATATACGGTCGAATTGAGAAACCTCCTCCTTTTTTTGAAGTGGTTAAAAACACATATTTTACTAGTTCAAAATACAGCATGTATAGCCTTTTATCATAATTCAATATCGCACGGTCTTTCGCAATATTGTGGTTAATAAATAGTCCAGATGACTTGAATTACAGGTTACCATCGAACATGGCAGTAAATCGATATCGTTGCATTGTCCGCGGTGGGATTACGTAACCTATCAGTTTTATGTGTCGGTAGAAAATGAATTGAATTTATTTTTATTACTAGAAATTCTAAAAATAGTAGGTAATATATCCTTCAGAAGAATCAATCTTCATCCATCCATCAGAAACAAGTATTATTAACATTTATAAAAAATATCTCTTCAAATAACTTTGCTCTAACTTATGTAATTTAAACTTGAAATAAGTAAGTCTAAATTATAAATCTAGCTGGCCTAATGTAGAAAAGCCTATATTCCTTAGTGAGACCTTAACCCGTTTACTTAAATAATTATATGTACAAGTTACAAATACTAATTACTCAAGCTATATTATTCATGACTAATGGTTACCGATTATCACTATCTCACCCGATGTTAAGTGATGATATTAATTGCGGTCGATGACTTGCATGCATTGCATGCATGCTTACCTGAAAGATGTATCTTTTCACGCTCCAAGTTAACCGAAAACATAGTATTGTATTTCAGCAAGTCATTAGAAGAACACTATCTAGTGTCCGCCTGGCTAACTACCACCCTCATGTTATAAAATCTGTCGCCTAACATCTAATGTGTTCCGGCAGCTGGCCTTGAGAGCCAGTTCCCATTCTAGGCTTAGCGTGCTTACCATCTTCGACCGCATCATCACTTACCGACAGGTGAGATTTCAACAGGCAGGTCAAAATTCAGGCAGGTCAAACTTCAGGCAGGTCAAACTTCAGGCTGGTCAAACTTCAGGCGGGTCAAATATTGTTTGCAAAATTCCAGGACATACTCGTAGAAGTAAAATTCAATATAGAAGTATTTACCTCTAAGATCTTTATTACATTATATTTTTTATACTTTCCTTATACCATGGCGGATTAAAAATAAAATGATACAACTCTATCGTAATGAGCGGTTTTTATAAATAACCATATCTTTTGTATTACTGTGATCGAAACACAATAATAGGAACTTAGGAAGAATAGTAAGTATTTTCTCGTAAATCATCACCAAGTTTCCTGTGTCGAAACTCAGTGTCGTATAAAGAATAAACAAAATAAGTAGTTCAAAAACTAAAACAACCGACTTCCATGCCGCGCGAGTCAGTTTCAGTAGCAAGTCTGAGATAAACATCGTCATATCTCTGGAGATACTTATCAGATCTCGAGAAGAAGAAAGAAGCATGAGCATCTCGATGCGTCTGTATGTTTTTTTGTATGTATCTGACGCGATTACTCCGTCAATTGTGAACCGAATCGAATGATTCTTTTTGTTGTGGTGTATGTTTTCGAGGTGGTCCCATTGTAATTTCATAGAGATCTGATAAGTTTCTCCAGAGATACGACGATAAACGTCTCAAACTTGCTACTGAAATTGACTCGCGGGGCATTGAAGTCGGTTTAAAAATTTGAAATTGTTTTAGTTTGTAAACTATCTTAATTATACAAGCATACTCTTAAATAGTGTAGTTTAACGCGCCTAAATAACTCTGTGAACGTCGTGGCTCAAAAAACGTGTATACAAATGTCTAATCTAGTTTTATAAAGCCATCTTGTGCCGTTCCTACCTGTCAACATGCTAGCAACTTTACATGGGTTTAGGCAACCATTCGCGGATTTTCGGAACAGTTTTTGGACACAGACGTAGTGTTTATGTTCTCTTTGGACATAGAGCGTCGCTGAAAATTACGGTCCTATGCGGTCTCTTGCGTTTTCTGTATTCTGAGACCTACAATATAATCGACGTAATTTCAAATAAATTTAAGACAAGGTTCTGATTAATAATCTAGTTGGTTTAATTTACCGGTTCGTTAACTTCAACATTGTTCAGTTAAATTTAATTTATTATCTCGAAGGCTATTGTTTTACAAAACGTGGTATCATGGCATGACATTATCTGACTTTATAAGATAATGTTCTGAGTTAGACAGCTTGATCATCAAATATGTAGTAAAACACTTCAAAATGTGTAGGTACTCAGC
The DNA here is from genome assembly GCA_954871355.1 of Cabera pusaria. NCBI lineage: Eukaryota > Metazoa > Arthropoda > Insecta > Lepidoptera > Geometridae > Cabera > Cabera pusaria. Next base: position 4,161,769 of record OX940910.1, read on the forward strand.
GAATATGGACTTCGGCCGCATCATCACTTACCGACGTAATGAGAGTGAGATACTGGTCAAACGCTAGCCTAGGTGTATGAAATAAGAAACACATACTGTATCTGTTGCTACACATTGTTTTAACGTAAATATTTACTAAAATAGAAAAAAAAATTGCGAATAAATAGAGTAATATCACATTTGCTCTTTATCAGTTGTAGAAGTTTAGGTATTGCAATTTTACTGTCTATTGAAATTTGATCAACAAAACATTGCGAACAGTTAGTTTTCATTCATATTTTTTGATATTTTTGTTTAAATAAAATTGCTATTGAGAGCGGGCATCGGATACGCAACTTGCAATTTTAGTTGTATTTACATCACATTTTTAGTATTGTTTTGTATCTATTACGTTTAAGTCTTAACCCTGGACTTTAATCAAGCATGTGCCTAGATAACCCCTCCCCCTCTCCCATTATTTAATTAGAAATATCACGCCCCGAGTCTACTTAGGTCTTAAGGGTATACTCGTATAATCTACAATAATAATATAATCTAAATAAAACTGACTAATGTGTACCGTAATCAGTATGTGTTTTTTTAGATAGTGTTTCATTATTTCACACTTTCCGATAAAAAAAATGTCTGAAGTACCTACTGAAACATAGGGGTGCGTGTAATAAATAAGTACGGTTGGTAACCCTACTTTAATATTTTTTCGTAGTCCGACGTCGACGTTTAAAAGCTGAATAGCTCGTTACATTTGTTTTTTTAATTATGCTTTTGCTATTATTAGATTATATTATATTTTTTAGCATGTATAAGTGCGTATATATGAATACTGCCTACAACAGAATAAAAGCTTTATGTATGAGTTTTTATTTAATAGATCGTGAAGATTGGATTGTATGATTAAAAAAAACATATTTATATAATTATTATCTAGCCTTAAGTATAATCTTAAGTCGTCATTTAATTAAATTTTAATTATATTGCCTTACAAGATAGCAAATTAAGTTGTAACATAAGCATTTTCTGTGGCATGTGCAAGATTGTAATATTAATTACATTAATTGTTACAACAATTTATATTAATTAATTAATTTATTAGCCAGAGGTCTATGTCCAGCAGTGGACGGAGATAGGCTGATGATGATGATGAATTTATTAGCAGATCCTTTTATTGTATTATTGTTTTCTTTTAATTATTTTGAATCACTTTCAATTCATCAATCACGCAATAATATGTACACGGATTTTGATGATATTTGGCAAACTGGAAGAACTTGTTAGATAGGTACTTTTTTTAATAAAGGCGAAGCCGCGGGGCTCATCTTTGAGCTTATACAATAATAAAACTATTGAACAATGGAATATAAAACTTCTTAAGGCTTTTACACAACACAACTAAGCCGCCGGCCGGGGATAACCGTCGCAAAATAAGCCCGGCGGCTTAACACGCCGGCAGCTGAGGGGTTTGGTGTGTAAAGGCCTTTAAACGGTAATTCTAAATTTCAATATTAACGTGATAAACATTAAAAACTAGCGACCCGCCCCGGCTTCGCACGGGTAGAGCATATAATGCTTACAATTTTGCATCAGCTTGTTGCGTCGAGTATGAATAACATCTTCAACATTCAGCATCACATTTCAACCAGTTTACACAAAACCTTAACGAATTATAACACCTAAACCTTCCTCGTGAATCTCTCTTATTAGTGAAAACCGCATGAAAATCTGTTCAGTGCTTTTTTAGTTTATTTCGAAGAGACAGACAGACAGAAGCAGCGAGGGACTTTGTTTTGTAATATGTATTGATAACAGATAGTTTATAAGTAAAGAGTAGCTAAGTTAGGTTTAAGTTACCCTTTTGATTGCTACCCTATTATTTTGTAATTCATAACTTATTTAAAGTTATCCTATTGATGTCCAGTTATTGATTAGATCAAAGCATTTTGTAGGTGTATTATGTAAGTTAAGTTATATTATAATATATATTATAAAAGGCTTTTTAGGAAATTAGCTTAGGATTTAAGTTTTGTTTAAAAACACGTGACGAAATTGTACGATTATTTTTTTGGTGATAATAATTAATATTGAATATCTGAAAATGCAACTATTTATTCTGTTACAATATATTGTTTTTTAAAAAATGGTCAGTATGTATTAAAGGTTGAGTTTACTAATTATGTAGTGCTTTGCCCACTAATTAATTGAGTTCTGTAATAGAATTTTTAATTTTTATTCATTTCCGCAAATAACTGGAATTTTATTTTATTTTTACTAGTTATTGGTCAACTTTATTAAAATAAAGAATCATATTAGTTTCATCTGGCTAAATATGCGTGTTATACAGAAGCCAGTATTGAACTGTAAGAAACAAAAAGTTCATATCTTGCTTACATTTTGCAGTTAGAAACTCTTTTAATACAAAAGTAGAATTGGTTCTTTATTTAAAATAAAAAATACATGTATAGACGCACCTATATAAACAAATACTGTTTCCACAAAATCCTAATACTGTCCACTAAGAAAACTATCCACTTATCGTATCACTTGTAGATTTATAAAATAGTTTAACAAGAGTATCTCGAATCGAATGTTGTTGACTTTAAAGTGTATTATTTAGTTAAAAAATAGGCACTTACCATTATCCTTCTCAGGCTTCTTCTTCACAATGACGGAGCCGTTCTTCTCAAGCACATTGCTAGTAGATACACCGTTCAGCTCCTTCATTTTTAATTCCAAAAAGTTTCGACAAGTAACTCGCGAATTCGCGCGCTTTTAAACGTCACTTTGACAGGACAGCACAAAATGGCAATGGCGGCAACTAGAGCGGACAACCTGTTTGATTATGTCCAAGGTGATCGCAAGAAAAAAATGAGAATGAAAAGATTATAAGTTGCTTTGAGTTAAAAAAAAGAGGACTGTACACGCGCACTGTCAGTTCTCAAATGCCATTGAGCTGCGGCATCTTATATTTATATATAAAAATCGCTTTGAATTTTTTTTTCTTTTTAACAGTAATTATGCAATCGGTACTCACTTTTTAAATTAAATGACGTTTAATTGCCGTAGTGATTAGTGCATGGCATTGTTATTACAAAATTTCTACCTGATATTGCGACAGATTTTTTCTAATATGCTTCGATCATTATGTAATATTTGTGATAATTTTATTATTTTTGCTGAACTTTTGAACTTACTAGTTGGTACGGAGATAAGTTTGAGTAGGTTTACGTGATTTGTAATCTAAATTCGTGCTAAAAAACGTGCGTGGTTCATGCGAAAAGCAAATTATTTGTTAATAGATAAAATATATTTATTATTCTTATTTCATATAGTAAGAGGGTTATCAGATTTTGTCTTAACAAAGTCGTTGTTGGTCTTTGATTTACATAAGTTTTTATAATTTATTTGTACTCATATTTAATTATTGATAAAGTTTTATTCTTAGATAATACACTGAATGGTTTGACTTAATTATATGACTTAGGCATTCCACTGGATTTAATTTGTCTAAGTTTTTTGTTTTTTTTTTTATCTTGGTTATATTTAATATGATACATTAAATTCTATAGTATTCAGTTTACAAATTATCATCATCATTATCAGCCGGTATCAGTCCACTGTTGGACATAGGCCTCCCACAAGACACGCCACTGAGCCCGATCTTCGGCTCTTTGTTTCCAGTCACTTTTCACATACCCACAGTATAAGTAAAGTACACATAGCTAATCGTTAATGTTGTACTATTTATTAGTAGGTATGTAGTTTTTTTTTACGATATCAAAACATGGATCGAAAAAATTCCTTATGATTTGATTAGATTTGATTCAATGCTTATTTACTCAGTGTATATACATTTTTAACGATATTTTAGTCGACATTATATTCAATGCATATTTAGTTTTACCTTATTTCAGTGCACATATATTTAGTGCATATTTATTTTGACGATATCATAATATGAATCAAATATGATTCGATTCAGTGCATATTTAATTTACGTATTCTCTTTAATTGTGTAGGTTTTCATGTTCATTGGTACTACAACGTAAATAATACGTAGTAGTAGAGGGCCAGTGTGTAATGCGCACTTACATTTTTTGATAAAATCCATAGGTGCACAGCGGGGAATCGAACCCATTGCCTCTAGTGTCAAGTTAACCTTTCTCCTACTGCGCAGCTGGGCTCTTGATAAAGCCTATAACTAACCAAAAAAAAAAGAAAAGAAAAAAGGCTTGTACAACATTTCCATTGACGTCAAAGAAACCTTAGTTCTCCCGCATCATCAAGGGTCTTATAGGGAATCCCTCAATTTAATTTAACCCCGCGCATAAAAACTGTTGTTTGCAGTTTCTTGGAAATTATTATACGTCATCACCATGTATTTTGAGCATTCCACATATTGGTTGTCTGGAAGACATTGCTTTATACGATAAAACAAAACAACCGATTGTATCATCGAACTAGATAGTTGTTATTTTACCAGAGTTTTATCAACCAACTTCGAAAAAGAAGGAGGTTCTCAATTCGTCTGTATGTTTTTTTTCTTCTTTTTTTTTGTGTGTATGTTACGCGATTACTCCGTCAATTGTAAACCGATACACTGAACCGGTAGGGTACGTTTCCTAGGTGGTGCCATTGTAATTTCATCGAGATCTGATAAGTATCTCCAGAGATATGACGATAAACGTCTCAAACTTGCTACTGAAATTGACTCGCGGGGCATTGAAGTCGGTTGTTTTAGTTCTTAAACTATCTTAATAACTATTAAGTCATTTTCTTGTTTCTATGTTTGTCGTTGTGTGTAAAAATGTTATTGTAAGCTAAGTAAGCTGTTTCTTTGGTAAACTAGATAATTAAAAATTATAGGAAAACATGTAGGCATTAAATAATTCGTAAAGTAAAATTCGTAAAAAGTATATAGGAAGTTTTGTTGTTTTTTATTTTTATTTATTTGTATGTCGTTCCAAATCGAAACTCAAATTTCGAGCACTTTCCTTATTCGGAAAGGACCACCTCGTTTGACACCTTACCAATCAAAATCGAATGAATAGTTCTGGCACTACGGAGGAACATATATAACATACATATATACATTTTGCATGGTTGTAGGACACTTATGTGTCCGCCTGGCCAGCTACCACCCTCAAGTTAGAAAATCTGTCGCCAAATATCTAATGTATTCCGGCAGCTATCCTTGAGAGCCAGTTCCCATTCTAGGCCTAGCGTGCTTACCATCTTCGACCGCATCATCACTTACCAATAGGTGAGATAGTGGTCAAACGATAGCTTATAAGATATAAAAAGAACCGGCCAAGTCGAGTTGGACTCGCCCACCGAGGCTTCCGTACTAACGTTGGTTTGTACCGATTAAGCTAGATCTCTAAATTGTATGAGCGCTCATACAACTCAGAGGCCTATCTTAATTGGCGATACTATTTATGTATGGGGACAGCCTTCAATTATCAAAATTTTGATTTTTTTGAATTTTTCCTTTATTTGTGCTGTAAGACCTTGCTTCTTGCCACATTTCATGATTCTAGGTCAACGGGAAGTAGCCTGTAGGTTTTCGACCCAAAACCTACAGGTTACTTCAGGTTGACCTAGGATTGTCAATTTTGGTTAAAAACAGGTATTACAGCATAAGTAATGGAAAAAATCCGAAAAATAAAAAAGTAGAAAATTAAGGGTAGGTTGTATTGTTGTAGGTAGGATTTACAAGTTTTCGGGAAAATCTTAATTTGCCCATGTATTTTATTATACCTGGATTTTTATACACCTAATAGGGACTTTAGACCTCAGTATCTGCTATAAATTTCAACTTTCTAGGTCTTCGACCTTCTTCTTCACCGTCTTCACCGATTTGGAACGGGTGTTCCTGAGGAAATCGGTGGTGACACACGGACAGACAGACAGACAGACGGACAAGAAAGTGATCTTATAAGGGTTCCTTTTTTTACCTTTTGAGGTACGGAACCCTAAAAACAGACTGCTAAAATCGCCTTCCGTTTGTAGTGGAGTAAAAAAAATGTGTTCCACTGATTGATGTAAGGTTTTCAACCGTACCACTTACACGCACCCCTATGTTTCAGAACTTGGTCATTTTTTTCTAAAAATTATGTACAATAATATGATACACAATAAATATAACGCATATTAATGCAGAATGGGAACTATATCCAGCTGTGGACGGAAATTAGCTGATGATGGCGAAGATGCAAGCTGTAAACGAAGAGCTGAAGATCGAGCTCAGTGGCGTGCCATAGGCGAGACCTATGTCCAGCTGTGGACAGAGATAGGATGATAATATTGACCGCCATACAAATCATATTCCGAATGGAACTGATCATCAGTCTGTCAGCTACATATGTAATTACACAGAAATTACATATGTGTGTATAGTGTTTACCATATTCGACCGCATCATCACTTACCAACAGGTGAGATAGTGGTCTAACGCTAACGCCCATAAGATATAAAAAAATAAATATCGTTTAAAAATTGCATAAAGGTACATGTACAATATACTCGTAAAAGGCTTGTGTTAGCCTTTCCATTGACGTCACTAAAGAGAGAATCATCATTTCGCCCTCATCAAGGGACGGAAGGGAATCCCGCTGTAATACCCAACCTAACGGTAACTGGTACAGTATAGTAGTGTAAGGAAAACCACGTATTTATTTTGAGTAAAAAAACTGATAAAACTTGTTTTTTTTTTAACCCCCAACGCTATAGGAAGGGGTGTTATATGTTTGACGTGTGAATCTGTTTATATGTGGTGGCATTATAGCGCCCAAACCGATGAATGAATGAATTTATTAAATAATCAATGTCATTGATAACCTAAATATGTGGGCATCTTATATTAATTATTTCAGTGAAGCCCTGAAATTCCACACTAGGATACCCTGTTTCGTGGAATTTAGTCTCGTCAGGATGAACATTTTGATTTAGTTTTTTTATTTTATTATTTATTTTTTTATTATTTGATTCGTGTTTCTTTTTTTTTTGTGTATGTTACGCGATTACTTCGTCAATTCTAAACCGATTCGAATGATTCTTTTGGTTATCGGTAGGGTACGTTTCCGAGGTGGTCCCATTGCAATTTCATTGAGATCTGATAAGTATCTCCAGAGATATGATGATAAACGTCTCAAACTTGCTACTGAAACTGACTCGCGGGGCATGGAAGTCGGTTGTTTTAGTTTTTAAATAATCTTCATTCTTTTAAACTATCTTTATTATTCGTTTGACAGATGTCTTAAATCAAGGGTGTTCGTAGCTTTGAATCATGACAATCTGTACAGCCGTATTAAGACTGAGATTTTTAGGATTCCGTAGCGGAATGGCATAAAACCCTTATATGTCAGTCTGTCGTCTGTTTGTCCGTCCGTCGGTATGTCACAGCCACTTTATTCCGAAACTATTAGGCTACACAGTTGAAACTTAGAAGGATACACAAGAATACACATACGAGTAGTATTCTGTCAACCGCTTTACAATTTTTATACAAAAATAAAAAAATAAAATATTAATGGGATTATAGGATAGGTATAGAATCGGTAGATAGGGGTTTATTTTAGATTATTCCCCCATACATGGAACTAAAACTAAAAAAAAAAAAATTATCAAACCTAAACGACTTTAGACAGGTCTTTAAAAATGACATTGAGTCATTGAGACAGACAATCATTTAAAAGATAGGCACGTCTAAAGTGGTAAAATGTGTGTCAACCTCCCCCCCCCCCTCTAACTTTTAAAGAAAGGGAGTGAACAATCTAAAAAAATATCTGCTGTAGATCGCAATAAAACATACAGACGAATTGAGAACACCCTCCTTTTTTGTGAAGTCGGCTAAAAACTTTCAACAAAACGAGATATAGTCAGCAGTTTTTGAGATATAGTGACCGCAAATATAAATTATTTTTTGGTGGTGAAAAATCATAGTTACAGAATACTCTACCGTGTTACGAACCCTACGAGTGTGAGTCTGACTTGCACTTGGCCAGTTTATTTCTAGTTAAATATTTACACAACAATTTACATATTTCTAACACGTGGTAGGAGCATAATATATTAAAGTCAAAGTCAAAGTCAAAGCATTTATTCACTATATGGGCAAATTAAAAATTTGCACTTACACACGTCAAATAACATTAAACAGATCATATTCAATGAAACATATTATAGATATAACAGAAACATAACTTATTGCTTTGAATTTACAAAAAAAAAAAAAAAAATATATTGAGCCATTCAGCTTTCATCTAGACGTCGAACGTCACACTTAAAACACATGTTTAATTCCCCTGATTAATGTAGGGTTGCCAACCGTACTATTACGTGCACCCGCAACCCAGTGCATGTTTCAGTACTTCAGACAATTTTTATCCAAAATATTGTGAAATAATGAAACATAATAAATAAATACAACGCAGACTAATTGCAGTACAAATCATATTCCGAATGGAACCGATTGTCCGTCTATCATCTGCATAATACCGTCTCTACAGGCAACCCTGAATTCCACCTGAATTGCTACCAAAAAACTGGTAGCTTACCACCGTCAAGGAGAAAATCTGCCGCCATAAATTACGGTGTTCCGGCAGCACACTTTGGTAAAAGTTTTTTTTTTATTGTAGACTAGCTGTTACCCGCGGCTTCGCCCGCGTTATTTGTGTCTTTATGACCATTGAGGTCTAGATCGATGATCTCTTAGGCCAAGTCACCATAGATGACCCTCAAAGTCGAACTCAATATCCTCTATTGTAAAAGTCATTAATCATTTTGGTTAGCTATACGAAGTTGTGCTGTTTAAATGTTTGACTCAATACAACAGTTCCTGAAACATTTCTTACAAAGAAAATAAGGTGGATAGCTGCGCGAGCGTAGCGAGCGCTATTATTGGGCGAGTGAAAATTTTTTATGACTTTTTATAACCCTGACAGTTTAATGACCTAATAATCAAGTCAATATAGATGACTCTTAGGACGAACTCGATATCGTCTATTGTTAAAATCAGTAATAATTACTTGGTACTTGGTAAACCTAACCAAGGTCATTATGATTATTGAAGGTTGTACTGTTTCAATTTATGACTCGTTTTGATGGATGTGGCTATTAAAATACAAAAGTTGCTGAAATGTTTCCTACAAAGTAGATATAACAAATGCTTGCGCGAACGGAGCGAGCGCTATTACTGTGAGAGAGAAGCAAGCCCTATCACTGCGCGAGCGAAGCGAGCGCGAAAATTTTTTACGACTTTTTATGACCCTGACAGTTTTTATGACCTACTAAGTCAACACCGATGACACATAGGTTAAACTTGGTATCCACCTATTTAAAGGTTAATATATATTATGATTATTGAAGGTTGTACTGTTTCAATTTATAAACTCGTTTTGATGCATGTGGCAATTAAAATACAAAATGCTGAAAGATTACCTACAAAGTAGATAAAACAAAAGTTTGCGCGAGCGTAGCGAGCGCGAAACTTTATACGTCTTTTTATGACCCTGACAGTTTTTATAACCTACTAAGACAAAACCGATGGCCCTAAGGTTAAACTTGATATCCACTTATTTTATGGTAAAAAAATATTATGATTATTAAAGGTTGAACTGTTCCAAATATAACTCGTTTTGATGAATGTGGCTATTAAAATACAAAAGTTCCTGGAATGTTTCCTACAAAGAAGATATAACAAATGCTTGCGCGACCAGAGCGAGCGCTATTACTGCGCGAGCGTAGCGAGTGCGAAAAATTTTTACGACTTTTTATGACCCTGTCAGTTTTTATGACCTACTAAGTTAACACTGATGACACAAAAGTTAAACTTGATATTCACTTATTTTAAGGTTATTAATCATTATGATAATTGAAGGTTGTACTGTTTCAATTTATAGCTTCGTTTTTATGGATGTGGCTATTAAAATACAAAAAATGCTGAAATATTACCTGCAAAGTAGATAAAAGAAATGTTTGCGCGAGCGTAGCGAGCAGTATTACTGCGCGAGCGTAGCAAGCGCTATCACTGCGCGAGGAAAGTGACCGCGAAATTTTTTTACGACCTTTCATGACCCTGACAGTTTTTATGACCTGCTAAGTTAACACTGATGATAAATGTCTGCGCGAGCGCAGCGAGCGCTATTAATGCGCGAGCGAAGCGAGCGCGAAAAAATTTTAAGTCTTTTTATGACCCTGACAGTTTTTATGACCTACTAAAGTTAACACTGATGACACAAAAGTTAAACTTGATATTCACTTATTTTAAGGTTATTAATCATTATGATTATTGAAGGTTGTACTGTTTCAATTTATAGCTTCGTTTTGATGGATGTGGCTATTAAAATACAAAAAATGCTGAAATATTACCTGCAAAGTAGATAAAACAAATGTTTGCGCAAGCGTAGCGAGCAGTATTACTGCGCGAGCGTAGCAAGCGCTATCACTGCGCGAGCAAAGCGAGCGTGAAAAATTTTTACGACCTTTCATGACCCTGACAGTTTTTATGACCTGTTAAGTTAACACTGATGACAAATGTCTGCGCAAGCGCAGCGAGCGCTTTTAATGCGCGAGCGAAGCGAGCGCGAAAAAATTTTACGTCTTTTTATGACCCTGTCAGTTTTTATGACTTACTAAGTCAAGACCGATGACCCTAAGGTTATATACTTGATATTCACTTATTATAAGGTAAAAAATCATTATGATTATTGAAGGTTCTACTGTTTCAATTTATAAACTCGTTTTGATGCATGTGGCTATTAAAATACAAAAAATGCCGAAATATAACCTACAAAGTAGATAAAACAAAGGTTTGCGCGAGCGCAGCGAGCGCTATCAATGCGCGGGCGAAGTGAGCGCGAAAATTTTTTTCGACTTTTTATGACCCTGACAGTTTTTATGACCTACCTGAGTCAAGAACGATGACACTTAGGTTAAACTTGATATCCACTTATTTTAAGGTACACAATCATTATGATTATTGAAGGTTGTTTGTTGTTCAATTCATAAACTCGATTTGATGCGTCTGTTTCAATTTATAAACTCGATTTGATGCATGTGGCTATTAAAATACAAAAAATGCTGAAATATTACCTACAAAGTAGATAAAACAAAGTTTTGCGCGAGCATAGCGAGCGCTATCAATGCGCGAGCGAAGCGAGTGCGAAAATTCTTACGTCATTTTATGACCCTGACAGTTTTTATGACCTGCTAATTCAACACCGATGACCCTAAGGTTAAACTTGATATCCACTTATTTTAATGTAAAAAATTAGTATGATTAATGAAAGTTCTACTGTTCCAATTTATGACTCGTTTTGATGAATGTGGCCATTAAAATACAAAAATTGCTGAAATGTATGAATGAATGAATGATAATTCTTTATTGTACACCAAAATTAAATAATAAACATCTTAAAATACATTATACATTAGTACAATGGGCGGTCTTATCGCACAAAGCGATCTCTTCCAGACAACCTTAGGACGGAGTGGACAGTACGAATATGTAAAGGACTAAGGTGCACATTTAACAATTTTGAGATCATAAAATGAATAAACATCTATTTAAAAGTCATAAACATAAATATTTATTTCATAACATATATCTACATACATACAAATAAAACAAATATAAATAAATATGCATAATATATAAACATACATACACATACAAATATATAACAGTTTTAAGAAATACATGAGATAGCTTAATAATCATCAATACCGGTTTGTGTTAAGTAGAATTTTTTTAGTTTTTCTTTAAAAGTATACATTGAGGGAGCGTGTCGAATTGTAAGTCATTCCAAAGATGGATTGCCTGTATAATGAAAGAAGAATCATAGAAGATTGTCGAGTGAGCTGGCATATCTAACTCTAAAGTTTCAGATGACTTCAACGCCAGGGAATGATTAGAGCACAGGAAATTGAGCGAAATTGAATTGTTATCCTACAAAGTAGATATTACAAATGCTTGCGCGACCGGAGCGAGCGCTTTTACTGGGCGAGCGTAGTAAGCGCTATCACTGCGAGAGCGATGTGAGCGCGAACATTTTTACGTTTTATGACCCTGGCAGTTTTTATAACGTACTAAGTCAACACCCTAACGTTAAATGTGGCAGGTAAAACACGAATGTTTTTGAAATACTTCCCACAAAGCAGATAAAACACGTTGGGCAAGCAAAGCCATCGCGTAAATTTTGATGACTTTTAATGACCCTGACAGTTTTATGGCCTAATTAAGGCACTTATTAAGTTGAGTAATTATAGATGAACCTAAGGTCAAACTTTTATGATTATGCAAACTCTATGTAAAGTTAACAAAAAATATAGGCACCCGCACTTTTCTGCCGAAAAAAAGTATTATTTGCCCTTTTATGCCCTATTAAATGTCTTTGTACAAAATTTCATCAGAATCGGTCAAGCCGTTTGGCCGAAAAGAAGCCACACATTAACAAAATTCCATAATAAAAATTAGACAACCTAAATTTCCACCCAAAAAAAAGTATTCGTTGTCCTTCTGTCTTTTTGACTGTCTGTGCACAAAATTTCAGCTTAAATGGTTAACCCGTTTGACCGAGAGTAGGCCACACATTTACAAAGTTCACTTTAAAAATTCTGGACACCTGGACTCGGCTGCCAGAAAAAAAGTATCCTATGTGATTCTATGCAAAATGAACTGTAATATGTATAAAATTTCAGCTGAATCGGTCAAAAAATTCTGGACACCTGGACTCGGCTGCCAGAAAAAAAGTATCCTATGTGATTCTATGCAAAATGAACTGTAATATGTATAAAATTTCAGCTGAATCGGTCAAGCTGTTGAGCTGATAAGTGGCCACACATTCACAAAATTCAATTTAAAAAATCTAAACACTCGATAGCCAAAAAAACAGTATCCGATATCCTATTCTGCTCTATGAACTGTCTTAATACAACATTTCAGGCAAATCGGTCAAACCGTTTATTTGAGAAGAGGTCTTATATTCACAAAATTCAATTAAAAATACCTGGACTTCCTGACTCGACAGCCAGAAAAAAAGTATCCTATATCCTATTCTACTCTATGAACTGTCTTTGTACAACATTTCAGGCAAATCGGTCAAGCCGTTTATTCGAGAAGAGGTCTTATATTTACTAAATTCTATTAAAAATATCTGGACCCCCTGACTCGATAGCCAGAAAAAAAGTATTCTATATTCTATTCTGCCTTATGAACTGTCTCTATACAACATTTCAGGCAAATCGGTCAAGCCGTTTATTCGAAAAGAGGTCCTTTAGTTACGAAATTGAATTAAAAATATCTGGACCCCCTGACTCGACAGCCAGAAAAATAGTATCTTATATCCTATTCTGCCCTATGACATGTATTCATACAAAATTTCAGGCAAATCGGTCAAGCCGTTTATTCGAGAAGAAGTCTTATATTTACAAAATTCAATTAAAAATATCTGGACCCCCTGACTCGATAGCCAAAAGAAAAGTATCCTATATCCTATTCTGCCCTATGTACTATCTTTGTAAAAAATTTCAGCCAAATCGGTCAAGCCGTTTGACCGTGAAGAAGTCCCAAACAAACAAACAAACAAACAAACAAACAAATAAACAAACTGACTTTCGCATTTATAATATTGGTGTTGATAAGCAAGTGTTTGACCATTATCTCACCTTGTGAGATATATAAGTGAGGTCAGACCATTCTAGGCCTAGCGTCTTAACCATCTTCGACCACATCATCGCTTACCACCAGGTGAGATAGTGGTCAAACGCCAAGTTAATAAATGCAACTAACGCTGAAATTGATTTTTAAACCGACCAAAAAGAAAGAGGTTCTCAATTCGTATTTAATGTTTTTTTTTGTATGTATGTTACGCGATTATTCCGTAAATTGGGAACCGATTCAAGTGACTCCTTTTTTAATCGGTAGGGTACATTTTCGAGGTGGTCCCATTGTAATTTCATCGAGATCTGATAAGTATCTCCAGAGATATGACGACAAATGTCTCAAACTTGCTACTGAAATTGACTTGCGGGGCATAGAAATCGGTTGTTTTAGTTTTTAAACTATCTTTATTATTCAAGTATAATTTAAAGTTGTAACGTACCTAATAATTTGTAGATTACTCGTACACATAAATATAGGCCTTATCAAGTTATCACTAACTATCAACCAAGCGTCCTGCTCGTCTCGTTTATAATTAAGCATACTTTGTATCACTCATATTATTAATAATATTATTTGCGATAGTAAACAGTAGTTATCCGAAGATAACTAAAGCAAAACAAGGTTGAAGAACAAGGTGCATGTATGTTATCTACGAAATTATTAGTGCATTCACCCCACAAGGCTGTTCTACCTTTGTGATTTTCTCATCGAAGTAGTGTTATTATTATTGTATGACGGGTTACATCATGCTGTATATATTTAGTATATATATCTTTTTATATGTCAGGCAGACAAGCACGCTGTCTCACCTGCAGGGCTTGCATGGCAAGGGGACTATTTTGTCTTTCCAACTATCCGTGTTTTGTATGGTTGAAGAGCGTACGTCGTAACAAATTTTTACTTTGTAAGCTAATACGGGGCTGCCATAGCTATATTTAGCCAAAAGCTCCTAAATAAAAGTTGAATAAAATAAAAAAAAGGCAAATTATAAGTAAAGTTTTTCGACAATTATAAACGCCCGCTGACTTTTAATCAATTCTTTTTTAAACTTTTTAATACGAAACAAAATCAAAACTCGGGGTTAAACTTCACCAAGCATTTTAACTGTTGTGTTGATCTCCTGTCAGTGGCGAAAAACAGGGAAATAATTTTGTCTTTCCCTCAGGGATAAGGCCATGCTAGTCCTGCTGATGCCAAGTTAAGATGCGGTCGAGGATGATAGCACGTTAGGCCTAGAATAGGAACTGTCTTTCAAGAAGCTAGCTGTCGGAACTCTCAGGTGACGGTGAGAGGATGTATTAGGGACTGATTTACCAATTTGAGTGTGGTAAGTGGCCAGGGGGGATACTAAGTAGTGTGCTACCACCATGCCGGGGCCGTTACTACATTGATAGAAACTTGACCATCACCGTCACTGTGCCAGCTTACAGCCGGGCGATTCTTAATGATGTTTTCCTTCACTTCAGTGAAGTGTTTCACAGTTTCACAGTTTTCAAAATGCACACAGAATTTGGACCTACCCTGAAAAAAAAAATATCATCCGAATCGGGTCACAATTGGTGAAGCAATAGCGAAAATAAAAACGTCTTCGCTGACCATCAGGCAAAATTATAGCTTGTATTATTAGTACATCATAATAATTAAGAAGGTTTAATTAAAAACTAAAACAACCGACTTCCATGCCCGCGAATCAGTTTCAGTAGCAAGTTTGAGACGCTTATCGCTGTATCTCTGGAGATACTTATTAGATCTCGATGAAATTACAATGGAACCACCTCGAAATCGTATCCTACCAATTAAAAAAAAGTTCATTCAAATCGGTTCACAATGGGGTTAAAAACTGAAAGCTCTAAGTAGGTGGCGCTATTGTTGAGTGTTCCTAAAAACCGCCATATTGCAAATTTTGTATGGATTTTACATAAACTTATTTCCTTAAAAAGATATAAAAATGTATTCGACCTCGACTTTCAGCCAATTATAAGAAGACATAAGACAAAGTGTAACATTTATAATCTATTTTTGTAAATAAAAAATATTTAAAAAAATATTATAACGTTACTTTAAATTTCATTCGGGAACACATCAATAGATGTGCTTTTGTAATTCATAGCTGCACATAGCGTTATAATAAGTAAATATTCCAATGGGAATTTATTTGTTTACAAAATGACTATTGAAAATGACAGATATCTGTCAGATTTAAGGAACACTCTATAGTAGCGCCACCTGCAGTGAGCAAATGGCAGTTTTTAACCCCATTGACAAAGTAATCGCGTAACACACATACAAAAAAAATAAAAAAATAAACATAGAGACGAATTTAGAACCTCCTTCTTTTTGGAAGTCGATTGAAAATAAAAAAAATCTTTCGCATTATGTCACCATTGTCATGTGCCTGCTAAAAACAAGCACGCCTGTGGTTTTACTCAAATGACTTTGACTTTGACATTCCTAAGGTCAAATCAGGTTTGACTTCGTGACTTCAGAGGTAGAGGTCAAAACTTAGACAGACAACTTCCGGTTTGCATTTTTTTATCTATTGTCTACACGAGTTCTATACCGTAGCCTTGACCGTGGCGTGCTCACCGAACAAATATTTTTCAGTTAAAAAAGCGATAACTTTTAAAATATTTGAGCAATCTCTTGAATCCCTATTTCCCTTGGTCACGCCACTTGAGAACAGTTGGACCGATTTGGCTAATTATTGTTTCGTTGTGTTTGTAATTGTCAGGAAAAGGTTTTGAAATAAATGAAAGTATTTAGCCGTGGGGCACAGACACAAATATTTTAGTATATCATCATTATCAGCTGGACGTAGGCCTCCCCCAAGACACGCCACTGAGCTCTATCTTCGGCTCTTTGTTTCCAGTCACTGCCCACCGCTTTGCGATTGTCGTCGCTCCACCTAGTCTCAGGGCGTCCTACGCTACGTTTGCCGATTCGCGGTCTCCACTCTAGAACCAGTCTGCCCCAACGGTTATCGGTTCTACGACAGATATGACCAGCCCACTGCCACTTCAGTTTGCAAATTTTTTATTATATAATTCTGGATTAATACCAAAATCCAGTCCAGTGAAATTACAGGGCATGTGAGACTCTTTATGTCTCAAGATAACGGGCGCAGTGCAGTGACATGCAAAATTCTGGACAGCCAGAATTTCAGCCAGATTCCAGCCAGCTGTGATAGGTAGACTTATTCTTACTTACCATCAGGCGAGCGTCGTCCTTGTGCTGTGCCGTTAATTTTAATTAATTCATTCCAAATGCAAGAAACATGTCAGTACATTTTTAGCTAATAAGTAAAGCAGTATATCATCAACATCAACACCAATATTATAAACGCGAAAGTCAGTTTGTTTATTTGTTTGTTTGTTTGTTTGTTTGTTTGTTTGGGACTTCTTCACGGTCAAACGGCTTGACCGATTTGGCTGAAATTTTGTACAAAGATAGTACATAGGGCAGAATAGGATATAGGATACTTTTCTTTTGGCTATCGAGTCAGGGGGTCCAGATATTTTTAATTGAATTTTGTAAATATAAGACTTCTTCTCGAATAAACGGCTTGACCGATTTGCCTGAAATTTTGTATGAATACATGTCATAAGGCAGAATAGGATATAAGATACTATTTTTCTGGCTGTCAAGTCAGGGGGTCCAGATATTTTTAATTCAATTTCGTAACTAAAGGACCTCTTTTCGAATAAACGGCTTGACCGATTTGCCTGAAATGTTGTATAGAGACAGTTCATAAGGCAGAATAGAATATACAATACTTTTTTTCTGGCTATCGAGTCAGGGGGTCCAAATATTTTTAATTGAATTTCGTAAATATAAGATCTCTTCTCAAATGAACGGCTTGACCGATTTGCCTAAAATGTTGTATAAAGACAGTTCATATGGTAGAATAGTAGATAGGATACTTTTTTTTTGGCTATCGATTCAGGGGGTCCAGATATGTTTAATTGAATTTCGTAAATATAAGATCTCTTCTCAAATAAACGGCTTAAACGATTTGCCTGACATGTTGTACAAAGACAATTCATAGGGCTGAATAGGATACAGAATACTTTTTTTCTGGCTATCGAGTCAGGGGGTCCAGATATTTTTAATTGAATTTATTAAATATAAGACCTCTTCTCGAATATACGGCTTGACCGGTTTGCATGAAATGTTGTATAAAGACAGTTCATAGGGTAGAATAGGATATAGAATATTTTTTTTGGCTATCGTGTCAGGGGGTCCAAATATTTTTAATAGAATTTAGTAAATATAAGACCTCTTCTCGAATAAACGGCTTGACCGATTTGCCTGAAATGTTGTACAAAGACAGTTCATAGAGTAGAATAGGATATAGGATACTTTTTTTTGGCTATCGAGTCGGTTCCAGATATTTTTAATTGAATTTTGTTAATTTAATACTTCTTCTCGAATAAACGGCTTGACCGATTTGCTTGAAATGTTGTATAAAGACAGATCATAAGGCAGAATAAAATATAGAATACTTTTTTTTTGGCTATCGAGTCAGGGGGTCCAGATATATTTAATTGAATTTTGTTAATATAAGACTTCTTTTCGAATAAACGGCTTGACCGATTTGCCTGAAATTTTGTATGAATACATGTTATAGGGCAGAATAGGATAAAGGATACTTTTTTTCTGGCTGTCGAGTCAGGAAGTCCAGGTATTTTCAATTGAATTTTGTAAATATAAGACCTCTTCTCGAAGAAACGGCTTGACCGATTTGCTTGAAATGTTGTATAAAGACAGTTCATAAGGCAGAATAAAATAAGGAATACTTTTTTTTGGCTATCGAGTCAGGGGGTCCAGATATTTTTAATTGAATTTAGTAAATATAAGACCTCTTCTCGAATAAACGGCTTGACTTATTTGCCTGAAATGTTGTACAAAGACAGTTCATAGAGTAGAATAGGATATAGGATACTTTTTTTTTGGCTATCGAGTCAGGGGTTCCAGATATTTTTAATTGAATTTTGTTAATATAATACTTGTTCTCGAATAAACGGCTTGACCGATTTGCTTGAAATGTTGTATAAAGACAGATCATAAGGCAGAATAAAATATAGAATACTTTTTTTTTGGCTATCGAGTCAGGGGGTCCAGATATTTTTAACTCAATTTCGTAACTAAAGGACCTCTTTTCGAATAAACGGCTTGACCGATTTGCTTGAAATCAACACCTCAACACCAATATTATAAATGCGAAAGTCAGTTTGTTTATTTGTTTGTTTGTTTGTTTGTTTGGGACTTCTTCACGGTCAAACGGCTTGACCGATTTAGCTGAAATTTTGTACAAGGATAGTACATAGGGCAGAATAGGATATAGAATACTTTTCTTTTGGCTATCGAGTCAGGGGGTCCAGATATTTTTAATTGAATTTTGTAAATATAAGACTTCTTCTCGAATAAACGGCTTGACCGATTTGCCTGAAATTTTGTGTGAATACATGTCATAGGGCAGAATAGGATATAAGATACTTTTTTTCTGGCTGTCGAGTCAGGGGGTCCAGATATTTTTAATTCAACTTCGTAACTAAAGGACCTCTTTTCGAATAAACGGCTTGACCGATTTGCCTGAAATGTTGTATAGAGACAGTTCATAAGGCAGAATAGAATAAAGAATACTTTTTTTCTGGCTATCGAGTCAGAGGGGTCCAAATATTTTTAATTGAATTTCGTAAATATAAGATCTCTTCTCGAATGAACGGCTTGACCGATTTGCCTAAAATGTTGTATAAAGACAGTTCATATGGTAGAATAGTAGATAGGATACTTTTTTTTGGCTATCGAGTCAGGGGGTCCAGATATTTTTAATTGAATTTCGTAAATATAAGATTTCTTCTCAAATAAACGGCTTAAACGATTTACCTGACATGTTGTACAAAGACAATTCATAGGGCTGAATAGGATACAGAATACTCTTTTCTGGCTATCGAGTCAGGGGGTCCAGATATTTTTAATAGAATTTAGTAAATATAAGACCTCTTCTCGAATAAACGGCTTGACCGATTTGCCTGAAATGTTGTACAAAGACAGTTCATAGAATAGAATAGGATATAGGATACTTTTTTTTTGGCTATCGAGTCAGGGGGTCCAGATATTTTTAATTGAATTTTGTTAATATAATACTTCTTCTCGAATAAACGGCTTGACCGATTTGCTTGAAATGTTGTATAAAGACAGATCATAAGGCAGAATAAAATATAGAATACTTTTTTTTTGGCTATTGAGTCAGGGGGTCTAGATATTTTTAATTGAATTTTGTTAATATAATACTTCTTCTCGAATAAACGGCTTGACCGATTTGCCTGAAATTTTGTATGAATACATGTCATAGGGCAGAATAGGATATAGGATACTTTTTTTCTGGCTGTCGAGTTAGGAAGTCCAGGTATTTTTAATTGAATTTTGTGAATATAAGACCTCTTCTCGAATAAACGGTTTGACCGATTTGCCTGAAATGTTGTATTAAGACAGTTCATAGAGCAGAATAGGATATCGGAAACTGTTTTTTTGGCTATCGAGACTGAGTGTTTAAATTTTTTTAATTGAATTTTGTGAATGTGTGGCCACTTATCAGATCAACAGCTTGACCGATTCAGCTGAAATTTTATACATATTACAGTTCATTTTGCATAGAATCACATAGGATACTTTTTTTCTGGCAGCCGAGTCCAGGTGTCCAGAATTTTTAAAGTGAACTTTGTAAATGTGTGGCCTACTCTCGGTCAAACGGGTTAACCATTTAAGCTGAAATTTTGCAAGGGCAAAGAATACTTTTTTTTCGGCAGAAAAGTGCGGGTGCCTATATTTTTTGTTAACTTTACATAGAGTTTGCATAATCATAAAAGTTTGACCTTAGGTTCATCTTAAATGACTCAACTTAATAAGTGCCTTAATTATGCCATTAAACTGTCAGGGTCATTAAAAGTCATCAAAATTTACGCGATGGCTTTGCTTTCCCAACGTGTTTTATCTGCTTTGTGGGAAGTATTTCAAAAACATTCGTGTTTTACCAGCCACATTTAACGTTAGGGTCATCGGTGTTGACATAGTAGGTTATAAAAACTGTCAGGGTCATAAAACGTAAAAATGTTCGCGCTCACATCGCTCGCGCAGTGAAAGCGCTCGCTGCGCTCGCGCAATAATTTGTTTGATCCACTTTGTAGGTAATATTTCAGCAACTTTTGTATTTTAATAGCCACATTCATCAAAACGAGCCATAAATTGGAACAGTACAACTATCAATAATCATAATGATTTTTTACCTTTAAATTAGTGGATATCAAGTTTAACCTTAGGGTCATCGGTGTTAAATAAGCAGGTCATAAAAACTGTCAGGGTCATAAAATGACGTAAAGATTTTCGAGCTCGCTTCGCTCGCGCATTGATAGCGCTCGCTATGCTCGCGCAAAACTTTGTTTAATCAACTTTGTAGGTAAAATTTCAGCATTTTTTGTATTTTAATAGCCACATGCATCAAAACGAGTTTATAAATTGAAATAGTACAACCTTCAATAATCATAATGATTTTACCTTAAAATAAGTGGATATCAAGTTTAACCTTAGGGTCATCCGTGTTAACTGAGTAGGTCATAAAAACTGTCAGGGTCAAAAAAGTCGTAAAAAAATTTCGCGCTCGCTTCGCCCGCGCATTGATAGCGCTCGCTGCGCTCGCGCAATCCTTTGTTTTATCTACTTTGTAGGTTATATTTCGGCATTTTTTGTAATTTAATAGCCACATGCATCAAAATGAGTTTATAAATTGAAACAGTAGAACCTTCAATAATCATAATGATTTTTTACCTTATAATAAGTGAATATCAAGTTTATAACCTTAGGGTCATCGGTCTTGACTTAGTAAGTCATAAAAACTGACAGGGTCATAAAAAGACGTAAAATTTTTTCGCGCTCGCTTCGCTCGCGCATTAATAGCGCTCGCTGCGCTCGCGCAGACATTTGTCATCAGTGTTAACTTAGCAGGTCATAAAAACTGTCAGGGTCATGAAAGGTCGTAAACATTTTTCACGCTCGCTTTGCTCGCGCAGTGATAGTGCTTGCTGCGCTCGCGCAGTAATACTGCTCGCTACGCTTGCGCAAACATTTGTTTTATCTACTTTGCAGGTAATATTTCAGCATTTTTTGTATTTTAATAGCCACATCCATCAAAACGAAGCTATAAATTGAAACAGTACAACCTTCAATAATCATAATGATTAATAATCTTAAAATAAGTGAATATCAAGTTTAACTTTTGTGTCATCAGTGTTAACATAGTAGGTCATAAAAACTGTCAGGGTCATAAAAAGACGTAAAATTTTTCGCGCTCGCTTCGCTCGCGCATTAATAGCGCTCGCTGCGCTCGCGCAGACATTTATCATCAGTGTTAACTTAGCAGGTCATAAAAACTGTCAGGGTCATGAAAGGTCGTAAAAAATTTCGCGCTCGCTTTCCTCGCGCAGTGATAGTGCTTGCTATGCTCGCGCAGTAATACTGCTCGCTACGCTCGCGCAAACATTTGTTTTATCTACTTTGCAGGTAATATTTCAGCATTTTTTGTATTTTAATAGCCACATCCATAAAAACGAAGCTATAAATTGAAACAGTACAACCTTCAATAATCATAATGATTAATAACCATAAAATAAGTGAATATCAAGTTTAACTTTTGTGTCATCAGTGTTAACTTAGTAGGTCATAAAAACTGACAGGGTCATAAAAAGTCGTAAACATTTTTCGCGCTCGCTACGCTCGCGCAGTAATAGCGTTCTCTCTGGTCGCGCAAGCATTTGTTATATCTTCTTTGTAGGAAACATTCCAGGAACTTTTGTATTTTAATAGCCACATTCATCAAAACGAGTTATATTTGGAACAGTTCAACCTTTAATAATCATAATAATTTTTTACCTTAAAATAAGTGGATATCAAGTTTAACCTTAGGGCCATCGGTTTTGTCTTAGTAGGTCATAAAAACTGGCAGGGTCATAAAAAGACTTATAAAGTTTCGCGCTCGCTACGCTTGCGCAAACATTTGTTTTATCTACTTTGCAGGTAATATTTCAGCATTTTTTGTATTTTAATAGCCACATCCATCAAAACGAAGCTATAAATTGAAACAGTACAACCTTCAATAATCATAATGATTAATAACCTTAAAATAAGTGAATATCAAGTTTAACTTTTGTGTCATCAGTGTTAACTTAGCAGGTCATAAAAACTGTCAAGGTCATGAAAGGTCGTAAAAAAATTTAATTATTAATTAATGACTTTAACAATAGAGGATATTGAGTTCGACTTTGAGGGTCATCTATGGTGACTTGGCCTAAGAGATCATCGATCTAGACCTCAATGGTCATAAAGACACAAATAACGCGGGCGAAGCCGCGGGTAACAGCTAGTATACCATAAAAAAAAGTATACCTCAGTATACCATAAAAAAATGGTACATAATAAGAAAATATAATTTTTGTGTTATAATTTTTAATAACCACCGATAAAAATGAAGAGCAGGCGTCATTGCTTACCACCAGGTAAACATCATGCTTTTCCTATTAAAAAAACACCAACTCATCTGTGTATAGTTTTTCCAAAGTCCCTGAAAATTTTCCCGTTCGAAGTCTAGGTTTAAGATGACATCTATTTTAAGGAAAACCAGATTTATAAGCAAATAATATTATATACATTTTATATAATTTTATATTAGTCATAAATTTAGTACCTGGTGCAAAGGTTGGCGCCATTGCTATCCAATCCAACGCGTCAACGCCGCTAGCGTTATGGGTATCACCTTTGCATCGGGTACAGTTACGGCGTAGTTTTATCATCTTTTTAACCGACTTCAAAAAAGGAGGAGGTTTCTCAATTCGACCGTATATATATATTTTTTTTTTATGTTTGTTCGGGGGTAACTTCGTCATTTATGCACAGATTTTGATTATTCTTTTTTTGTTCGAAAGGAGATATTCCAAGTGTGGTACCATGGTAATTTTATCGAGGTCTGATAAGTATCTCCAGAGATATTGAGATAAACATCTCAAAATTGGTACTGAAAATGAACATTGAAGTCGGTTCTTTTTTAGTTTTTAAACGATATTATCTATGGTTAGGGGTGGGTTATTTTAATAGTACGTATTTGAATGATTTGAACTTTGTTTATTAGGAAATATTTAAGTTAGTTGTTTATTTAGTTTAGAAATAAAAATCAACACCAATCATCATCAACACCAATCAATCAACACCAATATTATAAATGCGAAAGTCAGTTTGTTTATTTGTTTGTTTGTTTGTTTGTTTGTTTGTTTGGGACTTCTTCACGGTCAAACGGCTTGACCGATTTGGCTGAAATTTTGTACAAAGATATTACATAGGGCAGAATAGGATATAGGATACTTTTCTTTTGGCTATCGAGTCAGGGGGTCCAGATATTTTTAATTGAATTTTGTAAATATAAGACTTCTTCTCGAATAAACGGCTTGACCGATTTGCCTGAAATTTTGTATGAATACATGTCATAGGGCAGAATAGGATATAAGATACTATTTTTCTGGCTGTCGAGTCAGGGGGTCCAGATATTTTTAATTCAATTTCGTAACTAAAGGACCTCTTTTCGAATAAACGGCTTGACCGATTTGCCTAAAATGTTGTATAGAGACAGTTCATAAGGCAGAATAGAATATAAAATACTTTTTTTCTAAAATGTTGAATAAAGACAGTTCATATGGTAAAATAGTAGATAGGATACTTTTTTTTTTGGCTATCGAGTCAGGGGGTCCAGATATTTTAAATTGAATTTCGTAAATATAAGATCTCTTCTCAAATAAACGGCTTAAACGATTTACCTGACATGTTGTACAAAGACAATTCATAGGGCTGAATAGGATACAGAATACTTTTTTTCTGGCTATCGAGTCAGGGGGTCCAGATATTTTTAATAGAATTTAGTAAATATAAGACCTCTTCTCGAATAAACGGCTTGACCGATTTGCCTGAAATGTTGTACAAAGACAGTTCATAGAGTAGAATAGGATATAGGATACTTTTTTTTTGGCTATCGAGTCAGGGGGTCCAGATATTTTTAATTGAATTTTGTTAATATAATACTTCTTCTCGAATAAACGGCTTGACCGATTTGCTTGAAATGTTGTATAAAGACAGATCATAAGGCAGAATAAATTATAGAATACTTTTTTTTTGGCTATCGAGTCAGGGGGTCCAGATATTTTTAATTGAATTTTGTAAATATAAGACTTCTTCTCGAATAAACGGCTTGACCGATTTGCCTGAAATTTTGTATGAATACATGTCATAGGGCAGAATAGGATATAGGATACTTTTTTTCTGGCTGTCGAGTCAGGAAGTCCAGGTATTTTTAATTGAATTTTGTGAATATAAGACCTCTTCTCGAATAAACGGTTTGACCGATTTGCCTGAAATGTTGTATTAAGACAGTTCATAGAGCAGAATAGGATATCGGATACTGTTTTTTTGGCTATCGAGTCTGAGTGTTTAGATTTTTTTAATTGAATTTTGTGAATGTGTGGCCTATTATCAGCTCAACAGCTTGACCGATTCAGCTGAAATTTTATACATATTACAGTTCATTTTGCATAGAATCACATAGGATACTTTTTTTCTGGCAGCCGAGTCCAGGTGTCCAGAATTTTTAAAGTGAACTTTGTAAATGTGTGGCCTACTCTCGGTCAAACGGGTTAACCATTTAAGCTGAAATTTTGTGCACAGACAGTCAAAAAGACAGAAGGACAACGAATACTTTTATTATGGAATTTTGTTAATGTGTGGCCTCTTTTCGGCCAAACGGCTTGACCGATTCTGATGAAATTTTGTACAAAGACATTTAATAGGGCATAAAAGGGCAAATAATACTTTTTTTCGGCAGAAAAGTGCGGGTGCCTATATTTTTTGTTAACTTTACATAGAGTTTGCATAATCATAAAAGTTTGACCTTAGGTTCATCTATAATTACTCAACTTAATAAGTGCCTTAATTAGGCCATAAAACTGTCAGGGTCATTAAAAGTCATCAAAATTTACGCGATGGCTTTGCTTGCCCAACGTGTTTTATCTGCTTTGTGGGAAGTATTTCAAAAACATTCGTGTTTTACCTGCCACATTTAACGTTAGGGTGTTGACTTAGTACGTTATAAAAACTGTCAGGCTCATAAAACGTAAAAATGTTCGCGCTCACATCGCTCTCGCAGTGATAGCGCTTACTACGCTCGCCCAGTAAAAGCGCTCGCTCCGGTCGCGCAAGCATTTGTAATATCTACTTTGTAGGATAACAATTCAATTTCGCTCAATTTCCTGTGCTCCAATCATTCCCTGGCGTTGAGGTCATCTGAAACTTTAGAGTTAAATATGCCAGCTCACTAGACAATCTTCTATGATACTTCTTTCATTATACAGGCAATCCGTCTTTGGAATGACTTACAATTCGACACGCTCCCTCAATGTATACTTTTAAAGAAAAACTAAAAAAATTCTACTTAACACAAACCGGTATTGATGATTATTAAGCTATCTCATGTATTTCTTAAAACTGTTATATATTTGTATGTGTATGTATGTTTATATATTATGCATATTTATTTATATTTGTTTTATTTGTATGTATGTAGATATATGTTATGAAATAAATATTTATGTTTATGACTTTGAAATAGATGTTTATTCATTTTATGATCTCAAAATTGTTAAATGTGCACCTTAGTCCTTTACATATTCGTACTGTCCACTCCGTCCTAAGGTTGTCTGGAAGAGATCGCTTTGTGCGATAAGACCGCCCATTGTACTAATGTATAATGTATTTTAAGATGTTTATTATTTAATTTTGGTGTACAATAAAGAATGATCATTCATTCATTCATACATTTCAGCAATTTTTGTATTTTAATGGCCACATTCATCAAAACGAGTCATAAATTGGAACAGTAGAACTTTCATTAATCATACTAATTTTTTACATTAAAATAAGTGGATATCAAGTTTATCCTTAGGGTCATCGGTGTTGAATTAGCAGGTCATAAAAACTGTTAGGGTCATAAAATGACGTAAGAATTTTCGCACTCGCTTCGCTCGCGCATTGATAGCGCTCGCTATGCTCGCGCAAAACTTTGTTTTATCTACTTTGTAGGTAATATTTCAGCATTTTTTGTATTTTAATAGCCACATGCATCAAATCGAGTTTATAAATTGAAACAGACGCATCAAATCGAGTTTATGAATTGAACAACAAACAACCTTCAATAATCATAATGATTGTGTACCTTAAAATAAGTGGATATCAAGTTTAACCTAAGTGTCATCGTTCTTGACTTAGGTAGGTCATAAAAACTGTCAGGGTCATAAAAAGTCGTAAAAAATTTTCGCGCTCGCTTCGCCCGCGCATTGATAGCGCTCGCTGCGCTCGCGCAAACCTTTGTTTTTTCTACTTTGTAGGTTATATTTCGGCATTTTTTGTATTTTAATAGCCACATGCATCAAAACGAGTTTATAAATTGAAACAGTAGAACCTTCAATAATCATAATGATTTTTTACCTTATAATAAGTGAATATCAAGTATATAACCTTAGGGTCATCGGTCTTGACTTAGTAAGTCATAAAAACTGACAGGGTCATAAAAAGACGTAAAATTTTTTCGCGCTCGCTTCGCTCGCGCATTAGTAGCGCTCGCTGCGCTCGCGCAGACATTTGTCATCAGTGTTAACTTAACAGGTCATAAAAACTGTCAGGGTCATGAAAGGTCGTAAAAATTATTCACGCTCGCTTTGCTCGCGCAGTGATAGCGCTTGCTACGCTCGCGCAGTAATACTGCTCGCTACGCTTGCGAAAACATTTGTTTTATCTACTTTGTAGGTAATATTTCAGCATTTTTTGTATTTTAATAGCCACATCCATCAAAACGAAGCTATAAATTGAAACAGTACAACCTTCAATAATCATAATGATTAATAACCTTAAAATAAGTGAATATCAAGTTTAACTTTTGTGTCATCAGTGTTAACTTAGTAGGTCATAAAAACTGTCAGGGTCATAAAAAGACTTAAAATTTTTTCGCGCTCGCTTCGCTCGCGCATTAATAGCGCTCGCTGCGCTCGCGCAGACATTTATCATCAGTGTTAACTTAGCAGGTCATAAAAACTGTCAGGGTCATGAAAGGTCGTAAAAAAATTTCGCGCTCGCTTTCCTCGCGCAGTGATAGCGCTTGCTACGCTCGCGCAGTAATACTGCTCGCTACGCTCGCGCAAACATTTGTTCTATCTACTTTGCAGGTAATATTTCAGCATTTTTTGTATTTTAATAGCCACATCCATAAAAACGAAGCTATAAATTGAAACAGTACAACCTTCAATAATCATAATGATTAATAACCTTAAAATAAGTGAATATCAAGTTTAACTTTTGTGTCATCAGTGTTAACTTAGTAGGTCATAAAAACTGTCAGGGTCATAAAAAGACTCAAAATTGTTTCGCGCTCGCTTCGCTCGCGCATTAATAGCGCTCGCTGCGCTCGCGCAGACATTTATCATCAGTGTTAACTTAGCAGGTCATAAAAACTGTCAGGGTCATGAAAGGTCGTAAAAAAATTTCGCGCTCGCTTTCCTCGCGCAGTGATAGCGCTTGCTACGCTCGCGCAGTAATACTGCTCGCTACGCTCGCGCAAACATTTGTTCTATCTACTTTGCAGGTAATATTTCAGCATTTTTTGTATTTTAATAGCCACATCCATAAAAACGAAGCTATAAATTGAAACAGTACAACCTTCAATAATCATAATGATTAATAACCTTAAAATAAGTGAATATCAAGTTTAACTTTTGTGTCATCAGTGTTAACTTAGTAGGTCATAAAAACTGACAGGGTCATAAAAAGTCGTAAAAATTTTTCGCACTCGCTACGCTCGCGCAGTAATAGCGCTCGCTCTGGTCGCGTAAGCATTTGTTATATCTTCTTTGTAGGAAACATTCCAGGAACTTTTGTATTTTAATAGCCACATTCATCAAAACGAGTTATATTTGGAACAGTTCAACCTTTAATAATCATAATAATTTTTTACCTTAAAATAAGTGGATATCAAGTTTAACCTTAGGGCCATCGGTTTTGTCTTAGTAGGTCATAAAAACTGTCAGGGTCATAAAAAGACGTATAAAGTTTCGCGCTCGCTACGCTCGCGCAAACTTTTGTTTTATCTACTTTGTAGGTAATATTTCAGCATTTTTGTATTTTAATTGCCACATGCATCAAAACGAGTTTATAAATTGAAACAGTACAACCTTCAATAATCATAATATATATTAACCTTTAAATAGGTGGATATCAAGTTTAACCTATGTGTCATCGGTGTTGACTTAGTAGGTCATAAAAACTGTCAGGGTCATAAAAAGTCGTAAAAAATTTTCGCGCTCGCTTCGCTCGCGCAGTGATAGGGCTTGCTACTCTCTCACAGTAATAGCGCTCGCTCCGTTCGCGCAAGCATTTGTTATATCTACTTTGTAGGAAACATTTCAGCAACTTTTGTATTTTAATAGCCACATCCATCAAAACGAGTCGTAAATTGAAACAGTACAACCTTCAATAATCATAATGACCTTGGTTAGGTTTACCAAGTACCAAGTAATGATTACTGATTTTAACAATAGACGATATCGAGTTCGTCCTAAGAGTCATCTATATTGAGTTGATTATTAGGTCATTAAACTGTCAGGGTTATAAAAAGTCATAAAAAATGTTCACTCGCCCAATAATAGCGCTCGCTACGCTCGCGCAGCTATCCACCTTATTTTCTTTGTAAGAAATGTTTCAGGAACTGTTGTATTGAGTCAAACATGTAAACAGCACAACTTCGTATAGCTAACCAAAATGATTAATGACTTTAACAATAGAGGATATTGAGTTCGACTTTGAGGGTCATCTATGGTGACTTGGCCTAAGAGATCATCGATCTAGACCTCAATGGTCATAAAGACACAAATAACGCGGGCGAAGCCGCGGGTAACAGCTAGTAATAAATATTTAAATGAATAGTTCATAAACTTACATCTTAGAGAAATAGAGTAGGTATTATTTTGTCGTAATACTGAATATCCTTAAGAACACATCAGGGTATTGTAAGAACTCATCATCTATGATATCATCATCGTGTGTCTTTACTTTTTCTTTTTTAAGGGTACCGTACCCAAAATGTACCAACGGAACCCTATTACTGAGACTTCGCTGTCCGTCCGTCCGTCCTTCCATCTGTCAGAGGGCTGTATCTCCTCTATAATAGGTAAATATTAGACCCTTGAAATGTAGATAGAATATGTATTACTATGGCCGCTATAAGAACAAATAATAAAAATAAAATATAATGTAAAATTTTAGAGGATCTCCTTACAAAGACATTTTTGGTAGACATTTGAAAATTTCACAGAGTGTGTATTCTGTGTATTATTAAAGCCACTTTATCTACAAATAATGAAAATGAAATAAAATTATAATTAAAAGGGAAATTAATCCCTATCTTATCTAAGGTCCCTACTCCCCATACAAAAACGCGTTTTTTCGGATTTTTTTTCTCTATCTAAAAAAATATTATATTTTACGCTGGTACGGAATCTTTCGTGTGCGAGTCGGATTTGCACTTGTCATGTTTATTTATGTATTCAGCCAAAACGCCGTTTTTTATGTACCGATATATTATAATTTATTTTTGCTCCGTTAGTTTTCTGACAAATAAACATTCATTCATTCATTCGAATAACTAAAAAAAATAATCATAACTGAGCATTTTAAAAACAGGCTTGAGACTAATTATAGTTTTAAAGTAGTCCGTCCCATAAGTTGGACTTTGATCACATGCTTTGATTGAGCTTCGAAGATAGCCCATAGAATTCATACCACTAACTTATACATCATCATCATCAGCCAGCCTATCTCCGTCCACCGCTGGACATAGGCCTCACCTATGGCACGCCACCGAGCTCGATCTTCAGCTCTTTGTTTCCAACCGCTGCCAGCCAGCTTGCGTAATAACAACAACTTATACATACATACAATCACGCCTTTTTTCCGTTGGGGTAGGCAGACACTACTTCTTTCCACGTGCTACGATCCCGACATACCTCTTTCGCTTTTTCCACCTTCATGAGCGCCTTCATACATGCTCGCCCGTATAGGTAGGTGATGCTGTCGAAGATGGTAGGCACGCTAGGCCTAGAATGGGAACTGGCTGTCAAGAATAGCTGCCGGAACACATTAGATGTTTGGCGACAGATTTTCTAGCTTTAGGGTGGTAGCTGGCCAGGCGAACACTAGATAGTGTTCTACCACCATGATACCATATGGATGCACATAAGCTTCTAAATACTTGGTGTATGTGAACGAAGTAGCAGGTATCAGCTAGTAGGTAGATAGATAGATAGATAGAAACACTTTATTATTTAACACCTTAAATTACAGAATCAGACATTATACGTATTAGTATTTAAAATAATAGTGCAACAATGGGCAGTCTTATCGCTTAAAGCGATCTCTTCCAGACAACCTATGGATGGAGAGAAATGTAACAAGATATGGTGGTAAGTGGTGTTTTATAATTGAGAGGGGAATAAACTATTTCATAAATTACTAAGTTATGGAAAGAAGAATAAGTATACATTATGGAATAGTGTAATAGTTTTTTTTTAAATATATTTAGAGAAGCAAACAAGCATGCGGGCCCGCCTGATGGTAAGTGGTTACCGCCGCCTATTAACACCTGCAATACCAGGGGCAATACTGGTGCATTGCCTGCTCTTTTGAAAGAGGAATCTGTTAACTCTCCTTTTGAAGCAATTCAGATCATCATAGTTCACAAGAGCATGAGTACATATAAGCGGTAGACGGTAGATGGTAAGCACGCTAGTAGGTATTAGATATCTGCATACGCAGATCTTGGCTAATTATAAATGTGTAATCTGTTCTTTTTAATGACGAAGAATTCGCTTATGCCTAAATCATTCCTTGTATAGTACTTACGTCATCAAATGATGTCGTTCTTGTAATTAATTAATTGTTACAATTAATTCTTGTACCACTTTTTAACCGACTTCAAAAAAAGGAGGTTTCTCAATTCGACCGTATGTATATATATTTTTTTTATGTTTGTTCGCGGATAACTTCGTCGTTTATGAACCGATTTTGATTATTATTTTTTTGTTGGAAAACAGATATCCCATGTGTGGTACCATGGGAATTTTATCGAGGTCTGATAAGTATCTCCAGAGATATTGAGAAAAACATCTCAAAACTTGGTACTGAAAATGAATAGCGCGGCATTGAAGTCGGTTCTTTTTTAGTTTTTAAACGATCTTTTTAATGAAATTATTTAATTGCAATATCTTGGAACAGGTATTTTTAATGACGAAGAATTCGCATATGCCTAATTCATTCCTTGTATAGTACTTACGTCATCTCAAATGACGTATTTCTTGTTCATTACTAATTACAGGCTAAGTTAGCGATCATTTATTAATTTGAGGTCGTTTATAAAACAAAAATACCCTTTCAACCGACTTCCAAAAAGGAGGAGGTTCTGAATTCGTCTGTATGGTTTTTAGTGAAAACTTCTTTAGGCGCGAGAACTTTTTGCGTGAACATAATATCGTTTAAAAACTAATAAACCGGCCAAGTGCGAGTTGGACTCGCGCACGTTGGGTTCCGTTCCAATATCTATAAAAACGGCAAAAAAAACATGTCCGTTGTATGGGAGCCCTACTTAAATACATTTTATTACAAGCCTTTATTTAACTTGCAATGTATGTATGTCACTATGTATGTTCGGGTGGAATCTTGGAAGCTAAAGTAGACCCACTTCCCGATGTCCGATTGGACTCAAATTTGGTGAACTTATGAATCTTCGGTGACAACAATGATATGGTACCATGGAGCTGGTCTGATGATGGAGACGGAAGGTGGTCATGGCATCTCTGTGATAAAACAACATAAACCCACCGAGTTTGGGCTCGATTGATTGGCCACGGCATCTCTGCGATAAAACAACATAAACCCACCGAGATTGGGCTCGATTGATTCGTCATAAGGAGAACTTTACACCTAGATAATATTTAGGGTCTGATGATGAAGCTAGAAGGTGGTCACGGCATTTTTAATGAGAAGACGGTATTTATTTAACTAGTAGGTACCTATTATTTATATTTATGCAAATTGCACAG
Organism: Cabera pusaria; assembly: GCA_954871355.1. Lineage (NCBI taxonomy): Eukaryota > Metazoa > Arthropoda > Insecta > Lepidoptera > Geometridae > Cabera > Cabera pusaria. The sequence continues at coordinate 4,194,655 of OX940910.1, forward strand.
TTAACTAACTTACGTAGTTAGTTACGCAAATAATATCACATAAATACTACAAAGTTTCTATTATTAAACCAGAAATAACCGAAATTTCAGGTAGCAAATTGCAAACTTACAGGCAGGGTTTCGAAGCGCATCCGGACAGCATGACATGATTTACATGATATTTAGTATGCAGCGGGTTTCGGGGGCAATAATCGATCTTTTTTTTTAGAAAACGTCATTATATCCGTGTTTTTAGGCATTGAAAAACTGCTACAATATCATTAGAATACAAAGGGTAATTTCGGCGTATTTAAAGACGTTATGATAGCTCGGTGGAAGATCGATAGGACGGCGCTTTGAAGGTCCCTGGTTCGAGTCCAGATAAGGTGACTAAATTTCCTTTTTTTTTATCAAGTTCTTTTCTTTCTTTTTTGTGAGTCTGTGAGTAAAACTACTATAAGGAGCAAAAAAAAATGCAAAAACACTCGATTTAACAAAAAAAAAAATATATATATATATAATACCAAGAAAATCTGGGTCATCGAGATATTTTTCATTTAAACTTAACATTTATAAAATGTTAACGAGTTATGGTTGCGACGCTATTTTCGCAAAATTACCTTCGTAATGAATATTTATTTTATTAGACAGTAGGTACCTGTATCACCATGCATTGCTCGGTGTTATATTTTTGTAAATCGTGTTTTTTGGCAATTCTTCGGCTCCCAATAATAAAAGAAGGATCTTGTAAAAAACGTAAAAATGACCATCTTGTTTGGACTCGAATCGGGGTCCTCTAGCACAGAAAATATAATACACCTAGTCCCCTCTAGTTTCGTGACCGGCTTTGTTTTCTTATCGAGCTAGCCTTGTAGAAAGTGGCGAAACTTACCTTCGTATTCTAATAATATTGTAGCAGTTTTTCATTGACTGAAAACACGGATAATACGACGTATTCTAATATATATATCTATAAAGTTGTTGTTCGGTTGTTGATCTCAGAGTAACTATTACTAGAGTCACTAGAGTTATTTAAACATGTGTTTTAAGTGTGACGTTCGACGTCTAGATGAAAGCTGAATGGCTCAATACCTTTGTTTTTTTTTTGTAAATTCAAACGGTGTACGCGATCGAGTTTAATATGTAGCAGGTCTGTGGGTAAAACAAAGAGTTGTCATCCCGAGCAAATAAATTTTGTCGAACGTTTATCATTCACGCGGGGGCACGGGGGAGTGGTTGCCGCCGCCGGTAGTGACAAATTATAGATTAAACACATATCGCCTTACCGTCCTTACCGAAAACGTCCAATGTATTTTTGTTAAGAGAAAAGGATAGAATACGATATTATATAAAATGGCACCAATCCGTAAGTACTTAATACGCATTCAAATAAAAAAGATTTTTCCGAATCGGTTAATAAATTACGGAGTTATGCGGTAACGTAACACACATTCAAAAAACACAGTCAAATTGAGAACCTCCTTCTTTTTATGTCGGTTTCATAGAATAGTATGGATAAAAAAAAAGAAACAAATCTAAATTAAAATCCGGTCCAGTCACTTGGGTTGGGAGCTAAGATACCACAGACATAATTATACAGTATACACACACATGTCAAACTATTTTCTTTAAAAGTTAAAAATAGGCAATTTCATTTCGCTATAATGTCACATCTGTTTACATAATCTACGAACATGGCGCCAGCATACATGGCACCGCGTCGTGAAGTGTCATTACAAATTAACAAAATAATGTTTTATGTATGCGGGTTTTAATTCGAAAATATGAACTTAATTGTGAAAAGTGACTCCGTCGTCTTAGTTTGTTTTTCCTGACTGGTTTTTGCAGTATCTGAGGACACACGATGGCATTCCGGATACGCAATTTTTAACATAAGCGCGTGCTGTTGTTTCGAGTGCCGAGCTACGTGTGAGCGAGAATATGCCAGCCAGCTTACTCGCGGTATTCGACAATGCCAGTTCGAGATGTTCCGTCTAGTAGTATAAGTCTATGAGTAATAGTTACTCTGAGGTTGTTAACACGCAGATGACACCTTGACCAGATGGCGCTATACAAAATACACGTTTTTTGTATGGGGTACCCCCTTTAATTTTTTTTTAGTATTTGTTGTTATAGCGGCAACAGAAATACATCATCTGTGAAAATTTCAACTGTCTCACTATTATAGTTCATGAGATATAGCCTGGTGACAGACGGACAGACGGACAGACAGACAGACAGACAGACAGAAAGACAGACAGACAGACGGACAGCGTAGTCTTAGTAATAGGGTCACGTTTTACCCTTTGGGTACGGAACCCTAAAAAAGAACCGACTTCAATGCCGCGCTATTCATTTTCAGTACCCATGTTGAGATGTTTATCTCAATATCTCTGGAGATACTTATCAGACCTCGATAAAATTACCATGGTACCACACTTGGGATATCTCCTTTCCAACAAAAAAAGAATAATCAAAATCGGTTCATAAACGACGAAGTTATCCGCGAACAAACATAAAAAAAATAATTATATATATATACAGTGTGGAAATTAAACTCAGGCCCTGGAGGGAAACTACTTTAAATCCTTAAGCTAGCTCATTTTACTTAAAGGAGACATTCCTTTATTTTTGAAAAGAAACAAATCTGCATTAAAAGATTTTTTAAAACTCGCTTGCTTCGCCCGGGACTCGAACCAACTAAAATTAAAAAAAATAAACACTCTTTATTTTAATATACTAATCGGTAGTATTAATATTCAGGATAAAGTTTCTCTAACAAACATTAGGTCTTAAAAATAAAAATAATCGTTAAATCTAACATCAACTTTATTTTACTATCAATTTTGTAACACTTAAATTATTTAACTGATAAATTGTTCGAAATGAGCCCCGTCGTTCCGGCTACACAACATTAGTCGCCGTTGAAATTCATTTCTTGTAGCCTTCAGCAAAGTGTTGTGGTGTATGCCCCTAATGACATTTTCTATCGCAATCCTTAGCTCTTGAACGGTTTCATAGCAAGTTTCATAAACAACATTTTTTACATGACCCCATAAAAAGAAGTCCATGGGCGTCAGGTCTGGACTTCTTGCAGGCCATCTAATCGTCCCGTTTGTACCTATCCAGGCATTGAAATTTTCATTAAGGTATGCCCTGGCAATTCTGCTGTTGTGGGCAGGTGCACCATCTTGTTGAAAAATGATATTATTTCGTTCCTCTTCTGGCAGAAGGTTTAATTGATTTTGTAAAAGCTCCAATATTTCAATGTATTTTGCTGCATTCAGATGTCCTTCGTAAATGTGCATCAAAACAACCATGTTACTTTTGATTCCACACCAAACATTAAACGAAAATCTGACCTGATTGTTCGTTTCACGGACACGGAATGGATTTTGACGAGACCAATAATGATTGTTATGCCTGTTATACATTCCATTATTACTAAAATTTGTTTCGTCAGACCATACAATACAGTCCAAGAAATTTGGGTTGCGAGCTATTTCTGTTTGAATATTTTCACAAAACTGTAATCTCCTGTCAATATCTCCGGGATGTAGTTTCTGCACCAATCGCCCATCACGATAACATTTGTATATGTATTTTTTCAGAACTTTAAGTATACTAGTATGGTTGATGCCTATCTCTTGAGCAGCTTCCCTGCTTGAAGCCTTCGGGTAACACTCGAAGTATGTCAAAATGTTTAACTCAACATCGCTATAGTCCAAATTTTGTTGCTGTGGGCGTCCAGTCTTCTTTTTAAAACTTCCAACGGTCAGTAAATTATTCACAATTCGAGACAAAACTTTTCTAGATGGTAATTCTCTGTCTGGATACTTCTTGCGATACCACTGCAGAGCTAAATCGTAGCTCTTGTTGCAAACAAAGTAAGCTTCTAATAACTCGAATTGTTCTTGATACGCCATTATGAGATAATTTAATTACGTAAGGAAAGCAACACTACTTAAATAAAATCTGTTGATAATAATATCGTTTAAAAACTAAAAAAACAACCGACTTCAATGCCGCGCTATTCATTTTCAGTACCAATTTTGAGATGTTTATCTCAATATCTCTGGAGATACTTATCATACCTCGATAAAATTACCACGGTAACACACTTGGGATATTTCCTTTCGAACAAAAAAAGAATAATCGAAATCGGTTTATAAACGACGAAGTTATCCGCGAACAAACATAACAACCGCGAAGAAGGAAATGTGCATAGAGGTATTACCACCATTGAACAATTTTCTTATCGAAGATTTCAACAAGGTACTTAATGATAAATTAGCAAGCGTGTACTTCATACGAAGTCTTTGAGCGTTGGAGAGATAACAGAACTGTTACGTGTCTTTTACTTGTTAAAAGTGAACAGTAACCAAACATTTTTTAGAGAAACTTTATCCTGAATATTAATACTACCAATTAGTATAATAAAATAAAGAGTGTTTATTTTTTTTAATTTTAGTTGGTTCGAGTCCCGGGCGAAGCAAGCGAGTTTAAAAAAATCTTTTAATGCCGATTTGTTTCTTTTCAAATATAAAGGAATGTCTCCTTTAAGTAAAATGAGCTAGCTTAAGGATTTAAAGTAGTTTCCCGCCAGGGCCTGAGTTTAATTTCCACACTGTATATATACGGTCACAGAATAATGAATAGTACAAGTACAGAAATTGCACTCCCTGAGGGCAAAAATGCGAGAATAAACCTAGTTACAACGCTGGTAACGTTCAAAATGCGCTTCACGCCTCGAGTGCGACCTTGAATTTGCGTCACAGTATCAACTAATAGTAACTATGAACCGCGTGTTGCGCACAGTAAAATGCACCGTAAGTCCGCACAGCGAGAGTTTGAATAACTCGGTCAACTCGCGGCCTCTCCTATAGGGTTGAATGTTATGAAGAGAATACTCTGAGGTAGAACAATGTAATGAGTACATTACTGATAATAAGTGCTACATTAATGTTTAATGTCGAGGTAGGATAAAAGTACTACAGTTATACTATAATTAAGATAGTTTATGTGATAGTTTAATTAAGATAGTTAAAACTAAAACAACCGACTTCCATGCCACGCGAGTCAGTTTCAGTTGCAAGTTTGAGACGTTTATCGTCATATCTCTGGAGATACTCATCAGATCTCGATGAAATTACAATGGGACCACCTCGGCAACGAACCCTACCGATTAAAAAATAGTCATTCAAATCGGTTCACAATTGACGGAGTAATCGCGTAACATACACACCAAGACGAATTGAGAACCTCCTTCTGTTTGGAAAGTCGGTTGAAAATACGTTACTAAAAAGGGGGACCTATTCTTGAGGCTGGCTCTGCCTGAAGTATGCCCTGGCAGGGATTCACTAAAACACTTTTTCTTGAAGGCTTCTTTATTTCCTTTTCCTTAGGCTTCTTAATGTGAACTGAACAGCTAGGCTATTCTGTAAGCTAACTCGACAGCGGAATCCGCGGTGAGATTCGAATTTCGTACAACGAAATTCAATCGTATCATGTTCGTAATACGGTTGAATTTCGTAATACGAAACTCAAATCTCACCGCGGATTCCGCTGTCGAGATAGCTTACAGAATAGCCTAGCTGTACTGAACGAACTTTACTAACAAATGCTCCTACCTATATTTAAAGGTAACTTGTCCAACTATTGCATATTGCGATAGAGTTCACAGTACTTTGTACTAAAATCTGAGTTACAATTCAAGGTCAAGTCGTGAACAAGTCTGGACATGTTCAGACCTGGCTGGTCATACATTCTTGCTTACATTTTCCTATCTGATTTTAATGCTAATAGGTGAGGGTAATAAATAAGAGTTTTCCTACCTATTAATTACAATTTTTTCTCGTACCCTACTACTTTTTTGGATGATTTACTGTATATAATTTACCTTAGTCTAACGTTATTCTAACTTATTTTTCATGAAGTTACAACTAATTTATAAGTTATTAAACGCGACTTATCTATCTATCTATCTACTAAATTCTATCATTTTTACTGAAATTTAGCTATTCATATATCATTAAACGCGACGTAGTTAACATTTTCCCCGCCAGTGCACGATGCTTCGGGCACTCCATTTTCCGGTCGCGTTGCAGCTGTCACGAGGATGAGTCTCGAGGTAGGTCGTCTCATGAGCCCTCCTTTGGTCTTCACGTTCACGATGCGGATGCGTCCATCTGGTCCCGGGAAAGTGTCTTCTATTATACCTCGCGGCCATGTGTTGCGTGGCAGCGAAGAATCAGCGATGATCACCACGTCGCCTCGATGAAATACAGCGTTCTTCTTGTTGTCTAGTCTCCGAGGCGCGAGAGTAGGGAGATATTCTCTCAGCCATCGGTTCCAAAAGTAGTCGGCCATTCGTTGTGCAGTTTTCCAGTTGGGTTTCCCGATAAGGTCGAGGTCGTCGTACTGGGCCATCACGGTTGTGCCACATGATCTACCGATGAGGAAGTGGTTCGGGGTTAGTCCTTCTTCATCGTTCGGGTCAGCGCTCAGGTGCGTGAGTGGTCGCGAGTTCACGGTGTGTTCCACTTCGGTCAGGAGCGTGTGAAGGACTTCCTCAGGTGGACTCTTTTCTCCGAGTACGGCGACTAGCGCGGTCTTCACGGTTCGCACCAATCTTTCCCAAGCTCCCCCCATGTTAGGAGCCCCAGGGGGAATGAATTTCCAACAAATCCCTTCGTTTTCTGCTGCTTTTACGAGTTCTTCTCTTTGTATCTTCTTTGCTTCTTCCTTCAGCTCGTGGTCGGTACCGACGAAGTTTGTTCCGTTGTCGCTGAATATCGTTCGCAGTGTTCCCCGCCGTGCAGCCATCCGTCTCAATGCCATTATCATTGAGCTGACATTCAGTGACGCGGCCAACTCCAAGTGGATGGCTCTCGTAGTCAAGCAGGTGAACAGAGCTCCCCAGCGTTTCTCTCGACGTCGGCCGATAGTCACGTGCATAGGCCCGAAAAAGTCTACGCCAGTGCACGTAAAAGGCGGCTGATTGTAGGCCAGGCGTTCTCGTGGTAGGTCCCCCAGCGGTGGCATCTCGGGTTTTCGTCTCTTCACAATGCACCACTGACATCGATGGGCGATCTGTCGAACGATGTTGCGAAGTCCCAGGATCCAATACCGTTGTCGAAGTTCGTTGGTTACCGTCGCGTGACTTCCGTGATGAAGACGTCGATGACAGTGCTCGATGAGAAGTTGTGTTATTCTGTGTTTGCCATTTAGTATAGGCAGCCTTTGGTTTCTCTCGTCATCTTGAATCTTCATTGTTCTACTATTAAGACGAAGTATCCCTTCGTCATCCAGGGTCACGTCGATGTTTTTCAGTCGGCTTAGGGTGTCTGCTCGGCCTTGATTCTTCAAACTTTTGAGTTCTCTTGGGAAGGTTTCTCGTTGAATTTTACGTATAAGCGCCTTTTCTGCTTTCATCAGGTGTTGATTCTCGATAGGAAGATAAGTCGGCTTTCCTATCTGTTTATCAGCGTTCTTGTTCCCGGACTTCTTTTGGCGGCATCTGTCCACGAACATAAAAATTCTCGCCGTGGTTCGTAACAGCTTCATCCAAGTGCTGAAGCGATTCGGATCTGGTGTCTTGGCCTTCTCTTCTTTAACGCTCACTGCGGTGCACGTAACCCTCTTCTCCTCTAGATCGATGTCTTCCCTTTCAATTTTTCTTAGCGGCCATTCCGATTTCGGCTGATACAGAAAAGCCGGTCCATTGAACCACCGTGCTTGCTCGTTGAAGTCCTGTGGCATATTCCTGGTGGCGTCGTCTGCAGGGTTGTCTTTGGTGGGTACCCATCTCCACTCTCGAGGTTTCGTGATCTCTTCCAGTTCTGCCAATCGATGAGCGACAAATGGTTTGAAGCGTCGAGGGTCGGCTTTTATCCATTGCAGTACGGTAGTTGAATCCGACCAGAAAACCCGTGCTGTGATCTCCAGGTTGGATTCCTCCTCGATGGTGGCGGCGATTCTCGCTCCCAGCAGAGCCGCTTGTAGTTCTAGACGAGGGATTGACGTCGTTTTCGACGGCGTAACTCTCGCTTTCCCCGCCATCAAAAAGATGCTGACGTCCCCGTCGTTGGTAACCGTTCTCCAGTAAACGGCGGCGGCGTAGGCGGTCTCACTGGCATCGACGAACGTGTGCATCTCGCCGGCTCTCGAAGTCGGCGCCAAACATCTGGGTATCTTCAAATCTTTGAGCGTCTTGACGTCATCTAGGTAGCGATCCCAGATCTCTCGTTGTTCGTCATTGATGGCCTCATCCCATTTCACGCCAGTTCTCCACAAATCTTGTATCAGTTTCTTTCCTTTGATCAGCGCTGGAGCGACGAGTCCCATTGGGTCGAAAGTTGACATCACAGCGCTGGTGACTTCTCTCTTTGTTGGAGCTCTGTTGCCATCAGAGACTTCTGTTGGAACGTTCCTTAATCCCACGTTGAATGCCAATGCGTCTTCATTGGTGTGCCATCTCATCCCGAGAGATTTTTTCTTCATTTCCGATTTTCTTTTCTGTCGGGATTTCTTCTTTTTTCAGGTTGATCAACGTTCTTTCATCGTTGCTTGTCCATTGACGAAGTTCAAAACCCGCTGCCCTGTGTATTCGGTCCACTTCTCCAGCTACGTGCTTCGCTTCTTCTATGCTCGTGAAGCTTTGCAAGTAGTCATCCATATAGTGATTTCGGATGATGGCTCGGACCGCTTCTGGGTGTTCCTTTTCGTGTTTCTGGGCGTTGAGGTTCTTCACGTAGATAGCTGTTGCAGGTGAAGATGCAGCACCGAAGATCACAGATGTCATTCGGTACTCCTTGGGTTTTGATTTTCTTTCTTTCCCACGCCAAAGGAATCGCAGGCTGTCTCTGTCTTCTTCTCGGATACTGATGCGCAGGAACATTTCTTTTATGTCTGCGACGACTTCCACGGGCCCTTCTCGGAATCTTAATAATACTCCAAAGAGAGACTGGAGTAGGTCTGGTCCCGGTAGCAGCGCGTCGTTTAGACTTTTTCCTTCGAACCTGGCGGCGGCGTCGAATACGATGCGCATCTTTTTCTTTTGAGGATGTACCACGGCGAAGTGAGGCAAGTAGAATGTTCGCCCTAATGTGGTGTTCGAAGGGGCTTTCTCGGCGTAGCCACTGGACAGAAGATTTCCCAATTGTTTCTCATATTCTTCTTCCAGAGTTGCGTTCTTGTCGAGTTTCTTCTCTATGCCTAGAAGTCTGTTGAAGGCTTGGGCATAATTGTTCGGCAACGTCTCGTCTTCTGTCTTCCATAGCAGGCCGGATTCGTATCTTCCATCTTCTAATTGTTTCGTTGTCTTCTCTAAGACAGTTAGGGCGCGTTGATCGGCGTCGTTGCTCGGGCGTCGCTGTCGAATTCCAATTGAGTCCAAGTCGAAATGCTCTTTGATGAGTTTCTCGATTTCATCTTCTTTGTCGATGCTGCGGCAGTGATTGACGTAGTTCACCGGTGCAGAGGCGGCTCCGGTGCAGCATCCATGCAGCACCCATCCCAGGGAGGTAAGTGACGCTGCGGGCTCGTCGTATTTCCCTTTCAGGATTTTTCGAGAAACGATGAGGTCCCAATTGTCCTGACCGATTAATAATGCCGGTCTTTCTTTCTCGTACAGGAGCTCGTTCAGCATGTTCTTCAAGTGACTGCACTTTTCTATTGCACTTTTGCTGACGAACTGCGGCGACAACTTCAAATTTTCTACTGTGTGTACGCCTTTGACGACTTTCTTGTCTCTTCTATGCGCTCCTTTGATTTTCAAATTCATCTTCTGTGAATCTTTATTCTCGACGATCTTTCCACCGACGGTTTCTATTATGAGTGGATCTTCTACGCCAGCGGCTCCGATGCGAATGGCAACATCAGAGTCCAATAGCGAAACTGTAGAACCTTCATCGAGTAGTGCGAGTATGCGAGCCGATCCTTTTGAACCGTAGACGTCGACTGGGATCATCTTCAAATAAACTTTCGTTCCATCCGCTGTGGCGTATACGGATTTCACGATGTTCTGTGCCTTTTCATTGTCAGCCGATGGATTCTCTCGTGGCTGAGGCGGTTCTATGGCTTTCTGAGCTGACTCTGAGTGCAGCATGACGTGATGCGGGCGCTTGCACTTCTTGCAGGGTGGTCCTCTGCAGTTGGTTCGCATGTGTCTTCGGCGCAGACAACGGAAGCAGAGTCTTTTCTTCTTAGCTGTTTCCCATCTTTCGTCGACCGTGGCTTTCTTAAAGTTCGGGCAATCGGTAAGCCAGTGTTCGCCTTCACATTGGAAACAAAACTTCTTAAATGCTTCTTGAGTTGCTGCAACTGTTTGAGGTTCTTTGGTTTCATTTGTTTCAGGTTTTTGGTTTCATCATATACAGCGTTCACGGGATATCTTCTATCTCCTGTTCGTTTCTTTGTTGTCTCCAGAGGCGTAAGATTGCCGCATAATTCAGCTTCAATTTGCAAGAAGTTCTTCAGTTTGATCAGCTCTGGTTCTTGTTCACCGATGCGTGCGTTGTAATCGGACCATCGGTAACGAAGAATAGGTGAAAATTTCTCCACGATGTTCTTGCTGACTTCTAACAAGTGCATGTAGTGCGGCTTGTTCAAGGCGTTGATCGTAGTCACGGCGTTGTTGATTCGGCTGGCAAAGATGCATATCTCTCGGGAGTATCTCCTATTCGAGGCAGCTCCTTGATCTTCTGTAGCTCTGAAAGAGCTAGCTGGTCTGGTCTTCCGAATCTTCTTTCCAGTGAGGCCATGACTTCCTCAGGGTCGGATGTTGCAAACAGGAGACTTCGTACTGCTTCTTTCGCTGTGCCCTTTATTGATTGTCTCAGTCGAGCCATGTTGTGTATATCTGAGCACAGCATCTTGCTTTCTGCGAACGCCTTCTTGAAGGGTAGCCAGTCTTCATGTGATCCACTGAAATCAGGTAGATCCCATATTCTCGGCGGCGGCAGTGGCGCTTGCTGCGGTTGAGGATGAACCATTCGCGCAGCTTCAATGATCGCACTGGCTAGTTCCTTCAGTTCAGACTTCTTGGTTGGTTCACTTCGTTCTGGTTCCTTCGGTTGCTCCAAGTATGTAGTAGTGTGGTTCACCCATTGTTCGATGTGCGTCGACCGTTCCATTTCTAATTCTTCATCGAAGTCCTCTTCCGATTGGCACTGGGTTAGCTCTAGCTCTGGTTCAGCTAAGGCTACGGCGTTCTGGGCGACTTGTAACTGTTTTCTTTGAAGTTCCAATCGGGCTTCAAGTTCCATTCTTCTAGTCGACTTCGTTGATCTCGCCGATTGCTTTGGTCGTGGTGCTGGCATATCCGAAGACGCGAACGGTGGTACTGCAGGTCTTCCTCCAATGTTCTTCGGCTTGCAGGTTGCTCTCGGCGGGCGTAATGAAGCGTCGTTCTCGATGAATGCAGTGTACTCGGTCGGTTGTGGGCGTATGGTTTCAATAGACGCAGTCGACGGTGCAGGCATATCGTGCTCAGTGCGCGGCGCAGGCGTGCAGTCGGCGCGTGCGGGGTGCGGGGCGGGTGCGCTCTCGGCACGTGCGGGGCGCGGGGTGGGTGCGCTCTCGGTGTATGCGGGGCGCGGGGCGGGTGCGCTCTCGGTGTATGCGGGGCGCGGGGCGGGTGCGCTTTCGGTGCGTGCAGGTTGCTGCGTGGCGGCAGCGGCAGCGGCGGCGGCGGCGGCGCGCGTGGAGCGGGTGCTCCTTACCGTCGTTGATGCGGCGGTCCCCGGAGCGCTACTGTTGGCGGCGGTGCTTCCCGACGCTCCCGTGGCTGTCGACGTCGTGGTCTCGGTCGTAGCGGGCGTGTTCATTGACCAGTCCGTCGACGTTTCCTCCGTAGATTCACCCTTTTCGGAGTGAACGAGGGGCATCTTCAGGTCTTCTTTCTTCGATATTCCTATCCGGCTCGAAGGACCAACTAAAAAGGGGGGCCTATTCTTGAGGCTGGCTCTGCCTGAAGTATGCCCTGGCAGGGATTCACTAAAACACTTTTTCTTGAAGGCTTCTTTATTTCCTTTTCCTTGGGCTTCTTAATGTGAACTGAACTGTACTGAACGAACTTTACTAACAAATGTTCCTACCTATATTTAAAGGTAACTTGTCCAACTATTGCATATTGCGATAGAGTTCACAGTACTTTGTACTAAAATCTGAGTTACAATTCAAGGTCAAGTCGTGAACAAGTCTGGACATGTTCAGACCTGGCTGGTCATACATTCTTGCTTACATTTTCCTATCTGATTTTAATGCTAATAGGTGAGGGTAATAAATAAGAGTTTTCCTACCTATTAATTACAATTTTTTCTCGTACCCTACTACTTTTTTGGATGATTTACTGTATATAATTTACCTTAGTCTAACGTTATTCTAACTTATTTTTCATGAAGTTACAACTAATTTATAAGTTATTAAACGCGACTTATCTATCTATCTATCTACTAAATTCTATCATTTTTACTGAAATTTAGCTATTCATATATCATTAAACGCGACGTAGTTAACAGTTACGTTCAATCAAAATTGATTAAAGTTTTAGATTGCGTAAGTTAAATAACGCGAAAAAATAGTACTCGCCTAGAATCGGACATCTAGACTCTACAGAATACTCAAATCCTCACCAACTTACAGCTCAGATTTTAATTGTCGTGTTAAGAGTCATTGGAATGCTTTTAATGAAAAGATTATACATAGATCAGTCGGGGTGGTTTAAAATATTATATTATTATATATATACATGAATATTATTTTTACAATAGATCATATTATTATACTATATTGACTTCAAATTGATTGTGATCGGTGGGGATCTACAGCATAGATACAGCATAGATCTATGCATATAATAATATTTTCGTAGTAACTATGACCTAATCTGTGGTTTCACTGCAAATATTTTATTAATTTTGCGATACGTGTATGTGAAATTCGTGATATCTTCTAGAGTTTTCATTTGAATTATATACTGCAAAGGACAATTTTAATCTATAATATGTGGCCAAGCTAATTAACGTAATTATTTGGATAAGGATTAATACTACATACTTGAAAATAGCCTTGAAATTTATGTAATATTTTTTAACAAAAATTTTAAGATTAAAATGGTTACTGTGAGTCAACCTTAAGAGATAGACATATGCTGTCGCGGACTTTTTTGTAGGTCTAATTAAGTTGTACAACTCTTCGATAGAAAATATTCTTCTATCTATTATCAATTGAGCAGCGTTCGTAAGAAACGTGTTTTTTCGACCGTTTTTTTGCCGACTTAGGTTGCAAATTAGGTCTTCACGAATGTACCTTTGATTTAAACCGGATAATATATAGCCTATTTTCATTCCGAAAGTCCATTCTATGTATCAGTGAAATAATATTTTAAATCGGTTCAGTAGTTTTTGAGCCAAATCATTACAAACATACAAAAATACAAAAATACAAATGTTATATTAACTCAGCTGATTTATACCTACCTACCACTTTATGTGTGACATTCTTCGCTTTTTATATAAGTACCTACATGTGCAGCGCGACGACAAAATTTACAAATAAAATGAAAAAAGGGCAAAAAAAATTGACATTTTCTATCCCCTTCTTTTATTGTTCAATTGATATAAGTATTAAGCTAAAGCTAGTATACACTGACCCTGCATTAGAAGGTGGCCACTAGTACCCGGGAGGTCTACTTACAGTGAACGATCTTTAAGGTCATTGACTTTTACGCGAAAATAAGTCGAAAACTACTACTAAACGACCGGATCGTTAAACAAAAAGTACCTAGATAGCCTTACTACCTAGATTTACATTACTTATAAATAATATTAATTTTATTGTCTTATCTCTCGAGAATCTTAGGAAATGTATGAAATGAAATGTCGTCATTCCCGTTGTTGTTTAAGCATCCGTATGCTACGCAATGCTTTGCAGCCCTTCGTTTAGACATACTGAATAACATTTTTGTGTATTAATATCGTAAGCAAGGAATATAATAATGAGGTAGGTCCAAGGTCCAAGTAAGACGCGCGGCCGATCGAGAGCGCGCGTGACACTTAACTGACTGAACATGCACCCGGGAGGGTGCGCAGAGGTACTTGTAGTTTCATAGCTACAGCGCGGAGTGCGACAGGCCTGATACGGTCGAATTGAAAAACCTCCTTCTTTTTGGAAGTCGGTTAAAAAATCATGGAACTCGCATCATCGTCACCGCACGCTTCCCATTAGTACATTTCATGAGTACTTGTACTATTAATTATTCTGTGCCATGAGCTATACGTATACTGTGTATCTCGACGTTAGAATTCACAAGTTACTTAGTTTAAACTTCTATCGGCAATCACCAAAGACTGCCCCGCATGTTTTTTTAGCATGTATAGGCAAGCGTTTGACCACTATCTCGCCTGTTGGTAAGTGATGATGCGGTTGATGATGGTAAGCACGCTAGGCCTACAATGGGAACTGGCTCTCAAGGATAGCTGCCGGAACACATTAGATGTTTTGACGACAGATTTTCTAACTTGAGGGTGGTAGCTGGCCAGACGGACACTAGATAGTGCCCTACCACAATGAGGGATTGGGTCCCTTAACGACGTTTTTCCTTCACCGGAGGGTCACTGTGAAAAGCGCATATACTTTTTTTTATAGAAAATTCCATTGGTGCACGGCGGGAATTCAACTTGGTACCTCTGGCGTCAAAGACGACCGACATGGACATTCTCCCACTACACCACTAGGCCCTCACTATCTCTGACTCTATCTCATAAACTACCTGAATCTGTTAAATCTGCAAAAACATATATTTTCTTTTGTTCTAATGCCAAAAAACGTTAGTTATCAAAAACATTGAAATCGCGAGTGAATAGGTATCTTCTGGGTAAGCACGCTACATCATCGATCGCATCATCACTTAACATCAGGTGAGATAGTGATCAAGTGGTACCCAGTTCGGTATAAAAAAAAAAAAAAAAAACATTATACAACGTCAAAGAATGTTTAATGAACGATTATCGTAATTTCAAATTTGTAATTTTTAGTAATTAATTGAATAATTGACGAAGCTTCACAGCAGATTATTATAATACAAGCTGAACGTAATTATTTATGGTATAATTGTTTTCAATATTGTCTAATTTAAAGCCCTTTACAGCTTGAAAATTAGACTCAATTAAATGCATCTCCGATTTTGTGTACTCTATTATTATTATGTATTAAATTTCTAATTATAATATAATTTATTTATTAAAAATTGCTAAACAAACGATTGTAATATGACAAGTGCATAAATTAATAATTTATAATTATTCTAGTTATATAATCTAACGGCCTCACTAATAAAAATTTGCCTTTACATCTTTTAAACGGTTGTACAGTTGCACAGTGAATGAGCGCTAAACACGCGTCAATCCATTGTTTGACTAATAAACGTTGAATAGGCGGTGGGTATCTACATAGACGTTTAACACTTTTTAGGGTTCCGTACCCAAAGGGTAAAACGGGACCCTATTACTAAGACTCCGCTGTCCGTCTGTCTGTCTGTCTGTCTGTCTGTCTGTCCGTCTGTCACCAGGCTATAGCTCATTAACCGTGATAGTTAGAAAGTTGAAATTTTCACAGATGGTGTATTTATGTTGCCGCTAGAACAACAAATACTAAAAACAAAATAAAGTTTAAAATTAAAGGGGGTCCCCATACAAAAAACGTGTTTTCAAACGCCATCTATCTAATTCGTTTTGGCAAAATGACATAGATGGCGCTAGTAAACGAGCCCCGTCTTTCTAGATCGCGACCAAACCAAATATTCTTGGTAATATCAATTAATCAAATATATGAGGTTGAAACTCTATTATGTTTCGTATTGTACGGAACCCTCCCTAAGTGTGCGATAAGAGACGCGATGCTTACTCGCACTTGGCCAGTTTTTTTTTTTTTCATCTAGCAACTATTAGTCAATTCGTTTTGAAACTGTTTTCGTCTTAAATAGTTCCGTAAATTATTTTTTCATAAAGTTTATTAATTATTAATATTAGTCATGAAATTTTGTTTTAGGAATGCTATATTAATCAAACTACGTTGTTTTTAGAACTTTTTGTTGAAATTTGTTGATATAATGGAACATATTTTCTTTTAGTAGGAGTCAAAGACTTAAAACAAATTTTAGAACGAAACACTCAAATTGACTGTTGTCCTCTGTCTACGCTGTTGACATTGTATCCATGGAGACTAGCGGTCTCCATGGCTACAATATAAACATGATTGTAGCCATCTTTGAATAAATTGTCAATTTAAGAGAATGTAATCACTGCGTTTAGTTTGTTCCACATAGCTTTTCGTAAACCTGTAATTTGTATTTCAAATGGAAAATCTGAATTGTTCAAAAAAAATGGGTCTGCACGGTCTTCATAATGTTTTCGATTTTTTTATTTGCCTCCTCTATCTCCCAATGGTCAAATATGTCGAAATAATTTATGTAATCCATTTCAATGAGAACAAATCTAACACATACAAACGATCCTCAAATAACAGCATACTTTTTGAAGTTTGAAGAATCAAAACGTTTATTCACAGAATACTAGACACAGATTCAATAATAGTTACTATGTCTAGACATGATTTCGATCAGCTGATAATAGAGAAATCCGCCATTTTAATCCTTTACACACTCGCTAAACTAGGGTCCCAGGCTATTTAAGAAATGATTAGCCTCCTTTGATAATGGCACATCTGTATACCAACTTTATCCAACGCTTACGTCAAAAATATTTTTATTGGTCAGCTTTTGTGGTATACAACGTGTATACGTGTTCCGAGGTGTATACAGAGTGAAAAACACTTTATTAGTAAGGCCGTAATACTTGTAAAATGGCTGGTTTACACAGTGCGAGCTAGCGTACGAGTAAGCCTTCCGAGTAGCTGCACTGCAGTTACTCGCACTGTTTGGACCTAACTTACGAGTAACTCGTACGTGCGAGTTGGTCAGTAGCTCGCATCCGAGTTACTTCAACATTTTTTCGCCTGCCAGCCGGACAGTTGTGAGTGGAAGCCGTGTTTTTTGTGTGCTACGCCTATGTACTAAATCGAGTTCGAAATGGGTACGGATAGATGGTCTTCTGACAATAATATTTCATTCATTAAACATTCATTTTTATTAAAACAAGTTCACTCGACATCGCGACACGGCTCGGACTGAGCAGTAGCTAGGTGTGGTGTAGACAGCAAAGGCGAGCCGAGCTACTGGCGTACGAGTAGAAAAACCGAGTAGCTGTCTACTGGCCACGCAGCAGCACGCACTGCGTAAACGAGCCTTAAGAATCTTTGTCCTGACATACTGACTGACTGACTGACAGACAACGCACAGTCTAAACCAATGGTCGTAGAGACTTGAAATTTGGAGAGTATATTTGTCTTAGTACGTAGGGGTGTATTAAGAAAGGATTTTCCAAAATTCATCCCTTAAGGGGATGAAATGGGGGTTCAAAGTTTGTATGGAGAAACAAGATTAGATAGTCTTTTCTATCCAAAACTTCACACAAGTACTTCAGTAACAAAATAAGTATATACGTGTTTCTGGTTTTTTTGAAAATTCACCCCTAAGGTGAAATGGGGTAACAAAGTGTGAAAATCAATATTGTTTTGGATTGCGCTGAAATTTGGCATGCAGATAGTTATTACAACGTTAGTTACCTCTGAACAAGGATTTCTCAAAATTCACCCCTGTAGGGGATGAAACGGGGGTTCAAAGTTTGTATGGAGAGACAAGATTAGATAGTATTTTCTATCCGAAACTTCATACAAGTGCTCGAGTAAATAAATATGTGAATACGAGTTTCAGGATTTTTTTTTAATTACACCTCTAAGAGGGTGAAATGGGGTAACAACATCCTGACATACTGTATATACCACTATTCATTATTCTGTGTATATACTAAGTGTGAAAATCAATATTGTTTCGGATTGCGTTGAAATTTGGCATGCAGATAGTTATTACGACGTAAGAGCCCTCTGAGAAAGGATTTTCCAAAATTCAGCCTTGAAGGGGATGAAACGGGGGTTCAAAGTTTGTATGGAGAAACAAGATTAGATAGTATTTTCGATTCGAAACTTCATACAAGTGCTCCAGTAACAAAATTAGGAAAATTCGTGTTTCAGGTTTTTTGTTAAATTACACCCCTAAGAGCACCGGTGAAATGGGGTAACAAAGTGTGAAAATCAATATTGTTGCGAATTGCGCTGAAATTTGGCATGTAGATATAGTTATTACGAAGTTAGTTGCCTCTGAGAAAGTATTTTCCAAAATTCACCCCTGAAGGGAATGAACGGGGGTCCTCAGTTTGTATGGAGAAACAAGATTAGATAGTCTTTTATATTTGAATTTTAACACAAGTACTTAAGTAAGTAAATACGTGTTTCAGGCTCTTTCGAAATTGCACCCCTAAATGGGTGAAGTGGGGTACCAAAGTCTGAAATCAATATTGTTTCGGATTGCGCTGTAATTTGGCATGCAGATAGTTATTTTGACTTAGGTATCCGCTTAGAAAGAATTTGTCAAAATTCACTCTTCAAGGGGATGAAGCGGGGGTTCAAAGCTTGGATAGTCATTTTATTCGACATTTCATACAAGTACTTCTGTAAATAAATTAGTCAATACGAGTTTCAGAGTTTTTCAAAATGCCACCCTAAGAGGATAAACTGGGGTAACAAAGTCTAAAAATCAATATTGTTTCGGATTGCGCTGAAATTTAGAATGCAGATAGTTATTATGACGTAGGTATCCGCTCAGAAAGGATTTTCTAAAAATTCCTCCCGGATACGGAACGGGGATTCAAAGTTTGTATGGCGAAATAAGATGAGATAAAGTACGTGTTGTAGGATTTTTTGAAATGGGGAGGTAACAAAGTCTGAAAATTTGGGGTTTTCGGTTTTTATAAATATGAATCCCGAATTGCCTTAGTCACGCGATAACATGAAAACGGGTGAACCGATTTGGCTTATTCTTATTTGATGTATTTAATTATAGAATCGTTTTTACAAAAGAAAAGTTTTAAGTAAACAAAATAAGTTTTTAACGCAGGCAAAGCCGCGGGGCACTTCTAGTATAATATAAAATGTAGAATTTATGACAAGAAATATATTCTATTCTATCTTTCGGGGGCATTTGGCGGAAGTAACAACCACTGTATTCTAGTAACTATTTCGCGTAATCTAAAAGGTCAAATAACTATCTATTTATTATTAAATGGAGACAATTATCTTTACTTAATAATTAGCTTTTATGTGTAACAAAAACGTGACTAGAAGATAAAGAATTTGATAGTAGGAGTACGTTTGTACCGAATATATTTTTAACTGTTATTTAATACCAAGCTTTTAGTTTGCAAATTTGTCGCCAAAATATCTGATAGTATTTTTTTTTACGTAATCCGACAGCTCTTACAAAAATGTAATACATATATATATATACGTATGTAGTATATATGTAAAAATGAGAAGTTTGAAAATTGTGATTGAAATGACTGATGTGTAAGGTGGAGCAGGAACAGGGTGATAAGGGAATCTATATTCAATCGTCCTTCATGCATCCTCTCTCTAGAGAGAAGATTGAGGAAACAGATTTATGAGACGAGTGTGAATGGGCCAGCCGGTAGAGGCCAACCTAGGCAAATGTATCACGACCACATCGGAGATGTTTTAAATAAAGGCCAACAAAAGTACCTATAACTGGTGAGCATGTATGAAGGCGCTCATAAAAGTGGAAGAAAAAGAGGTATGTCAGGATCGTAGCATGTGGTTTGAAGTTGTATCTGCCTGAAACGTGAAAAAGGCGTGATTAGGCGTGTGAGTATGTATGTATGTTTTTTTATCTATATCTTATAGGCTAGCGTTTGACCACTATCTCACCAGTAGGTAAGTGATGATGCGGTCGAGGATGGTAGCACGGTAGGCCTAGAATGGGAACTGGCTTTAAAGGATAGCTGCCGGAACACATTAGATGTTCGGCGACAGATTTTCTAACGTGAGGGTGGTAGCTGGCCAGGCGAACACTAGATAGTGTCCTACCACCATACAGGGTCTTGGTTTTCCTTCACCGAAGGGCCACTGTTAAAAGCGCAAATTAATTTTTCGAAAAAAAAAACCCGTTGGTTAATTTATTTATAAATTTTGATAATCCGACAGCTCTTAAAAACTAAAACAACCGACTTCAAATGCCGCGCTATTAATTTTCAGTACCAAGTTTGAGGTGTTTATCTCCATATCTCTGGAGATACTAATCAGATCTCGATGAAATTACTATGGTAACACCCTTGGAATATCTTCATTTCAACAAAAAAATAATGATTAAAATCGGTTGATAAACGACGAAGTTATCCGCGAACAAACTACAATATATATATATATTGCATTGTATATATACATATATATAAAGATATACGGTCGAATTGAGAAACCTCCTCCTTTTTTTTAAGTCTGTTAAAAATGTAATCTATACATAGGTTAAACTAATTTAATTTTATTATTATAATTTAATTTTATTAATATAACCGTTTGGCCACTTTTGTAATTTTATTGCGATCTGATAAGTATTAGCCAGCCAGTACCAGAAATATGGAGATAAACATCTCTAACCTGTACGAAGCCGAGGCGGATCGCTAGTGTTTTATTAACCGACTTCACAAAAAATTAGGAGGTTCTCAATTCGACTGTTTTTTTAAAATATTTGTTACCTCAGAAATCCGTCAAATCGTAACCGTTTGAAAAATTATTTTTTTGTTTGAGAGAATATGCCTCTTGTTTAAACTCATTCAAAATTTATCGAGATATGACATTTATCTCCGGAGATATGTAGATAAACAATATAAACAAATTTGATACCTTGACGACATGATGATGACTAGTGGATATTTTCACTATTACGGTCATACATACATGTGAAGTCGGTTTTTTAGTTTTGATTATACATACATATAATGATATACCTTGAATTGAACATTTATTTAAACATCTTAAAAATACACCTAATAACAATATCAAACTTATATCAACTACAATAGTCATATCTATACTATAAATAAAAGAAAGAACCTAGGTCGCTACCTGCCGGTAATGTTCCCAAAAAGCTAGCGACGTTACCTCGTTGTATAGCTAGAATACGTTGGCCGAGGTAAGCGCCAGCTCTTTGGTCACGGGTGAGTCAATTAAGCGTCTGGACAACTCTTTAACAAAACCTCGGGCATCTCGACCCCATGGGCCCATTGTTTCGACCCCAAATGGAAGAAATATGTATCCATTACCAATGGTAGCATATTTCCTCCGTTTGAGGTTTTCTGCTGCATCCGCTGCCGTGCCCGCTGACCTGATATACCTTATCTATTTAAACGAGCAATTCTTGTACGTAAAATATTTTGATGGTCCGCTGGCGTAAAAAGAAGGCTTGACTTCGCGTGAGATCTTCGAGCATTTACCAATGAAGATGTTAACGCAAGGCACGCAGGCCCACTGCTGGGGCCTTATTCAGTATGACCAATGAGATAACGCGTTCCTTAACGCACCACGTTACGTTATTGAAAAATTGTATTCTGTATGCCACACGATAGGTAAATTATACAAAACGCGCGCGTTACACGTCCTCATATGTCACGATATTTTGACAGTTCAAAACGCGCTTATAACCTTACCCTACCGCGTTTTTATTGGCATAGAGAATACCATATCGCGGAGATAACGTAACACGGCACGGTAAGACTTTAAAATGGTCATACTGAATAAGGCCCCTGGCCATATAGCCATTTTTTGCCATATGAGCATGCGTAACTACGCTGTATTTTTAATACTGTGTGCGTGTTTCAAGCTAGTGTGTGGGATCGCTAAAGTGAGTGATTTGTGTGTGTGCAATGCGTGTTTACCTCGTCCCCCGTAAGTATCGGCAGAAAAAAATGTTTGCGGATTACAACGTTAACATCTCCATTGGTAAATGCTCGAAGCGTGAGATCGCTGGTTACAATTCTAGCACGGGTGTTCGTCCACTGGAGGTAGAGACATTATAGCGAAGTTTCGCCTGACTTGCTACATTAATGTAGCTTACCATCATCAAGGAAATAATCTGCCGCCATAGCATTCCGGCAGCACACAGCCCTGGAGAGTCAGACCATTCTTCTAGGAACTAGGCCTAGCTTGTTCACAGTCTTCTATCACATCATCGATTACCACCAGGCAATGTAGTGGTCAAACGCTAGCAAATTAGATATAAAAAAATCTCGGAAATGGTTCTAACGCTTTGGATGAAATTTTGTATTTAGGTTGGGTTTTACTTATTGAGTTATGTAATATAGTAGTATTGTTTGTAAAAACCCAATTATATACAATTAACCTGTCACTTAAGTTTTAATGCATAAAATATAAGCATACGATATATAAATAACATATAAACATTCTACGTATATAAATTTCACCCGTACTAGGTTGCTAATATTCACAAAATGCAACAAAATATCAAAAAGATCTGTGGTGACACACGGACAGACAGACGGACAAGAAAGTGATGTTATAAGGGTTCCTTTTTTTACCTTTTGAGGTACGGAACCCTAAAAACCTAAAATAAATCAAATATATATAGCTTTTTTTGAAAAGAAAAAACCCTCTGTTTTATTTGTTTTATATTTAATAAAATAAAACGTGAATATAGGTACCTATGTAATAGAATCATTAAAAAAACAATTGCGTCACAAAGATTCAATTTTTAGGGTTCCGTACCTCAAAAGGTAAAAAATGGAACCCTTATAAGATCATTTTCTTGTCCGTCTGTCCGTCTGTCCGTCTGTCCGTCTGTCCGTCTGTCCGTCTGTCCGTCTGTCCGTCTGTCCGTCTGTCCGTCTGTCCGTCTGTCCGTCTGTCCGTCTGTCCGTCTGTCCGTCTGTCCGTCTGTCCGTCTATCCGTCTGTCCGTCTGTCCGTCTGTCTGTCTGTCTGTCTGTCTGTCTGTCTGTCTGTCTGTCTGTCTGTCTGTCTGTCTGTCTGTGTATCCGTCTGTCTGTCTGTGTATCCGTCTGTCTGTCTGTGTATCCGTCTGTCTGTCCGTGTGTCACCACCAATTTTCTCAGGAACGGGTGGACCTAGCAAGTTAAAATGTATACCAGATACTGAAGTCTATAGTCCCTATAAGGTGCATAAAAATCAAGGTTCTGAGTAAACACGATAAAAAGATATGGGTAAATTTATATTTTCGCGAAAACTTGTAAGTACAAAAATTTACCTTAATTTTCAGCTTTTTTTATTTTTCGGAATTTTTCCTTTGCTTGTGTTGTAAGACCTTGCTTGTGACCAAAATTGACAATTCTAGGTCAACCGGAAGTACGCTATAGGTTTTGGGTCGAAAACCTATACGGGTACTTCCCGTTGACCAAGAATCATGAAATTTGGCAAGAAGCAAGGTCTTATAGCATAAATAAAGGAAAAATACCACAAAATAAAATTAAAGGGTGTCCCCATACATACATAGTTTTAACCAATTAAGATAGGCCTCTGAGTTATATGAGCGCTCATACAATTTAGAGGTCTAGCTTAATTGGTATTAACCAACGTTGGTACGGAAGCCTCGGTGGGCGAGTCCAACTCGACTTTGCCGGTTTTATTAATGAATCTAATCACATTATAGACCGATTAAACTTAACTAAAGTAGAAAAATGTCATCAGTTAATACACTTTAATTTGATGACGTAAAAAGCATGTCTTTATAATTTACAATGAAGTAGTTAAATAACAAAAAAAAAATTGACTATGAATAAGCGATTAACTGCTAACGCTATTTGAAATGGTCATTAATTAACTAATATAAAGGTAAATTAGAAATATAATTTAGAGTTAGGGGAAAAGTATGTTGTTATAGCCAATAGACAAAAACTTGGCCAATATCTCACATAATACTCATTAAAGGTGTGTAACTCAAGAGTGATTAACTAAAAAGAGTGATATATCCTTAAACCAAAGACTATTTCAATATATCTTACATATCTCAACCATGTCTTTAACTCTTTTATATCTTCGACGCAACGACTCATTTCGATGTAACCATATAACATACCAAGCGTTAACAGACAAACAGACGGACATAACGAAACTATAAGGGTTCCTTGTCAGGACTACGGAACCCTAAAAAGGGAGAGTCACGGAGTTAGAGTAAGCGAGATGCATATAACTCTCTATGTGTTAAAAAGAGAGCATCAGGGAGTTAGAATAAGGGAGATGTAAACATATAACAATCTAGATATGTGATAGAAAGGGAGCGTAGCGTCACGGAGTTCTTAGGGATATCCTAACATATTATAAATGCGAAAGTAACTGTCTGTCTGTGTCACTTTCACGCCAAAACCACTGAACCGATTTAAATGTAATTTGGTACACAGATAGAGCTAGAGCCTGAGAACGGACTTAGGCTACTTTTTAATGCGAAAAGCGGGTTGTAAGGGGTTGAAAGGGGGTATGAAAAGTTGTATGGAAGTATCGTCATTTTAGAAGCTAGAAGCTTGAAACTTATTTTTTAGGCTGTTGATTCGATATAAATAAATATGACATTCAGAGTTTGTAAAAGTTTTACCCTCAAGGGTGTAAAAATAACAATAGGGAATAAGGGATGAAAGTTTGTACTGAAATATGTAAGGTTTATATAAATGTTCTACTGAACGGATTTAAATGAAATTTGGTACACAGATAGTCTGACTCTAGAGCCTGAGAAAGGACAAAGGCCAATTTTTAATACGAAAAGAGGGTTGTAAGAGGTTATAAGGTTGAAAAGTTGTATGGAAGAATCGTCATTTTTAAAACTAGAAGCTTGAAACTTATTGTTTAGGCTGTTGATTCGATATAAATTAATATGTCATTCGAAGTTTGTGAGGGGGAAGGGGGAGGGAGAAAGGGAAGGGGGAATGAGGGGAAGGGAGGGAGGGTGGAAGTAAGGGGAAGGGGAAAGAGAGAGAGGGATGGGAGGTGAGGGAAAGGGGAAGAGAGATGGGGAGAGGAGGGGAAGTGAGGAAAAAGGGGGTGGAGGGAAGAGAGAGGGAGAGGGGAGGGGAAGGGCGAGGGGGAGGGAGAGGGGAGGGGGATTTGCGCGGCGTGGTACGGTGCGGGTTAGGTTTTATACGCATGTGTCTTATTTGTAAAATAATTAGCCTAAATATTTAAAAATGCTACCCAAAGACATTATTCCACGCGGACGAAGTCGCGGGCACAGCTAGTAGAGATACAAAAGAGTTATATATATCTTTGGTTCAAATAGATACGTATCTATCTTTTCTCTTTAAGGATATGATTTGCACATGGCATTCAAATGTAGGCGGTAGGTAGTTTTGTTAGTTTTAATTACAGAAATATTAATAATAAGGTAGATTAATATATCTGTGGCTTTATCTCTTCTGATAATTGAAATAAATAACTGTTAGGTAAGTAATAGTAGATTGTATGACGGGGATGAAACATGGTATTTTTCTTTGAGGCCGCTATTTTGAATCCAGAGCGGAGCCAAGGATTCTGGTGTAGAATCCCGAGCGCAGGGAGATATGCTTTGATTATTTATAATCCCTTCTGAATGTACGACCACACTGCGGCGTCCTGCGTGCGCGATCTAGGCGGCGATCTGCGAACTCTTGAATTGCTTGCTATTTTACAGAGTCTTGTCTATTCCATTTTCTCATAGAGAGGGGATGAAAAGTAAAGTGTATCGTAACATTATTTTCTCTCGGCCGTACGTACGGACGTAGCTACATTGAATCCCTCGCTACGCTGAAGGTACGACCACACTGCGGCGTCCTGCGTCCGCGTGCGCGTTCGCGATCTGATTTTCAATCATTTTCTGATCGCCGTAATTTGCGTTTGGTGTAAACCAGCAGGTACAAATACTACTGCGCTATGTGATCGCCTCCTAGATAGCGCACAAGGACGCCGCGGCGTGGTCATACCTTAAAAAGCAACTGGTGTTATAAAATGATGTACTATAACATTAAATAAGCATTCTTCCATCGAAGGCTAATGCTGATAACCATATTATTGTTACTAAGGCCGTTTTTATCAACATTCTTAACGAGGAATCATCGTGTGAGGTTATCGTCGCAAGTTGAAGGATTTGCAGAAATTACAACACGATATTTCATATATTTGCTATAATGTATCTAAACCAGAGGTCGAGCTAGTTTGGAAGTAAAGGTACGGCCACATCGCAACGTCCTACGATCTGCGGGCGTGATCTCGGTACTTTTCAATTGTTTTCTGATCGCGTTTAGTGTGAACCAGTCGGTACAAATACTACTGCGCTATCTAATCGCCTCCTAGATCGCGCACGCAGGACGCCGCGGTGTGTCCCGTACCTTTAAGATAGGTTGGAATAGTTGCATTGGGTGTATTTAATCATAATGAATATTGTATTTTTTATTAACTGTGCCCCGCGGCTTCGCCCGCGTTAAAAGTTATCCTATGGCCTAATCCACAATACTATTTTGTTTTACGCGGTTTTCCAATTAAAATCATCACAACTTTTTTATTTCTTTATAGATTTGTATTAAACCGACATGTTAATGCGATCCTTTTTTCATCATTTACTTTTTACCTTTTAAAAGTCTTCATTGGTCATAATATTCATTACAATGTACGAACTAAAAAAAAAAAAAACTAGTTAAAGTTTTATCCTAGAGGTACAAGCACTGCAAAATAAGCAATACAATGTTTTACAAGTAGGAACACTTCTCTAACATTTACTTCATACATTTATTAATATAGAAATACATAAGGTTTAACATTTGTTCTTTTTAGGGCTCCGAACCCAAAGGGTACCAACGGAACCCTATTACTGAGACTCCGCTGTCCGTCTGTCTGTCTGTCTGTCCGTCTGTCACCAGGCTGTATCTCATGAACCGTGATAGTTAGACGGTTGAAATTTTCACAGATGATGTATTTCTGTTGCCGCTATAACAACAAATACTAAAAACAGAACAAAGTTAAAAATTAAAGGGGGTCCCCATACAAAAAACGTGTTTTTACTATAGCGCCATCTATGAACAATGGTAACCAACAAAAAGGTCTCTGACCTTTGTGTTAACGTTCACATGGTGGGTGTTAGAAGTTCGTTCGACATTCGTTAGATGGCGTTGTAGTAAATATGTTTAGTATTGACACGGTATTTATATATATCGATGTTAAAACTATGTAGATAATTTTTCTGGCGAATTTTGTTCAATCGGAACCCTACGTGTGCACTTCGCACTTGGCCAGTTTATTTTTATTTGAGTAAATATTCACACTAAACTTAACTTTATAAACAACTTAAAAATAAATCATTATTAATAATTATATACATTACTAGCTGACCCGGCAAACGTTGTTTTGCCATATAAATAATGTCGTAGTAATTTCTAGTGTAGATAAAAAATAGCTTACTTATTGTAAGTATGTATGGAGGAAAAATGATTAAATTACTAAAATGGCTATTAAAAAATAAGGGTTGATTGTAGAAGGGTGAAAATTGAGGATTGTATGTATTTTTGTATGTTGTATCATAAAAAAATAGAAATTAAAAATTTTGTCTAAAAAATAAAATAAAAAATTTAGGGGTGGACTACCCCTAACATTTAGGGGGATGAAAAATAGATGTTGGCCGATTCTCATACCGGATAAGCACAAAAAATTTCATCAAAATCGGTCAAGCCGTTTCGGAGGAGTATGGCAACGAAAACTGTGACACGAGAATTTTATATATTAGATTCAACATTTGTTACATATATCTATCTAGATATCGATGAGAGACATATATATCTATCCAGATTACATATCTTTCATCATTTGCTTTACACCGAATCAAAATGGAGGCGACTGTTTTTAGTTTTGCACCAACAAACAGATAAACAAACAAACATACAAGAATTATAAACGGTAAGGAACGGAACCGTATTATAACAGTTGTTTAAGGCTTAAGTAGTAGCATATTTTTAACAAACCGTAGCACTAAGGGTCCTGAAAAATATTCAATGTAAGTCAGTTTTTAACCATCTTCACAAAAAAGAGGAGGATCTCAATTCGACTGTATTTTTTTTGTTACCCCAGAACTCCGTCAAATCTTAACCGATTTGAAAAAATATTTTTTGTTTAAGAGATTACCTATGCTTCCCGTTTGGTCCCATTTAATTTTTCTAATTTTTATTTAAAAAAAATATATATATATATATATATATACGGTCGAATTGAGAGACCTCCTCCTTTTTTTGAAGTCGGTTAAAAATAATAAAATAAAATAATAAAATTTCTAATCGAGCTATGACAATTACCTCCGGAGATAAACAATATAAGCAAATTTGTATACATACTTAGATGACATGATTATAACTAGCCAGTACTTACTTAGACTATCGCGGCATGTGAAGTCGGTTTTTTCGTTTTGTACGATCATATACATTATTCTATAACTTTATTATAAGCATATATCTGATAGTAGCCCATAGCGTTATATATTTATATTATATTATAGTAGCCCCTAGCGTTTGACCACTATCTTGCCTTTTGGTAAGCGATGATGTGCTCGAAGATGGTGAACACGCTAGTACTAAAATTATCTGACTCTCAAGGGCTGTGTACAGCCTTCCGGCTGTCGAATCGAACGGTGTTCCACCGTAAGCTTATGGCGGCAGATTTACTCCTTGATGGTGGTAAGATACTTTTTGGTAGCAAGTCAGGCAGAACATCGATATAATATGCTCCTACCATCTGTTGACGTATACCCGTGCTAGGTTTGAACCCGCGTACTGTCGCTTAGAAGTACAACCATCCTATCCATTAGCTCTCTAAATAGAAGATAGTTTTTTTTTGATCCGCACGTTTTATTCCTCCGACATTGGTCGGAGACCTTTTTGAGCGGGTTATACTTAAAAATAAAATGCATTAAGCTATTGAGCGTTCATGCTGATTTCTAGGTTATTGTGCATATGTTTTTTATTGTGTGGTGTTTAATGTATGTAAGTGTGATATAGAGTATACAATTATATAGTATAGTAATATGTATTGTATATTGATACCAATATATATATATATATATATCTCTTTTTCTTTTATTGTCTTTTACTCATACTCTTTGTATGCTTTGTATTTTTTTTTCGTATGTATATACGTACATATTCCATTGAAATAAATTGAATGGAATGGAATAGAAGATAGTTGAAAAACTAAATAAAACTGGCCAAGTGCGAGTCAGCATCGCGTCTCTTATCGCACACTTAGGGAGGGTTCCGTACAATACGAAACATAACAGAGTTTCAACCTCATATATTTGATTAATTGATATTACCAAGAATATTTGGTTTAGTCGCGATCTAGAAAGACGGGGCTCGTTTACTAGCGCCATCTATGTCATTTTGCCGAAACTAATTAGATAAATGGCGTTTTAAAACACGTTTTTTGTATGGGGACCCCCTTTAATTTTTAACTTTATTTTGTTTTTAGTATTTGTTGTTCTAGCGGCAACAGAAATACGCCACCTGTGAAAATTTCAACTGTCTAACTATCACGGTTAATGAGCTATAGCCTGGTGACAGACGGACAGACAGACAGACAGACAGACAGACAGACAGACAGACGGACAGCGGAGTCTTAGTAATAGGGTCCCGTTTTACCCTTTGGGTACGGAACCTTAAAAACCAACTTAAAATGCCGAATCGAGTCAGTTTCAGTAGCGAGTTTGCTATGTTTATCGCCATATATCTGGAAATACTCAACAGAGAAAAAAAATTGCGAAGAGTTTTAGTTTTTTAAACACAGATAAAAAATATCATCATCACCATCATCACTATCAGCCAATTTCTGTCCACGGCTAGGCTTCTCCTTGAAAATATAAACATCCGAATTGATACCTCCTCCTTGAAGTTGGTTAAAAAGTTGTGTAATAATAATTCGAAGAGGGTTAATACGCATAAACGCTGCTACATAATCATCATTATCAGCCGATATCAGCCCACCGCTGGACATAGGCCTCACCCAAGACACGCCACTGAGCCCGATCTTCGGCTCTTTGTTTCCAGTCACTGCCCACCGCTTTCCGAATGTCGTCGTTCCACCCAGCTAGGCTATTCTGTAATATCTCGACAGCGGAATCCGCGGTGAGATTCGAATTTCGTACTTCGAAATTCAATCGTATCACGTTCACAATAAGGTTGAATTTCGTAATACGAAATTCAAATCTCACCGCGGATTCCGCTGTCGAGATAGCTTACAGAATAGCCTAGCTGGTCACAGGGTGTCCTACGCTACGTTGAAACGTCGCTGCTTAAGAGAAAACGCGGGGCGCACTTTTCCATACAAATGTATTCCCCCGTTTCCTCCCTGGAAAATGCTTCTAGAGCAAAATTTGTTACCACAAAAAATCAAGTTCTGCTGTAGCTACGCCCCTATCATTTGCTTTTCTTACCAACCAATTGCAAAAATAAATATAAGCAATGTAATATCCTCCTTAAGATTTTTGAACGGTCATAATATTTCTATTTGCAATTGGTTGGTCCAAAAAATAAATTGATAGGGGCATTGGTAGTTACAGTAGCCCTTGATTTTTTGTAGAAACAATTTTTTCTTTAAAAGCATTTTCCAGGGGGGAAACGGGGAATACATTTCCATGGAAAAGTGCACCCCACGTTTCCTTTTTTAACAAATCTCACCATCGTTTTAAATTTATTAAATTTAACTAATTTGGTAGTACAACATTAAATTATGTCACACTTACAATTTCAAATAAAAGGCCACTTCTATGAATCAATAATTATAGTTACATTGTAAGAAACCTAGTTACAAATCTAGGACAGAGTACAGCCTAGATAGGCAGTGGTTGCTGTCAAATTGGGGCCACTAGTCTGAAACCTAACTCTTGACACCTTGGATGGAATACTACCCGAGTACTGCTATGTTTATGTCGATATTGAAGCTTGCACAAATCCAGACTAAATAATATATCCATACTTTCATACTAATACTAGAATTGCCCCGCGGCTTCGCCCGCGTTAAAAACTTCTTTTATTTACTTTTCTTTAACTTTTCTTTCGTAAAAACGATTCTATCATTAAAGACATCAAATAAAAAATAGCCAAATCGGTTCACCCGCTTTTATGTTATCGCGGGACTAAGACAATTCGGGATTCATATTAAAAAAACCGGAAAAACCCAAATTTGCAGACTTTATTAACTACCTAATTTCTAAAAATCCTACCATACGTACTTTATCTCATCTTGTTCCGCCATACAAACTATGAATCCCCGTTCCATTTCCGGGAAAATATTTTAGAAAATCGTTTATGAGCGGATACCTACGTCATAATACCTATCTGCATTTTAAATTTCAGCACAATCCGAAACAATATTGATTTTTAGACTGTTACTCCAGTTTATCCTCTTAGGGTGGCATTTTGAAAAAGTCTGAAACTCGTATTTACTTATTTATTTACAGAAGTACTTGTGTGAAATGTCGAATAAAATGACTATTCAAACTTTGAACCCCCTCTTCATCCACTTAAAGAGTGAATTTTGAAAAATTCTTTTTTAGCGGATACCTAAGTCAAAATAACTATCTGCATGCCAAATTTCAGCGCAATCCGAAACAATTTTGATTTTAGACTTTGTTACCCCACTTCACCCATTTAGGGGTGGAATTTCGAAAGAGCCTGAAACACGTATTTATTTACTAAGTTTTGAATTTAAACGATTATCTAATCTTGTTTCTCCATACAAACTTTGAACCCCCGTTTCATCCCCTTCAGGGGTGAATTTTGGAAGATCCTCCATTTCAAAAGGAACTAACGTCGTAATAACTATCTGCATGCCAAATGTCAGTGCAATCCAAATTAATATAGATTTTCACACTTTGTCACCCCATTTCACCCTCTTAGGGGTGGAATTTCAAAAAAACCTAAAACACGTATTTACTTATTTCTTTACTGGAGCACTTGTATGAAGTTATAATATAAAATACTATCTAATCTTGTTTCTTCATACAAACTTTGAACCCCCTTTTCATCCCCTTAAGGCGTGAATTTTGGAAAATCCTTTCTTAGTACACCCTTACGTACTAAGGCAAATATACCCTCCAAATTTCAAGTATCTACACCCAGCGGTTTAGGCTTTGCGTTGTCTGTCAGTCAGTCAGTATGTCAGGACAAAGATTCTTATATTATTAGAAGATTACTAAATGTTTATGACTCTGTCGCTTGTTTGTTTGTTACGTAGTCACGCGACAACTACGGACGAACCGGTCTTGCTGAAATTTAACAAGGAGACTATACTTTATGCATGATGATGAACATTGATATCAGCTAGTGTTATATACATGCGATGTAGTATAGTGTATATATAGTATAGTATATATTATATATGTGTCATATATCTATGCGATTTGATTGATTGTTATAGTTTCATGTGATTGATTGTATGTTATGTTAGACTTTTAAATTATACATCTATAAATATTATATTAAAACTACCTATAAAGAACCAATAAAATTTTAGAATATACGCTTTGAATAGGTGTAGTGACAATCTTTTTTTTTATGATATAGGTAGCAAACAAGCAGACGGCCCACCTGATGGAGAGTGGTCACCGTGGCCTATGAACACTTGCAACACTAGAGGTGTCACTAATGCGTTGCCGACCTGTCAAGATTCTTTTAACGGCCATTTTGAAGGACTCCATGTTGTAGCTCTGCGGGAAAACAGCGGACGACAGCTCGTTCCAATTCATTTTAATCTTCGCAAGGTGGCTGGCAGGAGTTGGATTTTCTCATATTTTTTACATGTCCGAGAGAGCGATGATGTGGTCGAAGATGGTGAACACGCTAGGGTTAGAATGGTCTGACTCTCAAGGGCTGTGTGCTGCCGGAACACCGTAAGATTATTTTTTTTATTTTTATTTAAAGGTTCACAAACTGGTTAATACATATAAAATTACAAACAGAATATCCAACATTCTTATTGTCTTGTGTATAACCTACTAAGAGTGAACACATCATGCACGTGGATATCTGTACACTCTTAAGGTACGGCCACACCTGCGATCTGCGGGCGCGATCTCAGTACTTTTCAATTGTTTTCTGATCGCGTTTGGTGTGAATCAGTCGGTACGGTACAAATACTACTGCGCTATCTGATCGCCGTCTAGATCACGCACGCAGGACGCTGCGGTGTGTCCGTATAATTAATATTAACCGTCCGTACCTTTACGTATATAATAAAATGATAGAGACACAACAACAAATCAAACTAATTAAGAGTGAGTAAACAATTATTTAGTCTTGCATAAAACAAAACTTCTTGAAAATACTGAGCGATGCATTGAAAATGTCTACGCTACTATCCAGATTATTGCAGAATGAATACATGCAATAAATTTGAGATTTTAGCGGCTGATTTTGTTCTTAATAAATGGTGATAAGCTATTTATTGGTAGCAAGTCAGGGGGAACATCGTTATAATGCTTCTACCAACTGGGGACGAGCACTCATGAATTCACATAGAATAACCGGCCAAGTGCGTGTCGGGCCACGCGCAGTGTAGGGTTCCGTAGTAGCCCGTTATTCATTGCAAGTCTTTACCCGTTAGAAACAAGGATTTTATATTTGGTACAAAATTATCCAACACCCAAGTTCAACGACTATCACTGCTACACTAATAAAGTTATCTTAACCGCTATAGTTTTCCTTTAAAGTTCATGAAATGTACTATTATCACGAATTTTTTTAGATAGATTTTTCAAGCCAGCAGATTAGCTTTTAGAAGGGGGGGGGACGCCCTACTGGAACGAAAATTTTCACTTTAAAGTTTAATATTTCGTAAATGAAGCATTCAATCGAAAAATGATATTAGCAACCCTTAAATCATTTCAACAATACCCCACACGATGGGGTAGATGACGCAAAAAAAATTCATCCCCACTTCTCATGTTGGGGAGCTAAAAATCCATTCATTCCAGAGATATAGAGTAAAAAACCTCAGTAGCAAGTTTGAGAAGTTTATCGTCATATCTCTGGAGATACTTACCAGACCTCGATAAAATTTCCATGGTACCACACTTGGGAACGAACATAAAAAAACATATATACGGTCGAATTAAGAAACCTCCTCCTTTTTTTGAAGTCGGTTAAAAAAGAAACAAACGAATTGAGAACCTCCTCCTTTTTAGAAGTCGATTGAAAATTACTCGCGCAGCATCAGCTAGGCTATGCTGTAAGCTATCTCGACAGCGGAATCTGCGGTGAGATTCTAATTTCATACTACGAAATTCAATCTTATCACGTTCATAATACAGTTGAATTTCGTGAAACGAAATTCAAATCTCACTGCGGATTCCGCTGTCGAGATAGCTTACAGAATAGCCTAGCTGAAGTCGGCTTTTTTAGGCTGAGCGCAGACTATAGACAAAACAGTCTTAAGACTGTCTCAAGACAGTTTTGTCTATCACCCTGCGCACACTGCGAACAAAACTTTTTTGTCTGCGAGGATGCGAAACAGAACAAAATATAGAATAGGCACTTTGATCACTCCACCAATACATGTATTATGTACCTACCTACAATTTGTCTTCTTCAGTTATACAGTAACTAGATATCTACTTTATCATTTTTAGGGTTCCGTTTCTCAAAAGGTAAAAAAAGGAACTGAGCGCTCATACAATTTAGAGGTCTAGCTTAATTGGAACCAACCATAAAATATGTTAATAAATAAAATAGTGCTATTGAGTGATTTATTTACGTCGCGTCGTTCGCGTGTGGCGCGTCCTTGCTCAAGTTAGTTCCTCGATAGCTCAAAATCGGTAGGGAGGTGAGTAAGCCTCGATTGTTGGGGCGAACAGAGTGTCCATTCTATACATAGTATCTGTTCTGTGTTGCATCGGTTTTCTTTGTCGGCACCGAGAACAAATAATAATACTACGTATAGAATAGACACTCTGTCCCACCCACCTCGCCACTGATTCTGGAGCTGCCGAGGAGCTAGTTTGAGCAAGGGACCACACGCGGACGACAACAGAACAATAATACTACTCACGTGAAGATTAACATCAACTTCATACATATATGTTGGGACCACTACACACAGGAGGTTCGAATTTACGTAGGTTCTATATTATATATAAAAACCAGCAAAATCTAGTTGAATTCGCCCACCGAGGCTTCCGTACCAACTTCTCAGACTATAGTTTAAGGGACGAACTTAACTTTGTAGTTCGATCCATATAGGAAATGTATTGCAACAACTAGAATTAATCATAAGTTTGTAAAAGTAAATTAACCGTTTTTAGGGTTCCCTATCTCAAAAGGTAAAAAAGAATTCCTTATAAGATCACTTTCTTATCCCTCTGTCCGTCTGTATGTCCGTGTGTCACCACCGATTTTCTCAGGAACGGGTGGACCTAGCAAGTTAAAATTTATATTAGATACTGAGGTTTACAGTCTCTATTGGATATATAAAAATCAAGGTCTTGAGTCAACACGATAATAAGATATATGCATATGTATTAAGATTTTCACGAAAACTTGTAAGTACCAGAATTTACCTTAATTTTCAACTTTTTTATTTTTCGGAATTTTTCCTTTACTTGTGCTGTAAGACCTTGATTTTGAACATAGTTGACAATTCTAGGTCAACCGGAAGTACCCCATAGGTTTTGAGTCGAAAACCTGTAGGGTACTTGCCGTTGAACTAAAATCATGAAATTCGACAAAGAGCAAGGTCTTACTCCTGTAAGACCTTGCTCTTTGTCGAAAAAAGAAAGGATAAATTCCAAAACGAAAAAAAAAAAATTAAATGGTGTCCCATAGAACAGAGTGACCATTCTATACGTAGTATCTGTTCTGAGTCGCATCGTCGTTTTGTTTGTCGGCACCGAGAACAGATAATAATACTACGTATAGAATAGACACTTTGTACCACCCACCAATCGGGGCTCCCTCAACTCCCTATCAATTCTGAGCCGTCGAGGAGCTAAGTTGAGCAAGGACGTGCAACACGCGAACGACGTGACGTCGCAACAAGACGGTTGTTTTAAAAACATAACCCTCCTTCTTCCGCAGTCGGGTGACTGCGAAAGGAGGGTTAATTTTTTTTCGAGTGTATGTATATATATATATATATATATATATATATATGTATGAATGTATGTATATTTCTTTGGCACGCCCTAGAGCCTGAATGGCTTATCGTATTTTTATGTGAGTGATGTCAATAGATTACATGAAGTATTAGAAAGATACTTCTTGTTTTCAAAAAGCTTCGTTCAATTGCAGACGAGAATACTATCAGATCTGTATATACAAAGTTTCGAATTCCCGCCATATTTGCAGAGGTAGGTATACTCCATGTAAAGAACACAAATCAGTAAAAATATATATATTAAAAAAATATATATAATTAACTAGGTAGGTACTTGAAATCAAACCTTCCAAAATCGACTCGCTCTTGGCGAACTACACGCACTCAGTCGCACACACAGTCACGCACGCCGCCAAAGGCGCCGCATTGCTTTTCGGCAAAAATCAAAGGGGCCGCGACCGTCGGCGGCAACCGGTGAAACATGTTTGTGTTATTATTTCGTTTCGTCACTTCATTTTAGCCTAGTTGTGAGTCGTAGTCACTTGTTATTGCCAAGACAAAGTTTTTAGAGACGACAACCAATAATTTTTAAAAAAATGCGTAATAAAAAACTATTACATAATCTGTGCCAGTAGATAGTAGTAAAAGTCGTCGATAAAAAAAGTAAATGCGTCGTATAGTCTGGCCATAACTGCTGTACACTCCCTGAGGCAGGCCTGTCGCACTCCGCGCTTTAGCTATGAAACTACAAGTACCTCCGCGCGACCCTCCCGGGTTCATGTTCAGTCAGTTAAGTGTCACGCGCGCTCTCGATCGGCCGCGCGCCTTACTTGTACCTACCTCATTATTATATTCCTTGCTTACGATATTAACTTACAAAAATGTTATTCAGTATGTCTAAACGAAGGGCTACAAAGCTTTGCGTAGCATACGGATGCTTAAACAACAACGGGAATAACGACATTTCATTTCATACATTTCCTAAGATTCTAGAGAGATAAGACATTAATAAAATTAATATTATTTATAAGTAATGTAAATCTAGGTAGTAAGGCTATCTAGGTACTTTTTGTTTAAAGATCCGGTCGTTTAGTAGTAGTTTTCGGCTTTTTTTCGCGTAAAAGTCAATGACCTTAAAGATCGTTCACTGTAAGTAGACCTCCCGGGTACTAGTGGCCACCTTCTAATGCAGGGTCAGTGTATACTAGTTATAGTTTAATACTTATATCAATTGAACAATAAAAGAAGGGGATAGAAAATGTCAATTTTTTTTGCCCTTTTTTCATTTTGTTTGTAAATTTCGTCGTCGCGCTGCACATGTAGGTACTTATATAAAAAGCAATTAATGTCACACATAACATGGTAGGTAGGTATAAGTCAGCTGAGTTTCATGTTTCAAGTTAAGATCTTTAGGGAATTTCTATCGACATTAAATCTTGCAAAATATTAATTGTAACCTACTTGAAATTGGTAGGTTATTTTATTATTTACTGTAGGTAGGTTACGTAGATCCTATAGGTAAGTACCTACCTAAAAGAATAAATCTGACTGACTGATTGACTGACATATCAGTGCACAGCTGAAACCAACAAAGTTATACCTACCTACTTATTTAAATTGACTTGGCCTTTTCTTTGACTAACGAACCTTTAATACGATTTTGTGGAGTCAAACGAGTTGTATAGTCCGAAAGCTGATGCAAGACTTGTACTCAGATAAATAAGCACGATTACCAATGTTTACTTAGGGTTTTATTTTATTATTTTTTAACAGTAATACTATATAACTATAGTTAGATTAGTGGCTTGAAAAATCTTTAAAAAAATTATAGCGGTTAAGATAACTTTATTAGTTCAGCAGTCAAATTTTTTTTTTAAATTAATTTATTTAATTAAAAAATATATTGTACCTACTGCTATAACAAAAAAAATATATACCTATATATTAGTCAAATAACCCGCCCCTGAGCGCTCCGGGTGCAAAGGAGCCCATCACACTCGCCGCATTTCCACGTTGAATGGCGATGCTCATCCTTTGCACCACTTTGGAACGAGCCGGAGCGGGAGTCACCTGTACTGTCCCTAAGCCTGTGACCTACTTCATGGACTAACTTCTTGGCCTCTATCCCCCAACAACCCAGGGTCTCCACTGCGATAGGCACGAAGTGGTAAAGCGGCTCCATAGTTTAGCAGTAATATCACAGATTATATAATAGTTACTACGTAACAGATAGGGTCAGTTCGCTGGTTCGCGGCCCTTCGTTAGTTTGCGGCCTTTGAAAGCGGCCTGTTTAGATAATGGTTGAGAAATTGAGAATAGGAATGCCATCTCATTTTTTTTCAATATAACTTAACTTTATTATGAAGTTGGACAACACTAGGTACCCAATCTTTTGAAATTGCTAGAACAATAATAAAGCGAGAGCAACAAAAGCTTGTTCAATTCACCGGTCTCTATACACGTGCCCGCACGTTGCCGAAACTACGGAAAAAATAGCGGGCACGCACTTGTTCAAAGGTATGTAATATCGTAATACAATCATTTGTTGTGGTGATAAGTAGATTTAACTAAGAGCTTATGAATTATACATCGATTTATTTATGTATATTGTGTATGAATTAAACAACTGTGCAAAATATTGGGTGGTCGCCTAGTGAATTAGGAAAAATACGATTGTGTTGGTTTACGGCCGGGAGGCCGGGTTACTGACGCGTCGCAAGTAATTTGATTTATGACCATACATATAGTACCTGGTGTCTCCCAATTGGGCCTTTTTGTTCTACAAAGCAATTACAACCTTATTGTTAAAGCATACGGATTAAATTGAATTTGTCAACCCATCTGCAGTGCACCATCCTTTTAATTAAGAGCCTTTAAATTGTTAATATAATTATAAAATTATTAAATAAAGTTGATGGTTTAAAAAGTATATTTTCTGATATAAATCTCTCCCTAGTTCATTAAGTATCCCAAGTCCAATACATCAAGTCCCATCCGTGTATTGATTATAGAAAGTATTTTAAATCGGAAGTAAATTTATAAATGTTTTTTAATTCAAAGTTTTTATTTAAAGATTAAACTATTACAAAATAAAGTTTTCCTACAATGGAATAAAATACATAACTATTTTTGGTCGAAAAAGTGAGTCAGCTCCTAGACTATTATAATGTTACAAGTCAAATAACCTACGATTACTAATTACTACTATTTTTTCGCGTTATTTTACTTACGCAATCTAAAACTTTTTTAAAACTTTTTTTTCATAGTGTTTGTATGAAAAACAAAGTTATCTTTGCGGTCGCCATATCTCTAAAACTGCTGACTGTATCTCGTTCAAACCAATTTTCGTTGTTAGTTTTTATTGAGATATACAGCATATATTTTTTTTAGATTTTTCACTCCCATACTTTAAAAGTTGAGGGGGGGGGGGGGTGGCACATTTTACCACTTTAGACGCGCCTATCTTTCAAATGATTGACTTTGAGAAAAAATGATTTCAGGAACCTCAATGTCATTTTTGAAAACCTATCTATAGACACACGTATAGGTTTGAAGAAAAAATTTTTTTTTGTTTCAGTTCTATGTATGGGAACCTTAAACATTTATATTTTTTATTTTTGTATAAAAATCGGAAAGCGGTTCACAGAATACTACTACCTACCAAGTTTCAATACTGTAGTCCTAACAGTTTCGGAATAAGATGGCTGTAACATACGGACGGACAGACAGACAGACATGACGAATCTATAAGGGTTCCGTTTTTTGCCATTCGGCTACGGAACCCTAAAAATCGAAAAGCGGTTCACAGAATACATAGTCTACGTACCAAGTTTCAATTCTGTATTCCTAACAGTTTCGGAATAAAATGGCTGTGACATACGGACGGACAGATAGACAGACATGACGAATTTATAAGAGTTCCGTTGTTTGCCATTCGGCTATGGAACCCTAAAAAGATTTTTCCGTGTCGGTTAAGGTTTGACGGAATTCTGAGGTAACAAACATTTAAACAAAAACAGACGAATTGAGAACCTCGTCCTTTTTTGTGAAGTCGGTTAAAAATAGAGAAAAAAGTTGCAAAACATATCATTTTGAGGAAAAAAAATGCAATGTGGGGAAATTACAGAAAATTGATATAGCAACCCTGACGACAGTCTTTATGAGACAAGTCTGTCTTAAAACCGTTGTGTCTATCACGCGACGCACATCATTTTCTGCGTCAATTCTTTTTCAGTATCAAAATGGATTTCACTGATACTGCTGTATTGAGCATCTTAGTTACACGTGCAATTGCAAAACGGCGACGTAGTAGACGTAAATATTGGGTGCATCCCATATATAGTGAAAGACTGATAAAAGGAAAATTTTATATACTGTATAGTAAATTAAGGCACCATCCTCAAAAGTTTTCAGGTATTTTCGAATGAATGTATCAACCTTTGATAATTTATTGAAATTGATGGAACCTTACATTACATATCAAGACACACATTTACGCAAAGCTATACCAGCTACTGAGCGACTAGCAGTGACGTTGAGGTAAGTAAAACTAAGTTCAATTAGTTATGTATTTTTTCAGCACATTTGCTCAAAAAATGCATTTTCAGCACATTTGCTCAAAAAGCGCATTTACAAATACGAAGCCTGTGTACATCGTTCGAAAGTTAAAAGTTACGTACTGTACAGTGGAGCGTGCGGAAAGTACTTACCGCACGTGTGCGGCACGCAAAAAAGCACAAAAGCACGCTCCGGTGTATGGCACGTAGTAACTATTATACTATCTGTGGTATGGAACTGTGCGTATCCTTTTTAACCGACTTCAAAAAAAGGAGGAGGTTTGACCTCAATTCGACCGTATATGTTTTTTTTTTTTTTATGTTTGTTCGCGGATAACTTCGTCGTTTATGAACCGATTTTGATTGTTATTTTTTTGTAAGAAAGGATATATCTCAAGTGTGGTACCATGGTAATTTTATCGAGGTCTGATGAGTATCTCCAGAGATATGGAGATAAACACCTCAAAATTGGTACTGAAAATTAATACCGCGGCATTGATGTCGGTTGTTTTTAGTTTTTTAAACGATTTTATATGGTTTATTTTTAATTTTCGTAAAACCTACATAAGAATTTCACCAAAGTGTTTCATATTGCGAAAATAAATAAGCTGAGTGATATTACCTCCTTTTGCTTAATACATTTGTCTCACTAATGAGTAAATGAGACGAAATGCGTAGTTGTAATTATTAATACTCATGGCACCCTTTGAAAATTCGCGCCATTTTCATATTAGAAACGTCAAAGATTGTTTGTTTCAACTTTTTGATTATTTCATTTATGATTATTTTATTACCAACTAGCAGCCCGCCCCGGCTTCGCACGGGTAGGACATTATATGCCTACAAAATTTGCATCAGTTTTTTGCATCGGATATTAAATATTAACATATTTAACAATGATCGTCATATTTCAACCAATTTGCACAAAACCTTAACGATTTATGCACCTAAACCTTCCTCATAAACACTCTGGCTATAGGTGAAAACCGCATGATAATCCGTTCAGTAGCTATTGAGATTATTGCGAACAGACAGAGAGACGCAGTGATGGACTTTGTTATATAATACTTACGTAGTGATATTGGACGGCCCTTTGGCGTTAAGATTAGTTACCCAGATTCTGACCCGACGGTCGTTGGTTCTAATCCTAGCTATATACCTACCAATGAAAGTTTTATATGCATTCATTAATCATGGGTTTTCGTACAGAGGTAGGGGATCATTAAATCTAACAATAATTAACATAGTTTAAAAACTAAAACAACCGACTTCAATGCCCCGCGAGTCAATTTCAGTAGCAAGATTGAGACGTTTATCGTCATATCTCTAGAGATACTTATCAAATCTCGATGAAATTACAATGAGACCACCTCGGAAACGTACCCTACCGATTACAAAAATAATCATTCAATTCGGTTCACAATTGACGGAGTAATCGCGTACCATACACACAAAAAAAAAACAAAAACAAAAAGTAGGGGTATTAGGGTTCCGTACCTCAAAAGGTAAAAATAAACTGGCCAAGTGTAAGTCGGACTCGTGCTAGTAGGATTCCGTACCACACTACAGTATTTTATAAGATCGAGCAAAAAATACTACTATCATTTTTCGCCAGCAAAAATAATAATTAATAAACATTTTATTTCTTATAACGCCATCTAACGTCTAGCAAAGGTGTTAGGGATCGACATTTCAATATAACGCCATCTATGGGACGGTTACCTAACTAAGCGTTCTAGATGGCGTGAAATGCCGAAAAAACACGTTTTTAGGGTTCCGTACCTCAAAAGGTAAAAAAAGGAACCCTTATAAGATCACTTTCTTGTCCGTCTGTCTGTCCGTCTGTCTGTCCGTCTGTCTGTCCGTCTGTCTGTCCGTCTGTCTGTCCGTCTGTCTGTCCGTCTGTCTGTCCGTCTGTCTGTCCGTCTGTCTGTCCGTCTGTCTGTCCGTCTGTCTGTCCGTCTGTCTGTCCGTCTGTCTGTCCGTCTGTCTGTCCGTCTGTCTGTCCGTCTGTCTGTCCGTCTGTCTGTCCGTCTGTCTGTCCGTCTGTCTGTCCGTCTGTCTGTCCGTCTGTCTGTCCGTCTGTCTGTCCGTCTGTCTGTCCGTCTGTCTGTCCGTCTGTCTGTCCGTCTGTCTGTCCGTCTGTCTGTCCGTCTGTCTGTCCGTCTGTCTGTCCGTCTGTCTGTCCGTCTGTCTGTCCGTCTGTCTGTCCGTCTGTCTGTCCGTCTGTCTGTCCGTGTGTCACCACTGATTTTCTCAGGAACGGGTGGACCTAGCAAGTTGAAATTTATACTTGATACTGACCTCAGTATCAAGTATAAATTTCAACTTGCTAGGTCCACCCATATAGTCCCTATTGGGTGTATAAAAATCAAGGTCTTGAGTCAACACAATAAAAGATATGGGCAAATTTAGATTTTCGCGAAAACTTGTTAGTACCAAAATGTACCTTAATTTTCAACTTTTTATTTTTCGGAATTTTTCCTTTACTTGGGCTTTAAGACCTTGCTTTTGACTAAAATGGACAAGTAAACCGGAAGTACCCTATAGGTTTTTAGTCGAAAACCTATAGGGTACTTCCCGTTGACCTAGAATCATGAAATTTGGCAAGAAGCAAGGTCTTACAGCACAAATTAAGGGAAAATTCCAAAAAATAAAAAATGTTGAAAATTAAAGGGTGTCCCCATACATACATAGTAGGCGCCAATTAAGGTAGACCTCTGAGTTATATGAGCGCTGATACAATTTAGAGGTCTAGCTTAATTGGTTGGTACGGAAACCTCGGTGGGCGAGTTCAACTCGACTTAGCCGGTTTTTATTTGTATGGGGACCCTGTATTATTTTTAACTTTATTCTGTTTTTAGTATTTGTTGTTATAGCGGCAACAGAAATACATCATCTGTGAAAATTTCAACTGTCTAACTATCACACAACTGGTTTAGCAACTCGCCTGAACAAAACGCGTAACCGCCATGAAATTCCCGGCGCTTATGACGTTTTGGTCGCCAGAAAAATGTAACCTCTAAGCGGCATTGCGCTGCTTGTTTTAATAATTAGTTAAGACAACAATCGCTAGGTTAAGCACTGCAGCACAGTGTCATCAAGATGTGACAGGTTTTTCGTTACCTCGAAGGTAATAAATAGAAAAAAGTCAAGAATGCCCACCGAGATTGGGCTCGTTGGATTTGACTGTTGACTTAGCTACTCTGGTCCTAGATTATATAAAGGCTTGGTTAATAAAATATTAC
The DNA here is from genome assembly GCA_954871355.1 of Cabera pusaria. Classification (NCBI taxonomy): domain Eukaryota; kingdom Metazoa; phylum Arthropoda; class Insecta; order Lepidoptera; family Geometridae; genus Cabera; species Cabera pusaria. The sequence goes on from OX940910.1 coordinate 4,238,524, forward strand.
AAATATAACATATTAATCTCACATAATCATTTTAATTCTTGATCATTACACAGATAACTAAAAGTAATAAGATTCGATTACCTCGAAGGTAATAAGTAGAAAAAAGTCAAGAAAAATGAAATTATAATTCAAGTTCGTAGGTACCTTAATATTTTGCAATATTTTTAGACGAGTATATGAAGTGAAAGCTTGTACTATTCATTATTCTGTGGTGAAAGTAAGATGTTACAGTATAGAGCATTCCGAAAATCATATTTTTGATGTAAATAAAAAAAAAAATTACAATTATTTTTTTAACTTAACTTTTGGGTTACAGTCAACTTTGCATGCTAGGTACACACTACCTTGCATCTTTAGTTGAAATGTAATAAAGCTAATTATGCTAATTATATTTTTAGTAAAAGTTAAGATTTTTCACTCTCTTATTAAAAAGGTTAGAGGGGAGGGGGGACACACATTTTACCACTTTAGAAGTTAGATTTGTACTGCAATTAGTCTGCGTTTTATTTATCTATTATGTTTCATTATTTCACAATTTTTGGACAAAAATCGTCTGAAGTACTGAAACATGCACTAGGTGCAGGTGCACGTAGTAGTACGGTTGGCAACCCTACATTAATCAGGGGAATTAAACATATGTTTTAAGTGTGACGTTCGACGTCTAGATTAAAGCTGAATGGCTCAATAACTTTGTTTTTTTTTGTAAATTCAAAGCAATAAGTTATGTTTTTATTATATCTATAATATTTTTTATTGAATATGATCTATTTAATGTTATTTGACGTGTGTAAGTGCTAATTTTTAATTTGCCCATATACTGAATAAATGCTTTGACTTGACTTGACTTGAGTAGATGACATGATTATAACTAGCCAGTACTTTGACTATCACGGCATGTGAAGTCGGTTTTTTCGTTTTGTACGATCGTAAATTATTTAGTTTCAGTTCCATGTATGAGGGAGCCACCTTAATTTTTTGAAATATTATTTTTGTATAAAATCGGTTGGCAGTTTACAGAATACATCTACCTCTACCAAGTTTCAACTCTGAGGTCCTAATAGTTTCGGAATAAAGTGGCTGTGACATACTGACGGACAGGCGAACAAACAGACAAAATATGATTTTGGCGATGCTTCATAACTTTTGCTTCTATATTCTATTCACATGTAAAATTTATATTAAGAAATCAATCGTATTCAAAATCAATACAGTCTACAAAGTAATTAGAGTGATAACTTTGGACAGACTCGTCAGTATCATTAGTATTAGGTGATGTAGTTGGCTTCATCCGGTCTTGAGGTAATGCACGTTGTATTTGAGAAGGTTCAGGTGAGATCGCAGGCGGAGATGAACATACAAATGCTTGAGAAGGTCCTTGTATCCGGTCTTGAGGTAATGCACGTTGTATTTGAGAAGGTTCAGGTGAGATCGCAGGCGGAGATGAACATACAAATGCTTGAGAAGGTCCTTGTATCCGGTCTTGAGGTAATGCACGTTGTATTTGAGAATGCCCACGTGAGATCGCAGGCGGAGATGAACATAAAAATGCTTGAGAAGGTCCTTGTATCCGGTCTTGAGGTAATGCACGTTGTATTTGAGAATGCCCACGTGAGATCGCAGGCGGAGATGAACATACAAATGCTTGAGAAGGTCCTTGTATCCGGTCTTGAGGTAATGCACGTTGTATTTGAGAATACTCACGTGAGATCGCTGGTGGAGATGAACATACAAATGCTTGAGAAGGTCCTTGTATCCGGTCTTGAGGTAATGCACGTTGTATTTGAGAATGCCCACGTGAGATCGCAGGCGGAGATGAACATACAAATGCTTGAGAAGGTCCTTGTATCCGGTCTTGAGGTAATGCACGTTGTATTTGAGAATGCCCACGTGAGATCGCAGGCGGAGATGAACATAAAAATGCTTGAGAAGGTCCTTGTATCCGGTCTTGAGGTAATGCACGTTGTATTTGAGAATGCCCACGTGAGATCGCAGGCGGAGATGAACATACAAATGCTTGAGAAGGTCCTTGTATCCGGTCTTGAGGTAATGCACGTTGTATTTGAGAATACTCACGTGAGATCGCTGGTGGAGATGAACATACAAATGCTTGAGAAGGTCCTTGTATCCGGTCTTGAGGTAATGCACGTTGTATTTGAGAATGCCCACGTGAGATCGCAGGCGGAGATGAACATACAAATGCTTGAGAAGGTCCTTGTATCCGGTCTTGAGGTAATGCACGTTGTATTTGAGAATGCCCACGTGAGATCGCAGGCGGAGATGAACATACAAATGCTTGAGAAGGTCCTTGTATCCGGTCTTGAGCTAATGCACGTTGTATTTGAGAAGGCTCAGGTGAGATCGCAGGCGGAGATGAACATACAAATGCTTGAGAAGGTCCTTGTATCCGGTCTTGAGGTAATGCACGTTGTATTTGAGAATGCCCACGTGAGATCGCAGGCGGAGATGAACATACAAATGCTTGAGAAGGTCCTTGTATCCGGTCTTGAGGTAATGCACGTTGTATTTGAGAAGGCTCAGGTGAGATCGCAGGCGGAGATGAACATACAAATGCTTGAGAAGGTCCTTGTATCCGGTCTTGAGGTAATGCACGTTGTATTTGAGAAGGTTCAGGTGAGATCGCAGGCGGAGATGAACATACAAATGCTTGAGAAGGTCCTTGTATCCGGTCTTGAGGTAATGCACGTTGTATTTGAGAAGGTTCAGGTGAGATCGCAGGCGGAGATGAACATACAAATGCTTGAGAAGGTCCTTGTATCCGGTCTTGAGATAATGCACGTTGTATTTGAGAAGGTTCAGGTGAGATCGCAGGCGGAGATGAACATACAAATGCTTGAGAAGGTCCTTGTATCCGGTCTTGAGGTAATGCACGTTGTATTTGAGAATGCCCACGTGAGATCGCAGGCGGAGATGAACATAAAAATGCTTGAGAAGGTCCTTGTATCCGGTCTTGAGGTAATGCACGTTGTATTTGAGAATGCCCACGTGAGATCGCAGGCGGAGATGAACATACAAATGCTTGAGAAGGTCCTTGTATCCGGTCTTGAGGTAATGCACGTTGTATTTGAGAATGCCCACGTGAGATCGCAGGCGGAGATGAACATAAAAATGCTTGAGAAGGTCCTTGTATCCGGTCTGAGGTAATGCACGTTGTATTTGAGAATGCCCACGTGAGATCGCAGGCGGAGATGAACATAAAAATGCTTGAGAAGGTCCTTGTATCCGGTCTTGAGGTAATGCACGTTGTATTTGAGAATGCCCACGTGAGATCGCAGGCGGAGATGAACATACAAATGCTTGAGAAGGTCCATGCATCCGGTCTTGAGGTAATGCACGTTGTATTTGAGAAGGCTCAGGTGAGTTCGCAGGCGGAGATGAACATACAAATGCTTGAGAAGGTCCTTGTATCCGGTCTTGAGGTAATGCACGTTGTATTTGAGAAGGCCCAGGTGAGATCGCAGGCAATAGTCTAGGCCCGGGATTGGTCATTGGTTTTGGAGGTATTGTTTGCTGGCTTATTATGCGTATTTTGCGCAAGTCTGATTGTGGGATATATTTTTGTTTAAAAATATTTAAAATCTGCATTTTAACATCCAATTTATCGTATTCTGTGAGTCGCTTTAACATCGGTATTAGTGACAGCGCAAAATTATGATCTTCATCATTTTCAGTTTCACTGTGCTTTCTCTCTAACATTTTTAGCAGCGATTGCTCAAATGTCTTATCTTTCTTATGTGGACGAATTCGCTCGGTATCTATTGATTCTCTTCCATCACTATCATTACTCTCATTGCCAAGGTTACTTGCTATTTCTCTTGGATCCATCGTAGGCAGTAAAAACAGCAACCGTTCAAAGTATACGTAGGTTCTTCTTTTCTTGGCGCTCTGCCCAGACTTGGTGTCTCGTTGTAGTCTTAATTCTCTAGAAAAACAATTCCGTAGGTTTAGCCACCGGTTTTGTGCATCTTTACCTGAAATAATTAATATAATATTGTTTGTTACAGATATTTAGCAGCTCAACAAAGTTTTTATGACCTCTCATTTGACTCATCTTATTGCACCGTCAACATTAAGAAGCATTGTTAAGCTAACATGTGACAAGCTTTGGTTTGTTCTACAGCCTCTATACATGGCTGAAAAAACCAATGAGGAATGGATAAAAATAGCGAAACAGTTTAATACTAGAGCTGCTTTTCCTAACGTTATTGGCGCCATAGACGGCAAGCATATCAGAATAAAAAAACCCAATAATGCGGGCTCAAAAGATTTTAATTACAAAAAATACTTTTCTGTAGTATTGATGGCATGGGTGGATGCTGATTACAAATTCATATTTGTGGACATCGGTTCATATGGATCCTCATCAGATTCAATTATTTTTAAAAATTCAAATATGGGAAAACGGTTGGAACAGGGAACTTTGAATATTCCATCAGGAAATACCCTACCAGACGATGAAGGTGGTCGGATTTTGCCATATTATGTGATTGGTGATGAAGCATTTGGACTATCTAAAAACATATTGCGGCCTTACGCGAAGAGAGATTTGACCATCATTAAAAAAGTATTTAACTACCGCCTTACTAGAGCTCGCCGATTTGTTGAATGTACTTTCGGTATCTTAGCCAATAAATGGCGCATTTTACACAGACCTTTAGACGTTAACAGAGACTTTTGTGACAGTATAATCAAAGCCTGTTGTATTCTTCATAATTACGTTCGTGTTCACGACGGAATAGAGTTCACAGATACCGTTTATGATTGTCCCCTGACTAATTATAACAGTAATAACTCCGCTATTTCATCTGGTAATGATATTAGGCAATATTTGTGTCGTTATTTTGTTAGCCCCCAAGGTTCTTTGCCATGGCAATATGAGAAAATATAAGTATTGAAAAAGCTTTGTTCCGCAGTTCCACCCCGCGTAAGTCCCGATCCCGTGAATGAACATCGAATGAACATCGAAATCTTGAGTATATATAAAGCTGTAGGGCTATTCTGTAAACCAGTTTACGCATCTCGCAAGCGGAATCCGCGGTGAGTCGTACTACGAAACTCAAATCGTAATACGATTGTAATACGGATGAATTTCGGAATACGAAATTCAAATCTCACCGTTTGCGAGATGCATAAACTGGCTTACAGAATAGCCTTACTGAGCGCAGACCATAGTCACGACAGTCTTAAGACCGACTATTGCTGTACAAAACATATATGAAGACGCGCACACTTCAAACGAAAAGGCACGGAATTTACATTTTTTTAGTTAGTTTTAGACTTGTCTATATAAGACAGACTTGTCTATAAGATACAAGTATGTGGTAAAACAGTCGTGACTCAAGTCTTAAAATTAACTAAAATATTTGAAACTTAAATATAACGAATAGACGACAGGAGGTGCGTCACCGTGCATCGACTTCGTCGCTAGACAGTTTTGAGATAGTTTTGTGTTGGTCTACGCGCTCGCATACTTTTAAGAGAAAGCCGACAGTTTGTTATTCAGACTTGTGATCGTGCAGCATTATTAAAATTATTATAATTAATTATATTAATTACATTAGAAAACTTTGTTTACGAGACGTTTCGTTTGAAGTGTGCGCGTGTTCATATATTTGTATAGCAATAGTCTGTCTTAAGACTGTCGTGACTATGGTCTGCGCTCAGCCTTAAAAGCAGCGCTTGTATGAAGTGAGAACAAATAGGCACAGTAGGGATATTCTGTAAGTTAATCTCGCAAGCGAAATTCACAGCGAGATTTGAATTTCGTGTCACGAAATTCAACTGTATTACAACCGTGTTACGATTTGAATTTCGTAGTACGACTCAACGTGGATTCCGCTTGCGAGATGCGTAAACTAGCTTACAGAATAGCCCTACAGGTGAGAACATCGTTTGATGCCCGCCGCAAATGCTCTTGTGGTAGCTTGCCACGGACGAATTAATTCTTGGTATACCAATTATTGACTGTTTGTCAAGATAGTTAAAGTTTATATTGAATTGTTTTCTTTAAATGCGCGCTCTTCCAGCGGTGTGCGCTGGGCCTTAGGCATCGTCCTAATAGAACGCGATCATCGCGCGAGTAAGCGATGCGACCATCGCGTGTTCACGCGATAGCAAAGCTGGTGTGTCCTAATAGTACGCTCATCGCGCAAATTGACGACGCGAGCGACCGTGGAGTACCTAGTTATGGGCGACATGGCGCGACGCGATTATCGCGCGAATTCAGTTGAACACCAATTTAAATTCAATCTGTTTGATCGCGCGTTCGTACGAACTGAGTTCTCGCGAATAGATTTACATTTTAGTCACGCGACCGCGTCGTGTATGATCACTACAGTTACCGTTCGAGTACCTACCTACAATATGTTTAAGCGCGCGAACGAGTTAAATTCGCGTACTCGCGCGATGATCGCGCAATCGCGTTCTATTAGGACGATGTCTAAAGATCGAGATAAAACTTATCCCATTTTACTACCAATTAATCAATGTTTCAATGTATCCTCATACCAAGTTTCATTAAAATTGGTCCTGAAAATTTAGAAATTACATTTTAGAGCCTATTAGTAACAAACATATTTTCTTTTCTTTTGTAATACCTATTGTAGTGTAAAGAATTAGTGTAGATAAATAAGCGTACATAATATAATAAAGGCAATTACAAGTACGCTTACATGCATCTTTTTTTTCTTGAGCCGACATTTCTCCCCACTTCACAATACGTGAAGTGTCGTCGTCCCATTTATTCTTTTTTAAATTGGCATCAGAATATTCCTTACACAATTTGTTATATAGTACAGGTCGCTTTTCAACCTCATCAATTAACTTTTCTATAAATTCTTCGTCTGTAACCATGATGTGACGTGTTTCCTCTTTGAACGCTCGGATGCGACTAGCAGTCTACCGAAACTGCAGTACAAAAAAAAAGATCTATGAAAACTAATGAAAAGGGGGGCGCGTCCGATGGAAGTCTATATTCGTCTCACTCACTATTTCTTACTTTGACGTCGTTACTTCTCGTTTTGACATTTCGCTATTTGGTCAGTTTGCTCTATGGGAGTCCCGACTCTTCTTAACGTAGTGGTTATATTAAATGAATCGTAATACGAATGTTGATATATAAAAAACCGCTCCACCGATTTTGTTAAAATTTAAAAGGAACCCCCAGAAAGGAAGGGGTACCCTTTGAAACAAAAAAAAGGATTTTCCAAATCGGTTTCAGGCATCTTCGAGTAATCGGTGAAAGTACATTTTTAAGAAAAGATTCCAAAGAATTCCGAACCTCCTTCTTTTATTTGTGAAGTTAGTTAACAAGTTATTAGATAAGTAGTCCCCTAAAAGTGGCATTGCACCTGACCCACATTCAGTTTCATTGATTGCAGACAATCTCTTTTTGTACCATTACATTGTTTATATTCACGGTCAATAGTTATATAATAGTCAATTACCTACTCTATGGATTATATACTTTATAGATCGTGAATGATCATGTGATCATGTGAATCATGAACGTTGATCGACTACGTAATAATTTGACATATTTTAATTTGAGCAGTTTTAGCGTGAAGAAGAAACAAACATACAAACAAACTTTCGGTGGTTCCCGTTTCTATAAGAATAAGGGGATAAATTTAGCTTATGTTACTCGCTGATAATGTGGCTTTACATTAGTGTAAGAATTTCTGAAATCGATCCAGTAGTTTTTGAGTTGAATCGTAACAAACAAACAACAAATAAAAATCATTCCTCTTTATAATATTAGTTTAACTTGTTTCCGACTAGCTATAACTTTTTACAAGCTATTATTTAACTTGCCGCGTAAGTATGTCAGTTCATCATCATCCTTATCAGACGGTATCAGTCCACTGCTGGTCGTAGGCCTCTCCCAAGACACGCCACTGAGCCCGATCTTCGGCTCTTTGTTTCCAGTCACTACCCACCGCTTTGCGAATGTCGTCGCTCCACCTAGTCACAGGGCGTCCTACGCTACGTATGCCGATTCGCGGTGTCCACTTTAGAAACGGTCTGCCTCAACGGTTATCGGTCCTTTTTTTTTTTTTACTTAGGAAAATCCTTTATGGATACCAAATCGCCCGGGGGAGCGAGATGATTATGTGGGACTCGCTGCCTAAAAGGCAGGATACCGCACTAAAAACCTGGGGTGAGCCGTCATCCAACGTGGTGGAGCAAGATGGGGTTGCGCTAGCATTCACCAACTTGCCCCAGTGGCAGACCCAAATGGGCCGCTGCCGCTGCGGAGGGCTGACCTTGCTCACCAAAGTCAACCCTCAACCGTCATGTGGGGAGTGCAAGCCGTTGGAGAGTCCCCCGACTCTCCAACAGTTACCCCACAATGACAGAGGAGTGTGGCTCATCTTCTCGTCAAACTTACCACACCCTCCGTCCCTCTGATGACTGGTGTGCGAAGAGCAAATACCCCTACTCACACACCGTCCGCTGTTGACTTGCATGCCATTGCCAGTGGCATACGAGACTCCACTCACGACCGTCACTGGCCCCACCTCTCGGTCCGAGTGAATCAGACCCACAGCCTTAGAGGAGTGTGGCTCGTCTTCTCCTCAAACTCACCACACCCTCCGTCCCTCACATGACAGGTGTGCGAAGGGCAACTACCCCTACTCGCACACCGTCCACCGTCCGGCTCGCATGACAAAAGCATGCGAGCAACCCTCTTGCAGCCGTTACCGGCCCCGCCACTAAGTCCGAGCATTATGCTCGGACCCACCACCGGGCGACTCCCACCACCGAGCCCGCCCTGCCCCGTCATACTGTGCCCTCTGCTAAATATCAGAGGGATACGCGGAGGAGCCCCTCACGTCGGAACTTCGCTATCGGTCGACAAATTAACCCAGTAAACTAGGAAAAGTTGTCGGCCGATACCCAGGGTACACCACGAGGAGGTGTTCCAACCCACACCCCAACGGTTATCGGTCCTACGGCAGACCAGCCCACTGCCACTTCAGTTTGCTAATCCGCTGAGCTATGTCGATCACTTTGGTTCTCTGGCAAATTACTTCGTTTCGGATTCGACCCAGCAGAGAAACACCGAGTATAGCTCTTTCCATAGCTCGCTGAGCGACTTTAAACTGGTGTACTAATCGAACCGTGAGTGTCCACGTCTCGGCTCCGTACGTCAGTTAGTTTATACTAACTTGAGCACCGTTAGCTTAAAGGTAAATGCACCCTAGACAAATTCCAATTTCTGTTTCCATTCATGCTAACGCAAGTTCAAAATGTATGGGAATGACATTTATTTATCCACAACAAAATTATCATTCCCATACATTTTGAAGTTATAATTTGCAGTTTAGTGACTGATACTAAAAACTTCCACTCATATCTGGTAGTCAAAGGAAGGAACTTCTCAAGCCAAATCTTTAAAAATATTGTTCAACTCGACTAAACAAAGTTAAAACGTAAGATATTTCCAGAAGCAAACCATTCGTGCGCGGTTGGCCTACCAATGAATTCACGGTCAATAATTATATAATTCTGTCTGTATATTGACCTATCGCACGTACACTACGGTAGCACAAAATAACTGTGAGACTAAGCTGTGGTATCGCTCTAGGCCAGCGTGGTATAAGGCGCTGCGCAAACGTTGACACTTTTTAACCGACATTTTCTTATGTGTGTTCGCGGATAACTTCATCGTTTATGAACTGATTTTGATAATATTTTTTTGGTAGAAAGAAGATATCCCAAAAGTGGTACCATTGTAATTTCATCGAGATCTGGTAAGTTTATCTAGAGATATGTCGATAAAAGTCTCAAACTTGCAACAAACTGACTCGCGTGGCATGGAGGTCGGTTGTTTAAGTTTTTATTTTAAAACTATCTTATTTGTTACCAGCACACTACAGGATGCTCGCAATTCTTGTTACTGTTATCGTATTTCTAGTTATTTTAGCATTTTTTTTTAGTTAAGTATATACTATGTGTTTTTGTTATCTTTAACAGAAAACTAGGAAGGCGATTTAGTGAAATACTGTAATGCCTCTCTAGTATAGTATGTAAATAAATAAATAAATAAATGTATTTATTAACTCTACACCGTTCACGCAGCGCCGTACAATAGTTTTATTTTTATTCAATACACATCACGGGCTGCAAATAGCCTGGTCCTTTGGAAAGCATTGACGGAGCCGAAGCCAACGTCAAAAGGACTTTTACAATATTAAATAAAATAAAAATATGATTTGAGGATGGAGAGATGAAAAACTATAAAAAGATGGTAATTAATTTATTATGGCTATGAATGTGTGCTGCTTGATGTCTGTTTTCTGGTCTATGGGATGAGGTACGGCACCCGCCAATTATGCCTCATTTCAAAATATTAAAGCGGGTGGTGACTTGCTATACACTGAATGGGCCCCCAATAAAGGCGGACAAATATTATTTTTATTATTATTATTATATGATGTAATAGGACAACCCCTGTTACCTTGACACAATAAGATCTAAAGCTCTGCACATGCCCTGTAATTTCACAGGACATTTTATCATTGAGACCAAAAAACATTTCATGTTTAGTAGCAAACTCGTATCCAATTTAGAGCTTGAAATTAACAGAACTCTTGATATGGTTGTTTGTTGGCTTAAGTCTAATAATTTGTTGATAAATTTAAGTAAGACTAATATTATGACATTTAAAAATAGGAAAAATATTATAGATATAAATATTAGTTACAATGGACAGCAAATCAACGAAGTGGACAATACTAAGTTTTTAGGCCTACATCTTAGTAATAACTTGGACTGGAAAAATCAAATACATGAGGTTTGCGTACGCTTAAATAAATTTTCGTATGCACTTTACATGCTCAGTAAAGTTGTGAACCAATCTGCCTTACTCACTGCATATTATGGTCATGTAGAGTCTGTTCTAAGATACGGTGTTATCTTTTGGGGTAACTCAGTAGATAAAGATACCGCATTTAAAGCTCAAAAGAGATGCGGTAGAGCAGTTTGCAAACTTAAACCGACTGACACATGCAAGCCATATTTTATAAGTCTAAAGCTTTTGACCCTACCATGTATGTACATATATGAGATAAGTATGTTCGTGTACACAAATAAGTCACTGTTTGAACAACATGCAAGCAAGCGACACCATATGAAAATAGCTTTTCCCCCTTGTAGAACTGCACAATTTAGTAATAGTGTTTTTTGCATGGCGCCACGAATATATAATCATTTACCGAAATTGCTGCTACTCTGTAATAACCCTGATACCTTTAAATCAAAACTGAAACTATTTTTAATCGACAAAGCCTATTACAGTGTGCAAGACTATTTAAATGACAAATTTTAAATTTTGAGTGACATTCATTATTAACTATATTCATAAATTGACATTGTTTTTATCGGGCAATTTAATTTTCCAATTATGTGTGTATTAATAATGTGACATTTTTTAGCAAAATAATGTATTTGATTGTTTTTTTTAAATTTTATAATTAATGTAATTAATTGTATTATTATTTCTATGACTATTATAATGAATTTAAAAAAAAATATATATTGAATGTCTATATGGCTGAGTACAGAGCACTTTCTTAATCATCTAAACGAACATCTTGTATCCATATACCTGTATTCTCAATAAATAAATTGATTGATTGATTGATATGTTACGGCTGATTAATAGACAAAATGGTAGTTAATAATGCTTGTGTCTTCAACTGACAACTTTTCCACCGAATACTGTTTAATTGGCAATCCGTTTGTGCCAAGTGGAAGCAACTGAACGCAATAATAATTAAGATAGTTTAAAAACTAAAACAACCGACTTCCGTGGCCCGCGAGTCAGTTTCAGTAGCAAGTTTGAGACGTTTATCATCATATCTCTAGAGATACTTATCAGATCTTAATGAAATTACAATATGACCATATCTAAAATGTACCCTACCGATTAAAAAAAAGGATAATTCGAATCGGTTTACAATTGACGGAGTAATCGCGTAACATCCACACAAAAAAAAAAACATACAGACGAATTGAGAACCTCATTTATTTCATGAATGTTCATGTAGGTTAGCGTTGGACCAATACCTCACCTATTGATATGAGACGATGCTGTCGTGGATAGTAGCACGCTAGGCCTAGAATGAGTATTGGCTCTCAAGGATAGCTGCCGGAACACATAAGATATTTGGCCTGGTGGTCATTTGAAAGTGTCATACCACCATGCAGGGACCGTTACTAGATTGATACAAGCTTGCCCAGCACCTGTATTTTGCCAGCTTACAAAGCCGATTCAAGATATTTTTATTGATTGATTAGTTAGATGAAATTAAAATATTAACTAGTATCCACTAGGAAGATACAAGAATCCGATACTAGACACAAAAGTGTTTTCGTTTGCGCAGCGCCTTAGGTAAGTAACTCAGTTTTTGTAAGCGTTGTTTAGGGGTAATCATTGCAAAAAGTTGCTTATTGATTTTGTCATTATGTCTACTTTATTTTTTGCAGGTGTAATCATTGAATCAGTGCACTAAAGAGTGATAGATAAAGTACCTATAAAGGACTTTGTTGATCACCACTTATGTAATGGATAGATAGATAAGGGTGCGTACAGACTACGTAACATAACATGTAATAAAATTGTTATTTAAAATGTTTCAGACAATGTGGACACGGAATTTAAAAAAAAAATGATATTATAACATGTTATAATAATATGTTTTATAACATTCCGTGACCACATTATCTGAAACATGTCAAATAACAAAGTTATAACATGTTATGTTACATAGTTATGAGGGCCCGGTGGCGTAATCGGGAGAACGGTCGGCTTTAATGCCGTGGTACCGAGTTCAAACCCCGCCGTGCACCAATGAATTTTTCTATAGAAAAAATTATGTGCGTTTCTCAATGTGTCAGTCTATACATTTGTCCAAAATGTCAATCTATACATTTTGAACTTGCGTTAGCGTGAATGGAAATAGGAAATCGGATTTTGTCTAGGGGCCCACAAGACATAATAAATTGACAGTCATAAATGACTGATGTAAACATCATAATGGTCAAAGTACTTGTCCTCAGAATAAGCATGCTAGAAAACGATCTAGAAAAATGTTCTCTCAAAATAGCAGATCATATAACATTATAGAATATATTATAGCACAGTGTGACCTAAACCCGCCCTTTACGTACGCTTTTCTGTGGCTTAAATAGTCGGTTATTGCACGGCGTAGCAACTTATAGTAGCTAACTTCACGCCGTGCAATAATAGACTATTCCCGTGGAACTAATGTACGGCCAAAATTTACAAGCATACCTTAAAAGATCTATCAACACTAATATTATAAATACGAAAGTCAGTTTGTTTATTTGTTTATTCGGGACTGCTTCACAGTCAACAGAACAAACCTATTTAGCTACAATGTTGTACAGGGATAGCCATAACTATGGATTAGGCTATAAGATTACTTTTTAACGTGGGCAAAGCCGCGGGGCACAGCTAGTTACATAAATATTTGCTGAAATCGCTTTTAAGTGCCAGACCACCTTATTAAAAAAGAAATAGTATGACAACGTATCAATAGTAACCAAAAAGGTATTCTTTTTAATAGTAACCAAGAAGATGATAGGTACTCAATGGAGGCTGCATGGTGAATAAACTCTTGAAGACTAATAATTTAGATAGTTTAAAAACTAAAACAATCGACTTCCATGCCCCGCGCGTCAGTGTCAGTAGCGAGTTTGAGAGTTTTATCGTCATATCTCTGTAGATACTTATCAGATCACTACGAAATTACTATGGAGTCACCTCAAAAATATACCCTACCGATTAAAAAAATAATCATTCGAATCGGTTCACAATTGACGGAGTAATCGCGTAACATACATACAAAAAAAAACATACAGACGAATTGAGAACCTCCTTCTTTTTGGAAGTCGGTTGAAAATATGACCTTAAATGATGTCAAGTCATTATGATTTTAGGAGTAATGTATATTGTAGTTGTGTTTTAAATTATGTAATTTTAATCATATTGCTGTATTGTATAGTTATATGTAAACACTGTACAGCAAAATGAACTTTTTTGCTTGTCAAATTATGTTTTTGATCTTTTTCAACAGACTTCCATAAAGGAGGAGGTCTTCAATTTTACTGTATGTATTAAAAAAAAATGTATGTATTTACGCTATTACTCAGTCGATTGTGTATTTTTTAATCGGTAGGTTTAGGTATTAGGTAGGTCGGTACATTTTCGTAATTTTCGCATTGTAATTTCATTGAGAACTGATAAATATCTTCAGAGAAATGACGATAAACCTCTCAAGCTTGCTACTGAAACTGACTCGCGTGGCATGGCAGTCGGTTGTTTTAGTTTTTAAACTTATAGTTATGTGTATGTATAATGTATGTATAATCTTAATCATATAGTTATATAAAGTTATATAGTTGTATATATATATGTATGTTATAGCAAAATGAATTTTGTTGTTTGTCAAATCAAGTTTTTGATCGTTTTTTAACCGACTTCAAAAAAAGGAGGACGTTTCTCAATTAGACGGTAAATGTTTTTTTTTTGTTCGCGGCTAACTTCGTCGTTTATGAACCGATTTTGATTATTCTTTTTTTGTTGGAAAGGAGATATCCCAAGTGTGGTACCATGGTAATTTTATCGAGGTCTGATAATTATCTCCTGAGATATGAAGATAAACACTTCAAAATTGGTACTGAAAATTAATAGCGTGGCATTGAAGTCGGTTCTTTTTTAGTTTTTTAAACGATCTTATCACTTTAATATTTGACAGAATATTACAGACTGTTCTTATAGTAACTGTGAGCGAGGTAGAAACAAAGCAAGGGTGAAATAATTTGTCTACACAGAAATGTTCTTCCTTACAAAGTCTTAATAGGATGCAACGTCTTTGTAACTGATTAACGCGGAATTGACATTGAATTTTATGTAGGTAATGAAATTCTGTCAAAAACATTAACATCGCATGTCATTTTTATTGTTTATTTTCAGGATTTTTGTGCAATAACCAAATTTATTTCAAAAATGCATTCTTCTGGGTCATCCTCTTGTTCTGATTGTAAAATCGAAATGATTCATAAGAGATGGTCAAAATTATTGTTAAATTGGGTAAGATTTCGTTAAGGAATAGAGTTTTGCTGTGCTAATTCCTATGCTTTGATTATAAAACTAAATAAAAAACTGGAAAGGAATAAAGCCTAAGTATACCTCTAGTGGTCTTTTTGGGGTTCCGTTTCTCAAAAGGGCCCGGTGGCGTAATCGGGAGAACGGTCGGCTTTGATGCCAGAGGTACCGAGTTCAAACCCCGCCGTGTACCAATGGATTTTTCTATCGCAAATAGTATGTGCGCTTTTCACAGTGCCCTCCAGTGAAGGAAAAACATCGTTAAGAAACTAACAACCACCGCATGGTGGTAGGACACTATCTAGTGTTCGCCTGGCCAGCTACCACCCTCAAGTTAAGAAAATCAGTTGCCAAATATCTAATCTGTTCCGGCAGCTATCCTTGAGAGCCAGTTCCCATTCTAGACCTAGCGTGCTTACCGTCTTCGACCGCATCATCTCTTACCAACAGGTGGGATGGTGGTCAAACGCTAGTCTATAAGATATAAATAAACTGGGCAAGTGCAAGTCGGACTCGCACTCGTAGGGTTCCGTACCACACTACAGATACAGTTATAAGATCGAGCATAAAATACCACTATCATTTTTCGCCAGCAAAAAATAATAATTAATAAACATTTTATTTCAATATAACGCCATCTATGGGACGTTTACCTAATTAGGCGTTCATAGATAGCGTGAAATGCCGAAAAAAACACGTTTCTTGTATGGGGACCCTCTATTATTTTTAACTTTATTCTGTTTTTAGTATTTTTTGTTATAGCGACAACAGAAATACGTCATCTGTGAACATTTCAACTGTCTAACTATCACGGTTCATGAGATACAGCCTGGTGACAGACGGACAGACAGACAGACAGACAGACAGACAGACAGACAGACGGACAGCGGAGTCTTAGTAATAGGGTCCCGTTTTACCTTTTGGGTACGGAACCTTAAAAAAGGAAAAAATGCCTTATATAGGATCACTTTGTTTCGTCCGTCTGTCTGTCTGTCAAGACCCCTTTTTCTCAAAAACACGTAGTTATATCAAGTTGGAACTTATATCAGATACTCGGGTCACATTCTCTTTCAGCAGTTAAAAAATAAAACCTGTAAATCAACGCGATCAAAAGATATGACCGTTTATGTCGCATATTTTGCGATTTCACAAAGAAATCAAAACCTTTAGGGTACTTCCCTCGTTGACCTGTAATCATGAAATTTGCCAAGAAGCAAGGAGCAAGGTCTTGAACCATATATATAGGAATAAATCTGATAATATCGTTTAAAAACTAAAAAAAAGAACCGACTTCAATGCCGCGCTATTCATTTTCAGTACCAATTTTGAGATATTTATCTCAATATCTCTGGAGATACTTATCAGACCTCGATAAAATTACCATGGTACCACACTTGGGATATCTCCTTTCGAACAAAAAAATAATAATCAAAATCGGTTCATAAACGACGAAGTTATCCGCGAACAAACATTAAAAAAAAAAAATATATACGGTCGAATTGAGAAACCTCCTCCTTTTTTTGAAGTCGGTTAAAAATCGTAATAATGTAGTTCATTAACTAAAAAAGTGAATTTACTATTACCAACTTAATATTTGCGGTTGGTGCGGTACATTTTTACCCTCGACGGAATGGAGACGGTATATGCGTTTGTGGTGAGAGGATGTTTGTTTGTGTGTGCAAATCCATGTTGCCATTTTTCTCCAAAGTCAGTTTTCAGTTATGGGTTTGGGTTTGTGTTTATTGTTAAATGTGCACCTTAGCCCTTTACATATTCGTACTGTCCACTCCGTCCTAAGGTTGTCTGGAAGAGATCGCTTTGAGCGAGAAGACCGCCCATTGTACTAATGTATAATTTATTAACCGACTTCAAAAAAAGGAGGAGGTTTCTCAATTCAACCGTATAATTTTTTTTTTTTTTTTTTTTTTATGTTTGTTCGCGGGTAGCTTCGTCGTTTATGAACCGATTTTGATTATTCTTTTTTTATGATATGAGATATCCCAAGTGTGGTACCATGGTAATTTTATCGAGGTCTGATAAGTATCTCCAGAGATATTGAGATAAACATCTCAAAATTGGTACTGAAAATGAATAGCGCGGCATTGAAGTCGGTTCTTTTTTAGTTTTTAAACGATATTATTTTAAGATGTTTATTACTAAATTTTGGTGTACAATAAAGAGTTATCATTCATTCATTTGATTGGAGCATGTTCTTAGATAGGTGTTACGGTGACAACTCACCAGGGGGCGCCGCAGCAAACATTGTTTATGCAAATCCATGTTACCATTTTTCGCCATAAATACTATATATCGATTTTGTCTTTAAGCTGTTCGGAATTAATCAGTGGTGGTTCTTAAATAGATGTTATGACGTTAACTTTATAAAGGACGCTGTCGCGGGTACTTATTCAATATTTTTAACCGACTTCAAAAAAAGGAGGAGGTTTCTCAATACGACCGTTTTCTTTTTTTAAATGTTTGTTCGCGGATAAGTTCGTCGTTTATGAACCGATTTTGATTATTATTTTTTTGTTGGAAAGGAGATGTCCCAAGTGTGGTACCATGGTAATTTTATCGAGGTCTGATAAGTATCTACAGAGATATTGAGATAAACATCTCAAAATTGGTACTGAATAGCGCGTCATTGAAGTCGGTTCTTTTTTAGTTTTTAAACGATATTATAATTTTGTTACTTGTTTATGGATCGAACTGCAACGTTAAGTTTGTCTTTTAACCTAATTTGAGAAGTTGGTACGGAAGTCTCGGTGGGCGAGTCCAACTCGACTTGGCCGGTTTTATGTTATGATATTAGGCAATAAAACAAGCGCAATGCTCGCCTACTGACATTAAACTACATATTTACGTTTTTAGATATTTCCTTTATAAGCGCTGAAAATTTATAACATCTTGCTACTTGTCAAATTTCATTATTCTAGGCATATTCATGACAGGCGGACAGATAGACAACAAAGGCGGCAATAGCCCAATGAATAGGGTGTCGGACCGGCGATCGAGAGGTCGTGAGTTCGATCCCCACCCCACCCATTGCACTATTGACGTGTATCCACTCCAGACACAAGCATATTTAGCTGAGTTGGAGGGGTTGACAAGAATACTAGTAATGTGCAACCCACATTGCGAGTAATCTTTAATAAAAAAAATAAAAAAAAATAAAAAAAGGGTTCGAATCCCTAAAGAGAATAATAAAGAAACAAACACGTTTTCAGATTAACAAATGCGTGAATGGCAAGGCCCAGAAACCTCGCGTAAGGCGTCTCAGTTCCAAATGCCTTATCGACATCATATCTAAATACAAGGGTGATATTTGTGAAGACAGTTTCGAGAAGGATCTGCTGACCACTGAGAACGTAGACGGATTCATCAAGTACAAGTATCCTTTAATGCTGCTCAGGTATTACTTGGAAAAGCTTTAGATCACTATTGGCACATTTTAGGACATATCACATTGTCACTTAATGGGATGATTGGGATCACAATTGATGTTTGAGAGCACAAAAGATATTTGGGAGCACAAAGGATGTTTGGGAGCACTAAGGATGTTATGTTAATAGATCTTTATTCTCATTAAGACAAAGTCACTTAGATGAGAACACAATTATAACTAGTAACTAGTATTATAACCGAAGGCTAAACAAGCAATTTACAATTCATTTTCTAAAACAATTAGTTTTGTACAACAATGGTACTAACTCCAATGTGCGATAACTAACCGATAGCGTTAAGACTTTTGTCGTTCCGTTGTTTGGGAGCACAAATGATGTTTGGGAGCACAACACCATCTGGTCCTTCAAGCCAACCTCACCTGCAAGTGTTCATCCTGCTGTTTAACGGACGAGGCGACGGCGACCGACAGATGATATCCATCTTAAAACATGACTAGCTAACGAAATACAACTGGCCGGTGTCGGGCAGCAGCAAGTCTATTGCAATTAGCTACGCACTGTGATAGCCGACCCGTCTGCTCAGCGTGGCAACTACGAGCTAACCCTCCATGGCAAGCCAGAACGAAACACGGCCCCCAGTTCCTGGTCACCCTGCTATTCTTGATCAACGATGATCTTCGCAAGGTGGCTGGCAAGAGCTGGATGAGAGAGTTGCCGAGGATCGTGCTCAGTGGCGTACAGTTGTAGAGGCCTATGTCCAGCCGTGGACTAAAATAGGTTGATGATGATGGATAGACACACTACAGATAGATACACTTAAAGAAACATAATATATTTGATTTAAGCAGTGCAATATCTCTGGACAGGATCTGAAATTTGTGATGGTTTTGTCCGAGTAGCTATGTTGGTTACAGCGCTTGGCCGTGTAACCAAAGAGCACGGCTTCGAATCTCACTGGACAGCAAAATTTTGGATTGTATATAATTATAATGTACACAAATATGAAATGTACATAACACTTAAGGCTTAAATATTCCAATTCGACAAGTTTTTGATTCAACAGCAAACATTCGAGGGCCCGGTGGCGTAATCGGGAGAACGTTCGGCTTTGATGCCATGGTACCGAGTTCAAACCGCCGTGCACCAATGGATTTAGCCATCGTAAAATTTATGTGCGCTTCTCACAGTGGCCCTCCGGTGAAGGAAAACATCGTTAAGAAACCAACAACCCCCGCATGGTGGTAGGACACTATCTAGTGTCCGCCTGGCCAGCTACCACCCTCAAGTTAGAAAATCTGTCACCAAAACATCTAATGTGTTCCGGCAGCTATCCTTGAGAGCCAGTTCCCATTCTAGGCCTAGCGTGCTTACAATCTTCGACCGCATCATCACTTACCAACAGGTGAGATAGTAGTCAAACGCTAGCCTATAACGTATAAAAAAAAATTGAAATATTATTTGTTTTGATCAGAAGTTCGGAACAAAATGTAGATACATCATATTATAGAAGAAGAATATATAGAAGAATATTTCTTGAACTACAGTTCAAGAAATATTCTTGATTATTTAATGGTTTAAAACACGATATTTACGATTTCATTCGATCATAAAAAATTACGAAAACAATGAAATTTAAATAGTTTTTTTGGTATTACTTAAAATACATTAAACTCTGACTTACATAAAATATGCCAAAAAATAGGAAAACAAGTTAGAAAGTAAATATATTGGATAGTTTATTTTTTTTAAATAGTCCTTATATTTTTTAACACAATATTATATAACAAAGCGGTCAGCGCGCCTCACTTCTCACTTCAGTAGCCCGCGAGGCATCTTCGAGGTAGGACCTGTGTCACTTTTGCTAGCAGGCTGACAGTTCCCCGCTACGCGATCGAAATATCCGTCATGGGGACGGAGGTATCGCTAAATACCTACTGCGCTGAAATATAGTGGCCTTAAAGAAACATAATTTGAAAAAAAAATCTTACAGACATCTATCCGAAGACGACGACTACCCCAAGAAGCTGTACATGATGATATCACTACTTCTGTACCACTGTTGTACAAAATGCTTGCGGTCAGTGGTACACGAGGACATATATAGGCTGACGGAGATAGAGCAGGAGCTAGTGCTGAACTTCTGTGAGCGGATGTCGCAGATGGAGGCTACCGTTCATAATACTGAACTTGCCATTGTTGGTACGATTATGTTACTAACGAATTAAAAAGATGGAATAGAATGGAATCGAATTGAATGTAATCGAATTGGAATGAGGAATCTGTGAGGAATAAGAGAGCTGGTTTTCAGTCTTGAGATGGCGGTGGACTGCATGAAGATTTGAGTGCAGACCTCTGATATTAGTAAGGTGCATTTTTGTGAGTGTTTGGCGAAAGACGTAGAATTTTTCCTACTTACAACTAAACCATAGTACCTATAATCAATAAATACCTAATTACAATCAAATGGCTGAAGTGTTGAAGTGTTATTATTAGCAAAACAGTTAATCGTTCGCATTTCTACATCGTGGACCGCATCGTCACTTATCATCTGCTGAGATAGTGATCATACACGTGACTATTCAGAATTAAAACAAAAAATAGAGTAATCGAGGGAAATTTAGACACAACGAGAAGAAAATAATGTAAGACTTATGAACAAACAACATTAAATTCCTCTCTCCTAATGCTATTTCTAGGGATGATAGAGATATTATAAAATTACGCATATGCATGAGAATAACAAGTGCTGCAAGGTTTGATAAAACAACAACTTTTAATTAAAAAAGCTAAAGTGGCAAATATTGTACCACAAAATCTAGGGAACTGAAATTGTTATGAATTGGACGAGTTGTTCAGTAAGGCAAAAGTACGTTCGGTTCTGATAAGTATCAGAACCAAACCTAGACAAATGCTCATTAGTACCGGAATTATACATGCCAAATACGTGGGTGCTGGTAAAAGATACTATAAACTGCATAATACCGTCGTAATAGGCAACCCTAGATCTGCAAACAAAAGAGGAAAACTGAAGGACTGTTGAATCTCAAGCTCACAATCAAGATTATTTAAGAAATTTTGAAATTTTCAGATGCCTTCGATATTGTTGCCAAAGGAATGAAATTAGAGAAACAAAACTCATCCAAGATTTCAAATATCTCAAAATCCAGCGATACAATGGCTCGCATGTCATCAATGCTAACTAACAGATCACTCTCCTCACTACAATTAGATAACATGGATCCAGGCTTCGCACCAAAAAGGATACCTTCAGTGAAATTTGCCACCGTAACTGTTCTTTCATCGTTCGTAGCCAATCCAGATTCTTCTGAGGACGAAAATATGGCAGAAAACAGACAAAAACCTAATGCAATCCCAGAACCTAAATGGGTTCCTTATACAAGAACCATCGAAGAAAGAGAGAGAGAAAAATTGTCCAAAGAAAGTGAGCGAATTGGCAATAACAATAATGATGTACCGCAAAACCCCAATAAAGGCGGCACAAAAAATAGTGATGAAAAAGACAAAACCAAAAAACCTACAGATGCAGATAGGAATAACCAATGTTTGTTTTCTTGTCAAAATCAAAATTTAAAGAATAATAATAATAATGTTGTAAGACAAAGAAACGCTCAAAATAAAGAACAGAGTAGTGATGCTGATAATTCAAGTAAGTATACTTATTTTATACATTTTTACCTTTAACACTTTTTACACTAAAAAACCTTTACCTTTAAATTTTTACCCTACAACCCTTAAAGGATCACTTCGTTGTCCATCTGTATATCTGTATGTCCGTCTGTCAAGACCCTTTACCTATCATTCGGTTGTGAAAAAATTTTACCTGTAAGTCAACGCAATCAAAAGATATGACCGCTTATGTCGCATATTTTGCGATTTCACAACGGAACCTAAGCCTGTAGGGTACTTCCATTTGACCTAGAATTATGAATTTAGTCTGAGGTCTTGAAGTATTAGATTATAGGAATAAATCTGAAAACCATAAATATGTAGTTTATTAACAAAAAAGTGAATTTATTATTGCAAACTTATTATTTGCGGATGGTGCAACACATTTGCTATGAATCGAACTGCTAAGTTAAGTTTGTCCATTAACATGGCCAGTTTATTATTTAGTAATTATTATTATAGGAGATGCCGTCATTATTCGTATTTTATTGCTGATGTAACATCATCTTGACTTGATCCCCTCAATTTGATTCCAATTTTTGTAAGTTTTATTTCTGTCTGTTTGCTACCAATATTAGCATACCACTATCATGGAGAAAATCTGCCGCTTTTACTTTTCATAGTGGAGCCATCAAACCGTATTTAGCGGCAGTACGGCTATTATTACTATCCAAGTTACAAATTGCATCTCATAATTAAGATTAGGTTTAAAAACTAAAACAACGGACTTCCATGCCCCGCGAGTCAGTTTAAGTAGCAAGTTTGAGACGTTTGTCGTCATATCTCTGGAGATACTTATCAGATCTCGATGACATCACAATGGGACCACCTCGGAAACGTACCCTACCGATTAAAAAATAAATCACGAATGATTTATTTTTTAATCGGTAGAATCATATAGGTCAATTGTGAACCGATTCGAAAATCGGTTCACAATTGACCGAGTAATCGCGCAACATACAACTTCCTTCTTTTTCGAAGTCAGTTGATAAATACTATGTAAAATTGTGGTGTGACGTGATGCTGATTTCATGTTTGCCTTTCAGAGAATCCTCGCTGTACGTCCGAATGTTCCTGTACAAAATGTACTGAAGATATTGCCTCCTGCGGAGACCCAGGAAGCAATATAAAGGAATGTATCTGCATTCCAGATGAGAAACAACCGCCTGATCCTGCCGAATTGTAAGGAACTACTTTTTAACTTACACACATACCAAAATCACGCCTTTTTCCCGTTGGGGTAGGCAGAGACTACTTCTTTCCACATGCTACGATCCTGACATACCTCTTTCGCTTCTTTTACTTTCATTAGCGCATTCATACTTCTAATTTTTCTTTGTTTATTAAATTACAAGGCTATAATAACATTGTAAATTCATAGATATCTGTTGAGTATCTCCACAGATGTGGAGATAAATACCTCAAACTTGTTACTGATAATTTAAAATCGTTAAAAACTTAAAGAACCGACTTCAAACGTCGCGCTAGTCAAAGTAGCCTACAGTAAGTAGCATGTCAACGAAGTAAATAAATGCATCGTAATACAAATGTTGTTATATTAAAAACGGTTCTAGCGATTTCGTTAAAATTTAAATGGGACCACCGGGGAAGGATACCCTTTGAAATAAAAAAAAGAATTTTCGGAATCGGTTCAGGCATCTTGTCGGTGAACATATTAAAAAAAAGGATACCGACGAATTGAGAACCTCCTCCTTTTTTGTGAAGTCTGTTAAAAATGCATTTGAAGTCAAAATTCTAAATTCAAAATCTTTTATTGCTGAATGTAGTAGGTATAAAAAAAAGACGTAAATACATTCGACGGACTTACATTCTACCAATACTGACAGTGGTGTGCAATTTATTAATTTTTTGTTTACATTAATGGAGAGATGGCATCAAATTATCTTAAAGACTAAAATAAGACAATACAGGAAATACATGTATAGAATAGAAAATTAATTATTGCATTATTATTAGAAAAGATATAAATGAAATATGGATAAAGCAACAAGATGTCAAATACATTGGTAAATTAGGAAAATGTCAAGTTAAATAAAATAATGTTTAATTATTACTAAATTGTTACAATTATTTTTATCTTTCAGGCAAAGGATCCGTATGAACAGAAAGTTGACCGCATTATCAATTGCAATAATCTTATTTATTGCGTTAGTCGTAATCTTAGGGTCCTTTATACCTCTGTTCAAAGGCAAGAAGGTTCATGATGGAAAGCTTACGAAAGTTAAAAGACTAGCATGGCTTGGGACAGATGGAAAGTTAGTAATACGTGAATTAACATCATCGTTAACATTAACAATTATCGTCATATTTCAGTATTCAGTATTGTTTGTAGCAACACAATGTACAATAGTTATATCTTAGACTTAAACTAATCTACTTATTACTATTGACATGTACCCTGTATGTACTATTCATTATTCTGTGCCTGTACTATTTAGGGTGTAGTAACATTATGCATAATTTATAAAAATCTGAATTAGGGTGCATTCGGGTATTTACGAAAGAATTTTTGATGAGTTCACAGGATCTTTGTATGAACACCAATGTGTCAAAATTGATAGACTTTATGTTGCCAGCTTATACCACTCCGTCTGCGTGAATATATGCCCAAGTACTATTGCCAACATTTGTATAAATGTATCAAATTGTAATTAATAATTAGAAATGTTTGAAAAACTTGTTATATTTTTTTGACAGAGTGCAATACCGAATTATGTTCGGGTTATAATAATTCATAATTTTGAATGACACTCAAAAGTGGGTTTTAAGTAGTTATGCCTTAAAGTACGTGTTTCTTTTTCATTCAGGTTTACCTTCACGAAATGTATGTAGCGGTTTGGCCACTGAAAGGGCCAAACATTACATGACTGCTACTTTCATTTTGAATTATCCGACAAGTAGCCTATGGTACTCAAACTCTTAGAAGGCATTGAAAAATTCGGAATTGCCCTAATCGGCTAAAT
The DNA here is from genome assembly GCA_954871355.1 of Cabera pusaria. NCBI lineage: Eukaryota > Metazoa > Arthropoda > Insecta > Lepidoptera > Geometridae > Cabera > Cabera pusaria. The sequence goes on from OX940910.1 coordinate 4,263,753, forward strand.
CTGAAAAGGGCAAAAAAACTTGAGCTAGATAGTTCTAAGCCTACACAGAATTGCAAAAAAATGTTAATCTAGGGAATAAAGAAAATAAAAGTTTAATATCTTAACAGGTTTTGTAATTATGGATGTTCGGGCAAATACAAAACCACCAAAAAACCCGCGAAATTGCCGTTGCTTGGAAAAATGACATGCCAATGCCTGAGGTGACTTGCGGGCGGATGCGTATTAAAATGGCCGCTAGGTGAATGTTGCCAGAGCATGAAATATTGCCGTGTCGATTGGAAAACTTTAATTATTAGAATTCCCCGATTTTCGGAGTTAGCCGAATGCACCTATATAATAATATTATTTCTTTATAATCAATACGGTTACAGGTTAAATCTAATAAGAACTACATAAAATGCTTAAACTTATGCTTAGTTAAATTGTACCATTTATTTCATTAATTTCAAACAATTTACATAAAACGTTAACAAATTATGCACTTTTTACAATCCTTTCTCATTAACACTTCCGTCTATTGTTGCAAACCGCAAGATAATCCGTTCAGTAGTTTTTAAGCTTATTGCGAACAGACAGACGCGGCGGGGTATTTTGTTTACTAATAGTAGATACATCAACACCAATATTATAAATGCGAAAGTCAGTTTGTTTATTTGTTTGTTTGTTTGTTTGTTTGTTTGTTTGGGACTTCTTCACGGTCAAACGGCTTGACCGATTTGGCTGAAATTTTGTACAAAGATAGTACATAGGGCAGAATAGGATATAGAATACTTTTCTTTTGGCTATCGAGTCAGGGGGTCCAGATATTTTTAATTGAATTTTGTAAATATAAGACTTCTTCTCGAATAAACGGCTTGACCGATTTGCCTGAAATTTTGTATGAATACATGTCATAGGGCAGAATAGGATATAAGATACTATTTTTCTGGCTGTCGAGTCAGGGGGTCCAGATATTTTTAATTCAATTTCGTAACTAAAGGACCTCTTTTCGAATAAACGGCTTGACCGATTTGCCTGAAATGTTGTATAGAGACAGTTCATAAGGCAGAATAGAATATAGAATACTTTTTTTCTGGCTATCAAGTCAGGGGGTCCAAATATTTTTAATTGAATTTCGTAAATATAAGATCTTTTCTCGAATGAACGGCTTGACCGATTTGCCTAAAATGTTGAATAAAGACAGTTCATATGGTAGAATAGTAGATAGGATACTTTTTTTTTGGCTATCGAGTCAGGGGGTCCAGATATTTTAAATTGAATTTCGTAAATATAAGATCTCTTCTCAAATAAACGGCTTAAACGATTTACCTGACATGTTGTACAAAGACAATTCATAGGGCTGAATAGGATACAGAATACTTTTTTTCTGGCTATCGAGTCAGGGGGTCCAGATATTTTTAATAGAATTTAGTAAATATAAGACCTCTTCTCGAATAAACGGCTTGACCGATTTGCCTGAAATGTTGTACAAAGACAGTTCATAGAGTAGAATAGGATATAGGATACTTTTTTTTTGGTTATCAAGTCAGGGGGTCCAGATATTTTTAATTGAATTTTGTTAATATAATACTTCTTCTCGAATAAACGGCTTGACCGATTTGCCTGAAATTTTGTATGAATACATGTCATAGGGCAGAATAGGATATAGGATACTTTTTTTCTGGCTGTCGAGTCAGGAAGTCCAGGTATTTTTAATTGAATTTTGTGAATATAAGACCTCTTCTCGAACAAACGGTTTGACCGATTTGCCTGAAATGTTGTATTAAGACAGTTCATAGAGCAGAATAGGATATCGGATACTGTTTTTTTGGCTATCGAGTGTTTAGATTTTTTTAATTGAATTTTGTGAATGTGTGGCCACTTATCAGCTCAACAGCTTGACCGATTCAGCTGAGATTTTATACATATTACAGTTCATTTTGCATAGAATCACATAGGATACTTTTTTTCTGGCAGCCGAGTCCAGGTGTCCAGAATTTTTAAAGTGAACTTTGTAAATGTGTGGCCTACTCTCGGGGTACAAACGGGTTAACCATTTAAGCTGAAATTTTGTGCACAGACAGTCAAAAAGACAGAAGGACAACGAATACTTTTTTTTGGGTGGAAATTTAGGTTGTCTAATTTTTATTATGGAATTTTGTTAATGTGTGGCCTCTTTTCGGCCAAACGGCTTGACCGATTCTGATGAAATTTTGTACAAAGACATTTAATAGGGCATAAAAGGGCAAATAATACTTTTTTTCGGCAGAAAAGTGCGGGGGCCTATATTTTTTGTTTTCTTTACATACAGTTTGCATAATCATAAAAGTTTGACCTTAGGTTCATCTATAATTACTCAACTTAATAAGTGCCTTAATTAGGCCATAAAACTGTCAGGGTCATTAAAAGTCATCAAAATTTACGCGATGGCTTTGCTTGCCCAACGTGTTTTATCTGCTTTGTGGGAAGTAATTCAAAAACATTCGTGTTTTACCTGCCACATTTAACGTTAGGGTGTTGACTTAGTACGTTATAAAAACTGTCAGGGTCATAAAACGTAAAAATGTTCGCGCTCACATCGCTCTCGCAGTGATAGCGCTTACTACGCTCGCCCAGTAAAAGCGCTCGCTCCGGTCGCGCAAGCATTTGTAATATCTACTTTGTAGGATAACAATTCAATTTCGCTCAATTTCCTGTGCTCCAATCATTCCCTGGCGTTGAGGTCATCTGAAACTTTAGAGTAAGATATGCCAGCTCACTCGACAATCTTCTATGATTCTTCTTTCATTATACAGGCAATCCGTCTTTGGAATGACTTACAATTCGACACGCTCCCTCAATGTATACTTTTAAAGAAAAACTAAAAAAATTCTACTTAACACAAACCGGTATTGATGATTATTAAGCTATCTCATGTATTTCTTAAAACTGTTATATATTTGTATATGTATGTATGTTTATATATTATGCATATTTATTTATATTTGTTTTATTTGTATGTATGTAGATATATGTTATGAAATAAATATTTATGTTTATGACTTTTAAATAGATGTTTATTCATTTTATGATCTTAAAATTGTTAAATGTGAACCTTAGTCCTTTACATATTCGTACTGTCCACTACGTCCTAAGGTTGTCTGGAAGAGATAGCTTTGTGCGATAAGACCGCCCATTGTACTAATGTATTTTAAGATGTTTATTATTTAATTTTGGTGTACAATAAAGAATTAATTATCATTCATTCATTCATACATTTCAGCAATTTTTGTATTGTAATGGCCACATTCATCAAAACGAGTCATAAATTGGAACAGTAGAACTTTCATTAATCATACTAATTTTTTACATTAAAATAAGTGGATATCAAGTTTAACCTTAGGGTCATCGGTGTTGAATTAGCAGGTCATAAAAACTGTCAGGGTCATAAAATGACGTAAGAATTTTCGCACTCGCTTCGCTCGCGCATTGATAGCGCTCGCTATGCTCGCGCAAAACTTAGTTTTATCTACTTTGTAGGTAATATTTCAGCATTTTTTGTATTTTAATAGCCACATGCATCAAATCGAGTTTATAAATTGAAACAGACGCATCAAATCGAGTTTATGAATTGAACAACAAACAACCTTCAATAATCATAATGATTGTGTACCTTAAAATAAGTGGATATCAAGTTTAACCTAAGTGTCATCGTTCTTGACTTAGGTAGGTCATAAAAACTGTCAGGGTCATAAAAAGTCGTAAAAAATTTTCGCGCTCGCTTCGCCCGCGCATTGATAGCGCTCGCTGCGCTCGCGCAAACCTTTGTTTTATCTACTTTGTAGGTTAAATTTCGGCATTATTTGTATTTTAATAGCCACATGCATCAAAACGAGTTTATAAATTGAAACAGAACCTTCAATAATCATAATGATTTTTTACCTTATAATAAGTGAATATCAAGTATATAACCTTAGGGTCATCGGTCTTGACTTAGTAAGTCATAAAAACTGACAGGGTCATAAAAAGACGTAAAATTTTTTCGCGCTCGCTTCGCTCGCGCATTAATAGCGCTCGCTGCGCTCGCGCAGACATTTGTCATCAGTGTTAACTTAACAGGTCATAAAAACTGTCAGGGTATATTTCAGCATTTTTTGTATTTCAATAGCCACATCCATCAAAACGAAGCTATAAATTGAAACAGTACAACCTTCAATAATCATAATGATTAATAACCTTAAAATAAGTGAATATCAAGTTTAACTTTTGTATCATCAGTGTTAACTTAGTAGGTCATAAAAACTGTCAGGGTCATAAAAAGTCGTAAAAATTTTTCGCACTCGCTACGCTCGCGCAGTAATAGCGCTCGCTCTGGTCGCGCAAGCATTTGTTATATCTTCTTTGTAGGAAACATTCCAGGAACTTTTGTATTTTAATAGCCACATTCATCAAAACGAGTTATATTTGGAACAGTTCAACCTTTAATAATCATAATAATTTTTTACCATAAAATAAGTGGATATCAAGTTTAACCTTAGGGCCATCGGTTTTGTCTTAGTAGGTCATAAAAACTGTCAGGGTCATAAAAAGACGTATAAAGTTTCGCGCTCGCTACGCTCTCGCAAACTTTTGTTTTATCTGCTTTGTAGGTAATATTTCAGCATTTTTGTATTTTAATTGCCACATGCATCAAAACGAGTTTATAAATTGAAACAGTACAACCTTCAATAATCATAATATATATTAACCTTTAAATAGGTGGATATCAAGTTTAACCTATGTGTCATCGGTGTTGATTTAGTAGGTCATAAAAACTGTCAGGGTCATAAAAAGTCGTAAAAAATTTTCGCGCTCGCTTCGCTCGCGCAGTGATAGGGCTTGCTACTCTCTCACAGTAATAGCGCTCGCTCCGTTCGCGCAAGCATTTGTTATATCTACTTTGTAGGAAACATTTCAGCAACTTTTGTATTTTAATAGCCACATCCATCAAAACGAGTCATAAATTGAAACAGTACAACCTTCAATAATCATAATGACCTTGGTTAGGTTTACCAAGTACCAAGTAATGATTACTGATTTTAACAATAGACGATATCGAGTTCGTCCTAAGAGTCATCTATATTGACTTGATTATTAGGTCATTAAACTGTCAGGGTTATAAAAAGTCATAAAAAATTTTCACTCGCTCCAATAATAGCGCTCGCTACGCTCGCGCAGCTATCCACCTTATTTTCTTTGTAAGAAATGTTTCAGGAACTGTTGTATTGAGTCAAACATTTAAACAGCACAACTTCGTATAGCTAACCAAAATGATTAATGACTTTAACAATAGAGGATATTGAGTTCGACTTTGAGGGTCATCTATGGTGACTTGGCCTAAGAGATCATCGACCTAGACCTCAATGGTCATAAAGACACAAATAACGCGGGCGAAGCCGCGGGTAACAGCTAGTATATCATATAAAACAAATGTTTGTTCAGTCAGTTTGTTATAATATATATATATATATTTAATATCTTATAGGCTAGCGTTTGACCACTATCTCACCTGTTGGTAAGTGATGATGCGGTCGAAGATGGTAAGCACGCTAGGCCTAGAATGGGAACTGGCTCTCAAGCATAGCTGCCGGAACACATTCGATTTTTATAGCTACATATTATAAAACAAACGGATTTTCTTGCAGTTTTCACCGATAGACGGAAGTGATTCATGAAGTTTAAGTGTATAATATGTTAATGTTTTGTGTAAATTGTCTGAAATATGAGGATGATCGTTGAAAATGTTAATTCATATACTCGACGCAACAAACTGATGCCAAAAACTTAAGCATGTATGTTCTACCCTTGCGAAGCCGGGGCGGGTCGCTAGTAATATTATAAATTCTAAAATAATTTTGTCTCTCTGTCGATTTAGTAAGTTATCACTACAGCTGGAACAAAAAACAAATAGGTACTAAATTAAAATGGTTTAAATACAAAAAAAACCTTCTAAAATTGTTACATTGTTTTTAAGGTTTCATACATCAAAAGAAAAGAAGGAACCCTTATAGGATCATTTTGTAGTCCGTCTGTCTATCTGTCTTCGTCTCTCTTTTCATTTGTGTACAATTACAAAAAAATGGTTACGGTTTGGTTTCATTCATTATCTTTATTTTATTCAAGCATGAAATTTAGTATAATACTTATATAATAACACACATAACTTTAGATGAAAAATAGGTATTACTAAATAATCTATGATACAAATATCGTTTTATAACTTATTAGACTTTAAAAAAACAACCGCAGATGGGCTGAATTATTTTTTTGTAAAACGGTTTCTTTAAAATAAAATAATAATACTTAAATTCAAAATTGAAAACCACTTCCGACTGATTTGTATTTGTATAATTTGTTTATTGTGACCATTCCAATAAGCATAAACACGACATCTCAGACGAGGAGTTGAGCAGATTTCTGCTGATTCAAGGAGATGTTTTAGCACTAGGTCAAGTTTACTACATTCTCGCAATACCATTAAAGTAACAGGATATTGAATTTAAAATTAATACATTTGATTTGACTAATGTAAACTACGCTAAACAGACAGAAGCAGAGTGACAGGTAAGTAGTGCACAGAAGCGCCATTTTGACTTTTTTGACGTCCTCGGTCAAGATCTACGAAAGTTGCTATCGTTGTCTCATCGACCGAAAAAGAGCTGATATTATTTGAACGGCTGAACGGATTGTCATGAAACAAAGCTAAGAACACTCTCGATGAAGACACCTCTCAAACATAATATCGTTTAAAAACTAAAAAACAACCGACTTCAATGCCGCGCTATTCATTTTCAGTACCAATTTTGAGATGTTTATCTCAATATCTCTGGAGATACTTATCATACCTCGATAAAATTACCATGGTACCACACTTGGGATATCTCCTTTCAAACAAAAAAAGAATAATCGAAATCGGTTCATAAACGACGAAGTTATCCGCGAACAAACATAAAAAAAAAAAAAAAAAAATATATATACGGTCGAATTGAGAAACCTCCTCCTTTTTTTGAAGTCGGTTTAAAAACAGCTAAATCTTAATCAGTTCATCCGTGTGGGCGTTACGATGCCACAGAAGACACACACATACACAGATACACAGACACACACGTCAAACTGATTGCACCCCTTCTTTTTGCGTCAGGGCGCAGAATAATGAATAGTACAATCAGGGGTTAAAAATAAAAATTGTCGGTCGCGAATCTGCCGTAGATCCTCTAGATACCCTATGATCTAAGTGTTGATAAGCCGTTGCACCACCTTGCATCGCTTACCATCAGGCGAAATATTGTTCAAACGCTAGACATATACAAAATATGTATATAATCATAGTATTTGATTACATCTCTCGTCGGATTTGAAAACTGTAATGATTTCTTCCGAATCATTAACCTACGTAATAAGTAGTCATAGATGACGCCACCAATGCATAATTGGGTTAACAAATGCAATCCTATTTCGTCGTAACGATATTTCGCACCGTGGCTTAATTGGCAAAGCACCGGAACATGTTATTCCGGAGGTTGCGGGTTCAAGTCCCGTCGGTACGATGAAATTTTGGATTGTGTTTAACAATTTACAAAAATATAAAGTGTGAAACACTTCAAAGAAACATAATATATACAAAATACATACATAAATATTGAAGTTTGTTCATGTAAGCCTTTATTCTTTGTTCTAAGCCAAAATGACGAAATTCGTGCTGGTTATTACACCAAACTATTTAGTGAGGAATGTTCAGATTTATTATCTGGATAATAGTTACAGTGTTTAACTAATTAGTTATTATTAAATACGTAGTTGGTATTGCTCATTATTTGATTCGTTTGACTTTGTAGTATTATTATTGCTACTAATTATGTTGTAGAAGCAATTCACTATGTGTATTATTATCTGTGTTTTATTCCTATGATTGTAGGTATTACGAGTAAATAAAATTAAATAGTTTTATTAGAACTAGGGATGATACGGTGGTGATTTTATCGGAACCGAAGACGAAACCGAAGATTTGTTATTTATTTTAACGGATCCGAAATCAGAACCGAAACCGAAACCGGAACCGAAACCGAAATCCGAACCGGAAGTGAACCATGGTGTGTTGGGGACAAATGAGAACCTACGTGAAGGCCGGTTCAGTTAAAGGAATAAAACAATGCTATAATTATTCGCATCGATATATATATATATATAAAAGAGAGATATGGAACCCCGCTTCTCAAAGTGGACCGTATGATTAGGTTCGCAAACCTATTTTTACATTAGACACAATTGAACTGGCGTTTGTGTACGTACGCACATACAGAATTAAATGTGCAATTATCGCTGATCCATTTAAATAATTAGCAATAATGCCTTCCTGTATTCTTCATGCACATCAAGCTCGACAGTAGAAATTGGTGTTTTCATGTAGTTGTTTCTAGTTCCATTATATTTACGTGGCATAAGAGTGAGTACCGCATCTCCCTTTTTATATCGATGATTATTCGGTATAACCTCCGCTTCAAATCAATCGGAACCGAAGCTGAAACCAGAGTTGTGAAATCAACCGAAAGTTTCGGTATATCAGAACCGAAGCCGGAACTTCGTAACATCTCTAATTAGAACGTCAAGCACTTGACCTGAAAAAGCACCTGCAAAGAAAGTAACAGTAGATTTTTTTTAAATACCTGACTTTTTTTTGCGACAATGAGTATCGCTTGACCATTATCTCACCTGATGTTAAGTGACGATGAGGTCGATGATGTAGCGTAAATAATGGATAAGCGTACCCAAAAAATACCTATTCACTCGCGACTTGAAGACCCCTATGTTGTATCTAATCGGAAACACAAACTCGGGCAGGGAGTTCCATTCCTTGACAGTACGTATAATGAAAGAAGAAGCGAAGAATATATGACTGACTAGTGTTTGATCACTAAGGGAAGAGTGGTAAGCTGCTTGTAGTCTATTCAGAATAGAATAAAATGGAGCGAACTCTCCTAAACGAACTTTGGATGGACAGGATTTAACATATAATAGTTGCAGGGGGGCTGTACAGCAACAAAATTATTATAAAAAAATTAAATACATAAAATACATACACATACACATACATACATTATTTATTTATTTATTCAACCTTAAGATAAACATTATACAGTGTAACCCAATACACTTACCCGGTATTATACGTACATTTAGTGGTGTAAGTATATTATAATAAATAAGATTTAGATTTATATAATTAAGTTTAAAAACTAAAACAACTGACTTCCATGCCCCGCGAGTCAGTTTATCGTCATATCTCTGGACATACTTATCAGATCTCTGAAATTGCAATGGGAATATATCGTCAATGTACCCTACCGATTAAAAAAAGAATTATTCGAATCGGTTCACAATTTACAGAGTAATCGCGTAACATACATACAAAAAAATACATACAGGCCAATTGATAACCTCCTCCTTTTTGGAAGTCGGTTGAAAACTCCAGCGCTTCGTCTCAATACTTCCTTTATTTCCAAACTTCCAGGTTTAGACCCTAGCATCATATTCTATCAACGTATAGTCAAGAACTTGTGTGTCTCAGTAAAAAATCAATTTCAGAAACAACCATAACCAGGACACATGGAAGTGTAAGGACGATCAATGCCAAAAAGTGTATCAAAAGTATAACGTCACAGATCAACTTTTCCCTTCGCAAAGCCTTTGCATTTTGGCATGCACTGGCCCTCTCCTTTGGCCAATTCCTATAGGCTATACAGAATTCAGTAAAGATGTCATATACTTGGCAACCAATAAACTGGAATACAAACTCAAAACTGTGTCATCTGATAATCTAAATCGTTATTTAGCTGAAGCATTCAAACTCTTCATCAATGACCTCGCTAATGTTGAAAAAGAAGGCAAGAAAACTGATGGCATCGAACCAATGAAAATGAATATATATCTAGAAGTTGAATCAGAACCTGATCCAAGACTGCAATTAAACACTGATGAAGCATATCACTTAAGACTTGAAACTGTTCGAAATCAAGCTGTTATTAAAATTACTTCATCTTCTTTCTGTGGCGTGAGACATGGATTGGAAACTCTTACTCAAATGATATTGCTAGACAAAAGCACTGGGTACTTAATTACCTTATCAAATTTTGATATCAAAGATGCTCCCAGTTATAGATACCGTGGTCTAATGATAGATACTGGTAGAAATTACATTCCAGTAGACAATTTGATGAGAACAGTAGACGCAATGGCTACGGTAAAGCTTAATACATTTCATTGGAGGATATCAGACGTGACGAGCTTTCCGCTTTTCTTGGAAAATATGCCTCAACTTTTTGAGAGTGGTGGTTTTGATAGAGCGATGGTTTATACTAAACAAGATGTGAAAGCTATTGTTAAAAGAGCAGGCGTGAGAGGTATAAGAATTTTAATCGAAGTTGCCGCTCCTGGACCAGTTGGGAGGGCCTGGTCCTGGAATTCTGGAGCCAGTTGTTCCATTCAAAATGAGACTTGCGATAACATGCTTTGCATGAGTCTAGATTCTCAAAATGCCGTTCTAAACGCTCTCCAAATATTGTATGAAGAGATTATAGAAATGACAGAAGTCGATGATATATTCCATTTGAGTAATGGAATATTTTCTCTCAGCCCTTGCTATAACCTTTTGAGCAATCGAGATGGCTTTTTAGATAAAGCTTTGGAGAGGCTGAAACAAGCGAACAAAGGGTTCTTACCCAAATTGCCGATAGTTTGGTTTACGACGCAGTTGACGAAGGAATCCGAGATCAACTCTTGGGAGAGGTTTGGAGTACAGATCTATGAGTGGAACTCAGAGAGTTTGGAGAGATTTAAAGTTATACATTCGGGTAGATGGGATTTATCTTGTGAGATGAAGAAGCAGCGCTGTAAGAGGTATAGGTATGTTGTTTTCTATTGAGTTTTGCAGGTACAATTTTTTACCTAGGGACATGTATGTGGGACAAATTCTGCGAGGTTGGATCCTACAAAATGTTAGATGATAACGTGGTAAGGCCAAATGGGTATGAATTGGACACCATTTCTCGTAATTTGGGCCAACGTGAAATGTAGCAGTAAACTGTAATGTGCGGCAAGAGGTAAGGGAGACTGATACACCAGTTTAATAATGAAGATAGTTTAAAAACGAAAACAACCGACTTCCATGCCTCGCGAGTCAATTTCAGTAGCACGTTTGAGAAGTGTATCGTCATATGTCTGGAGATACTTATCATCTCGATCTCTATGAAATGACAATGGGATCACCTCGAAAACGTACCCTGTCGAATAAAAAAAGAATCATTCGAATCGATCTCGGAGTAATCGCTTAACATACATACAAAAAAAATCATACAGACGAATGAAGAAGAAGGGATGTAAGGGAGCACAAATACGACCTCGGTGCTCCCAGCCAACCTCACCTGCCCGTGGTGCATCCTGCTGACCAACAGACGGGGCTCTGGCGACCGACAAATGGCGGTATAACCATTCATATCTATGGCGTAGCTAAATTCTACAGGCCGGTGACGGGCAGCAGCGTCACCGGTGCGAGAAGCTACGTCCTGCGATCGCCAACGCGCCTGCCCAGCGTGGCGATTAGGGCATATCCCTCCCAAGGGATGCAAAAAATTATGGAAGGACACCTAAAGCCAAGGCCCCCAGTTCCCGGCCGCCCTGCTATTCCTGACCACGGCGGCGGTCACGGTAACGGCAGGGCAGGGGGTGCTAAGAATCCCCGGGTTACGGTAGGCCGCCAGAACAAACTGACCCTCGCAACGTACAATGGACGCACGATTCGGCTGGACGATCATCTGGCGCAGCTAGAGGAGGTGCTGAAACACATAAGATGGCACATTCTGGGGTTATGCGAAGTCCGAAGACAGGGAGAGGACACCATAACCTTAGAATCGGGCCATCTTATGTACTACAGAGAAGGAGATCAGCCATCCCAAGGCGGCGTCGGGTTTCTGGTCAACAAGGTTCTCAGTGACAACGTTGTAGAAATCTCCAGTGTGTCGACCAGGGTAGCGTACCTCATAATTAAGTTAACCAAGAGGTACAGCCTCAAGGTTATCCAGGTCTACGCACCGACCTCGACACACTTGGATGATGAGGTGGAGAGCATGTATGAAGATATCTCCAGAGCTTTACACACCACCTCCAAGGCTCACTACAACGTTGTCATGGGAGACTTTAACGCCAAAGTGGGAGTACAAACTTGCGGCGAATCGTCTATAGGACCACACGGATTTGGGAGTAGGAATCACAGGGGACAAATGCTCGTCAATTTCCTCGAGAGAGAGGGGCTTTTCTTGATGAACTCGTTCTTCAAGAAACAGCCCCAAAGGAAATGGACGTGGCAAAGCCCCGACTTTGTGACTAAAAACGAGATTGACTTCATCATTACGGACAAACGGCGCATATTCAGAGACGTCTCAGTGATCACTAGGTTTAATACTGGAAGTGATCACCGACTTGTACGAGGCACTCTGGATATCGACTTTAAAGCCGAGAGATTCCGATTGATGAAGTCTACGCTCCGCCCGAACCTACTCCAAACCGTTGTTGGGTCCGAAACATTCCAATTAAAATTGGAAAATCGATTCGCTGCCTTGGAAACCACAGATGACGTAGACCAGAAACTCGAAGAAGTGGTGGAAATCCTCAGGGATGAAGGGACGAAGTTTTGCGAGAGCAAGCGTACGGGCAAAAAATCCAAACTCTCGGCAGAAACACTTCGGCTAATGGAAGAGAGACGAACAGACCCTTTGTCAGCTTTGTCAACTAACCTGGTGCGCAACAAATCCATAAAGAAGCTGATACGACGCGACCTCCGATCCTCTAACACGCTCTTGATTAAAGAATCAATTGAGCAGAATCGGGGGTCGAAAGTGTTCGTCCAGCCTCTGGGTAGAAGCCACCTCACAAAGCTGACAACGTCAACGGGGAACGTCGTCGCATCCAAGCCGGAGATTCTGTCGGAAGTTGAAGACTTCTACGGCAAGCTCTACGCATCGCATGCTTCAAGGCCCGAACCCGATACTGAGGATTCTAGAGCCACCTTAACCCGCCACTTCACAGAAGATCTGCCCGAAATTAGCCGAGACGAAATCGTGATGGCCCTTAAACAACTCAAAAATGGAAAAGCCCCAGGAGAAGACGGAATCACAACGGAGCTTTTAAAAGCCGGAGGAGCTCCAGCAGTTCAACAGCTGCAGCAGCTATTTAATTCCGTACTTTTTACTGGGAGAACTCCACAGGCATGGAACAGAAGCATGGTGGTTTTGTTTTTCAAAAAAGGAGACAAAACCCTATTGAAAAACTATCGCCCGATTTCGCTTCTGAGCCATGTCTACAAGCTGTTTTCAAGGGTTATCACGAACCGTCTTGCGCGAAGACTCGACGAGTTTCAACCTCCGGAACAGGCCGGGTTTCGAAGCGGTTACGGCACCATAGACCACATCCACACGGTGCGGCAGATTGTACAGAAGACCGAAGAGTATAATCGGCCCCTGTGCTTAGCATTTGTGGACTATGAGAAGGCCTTTGACTCAATCGAAACCTGGTCTGTTCTCGAGTCCTTGCAGCGTTGCCAAGTCGACTGGCGATATATCGAAGTGATGAGATGTCTATACAATGCCGCAACGATGACTGTACAAGTACAGAACCAGCGAACTAAACATGTCCACCTGCGTCGAGGAGTGAGACAGGGGGACGTCATATCCCCGAAACTGTTCACTAACGCCTTGGAGGATATGTTTAAGACGCTGGACTGGAAAGGTCGTGGCATTAACATCAACGGCAGGTACATCTCTCACTTACGATTCGCAGATGACATCGTCATAATGGCAGAGACGCTGCAGGACCTACAAAGGATGTTGAATGGCCTAGCTGATTCTTCTCGTAGCATCGGTCTCCGGATGAATTTGGACAAAACCAAAGTCATGTACAACGAGCACGTTGTTCCGGAACCGATTGCCGTAGATGGAATCCCACTCGAAGTTGTCACTAAGTATGTTTACCTAGGGCAAACGCTCCAACTAGGCAAACATAACTTCGAGAAGGAAATCCAGAGAAGAATTCAGCTGGGCTGGGCAGCATTCGGAAAACTCCGTCGAGTCTTCTCGTCGCCTATACCACAGTGTCTAAAGACAAAAGTCTTTAACCAGTGCGTCCTACCTGTGATGACATACAGAGCCGAGACGTGGGCACTCACAGTCCGACTGGTCCACCAGTTTAAAGTCGCTCAGCGAGCTATGGAGAGAGCTATGCTCGGTATTTCTCTGCGGGATCGAATCCGGAACGAAGTAATTCGCCAGAGAACTAAAGTTATCGACATAGCTCAACGGATTAGCAAGCTGAAGTGGCAGTGGGCTGGTCATATCTGCCGCAGGACTGATAACCGTTGGGGCAGACTTGTCCTAGAGTGGAGACCGCGAATCGGCAAACGTAGCGTAGGACGTCCTGTGACCAGGTGGAGCGACGACATACGTAAAGCGGTGGGCAGTGACTGGAAGAGAAGAGCCGAAGATCGGGCTCAGTGGCGCATCTTGGGAGAGGCCTATGTCCAGCAGTGGACTGATACAGGCTGATGATGATGATGATGATGATGAATGAAGAAGGAGGTTCTCAACCTCCTTCTTTCTGGAAGTCGGTTGAAAATAGGTCATAAGTTGATTTCTGTTGAAGAACTAGACATATAATATCACTTTAAAAACATATAAAAACTAGCAACTGTTTGTTTTCCGAGGTTCATAGGTCTTTTATAATTCATATCATATTATGTATTAATTTCACAATTAATGATGTTTTTGTGCGAACGCTAATCTCTACTCCTCTATCAATAGTTTTTACTTACGCAGTTAAGTTACTTAATAATGATAATATGATAAGCAGTCATTGAACTCGGTTTTTGTTTGCAAGGCCAGTTCAGTGCTCTGTAACCCTAACCTAACCTCTCTAATGTGATCGAAATGTTAACAGGAATTTACATTAATTATTCATATTAAATAACATAATTTTGAGAACTTCAACGATATTACAAGATTATGGTAAGTGACATGTGAGCGTCAGGGATAAAATAAACTGGCCAAGTGCAAGTCGGACTCGCACTCGTAGGGTTCCGTACCACACTACAGTATTTTATAAGATCGAGCAAAAAATACCACTATCATTTTACGCCAGCAAAAAAAATATATCAACAAACATTTTATTTCTTATAACGCCATCTAACGTCTAACAAAGGTATTAGGGATCGACATTTCTATATAACGCCATCTATGGGACGTTTCCCTAACTAAGCGTTCATAGGTGGCGTGAAATGCCGAAAAAAACACGTTTCTTGTATGGGGACCCGCTATTATTTTTAACTTTATTCTGTTTTTAGTATTTGTTGTTATAGCGGCAACAGAAATACATCATCTGTGAAAATTTCAACCGTCTAACTATCACGGTTCATGAGATACAGCCTGGTAACAGACGGACAGACAGACAGACAGACAGACAGCCAGCGGAGTCTTAGTAATAGGGTCCCGTTTTACCCTTTGGGTACGGAACCCTAAAAACGCTGACGCTTACAGGTCACTTACCATAGTCTTGTAATATCGTTGAAGTAACAGGATACCACACACACCTTTGAGAGTCAGAGTATTCTTGGACTAGCGTGTCCACCATCATCGACTGCAACATCGCTTGCCACCAGGCGAGATAGTACATATAATAATTAATATACTTAAACGAAAACAACCCACTTCCATGCCCCGCGAGTCAATTTCTGTAGCAGGTTTGAGACGTTTATCGCCATATCTCTGGAGATACTTATCAGATCTCGATCAAATTACAATGGGACCACCTCGGAAACGTATTCTACCAATTAAAAAAAGAATCATTCAAATCGGTTCACAATTGAAATAATAATCGCGTATATAATAACATACATACGCGTCGCGTAATAATAACATACATACAAAAAAAACTTACAGACGAATTGAGAACTTCCTTCTTTTTGGGAAGTCTGTTGAAAAAAAAAACCAAATGTCGAATTAGTCAACCCTGTGCAAGATGCTCTCACATCCTTTATCATGATAATCAGTTGGTATCAGTCCACTGCTGGACATAGGCCTCTACCAAGACAATTTAGGTAAATGGTATCTTTGGGATTTCCACAAGGACCTAGGATATAAAAACCTACAAAATTAATAAATTAACCGTAGCCGGAGTCTGTGTCGGATATAAAACATTATCTTATTGCCACATCTAGTCATCGTAGTTCCTTGTCAGAGTCCGTTTTAATTATGCGACTGACCAGAGATTTGTCATTTATGTGCATAGATTACGCAGTTATTAAAAACAGTATAGAAGTAAGGCTTAACGCGCACCGGTGTTATTTGTCGCCGTGACTTTATCGTCACTCTTATCAAGTCCGTGGATATGTATGGAGATGCGTGCATGTTACGACTTGACAACTGTGTAACATTTTTGACGCTGACCGGCGAACAAGCTCGTGACGCTTATAGCAGCGCGCGCACGAGCGACAAAATTGTCACTCTCCGCGTCGTTCGTTCTTGATTGGCATTTCGACTTTTAGCTAGCGCGCACTAGTTACAGTGCCACAAGTATAACTTGGCGGTGGTGGTTTTTGGAACTAATTATTTAAATTGAAACTATGAGTTTGACGTTTGAGAGATTACCGCGACATTATTGTTGATAAATCTGCTACATTAAAATAGTTCAATAATGGCAAAAGTAATTAAAAGTGGTTTAAGAGAAACTGTTATCAAAGTACAAAGTAAAAGCACAGTAGCGCACAGGCTCGCCAAGTTATACTTGCCGGGCTGTACTGTTGTATGCACGCAAAATGGCAAGATTTTGTAACTTTCACTCTTCGTGAGCGCACTCCAGTTTGGAAACGTGACGTGACATTGACAAAAACTTTAATGTCACGGCGTCAAACGTAGTTAACCGTGCGCGCTAGCTCTAAATAAGTGTAACAGTTTTATTAGTAGGTATTTTGTTTTTATTTCAAATAATTATTTTCCTCCTTCCTACTTATATTACTTATATGTAAATGTAAATGTTAATGGATTTTTTTATAGACTAGCGTTTGACCACTATTTGCTTTTTTTTTTCTTTTTAGGGTTCCGTAGCCGAATGGCAAAAAACGGAACCCTTATAAATTCGTCATGTCTGTCTGTCTGTCTGTCTGTCTGTCCGTCCGTATGTCACAGCCATTTTATTCCGAAACTGTTAGGACTACAGAATTTAAACTTGGTAGGTAGATGCATTCTGTGAACCGCTTTCCGATTTTTATACAAAAATAAAAAATATTAAAGTTTAAGGGGGGCATCCCATACATGGAACTGAAACAAACAAAAAAAAATTCCTCAAACCTATCCGTGTGGGGTGTCTATGGATAGGTCTTCAAAAATGACATTGAGGTTCCTAAAATCATTTTTTCTCAGTCAATCATTTGAAAAATAGGCGCGTCTAAAGTGGTAAAATGTGTCTCTCCCCCCCCCCCCCCCCCTTCTAACTTTTAAAGTATTGGAGTGAAAAATCAAAAAAAATATATATGCTATAGATCTCAATAAAAACTAACAACGAAAATTGGTTTGAACGAGATACAGTCAGCAGTTCTAGAGATACGGCGACCGCAAAGATAACTTTGTTTTTCATACAAACACTATGAAAAACAAAGTTAATTTTGTAGTTGCGAAAAATCATAGTTATGGAATACTTAACTGTGTTACGGAACCCTACGAGTGCGAGTCCGACTTGCACTTGGCCAGTTTATTTAAAGATTACTCGCAATGTGGGTTGCACATTTACTAGTATTTTTGTTAACCCCTCCAACTCAGCTAAATATGCTTGTGTCTGGTTCTATCCTGGTGGTAAGCGATGATGTGGTCAAATAATGTGAACACGGAGGCCTAGAATCTCTGAATCTCAATTAACGTCCACACGACCGCTTGTCTAGAAACATCCACCAAATATAATCATAATCATAATCAGATACATGCACAGAATACATAATAGTGGTCTTGTTTCATAGCTGTCTTCTAACTGTCTTGTAATAAGCATAATTTCATCTTAGACCGCATCGTCACTTTACATCAGGTAAGACATAAGTCAAGTACTTGTCTGTCCAGAATAAAAATAATATCGTTTAAAAACTAAAAAACAACCGACTTCAATGCCGCGCTATTCATTTTCAGTACCAATTGTGAGATGTTTATCTCAATATCTCTGGAGATACTTATCATACCTCGATAAAATTACCATGGTACCACACTTGGGATATCTCCTTTCGAACAAAAAAAGAATAATCGAAATCGGTTCATAAACGACGAAGTTATCCGCGAACAAACATAAAAAATAAAAAAAATAAAAAATAAAAAAATATATATACGGTCGAATTGAGAAACCTCCTCCTTTTTTTGAAGTCGGTTAAAAAGTAAAATTGAGGCGCAACTTGGTCCAAAAATGTTTTGTTGTTTAATAACATTTCTGCTGATTGTGATTGACCAACTAATTGCTTAGGTGCCTGCATGTTTCTTAGATAGGATTACTTATTCTGGCATAAAGGGAATTTCCATTTACGAATGATTAATTTCACCTTCCATATAGGTAGGTAACATGTTACCTAAAATCTGATGAAGGTATAGGTACTTCAAAATTCAAGGGGCAACCGTACGTGTTTAGTTTAAATATTCTTTACTAGCATTTTAATTAAATTGTGTGGCGAGTCTTTAGAGGCCTATATCCAGCAGTGGACTGATACCGGCTGATTATGATGATGATAATGTGTCAATATGAGGATATACACACTTAAGTCTACCCTAATTAATTAAATAGGACTCTTTTAATGGAGCCGCAGGAACTCTGATAAGTACTTAACTTTAAACACTACTGTCATTTTCATCTGAGACTTTTTTTACGAGTATTCCTTGAAATCAGTTCCCAGTAGTGTTGTGTTAAAAACTATTAATTATACTCATCACCCTTTATTAGCCCACTGCTGGACATAGGTCTCTACAGTAACTGTACGCCACTGAGCACGATTCTCGGCTACTCTCATCCAGCTCTTGGCAGTCACCTTGCGAACACCATCACTACAAAGGGCGTCTTCAATCCATTCTACACTCAATAATAATATCGTTTATAAACTAAAAAACAACCGACTTCAATGCCGCGCTATTCATTTTCAGTACCAATTTTGAGATGTTTATCTCAATATCTCTGGAGATACTTATCATACCTCGATAAAATTACCATGGTACCACACTTGGGATATCTCCTTTCGAACAAAAAAAGAATAATCGAAATCGGTTCATAAACGACGAAGTTATCCGCGAACAAACATAAAAAAAAAAAAATATATATATATATAGATATATAGATATATATACGGTCGAATTGAGAAACCTTCTCCTTTTTTTGAAGTCGGTTAAAAACTCGTCTACAGCCACGGGTTCTTCGACGAATATAACTTGACGAATGTCACTTTTTTTATATCTAAAGGCTAGAGATTGACCACTGTCTCACCTGTTGGTAAGTAATGATGGTAGCACGTTTCAATTTGCTAGTATTGATGACTTAGGTCACACTTAGGTTCTATAGTGTCACCTGACGACGTATATATATATATATATAATATTTGTAAGCCACTAACCTAAACTAATATTGTAGAAAGAAAAGGTTTGATTTTTCTTAGTTTTTTTGTCTGTTACGATTTAACACAAAAACTACTCGACCGATTTTAAAAATTATCTTACCATTAAAAAGCTACATCTTTACCAAATAACAAAGGCATTACATTCTCAATAAAATTAGAGACCCCTACCTAAAATGGAAACAATGTAACCTTAAACTCAAAAACTACCGGACCAATTTCAGAAATACTTTCACTAATGGAAACTTTCATTATCAGCGAGTAACATAAGCTATATTTTAACCCCGTATTCTCACGGGAAGGGGAACTACGCGGGTGAAACCACGAAGCGCTACTAGTATTTAATATGTAGATTTATAATCCAATACCTCAAACCGCAAATGCCTATAATACCCATTCAGAACATTCCGCTTCCGTAAATTAATTTGTTGCCTTTCCATATTTCGTAGAAGTAACATTGATTAATTTTGTGTAGGAGCTGGCAAGAAATGTATTCTTGGAAATCTTGGAGGAACGTGCAAGCTTTTACCGTGGAGGGTGGAGAGGCTATACTTTGGACTGACTTAGTGAATGCTGGTAGGTAAAACTTTTTTTATATCTTATAAGCTAGCGTTCGTCCACTACCTCGCCCGGCAGTATGCGATGATGCGGTCGAGGCCGTTCTCGACCTCATGGTAGCACCGGGACTAGGCTGAGGGCCCCGTGGCGTAATCTGGAGAACGGTCGGCTTTGATGCCAGAGGTACCGATTTCAATCCCCGCCGTGCACCAATGGATTTTTCAATCGAAAAATGTATGTACGCTTTTCACAGTGGCCCTCCGGTGAAGGAAAAACATCGTTAAGAAACCAACAACCCCCGCATGGTGGTAGGACACTATTTAGTGTCCGCCTGGCCAGCTACCAGGCTAATTAGAAAATCTGTCGCCAAAACATAAAATGTGTGTCGTCAGCTATCCTTGAAAGCCAGTTCCCATTCTAGGCCTAGCGTGCTTACCATCTTTGACCGCATCATTACTTACCAACATGTGAGATAGTTGTTCAACGCTAGCCTATAAGATATAAAAAAGCACACTAGAACTACAATGGGAACTGATATGATACAATTAGAAACCTTGTTTCAGCAGTCACTTATGCCTTTTTTATACTAGACACGTTTACGATAGATGCGGGCCGCCATCTCACCTGATGTTAAGTGCTATGTAATAAAAAAATATATATATGTCTTCACTTACCATCCCGCGAGGATCGTGCTTAGCGTGGGATCGTTATAGTTCCGCTGCAGATTTTTTTTATATTTAGTTTTAAAAAAACTGGCCAAGTGCAAGTCGGACTCGCACTAGTAGGGTTCCGTATACACCGTACACTACAGTATTTTATAAGATCGAGCAAAAAATACCACTATCATTTTTCGCCAGCAAAAAATAATAATTAATAAACATTTTATTTCTAACGTCTAACAAAGGTGTTAGGGATCAACATTTCAATATAACGCCATCTATGGGACGTTTATCTAACTAAACGTACATCACGTAACATCTATGTACAGATGGCGTGAAATGCCGAAAAAACACGTATCTTGTATGGGGACCCTCTATTATTTTTATCTTTATTCTGTTTTTAGTATTTGTTGTTATAGCGGCAACAGAAATACATCATCTGTGAAAATTTTAACTAACTAACTATCACGGTTCATGAGATACAGCCTGGTGACAGACGGACAGACAGACTGACAGACAGACAGACAGACAGACAGACAGACAGACGGACAGCGGAGTCTTAGTATACCGTTAGGGTACCGTTTTACCCTTTGGGTACGGAACCCTAAAAACCATAACGACACAGTCATAAAAACTGATGACAAACATTGAACATTATTTAAGATCGCTTTAAAATATAAAAGAACCGACTTCAAATACCGCGCTATTAATTTTCAGTACCAAGTATGAGGTTTTTATTTTCATATCTCTGGCGATACTGAACATATCTCGTTGAAATTTAAATGGGACCGTCTGTGACTCATGTGTCAGTCCCTTTCAAAAAAGGAAAAAGGCGCGAACCGATTTGAAAAATTCTTGTTTTTCGAGTAATCGGTGAAAGTACATACAAAAAAGATTCCGACGAATAGAGAACCTCCTTCTTTTTCAACCGACTTCCAAAAATGAGGTTCCCAATTCGTCTATGTTTTTTTTTGTGCGTATGTTACGCGATTACTCCGTCAATTGTGAGGTGGTTCCATTATTGTATTGTATATTAATCGAAATCTGATAAGTATCTCCAGAGATATGATGATAAACGTCTCAAACTTGCTACTGAAACAGACTCAGGGGGCATTGAAATCGGTTGTTTTTAACCGACTTCAAAAAAAGGAGGAGGTTTCTCAATTCGACCGTATATATGTTTTTTTTTTTTGTTTGTTCGCAGATAACTTCGTCGTTTATGAACCGATTTTGATTATGCTTTTTTAGTTGAAAAGGAGATATTTCAAGTGTGGTACCATGGTAATTTTATCGGGGTCTTATAAGTATCTTCAGAGATATGAACCTCAAAATTCGTACTGAAAATTAATAGCGCGGCATTGAAGTCGGTTCTTTTTAGTTTTTAACGATCTTATAGTTTTTAAACTATCTTTATTATTGTGCAGTCGGTTATAAATGAATCCTAATCCTTACGTGAGCTGCCTTTACGTAACTAAACGCAGTGAAATCTTAAAACCGAGGTTCCAGGTCTTACATAATCCAGGTGTTATTCCAGGAAACCTAGATTACCACCTGTGGCCTAGAGCAGCAGCTGTAGCGGAGAGGCTCTGGTCTGATATTGTCGCCAACTCGAACGCTGATGCATCCGTCTACGTAAGATTAAACAATCATAGGTAAACACATTTACTAGTAAACTGGCCAAGTGGAAGTCGGACTCGCACTAGTAGGGTGCCGTACCACACTACAGTATTTTATAAGATCGAGCAAAAAATACCACTATAATTTTTCGCCAGCAAAAAATAATAATTCATAAATATTTTATTTCTTATAACGTCTAACAAAGGTTTTAGGGATCGACATTTCAATATAACGCCATATATGGGACGTTTACCTAACTAAGCGTTCATAGATGGCGTAAAATGCCAAAAAAACACGTTTCTTGTATGGGGGACCCTTTATTATTTTTAACTTTATTCTGTTTTTAGTATTTGTTGTTATAGCGGCAACAGAAATACATCATTTGTGAAAATTTCAACTGTCTAACTATCACGGCTCATGAGATACAGCCTGGTGACAGACGGACCGACAGACAGACAGACGGACAGCGGAGTCTTAGTAATAGGGTCCCGTTTTACCCTTTGGGTACGGAACCCTAAATAACAATAAACACGACTGCGGATGATATATCTTCTTCTTCTTCTTCTTTTCACGTATGATCGCAATATTTTTTGAAAATATAATTTAATGTGATAATGGCCCTTTAATGTGATACGCCACACCGAAAGAAATCCAAAAATATCTAGAAGATTTGAAGATTTGAAAGATTTATTTTCCATTAATTCCAAAACTGCGTCAGCCCCTAGTAGTGATCTAATTAGTAACAGCATACTTAAACAGACTAGACATGTAATTTCATCTCCAATTGCTCACATCTGTAACTTAAGTTTGCTGTCAGGCGTAGTTCCAGATAACTTAAAATCTGCTGATATCTGTCCTATATATAAGTCTGGTGTTGCAACAATGATATCTAATTATAGACCCATATCACTACTGTCATCGATATCAAAAATACTGGA
Organism: Cabera pusaria; assembly: GCA_954871355.1. Lineage (NCBI taxonomy): Eukaryota > Metazoa > Arthropoda > Insecta > Lepidoptera > Geometridae > Cabera > Cabera pusaria. Next base: position 4,287,188 of record OX940910.1, read on the forward strand.
AAAAATTATGAATAAAAGACTTTTAGGATACCTCGAAAAGCACAACATTATATCGCCGCACCAATATGGATTTCGATCGAATAAGTCTACAGAGGATGCAGTTACGGATTTGGTAAACAGAGTATCACAAAAACTTGACTCAGGCAAAAGGTCACCTATTATCCAAGAAAACACCTATACAGGTGTTTTCTTGGATCTGGCCAAGGCATTTGATACAGTGTCTTGGCCTATTCTTCTCAAAAAGCTTGAATATCTTGGAGTGCGTGGACTACCATTAAAATGGTTTCAATCGTATCTCGATGGTAGGAAACAAAGAGTCCGTATATCCGACGAATACAGTGACTACACTAATGTCTCATACGGGATTCCTCAAGGAAGCGTGCTTGGACCAACTCTGTTTTTATCATACATTAATGACTTGTGCCAGCTTCAATTAAGAAACCCTAATATATTTACTTTCGCTGACGATACAGCTCTGGTCTTCCATGGTGACTGCTGGGATACCGTAACCGATACAGCACAACAAGGTATAACAAAAATCGCCCTATGGTTACAACAAAATCTACTTACCTTAAATGCATCAAAAACTAAGTTCATGACTTTCCACATATCTACTAGAACCAAATCTAATAATGTTGAATTGAAAATTCACACATGTGGTAACTCCTCTAGCTCTACTTGCCCCTGTCCCAAGTTACAGCGTGTAGATGACATAAGATATTTAGGCGTTACTATAGATCATAAGCTTTCCTGGAATAAGCACATAGGAGCTCTGTGTGGCCGTCTGAGGAAGATGATGTTTATCATCAAGCGTTTGAGAGCATCAGCTGATCCAGATACGCTCCGTTTGGTGTATAAGGCCCTTTGTAAATCAATTCTAAATTACTGTATCGTATCATGGGGTAGTGCGAATAAAACGACGCTGATTAAAGTGGAAAGAGCTCAAAGAGCCCTTTTAAAAGTAGCACACAACAAACCCTTTAGGTACTCGACTGACCAATTATATAATGATACAAAGTTGTTACGAGTAAGGCAACTTTATATACTTGCAGTATCGCTACGATTCCACAAATATTCTTTGACCGGTTACACCACAAATAAACGTACGCTGAAGAACTCCTGGGAGGTCCCCCGTCGAAAAACGTTACTTGGTAAACGAGCCTACTCCTACAAGGGTACAAACATATATCAACGTGTAGACAGGACACTCAATATTGTCAAATTTCCCCGCCATACTTGCAAGAACAAGATTTTATCTTGGCTAGCGTCTCTTAACTATTCGGAGACAGAAAGCCTCATAACAACTATATCCTGACGTTGAGGGGCCTGCTTCTCCTCTGTTTTCAGCTGTTTGGGATTTTTGCAGCATAATATTACTACAAAATGTTTAGAACATCGTTACCTAATATAGCAAATACGGCAGTAAAAACAGTCAGTTGAGAATCAGGCCCCTAATAATAATAATTAATGATAATAATATAGTAAAGGAAGAATTATATATAATAAAAGAAGAATTTTCTGTTCCTATTTTTGATGACATATATATACATATATGTATGTATATATATATAGAACATAAGATGAAATGCTTATTCAAGTAGTCTTAGTTTGAGACCGTTACCTACAGGAAATTACATAAATAGCTACACATTCTCAACAATACACTCACATACACGCAAACAAACAAACACACACACACACACAAATACACACAATTTGTGTTATTAGTAGGTTAGAATCTTCATAAGTTATTGTCTAAGTTAGGTATATCAATTATGCACAAATAGTTAAAAAGTAGTATTGTATAAGTTTACCCACGGTACATGTATTTGTAACATTTCTTTGTGTCAATCTTACTGAATTCCACAACACAGGATTTTTCCTAGTGTGGAATTTCAGAGTGCCAAAATGATGGTTAATTTGTGTTCATATATATAAGACTTAATGTAATAACTAGTTTAATATTTTGGAAAATAAATCTTTCAAATCTTCAAATCTTCAAATACATAGACTGATAATCACATTACGTCTCCTTTACGTCGCGCAGTCGGGTAATAATTTAAATATTGCTTTGTGTTTTTGATGTTGTCATAGATAGACTATTGAAACGGAAAATATAAAAATGTATTTATCGTCGAAAAATGGTATGGGTACGTATCTTAGACTATACATAGTATTCTTAAATTCAATGCAAACGAACATAAAGAGACCATTTTCACTGGATTCCAATTCTATATAACTTCTAAGAGCGTAGACAGAGTTTATGACAGATTTTTACAAATCTTATATGGTGATTTACTACGAATAAATTATAAGTCAGGAATTGTAACTGCGTTAAAAAATGACCCAAGAAAAGTCGTGTTCAAGCAGGTGGGGTTAAAAGTCGGGTCCAGCGCGTCATTAGTCGGACATTTGTCTTATTTGACTCAACTGTCATAACTGACATTGCAGCACATGCACGAACCAATCCCTGCTTTTGTTCGGAATTTAAATCAATCTCCAAGCCAATCATTTGTAACTTCGAAAGTGATTCTTATTTTGAATCTACGTCGTGTTAGTTTAAAGGACCACTTTTGTTTGTGTGGAATTTGTTCTGAATTACACTTCCTGTCCATTTATTCGTAGTTGATTTATGACAAATTAAATGTCATCTGTTGCATTATTAGGTGTTTGAAACTATATCAAAAAGTGATAAAATTCCGCTTTAATGGCGTAATTATGACTACGTTTGAATATTTTGATTTTTTAAATTTATATTACTTTATTTTTCGGTTTTGTTTAATTTATAATATTGTACCTATAATTTTTGTTGTGTACAGGGTGTCGTGATACCGAAACACATGTTTCCTTTTTTTCATTCTTTAATTTTAATTGTAATATATGGTTTCCAGGTCTAGAATGCGCCGTGCCAATGTAATGGTACAACCAATCTGGCCAACCTGGTGTACCTATAATCCTGGACCCTGTATGGATAAAATCAACTAAGTGCAGAGTAAGATGTGTGGTTTTTGTGATGTTACAAATATTAAAATTATAAAGTACTTACCTATCTTTTATTTATCTTTTTTTTTCATACAAATAATATTCTCTCACACAAAAGCAACAAAAAAGTCAATTCCGCAATTGACTTTTATTTTATATAGACTAAGGCTGAGTTGCACCATCTTACTTTAACCGTAACTATAACTATTAACCGGGGTTTTTATATGGAGATGGACAGATTTTTGACGTTTGTTATAGTCAAAGTAAGATGGTGCAACTCAGCCTTACTGACTTACGACATTAAAAATGCCATAGCATAGCCATATTATCTTCATAGCATATCCGTAGATTTTTTTTATACCATATAGGCTAGCGTTTGATGGTACCTGGACCACATGCTGGCAAGTGATGATGCGTTCGAGGATGATAGCACGTTAGGCCTAGAATGGGAACTGGCTCTCAGAAATAGAATATCCGTAGCATAGCCTTTTCATAGTCGTAGCATAGCCGTAGCATAGCCGTAGCATAGCCGTAGCATAGCTGTGAATAGCCATATCATAGTCGTAGCATAGCCGTAGCATAGCTGTGAATAGCCATATCATAATCGTAGCATAACCGTAGTATAGTCGTAGCGATAGCGTAGCATAGGCAGTAGCATAGGCATAGCATAGCTTATAGCGGACCAGTGTAACCGTTCCTTGATAGTCGTACTAGTAACTTATCTGAGATATCGGTTGCGTATAAAGTTTTAAGTCTGACATTATGACATCGCATCAAAGAGATCAAAAATCTTTGTATTCAATAGGCTCATTATGAACTTTGTTATATCTTAAAGGTTAACGTTTAATCACTATCTCACCTGGGGCCTTATTCAGTATGACCATTTTAAAGTCTTACCGTGCCGTGTTACGTTATCTCCGCGTTATGGTATTCTCTATGCCAATTAAATCGCGGTAGGGTAAGGTTATGAGCGCGTATTGAGCTGTCAAAATATCGTGACATATGAGGACGTGTAACGCGCGCGTTTTGTATAATTTACCTATCGTGTGGCATACAGAATACATTTTTTTAATAACGTAACGTGGCGCGTTAAGGAACGCGTTATCTCATTGGTCATACTGAATAAGGCCCCTGGTGGTTACCGATGATGTGGTCGATGCTGTTGGATACGCTAAGCTTACTATACTCTGACTCTCAAGGGCTGTGTGCTGCCGGAACGCCGTATTATGACGGCAGATTTTTCGCCGCTTGAGGCTTGAGCTTGTCCCAAGGCAAAATAATTTCGCTCGTGAAGATGTTGCCTTAGAACCACTTACGACATGCTAAGGCGTCCATTACACGCTAGGTTTTGCTGTCAGTTTGCTGGCAGTCACGGTTGTGACTGATGGATCGTGTAATAGGGTGACTGACGGTGACTGGTCGATATTTACATAATTTGATTTGATGCATGAGCAACCATCAGTCATGACTTTTGGTTTTGAATGACGAATAACCTACCGTGTAATCGACGCCTAGGGACTTGATGGGACGTACTTACTATTTTAGTTTAATAAAACAAAATGATTGAATGTATTTACAAACATTATTTATTTTATAATAAGACAAAATATCACCTTCTGACAACGTATATAGTACAAGAAGGCACATATAGATGGAACGAATACAACACATATGTACATAATAATAAGGTTGAGTCTACGTCAGTAAAAAAAAACAAATGAAAATTAACTATGGCATAAGGCGAAAGCTAAACATAAGAGCCGTAAAACGCTGCATAAAAATGAGTTTCCGCCTCTTCCGAAAGTTTTGCGTCGTGAGATTTCCTTACATTTTGTTTTAAAGTCTAAGTCATAAATAAAGTCCGAATGACCCCAGACACGCGCCTATTTGTCTAGATTTCCCCTAAGGTATTATAAGTATGCATAAATAAGTGCAGGTTTTGAAAAACGCATACGGATCTCTACTACTCGGATCACATAAATCAATAAGAGTCGTCATTAAGATCATATGGGTTCCTTTACACTACAAGTTTAAGTTGGACCTTATGAGTTCGCGTAAGTGCATCATGGGTTCTTCTTAGGTTCACATAAGTGCATGTGAGTCTTTAAAGGTCCAGATAAGTGCATACGAGTCTATTTTGGTCTACGATGCCTTGAATTTCAGAATATATGAAGATGAATCGAAAACAAGCCTTAGTTTTTTTTATTGACGTTGACGCAACTTTAGGGCTGGGTGATACAATGCGTATCGTATTTAATAAAATTCTGATACGCCTATAAATCTCAAGGTATATTTTTTGCAAGTTCTATAAAGGGATACACGATACGCTTACTGCCTTAATTTAAATAAAAACACCACTACAGAAGAATATTAAAATTTAAAAATGCCTATCAAAATTAAATGCGGAAACGAATTCGGTAGTTAAATTAAAATTGTTTTGAGTAAATTATTTTGTTGACGTATCCGCTTCGCAATTATTATAAACATTATTGCCAAATGTTGTTTAATTTAAGATAAAAAAAAATCGTAGGTCGTGTGGTAGGTCAAGAACGGCGGTATTTTTATTGCATAACATATAATAAAGTTTCTAATTTTACTATCTCATTTTTGTATGTAAAGTGACCCGGAGATGGGATTGGGATTGGGACCCATTGACAATTTTGCCCCATCAATTTCATTCGCCCATTCAATATTTCCATCATTCGCTTTTTACCTCGTTGTTGCGAATGGCAGTTGCTTCAATTACCTCTGTAGGCGATCATTTGGTCCATTAATGACGTCAAAATTGTCAATTATGAATGACCGTCGCCCGGGTACTTTAGTAATTGTTTTATTTTTTAAAGGTAATATTTTGGATGTCAGTAATATATTGAACTTAGAAATAGCTGACATAAAGTGTCTTCAAGACCATAGTATACGATGTTATGATTTTGGTAATGTTTCAAGTGGTAAAATGCGTAATTTTTTTAACATGTTATGTATTATATTTTGATTAGAAATGAAACAAATAAGTCAAATATGTACTAACTAATACTAAATTATTTATTGAACACTATTAAACGATGTTTAATACAAATAAGACTAGTAGGTAAAATGTCTACTAATATTAGGAAATATGGAAGAAATAATGATTTGACGATGACATGTAAATATTTAAAAAATATAGTTCAATATTAGCAAAATTTGCAACAAAACTATTAATAGGATATTTTTTTGTAACCGAGTTCACAAAAAAGTAGGAGGTTCTCAATTTGACTGTTGTTTTTCTTTTGTAATATTAAAATTGAAATATTTTTGATTTATATATATAAATCAAAAATATATTTGATTTATATATATATATAAATCAAAAATATTTTATATATTACAAGGTAATAAAATATCAGTTTCAAGATATTAAAAGTTTAATTGCTTCTATATTTTGTACATTTCTAAATATACAGATTTTAATTTAGGGCTTTTTTACCAATAATCAAATGCACGTGTTGCAAAACATTCATTAAAATGGAACGCTTATTAAGCAACCTTTTTATAAAATTGGAAAGTAAGTAACTTTTTTAAATTATTCACGGTACTGATTTCAACATAAAAGTTTTATTCAACTAATATTGAACAATTTATTTTAACTCCACGTTTGACAACTCTTTTCATAATATATTTTAGCACCTTGACGGAACTAAGTATACTTATTGGTAATTTACTTACAGGCACGACGTATTTAAGTATTTATTATTCTATTAAAATGGTAAATAATTGTTAAAGAAGGATTTACACAAAAAGAAAAAATCAAAGAACGTACAAAAACGTACATAGTGAATCTCGTGAGGATTAATGTAACTCGGCGAGAATGTTTTCATCCTAAATTCTCGCATGTACGTATTCGAGAGAAACTCTTTGTGTAAATCAGCCTTTAGTTACATAAGTTTTGTTATTATGGCATCTTGTGACTGTATTTATTTAGCTATTTTATTATGAAAAATGTATTCATAATTATTATAATTTGTACTTAATAGATAACAGTTGATACATCTGCCAATAAAAGAAGCAAATTTTACCTAATACGCATTTTGGTCGAATACATTTTAAAAGCGCTTTTCAAATCAGAATTGTTTCGAATGTTAAACTAATAATAATAACTAAATGTGATCTTAAATACACTTTGGTAATATTTACCTACTTTTTATAAACTAAATTTAATGTGAGAAAAACGACTACTCTTAAAATAAGTAAAATAAAAAGCAGACGTTAATTAAAAGCATAATACATCTAAATAAAACATTCCTCTAAATGTTCGAAGCTAATTTTCTGATTAACAAGTTTTATAATGTCTAAATATTAAAATTATAACGTCTACTTTTTTAAGCACAATATCTAATTTTAAATTATTTTATTCTAATTTCACTTTGATTATTTTACTAAACGAAAAATATATGAAATTAATAATATTTACAAAAAAACTGGTTTATTTTAAGAAGCTGTCTTAGTTAATAACTTAATTGATAATTAAATTAATGTGTGTTAATCACGAAAGCTTTGAAATTGGATTTAGTCGGATAAAATTATACATCGAAAATATTATGAAATCAGGCTTGTGAAATAATTTTGAAATTTTAAGTAACTTTGCATTACCTACAGAAACTGAAAATTAATTAAATTCTTAAAAATTACCTAAATCAAAAATAATGATAATATACGCTAAGTGAATTCTGTACATATAAAGTATTAATTCGGGAAACTGAACAAAAATAATGTGCTGCTAAAATAGTTGTACTTCGTTTGTGCAAAAAAAAAAGTAGTAGTTCGTAGTATAATAAAAAACCAAATAAAATGACGAAAAATAACATTAAAAAAATTAAAAAATTATAAGAACTTATTATTTATTAGAACTTCATCAAATTTCTTAAAACGTCATTTAATTTTATAAACTTTTGAATTACATATATATTTAAAAAGCATTGTTATTTGAAATTTAAAATGCCACTACACTTGCCGGCAATTAAAAAATATTAACTACAGATATCAGTATCCATTTATATTATTTTTTCCTCACAAAATAATAATAAACGAGAATTAATATAAAATATATTCTCGGTAAGTAAATCCAACACATTTTTTGCGGTAAGTGTAGTCGCAGCCTAATTAAAACACCTATAATTTAATACACGCACGAAAAACTTGCGTTTTGTCACAACATAGAGTTTTTTTAATATCATATAAGCTTGCGTTTGACAACAATCTCACCTGTAGATAAGTGATGATACGGTCGAGGATGGTAGCACGTTAGGCCTAAAATGGGAACTAGCTCTCAACGATAGCTGCCGGAACATAATTGATGTTTGGTGACAGGGGCCAGCTACCAGCTGGCCAGAGGGGCACTAGATAGTGTCCTACCACCATGCAATATTCGATTTATATCAGTACCTAGCTAGATGATAGTGTATTGTAACAAAACACAACGATCTCGTGTTGAAAACATAGAATACTTGAAAACTAGCAATAAATAAGTTAACTAAAGGTGCGTTTACATCGTTCGGACGAGGAGGTACATCAGAATAGTTGACAGAACCACTGACATTGACTGCACGGAATGCGCGTTGCTGGTCCCCGCAAAAACTAGAAAAAGAAAACAATACATATTTACATACGGACTTCTTATACACTAGCAGCGTCCGCGGATTTACCCGCATAGTTACCGTTCCCGCGAGAATACGGGATTAAAATATAGTTTGTTACTCTCTGGTAATGTACCTTTCTATTAGTGAAAGAATTTTTGAAATCGGTCCAGTAGTATTTGAGTTAAATCGTAACAAACAAAAATCAAATCTTTTCTTTTCATAATATTAGTTTAGACGAGAACTGCTTTGTAAAGCAGTTCTCGTCTAAATTAATATTATTATCAAGTATCCCTATCTTCAACTGACCTCGAAAAAGGAGGAGGTTCTCAATTAATCTGTATGCTTCTTTTTTTAATATCACAGAAAATGGAAGCATAAATGGAACATGGAAACTTGTTTAAAGCTTTATTTTGGCATTCCTTTAGATTAATTAATATTAGACATATTTGACTTCTTTCTTCTTTATTTCTGACAATATTCTCTTGTCTGCATCTTATGTTATTCTTTTAAATAAAGAAAATAGCAAAAAACCGATTGTTGACCTTTCAAAAGTCGCAACGACCAGTTTTCTGCTATAACCCTTAAGAGCGAACGCGGGTAGCACTTTTCCTTACAAATGTGTACCCCCGTTTCCTCCCTGGAAAATGCTTCTAGAGCAAAACTTGTTTCTACAAAAAATCAAAGTCTGCTGTAGCTACAAAAAGAAATATAAGCCCTTTTATCTCCTCTTTAACATTTTTGAAGGGTCATATTTCTATTTGCAATTGGTTGGTCAAAAGAAGCAAATGATAGGGGCGTAGGTAGCTACAGCAGATCTTGATTTTTTTTAGAGAAACTAATTTTGCTCTAAAAGTTTGTAAAATGTTCCAGGTAGAAAACAGGGGAATACGTTTGTATGGAAAAGTGCACCCCGCGTTCGGTCTTAACTTCGGAGCTTTTATTTCGGTTCTCTAGTCGGTCAACATAAATCGCCTACTAAAATTCGTAAAGAGCTCTGAACTATCTGCTATTTTTATGCACAGGCGTTTCCAAATATAATAATTATTTTTATTTATAGAGCTCGCCAATGTAGTTTTCAATAAAACGATTTTGCTTAGAAAACTATATTTAGACAATTGAATACTAATTAATCTGCTTCATCATCTTCGGGCTAAATGCCAAAGGAAAACCTCAATTAAAATTTGCTTAAGAAACCTTTATAAATAAGCATTTTATGCAAATAAAAATTGCATAAAATGCTTATTTATAAAGGATTCTTAAGTATAATTTAATTGAGGTTTTCCTATAGCTCTTTATTGACAAAAATTATAGAAAGAACAAAATACATAAATAAATAAATAAGATCAATGTACAGTGTGTATTATTGCTAAAAGAGATCTATTCCAGACAACTATAATAATGTCATACTACCCTCTGATTCTCAATCATTCGAAAACCTATTGGGATTCGAAGCTTTATTTTTAATTTTTAATATTGATAAATCTGTTTTTTTCGCGGAATTTTGTCGCGGATACCTTTCCAATTAGAATCTCATGTTTAGGGTTCCATACCTCAAAAGGTAAAAAAGGAACCCTTATGAGATCACTTTCTTGTCCGTCTGTCTGTCCGTGTGTCACCACCGATTTTCTCAAGAACGGGTAGACCTAGCAAGTTGAAATTTTTACCAAAATACAGATCTCAGTATTTTGGTATAGTCCCTATGAGGTGGATAAGTGTATCTGAGTCTACACGATAAAAAGATATGGGCAAATTTAGATTTTCGCGAAAACTTGTAGTTAACAATTTTTTTCTTAATTTTCAACTTTTTTTATATTTTGGAGTTTTCCCTTTGCTTGTGCTATAAGACCTTGCTTTTAACCAATATTGACTGGTCCAGGTGCTCTGCCAATTAAGCCACTTTCGATGGATCGAACCGTGGCTTAATTGGCTGAGCACCTGGACGTGTAATCCGGGGGGTGCGGGTTCGAGTCCCGTCGGTACGATGAAATTTTGGATTGTGTTAAACAATTTTACAAATTATATGTAGTTATAATACTTAAAAAAATAAATAAAAATTAGCTCACCTGAGGCATGCTGGATGGACATGGAAGGTTGAACGTCTAAAAAATAAATGGATGAAATCAAATTACATGCATTAACAAAAATAATGAACTTAAAAATTGCATTGCAAAATAAAAATGTCTGAATAGTGCCATGGTGGGTGAAACCATGATGAACTCATGTAGGTACATGAGTAATAACGCATCTAATGAGTAATTTACATGCAGGGTGAGATACCCTCCATGCAGCTGTATATTTGGTTATTTGTAGATTATACTGTTTGTTTGTACATATACATTTTGTTGGTAGAGCGACTGGTAGCGCCACCACTGGTATCCGGTTCATGTACTCGTGAGATAAGGCTCTTATTCTGCTTATTTTTTAAAAATAAATATATAATCGGCCATCTCTTGACAACTAACTTACTTGATTAAAAATGATGCTGCAATGTAAGATGTAATCAACCTAGTATAGAATTTTTTTTAAGTTACTTCTTTTTTTTTTAATTGCAGATAGGCAAGCATTTGACCACTATCTCACCTGGTGGAAAGTGACGATGTGATCGAGGGTGTAGCATGCTTGCCTAGAAGATACCTGTTCACTCTTTTTTTTTTAAATATTTTATAGGCTAGCGTTTTGACCACTGTTGGTAAGTGATGATGTGATCGAAGATGGGATGCTGGGATATTCACCATGTAAGGATGCCGTTGTTTAGTTTGCCTTGTTGTCCGATAGTAAAAGGGGGAAGAAGGAATCAAATTGTGTAATTCCATCGCACACTCACCAAAATGTATCACCGAAATGTATTCTTACCATCAGGCAAACAACATTTATTTGGTATATAAGTGATTCTACAGTTATAAAATAAAAACTAGTGTGGTTTTATATTAAACCACGATTCAAGTGAAACTTTTATTTTTGTGTAGCTATAGTAGCTAGCAACTATGACAGCAGTTGACATGACACAGGGGACGCGTCCGCCAATCACAGCTAGACCTAAATGTCATAATCATATCCACTAATCAGCAAATGCGACATGCATGTCGGCGACATGCGATAGATGGACAAAAAATTTAAGGCGGTGTAATAAAAGTTTTATTTTAAAAATATTTTAAAATAGGTTTAGGTTACAGACGTAGGGTGAGGACATGATGAACCTACCTCTTTATGTCCTCACCTTTTGGCGAGTTTGTGGCACTTAGTGAAACTTGTATAGTAGTATTTATGGAAATCGTGCTACATCGTCGATTGCATCATCAATTAGGTGAGATAGTGGAAGATAAAAAAAAAATAGGATAAGTGGCTGTTAGTGAAATGTTCAGTGTAAATTGTGCTTTATTGTGAAAGTAAAAGTATATAAGCCAGTAAATAATACCAATGAAAGTAAAATATTTACTTTGATTGGAATTAAATTAAATTGAATTATAAAGGATGTTTTTACATCCTTTATAATTCAATTTAATTTAATTTAATCGTATTATTATTTTTATTCTTTTGAATAAAAATAATAATACGATTAAAGTTCACGTATTTTACGAATTAGAAATATTATTTATTTTTTGGTGGTTATTCTACATTTTGGCAAAGGCTTCACTGAATAGGTACTGAGGCAGGTATTTTATTCAGGAGCCCTATCACTAAATTATCGACTGTTATATTGTCACGTTTATATTTTTAATTTATTTTCTTCCTAAACCCATTCGAGCATACCCATTGTGTCAATACTAAATTCTATACACTCACAACCCAATTCCATCTTTTCTGTATTGTCACAATCCAATTCTATCCTTGATTAATACCCAATTCCATCCTTGATTAATACCCAATTCTATCCTTGATTAATACCCAATTCTATCCTTGATTAATACCCAATTCCATCCTTGATTAATACCCAATTCTATCCTTGATTAATACCCAATTCTATCCTTGATTAATACCCAATTCTATCCTTGATTAATACCCAATTCTATCCTTGATTAATACCCAATTCTATCCTTGATTAATACCCAATTTTATCCTTGATTAATACCCAATTCTATCCTTGATTAATACCCAATTCCATCCTTGATTAATACCCAATTCTATCCTTGATAATACTCAATTCTATCCTAATTTGAAGTATGTTGTCTTACCGATTTCAACGACGACAGGTTCCACATTGTCGCTCCATTTGTGATTGTTCAACACTTTGACGAAGGCCTGGTACTTTCCAGCTTCCAGCTGTTTGTCATTCAGGTCGAGGATCACCTCCGTGCGGGGGCTGGATGTTGAGGGGATGGGGACGTTGATCTGCTTCCATTTACCGTCCTGAAAAGTGGGGTTTTTTGGTACTGTGAGATTATATACATTTGTTTACTTATTTATACTTTTGCACACAACATATTGTACACGGAGGACTTAACACTTTCTACCAGTCATCCTGGAAGTGCACATAAAAGGATTGTGGCTCAGTAAAATATAACCAAACAGGAGGTTATTACAACAGAAATATCTTCTTAAACAAATATTAAATTTAAAACTTTTAAATATTATGTTTCTTTGAAATGTCACACACTTTATATTTGTGTATATTGTTAAACAATGCATAATTGGGTTAAAAAAGCAATCCACTAATTTCGTCGTATCGATAGATCGAACCGTGGCTTAATTGGCAGAGCACCTGGACATGTTATTCAGGGGGTGCGGGTTCAAGTCACGTCGGTACGATGAAATTTTGGATTGTGTTTAATAATTAAAACTTTTAATTGAAAATATCTAATGGAAAATTTTCACTTTGTCTATTGGATATTACAACCACCGTGATTTTATTTAATTCAAGGTTGCACAATATCATAGAAAAGATAATAATACTATAACGTATGCGTACGTATGACAATATGCTAGTAGTCTTGTTTACCCCTCCAACTAAGCTAAATAGGCCTCACCTATGAGACGCCACTGAGCTCGATCTTCAGCTCTTTGGTTCCAACCGCCACCAGCCAGCTTGCTTATATCATCGTTTTTTTGTATTTGTTTATTTTAGTCTTAAATGTGCAATTGCTCGAAATACTCACATTTTCAAAACTCCTAAGTTCAGCTTGCATCTCTACAATCGGGCTGTGTGAGTGCACAGTCCACATAAGTTTTCCTTCTTCAGCGCTCAGGGCTTCTATCACCGGCCTTTGGACCAGCTCTACGGAACGGTTGCGTTTACCCATGTGGTTTTCAGCCTGTGGAATAAGATTTGTCATTTATTCACTGATTTGGATTATTATTTTTCATTACATTTGATCAAAAAATGCATTTACGAAGGCTGTATTACATTGTACGAAAGTTAAAAATTACGCACCATACAACGGAGCGTGCGGTAAAATAGGTACTCTGACCTAAGTACCTACTTTACCGCACGCTCCGTTGTATTGTATGGCGACGTGCGTATCCTTTAGGCATCCATTACACGGTAGGTTATCCGTCATTCAAAACCATCAGTCATGACTTTTGGTTGCTGATGTAGCAATCAAGAGTATGTAAATATCGGTCAGTCACCGTAAATCACCCCATTACACGATCAGTTAAACATCAGTCACAGCCGTGACTACCAGCAAACTGACAGCAAAACTTATCGTGTAATGGACGCCTTACGGTTTTTTTTAATTTCCGTAAAATATACCTACATAATAATTTCAACAAATAGTTTCATATTGCGAGAATATAAGCTGAATGTAAGAACCTCCTTGGAAACGCTTTTTTCTAATAACTATTTTCGTTTGAGAAGGTATACCTCCAGTTTGTTTCCATTTTAAATTCATAACGACCAGATTGGAGACGTTTTGAAGAAAGGCCTACTCAAATGTAGCTATAACCGGCGAGAATGTATGAAAAATTTATGTGCGTTCACAGTGGCCCTCCGGTAAAGGAAAAATATCGTTAAGAAACCCCTATAATCCGCATGGTGGTAGGACACATCTAGTGTCCGCCTGGCCAGCTACCACCCTCAAATTAAAAAATCTGTCGCCAAAACATCTAATGTGTTCCAGCAGCTATCTTTGAGAGCCAGTTCCCATTCTAGACCTAGCGTGCAACCATCCTCGATCGCATCATCACTTACCAACAGGTGAGATAGTGGTCAAAAGCTAGCCAAGATAAGATAAGATGTTTAAAAAATATAATAAGGTAAAATATTTAAAAAGTTCTCTATTTGCCTGTATTTTTTTATGTGTTAACTCATAACTCCATTATTTATTATCTGATTTGGAAAATATTTTTCGTTTGAGAGAATATGCTTCCCATTTGGTCCCATTGTAATTTATTTTATATTTGATAAGTATTTCCAGAGATAAGAGACTGAAAATGACAAGCGCGGCAATGTTTTTTTTTTAACACCTGATATTCCAATATAATGGTATATCATTAAAATTACAAGAATCAAAGCATTTATTCAGTATGTAGGCAGTATACACAAATATACGTACATATACACGTCAAAATCATAAATCATAAAATAAATCATAACCAATTATCAAGTAAACATAGCAAAAGCAGAATTTAACGCTTTGAATTAGAAAAAAAAAGTAATGAACCATTCAGCTGTCATCCAATCGTTTACGTCAGAATATTTAAAAAAAATTAAAGTAGGTTAAAACCAACCATACATGTAACTGTGTGTTTCAGTACTTCAGACAATTTTTATAAAAAAAAAATAAAAAAGTGAAATAGTGAAACACAACATAGAGAAACGCATACCACACAACACAGAAACGCATACAATACAATCTAGTCTTAAGACTAATAAGTAATTTAAATTTAGCCTAAACTGCTAACTATTGTTAAACTAAGAATGTGTCCAATGGCACTTTTCTTACTGTCTCTATTAAGGCGAAGACACTATTTTATTGCGTTCTTTGTATAATTAAAAAGCGCGGCATTTGTAGTCAGTTTTTTTCTGTCGCTTTTTAAACTGTATAATTATTATAATTATATATTCCATTGATCCGGATTTAAATGCGACTAGGATTTTTTTTTTAAAAGCTTACTCGCAATGTGGATTGCACATTACTAGTAGTCTTGTTAACCCCTCCAACTAAGCTAAATATGCTTGTGTCTAGAGTGGGTTCACGTCAATAGTGCAATAGGAACGAACTCACGACCTTGTAGATCGCCAGGCCGAATTGGGCTATTACTGCTTAAACATTGAATTTGACATTAAAGTATCAAATTGTTATCTACATTAATATTATAAAGAGGAAAACTTTGTTTGTTTGGTTGTAATGAATAGGCTCAAAAACTACTGGACCGTTTTTAAAAATTCTTTCACCATTCGAAAGCCACAGTATCCACGAGTAACATAGGCTAAATTTTATTTTGGAAAAAAATAGGGTTCCGTAAGATATTTGGGTTTTAGCAAAACAACGTTTGCAGGGTCAGCTAGTTAGTAGAATATAAGGCCGTTAGGTGTCTATAAAATCAGTCAGATTGCGAACAACTGTTACCGTTGTACTAAAAAAAAAAACAATAATGAATAATGCCTTACCTCGCACGTGAAAGTACCGAAATCAGCTTCTTCCTTTGGAATGACGGTGAGGTTGGAATGAGGCCCGTGAGTAGACACCATGTAGTTAGAAGATGAGTCTTCGATCAGAACACCATCCTTGTACCAGCGGATGTGAGGACTGGAATAGAGGATAGGTGATTATATAGTTATTTACTTTTTTTACCTAGTCACTGTTCCCGCGCCATTCGAAGTCGTTTTTTTTTTCATTTTTAACTGACTTTACAAAAAAGGAGGAGGTGCTCAATTCGACTGTATTTTTTTTTTAGTTTGTTACCCCAGAACTCCGTCAAATCTTAGCTGATTAGAAAAATTCTTTTTTCGAGAGATTATGCCTTCCGTTCGGTCCTATTCTAATTTTAATTATTTTAATAAACAATATAAGCAAATAAAACATGTCATGTCCTGATCGCAACCTATGGGCGATAACAATATATTTTCGATGAAGCCTAATATTTGTCCACCATGGAATACTTTTCTTTGTAAGCTAGTCTTGTAGTAGCTAGTCTGGTAGTCAGAGCTGTCATGGCTATATTTAGCCAAAAAGCCCCTAAATAAAAGTTGATAAAATAAAACCTCATATTTATAACTAAAACAAATCTCCATCTGCTTTTAAAGATCGGATGAGATACAGTAGGGCCTCGATAATCCGAACGCCCAAAATGTATACCCTGTTCGGATGTACGCAACGTTTAGATGTTAATGATATTCTATGCAGACATTTTAAGAGATATTCTCTTCTTGGATGTTGAAGCCATGTCAAAACGCACAAACACGTAAGTAGATTGTGCACAATTGTGTTAGACCGCATCATTGTGCACAATTGTGTTAGACCGCATCATTGTGCACAATTGTGTTAGACCGCATCATTGTGCACAATTGTGTTAGACCGCATCATTGTGCCCAATTGTGTTAGACCGCATCATTACTTCACATCTGAAGTTTGGCATAGTAGTTGGACAGATCGAGTGCTTAATCTGTCCAGTTGTGTAGAAAATGACCAGTGTGGCTTTTAAAGTCATTTTTTTTTAGTTTTTTTCGATCTTAAATGATTTAATTCTCAAGGAAAACATATTTTCAACCGACTTCCAAAAAGAAGGAGGTTCTCAATTCGTCTGTATGTTTTTTTTTCTGTTTTTTTGTGTGTATGTTACGCGATTACTCCGTCAATTGTGAACCGATTCGAATGATTCTTTTTGTAATCGGTAGGGTACGTTGCCAAGGTAGTCCCATTGTAATTTCATCGAGATCTGATAAGTATCTCCAGAGATATGACGATAAACGTCTCAAACTTGCTACTGAAACTGACTCGCGGGGCATTGAATTCGGTTGTTTTAGTTTAGTAACTATCTTAATTGTATGTAATTATAAAACTCAAAGCATTTATTCAGTATATGGGCAAATTAATAGATATCAATAATAAACCTCTTCCTCATCCATAGATAATACCAAAGTTAAAATTGTAAAGGGCCTCTTGATGTTGGCTTCGATTCCATCAATGCCCTCCAAAATACCGGGCGCGTACGACTCGTGATGTTAAACTAAATAAAAATTATTCTGAATATCAAAAAGCATAACTTATTGCTTTAAATTTAAAAAAAAGAAATAAGCCATTTAGCCTCCAAACAAGCGTCAAACGTCACAGTTAAAAAAGTTTAGTATTAAAGTAATTGAGATAGTTTAAAAACTAAAACAACCGACTTCCATGCCGCGCGCGTCAATTTCAGTAGCAAGATTGAGACGTTTATCGTCATATCTCAGGAGATACTTAACATATCGATGAAATTACAATGGAACCACCTCGGAAACGCACCCTATCTAATAATCGTATCCTTATAATCATTTGAATCCGTTCACAATTGACGGAGTAATCGCACAGAAAAAAAAAGACGAATACAGATGAATTGAGAACCTCCTCCTTTTTTGTGAAGTCAGTTAAAAATACAAACACTTTTTCACGTTCCCGCCAAAACTCTAAAACGTCAGAGTTAAAAAAAACAAACAAATGTTTTTCACTCTGACGTTTCTTCTTCAGCTTCATGAATGATAGGTACTTACTTGGCATCGTAACGCGAAGAGCATTCGAGAACAGCTTCAACGCCGATGGCAGAGTTCACCACCGCCCTGTGAACGTGCACGTGGGGCGTGCCTGGAAGAGATCGCATCGATTGATAAGTCCTCTATATTATGGTAATATCAAACAATTTGGAGTCGCTATATAAGAAGTTACATAATTTTATTGTCTAGCTGTGGGAAAATTTATAACTTTTGGTCATAAACAAAAATGTCTGTTTCTTTTTGCCTAATTTAGGTACTTTTCAAATTTTAATAATTTAATAATTCAATTTTGTTAATAATAAATCAACATACAATTATTATCAGTTGTACAATGGTTTAGTCACTAAATATATACGGTTGCTAATCTTGCTATGAATAATTTGGCTTGTAATTCGGTGTAGAACATACAAATAAATGAAATTATGTAAAATAAATGTTAATTGAAGTTGTTAATTTAATTTTATTGGCACCATTCAGTATTATTCTTTATAGCACAGTGTGACCTAAATCCGCACTTTAAGCACGCATTTCCGTGACTTAAATAGTGGATTATTGCACGACGTTTAGCAACTTCACGCCGTGCAGTAATCTTAAAGTGTAAGTGTCTAAGCGTAAAGTTCGGGTTTATGTCACACTGACAGCTATAAAATAATATACGATACTCGTGACTTAAATTGTCTATTATTGCACGGCGTAGCACTTCAACTTCAAGCCATGCTGTAATAGACTATTTAAGTCACACGTATCGTAATACTATAACGACCTAACATTTGGAACTTTGGATGTGAATGAGTGAGTGTACACGTACACTCACTCATTCACATCCCGTGCGTATGTGAGTATACGTGTGTGTGTGTGTGTGTGTGTGCGTGTGTGTGTGTGTGTGTGTGTGTGTGTGTGTGTAAGTGTGTGTGTGTGTGTGTGTGCGTATGTGTGTGTGTCTGTGTAAGTGTGTGTGTGTATATGTACGTGTGAATTTATGTGCGCGTACAGTGTGTATTAGAGAGAGTTAAAATGAGTGTATGCGTGTGTACTTACCAATAACAGTGACGTCAAGTTCTTGTTGGTCATTTCCGACGCTGTTGAGCGCGTAGCAGTAATACCTCCCAGCGTGCTCTCTCTTCACCGCCTTGATGGTGAGCGTGCCGGCGCGGTTGTTACGGTTGAAGTCACCGTCCTGTTCGGATAGACGATGGTTCTGGAATTAGGTAATACAACATTTATACAGGTTGGTAACGATAATGGGGATTAGATTAGAAGATTAGAAGAGAGCCAGTTCCCATTCTAGGCCTAGCTTGCTTACCATCTTCGATCGCATCATTACCAACACTACACTTACCAACAGGTGAGATAGTGGTCAAACGCTAGCCTATAAAATATATAAAAAAAAAGAAAAAAATAATTTTGAACTTTTTGTTGTTTCAACAGACTCTAGTTCGTATATTATTTGCTATATCTGTAACTAAATAACAACCATTAAACACACTTCTTTTCAACCGATTTTCAAAAAGGGGGAGGTTCTCAATTCGTCTGTATGGTTTTTTCAATATTTTTTTTGTATGTATGTTACACGATTACTCCGTCAATTGTGAATCGATTCCAATGATTCTTTATTTAACCGGTAGGGTACATTTCCGAGGAAGTCTTTGCAATTTCATTGAGATCTGATAAGTATCTCCAGAGATAGACAATAAACGTCTCAAGCTTGCTACTGATACTGTCTCGCGGGGCATGGAAGTCGGTTGTTTTAGTTTTTAAACTATCGTAATTATTCTTGTCTCAACTGACCCTAGTTCGTATATTTTTTGCTTTATATAACTAAATAACAAATAACAACCATATAACTAAGTAACTAAATAACAACCATTAAAATAACTTTTTTTTCAACCGACTTCCAAATAGGAGGAGCTTCACAATTCGTTTGTATCGTTTTTTAATTTTTTTTAATATATGTTACGCGATAACTTCGTCAATTGTAAACAGATTCAAATTATTCTTCTTTTAATCGGAGGGGTACATTTCCGAGGTGGTCCCATAGTAACTTATTCAAGATCTGATAAGTATCTCCAGAGTTATGACGATAAACGTCTCAAGCATGCTACATAAACTGACTCGCGGGGCATGGAAGTCGGTTGTTTTAGTTTTTAAATCTTAATTATTTTATTGCAGATAGGCAAGCATTTGACCACTATCTCACCTGGTGGAAAATGACGATGCGATCGAAGATGTAGCATGCTTGCACATACCTGTTCACTCTCGACTTGAAAACACACACATAATCTTTAATTCTTTAATTTTTTCTTTGCTTTGGGTATTAAGGTTTCATACTTTTGCTGTAAATTGTAGTTGTAAGCTATTTATATATATATATATATAACTATAGTAATCTGACATCTACGTACGACATAAGTTGTTTTATTTTTTTTGATGTTGCTATGCTAATAAATTGTTTATTTACATTTATCTCTATTTAATTCATTTGTATGCATTGTGTGTTTATTTAGGTATGTATTTGTATGTATTGTGTATTTGTATGTACTTATTTATTATAATATATGCCTATCTATTTATTTTTATAGTATGTAGAAATTAGAATATTATAATGTATATGTAACTATGTATTCATTAATTTTACGTGTACTACTTTATTTGTAGTTAATCATTTTAAAATAATATATTGCTGCTTTTCATGCACACCTACTATCTGTATGATATAAATGTGTCTCTAATCAGCCCACGGTTGCCTGGAAGAGATCGCTAATTATCGAATAAGGCCGCCGATTGTACTGTACCTAAATGTTATCATTATTGTACGTAATTCTAAGTTATTTAAGTGCAATAAAGCGTATTCTATCTATCTATCCATCTATCTACGCTTGTATGTAAGTTG
Source organism: Cabera pusaria (assembly GCA_954871355.1). Classification (NCBI taxonomy): domain Eukaryota; kingdom Metazoa; phylum Arthropoda; class Insecta; order Lepidoptera; family Geometridae; genus Cabera; species Cabera pusaria. Next base: position 4,308,300 of record OX940910.1, read on the forward strand.
AATTGCTTATTACGTTTGTTTTAAGCCCCCAACGCAAAAAGAAGGGGTGTTAAAAGTTTATCGTGTGTTTGTCGGTCTGTGGCATCGTAGCGCCTAAACGGATAAACAGATTTTGATTTTTGTTTTGTTTCATAATGTCTTGAAAATCCGTTCAGCCGTTTTTTTTTCTACATGACGCTAAGAGATCAACTTTAGTAGGTCAGATCAATTAGAAATTCGGTATCCTCTTACTTCAATGATATTGTAAGAACATGGTAGCTTTGACCTGATGTTGGGGCATGTTCTGGAATCTACAGAATACTCAATCCCTCACCAACTTGCTCGTACAAGGTAAATGTCGTGTTGGGGTTTACTTGAACGGTCTCAATGAGCAGATTATAAATAGATCAGTCGGGGAATGATCTAGTTATTGTTCAAAGACGTGTGTAAATGCAGATTTTTAATTTGCCCTTAAACTAAAATGTTTTAGAAGTTACTTGTAAAAACAAAATGAATAAAAATCCTGCTAATATTACAAATGCGAAAGTTCGTGTGTAAGCTTGTTACTTCTTCACGCTAAAAATACTCAACCGATTGAGTTGAAATTTGGTACGTAGATAGCCTATAGGCTAACGTCTGACCACTATGTCACCTGTTGTTAAGTAATGATGCGGTCGAGGATGGTAGCTCACCACAGCTAGGATGGTTCTCAAGCTAGTTATTAGGTATTTGTTACCTAGTTCTCAAATAAAAGTTAAGAAGTTAAAGCTAGTTCTCAAATAAAAGTTAAGACGTTAAAGCTGCTTTTCAAATAAAAGTTAAGAAGTTAAAGCTAGTTCTCAAATAAAAGTTAAGACGTTAAAGCTAGTTCTCAAATAAAAGTTAAGAAGCTACTCACTCCCTCTTCACCATCCTTGGACCAGAAAATCTGCGACTGAGGTATGCCGATGACCTCACAGGTCAGGATGAGGTCTGTTCCTTCCACCACGTTGCCATTGTTGGTTGCTGTGAAGCCTGGAATTTTGGAAGGTTAATTAAACATCTTTATGTGTTCTTCTTTAACTTTAACACTTCTTTAAGTGTTACACTTAAAGAAGTTCCAACTTTATATTTTTGGACATTGTTACACAGAATCCAATAGTTATCATAGATGGCGACACCATTGCATAGTTGGTTAAAATGCAATCCATTTATTTCGTCGTATCGATAGGATCATACTGTGGCTTAGTTGGTCAGAGCACCTGGGCATGTTAACCAGGAGGTGCAGGTTCGAATCCCGTCGGTTGGTTAAAATGCAATCCATTTATTTCGTCGTATCGATAGGATCATACTGTGGCTTAGTTGGTCAGAGCACCTGGGCATGTTAACCAGGAGGTGCAGGTTCGATTCCCGTCGGTACAATGAAATAACACATATCATTTAATTATTTAAAGCGGCAGCATAACAGTTACGCGCCGAATCCGGTGAATTACCATGAACCCACTCAAGACTCATGTATATCTTGGCTTAGTTGGAGGAGTTAACAAGATTACTATGATAGTCATGCATTTTTTAATGCTCAATAGGCAAGCTATTGTCCACTATCTCACCTGGTGTTAAGTGACGATGTGGTACAAGATGTAGCACGCTTGCCTAGAAGATAATCACTTGCGACAACTGCAATGCAATGTTTTTTTTGAATCGTAATTAAGCAAGCGTTTAACCACTATCTCACCTGAAGTTAATTGAAGAATTAGTGGGGGTTGCACCACATTGCTAGTAAGCTTTAAAAAAAATACATTAAGGGCTTCAATACTTACTGACAATCTGTGGAGGCTTCGACAGGTAGAGCTTATGCTCTACACTGACAGGCTTGTCCTGAGCCACTTCACATTTGTAGTCTCCAGCATCTTCTGGTTGCACCGACTTGATGATCAGGTCCTTGGAGTTAGGGTCACTGGAAGGTTATGGATGGACTATGTTTAAATTTTATTAAGGAATGCTAGGAAAATGAATTGGCATCGTCCCAATGTTATGAGTATAAATCCAAAAGTCATTTTTCAACTGAGCTCAGCAAGTTTAAGGTAGATGTGAAGACTAATTAAATAGTAAGATGAAAGATTTCGAATGATCGCGTGATATCTGTCATTTTTCCACAAAATTACAGATATATTGTTAATGTTTTGTCCATAATCCTATTAGTTTCCTCCATCGCCACTAGATGGCGACTGTAGTATAAATAGATCGCGGTGGTGAAATTTACCGAGAGTTCAACTAGAGTCCGGGGGGAGGTCAGTAAGGTGTTTGCGATTTCAATAAATGCGTTACAATCGTTCGCAATATTCGTCTGTGGTTTAATTTCATTTCAATTTATATTCTCGTACAGGGTTCTATGATACACTTACATGGAATATCTGGAGAGATCGCGTTCATATGAGATCTTCATAGTGTTCAAGAAGTAGAGGTTTCCATCCTTGTACCACTGGGTTACTGTGCCATCTGAAAGAAAAAAAATACCTTAATAAAAATTATTATTGTAATTTTGAGGCCATTATCGCCCGTGGGAAGGTCATTGTTACCTGTTTAAAGCTTGCTCATACATATATACATAGAATTGATCGCCAAGTTCCGTCACGATATTCAGTGCCAGCCTGCCAGGGCATTCAGAAATTGGTAAATTGCCGGGTTAATTGCCATAAATCTGGCTGAAATAGATGAGCTTTATTATTGAATATCAAGCACCTCATTTCACTGCCGTTTCACTTTCAGTCAAATACAAAGACATCTTAGACCGCATCATCACTCTCCATCATGTAAAGAACCTTTGAAACTAATTGGAGTAAATTACAGTCAATATTTACAAAAAAAATCCTATTAATTTTAAACTAATGCAAGTTTGATGCAACACCGCGATTAAAAAGTATGTTGATTGAATCAATATGGCCGCGTTTCCGGTGGCGCCAAAAGCGTGCGCGACCGGAAGTTCCGGTTAACTGTCCAATTATATATTCACCGGTAGACTATGATGCAATAGGTCTTTTAATTTGATTTGTATTTAAATGATATTTTACGTTGAATTTTTCAAGGTTCTGCATCAACACCAATATTCTAAAAGCGTAGGTATGTTAGTTTGTATATTCGTTTGGTCGTTTGTTTCCTCATTACGGCCATAAAGAGTTGGCCCGATTGGGTTGAAATTTTGTATTGATATAGGCAATACGTTGAAATAGGACACATGACACTTTTCAAAGCGGGTGAAGCCGGCGGGTGCAGTTCATCATCGTCGAACACATCATCGCTAACCACCAGACGAGATAATGGTCAAACGCTATTATCACTACACAAATCTGTTCGCAATAAATTTAAATAACTACTGAACGATATTTTATGCGGTTTTCACCAATAAACAGAGTGATTCACGAGGAAAGTTTAAGTGTATAATTCGTGAAAATTGCTGTGTAAATTGGTTAAAATATGACAATGGTTATTAGAACAAGCTAATTTGTACTCGATCCAACAAGCGGAAGCAACAATTCTAGGCAAATATACTTTACCCGAGCGAAGCCGGGGCCGGTCACTAGTCAGATATTAAATAAATAGTGTTTTTTTTATGAAACCACGATGCAAGTGAAACTTTTGTCTATGTGTAGATATAGTAGCTAGCTACTATGACACCAGTATACAAATATGGCTGCGGAAGCGTACGCCAGTCACAGCTAGACCTGATGACATAATATGTATATCATATCCACCAATCAGCACCGTCGACATGCGATAGATGGCGATGGACAAAAATTAGAGGTGATTTAATAAAAGTTTCACTTATAAATAAATAATTAAGATAGTTTAAAAACTAAAACGACCGACTTCAATGCCCCGCGAGTCAATTTCAATAGCAAGTTTGAGACATTTATCGTCATATCTCTGGAGATACTTACCAGATCTCGTTGGAATTACAATGTAACCACCTTGAAAACGTACCCTACCGATTATAAAAATAATCATTGGAATCGGTTCACAATTGACGGAGTAATCGCGTAACATACACACATAAAAAAGGATGAAAAATTAAGAAACTTTCTTTTTGAAATTCGGTTGAAAAGAACAATATTACTCACTCTCAGGATCCACGTTGCACTCCAGTCGTACATCTGAACTCTTGTTGACCTCGTAAACCTTCGGCGTTGTGATGATCTTCGCCTGTACAGCTGGAGGCTGGTTGCTTGCCTCTGGAGCGTGATCTGGAAGCAAATTATAGTAAGGGCATATGTGACCACCTGGCTAGCTACTACTTCGAGCTGGAAAGTCTGTCGTCAAATATCTAATGTGTTCCGACAGCTGTCCTTGAGATCCAGTTTTTATTCTAGGCCTAGCGTGCTACCATCAGCGACTGCATCGTCACTTACCAACAGGTGAGATAGTGGTCATATGCTATAACCTATATAGGCTTATTAAAAAGTATTTATATTTTGAGGGTTTTGAACGTCAAATAGAATCATTTATTTTTATTAAATTCAAGGACATGTATTGAGAATTGATTATTATTCCAACACCATCAGCAATCGCCATCATCGACCTGTTTCAATACATTATCTATTGCATCGGTCCGCAACCCTGGGGTCGCGACCCCGTGTGGGGTCGCGAAAGATATTTATGGGGTCGCCAAAAAAGTCAACAAGGTCCTGTACTTATCGAATTTTATTAAGGTTTATGCATAAAATATAATCTGGGGTCGCTCATAACTCTTTTTTTAATTTTGGGGTCGCAATATCAAAAAGGTTGCGGACCGCTGATCTATTGGATAAAGGTATTTACCATGGCACGCATTTTTTTAATTTTCTTTGTACTTACAGCTTTTCCACAAGCTTTTAATTTTTGTGTCACCTATCCCAATGTCTGTAGGTAACCAAATCTGACCAATTGAATTTGACCCACATCATCAATATTCATCATCATCATCGGCGCATAGTAGTCCATCGCTGGACGTAGGCCTCTCCTAAGGAACGCCACGTCAATGTTCAATTGAGCTGAATTTTCGCATACAGGTATAAACACAGACATCTGTGGGTATAAATCTGCCACCATAACTTTATGGTGATCCAGCAGCACACAGCTCTTGAGAGTCAGACCATTCTAGGCCTAGCGTGTTCACAATCTTTGACCACTTCATCTCTTACCATCATGCAAGATAGTGTTCAAACGCTAGCCTATAAGATATATTTAATAACCGGCTAAGTGCGTGTCGGGCCACGCGCAGTGTAGGGTTCCGTAGTAGCCTGTTATTCAATGCAAGTCTTTACCCGTTATAAACAAGCAACTAGGTACTCCGTCTTTGTCACTTTAAAGGATTTATTCTAAGGATTTTGTATTTGGTACAAAATTATCCAACACCCAAGTTCAACGACTATTACTGCTAAACTAATAAAGTTATCTTAACCGCTATAATTTTGAATTTTGCCACATTTTTCAAGCCAGCAGTTTAGCTTTTAGAGGGGGGGGGGGACGCCCTGCTGGAACAAAAATTTGCACTTTAAAGTTTAATATTTCGTAAATGGAGCATTCAATCGAAAAATGGTACTAGCAACCCTTAAGTCATTTCAAAAGACCTATTCAACGATACCCCACATGATGGGGTAGACGACGAAAAAAAAATTCATCCCCACTTCTTATATCGGGGAGCTACCCTAAAAAAAATATTGTTAAAAATTTTATTTCAGCACTTTGTCGGCGTCATTTATTTACATACCCCCACAAAATTACAGTTTTCTAGTATTAACGGTCTCTTAGCAAAACCTCGGATAGACAGACAGACGGACATGACGAAACTATAAGGTTTCCTTGTCAGGACTACGGAACCCTAAAAATTAATGACAATGCAATGTTATGCTACTTATGGTATCATCGAGCAGGCCTGACGATAGACACGTAAGGTGTACAAAGACAAGGTGTACCTACATTATGATCTCCGATAATGCACATGATAAGCCCATCGTGTTTGAGGTCGTTGGATTTGTCTTGACCAGTAACTATAGGCGTAGGTCTGATGACGGAGACGGAGGGTGGCAATTGACGCTCTTAATCAACACTATACAACGGGAGTTGATTTGAGGGATTGAGTTTGGGCTAAAGACTATAATTGATAATTTTTTTTAGTTTAGGCTTAATCTTGTTTTTAGGACTCCGTACCCAAAGGGTACCAACGGAACCCTATTACTGAGACTCCGCTGTCTGTCTGTCTGTCTGTCTGACTGTCCGTCTGTCACCAAGCTGTATCTCATGAACCGTGATAGTTAGACAGTTGAAATTTTCACAGATGATGTATTTCTGATGCCGCTATAACAACAAATACTAAAAACAGAATAAAGTTAAAGATAATAGAGGGTCCCCATACAAGAAAGGTTTTTTTCGGCATTTCACGCCATCTATGAACGCTTAGTTAGGTAAACGTCCCATAGATGGCTAACACGTTGTGGTACGGAACCCTACGAGTGCGAGTCCGACTTGCACTTGGCCAGTTTATTTTTGTTAATATTAAGTATGTTTATTTTTGTGTAATGTTTACCGTCAAAATCATCGTTCTGCAGCTCGTCGTCACTGGCTGCATCTGCGAAGAGATCATAATCAGCTCCTGTTTCCCGCCGGTCTCTGTGCATGGAGTGTCTCGCTTCTGAAACAAGAAGAAAAAACCTATTAGAAATTGATAAAGACAAAATCCAATGCCCGACGTAGCTTTGTAGATTGACATTGTGTGAAGAAATATTACAGGTAATATTATAGTTTTTAACACTATTAAGCATGACTTTACGCGTGACTTTACGCGTCTTTGTTGAGCCATTCTACGATAGAGGGGGTTCATAAATATAAAATAAGTATAACATGACGATCACGTCCACAGATTTATTTTTTAATGGTAAAAGGTAACAGGACAATCATGACGCTCGCCTGATGGTAAGCGATGACGTCTACCGATACAGCGGCATAGAAAAGATAATAATACTACACAGCGGCATGCAAAATTCTGGTAGTCCAGCATTTTGCATGTCACTGCAATGCGCCTGCTACCTGGAGACATAAAGATATTCAGTCTCACATGCCCTGTAATTTCACTGGACACCTTGCCATTTCAACCGTTTATATTTCGCGGCTGAATATTAATTGGCAAAGTGGTGGTACCGTGCTACCACTACAAAATATAGTCCAAGTACTTCCGCTGCCTTCGGACCGTGACGCTACGTCATTTCCACCGAGTTTTACTCCAGTGCGCCTAAAGAAGTTTCACTAAAAAAATCATACTTACCAAAGGAAGGTCAAAACCATAGATATCAAATATAATATCGTTTAAAAAACTAAAAAAATAACAGACTTCAATGCCGCGCTATTAATTTTAAGTACCAATTTTTAGGTGTTTATCTCCATATCTCTGGAGATACTAATCAGACCTCCATAAAATTAACATGGTACCACACTTGGGATATCTCCTTTCTAACAAAAAAAGAATAATCAAAATCGGTTTTTAAACGACGAAGTTATACGCGAACAAACATTAAAAAAAAAACATATACGGTCGAATTGAGAAACCTCCTCCTTTTTTAAAGTCGGTTAAAAATATAGTACAAGTGCTTCCGCTGCCTTTGGACCGTAGCGCTACTTCTTACTACATTACTGTCAAATTTTACCCAAATGCGCATAAAGAAGTTTAACTAAAAATATCATACTTACCAAAGGAAGGTCAAAACCACAGGTATCAAATAAAACGTCCATACACTATCCATTAAAACTCATTCAAATACTCCATTTGCTAATTACGAGTGTTAATTAATGGCTTATAAGGTTAATAATAAAGCAATTAACATAGTAATGTAAGATAGGACCAGATAAGGTATACGGTCGATGGAAGACATTTGACTGTTTAATGTAATGGTTAAGCAAATAAGTACTGCGCACATGCTTGGAAGAGACTGGTGTAAGCTATAAGATAATATAGGTATATAGTTTTTCTTTATCATCATCATCATCATCATCATCATCATCAATCAGCCTATGCTAGCCTTTATTACATAGGATATAATAAGATCGTTTAAAAAACTAAAATAACTGACTTCAATGCCGCGCTATTAATTTTCAATACCAAGTTTGAGGCGTTTATCTCCATATCTCTGGAGATACTTATCAGACCTCGATAAAATTACCATGGTACCACACTTGGGATATCTACTTTCCAACAAAAAAAGAATAATCAAAATCGGTTCATAAACGACGAAGTTATCCGCGAACAAACATATATACATATATACGGTCGAATTGAGAAACCTCGTCCTTTTTTTGAAGTCGGTTAAAAACGCTTGAAACTTATCGCTTATACATAATATATCTAAGCTTATAGCTTTCGCCACGCGTATTCAAGAGCATTTAGCTACGATGTTAAAACTGTCTAAACGCAATGTTTGTATACCTTGTAGGTCTATTGGAGAGTGTACTCGATCAGGCTGTGTTCATATTGGGCCTACAACTCGGACTTAACTACGGACTCATATATTAGGGTCGGTAGAACATGTATCTTTATAAACCGCACTAAAATATTCCTTTTTTATCGACTTCTCAGAAAAGGAGGAGGTTCTCAATTCGGCTGTATTTTTTTTAATGTTTGGTAGGTACCTCACAAGTCCGTCAAATCTTACCCGTTTTGAAAAAAATTTGTTTGAGAGATTATGCCTCCCGTTAGGTCCCATTCAATTTTATCGAGATGTAACAATTATCTCCGGAGATATGGAGATAAACAATATAAACAAAATTGATACCTTGATGACATGATTATGACTAGTGGATATTTTCACAATCGCGGCATGTGAAGTCGGTTTTTTTGTTGTTTTGTAAACGATCTTAAACTAAAAATAAGATCTTTTAAAAACTGAAAAATAACCTACTTCAATGCCGCGCTATTCATTTTCAGTACCAATTTTGAGGTGTTTATCTCCATATCTCTGGAGATACTTATCAGACCTCGATAAAATTACCATGGTACGACACTTAGATTATCTCCTTTCCAACAAAAAAATAATAATCAAAATCGGTTCATAATCGACGAAGTTATCCGCGAACAAACATAAAAAATATATATAAATATATATACGGTCGAATTGAGAAACCTCCTTTTTTTTTGCAAAATTTAACCGAAGTGACGTAGCGTCATGATCCGAATGAACGGAAGTGACGTAAATCTAAATTGTCAATACCACAGAATAATTAATAATATTACGTACAGAAGATTCACTCTTTGGTAGCATAATTATATGTGAGATAAAACCCAGATACAACGTCAGTAACGGAAGCTTCTCTTCTAACGCGTAGCTTATTAGTCAATTTTAACCGACTTCCAAAAAGAGGGAGATTCTCAATTCGTCTGTATGTTTTTTTGCGAGTATGTTACGCAATTACTGCGTCAATTGTGAACCGATTCGAATGAATGATTTTTAATCGGTAGGGTACGTTTTCGGGGTGGTCCCGTTATAATTTCATCGAGATCTGATTAGTATCTCCAGAGATATGCCGATAAACGTCTCAAACTTGCTACTGAAATTGACTCGCGGGCATGGAAGTCGGTTGTTTTAGTTTTTAAACTATCTTAATTATTATGATGTAATTTTTTTCAATATTTAATGTTATTTATATTAATACAGACAAGCACTTGACCGCTATCGTAACAAAACCACAGTTTGTATGAACACATTATATCGTTCCTCCTGACTTGCTATTAAAAAGTAACTTACCACCATCACGGAGAAAATTACGGCGTTCCGGCAGTACACAGCCCTTGAGAGTCACTCTCAGAGTATTCTATATTATACGCCTAGCATATTCACCATTTTTGACCACATCATCACTTACCACCAGGCGAGATAGTGGTCAAACGCTAGCCTATAAGATATAAAAAAATATAAGTAAGCAACATGTGAACACAGTCTAATATTACTGTCGTGTCCAAGTTCTATGTTTGTTACTTACTGCCTTTTAAGGTTGAATAGGACAGTAGACAGTAGGACAGATATCCTGTCTTGTTACTGTCAGGGCTTTAGAAGTCTTTATACATAGTAGAATGGACATAAGAAATGGTAGATTTATGGACTAAGACGGAAACCCACATGCGAAATTTTTCGTAGATCGTACTTATTTGCATACAATTACAAAATAAAAACTGGCCAAGTGCAAGTCGGACTGGCACTTCCATGTAGTATGGGATGCCCCCCTTTATAAGCTTTTGTATTTTTTATTTTTGTATAAAAAACGGAAAGCGGTTTACAGAATATATTTACCTACCAAGTTTCAATTCTGTAGTCCTAATAGTTTCGGAATAAAATGGCTGTGACATACGGATGGACAGACAGACAGACAGACAGACATGACGAATCTATAAGGGTTCCGTTTTTTGCCATTCAGCTACAGAACCCTAAAAAGGGATTTTACTCAAATTCAAATTGATATAGGTATGTATATATAATAGGTATATTTAATTAATTTTACTTGGCTGTCCTTGAGAGTCAAATGAATGAAAGATTGAGGTTGTTATCGATCGACTTCAAAAAATATCGTTTAAAAAACTAAAAAGAACCGACTTCATTGGCACGCTATTAATTTTCAGTACCAATTTTGAGGTGTTTATCTCCATATCTCCGGAGATACTTATCAGACCTCGATAAAATTACTATGGTACCACACTTGGGATATCTCCTTTCCAACAAAAAAAGAATAATCAAAATCGGTTCATAAACGACGAAGTTATCCGCGAACAAACATTAACGGTCGAATTGAGAAACCTCTATTATCAATAGACTTCAAATAATATCGTTTAAAACCTAAAAAAGAACCGACTTCAATGGCGCGCTATTCATTTTCAGTACCAATTTTGAGATGTTTATCTCCATATCTCTGGAGATACTTATCAGACCTCGATAAAATTACCATGGTACCACACTTGGGATATCTCCTTTCGAACAAAAAAAGAATAATCAAAATCGGTTCATAAACGACGAAGTTATCCGCGAACAAACATAATATATATATATATATATATATATATGGTCGAATTGAGAAACCTCCTCCTTTTTTTGAAGTCGGTTAAAAACTAAAAAAGAACCTACTTCAATGTTCATTTTCAGTACCAATTTTGAGGTGTTTATCTCCATATCTCCGGAGATACTTATCAGACCTCGATAAAATTACTATGGTACCACACTTGGGATATCTACTTTCAAACAAAAAAATAATAATCAAAATCGGTTCATAAATGACGAAGTTATTTGCGAACAAACATAAAAAAATATATATATATATATACGGTCGAATTGAGAAACCTCCTCCTTTTTTTGAAGTCGGTTAAAAAGGAGGCCGTCCTCAATTCGTATGTATGTTTTTTTTTGTATGTAAGTTACGCGAGTACGTGTACCGACCGTGTACCTACCGTGGTAGGGTACATTTCCAAGGTCCCATTGTAATTCATCGAGATCTGATAAGTATCTTCAGAGATATGAAGTTAACGTCTCGAGCCTGCTACGGAAACAGACTCGCGCGGCATGGAACTCGGTTGTTTTAGTTTTTAAACTATCTTAAGTATGAATTTTAAATAATACCTCAATACCAGTAATTCAGTAGTTGATACCAGAATAAAGATCTGAACAATATCAATTTCTTTCTACAGGATATGACACATACCTAATCTAAAATAAATTGACACATGACATTGACGAAATTCGCCTAAGACTAAAATGTCCAAAGCATACTAATTAGGTAGTCGGTACAATTTCAGAGGAAACGGTGACATCACGGTAAGTTTATTTGAATTATTATCGTTATCTTTTATTGTTATGTTATCAATATATATACATTGATTATCGTATTGGTAATAAATATAAAAAATTAAAAAAAAAATAGGGCCGTCCGAGGAAAAAACTAACTTATTTATTGTACTTACCCTCATGAGTTTTCAACCGACTTAAAATAAAGGCGGATCTCAATTCGTCTGTATGATTTAAACGATTTAAATGATTCTTTTTTTAATCGGTAGGGTCGGTTTCCAAGGTGGTTCCATTGTAATTTCATCGAGATTTTATAAGTATCTCCAGAGATATGACGATAAACGTCTCAAACTTGCTACTGAAATTGACTCGCGGGGCATGGAAGTCGGTTGTTTTAGTTTTAAAACTATCATAATTATATTAATAAAGTGTCATAATTCATAAAATTCAATTTTCTTATCTTTTTGACGTAATATATGTAGTACGTGGGATTCCGAGAACCGTATTAAATATGAGATAATATCGTTTAAAAACTAAAAAACAACCGACTTCAATGCCGCGCTATTCATTTTCAGTACCAATTTTAAGATGTTTATCTCATTATCTCTGGAGATACTTATCATACCTCGATAAAATTACCATGGTACCACACTTGGGATATCTCCTTTCGAACAAAAAAAGAATAATCGAAATCGGTTCATAAACGACGAAGTTATCCGCGAACAAACATAAAAAAAAAAAAAAAAAAAAAAATATATATATACGGTCGAATTGAGAAACCTCCTCCTTTTTTTGAAGTCGGTTAAAAACAAAAGTTACCGAAAAAAAGTTTCTTGTAATAGGAAATATGCATGTAGTTATACATTTACTTGAAATCATTTATTTTCGAATCACTATTGTTCTGGTGTTGTTTGTTAAACATTTTTTTATAAATAAAATACTCTTAAATGTGTTAAAATATTATATGAAAAATGCAAAAAAAGCGTGGGAAATTTTAATTTGAAAACACATCACCACTTGTTAATTAGAAAGTGACGTCACAGGGCACCACACGGTCTCCACAGAATAAATATTTTTTATAGAAATACTATGCACTGTTGTACGAATACTTACTATTTCTAATAAAAAGATTTAATCTGTGGAGACCGTGCGGTGCACTGTGAAGTAACAAACAAAACAAACGCACGCGAAAATTTGGCAGCGTTTTAGATACTTCATATTTTTCAATGTTAAAACTATTTTTAACCGACTTCAAAAAAAGGAGGTTTCTCAATTCGACCGTATATATATTTATTTTTTTTTATTTTTTTTTATGTTTGTTCGCGGATAACTTCGTCGTTTATGCACCGATTTCGATTATTCTTTTTTTGTTCGAAAGGAGATATCCCAAGTGTGGTACCATGGTAATTTTATCGAGGTATGATAAGTATCTCCAGAGATATTGAGATAAACATCTTAAAATTGGTACTGAAAATGAATAGCGCGGCATTGAAGTCGGTTGTTTTTTAGTTTTTAAACGATATTATTTATTTTTAGCTTAATTTGAACACTTCCAGTATTATTTCATTTATTTACTGTGTTAAATGGATGTAATCAGTGAATTAAAAATATTTAAAAAAATCATGCATATTCCCTATTGGGGTCAATACCTACTGAACTTTATGTTGTGTTTAGTATGTTGGTATAGCGACCTTAGTAATACATACATTAACTTAAATATTATGTGAACATTTCAAGTAAATATCTACCTATTAATGTTTAGAAGACACAGTCCTCTGACAGACGGACGGATAGACGGAAAATGAAGTCTCAGTAATAGGATTCCGTTGGAACCCTTTGGGTACGGAACCCTAAAAAATGAAACGTTTAAACGTTTCATTTTTTAGGCCTAAAGATGTTAAAGATGTTTAATATGATTTACAAATACAAACCTTAGTATTGACATATTCGTACTGTCCACTCCATCTATAAGGTTGTCTGTAAGATATCGCTTTGAGCGATAAGACCGTCCATAGTACTAGTTTAGAACTTATTTATGTAATGTATGGTGTACATTCAAGAGTTTTCATTCATTCATATGACAATCATTTCTCCAGCAACATTAGCATTCCGACAGCACCGAGTGGTAATAAATCACAACCATCGGCTTCCTCAAACATAGCCCAGTACAGTCATAAACATAGACTGGAAGTGCCCCGTGGCTTCGTTCGCGTGAAAACTTCAGTAATTTATTTAAAACTAGCTGTGCCCCACGGTTTTACCCGCGCAGACATGTAGTACGTAGACAAGGTGGTAGGACACTATCTAGTGCCCGCCTGACCAGCGACTAGCCTCAAGTTAGAAAAATCTGTCTCCAAACATATAATTGTGTTCCGGCAGCTATCCTTGAGAGCCAGTTCCAATTCTAGGCTTAGCGTTCTTACTATCTTCGACCGCATCATCACTTACCAACATAGTGATCAAACGCTATAAGATATAGATAAAAAAGACATCATTTCCGTGGGAATATCGGGTTCAGTAGTTTTTGTGTGAAAGAGTAACAAAGATCCATTTAAATTTTGCATTTATAATATTAGTAAGGACTTTTCCTTTGTAAAAACTGTTCTTCCATAAAATCACATCAAAAACAACGTTTTCATGATATGGTTTGACCAAGGGAAATGGGGATTCATTTTTATTAAATACAAAAAACCATATTGATTTTCAGACTTTGTTACCCCATTTCAACCTTTTAGGGTTGGAATTTCGAAAAACTAATTCTGTTACCATTCTTCATCCCCTTAAAATAGTGAATTTTAGAAAATCCTTTCTTAGCGGATACCTACGTCATCATAAACATGCATCGTTAATGGAGTATTAAATGGATCTGGCATTTAAATAACAATAATAATATGAGAAGGATAAAACTATACAATCACTAGTATGAGAGAGCGATATGGACAATTTTGTTTTATCCTTCTCTGCATATGCGAATTTATTGTTTGGAGCCAGCTCTGGCTCCCAGTTCTAGTGCGCCCATTGGCTTTCACCCGCTGTCATGTAAGACCCGACCAAATTACGTTGTTCATTTAAGCTGGCATATGTATCACGTGCTCATCATTTTAGTCGGGTTATATCTCTATAGCTATTTCATTCGCATACGCGAATGTTATCTCTATTTAATTTTCCCTCTAAGATCTGCATGCAAAATTTCAGCGCAATCCTCTATGTGGTTTGAGCTGCGTTGATAGATCAGTAAGTAAGTCAGTCAACGTTTCCGTTTCGAGGTTTTTAAATTGTAACTTGTCACGTTCGCAGGCGTATGCCTCGATTACATTTGGTCGTTAGCACGTATTCGGGTGTTTCAATGACGTTTAAGAGGGAACGCGGGCTGCACTTTTCCATACAAATGTATTCCCCTGTTTCCTCCCTGGAAAATTTGTTAGAAAAAAATTTGTTTCCACAAAAAATCAAGGTCTGTTGTAGCTCTACGCTCCCCTTTATCTACATATATCGTTTTCTTTTTTTGGTCAACCAATTGCAAAAAGAAATATAAGCTTTTTGATCTCCTCTTTGAGATTTTTGAAGGGTCATATTTCTAGACAAATTGGTTAGTCAATAAAATATGATAGCTACAGCAGACCTTGATTTTTGTAGAAACAATTTTTTCTCTTGAAGCATTTTCCAGGGAGGAAACGGGGGAATACATTTGTATGGAAAAGTGCACACCACATTCGCTCTTAACCGACTTCAAAACAAGGAAGATGTTCTCAATTTGCCGGAAACTTTTACGTCTGAAAATTTTGATTATCATTTTGATCATAGCGTATACGCTTACAAAATCCCTTTCATTTCTCTCTTCTTCGAGCATTTACTAGTGGAGATGTTAACGCAAGGCGTACCCCTCTGCTGGCCATATAGCCATTTTTGGCCATATGAGCGTGCGTAACTACGCTGTATTTTTAATACTGTGTGCGTGTTTCAAGCTAGTGTGCGGGATCGTTAAAGTAAGTGATTTGTGTGTGTGCAATGCGTGTTTACCTCGTCCCCCGTAAGTATCGGCAGAAAAAAATGTTTGCGGATTACAACGTTAACATCTCCATTGGTAAATGCTCGAAGATTTCTCTCCGTAATAATATCTAATAATACGACTGAATTATTTGAGCAGCTGCTCCGTGAATCATGAATAAAAATAAATCAATTCAAAGGGGTGGTCTTTCAAGTACCTACTTACTACTGTACTTGCGTTATTTATACATTGTGTTATTGATTTGCTTTCTTTTACCCGACTGTCAAATGATGGGTAAAGTAACTAATGTTTTATGAAAGGATCGGGTTATGCTTGAACACATTTTATTTATATCTTACAGGCTAGCGTTTTGATCAATACTCAATACTCAATACTTTATTGCTTCCATAATTATTGTACATAAAGTTCTTATATCTAGATATTATTTAGGTACATGAGATCATTATGGACCCTGTATTATCACCTCACTCGTTGGTAAGTACACTCGGATACATTTCGGAGAGTGTGCAATGGAACTGCATGATTTGATTCCACCATCCCCATTTTATAATCGGACATCCAGAGACACTAAAAGGCGCCACCGATTTATGGTGGATATACCATCTACCCGAACGAAGCGATTTGCTTCTTCGTTCATCATACGAACCGCTAAGGAATGGAATACCCTGCCTGAGTCCGTGTTTCCGATTAAGTACAATATGGGGGTCTTCAAATCGCGAGTGAATAGGTATCTTCTGGGTAAGCACGCTACATCATCGATCGCATCATCATTTAACATCAGGTGAGATAGTGATCAAGTGCTACCCAGTTCGGTATATAAAAAAAAAAAAAAGTAATTATGCGGTCGAAGATGGTAAGCACGCTAGGCCTGGAATGGGAACTGGCTCTCAAGGGTAGCTGCCGGAGCACATTAGATGTTGTCTAACTTGAGGGTGGTAGCTGGCCAGGCGGACACTAGATAGTGTCCTACCAACATGCGGGGGTTGTTGGTTTCTTTACGATGTTTTTCCATCACCGGAAGGCCACTGTGAGAAGCGCTCATAAATTTTTCTATAGTTAAATCCAATACTGCACGGCAGGGATTGCACTCGGTCGGTACCTCTGGCATTTTGATGCCGACCGTTCTCCCACTTATACCACCGGGCCCTAAAAATGTGTTATGTTTAATATGTGTTTAATTTATGTGCTATATGCAATACGAGTATGTATAATTGAGCTGTACGCGTATTTTTTTTTTTCAACATTCACACTCTGCAACCTTACTGTTAACTTTCTATATCCCACGGAAATTACTATAACTATGTCAAAAGTCCCCAAAAACATATGTTGGATGATCTATAGCAGTCGGTCTGTCTGTCTGTAGTTCAGTTAATTGGCATTAATTGAAACGACCTATTTGTCTAATTATTCTGTCAATGGACATCCCTAGTTGAGCTGAGGAAAGCAGGGGGAAAGCGCTAGTTTAGGAATGAGGATAATACATTCGGGCAGATATATAAAATCTTACGTTTTTTTTAATTATTAAAAAACGATAAAAAAATCCTTCAAACGAGTTCATATGCCGCGCTCGTTTATTGCTATTTTCAGTACCAAGTTTGAGGTATATATCTCCATATCTCTGGATATTCTCATCAGATATCAATGAAATTTAAATGGGTTCACCTAGCAAATATACTCTTTAAAACAAAATAAGAATTTTATAAATCGGTCCAGGTGTCTGTGGTTATCGGGGAACATACATGAAAAATAAAATATTCCGACGAATTGAAAACCTCCTCCTTTTTTGAAGTCGGTTATAAAACGTTTTTACTCAGGTTCCAATGAATAACGAGTTTTTTTAAAGACAAACAAGCATTTGGCCAATTTAACTTGGCTAACGTTTAAGTGAAGTTTTAAGATGCATTATGAAATTGTTTCGATATTGTTGTGATTAAATTTTAGTGTTTAAAAACTAAAACAACCGACTTCAATGCCCCGCGAGTCAGTTTCAGTAGCAAGTTTGAGACGTTTATCGTCATATCTCTGGAGATACAATGGGATCACCTCGGCGGCTTATGAAATCGAAAATATCGATGAACAAAAAAATATGTATGGACGAACGTAGAACCTCCTCCTCTTTGGAAGTCGGTTAAAAAGTAGTTTCTCGCAGACGTCTTAAGTTTCGAAGACAATTAATTTGCTCATAATTCATTTCTTAACCCTACGCTACTAGTAGGGGCATTCCATCACGCCCGCAGGGTCAAATTGACCCCGAAATTGGACAAACGACGGGCCTTTATGACATCAAGGGCATCGGTCGTCTTGTCATAAAAATCGAATGTGAATTTATTGATCATTTTATTAATTGATTTATTTATAATTTTTTCTCGTCCGGAATAAAATTTTAGTGCTTTACGATGTGTGAATTTTGTGGAATTTAGTGTGTTACTTGAAGATTTGTTTCATAAAATGTTATTTAATTGAATGTTTTTTAATAACTACTTTAGTTAAAAAAAACAGATAATAATAGTAATTTCACATGACTTATTACCTTTTCTGTGCTTTCAACTAGATAATATTATATTCAAATAAGACAATGTATCTTTTCCTTGCTAATTCAAGCCACGTATGTCACATTATAGACCGCATCTTCACTTTTCATCATGCGAAATTGTGGCCATATTTGATTTTAACTATTATAATTTCGTACTTTTCAAAAATGTATATAGTATTGTTTTTGTATTATAATTATTTTAACTTGTACATACTTACTTAGTAATCATATCATACACAAACACAACAATCACAAAGCGTGTCATAGGTCAGTCTATAAAATTAGCAAAAGAAATAAAATTCGCAAACTACCCACATAATAATATAACCTACGACTGTGGCTAACATCTCTTATTACCCACTCAAATAAAAACGCCATAAAATACCCATCGAAGTCGGGGGTACAATTGACCCCAATACAGTATCACCATGTTAATTTGCAACTGACCTAATCAAATTAGCAGAATTTGTGATGTCGTGACTTGTCGCAGTTAATATTCTTAATATTTATTGGACCAATAAGCTTAGGAGATAGCTTTGGTATAGTATGACTGTGTTGAGATTGGATTATAATAATTGGTGACCTGATAACCTGAAATAGCGCGACCCAAATTCAAAATGTGTGCAGTAAAAGCGATTTTTATTATTTCGTTATTTGGTCATTTGCTTTTATTATAGAAATGTGCTAGAAGCTTTTTATATTAATACATAATATTGGCTATTTTTTTCCTGTCCTTTCTGTTTTTTATACGACAACTGTTTAACCAGTTTTAATTGATTTTTCAGCTGTCATATTTTTTTCTGCGTATATTTCTGGTGCATTTTTAAGATGAATGAAAATGCTATTGCTAACTGAGGCATGTAATTTTTTTTAAAGCTTACTAGCAATGCGGGTTGCACTTTACTAGTAGTCTTGTTAACACCTCCAACTAAGCTGAATATGCTTGTGTCTGGAGTCAATAGTGCAATGGGTAAGGATCGAACTCACGACCTCACGATCGCCAGGCCGACGCCCTAGCAAATGGGCTATTGCCGTTTCGTAAAATAAAGATTAATGAATGATTATTTTAAATAGCTTAAAATATTATTAGTGGCAATAATGGAGGTAAAACGTAGTACAAATACATCGATGGTGGCAATTAATTATCATAATCACACTATGTCCTAGATAATCTAATTCACAAACCCGAGTTTGCAATTTAGGCCAGGGCCGAATTTAAATGAATGCTATTTTTAATCTGTTTTTGTATTATTCATTATTTATACTGTTAAAGAAAAAGACGATATTTTTTACTCCCATAATACAGGAACTATTATGAGATAATATCGTTTAAAAACTAAAAAACAACCGACTTCAATGCCGCGCTATTCATTTTCAGTACTAATTTTGAGATGTTTATCTCAATATCTCTGGAGATACTTATCATACCTCGATAAAATTACCATGGTACCACACTTGGGATATCTCCTTTCGAACAAAAAAAGAATAATCAAAATCGGTTCATAAACGACGAAGTTATCCGCGAACAAACATTAAAAAAAAATATATATATATATATATATATATATACGGTCGAATTGAGAAACCTCCTCCTTTTTTTGAAGTCGGTTAAAAAGAGAAATAAGTATGATTGTATGTTACTTAAGGTACGTACGTCCTGCGATCAGCGGGCGCGATCTCAGTACTTTTCAATTGTTTTCTGATCGCGTTTGGTGTGAACCAGTCGGTACAAGTACTGCTGTGCTATCTGATCGCCGCCTAGCTCGCGCACGCAGGACGCTGCGGTTTGTCCGTGCCTTTAATTACGCAGAAACGATTAAACGGAAATATTGTTTATAGCTGATAGCCAAGCGTTTTTAACGATTATCTCGACTGGTGGTAAGCGATGATGTGGTCGACGATGGTGAACACGCTAGGCCTAGAATGCTCTGACTCTTAAGGCTGTGTGCTGCCGGAACACCGTAAGGTTATGGCGGCAGATTTTCTCCTCGATGGTGGTAAGGTACCTACCAAAATGGGCGGAAGATAACCTATGGGAAAAAATATAGCAAGTATTTTAAAAGTTTAGGTTATAAAAATACAAAAAGACGTTATATGATAAATTTTAAAGACTTCGTCTCATAATCTTGACTCTGAAGACTTTTATAAAAAATAAAACTTTACCTATGTTAAACACTTTTGTGGTTACACAGACCAATATTTCTTAACGAACCAGAACGTAACTTTTCCGTTTCAACACCTATACACATTAGTCCACGTCTCTCCATGAATGACTCTTTATAAATCTAAAAACACTACAAAAATAAAAATAAATACTACCAGCTTTCCTTGACCTGTCATCTTCAACTTGATTCTACGAATTTAGTTAAAAGGGAGAGGGCGTTCAAAATTGGTCGTCCAAAAGACCATGTTATTCAGAGCCCTTAGTTTCTCAAAAAGATCAAACTAATGAAGGTTAAAGAAGGATCAATTAATAATGGCCATGGCATGTAAATGAGAGGTCGGTGCATTTGATATGTTAATATGAAGTTTTAAGAGACGCCATAGGGAGAGTTATCTAGAATTTATTTGTGTGTTCTATTAATTAACTGATAATGCCTTCGCTTTAAGCTATTACTGTTATGTTTTACCGTTTAAAAATCAAACTAAAAACTAGTAAACTAAAGACCGATTCCTTGATCAGTAGTAAAAACTGGCCTCGCCCACCAAGGCTTCCGTACCAACTTCTCAAACAGGTCAAACTTTACTTTGTAGTTCGACACATAGAAAATATATTGCACTAACTACAAATAATAAGTTTGTAAATTAAATTAACTTTTTTTTCGTTATTACACTACATATTTACGGTTTTCAGATTTATTCTTATACTAGCTGTTACCCGCGGCTTCGCCCGCGTTATTTGTGTCTTTATGACCATTGAGGTCTAGATCGATGATCTCTTAGGCCAAGTCACCATAGATGACCCTCAAAGTCGAACTCAATATCCTCTATTGTTAAAGTCATTAATCATTTTGGTTAGCTATACGAAGTTGTGCTGTTTACATGTTTGACTCAATACAACAGTTCCTGAAACATTTCTTACAAAGAAAATAAGGTGGATAGCTGCGCGAGCGTAGCGAGCGCTATTATTGGGCGAGTGAACATTTTTTATGACTTTTTATAACCCTGACAGTTTAATGACCTAATAATCAACTCAATATAGATGACTCTTAGGACGAACTCGATATCGTCTATTGTTAAAATCAGTAATCATTACTTGGTACTTGGTAAACCTAACCAAGGTCATTATGATTATTGAAGGTTGTACTGTTTCAATTTACGACTCGTTTTGATGGATGTGGCTATTAAAATACAAAAGTTGCTGAAATGTTTCCTACAAAGTAGATATAACAAATGCTTGCGCGAACGGAGCGAGCGCTATTACTGTGAGAGAGTAGCAAGCCCTATCACTGCGCGAGCGAAGCGAGCGCGAAAATTTTTTACGACTTTTTATGACCCTGACAGTTTTTATGACCTACTAAGTCAACACCGATGACACATAGGTTAAACTTGATATCCACCTATTTAAAGGTTAATATATATTATGATTATTGAAGGTTGTACTGTTTCAATTTATAAACTCGTTTTGATGCATGTGGCAATTAAAATACAAAAATGCTGAAATATTACCTACAAAGTAGATAAAACAAAAGTTTGCGCGAGCGTAGCGAGCGCGAAACTTTATACGTCTTTTTATGACCCTGACAGTTTTTATGACCTACTAAGACAAAACCGATGGCCCTAAGGTTAAACTTGATATCCACTTATTTTAAGGTAAAAAATTATTATGATTATTAAAGGTTGAACTGTTCCAAATATAACTCGTTTTGATGAATGTGGCTATTAAAATACAAAAGTTCCTGGAATGTTTCCTACAAAGAAGATATAACAAATGCTTACGCGACCAGAGCGAGCGCTATTACTGCGCGAGCGTAGCGAGTGCGAAAAATTTTTACGACTTTTTATGACCCTGTCAGTTTTTATGACCTACTAAGTTAACACTGATGACACAAAAGTTAAACTTGATATTCACTTATTTTAAGGTTATTAATCATTATGATTATTGAAGGTTGTACTGTTTCAATTTATAGCTTCGTTTTTATGGATGTGGCTATTAAAATACAAAAAATGCTGAAATATTACCTGCAAAGTAGATAGAACAAATGTTTGCGCGAGCGTAGCGAGCAGTATTACTGCGCGAGCGTAGCAAGCGCTATCACTGCGCGAGGAAAGCGAGCGCGAAATTTTTTTACGACCTTTCATGACCCTGACAGTTTTTATGACCTGCTAAGTTAACACTGATGATAAATGTCTGCGCGAGCGCAGCGAGCGCTATTAATGCGCGAGCGAAGCGAGCGCGAAACAATTTTGAGTCTTTTTATGACCCTGACAGTTTTTATGACCTACTAAGTTAACACTGATGACACAAAAGTTAAACTTGATATTCACTTATTTTAAGGTTATTAATCATTATGATTATTGAAGGTTGTACTGTTTCAATTTATAGCTTCGTTTTTATGGATGTGGCTATTAAAATACAAAAAATGCTGAAATATTACCTGCAAAGTAGATAGAACAAATGTTTGCGCGAGCGTAGCGAGCAGTATTACTGCGCGAGCGTAGCAAGCGCTATCACTGCGCGAGGAAAGCGAGCGCGAAATTTTTTTACGACCTTTCATGACCCTGACAGTTTTTATGACCTGCTAAGTTAACACTGATGATAAATGTCTGCGCGAGCGCAGCGAGCGCTATTAATGCGCGAGCGAAGCGAGCGCGAAAAAATTTTAAGTCTTTTTATGACCCTGACAGTTTTTATGACCTACTAAGTTAACACTGATGACACAAAAGTTAAACTTGATATTCACTTATTTTAAGGTTATTAATCATTATGATTATTGAAGGTTGTACTGTTTCAATTTATAGCTTCGTTTTGATGGATGTGGCTATTAAAATACAAAAAATGCTGAAATATTACCTACAAAGTAGATAAAACAAATGTTTTCGCAAGCGTAGCGAGCAGTATTACTGCGCGAGCGTAGCAAGCGCTATCACTGCGCGAGCAAAGCGAGCGTGAATAATTTTTACGACCTTTCATGACCCTGACAGTTTTTATGACCTGTTAAGTTAACACTGATGACAAATGTCTGCGCGAGCGCAGCGAGCGCTACTAATGCGCGAGCGAAGCGAGCGCGAAAAAATTTTACGTCTTTTTATGACCCTGTCAGTTTTTATGACTTACTAAGTCAAGACCGATGACCCTAAGGTTATATACTTGATATTCACTTATTATAAGGTAAAAAATCATTATGATTATTGAAGGTTCTACTGTTTCAATTTATAAACTCGTTTTGATGCATGTGGCTATTAAAATACAAAAAATGCCGAAATATAACCTACAAAGTAGAAAAAACAAAGGTTTGCGCGAGCGCAGCGAGCGCTATCAATGCGCGGGCGAAGCGAGCGCGAAAATTTTTTACGACTTTTTATGACCCTGACAGTTTTTATGACCTACCTAAGTCAAGAACTAAGATGACACTTAGGTTAAACTTGATATCCACTTATTTTAAGGTACACAATCATTATGATTATTGAAGGTTGTTTGTTTTTCAATTCATAAACTCGATTTGATGCGTCTGTTTCAATTTATAAACTCGATTTGATGCATGTGGCTATTAAAATACAAAAAATGCTGAAATATTACCTACAAAGTAGATAAAACAAAGTTTTGCGCGAGCATAGCGAGCGCTATCAATGCGCGAGCGAAGCGAGTGCGAAAATTCTTACGTCATTTTATGACCCTAACAGTTTTTATGACCTGCTAATTCAACACCGATGACCCTAAGGATAAACTTGATATCCACTTATTTTAATGTAAAAAATTAGTATGATTAATGAAAGTTCTACTGTTCCAATTTATGACTCGTTTTGATGAATGTGGCCATTAAAATACAAAAATTGCTGAAATGTATGAATGAATGAATGATCATTCTTTATTGTACACCAAAATTAAATAATAAACATCTTAAAATACATTATACATTAGTACAATGGGCGGTCTTATCGCACAAAGCGATCTCTTCCAGACAACCTTAGGACGGAGTGGACAGTACGAATATGTAAAGGACTAAGGTGCACATTTAACAATTTTGAGATCATAAAATGAATAAACATCTATTTCAAAGTCATAAACATAAATATTTATTTCATAACATATATCTACATACATACAAATAAAACAAATATAAATAAATATGCATAATATATAAACATACATACACATACAAATATATAACAGTTTTAAGAAATACATGAGATAGCTTAATAATCATCAATACCGGTTTGTGTTAAGTAGAATTTTTTTAGTTTTTCTTTAAAAGTATACATTGAGGGAGCGTGTCGAATTGTAAGTCATTCCAAAGACGGATTGCCTGTATAATGAAAGAAGTATCATAGAAGATTGTCTAGTGAGCTGGCATATTTAACTCTAAAGTTTCAGATGACCTCAACGCCAGGGAATGATTGGAGCACAGGAAATTGAGCGAAATTGAATTGTTATCCTACAAAGTAGATATTACAAATGCTTGCGCGACCGGAGCGAGCGCTTTTACTGGGCGAGCGTAGTAAGCGCTATCACTGCGAGAGCGATGTGAGCGCGAACATTTTTACGTTTTATGAGCCTGACAGTTTTTATAACGTACTAAGTCAACACCCTAACGTTAAATGTGGCAGGTAAAACACGAATGTTTTTGAAATACTTCCCACAAAGCAGATAAAACACGTTGGGCAAGCAAAGCCATCGCGTAAATTTTGATGACTTTTAATGACCCTGACAGTTTTATGGCCTAATTAAGGCACTTATTAAGTTGAGTAATTATAGATGAACCTAAGGTCAAACTTTTATGATTATGCAAACTCTATGTAAAGTTAACAAAAAATATAGGCACCCGCACTTTTCTGCCGAAAAAAAGTATTATTTGCCCTTTTATGCCCTATTAAATGTCTTTGTACAAAATTTCATCAGAATCGGTCAAGCCGTTTGGCCGAAAAGAGGCCACACATTAACAAAATTCCATAATAAAAGTATTCGTTGTCCTTCTGTCTTTTTGACTGTCTGTGCACAAAATTTCAGCTTAAATGGTTAACCCGTTTGACCGAGAGTAGGCCACACATTTACAAAGTTCACTTTAAAAATTCTGGACACCTGGACTCGGCTGCCAGAAAAAAAGTATCCTATGTGATTCTATGCAAAATGAACTGTAATATGTATAAAATTTCAGCTGAATCGGTCAAGCTGTTGAGCTGATAATAGGCCACACATTCACAAAATTCAATTAAAAAAATCTAAACACTCAGACTCGATAGCCAAAAAAACAGTATCCGATATCCTATTCTGCTCTATGAACTGTCTTAATACAACATTTCAGGCAAATCGGTCAAACCGTTTATTCGAGAAGAGGTCTTATATTCACAAAATTCAATTAAAAATACCTGGACTTCCTGACTCGACAGCCAGAAAAAAAGTATCCTATATCCTATTCTGCCCTATGACATGTATTCATACAAAATTTCAGGCAAATCGGTCAAGCCGTTTATTCGAGAAGAAGTCTTATATTTACAAAATTCAATTAAAAATATCTGGACCCCCTGACTCGATAGCCAAAAAAAAAGTATTCTATAATTTATTCTGCCTTATGATCTGTCTTTATACAACATTTCAAGCAAATCGGTCAAGCCGTTTATTCGAGAAGAAGTATTATATTAACAAAATTCAATTAAAAATATCTGGACCCCCTGACTCGATAGCCAAAAAAAAAGTATCCTATATCCTATTCTACTCTATGAACTGTCTTTGTACAACATTTCAGGCAAATCGGTCAAGCCGTTTATTCGAGAAGAGGTCTTATATTTACTAAATTCTATTAAAAATATCTGGACCCCCTGACTCGATAGCCAGAAAAAAAGTATTCTGTATCCTATTCAGCCCTATGAATTGTCTTTGTACAACATGTCAGGTAAATCGTTTAAGCCGTTTATTTGAGAAGAGATCTTATATTTACGAAATTCAATTTAAAATATCTGGACCCCCTGACTCGATAGCCAAAAAAAAAAGTATCCTATCTACTATTTTACCATATGAACTGTCTTTATTCAACATTTTAGGCAAATCGGTCAAGCCGTTCATTCGAGAAGAGATCTTATATTTACGAAATTCAATTAAAAATATTTGGACCCCCTGACTTGATAGCCAGAAAAAAAGTATTTTATATTCTATTCTGCCTTATGAACTGTCTCTATACAACATTTTAGGCAAATCGGTCAAGCCGTTTATTCGAAAAGAGGTCCTTTAGTTACGAAATTGAATTAAAAATATCTGGACCCCCTGACTCGACAGCCAGAAAAATAGTATCTTATATCCTATTCTGCCCTATGACATGTATTCATACAAAATTTCAGGCAAATCGGTCAAGCCGTTTATTCGAGAAGAAGTCTTATATTTACAAAATTCAATTAAAAATATCTGGACCCCCTGACTCGATAGCCAAAAGAAAAGTATCCTATATCCTATTCTGCCCTATGTACTATCTTTGTACAAAATTTCAGCCAAATCGGTCAAGCCGTTTGACCGTGAAGAAGTCCCAAACAAACAAACAAACAAACAAACAAACAAATAAACAAACTGACTTTCGCATTTATAATATTGGTGTTGATAAATAGTTCAAGACCTTGCTTCTTGCCATATTTCATGATTCTTGGTTAACGGGAAGTATCCTATAGGTTTTGATTACCTTGTGAAACCGTATGATATCGCTTCTTTGCTTCAATAACGTGACAAGTCCGAAAAAACACACATTTTATTTGATAATTTAAATCGCCGTGTTTTTGGTTTATTTTCGAAGTAGAACATTTTCGGACTTGTCACGTTATTGAAGCAAAGAAGCGATATGCGAAAACATGCGACATAAATGGTCATATTTTTTGATTGCGTTGACTTACAGGTTTGATTTTTTCACAGCCAAAAGATACCGTAGACCCAAGTATTTGATAAAAGTCAACTTGTTGCCTCTACGGGTTCCTGAGATAAAGGGTCTTGACAGACGGACAGAATAGACTTGACAGACAGACATGCTGTAATAAAAATTACGTCTCCCCCCCTAAAAGCTAAACTGCTGGCTTGAATAATCTGGAAAAATTTGTAATAATAGCGCATTTTATGAACTAAAAAAAAACTAAAGCGCTTAAGATAACTTTATTAGTTCAGCAGTAATAGTCGTTGAACTTGAGTGTTGGATAATTTTGTACCAAATACAAAATCCTTAGAATAAATCCTTTTAAAAGTGAAAAAGACGGAGTACCTAGTTGCTTGTTTATAACGGACTTTATAAAGACTTGCATTGAATAACAGGCTACTACGGAACCCTATACTGCGCGTGGCCCGACACGCACTTGGCCAGTTATTTTACTCATGTGATATTTTGACTCGCGACATATGAAATTGTTTTTAGGGTTCCGTACCCAAAGGGTAAAACCTATTACTAGGACACCGCTGTCCGTCTGTCTGTCTGTCTGTCTGACTGTCTGTCTGTCTGTCTGTCTATCTGTCTGTCTGTCTGTCTGTCTGTCTGTCTGTCTGTCTGTCTGTCTGTCTGTCTGTCTGTCTGTCTGTCTGTCCGTCCGTCTGTCACCAGGCTGTATCTCATGAACCGTGATAGTTAGACAGTTGAAATTTTCACAGATTATGTATTTCTGTTGCCGCTATAACAACAAATACTAAAAACAGAATAAAGTTAAAAATAATAGAGGGTCCCCATACAAGAACAGTGTTTTTTTCGGCATTTCACGCCATCTATGAACGCTTAGTTAGGTAAACGTCCCATAGATGGCGTTATATTGAAATGTCGATCCCAAACATCTTTGTTAGACGTTAGATGGCGTTATAAGAAACAAAATGTTTATTAATTATTATTTTTTGCTGGCGAAAAATGATAGTGATATTTTTTCTTGATCTTATAAAATACTGTAGTGTGGTACGGAACCCTACGAGTGCGAGTCCGACTTGCACTTGGCCAGTTTATTTTTTTATTTGTACGATCATAACTTATATTATGTACAACGAATTTTGGTCCTTATGTATCTATTCCAATTTATGCCTAGCTATTTACCAGATTTATGTACGTAATATATAATTAGCGATTTCTTATTTTAATGTAAAAAATACAACAATACAACTCACCGCTGGGTGGGCTCATAAATAAATACTTAAATAGCATATTTCCCCACTCGGAAGTTCCACCATTCTATAAGTAATCGAAACATTCGTAGGTAACTTAAAGAGATACTTACAATGCATGTGAAGTGCTGAACTTAACCACGGTTCAAGTTATAAATAGTCGGTCAGTTACTTTGGACACAGGAAATGGTCCATCCTAGTCTCTAGCTACGGTCAAGAGCTTAAAGAAAAAATATTATATAAAAATATTATGTTTATTAGTATTGTAAAAGAATTTTGAAATATTTGAAAATTAATTATTTAAAAAATAATTCTTATTTATTGTATCTTGTGTATCAGAGTTTATTAAAAAAAATAATTAATTTTAATTTCTCAAATTTAAAAGGCTATGTATAATTTAATATCAGTAAGTATATGCTACACAGTTTATTAACCAATAAAAAAAGGAGGAGGTTCTCAATTCGTTCGAATCTTTCTAACAGACTTCGCAAAAAAGGAGGAGGTTTTCAATACGTCGGAACCTTTTTTTTAATGTATGTTTACCGATTTTACTCGAAGATGCCTGAACCGATTTGGAAAATTATTTTTTTGTTTCAATGCGTACCCTTTCCAGGTGGTCCCATTTAAATTTTAACAAAATCGGTCGAGCCGTTTTTAATATATCAAAATGTGTATTACGATAACTAATAGCACAGATTATATAATAGTTACTACGTCTACTGGTTACTTTGACTAGCGCGACGTTTGAAGTCGGTTCTTTTAGTTTTTTAAACGATATTAAATTATTTGTTTTATAGGTAGGTTCACCATCTATGTATGTTCACCAATTATAATCCAAGACGCCTAAACTGATTTGGAAAGTTTTTTTATTATTTGAATGGGTATACTTTACAGGCGGTCTCATCTAAATTTCATAGAGATATGATCAGTATCTCCAGAGATATGAAGATGAACACCTCAAATTTAGTATTCAAAATGACCGGTGCGACGTTTGAAGTCGGTTCTTTTAGTTTTAGTTAAACGATCTTAAATTATCGCCAACATTGTAAGGAGTCAACGTTTTTGATTCCTGTGAACAAAATATATTTTATTATCAGGAATATTGTATATCTGAAAGAAAGCTTGAATAGTGGTTTGTTAGTTGCTTCTCCAGTTTATCTGAAATGTTTCACAGTATAGCCAGTTCGAAGAGGTCATGTTATATGACTTATAAAGCGGGTGAATCCACGGCGCGCAGCCAGTGCCTTAAGGTCAATAACTAATATTAGATAATTTAGACAGTTTAAAAATTAAAACAACGGGCTTCCATGCCCCGCGACTCCCGCGAGTCAATTTCAGTAGCAAGTTTGAGACGTTTATCGTCATATCTCTGGAGACACTTCTCAAATCTCGATGAAATTACAATGAGACTACCACGAAAACATACCCTACCGATTAAAAAAATAATCATTAGAATCGGTTCACAATTGACGGAGTAATCGCGTAACATAACACACAAAAAAGAAAAAATAAAAAAACGAAACATACAGACGAATTGAGATCCTCCTTCTTTTTGGAATCAGTTGATAAGGGTTCCGTTTTTTGATATTCGGCTACGGAACCCTAAAAACTGAGGTGAGCTTGTAGAAAATACCTAGATAGTATATGCGAGTAGGTACCTGATGTAATGTAAAAAAATGTCACGCTACAATTTAATTAAGTGTACCTACAGCAAAACAGTCATTAATTATTGGTGGTATATTAAATATTATGTCTAGACTAACAAGACAAGGTCATTTTATGTAGGATTATTGGTAGCCAGAGAATTAGCAAGGACCTTTACATGGTTACGTATAGCAAAAGAAATTGATAAATAAAAGCTTTTAAACAAATTGTAACAACTTAAATATACCGTTCATACAATATCTGTCAATTGTTTTGGCTTACATTGGATTTTATTTTCAAATATTATTTTAGGATAATGCCCAGAATTGTATGGCCAAAGTTGAAAGAACATGTACCATTCATAGACCGAGCAAGCGAAACGCGAGCGAAGCTTCTCCGTTTTAACTTGTGCAAAAATGCCTAAGCTAATTAAAATAAATCTTTTCTTTTCTCTCTGCTCTCAATGACCTCCTCAAGTACTAGACTCAGTACTCTGTTATATAATAATTGGCGGGTGCCGTATGTCAACCCATAGACCAGCAATCCGACATCAAGCATCACAATCTCATAGCCATCTCTCCATCCGCAGATCACCATAGTATATAAGTTAACTTAGGAAAGGGCCTCTTGACGTTGGCTTCGGCTCCGTCAATGTCTTCCAAAGGACCGGGCGATTTACGACCCGTGAAGTAAGATAAGATTAAACACTAAAACAACCAACTTCCATCACAAGTCACGCGAGTTACTTTCAGTAGCAAGTTTTGAGACGTTTATCGTCATATCTCTAAAGATACTTATAACATCTCGATGAAATTACAACGGGACCACCTTATAAATGCACCCTACCAATTAAAACAAATCATTCGAATCGGTTCACAATTGACGGAGTAATCGCGTAGCATACACAAAAAAAAAGAAAAAAATCAACATACACACGAATTGAGAACCTCCTCCTTTTCGGAAGTCACACATGCAAAACTTTAATAAACTGGCTAAGTGCAAGTCGGATTCGCACCGGTAGGGTTCCGTACCACACTACAGTATTTTATAAGATCGAGCAAAAAATACCACTATCATTATTCGCCAGCAAAAATAATAATTAATAAACATTTCGTTTCTTACAAAACTTCTAAAACACGTATCTTGTATGGGGACCCTCTATTGTCTTTAACTTTATTCTGTTTTTAGTATTTGTTGTTATAGCGGCAACAGAAATACATCATCTGTGAAAATGTCAACTGTCTAACTATCACGGTTCATGAGATACAGCCTGGTGACAGATGGACAGACAGACAGACAGACAGACGGACGGACAGCGGAGTCTCAGTAATAGGGTTCCATTGGTACCCTTTGGGTACGGAACCCTAAAAACGCACGCAAAGTTGCACTTTAAAAACGCTTAATTCTCCACACATGCACCACATGGTATAAACCACATGTGTAGAAAACAAGCAGGGGCCTTATTCAGGGGCCTTATTCAGTATGATCAATGAGATAACGCGTTCCTTAGCGCGCCACGTTACGTTATTGAAAAATTGTATTCTGTATGCCACACCATAGGTAAATTATTCAAAACGCGCGCGTTACACATCCTCATATGTCACGATATTTTGACAGCTCAAAACGCGCTCATAACCTTACCCTACCGCGTTTTAATTGGCATAGAGAATACCATAACGCGGAGATAACGTAACACGGCACGGTAAGACTTTAAAATAGTCATACTGAATAAGGCCCCAGTATGACCAATGAGATAACGCGTTCCTTAACACGCCACGTTACGTTATTGAAAAATTGTATTCTGTATGCCACACGATAGGTAAATTATACAAAACGCGCGCGTTACACGCCCTCATATGTTACGATATTTTGACAGCTCAAAACGCGCTCATAACCTTACCCTACCGCATTTTAATTGGCATAGAGAATATCATAACGCGGAGATAACGTAACACGGCACGGTAAGACTTCAAAATGGTCATACTGAATAAGGCCCCAGGTGTTTGATGTTCATTGCTCGCCTATCAGCTTACACCCAACTTATCGGCTTCGTTCGCATCTATGTTCACAATCCAATTACATAAACACGCATTCCGTTCTTGACACCAATGTTTGGAAATTGGGACTCTATAGTCCCACGACTATTCGTAGGACTATTATCTTTTCTGTACTATTGCTATATTATATATTTTAAGTAGCTAGTCAGTCGGGACATCTATATGAATAAAGGTACGACCACACCGCGGCGTCCTGCGTCAGCGTGCGAGTTTGCGATCCGATTTTTAATCGTTTTCTGATCGCTGTAGATCGCGTTTGGTGTGAACCAGTCAGTACAAATACTACTGCGCTATCTGATCGCCGTCTAGATCGCGCACGCAGGACGTTGCGGTGTGTACCCGTACCTTTTCTCTTACCACAGCTAAAAACTTCCAATAAATCTGCAATTCTTAACTGTTATTTTGTAGAACGTAAATTTTGGAAAAACCCTTGTAAATAGGAAAATCCACAAGATTGCCGAAGAACAGCTTATAAAAACGACAGATTGGTAAATATTATTTGCTATTTTATTTTGTACTGCTCATTACAATACTCAGCCAAATCTCTAGGAAAAAAATTTATCACATTTTGAATCACCAGCTTGGTATATTTGCTTTTCGTCTTCACGTGAAATCCTCGAAAGTTGACATTTAGTCATCAAAAAGTACAGCTGAATATACATACAGAACTAGCACACGAACCAGCGTCTAAATAGAATAACCGGCCAAGTGCGTGTCGGGCCACACGCAGTGTAGGGTTCCGTAGAAGCCTGTTATTCAATGCAAGTCTTTACCCGTTATAAACAAGCAACTAGGTACTCCGTCTTTGTCACTTTAAAGGATTTATTCTAAGGATGTTGTATTTGGTACAAAATTATCCAACACCCAAGACCAACGCCTATTACTGCTAAACTAATAAAGTTATCTTAACCGCTATAGTTTTTCTTTAAAGTTAATAAAATGCAGTATTTTCACGAATTTTTCCAGATTTTTCAAGCCAGATGTTTAGCTTTTAGAGGGGGGCGGACGCCCTACTGGAACAAAAATTTGCACTTTAAAGTTTAATATTTCGTAAATGGAGCATTCAATCGAAAAATAGTATTAGCAACCCTTAAGTCATTTTATAAGACCTATTCAACGATACCCCATACGATGGGGTAGTCGATGGAAAAAAAATTCATCCCCACTTCTCATATAGGGGAGCCACCCTAAAAAAATTTTTTTTCAAAATTTTATTTCAGCTCTTTGTCGGCGTAATTAATATATATACCCCCACAAAATTACAGTTTTCTAGTATTAACGGTCTCTTAGCAAATCCTCGGACAGACAGACAGACAGACATACAGAACAGACGGACATGACGAAACTATAAGGGTTCCTTGTCAGGACTACGGAACCCTAAAAAACTGTTACCGAATGTGCCTAAGGCGAAACACACACTGGCCCGCGCTATGCTGCGGGATGCGGT
This sequence comes from Cabera pusaria, assembly GCA_954871355.1. Taxonomy (NCBI): domain Eukaryota; kingdom Metazoa; phylum Arthropoda; class Insecta; order Lepidoptera; family Geometridae; genus Cabera; species Cabera pusaria. Next base: position 4,342,004 of record OX940910.1, read on the forward strand.
GCAGTGTGCGAATAGCCTATAGGGCTTCCCAAACTATGCGTCGGGAGGCCAATCTTAATTGGCGTCAACTATGTATGTACGTATCATCATCATCCATCCGCATAAGGCATCCTTTAATTTTCAAGGAGGCATTTTGGAAGCAGCGCTATGTAAAATCATACAAAGCAAACTAAAATCCGTTACGTGCCCGCGTGCGGTGCATCCGGCGCGGGCCAATGAACGCGTACCTTTAAGGTACGACCACACCACAGCGTCCTGCGTGCGCGATCTAGGCGGCGATCAGATAGCGCAGTAGTATTTGTACCGACTGGTTCACACCAAACGCGATCTACGGCGATAAGAAAACGATTGAAAATCAGATCGCGAACGCGTACACGGACGCAGGACGCCGCGGTGTGGTCGTACCTAAATTATGACTAGAGTTTGAACTATTATTTATTCTGTGCTAGAGTCATCGTTAGGTTTACTCTAATTGATGATCATCACGTCATCGTTCTGGGAACGGATGCATTATAGTTTTACTAGGGTATTGTTTATTTGAACAGAGATCGGGAGATAGGATCGAATGACCTAAATGATCGACGGAATTGCACTGACGCCAACATGTTTATTTATAATATTTAACTGCTCACAAAAAAGGAGGAAGTTTTCCGTTCGGAAGTTTTTTTACCGGACGAACCGACGGAACGGAGACGGTATTATATGCGTTTGGGGTGAGACGATGTTTGTTTGTGTGTGCAAATCCATGTTGCCATTTCTCCCCAAAACCATTAGTCCGATTTTGATGCAGTTTTCAGTTATGACTTTGGGTTTGATTGGTGCATGTTCTTAGATAAGAGTTACGATGAGAACTCAGGTCCTCCTCTAGGATTCCTCGAAAACCGACCTGCTAGTAGCGACCTATGGTAGGTCTGGTCGTGTCGATCTCGGACGCTTTAAACTGAAAAATAAGTTTAATGCCAACACACACAATTATATCAAACCTTCATTCATTGGGTAAGTTGACGTCCGAGATGCGGCGTTGACCGACCATATAATCAAGGTGTCAAACGCAACTCGTGGTGGCCCGGCATCGGACCGCAGTAGCCTGCCTAGTCCCGAGTTCGTCACCATGCGAGCTCGTCACTCACTCAGGCTACTGACCTTGGAACACGAGGACCCCCAGAGGAGGCATCCGCTGAACAAACAGCGATCATCATCATCATCAGCCTGTGTCAGTCCACTGCTGGACGTAGGCCTCTCCCAAGATGCGCCACTGAGCCCGATCTTTGGCTCTTCTCTTCCAGTCACTGCCCACCGCTTTGCGTATGTCGTCGCTCCACCTGGTCACAGGACGTCCTACGCTACGTTTGCCAATTCGCGGTCTCCACTCTAGGACAAGTCTACCCCAACGGTTATCAGTCCTGCGGCAGATATGACCAGCCCACTGACACTTCAGCTTGCTAATCCATTGAGCCTCGTATGTTACGACATAGCTCAAACAGCGATAACAAATTGTAACTCTCAACACAATACAAACGATGGCAACTCACCAAGCCGCGCTGCAGCAAACATTTTTTTGTGCAAATCCATGTTGCCATTTTTCTCCATAAATACTAGTTAGATTTTGTCTTTAAACGGTTTGAAATTAATCAGTGGTTGTTCTCAGACAGATTTTACTTTGTACAGGACGCTGTCGTGGTCGTACTTATTCAAAATATTAATTTTGTTACTTGTTTTATGATGTTTACCGATTACTCGAAGAAACCAAAACCGATTTGGAAAATTATTTTTTTGTTCGAAAGTGTATACTTGCCAGGTTGCCGTTTAAATTTAATCGAGATATGTTCAGTATCTCCAGAGATATCGGTAAACACCTCAAACTTGGTACTGAATTACTAGCGCAGTATTTGATGTCAACTTTTGGTTCTTTTACATCAGGTAATTTAAGGACCATCTACTTTTGTGAAGACAGTAAAAATAATACACATAAAAAAATATTCCGACGAATTGAGAACCTCCTCCTTTTTTGTGAAGTCGCTTAATAAGATAACCATGTGCACCTCATCCGCCACAGAATAAAAACGACGAAGTAGGAAGCATTGCGTTCGCATTTCTATTCTGTGAATCCAATTTAGGTCAGTCTATTTTGAACTTGTTAAATTAATTTTCTCCATGTCGGAATTTATTAATCTACTCTGTGGCAAGATGGTTTTGGATAACGCGTTAATCATGGGATGATGGATTTTTGAGGCGAGGTTTATTCAAAGAGAAAAATAAACTGGCCAATTGCAAGTCGGACTCGCACTCGTAGGGTTCCGTACCACACTACAGTATTTTATAAGATCGAGCAAAAAATACCACTATCATTTTTCGCCAGCAAAAAATAATAATTAATAAACATTTTATTTCTGATAAAGCCATCTAACGTCTAACAAAGGTGTTAGGGATCGACATTTCAATATAACGCCATCTATGGGACGTTTACCTAACTAAGCGTTCATACCCTCTATTATTTTAGACGTTATTCTGTTTTTAGGGTTCCGTACCCAAAGGGTAAAACGGGACCCTATTACTAAGACTCCGCTGTCCGTCTGTCTGTCTGTCTGTCTGTCTGTCCGTCTGTCACCTGGCTGTATCTCATGAACCGTGATAGTTAGACAGTTGAAATTTTCACAGATGATGTATTTCTGTTGCCGCTTCTGTTATCTTGTAGGCTATCGTTTGACCACTATCTCGCCTGGTGGTACTTGTACTGATATTCTATGCTGGTGGCAAGCGTTGATTCGTGGTCGAAGATGGTGAACACGCTAGGCCTAGAATACTCTGACTCTCGAGGACTGTGTCACGGTAATACAATGCTGCCCACAGAAGTCTTAATAATAAGGTACCTTAATAAATATTACCCGTCGGTACGATGAAATTTTGGATTGTTTGTAATAAATTACCTTAATATTAAGGCTCACTATCTTATTAACGGTGCTGCCGCAACACCGTAAGGTTATAGCGGCAGATTTTTGAAGTTCTTTTGGCGCGACAGAGAAAAATGACGAGAGTGAATTTTTACGATGCGCGCGCACACCGACACCTAAATTTAACATCGTGAAGTTAGTTCTAGGTGGTACGATGCGCGCGCACACCGCCACCTAAATTCTACACCGTGAAGTTAGTTCTAGGTGGCATGACTATGTTCAAGTTGTACTCGTATATGTCATTTCGTAAGAACGTCATATTTAACGTCATATTTTTACGTTAATAAAAACTTTTTTATTTAAATAAAATCTTTTTGATTAATTTTAATATTTATCGTTAATCACTACTGCATTTTAGTTTTTTTTTCCATACGCCACAGATGTATAACTTCTAACGCGTGTACATAAATACACACACGTTTTTTTCCTAGGCGGTGGTTTAAACTACTTTTTCGTAGCAAGTCTGGCGTAAAATGGATATAATTACCTCCTATAACTGAAAGGTCTGGTATAAATAAACATTCAGCATTCGCACGTTGGATTGAATGTCAATGCTTAGCTTTTTGCACCTTATCTTAAGGATGTTTATACAATATTTATCAAGAATGTATCACATAAACATTGTAAACACGATTCTCTCATACATTAGGATTTCAAAACAAAGTCACTGAGTTGGTATAAGTAGATGCGTCATCGAGCAACTATTTCCCATAGTCATCAGTCACTCAGCCCGAGATTTATTTGTCTAACGGCTCTCAAGTCAGCCGTGATTTAATGCCATCAACAAGTATTGTGACGAATGAAAATGTTAAAAGAGTTTCGTTGGAAGTTTTGTTTTTAACCCACAGTAGTTACTGATACTTAGTCGAGTTCGCTAAAATTATTAGGTAAAAGGAGGAGGTTCTCAATTAGACTGTATTTTTTATTTTTTTTAATGTATGTTAACTCAGAACTCCGTCAAATCTTAACCGATTTGATTCTTTTTTTGATGATTTTTTTTTTGAGATTACGCCTCCCGTTTGATCTTATTGAAATTTTATCGAGATCTGGCAATTATCTTCGGAGATATGGAGATAAACAATTTAAGCAAATTTATATAATTAGATGAAATGATTATAACTAGCCAGTAATTTGACTATCGCGGCATTTAAAGTCGGTTTTTTCGTTTTGTACTATCTATAGAATTATTTTTATGCAAAAATACCATGCGCTTGACCACCATCTCACCTGATTTTAAGAAATGACGCATCTTCCCGTATATATACTTTCATCTATGGATGCATCGATGATGTAGTGCGCTTACCCAATAGGTAAATACTCGCGACAAATTCACTCGCGACTTGAAGACCCCTGAGTTGTATCTAATCGGAAACACAGACTCAGGCAGGGAGTTCCATTACTTGGCAGTGCCTACATATTATGAAAAATTTAAGAACGTTTAAAAAACTAAAAGAACCGACTTCAAACGTCGCGCTAGTCAAAGTAGCCAGTAGACGTAGTTAGTAACTATTACATAATCTGTGCCAGTAAGTAAAGTGCCAGTCAAGTAGTAAGTCGTCGAGATAAGTAAATGCGTCGTAATACAAATGTTGCTATATTAAAAACGGCTCGGCCGATTTCGTTAAAATTTAAATGGGACCACCTGGAAAGGGTACTCTTTAAAACAAAAAAAGAATTTTCCAAATCGGTTCAAGCATCTTCGAGTAATCGGTGAACATACATTAAAAAAAACCGGCGAATTGAGAACCTCCTCCTTTTTGTGAAGTCGGTTAAAAAGGAAGCAAATCGCTTTGTATGGCTAAATGGTATACCTACGGCATATCTACATAAGCCGGTGGCGCCTCTTAGTATCCCTGGTTGTCCGATTATAGAATGGGCGTGGCGGAATCAAATTATGCAGTTCCGATGTACACTATCCGAAATGAATACGATAAAAATGTCTCATACTTATTTCTAATGGCGGAAAGTGAAATGAAGAGATTAATTTATTTTCTTACGACGCGACAACATTTTGTACTAGCTAGCCGATAAAAATAAATTGAGATTTATCGGCTTTTAACTACTAAATAACATAAAATATGCTTCATAAGAAACATAAAAATAAAATCTTAATTTTCTTTTTTATTATTTACTTATTGATCTTAATATAAATCAACAAAACATAAAACCTGCTATACACGGGAAAACAAAGAGAAATAAAAATAATGGAAAACTGTGAGAAAAGTTTTCCATACAATTCAAGGTCTCTGAGTCATACAATAAAATGTATGAAACCATTACGCGGCTCTTTTATTATGATATCATACTTTTATTACGACTTTAATATGACGGCCTTCATCGCAGATGTATGTGCTTTTTAGCCAACGAGGCAAAAAAGGAATTGTGAGTTGACTAAAACTTTTAATTCTGTGACCAAAATATTTTGATGCATGATTTTATGTCTTTAGAATTCGCTTGTTGCGTCGAGTATAAATTACATCTTCAACGATCATCATCATATTTCAATCAATTTACACAACACCTACAACTAAACCTTCCTTATGAATCACTCTATCTATTGGTGAAAACCGCAAGAAAATTCACAGACAGATAAACAGACTACTATACTAACACGCAGTGGCGTAGCTAGGTCACCAAAGGCCCTGGGGCAAATAATAAACTAGGGCCCCAACTAAACTATTTTTAACCGACTTCAAAAAAAGGAGGAGGTTTCTCAATTCGACCGTATATATATATATATATATTTTTTTTTATGTTTGTTCGGGGATAACTTCGTCATTTATGCACCGATTTTGATTATTCTTTTTTTGTTCGAAAGGAGATATATCCCAAGTGTGGTACCATGGTAATTTTATCGAGGTCTGATAAGTATCTCCAGAGATATTGAGATAAACATCTCAAAATTGGTACTGAAAATGAACATTGAAGTCGGTTCTTTTTTAGGTTTTTAACCGACTTCAAAAAAAGGAGGAGGTTTCTCAATTCGACCGTATATTTTTTTTTTTTTTTTTTTTTTTATGTTTGTTCGGGGATAACTTCGTCATTTATGCACCGATTTTGATTATTCTTTTTTTGTTCGAAAGGAGATATCCCAAGTGTGGTACCATGGTAATTTTATCGAGGTCTGATAAATATCTCCAGAGATATTGAGATAAACATCTCAAAATTGGTACTGAAAATGAACATTGAAGTCGGTTCTTTTTTAGTTTTTAAACGATATTATTATTGTGGTTATGAAGTTGGTTTTATTTTTTTTGAAAAATAACTTATACTATAATTATTAACTGTCCAGTAGCGCGCGCTTGTAAATTCACTAGTAGCGTTTTATAGTCACGCTGTTGAAGCTCGCCGCGTTTCTCATAGGTCCGTCCTGTGTCAAGTCTTGCGTCAAGCGCGTGCTGTTGAAAACGACGGCGCGACCACAATTTTTCATATATTGGTAATATTTTTTATATTATTTACACTTTTTTTATATTATTTTTTACACAGTTTTTAGGGTTGCGAACCCAAAGGGTACCAACGGAACCCTATTACTGAGACTCCGCTGTCCGTCTGTCTGTCTGTCTGTCTGTCTGTCCGTCTGTCAACAGGCTGTATCTCATGAACCGTGATAGTTAGACGGTTGAAATTTTCACAGATGATGTATTTCTGTTGCCGCTATAACAACAAATACTAAGAACAGAACAAAGTTAAAAATTAAAGAAAAGTTTAAAAAAAGATTTTTTCGATAGCGCAGCGCCACCTATCTAGTTGCTAAGATGGCGCTATCGTCTTTACCTTAATCTGAATCTCGGAAGCGGCTCCAACGATTAAATAAAATTTTGTATACCTACAGGGGATTTCGGGGGCGATAAATCGATCTAGCTAGGAGTCATTTTCAGAAAATGTTGTTTTATTCGTGTTTTCAATAATCAACTTTATTGATAATCAACTTAAAATATGACTCTTCCCGACATCTATTGGCGAGTAGAAGTACTGTATCAGTAAAGCAGTTAGTTGCTCTCAATAAAAAAAAATAGTATTATTATTCGTCAATAGATGTCGGGAAGAGTCATATTTGTCTGTTTAAGTGGCAAAAAATTCCGAGCAAAGCTCGGTCAACCAGATATTTAATAATATTAATTACTAAAATTACTATTACTACTATATAATACTAATTCTACCTTTGTGTTAACGTTTACTTAGTTGGTGTTAGAAGTTCGTTAGAAATTCGATAGATGGCGTTCGGAACCCTCCGTGTGCGGGACTAAGTCTGACTCGCATTTGGCCAGTTTTTTCATATATAACCAGCCTAAGCCTACTTGTATTGTACTATTTATTATTCTGTGCCTAAGCACAGAACAGAATACTAAATCTGTGTTCTGTTTAGCCTAAAGGATACAGGGGAGTTCCCCGCAAGTCTCAAATATTCAAGACTTGATGGGAATTCCCCTGTATTTTTTCAAATAAGTTACCATTACTAAAGTCGTGTTTGTTAGATTATTTTCATAGTACATACAGATTTACGACATATTTCCAATGTTTGATGATGATTTAATTTATAAATTATTAATATTGCTTCAAATAAGGGTATTAATACTGTGATCTATGCATTTGAGGGTAGTATAAACCTTACAAGATGTGTCAGAGCCGCCATCTTGGTTTTCTGTTTGACTGATGCTTTAAAAGGGCGGTAGAAACGTTTATTGAGACACTTTTGCTCGAGCAGCCTTCGGGCTAACATCGTCACCTTTACTCTGTTGGGAATATCGTTCAGACGACAAAGTGCTGTCCAACTCAATGAAGCTAAGTATTTGTATTACAAAATGTATAGAATAATTATGGCTAGAATGTGGTTTTCTAGGATATGTTTATAGTAATGATGGTTTCACCTAGGAATGGTGATGATAGTGTTTTAGCTTCGTTGAGGGTGGTAAGGAAAGGCTATGAGGGGTGGTAGAGGCCTTTTGGGGGAAACCCCATAATATCTTGTATAAATTGTCTAAATCGGTAGTGATTTTCATGTGTTATGTCTTGTTGAAACTTGTTATAAAGCCTTGTGACTTAACATCAAATACTTATTGGTATATTGCTGTTCTCTTTGTTCTATTGTCTATTATAATGGTCCTGAGTCTCCTGATGGTACATAAACTGTTGTTATAATGATGAAGGTACAAATAAAATGCTTTCTCGGTGATGTCCTGACTTTTATATTTTATTAATAAGTCCTACCTATTAGCTGAAGTATAGGCAGGTAGTATTGGATGTAGTTCCAAGTGAATATTTAGCTCCAGAAATATTAAGTTTATGGTAGATTACTAGACTACCGGCTACCACCCATCTTGTTATCTATGAGTAAGCTAACACGTTCCTGGAATCTAGTTTATTTATATTCCGGATGTGGGAGAATTTTTCACTTATTCAATGTATAGTTTGTAAGTCAAAGTCCGAGGGGCCCCCTGAGCTTGGGGGCCCCGGGGCACTGCCTAGCCCTCCGGTACCTACGTCACTTCTAACATGGCAAATTACCTAAATAAAAGCTTGTGAAAAGACGAGATCCAGTAACCAACAACGCAACTAATTTATATAATAAAACGACCTTGAATTTGGTCATTTAACTACAGCTCTTCTGAATCACTTGTCATCCAGATGTCCTCAAATTATAAGCAGATGGAATACCCTGGCTTCCCAGTAACGGGTTAAAATGAGGCCACAGATTGGAAACCAACGAGTGTTGGAAAGAACAGACCAAAAAATTGGTATGATTTTAATTACATGTCAGCGGAAAAACCTATAACAAAGATTAAAAAATAATAAAGATAGTTCATAATCATCAAAATCGGTTCATAAAAGACGAAATTATAAACCACCGGTTAAAAAAAAGTATATACGGTCAAATTGAGAAACATCCTCCTTTTTTTAAGTTGGTTAAAAAAAAAAAGAATCTTTTCTGTGGGTACTCCCCACAAAATAAATTGACACTGTGACAACAAACTCACCACCGAAATATAACTCTCCTTTATTTGCATCACACTGACGCAAAAAGTGACGCACTACTTTAAGTAAACTAGTTGTAGGTACCACTCGTTCTTGATTCTACTTACATTGCACTAGGGGGGTGGAAAAGTGGGGGTAGTTCAACAAGTAGATCAAAACTAACTTGTTGATTTCACCACGCGTCGCTGTGTCGGGAAATATATGAAAATTATATTTCAGACAAGCTGCACTCCGCGGTTTTGCCCGCGTTTAAAATATCCTATATGCTAATTTACAAAATGTGTATATATATATGTTTATAACATGATCCCTAATGACATGAAACTATTAGAAGGAAATAATTTTAAACGGACCTTAAATGACTGGCTTTTACATCATTGTTTTTATAGTGTTAGAGTTTATAATGTACTGCAACAAAACCAACATTCAATTCTTATTGTATTATTGATTATTGTTTGTATATATTTTTTTAACCGACTTCAAAAAAAGGAGGAGGTTTCTCAATTCGACCGTATATATATATATTTTTTTTTTTTATGTTTGTTCGCGGATAACTTCGTCGTTTATGAACCGATTTCGATTATTCTTTTTTTGTTCGAAAGGAGATATCCCAAGTGTGGTACCATGGTAATTTTATCGAGGTATGATAAGTATCTCCAGAGATATTGAGATAAACATCTCAAAATTGGTACTGAAAATGAATAGCGCGGCATTGAAGTCGGTTGTTTTTTAGTTTTTAAACGATATTATTAATTTGCGCGTCTGCATGCAGGCTGAATACGAAGACTTACTCATTACTTTAAGACCACACGTTTGTAAACTGTATTCTAGCAAATAAATTACTTTATTGGTTGATTGATTGATAATCCAGGTTAAAAAGTATCTGTATGCTAAATTTAATCCAAATTCGTTCAGTCGTTTTTGCGTGAAAGATTAACAAACATTCATCTATATTCAAGAACTTACTCATTATAAAAGCATCTAGATGGCGTTGAAGTCAATTGCACACTTTTCCTTGTAAATATTAACTAAATTTATAAGAATGTTCCGGCAGCACACAGCCCTTGAGAGTCAGTGCTAGCCTAATAGATACAAAAAAACTGGCCAAGTGCAAGTCGGACTCGCACTAGTAGGGTTCCGTACCACACTACAGTATTTTATAAGATCGAGCAAAAAATACCAGTATCATTTTTCGCCAGCAAAAAATAATAATTAATAAACATTTTATTTATTCGCACTTCGGCTTCGCACGGGTAGAACATAATGCTTACAAAATTTGCATCAGTTTGTTGCATCATATATAAAATATTAACATATTTAACAATCATCGTCGTATTTCAACCAATTTACACCAAACCTTAACGAATTATGCACCTAAACCTTCCTCGTAAACACTCTGGCTATTGGTGAAAACCGCATGATAGTCCTTTCAGTAGCTATTGAGATTATTGCGAACAGACAGACAGACGCAGTGATGGACTTTGTTTTATAATACTTACGTAGTGATATTGGACGGCCCTTTGGCGTAAAGGATATTTACCCTAATTCTGACCCGACGGTCGTTGGTTCTAATCCTAGCTATATACCTACCAATGAAAGTTTTATGTGCATTCATGAATAGGTTTTTGTACAGAGGTAGTGGGATCATGGAATCAAAATCAAACAAATCATGGGATCAAAGAAAGGGTATTATACGTTTAACGTGTGTATCTGTGTCTGTCTGTAGCATCTTAGCACCCAACCGGATGAACCGATTTTGTTTTTATTATTGATAGTTTTTTTTGTTTGATAGATGTCTTCATCGAGAGTGTTCTTAGCTTTGATTCATTAAAATTCGTTCAATCGTTGTAAATCTATGAGCTTTTTTCTAGTTAATTGCGCTATGACATCAACTTTCATAGGTCTGATCAATTCGAAAATCTTCTTCTTCAACGATATTGTAAGAACATGGAAGCATTGACCTGATGCTGGGACATCTCCTGTACTCTACAGAATACTCAAATCCACACTAACTTACAGCTCAGATTTTAAATGTCGTGTTTAGTCATTGGAATGCTTTTATTGAAAAGATTATACATAGATCAGTCGGGGTGGTTTATATATAGATCATAACTATATTATACAATAGAATTTTATACAGTAAAAATATATTATTATACTATATTGATTTCAAATTGATTGTGATTGGTGGAGATCTACAGCATCGCTAAGCCGATAATAATATTTTCTTAGTAACTATGATCTAATCTGTGGTTTCACTGCAGATATTTTATTAATTTTGCGATGCGTGTATGTGAAATCCGTGATATCTTCTAGAGTTTTCATTTTAATTATATACTGTAAAGGACAATTTTAATCTATAATATGTGGCCAAACTTATAAATGTAATTATTTCGATAAGGATTAATACTATCTACTTGAAAATAGCCTTGGAAGTTATGTAATATTTTTTAACAAAAAATTAAAGATTAAAATGGTTACTGTAAGTCGTCAACCTTAAGAGATAGACATATGCTGTCGCGGACGTTTTGTAGGTCTTATTAAGTTGTACAACTCTTCCATAGAAAATATTCTTCCATCTATTTTCAATTGAGCAGCGTTCGTAAGAAACGTGTTTTTTCGACCGTGTTTTAGTCAACTTAGGTTGCAAATTAGGTCTCCACGGATGTACCTTTGATTTAAACGGGATAATATATAACCTATTTTCATTCCGAAAGTCCATTCTATATATTAATGAAAGAATTTTTTAAATCGGTCCAGTAGTTTTTGAGCCAAATCATTACAAACATACAAAAATACAAATGTTCTCTCTTTATAATATTAGTATAGATATAGATAACGCCATCTAACGTCAAACAAAGGAGTTAGGGATCGACATTTCAATATAACGCCATCTATGGGACGTTTACCTAAATAAGCGTTCATAGATGGAGTGAAATGCCGAAAAAAACACGTTTCTTGTATGGGGACCCTCTATTTTTTTTAACTTTATTCTAGTATTTTAGTATTTGTTGTTATAGCAGCAACAGAAATACATCATCTGTGAAAATTTCAACTGTCTAACTATCACGGTTCATGAGATACAGCCTGGTGACAGACGGACAGACAGACAGACAGACAGACAGACAGACAGACGGACAAAGGAGTCTTAGTAATAGGGTCCCGTTTTACCCTTTGGGTACGGAACCCTAAAAACATGCGGGGCAGTCTTTGGGGACTGCCGATAGAAGTTAAAACTAAGTAACTTGTGAATTGTATCGTCGAGATACATAGTATACATATAGCTCATGGCACAGAATAATGAATAGTACAAGTACTCATGGGAAGCGTTCGGTGACGATGACGCGAGTTTCACACTTCTTGTTCACCCAAAAAGTGCTCAAGGCGCAAAAAGAAGTTCACTTCAAAAATGACATAAGACATGTTTGACGTCACTCATGGTCATGTTTCTACTCTTCAAGAATTTGTTATACATGCTATCTCCATTAAGTACTTGTAACCTTCTTGCCTTCCACCAAAGTTACCATGTTAAAAACGGTGTGCTATTGAAGACCTTCACGAGTAAATGTAATATTTTACAAAACAAAGCTGTGGGGTAATATACCCAGCAACTATTGTGGATGTAAGAGCGTATAATAATGATTACCCTACGAGAACCTACTTCCAGTTACTACGTTTTATATATTTTGTTACCTCAGAACTCCGTCAAATCGTAACTAATGTCCCATTCAAATTTTATCGAGATCTTATAATCATCTCCGGAGATATGGAGATAAAGAATATAATCAATTTGTATACCTGGATGACATGATTATGGCTACTGGATACTTTCACTATCGCGGCATGTGAAGTCGGTTTTTAGGGTTCCGTACCCAAAGGGTAAAACGGGACCCTATTACTAAGACTCCGCTGTCCGTCTGTCTGTCAATCTGTCTGTCTGTCTGTCTGTCTGTCCGTCTGTCACCAGGCCGTATCTCATGAATCATGATAGTTAGACGGTTGAAATTTTCACAGATGATGTATTTCTGTTGCCGCTATAACAACAAATACTAAAAACAGAATAAAGTTAAAAATAATAGAGGGTCCCCATACAAGAAACGTATTTTTTTCGGCATTTCACGCCATCTATGAACGCTTAGTTAGGTAAACATCCCATAGATGGCGTTATATTGAAATGTCGATCCCTAACACCTTTGTTAGACGTTAGATGGCGTTATAAGAAATAAAATGTTTATTCATTATTATTTTTGCTGGCAAAAAATGATAGTGGTATTATTTGCTCGATCTTATAAAATACTGTAGAGTGGTACGGAACCCTACGAGTGCGAGTCCGACGTGCATTTGGCCAGTTTTTCGTTTTGTACGATTATACAGTATTCTCATTGGGGTGGGTAGTCAAATCACAGATTATATAATAGTTATGGTTAAAGTTCTTTCCACATGGTAAGATCCTGACATACCTCTTTCGCTTTTTCCACTTTCATGAGCGCCTTTATACATGCTCGCCGGTTATAGGAACTTTTGACTTGGCTATAAAACGTCTCTGATCTGTCGTGATTACCTAATTTACGTTTGTCTAGGTCAGTCTCTAATAGCTGGCTCAATTACACTCGTCTCATTAATAGATAGTTTACAATAAAAAGCAATTATCAATTGCAATTCCGTGATTAAAAGCAATTGAAAATAATTTTTAATTATGTTTACTGACAGGTCAAATATTACGGTGCGAATATAAAACTATCATGTGAATCCATGAATTAATGAGTCAATACATCAATCATACGGCATTTCTATATCAACAAACAAGCACAAGCTAAGCCCGCACTTTACGCACGCTTTACCGTGACTTAAATAGTCGACATATACATCAAAAAACAAGCACATTATTATAGTTTGACAAGTAATAATAGTAAAAAATTAATCATCACCGCGTGGAGCAATAATAAAAACTTATGTGGTAGGACACTATCTAGTGTCAGCCTGGCCAGCTACAACCCTCAAGTTAGAAAATGTGTCACCAATCATCTAATGTGTTCCGGCAGCTATCCTTGAGAGCCAGTTCCCATTCTAGGCCTAGCGTGCTTACCATCTTCGACCGCATCAGCACTTACCAACAGGTGAGATAGTGATCAAACGCTAGCCTATAAAGTATTTAAAAAAAAATTTAAACACGCCCAGTTGCAGACAAAAACTAGTGCGTTAACAGTACGCAAATACGCGCAAAAGTACCTACCTACCTAGTATTTAAAAAAAATATATATTATATAGGTTAGCCTTTGACCACTATCTCACCTGTTGGTAAGTGATGATGCGGTTGAAGATGGTAGCACGCTGGGCATAGAATAGGAACTGTTAGTTCACTCCACTTCTATCGTATACATCATATACTATCATATCATATGAACTATATTTCAATTTTAATTGTTATTGATAATAAAACCTACGAACAAAAAAACATGTTTTTTTTGTTCGTAGAATATAACACAAATTGCAATTAATCTTGGGATTCGACCCATTCATGAATATCACGACCATTCATATAAAAATCTTTAAACATTTCCTTCTTAAAATTCTATCGATTGGAACACATGGCCCGGTGTTGAGCAATTTACTACTTATATAGTACTATAAATAACTTATATAGTTTTATAACCTTTACCTAATAGACAGGCCGTTTTATTGATGCTTTGTATTACATTAGGGTTGTCCATCGAATTATAACCTAGGTTATAAAAAAATAATCATTCGAATCGGTTCACAATTGATGGAGTTATTGCGTAACATAAATACAAAAAAAAAACATAGGTACAGATGAATTGCGAACCTCCTCCTTTTTAGAAGTCAGAAGAAATTTTTCAATGGGCTTATAAAAGACGGATTTCTGAGGTAAAAAAAATACAAGTGAATTTTAAACCTCTACCTTTTCTGAAGTTTGTTAAAAAGAGATAACCCCATCGAATTATAACCTAGGTTATTTTATTATTAGGTTTAAAATTCACTTGTACTTTTTTTTTTACCTCAGAAATCCGTCTTTTATAAACCCATTGAAAAATTCATTCTAACTTCTAAAAAGGAGGAGGTTCGCAATTCGTCTGTATTTTTTTTTTGTATTTTTATGTTACGCGATTACTCCGTCAATTGTGAACCGATTCGAATGATTATTTTTTTAATTGGTAGGGTACATTTCCAAGGTGATCCAATTGTAATATAATGGAGATTTGATGAGTATCTCCAGAGATATGACGATTTTTTAAGTTAGTTTGTTACATTTTGTAAACGATCTTAAATTTTTGTTTGAGAGGGTTATTCGTCCATTTGGTTCAATTTTTTTATTGTAAAAGGTAACAGGACAAGCACGACGCTCGCCTGATGGTAAGCGATGACGACTACCTATAAAAGTTCCAGCGGCATGCAAAACTCTGACCTGCCAGAATTTTGCATATCACTGCACTGCGCCTGTTACCTTGAGACATAAAGATGTTGAGTCTCACATGCCCTGTAATATCACTGGTATTAATTGTACTGGGTAATTCATTGAGATCTGATAAGTAAAAATCTCAAATTTAGTAGGTACTGAGAATGTCTAGCGTGGCATTTGAAGTTGTTTTTTTTCATGTTGTAAACGATCTTAAATTATGTTACTTTTTTATTTTCGAGTCTATTTATTTTTGTTTTATTTTATCTGTTATTCAACCGTAATTTTTTTTTCTGGACATTTAAAATTTCAACGTTTGGCTCACTCTCTCTGACACACACAGGTTATCATTAATTAATAAGAATGTAACCAATAATCTTATTGATAAATATTACCGTGTCTAGGTGATCTTTTAGTTATAGTAACGGACGCGGGCGCACTGCAAAGCGAAGTCTAAAGTTGAAAGAAAGAAAGAAAAGTTGTCACGCGCAACGTTATCACAATTAACAATTTGTGTTAAAAGTTAACGCAATCGCTTACGATCAGGCGAGCTTCCTAATTGCCTTGTTTCATAACATCATCAAGAAAAAAAATCCATCAACGGCAACCCTGCAAGCCAATACACTATATAAACGATCGGTAGAGGTGCGGTTAAAATATATGGTGTAGCAAATGTTATGCCAATAAATTGTTCTAGTCACGGTATGTGCCACACAAATTGACTTAAGTATAACTAGATACACTTATCTTAATCACCATCATACTAGTCCACAGCTGGACATAGGCCTCTCCAATTGTACACCACTGAGCACGATCCTAAATACACTCGCGTGCAGCTAAATCGACTCAAGCCTACAAAATGTACGATTTATATATTTTTCTAAAACGGCTCAAATAAAGTATATAAAGTATATTTATTTTCGGAAAGCCTAATCTTTTAACATCAAAATGATATTTTTATTTTCAAATCTATCCAGTAGTTCTTAAATTTATTCAGATCGAATGAATATGCAAAAAAAGTGAGGTAAAGATATAGGTAGTAGATTTAGTAGATAAGAGTAAGTATATAGATAAATAATGAAGATAGTTTAAAAACTAAAAAAACCGTCTACAATGCCCCGCGAGTCAGTTTCAGTAGCAAGTTTGAGACGTTTATCGTCATATCTCTGGAGATACTTATCAGATCTTGATGAAATTACAACGGGACTACCTCGGAAACGTACCCTACCGATAACAAAAAGAATCATTCGAATCGGTTCAGAATTGACGGAGTAATCGCGTAACATACACACACAAAAAAATGGAGAACCTCCTTTGTTTTGGGAGTCTGTTGAAAAGTGAGTTAAAGGTAAAGATAGTGAAAATAAAACTGTAGGGAAAAAAGATTTAGGTACCTACATGTCCTAGGTATATATTGCAATTTTATCAATTGATATGTGTCAATGATTATTGATAAAACACATGAATGACTTCATGAAACTGTCGTAATAATAATTATTATAATGAATGACTGATATTTTCTTTTACAAATAACATAATTACGCCATGCACGAAAATAACATAATTTCCAAGTACTTAACGATAATTAAGTATTCCCAACGGCGCTTAGGTCAGACTTAGGTCATACCAACACGATTAGGTATCTAGGTCATGAAGGAGACCTAAGTCAAGTCTGGATGATGTCAGGGCTCAGCGGGTGACGATATAGCTTAATGGAGTGTTGGAAAGTACTTAAGTGTTTTATAAACTACTTATTGTGTCCTACGGATTTACACGTGTTAACATGAAAAAATAAAACTGGCAAATAGTTGTAGGGAACCATTCGCGTGTGACGGACGGACAGCGATATCTCAATATTAGGGTTCCGTTGGTACCCTTTGGTTACAGAAACCTTACGTAGTACTACTTGGGTACGGAGTACTTACCGTACAGAGAACATAGGCAAATAAACTGCCCAAGTGCAAGTCGCACTCGTAGGGTTCCGATTGAACAAAATTTGCCGAAAAATAAGTATTTTGTATGGGGACTCCTTTTAATTTTTAATAATTATTTGGTGTTATAGCAACCATTGTAATACACACTATGAGCTAATTTCGAGTCTCTATCTATTACGGTTAGTCTAAATATTACGGTCTCTATCTAAATACGGTGTAAGATTGAACATAAAACGCCTGAAAAACACGTTTCTTGTATGGGGACCCCTTATACTTTGAATTTAATTTTGTTTTTGATGTTTGTTGCACATAGTATGACATACTTTTTGTGAACATTTCAAATGTCTACCTATTACCCAGTCCTGCGAAAGGCGGACAGACGGACGGTCGGACGGACGGACGGATGGACGGAAGAACGGCCAAGAAAGTCTCTCTAATAGGGTTCCGATGGTACCCTTTGGGTTCGGAACCTTAAAAAACAAAATTACTGAGATTTTTGTAGTGTTAGGATTTCTACTAGTCCGCCTGTTTGCCAATTAATTCAGTCGTGAAATAGGAATGTGTTTCGGTTTCAATGACAGTCCAGTGAAATTACAGGATATGGATCTTTGTCTCTGGATAACAGGCACAGTGTAGTGACATGCAAAATTCTGACTATCCATAACTGTACATGCTGCTGTATCTATAATAGGCAGATGTCATCGCTTACCATCAGGCAAGCGTCGTTCTTGTCCTGTTATCTTATATAATGAAAAAAAGATCCTCAAGTTTTTACAAGTCAAAACAATCCCTCTCATTTGATAAAACTTAGTAGAATTGGATGATAAGCTTTCGATGGATAGAATTTTAAAATTAAACAAAAATTAAATGAAATTTAACAATATACCGTTGGAATAATTTCAATACCAATAAGTTAATAACATACATTCTCACGGCTTAGAAAAATATCAAACAATATACCAATATCAACAGTATTAGAGTGTTGGAAGCATCGCCACAGGGGGCCAAGTCTAGGGTTGCCAAGTCGTGTATAGAAACAAATGTGGGATGTGTCCGAAAGGAATAAAAATCGAATTTAAATGCCGCGCTGGTCATTTTCAGTACTAAGTGTGAGGTTTTAATCTCCATATCTCTGGAGATACTTATCCGATCTTGAAATTACAATTTCACCCTACCAATCAAAAAAGAATCATTTGAATCGGTAATCGCGTATCATACATAAATAAACTGGCCAAGTGCAAGTCGGACTCGCACTAATTCGGTTGGTTCCGTACCACACTACAGTATTTTATAAGATCGAGCAAAAAATACCACTATCATTTTACGCCAGAAAAAAATTATAATTAATAAACATTTTATTTCTTATAACGCCATCTAACGTCTAACAAGGGTGTTAGGGATCGACATTTCAATATAACGCCATCTATGAGACGTTTATCTAAATTGTTAAACACAATCCAAAATTTACAAAAATATAAAGTGTGAAACACTTCAAAGAAACATAATATTTGATTTACGCAGTGCAACATCTCTCGTCGGATTTGAAAACTGTAATGTATTCTTCCGAATGATTAACTTACGTAATAAGTAGTCATAGATGGCGCCACCAATGCATAATTGGGTTAACAAAATGCAATCCACTAATTTCGTCGTAACGATACTTCGCACCGTGGCTTAATTGGCAAAGCACCGGAACATGTTATTCCGGAGGGTGCGGGTTCAAGTCCCGTCGGTACGATGAAATTTTGGATTGTGTTTAACAATTTACAAAAATATAAAGTGTGAAACACTTCAAAGAAACATAATATTTACGTTTATCTAACTTCTAAATCTAACGTTTATCTAATCTAAGTGTTCATAGATGGCGTGAAATGCCGAAAAAAAACACGTTTCTTGTATCGAGACCCTCTATTACTTTTAATTTTATTCTGTTCTTAGTATTTGTTGTTATAGCGGCAACAGACATACACCATCTGTGAAAATTTCAACTGTCTAACTATCACGGTTCATGAGATACAACAGCCTGGTGACAGACGGACAGACAGAGACAGACGGACAGAGGAGTCTTTGTAATAGGGTCCCGTTTTACCCTTCGGGTACGGAACCCTAAAAAATATCATAGAGACAAATTGAGAACCTCCTTCTTTTTGATGAAAAGGAATGATAAAAGATTCCTTGTTCTAGAATTATAGTGAATTTGTAACATGGAAAAATGATGGTCGCGATCTCGCCGCGAGACCTTACTCCCGAAAGAACGACGGACGCCCTTGAAACTTAGAAAATTAAGAAAATTATTGAGAAAATCAGACTAAACGTATGTCAATTACAGCCGAATACAGGTGCTCCGGGTATACAAAATCAATTAATTAAATAATTTGTTTCATTTGTGTTTCATTAAGTCTACAAAAATATAAAGTGTGTAACTATATATTTTTGTACATTGTTACACGTAATCTAAAATTTCATCATAATGTATATGATACATCGTATCAATTAATTTTTTCTCACTTTTTAAGGAAAACGTACTCAATTTGTGTTAATGTAATTTTTTTTGTCCGTTGCTTTGAATCTTGTGCATTGGTTAACCCACTTGAAAAGTGAATTGCAACTTGATAATTTTTTTTTTTGTGGCAGATAGGACAGTTTTTGACCTCTCTCATCTGATGTTAAGTGACGATGTGATCGACGATCGACCTCATAACAATTGCTATGGAGTCGATGTGATCGACGATGTAGCACGCTTATCTAGAAAATATCGTTTAAAAACTAAAAAACAACCGACTTCAATGCCGCACTATTCATTTTCAGTACCAATTTTGAGATGTTTATCTCAATATCTCTGGAGATACTTATCATACCTCGATAAAATTACCATGGTACCACACTTGGGATATCTCCTTTCAAACAAAAAAAGAATAATCGAAATCGGTTCATAAACGACGAAGTTATCCGCGAACAAATATTATTATTTAATAAATATTATTAATGTCTTATATGGGTATTATTAGACATGTTCAACTATAAATGACTCACGCTGGATATTACGACGGCCATTTTGAAATGTTTTTAAATTTGATTAATATGTAATTGTACATTTTATGTGTATAACTACCATATTCTTCTTATGCAGTATAAAGTATACTTCGTATAAAGTAACAGTCGTAAATAACTATCGACATATTATATTTTTGTACAGCGTTAAAAAAATATATTTTCTATAACTTTATTGCTATGTGAGTGAGGTTGGCAACCCTAACCACAGGGAGCCCAGGGGGTCAAATGGTGATCATAAATTGTACCATGGATCTTGTTAACGGCTCGTTCTTTTTAACCTACTACGAAGAAAACTAGTAGCCCATCTTTAAATTGTTTTATTTATTACTTATACGAATGCTTTACTATGAAAACTTACACTAAATTATATACTATTGGCTGTGCCCTGTGGCTTCGCCTGCGTTAAAAAGTATTATACTGTATTAGGCCATAGAATTATGGTGAAGAAGTCCCAAATAAACAAATATACAATCTGACTTTTGCATTTATATTAATGGTTTTGATTGATAGATAGACAGAAACACTTTATTGAACCCCTTATTAAACATATAAAGTATTACTTAAAAACTAATTATAATAGTGTAAAAATAGTCGGTGTTATCGCTAAAAGCGATCTCTTCCAGACAACATTTAGATGGAGAAATATGTAAATAGATTGATAGTGATTGCCAAATGTTTTGCCTTCTTTAAATCGATTAATTATATCGATCACTAAATTGTGTGAGATTACGATAATAATATATGAATTAACATAATATAAATTACAAGGTATTTATTATTCGTCTTTCTAGGTTTAGAATCCTTTTTAACCGACTTCACAAAAAAGGAGGAGGTTGAGAACATAACCTCGGTAATGTTCACCGATTACTCGAAGATGCCTGAACCTATTTGGAAAATTATTTTTTGTTTCAAAGGGTACCCTTCCCAGGTGGTCCCATTTATATTTTAACGAAATCGGCCGAGCCGTTTTTAAAATATCAACATTTGTATAACGACGCATTTACTTATCTCGACGACTTACTCGTACTACTAACTACTGGCACAGATTATATAATAGTTACTGCGTCTACTGGCTACTTTGACTAGCGCGACGTTTGAAGTCGGTTCTTTTAGTTTTTTAAACGATCTTAAATTATAAAAAATATCATCTTATTGTTTCTCTCAAACATGTTGTTTAGGAAAACAATTAACTGCTGGTAATTTATGCAAAGTTAGTTTAGGTAGGTAAAAACTTAGAATATTGTCTTACGCATTTTATGTATTTAAGTAGCCATTCTGCATTCATTACCTGTAACAAAAAACAAAATAATCAGTTACGAAAACATATTTCGACGTTCTAGTTACATTTTAATACAAGCACATGATTTTTTTTTATTTAATCAAGATTTTATATAAAAAAACATGTATGAGACGCTATTATTTTCTATGGCTATGCTAACGATCGACGATCACATTGAAGCAACAAGTTTTAAATTAACCTTTTACCAATTAAGACAAGTTTGCAAGTTTGAGACGTTACGTTTATCGACATATCTGTGGAGATACTTACCAAATCTCGGCGAAATTACAATGGTACCACCCTTGGAATATCTCCTTTCCAACAAAAGAATCATTAAAATCGGTTCATAAACGACTAATCCGACGTTATCCGCGAACACAAAAAAAAACATGGTCGAATTGAGATACATCCTCCATTTTTGTAGTCGGTTAAAGTTGGATCCAAACATCTTGCATGTAAACGCACAGATTATATAATAGTTACTTCGTAATAAACGTTACATAATAAGAATAAAGTTAAAATAAATAATAGTTTAAAAAACTAAAAAAATACGCTTTTATAGAAAATCCAACTAAAAAATAGAAAATAAATTTGAATTAAAAATAGTGTAAGAAAAAATGACGTTTTGAAGGGGGTTAAAATCATGTTCAAAGATTCCGTTACATACTAACATACATACATACATACGTCTGAAGCTAATAAAAGCGTATTAAAATACTCTCAAATTACATTTTCATACTGACACTACTGTCAACTGCCTATCCTACCTGTAATGTTACACCTTGCTAAAACAAATACGACCTAGTACTCAAAACAGTCCATCTAAGCCTATCTCTCACCCATATCTAGACTTCAGGCTATAAATCTGTCTAGGTTTTAGACTGGGTCACTTTTGATCACGTACAATGAGTCAGACTTGCCTTTAAAGCTCGTAACTCCTTTTATGTAGTGAAATTGTCATCTTTAATTCAGTTGGTTTCTATTTGAATCAATTATAACCGACTTCCAAAAAAGGAGGTTCCTTTCGTTTGTTTTTAAGTGTCTCGATTTCTCCGCCTTTTGATAAATGATTATAGTTATTCCCTTTGACCACTGTTTTGCTTGGTGGTATAAGATGATGTGGTCGAAGATGGTAAACACATTAGTTTAGTCCTAGAATACTCTGACTCTCAAGGGCTGTATGCTGCCGGAAAACCGTAAGGTTATGGCGGCAGATTTTCCCCTTGATGATGGTAACTTGGTAAGCTGCATTTTGCTAGCAAGTCCGGCGAAAAATCGATATAATATACTCATGCCACCTATGACAGGAGCGTATTACGTTGATGTTTAGAGTTTTTAAACCATTATGATATCAACATTTTTTTTTCTTTGACTTGAGAAAAACCACACGTTTTTCCTTCTAGGTCCTTGGTACATTCAAAGAATACCTAGTGGTCCTAGGAAGTAGGTAATAGAATACATTATTTACTATGACTAACTCAAACGCGCATACATAATGTGAGAACCTATCACGAATAAAAATCGAACAAGTGTGAGTCTGACTCGCGGATCGCAGGTTCCGTATAAATAATTAATGTGTAGTGATATCTGTCACATTAAAAAAAAAAGTGCAATAATTGCAAACTTCCATTTGTAATTTACATTTTTCTCACCAAAGAAATTATCTATAACCTGATACTCCCGCGCATTGTAAAGAAAAAGCTATGTTCCTACTTTTTGTTGTAGCAAGTCTGGCGAGACAACGATATAATAATAATACTAAACGATAAAAAATAAACGATATAATGCTAATCCCTATAAAAAAATGCTCCTACAAACTGTGAACGAACACATGATTACGCATAGAAAAGCAAAAGCAAGCTATCTACCATATATGCAGTTTACGCCAACGGGCCGTCCATTTTCTTTTTACATTTTATAGGCTAGCGTTTGACCACTATCTCGTCAGGTGGTAGAATACTCTGACTCTTCTCTGTTGAGGGCCCAGTGGTGTAATGGAAGAATGGTCAGCTTTGACGCCAGAGGTACTGAGTTCAATCCCCGCCGTGCATGACTTGATTTTTCCGTCGAAAAATGTATGTGCACATTACACAGTGGCCCTCTGCTAAACGTAAACTTCGTTAAGAAACCCCCAACCCCGCATGGTGGTAAGACACTGTCTAGTGTCCGTCTGGCCAGCTGCTACCCTCAGTTTGGAAAATCTGACGTCAAACGTCCAATGTATTCCGGAGGCTATCATTGAGAGCCAGTTCCCATTCTAAGCCTAGCATGCTATCATCCTCGACCGCATCATCACTTACCAACAGGAGAGATAGTGATCAAACGCTAATGTATACGATATAAAAAGAACTCTCAAGGGCCTGTGTGCTGCCGGAACACGTTAAGGTTATGGTGGCAGATTTTCTTCTTGATGGTAAGCTACTTTTAGGTAGAAAGTCAGGCGGAATATCGACATACTTTAGATAGACAATGAGACAACGAAGTTATCCTGTATGGTTTTGTTTTCCTATTGAGATATGGAACCATAAAATTAACTAAGTACTCAAGTATTTATTGATTATTGTTCAATGAACCAGTTTAGTAGATCAAAAAATGTGCAAGGGATTTCTTGATATTATTTCATTAGTACGTTTTTATTGACTTCAGTTGAAACTAACTAACAAACAATGTAATCGAGTCTGAAAAATCAATGTTAACCAAATTTTTTATGGCAGATAGACAAGCGTTTGACCTTGATGTAAAAACGTACGCGGGGTGCAGTTTTCCATACAAACGGTATGTCCCTGTTTCCTCCCTGGAAAATGCTTCTAGAGCAAAAATTTGTTTCTACAAAATATCAAGGTCTGCTGTAATTTGTTTTTTTAACCGACTTCAAAAAAAGGAGGTGGTTTCTCAATTCGCCCGTATATATATATATACAGTGTGGAAATTAAACTCAGGCCCTGGAGGGAAACTACTTTAAATCCTTAAGCTAGCTCATTTTACTTAAAGGAGACATTCCTTTATATTTGAAAAGAAACAAATCTGCATTAAAAGATTTTTTTAAACTCGCTTGCTTCGCCCGGGACTCGAACCAACTAAAATTAAAAAAAATAAACACTCTTTATTTTATTATACTAATTGGTAGTAATAATATTCAGGATAAAGTTTCTCTAAAAAATGTTTGGTTACTGTTCACTTTTAACAAGTAAAAGACACGTAACAGTTCTGTTATCTCTCCAACACTCAAAGACTTCGTATGAAGTACACGCTTGCTAATTTATCGTTAAGTACCTTGTTGAAATCTTCGATAAGAAAATTGTTCAATGGTGGTAATACCTCTATGCACATTTCCTTCTTACATGATCCGAGGCGTTCAGTGGAGAAGTTTAAAAATGGAACGTTTGACTTTGTTTGCAATGCGGGACAATAATTTTAAAATTCGAACGATTTTTATCAACAGATTTTATTTAAGTAGTGTTGCTTTCCTTACGTAATTAAATTATCTCATAATGGCGTATCAAGAACAATTCGAGTTATTAAAAGCTTACTTTGTTTGCAACAAGAGCTGCGATTTAGCTCTGCAGTGGTATCGCGAGAAGTATCCAGACAGAGAACTACCATCTAGAAAAGTTTTGTCTCGAATTGTGAATAATTTACTGACCGTTGGAAGTTTTAAAAAGAAGACTGGACGCCCACAGCAACAAAATTTGGACTATAGCGATGTTGAGTTAAACATTTTGACATACTTCGAGTGTTACTCGAAGGCTTCAAGCAGGGAAGCTGCTCAAGAGATAGGCATCAACCATACTAGTATACTTAAAGTTCTGAATGAATTTCAACGGCGACTAATGTTGTGTAGCCGGAACGACGGGGCTCATTTCGAACAATTTATCAGTTAAATAATTTAAGTGTTACAAAATTGATAGTGAAATAAAGTTGATGTTAGATTTAACGATTATTTTTATTTTTAAGACCTAATGTTTGTTAGAGAAACTTTATCCTGAATATTAATACTACCGATTAGTATATTAAAATAAAGAGTGTTTATTTTTTTAAATTTTAGTTGGTTCGAGTCCCGGGCGAAGCAAGCGAGTTTAAAAAAATCTTTTAATGCAGATTTGTTTCTTTTCAAAAATAAAGGAATGTCTCCTTTAAGTAAAATGAGCTAGCTTAAGGATTTAAAGTAGTTTCCCTCCAGGGCCTGAGTTTAATTTCCACACTGTATATATATATTTTTTTTTTGTTCGCCGATTTTGTCGTTTATGAACCGATTTTGATTATTCTTTTTTTGTTGGAAAGCAAATATCCCAAGTGTGGTACCATGTTAATTTTATCGAGGTTTGATAAGTATCTCCAGAGATATAGAGAAAAACATCTCAAAATTGGTACTGAAAACTAATAACGCGGCTTGAAGTCGGTTATTTTTTAGTTATTTAAACGATATTATTGACCAACCAATTGCAAAAAGAAATATAAGTATAGTGTATTCCACATTTGTATGAAAAACTACAACCCGCGTTGCCTCTTAAATGACGACCACTACGTCACCTAATGTTAAGTGACGGTGCGGTCGACTATGTAGCACGATTACCTAGCAGATACCACAAGCGGTCGTCACGATTACCTAGTAGATACTACAAGCGGTCGTCACGATTACCTAGTAGATACCACAAGCGGTCGTCACGATTACCTAGTAGATACCACAAGCGGTCGTCACGATTACCTAGTAGATACCACAAGCGGTCGTCACGATTACCTAGTAGATACCACAAGCGGTCTTCACGATTACCTAGTAGATACCACAAGCGGTCGTCACGATTACCTAGTAGATACTACAAGCGGTCCTCACGATTACCTAGTAGATACCACAAGCGGTCCTCACGATTACCTAGTAGATACCACAAGCGGTCGTCACGATTACCTAGTAGATACCACAAGCGGTCGTCACGATTACCTAGTAGATACTACAAGCGGTCCTCACGATTACCTAGTAGATACCACAAGCGGTCCTCACGATTACCTAGTAGATACCACAAGAGTCGTTACGATTACCTAGTAGATACCACAAGCGGTCGTCACGATTACCTAGTAGATACTACAAGCGGTCCTCACGATTACCTAGTAGATACCACAAGCGGTCCTCACGATTACCTAGTAGATACCACAAGTGGTCGTCACGATTACCTAGTAGATACCACAAGCGGTCGTCACGATTACCTAGTAGATACCACAAGCGGTCCTCACGATTACCTAGTAGATACCACAAGCGATCGTCACGATTACCTAGTAGATACTACAAGCGGTCCTCACGATTACCTAGTAGATACCACAAGCGGTCGTCACGATTACCTAGTAGATACTACAAGCGGTCCTCACGATTACCTAGTAGATACCACAAGCGGTCGTCACGATTACCTAGTAGATACTACAAGCGGTCCTCACGATTACCTAGTAGATACCACAAGCGGTCGTCACGATTACCTAGTAGATACCACAAGCGGTCCTCACGATTACCTAGTAGATACCACAAGCGGTCGTCACGATTACCTAGTAGATACTACAAGCGGTCCTCACGATTACCTAGTAGATACCACAAGCGGTCGTCACGATTACCTAGTAGATACTACAAGCGGTCGTCACGATCTTGGTGTGTAAACTCCCGAGGAAGTGCATCGGACATGCACGAAACCTAGGTCGGAGACAGTCGACAACAAATAGTAGTGAGTATATAGTCAGTACTTTTTAACCGAATCCCAAAAACGAGGATGTTCTATGTTCGTCTGTATGTATTTTTTTTGTTTATGTTCATCAATATTTTCGCCAATTGTGAACCGATTTGTAAAAATCTTTATTAGTTTGAAAGAGTATACTCCCGAAATAGTACCATTGTTATTTCATCGAGATCTGATAAGTATCTCCAGAGATATGACGATAAGCGTCTCAAGCTTGCTACTGAAACTGACTCGCGTGGCATGGAAGTCCGTTGTTTTTAACCAACTTCCAAAAAGGAGGAGTTCTGTATTCGTCTGTATGTTTTTTTTATAATTTTTAAAGTATTTTAAATAGTTATTTTAATTTTAAAATTATCGTGAATTTGTAACATTATTATTGTTATATACCGGCTGTAATTCACGTACCTTTAGTCGAATTTTCTCGACCTAGGTTTCGAGCGAGTCAGTCACTCTTCCTCGGGAGTGAGGTCACGCGGTGAGATCGCGATGTTCACCTAGGTCGAGAAAATTCGACTAAAGGTACGTGAATTACAGCCGGTATATAACAATAATAATATTTTAAATAGGTATGTAATCATGATTCAAACTAACTATAACTGTAAATCTAAAATATTTACTTCTAATAATTGTCGTATCGAAATGAACCTTGTTATGTTTATGTAGGTCGGATGACAATACTATAGTTTGGTATCTTGGAGCTGATCAGATAATGCAGTTAGGAGGCGGATAGTGGAACTCTTCACTGGCTACTAGTAAACCTATCGAATTTGGTTTTAATTGGTTCGTTTTGACTAGTCCAATACATTGAGCTTGAAAACGAGGGTCTGATGATGGAGCTAGGAGTTACATTTTTGATTCAAGCGTATTTTATAAGGTTTTTTACACCATAACGTTTGCTTTAAAGGTACGACCACACCGCGGCGTCCTGCGTCCGCGTGCGCGTTCGCGATCTGAATTTCTATGGTCTTCCTGATCGCCGTAGATCGCGTTTGGTTTGAACCAGTCGGTACAAATACTACTGCGCTATCTGATCGCCGCTTAGTACACGCACGCTGGATGCTGCGATGTGGTCGTACCTTAACTAACTCGGTTACCCGTTGATTTACTATCCGGGTTATTGGCAAAAGAGTAGGGGAAAAGTTGTCCTGATAAAATTGAAAAATTTGACCAAATCGATAATATTTTTTTATTAGAATTTGGCTTTAAAAAATAAGGTTTCTCAATTCGACTGTATACTTTTTTTTTTTTTTATGTGTGCTCGCGGATAACTTCGTCGTTTATGAACCGATTTTAATTATTTTTTTTTGTTGGAAAGCAGATATCCCAAGGGTAGTACCATAGTAATTTCATAGAGATCTGATAAGTATCTCCAGAGATATGGAGATAAACTACTCAAACTTGGTACTGAAAATTAATAGCGCGGCATTTGAAGTCTTTTAGTTTTTTAAATGATCTTATATTATAATTAATATGACATTGTCTATAGTTCGGGCTATGAAAACTAGTCATAATGACGATGACTACATTTTTATCGACGAGTAGTTGTCGTCGGGTCCACAATTATAGGAGTGTTCGTTAATGCGCACTGATGCACTTTATTCAAGCAATTTAAGATTCAATGGCGTGGCGTGACTTGGATTGACTCTGGTACAAGATATAAGAGCAAATGTTGTAGGTATCTATTTTATTTGGGTTATTGTTATCGGCGTTAGTCCTAC
Source organism: Cabera pusaria (assembly GCA_954871355.1). NCBI lineage: Eukaryota > Metazoa > Arthropoda > Insecta > Lepidoptera > Geometridae > Cabera > Cabera pusaria. The sequence continues at coordinate 4,371,045 of OX940910.1, forward strand.
TCCCGCTCTCAGGCAATTCTGAAAATAAGCGTCTTGGTTTTTTCGGGTCTATTTTTAAAAAATCTGGACATTTGTGCTGTGACTGGTCTGTTTCAGCACCTCATATTGTATTTTCATGTTTTCTGTTTTATTTCGTTTTTGTCAAAATGTTAAATATCTTCTTATAGTCTGTGTTATTTGAGGACAGCTGAATAAATGATTTTTCTTTTTAATGCCCGCTTACATCCTATTTCTACTTCTACTACTAAAGTTTAAAAATGCAAAAACTTATGTAAAGAGTTCAATTTTTAGGATGTTTGTAGACAAAGCAAGTGCATCTGGTCTCAACATCGCGGAAAATATCATTTGCGTGGTGACGCAGGCTCTCACACATTTATACGTAGTATTATTATTTACTCCATGACATTAAGGCTATATTTATAAGGAGAACTGCGTACAGTGAAAGCATTGTTTTTGCGTTCACTGACTGCGTAGTCTACTCCAGCGCCATCTACTAAGATGATTTTATATTAAGATAAGTTGCCGAGTATTGATGGATGAATGTTTTTTGTAGGCAATTTGTTATACAGATACTTTTTAACCTGGATTAACACATAGGATACTTTTAAACGCGGGCGAAGCCGCGGGGGCGCAGCTAGTTAAACATATGGGAAGCGGTCACGGTTTTACTCGTATTTCACTATGTCATAGCTAGCCTGGTAAAAAATAAACTTCCAAAAGTACAAAGCCCGCTTTCCGTTGTCCTTTACACCGCGCTACCGTGTCAAGTCGAGTCATGCGGTTTATTCAGCTTTTCAATTGACATGAGTAACCGGCGCGGGCGCACGTTCCATTTACACAGTTTGAGGAACGCTGGTATGCCGGGAAAGTCCACATGTCATGAGGTCCCTTTTGTTGTATGATATGAATCATGAATTTGGGTATCTGTGACTCATCAAATATTAGTTACTTTCGAGTATTTTTACTTACTTCGAATTTTTTTTAGTGTTTAAGGTTATTGTGGTGGTAGTTATGGTCATGACACTATTAATAGAACTGTCAGATTCTTAAGTAAATATGAAAGTTCTGATAATGGTTAATTTATTTTGTTGCATATTTATTATTGAAGAAGACAAGATCTCAAGTTCTTGTCTTGGTTAACCACAATCCTAACTAATTAAATGTTATAATACCGACTGTCATTCACGTACCTTTAGTCGAATTTTCTCGACCAAGGTTTCGAGCGAAACCGTCGCTTTTCCTCGGGAGTGAGGTCACGCGGTGACATCGTGATGATCACGACCGACACGACACGACACAATGATCCCAGTGATCGTCGCGATTTTACCGCTTGACCTCACTACCGAGGAAGAACGACGGACTCGCTCGAACGAACAACTATTTCATCCGATAAACTTACAGGGTGGTGTGTTATTCAGTTTTAAGGTATACAAAAATAGACTCGCAAGCTCTACCTACAGCTCACAGAGCCACTAGTTTATTTTTCGTTTGACCATCTCTTTCCATCCAACATCCAAACCAATAACCAGTTCTGCAATTTAAAATTGTAACAGCTAACAAAAAAATATTACTAGTATGTAAAAAAATTACTATGTAGTTCTAAGTCTTTAAAATCTAGAATCTTATCACACGTTTACAAAGCAACTGTTTTTTTTAATGAAAGGTAATAACATTTTACGGAAATATGATTTTACCGACAGTAAAACTGTGCAGTAAAAACTGTTAAAGCGTTAGAGGTTTAGAAAGTCCCGTGAGGAACACACCTTAAAAAGTGAGTGTCATAATAATACTCATAATAATTTCAAATCCCTTGAGTGTTAAAGCATTTACATGGAGACACTTTTTGTAGCGCCAATATTACACGATTGGTTCCACGGCACAAGGGTGTTAGACATAATATGTCGCACATCGAATGATCTGTGCGTGGAGTTCTTTATATAGATATAGTTCCACAGCCTATGAAACTATGGACGATTAAACTAAAGGCCTAGATTATGAAATTAGATGGCATAAGCTAGCTAGACAACCTTTTGCCCCAATTGGTTACAAAACGCAAAATAAAATAGCAGTCTTGATGCCCATTGAATCAGTAAACAGAAATATATATTCCTTCTTATGAAGGAATATATATATATATTATTATTAATACTGAGCTAAAACTACACATATACCATAAAAGTACATATTAATAATATAAACCTTTAGATTCTAAAATGATAACATTAACCTCCTTTGGACAGTGAGTTCTTATTTTGTGGTGTTGTTTAAATATAAGTGACTTGTCAAGAGAAATAGTTGCGCTACAAAAAGTTGCAAGCTGTAAAGCCTCCAATGGGAGGAGCAAAGTATAATAATATGCTGACACGTTGTGGAACGTATGAGGAATATAATAAGTGCCCGAAGATAAATGTACAGAATAAGTACAGTGCATGTCATTTTACGATTACAGTCATCTCGGTGTCGTCAAGTCGTGAGTGAATGAAGAAGTGTCTTTAATTATAAGTACCTTGAAGTGTGAAGATCAGGCCACAGTAAATACATTTACTGTGATCAGGCTTTCTTGGTGATTTTTAAATGAGTCATTTACAGAAAAAAGAACGACCGCCTTAGTCATTGTGTCAATGTATATTGTAGTCAATAAGGCGTCCATTACACCGTAGGTTTTGCTGTCAGTTTGCTCACAGTCACGGCTGTGACTGATGGATAACTGATCGTGTAATGGGGTAACTGACGGTTACTGACCGATATTTACATACTTTGATTTGCTGCATGAACAACCATCAGTCATGACTTTTGGTTTTGAATGACGGATTACCTAGCGTGTAATGGACGCCTAAGGTATATTTCGTATCCTATCTACCGTATATTTCGTAGAGGGATACTCTTGCCTACGGTATATTTTAGTCAAAGTGCCAATTTTTTTAACATTTACATATATTTTTTGTCAGTATTCAATATAATATATATTATGTTACTTTTTGGTCAGTACTCGGTCAGCATTTTGCAAAATCTCAGCTAATAATAAAATTAAAATAAAAGTAATAAAATAAGCATGAGTCTAATTATCATGCTTGATTTTTGCCGTTCTAGACCTAGCGTGTTACCATTCACGACCACATCATCACTTACCGACAGGTGAGATAGTGGTCAATCGCTAGCATAATTCTGTTTTTGCTATGTTTACTTGATAATTGGTTATGATTTATTTTATGATTTATGATTTTGACGTGTATATGTGCGTATATTTATACTGCCTACATACTGAATAAATGCTTTGATTCTTTGATTCTTGATTCTTGATTCATATACTTCGGCTTTTTATAAATAAACTGGCCAAGTGCAAGTCGGACTCGCACACGTATGGTTCCGTACCACACTACAGTATTTTATAAGATCTAACAAAAAATACCACTATCATTATTCGCCAGCAAAAATAATACTTTATCAACATTTTATTTCTTATAACGCCATCTAACGTCTATTGTGAGGTGGATGTTAGGGATCGGCATTTCAATATAACGCCATCTATGGACGTTTACCTAAGCGTTCATACATGGCGGTATATTGAACTACCGAAAAAAAACACGTTTCTTGTATGGGGACCCCCTATTATTTTTAACTTTATTCTGTTTTTGGTATTTGTTGTTATAGCGGCAATAGAAATACATCATCTCTAAAAATTTCAACTATCTAACTATCACGGTTAATGAGATGCAGCCTGGTGACAGACGGACAGACAGACAGACAGACAGACGGACAGCGGAGTCTTAGTAAACATCTATCTTAGTAAAACACGAACATTACATTGAGTTTTGATATCTACGTTGACTTGACAGGCTTGTCAGATGATATGATATTTGATCTGCGTACGAGAAACCATGTATTTGTGAAAAGTCGAAGGTCACTTATCGAAGATTGTATTTCTATAATGAAAATAAAACAGCAATGGTATCCATACAAACAAAATTCTCGACCATTACATTTTAAGACTTATAAATATGAAGGGCACACGTGTAAATATTTATACAACTTTTTTTTAATTTGTCAATAATTCACGTAAGAGGTAAGCGTACGAAGCATAAAATTAAGAAAACAACGGTCCCCGCCTTATTTTTTGTTAACAGTTGTACTTCGTAGTGATGAGGTAAAATATTTTTGTTTTATTATTGTATCGATAACAGAATTTTCTATATTTGCAAAGTTTTTGGCATTTTGGAAATAATTAAACATTTTCTTTTCGTTTTACACACTCGCAATAGTTTAAATCTGACTAGAAAACATCAACATTTTCAATCAATTATACCGATTTTCTTATCGTTGATGTTTTTGAGTTTCAATTACTTACTTGGCTTAGTTATATAATTCTGTGTCTTAATTTAAATATAAATATAATATGAATTGCAAGGAAATATATAATACATTCGACTTATAAACTCCATAATGATACGAATCTCGACAAATCGTCTTCCAAATAAAGAAGCATCCTGACAAATTATCTGCCCTTCGTATAAGGACATGTCCACGGTCAATGCAAAACAAACGAATGAAAGGTCTTTATTTCATTGAAGGAACTGTTTTGTTGGAAACTGATTTAACATTGCAAATTATATAGCCTTGCACGAAGTGAGGTTTCTGCATAAAAAAACAGTATGGAATCGTGTCATAAGGTGGTTTCTGCACTCTTTTAGTCCAAATTAGGGCATTTATTCTATACCTATACAAACTGTGCTCCGTGGCTTCAACTACGCTAAAAATAAAAAGTAAAAGTATCCTACGCGTGAATCCAAATTATGGACTATCTGTAGTTATGCTAAATTTCTGATCTATTTAACTGTTTTTGGGTGATTGAATACCAAGGCAAATTTTTTGCAATTATATAAAACAATAAAAGATACAAAAAAAGTTTTTTCTGAGACTTACTACTAATTTTTAATTGACGCAAAATATGAATTACCTTACATATATTTTTTTTATATCTGAAGTCATAGCTCCATTCATTAATAATTTAAGTTAACAAAACGAAAAAATCGCCTTCAAATGCCGCACTAATCTCTGGAGATACTTATCAGATCTCGATAAGATTTCAGTTGACCAAACGGGAAGCATACTCTCTCAAACGAAAAAGAATTTTCTAATTCGGTGAAGAAATGTCGGAGTTTTGAAGTAACAAACATTTAAATAAACAGGCGAATTGAAATCCTCCTTCTTTTTTGTGAAGTCTGTCAAAAATATAACTATGTTTGCCCTTACTACCTTACCTTGTCTCATCTTTAAACCAGAGAGAACCGACATCTCCAAAATGTCATCGACCTTACCCCTTCGTTAAATACAAAAGCAACACAGTCCATTGACGATTTCAAGCCACCGCTGTTTTATCTCCCACTATTTGAACAGCAATGGTTCTGTCACGGAATGAAACTTTCGGCTTTTGGAGATGTTTACAAAGGAATTAAGTGTTGGTACAATGGAATGGTTTAGAGTTTATGATTGTTATGTAGATAAGTGATATGAGATAACTGATAAGTTAGAACAGGTAGGATTTTAAAGCTTACGACTTGATGTTTATAATTTGATAGTGGTTTCTTTAAACCACAATTCATCACCTCTCAACTATACCCATTTTACCTTTGTGACTTTTCGCAAAGGTAAAATGGGTATAGTTGCCAAGTGAATTATTGTAAAAATAAAAACTCGACGGCGTGAAAATTGAAAATTTTGATTTTAAGCGTTTCTCATTTCAAATTACATTTAACCGAACAAGTGTGTATTTTTTTGGTAGCCTTTTATTTTGATATCCCACTCGATAGATATTGAGGAAAAAAAACATTTGTGAACATAAAATATGGTGGCAAAATTGGCCATTTAAATTTTGATATACTCACTGTCACTCTCATTATTTAAAACGAGTCTAACAACACCTCTCAAGCTAAAATCCATCAAGCTGTTTAGGCTGCAAAGCGTGTCAAAGAAAATCACATACATAGATACATGCATACATACACGCTAACCTTACATTAATCAGTGGAACTCATTTATTTATTAGCCTGACGTCAACGATTGGATGAGAGCTGAATGGCCCATCACTTGCTTTTTAGGGTTCCGTAGCCGAATGGCAAAAAACGGAACCCTTATAGATTCGCCATGTCTGTCTGTCTGTCTGTCTGTCTGTCCGTCCGTATGTCACAGCCATTTTATTCCGAAACTATTAGGACTACAGAATTGAAACTTGGTAGGTAGATGTATTCTGTAAACCGCTTTCCGATTTTTATACAAAAATAAAAAATATAAAAGTTTAAGGGATGCCCCCCCTTAAACCACATACATGTTTTTTATTTAAAGAGATAAATTATGGTTTTGAATATTAAGAATAATTATTGATATGATATATTTAATGATAATAGACGAGTGTAAGTGCAGATTTTTAATGTGCCTTTATAATATGTATTGTAAAAGCTTTGAATTCAAAATTGGATATGTATCAAATTTAAAGACATTTCCAATTTATACGATTGAATAGCAGACAACTTTAGGGCAGACAAACAGAAAACCTACGTCTAGAGTACACGATCATTACTTTACTTACAAACGTAATTACAAAAATCCAAGACACCACAGCTAACACCTATATTCATCATTCTTCATTCATCAATCACTCACATACTTTCCCTGCCCTGTATCAACACTTGGGAAAATGGATAAAAGACCGGTCTGGTCTGACTTATTGTTGATTTGTCATCAATGCGTGATTAGTCAATAAGATATTATTATTGTAAAGAACTGGTGTGGAAGATAAAGTCTATAATTATGTAATACTGGAAGAAGATTAAAGCATAGGTATTAAGAAGATAAAATGCAAGATATTTATTGGTTTCTTTATACTTGAAAATATCGCCCTAAATAGGACAGTAATAAAATATATCTGACCCTGAACAACCGTAACTGACAATATATAGTTTAGAATGCTAGAGCATACAATGATATACGTAAACTAATAACGTTTACTATGCCCTAGAGTAGATCATGCTCATCATGGCGTATCTTGGGAGAGGTCTACGTTCAGCAGTAGACTGATACCGGCTGATTATGATGATGATGTCGTAGCATTCCAAACTTACTACAAATATCTCCAAACAGCTCCAAATTAGTTGGGATAGCAATATTATATTTCAAATATCTTTGGTAAACATTTTACATTTGCCTACCTTACACCAATCCCCTTTGGAAAAGTTAATTAAGTAGTAAGACATTCAAATTAAACATCAAAGAACCTTTATCGTATAAATAATAAAAACAAAGGAAGTCCATAATTGTCAAGATTAAAAAAGAAGATGTCCCGTTTAAAGTATAATTAATCATCAGTCCAAAAAAGGTCTTCAGACGAGTTCTGGCAAAAGCATCACCAAAATACCTGACACAAAAAGTCTGACTGGACGTGGTATTCCCAAGGTTGGTGTCAAGATACTTCAGGTCCCAATTTCGGTCAACAAGATACTTGAAATGAATACGCATGGATGCAATAAAAACTTGACGTTTTTCATTTGAGAGTGTGTTCAATGAGACTGCAAGGCTATTCTAAAAACGGTTATGGTGAATTTTGAATGAAAAAATATATTAGGTTTCAAGCTGAACTACATTTTTGGACTAATTATTCTTTCAATAGTTGAGGAAGTGTATTGGAAATGCACAAGTTGACTCACTCGATATCATGTAAGTGCTTGACTCAGTACCCTTTGATTTGAACTAATCTTAAATTTTTGCGAAAAAGAAAAGTTTTAAATTTGTACAACAATGGTGAAAATCAATCAACTTCTTTGTAATCATTCGTAAGTATTCTAATTGACTATTTGTCTTATCTTTAAATCTGTTACTAGCATTTCTCATTATCACTTAGCATTTTCCTATATTTATAGTAGATTTAAGTAATCACATTTTAATTAGTAATCTTCATTCATAGTAAAATTAACTTTGTCCTGTGCAGTGGTGAAACCAAGTTGCATTTTACACTAACATTTATAAATTTGCGAACTCAACATACAGTAGTTATAATTATAAGACTCATACTAACTAATTTAGTCTTGTAGCTTGCAGATGGACTAACATTTCCGTGTTCTAGATTCTGTAAAATGTCTAGAAACTATTCGTATTTTGAACTAGGTACTTATTAGTCAGCAAAGCAACTGTATTTTACTTACAAGCTTGAACTAAAATGTAAGAAAAAATAGTTCATTTTAAGGTTAACATGACACACTGAAAGTGCTGCCAATTTATGCGATTTATTTCGATCTTCTGCAGGAAACTTTTTTTAAATACTTTTTGAGACCCGTGGTGTAAATAACATATTTTGTAGTATAAAAGGTAGCTTATGTGTTAATTTAGGGAATAAAATTGATATTCCAAATTTAACTGAAATCAATTAAGTATTCAGCGTATAACTAACAAACATACATACTCACAAACTTTTATGTTATTAATTTCACGTTTGATTTAGTCGAAACATCACAAAGCGATAACATATCAAATTTCAATAACAAAATGAACTCGATTCAAAATGAAATCAAAATTGAATCGGGAATCACTTCAACAAGAGAACCAGAAACAATTTAAAACTTACAATAAAACCATAAACGGAATTGATAACAATAAATCCACCAAAATCAAGATTATAGCTCACACAATAAAGAATATACAAATACCGTACATAATACATACAGATAAAGTTGATAAATGGTATCCAGAAACTGGTGAAGACCGGTCTTCATCAAGATTCATCAATATTTATGAAGAAAGATTGCATAATATCAGAGAAAGGCCCACACATTGAGAAGGGACGAGTAATGGGCTGAGAAAGCCGCATTGTAATTGTATAAATATGAACGTTTATCCTGTCAAAAATATTTTGTCTGCTGTAGATTTTGGTCCTTCAAGCCGTATTTTAAACTTAATATTTTTTTAGGAAAACGCTGGTATAAATATGTGTGTCTTTGTTAAATTACAGTATTGTCAAAAGAAGAAGATTGAGAAAAGAACAGAAGAGAAGAGAATTATTACTCAGAACTTGCGATAATTAATGTAAAGAATGCTGCTTTATGAAATAGATGCAATTCATTCATTTAATTACAGTCATGTCAATACATTTTCGGAATAGCACGCTCTTACGTACGATAATAATCTGCATAATAGGTGCAGGTATAATGCAGATCGTGATATAATTTCTACGTTTTACTTATCTACGAGTATCTGTCACGTCACTGAATAAGCAAGCAAGTAATATTGAAATTGAATACACATAATAGTAAAATGAAATTATTTATGAAATGAAAAATGAAATGCGCTAAGTGCGACTAAAGTCTATTTTGCCCAGTGCTTCGTCTCACTGCCGTCTTTTGTTTCCTTTGAATTATACTAAATTGCCCAACACCTATTTGCCCACTTAAATAAGCCCAAAGAAAAATTGTAGAGAATTGTCCTTATAGTTGAAGAACGATCTAGTTCAGATCAAAACTTTATTTACGCATTTTCCTTCAATAAACAGATGTTTTCTACACTACAGACAGATACATAATAGTATAACTTATGAACCAATCATTGAATACAGACCACAATACATATGAATGGACTTTATAAATATATCCAGCTATTACATGTATATCGAAGTGCGGAACAAAAACACACTTTGTGCGAATTGCTCCTGCAACCGGTTCGCTATCCTGGGATTAAGGGAAGGGATTGAATGGGAGCTTTATCGATAGTAGATAGTTTGATTTAATTTAAGTTATTGTTGAAAAAATTGCGTATCGATAAAAAGATGAGTTGCTGTGTTGATGCAACTACTTGAATTGTAATTTTGGAATGTTTCGCTGTCGATAAATTTGTCATTGACTCACTTGCCTACATTTCAGTAGGGACTCTATGACATTTTTATCGATGATTTTAAACTGTAAATAATATGAATATTGTCGAAAAAATTGAGGGATACAGAAGATGCATTATATTTAGCAGTGAATAGATAAAGGCCAAAGATAGTGAAACCAAGAACGAGTAAGTGTTATCAATTATTTTTATTGCTTAGCTTTCTTCATTTTTTTTTTATATGCATAAAGAATTTAACACGTTTCAATCAAAACAATGTAGAATCACTTAGCAGTAACTTGTTATAATAGATTTGCTCAATAGCACTTTATTTTTACAAACAATACGTTTGTAACATTGTTGTAGATTGTTTATTTGACATGTTCCTGTTGATTTTAACACACAATCGTGAATATAATTTTCTATTGCATCACGTCTATACAATACTCAAACCACTTGAATGGGCACCAACCAAGCCTACAATTTTAGCGATTTTTTTTTTGACATTTTATAGTGACAATTTTCAGAGTGAAATATTTAAATTAAATTTTTTTTATTCTTAATATTTATTTTATTCTGACGCCCGGTGACTAGATGGAGCCACGACATTCGCAAAGCGGTGGGCAGTGACTGGAAACAAAGAGCCGAAGATCGGGCTCAGTGGCGTGTCTTGAGAGAGGCCTACCTCCAGCAGTGACTGATACCGGCTGATAATGATAATAATGATGATGATTTTATTCTGGACATACAAACATTTGGCCACTATCCCGTCTGATGTTAAGTGACGATGCAGTCTATGATGGAATCGAGCTTGTTTGGAAATGGAATAGCTATCTTTTTGTATCATCATTATTTTTCAACCCCGTTCATGTTTCCAAATTTAACAACACTAGTATGTAATCCTAGCATCAAAAAGCTACATTAACTTAAAGCATATAATTTATATCAAATTGTTGCTCAGTTCACTTTATTATTGATTAAAATCATACACTGTAATTAGATGTAATTAAACCCCACGGATTAATTGCGTTCTATTCCCCTATTGGTTGAGTGACTTAACGATGCGTTTCTTGACGCCACTAATGTCTTGATATCAAATTCTCTCCACATTGAGCCTTAAAACAGTCTTCAATGATTCCACCATGTAAAGAAGAGGTCAGTAATCGAAGTCGTGAGTCGCAGGCTCTGACAACTTAATTCTGACGCTACTGTTAAGCATTTAGTAAGCCTTCGTGAAATTATAATTTGAATAATATGAATAACAAACAGTAAGGTCAATAGTCTGCTAAGTGACCTTGTTCGCAATTTGTTATGGGTTACATAATGATTTCTTTAACGTATATACAAAGCTGGTTGATGCCAATATTGAATGTTACGTACGCAAGATGTTAATTTTTGTTATTAATTACTGCCTAAAAGGCTTAGTAGGTTTTGATACAATTTTGTTCGTATGTATATAAATTGTGAAAACTTTGTTTGACCAACTGCACAAAAGTAGGAAGTACCTGAGCTTTTGATTTTGGTTTGTGTTTTCTTAAAACTTTTGCATTCATTGATTGGATTTTTTTTGTTCCAAAGGGTTTTGGGTTTTGTTAAGTTGCTGCAGACTGTTTCCATAAAAATATCAATAATAAATAATCAATTTGTAAAAAATATATAATGCATCAAGATCAGATGAGCGCCCTTAGACATTTGAAAATAAAATAACAAACTTTCTAGGCATTTTAAAAGTTAAAAGTTTTTAACGATATCACACTACAAATTAAATAAAAAATATTTAACTCGATTTATGTATAGATATATAATAAAGCACCCATTAATATATCGACACATATATCGACCCATTAGTATATCGACACTAAGTATTCATCGATAAAACATGGCACATATCGATATCCCGATTACATGAATGCGCATCCCTACTGCAGAATGCGGTGCAGTAACTTCAGTGAATGAACACTTGAGATATACACTCCTTCTCTCTCCTACACCGTACAAATAAAAGAGACATCACATAAATGTATAGGATTTTAAAGCTGTACCACAGAATAAATAATAGTCCGAGCTGTACGTGCTTTTCGGGATTATAGAACACAATGGCGCTTTTTTTCTTGTTTTGTTATTTGTAACACGAAATGAACGAGGTGAAAACATTTTAATAACTTTGTACTTTTTGTGAGGAGATGGTTAAATATAAGTGCTCTACATTTGAAGTTAAGCCACAGAATAATGAATAGTACAAGTGCTTATACTATCTTTCTATCGTTAGGTCTATTTTATTGTTGTTTCTTCCTTTCCCGTTAATTGTTTGCTTGTTTTTGTAAAGCATGTTTAAATTAAGAATTGTTTTTTTTTATTGCTGTAAGGATACAGCAATAATAGGTACCTCATTTTGAAAATATTCTAACACATTGTTTCAGTATTTATTTTCACTTTCTCAACAATGATTCAATACTTATTAATAGTCAACGGAAATAATCTTGTTGTCAATTTGATACAAATGTCGATATCGATAAAAATTGGCATCTCTTAATTGCCTATTCAAAACTAAATTAATATAATAGCATAAGTATATTGAAATTAAATCAAAAGGTAAAAAATTTAAGTAACATTATACTTTTTTCATACGAAGTAAGAAAAAAAAGTACTGCTGTCTTTAAATTGAATTATACATTGCTACGGAAGTATCCGAGTTAGTATTCCATTCCGTGTCTATCCTTAGAATCAAACGAACAAACAAACATTACCATAATGACGATTGCGTGATCTCAACTTACTTTAATTACAGCTTTCTTTGTAAACTGTGTGTGGCCTCATGTCAATTAGTGTTTTATAAAGTGATTAATTATAACTTAAAACATCTTGAAAATGGTTGCACAACATTATTTGGAATAATATCGTAACGTCTTAAAGACTTACTTAATAAAGACTAAGTAAGTCTAAAGTCTAAGGACGACCTAAATGTCGTCCCTAGTCTTAACGAATTAGAAACTACATTTATTTTTGCGTTGGATGCTGAAGATCGAGCTCAGTGGCGTGTCATAGGAGATGCTTATGTCCAGCACTGGATGGAAATTGGCTGATAATGATGATGATGAGCAATGCGCGTCACGTAATGTCCGTTTCTTAGTTTTCTAAACGAACCTTAATTATATTTAAACAAGAACTATTGAAATATGTCTTTCCAGATAACATGCGACTGGAGATTGATTTGACATAAAGTCTTACAAACGATCCTAATGTCAAAATACAATTTCCACTTGGAGGTAACCGGAAAGATCAATTATTAAAAATTGTAAATCACATCACAATAAGGCATTAAGTAGGCTCATTCAAAGACATAATTAGTTCTTCAGATTTATATGCTTCTATTGTTCGTCTTTACTCCTTAACCTTGACTCGAAATAACCTCGATAAAACTCTAGAAACTAACAATTAATAGTTATCCTAGGCGGCCAACAGACTATGTAATTAGGTTGTAAAAATACAGATAAAGTCACACCATGTGGTTACCATTTGGTTACCAAGAGAATGAATAGCACAAAGATAATGTAAGCAACTTTATTACTGTACTAGCAGAGCGTAGAGAGTGTAGAACATTTTCCTTCGCACGGGTAGAGCATTTTATGCCCATATTTTTTGCATCAGCTGTTGCTTTGAGTATGAATTAAGATTTCAACAATCATCATCATATTTCAACCAATTAACGCAAAACCTTGACGAATTATACATATATACTTTCCCCAGAGATTCCTGGGGAACTCTGTTGATAGATGAAAACCGCATGATAATGCGTTTAGTAGTTTTTGAGATTAGCGCAAACATGCAAACATACAGACAGACAGAGAAACGCGGCGTAGGAATTTGTTTTATTAGTACCTATAACACCTATAACAGTGATAGAAGTCAAAATGAGTATGATACAATGTTCAAGCTTCAGGCTTTTTTTGGCAAAGATAACGCGATATCTTTGCTATGAGATCAAATAAAATAAAATATTTAATCTGACGCTACAAGCAAAAACGTGTATTGTAACCAAAATCATTAAAAAATTGTTTCACCAAAAAGAAACGTTGTCATCATTATGAGTAAACTGCTAAGAAAAATAATTTCGTAGTTTTAATAAAAGCTCTAGGTAGGTTCGTAGGTAACTCATAGCGTTTTACATTATTCGATATAATCACATTTTTAAGTATTAAAACTTTTTTTTATACAAGATACTTCTCATCTCTCTCTTCGAACTATCGACAAATCAAACAATATAAAAACAACACTTCACAACCGCTGTCATCCAATCGATAAATCGTAATCAATCTACATCGATTCTGATTCGATTGTGACGATTAAATTTCATCCCTTTGTGAGTAGTGAGTCAATAGTGAGGTCGAAAACCTCATCCAATTGTAAGTTGCATCATGGAATTCGTCTTGATGTTATGTTATGCGGGTTTTTATTATCTGACCGTCAAATATTAATGACTTAACAGCGCTCTGCCGAGTCAAGTGCGCAAAGAAGTAGAGTTAACAAGAAAGATAAAAGATTTGAGGTTTGATATTTTTGGACATTTCCACGACAAAACTTCACTCTCATTTAGACAAATTTGCAATTACATAGAAAAAGATTACATAAATAATTTAAAAAATTCGTGATGTTTTTTATTATCAGCAATTATGATGTAATTGCCATCAAAATCTTTATAAACACCGTGATACTTAGTACTTTGAACTATGACGGTATTGACTTTTAGACAAGTCCTAGTTAATCATTACACTATTTCGCTTGTCGAGCAATTTAAGTAAATTAATATTTGAAACATCTCACATAGGTAGGTATTTATATGTTAGTCGCACAAATATGTTATTTGACATTGACATTATTCTCACGAAATAACTGAAGAGAAATATCCCAGAAATGTTAAATCATAAATACAAAGGTGCAATATCGATTCACATTGCACACAAATTGCAGCCCAATAATAATCGAATCGTTTACAAAGGCCGTTACGACCAAATTATTGCGCATTCAAATGCAAAATTTGAAACAAGAACTCTTACGAGCCGACTCCGTAAACTCAGCGCGCGCCAACTCGGGTCATTGCCCTTAATATGGCGTCAAAATAGAACTAAAGAATGCCCGCCATTTCGAATTTAACCTCGAAATTGTTACGAAACTAAAATGGATAATTATATTTTCACACTTTCAGCGAATGCACTTATCGTTGAAAGTTGCGCATCCGCTTGATTTATTGAGATTTCTTAGAAGGTTTGAAAGCAAGCTTTCCATGAAGGAAGTAAATAAAATTAAACAATACAGTATAATGCCCATACAATATGCCAATACAATAATACCCACGCTTTTTTTTACAATAAAATCATTTTTTCTTACACTATTTTTAATTCAAATTCATTAAAATTTATTTTCTATTTTTGGTTGGATTTTCTATCAAAGCGTATTTTTTAGTTTTTTTAAACTATTATTTATTTTTCATTTTTTAGTCGCATTTTTTTTTAATTTTTTTTATTAATTTTTTATTTATTTATTGTCATCGGTCCTTAATAAATATGCCAAATTTCGAGTTAATCCGACGTTTTGAAGGGGGTTAAAATCATGTTCAAAGATTCCGTTACATACTAACATACAAACATACATACGTCTGAAGCTAATAAAAGCGTATTAAAAAGAGAATTTTTTCTACAATTACCAATCGCAACACCGTTGTCACCGTTTCAGACCGAAGCGAATTTATAGTACCAAAAATGATGATTGAAAATTTTGTGTTTGTCGTATAAGCAAGCGTTTGACCATTATGTACTGGTGTGCGGTCGAGGATGTACTGGTGTGCGGTCGAGGATGATAGCTGTCGGAACTCATAAGATGTTTGGCGACAGATTTGATGGTGGTAGCTAGCCAGGTAAACATTGCTGGGGTTGGGGGTTTATTTACGATGTTTTCTTTCACCGGAGGGCCAATATGAAATGTGGACATATATTATTCGAAAGGAAAACCCATCAGTGCACGGCGGGGATCAAACTCGCTACCTCTGGCGTAAAAGCTGACCACTCTCCCACTACGCAACTGAGCCCTTCAGTAAATACTTTGTATGGGCAACTCGAACGGCGAACTCCTCATAAGATTAATTTATGTAGAAAGTAAATGACTATACTTCTAATTGTTCCACAGTTAATGAGTCCATTAAATAGTTTAACCTGTTTAACAGTATGTACCGTTGACTACTCTCGTATGCAACTCGACAATTGAACGTTAATTAACTAAAGTAATTGCGATTGCTCTTATCGCATTGTTAAACCAACCGTGTAAATGTGGCAGAGTTTTTAAATGGAAGTAAATTCGCTTTGTATTTTATTTATGGTTTTTTATTTTTCTGTTGTAGTTTAAGTAGCAAGTTTGAGGTGTTAATCTGCATATCTCTGGAGATACTTATCAGATCTCAATAAAATTACAATGGAACTAAAAGGATAAGTATATTTTATTCTACGAAACAAAAAAATAATTTTCCAAATAGGTTTTATAAGTGACGGATTTCTGAGTTAACAAGCATTAAAAAAACAGGCAAATAGAGACAAGCTAAAATAAATTCATTCATTCATTCATTCAGAAAACCTCCTCCTTTTTTGAATTGGTTTTTAACCCAATAGGTTGCATCTTAGGCAGGCTAGTTTTTTTTTTTTGAGTGTACCCTAAATAAAACTATGTTACAAAAGTAATTGACCTAAAAAGGGCCATGTTTTAATGTAGCCCAAATAAATAGGTCACCTTGTACCATTGTCTTGGTGTTACCACTTTATGTAGATTAGTATTGGGTAACATTAACACCTTTGCGGTTAACCGACTGTGATGAGTTAACCTCATCGACCGACTCCTAAAAAGGAGGAAGTTCTCATTTCGTCTGTATGTATATTTGTTTTTTTTTGTGTGTAATTTCCGCGATTACTCCGCCAATTGCGAACCGATTTGAATGATTCTCTTTGTTACAGGTAGGGCTCATCTGCAAGGTGGTCCCATTTAAATCTTATCAAGATCTGATAAGTATCTTCAGAGATATGATGATAAATGTCTCAAACTTGCTACTGGTACTGTCTTCGCGGCATGGAAGTCGGTTGTTTTAGTTTTTAAACTATCGAAATGATTGCTAACACAATCAAAAGCGGCAAAGACCAGACGATTTTTGTTGTTAAAGTTCCTAGGGGTGGAGCCACAGCTCGATCCATCGATACGACGAAATTAGTGGATTGCATTTTTTTACCCAATTATGCGTCGGTACGATTAACTCTTGGATTGTGTTTAACAATTTACAAAAATATAAAGTGTGAAACCCTTCAAGAAACTAGGGTAACTTTCGTAGGGATAAGCTTTTCTTTCGATTTCAAGTACTTTTAATATCGATACTTTGGAATTGATACTGAGTATGTACCAGTTTAAAGTAGGTGCTCTCTCGTTATTCAATTATTTGTCTCGGAAGGACATTGGCTGGCATTATAGAGCGATAATACGGTTTAAAATCAAACTATTTGATTGATTCAAGCGCGATTGAATCGATAGAAAAGTATCGAATGAGTATTTGTTGTAAGTTGTATCGTACATCCCTAGGAAGTTAAACAAAAAAAAACATCTGGTCTGACACATACAGACGAATTGAGGACCTCCTCCTTTTTGGGAGTAGGTTGAAAATTAAGTGGACTGTAACGTCGCATACCTACCTAAAATAATCAAAATGGCTGTAGGTAATTAATTGAGACGTACCTACTGTCCAAATAAGCTTTTCCTTAAACCAACTTTAACCAAAGTTACTTTAAAAGTGACTCTTATCACCAGCAATTACCGTAAATTACCTTGTTACCGCCTAAATTTATAACAAAAATAAACGCAAACTTGTTTTCAACCACTTCATGTGCCACCCACGGCCAAAAGCCTTTACTGTCTATAACCACAGAATAAATAATAGTACAAGCTAGAACGATAAAAAGTTAACTCTATTTAAAGTACAACCAAATATGGAATACTACTTTACCCAAACACCAACGTATTACCAAGATTCACGTGAGATAGGCAAAGAAAACAGTGTAATTTAATAAGGTACAATAAGATCGTTTAAAAAACGAAAAGAACCGACTTCAAATGCCGCGCTATTAATTTTCAGTACCAATTTTGAGGTGTTTATCTCCATATCTCTGGAGACACCAATCAGATCCTGATAAAATTACTATGGTACCACTTCTAGGATATCTCTCCTTTCTAACAAAAACAAAAAAATCATCTAAATCGGTAATACTAAAAGTCGGTGATACCATATATATACATATTATATATATATATATATATATATACGGTCGAATTGAGTAACATCCTATTTTTTAGAAAAAAATCAGGACTGACTTCTAAACATGACATTTTTGTATGTCACCGAAACAGCCAAATTAATTTTCTTTTAATAGGCCGATTTATTTTGAAAATATTTTTTCAAGTGCAACTTATTTAGGCCCGCTGGTAAAATTTAACGGATGTGACGTAGCGTCACGGTCCGAATGCAGCGGATGTGACGTAACGCGCGCGCGTAAATCTAAATGTCAATATTTCAATTTGAAGTTTCACTTCTAACGCGTAGATTTCTGCACACTTTTTTTTTCATTTAAAAGAGTATACTCCTGAAGTAGTTTCATTGTAATAAATAAATTTGAGATCTGATGAATATCTACAGAGATATGGCAATAAACACCTTAAACTTGCTACTGAAAATGACTAGCGCGGCAAAGATGGTTTTTTTTTCGTTTTTTAAACAATTTTTTTTTATCGTTAAATGAAATAAATTAAAAGAATAAAATATTAAAAAAGACAATACCTATCTGTAAAGACGATATCACGTGTAAGGTAAAATACTAATGATAACAATACATACTAGCCCAAATTCAACTGTCCTACCCTTTACCATTACGGAGTTTGAGTCCCTACAGCCGGGCTCCATCATAAGCTCAGCTCGATGGTATCATATTATTGCATGTCACCGGAAAAACGCAGATCTACAAATTTGAGTCAAATCGAACGTCAGTAAATGGTTCAAATTACTTTACAAGAATTGACCTAATACATTACATTACATACATTACATAGTAGTAATAAGAGCTAGTAAAAAAAAATACCAGTAATGCCCACTATGCGTCTTGGCTTGGCAACCAAACTACCGAATTCTCATTCCCGCGCCCATATTGTTTTAGTGAAGGCATGTTTAGGGTTAATAACCTATTAGGGCAGGGAAGTGACGATGTTTATATCGATTTGATTGTTGACAGACGTTAATAAAAAATCGATTGATGAGTACAGCATGAATGAATGATTCATAATTTACTTGTAGAATTGTGGGTGTTGAATTTTGTATCGAGTTGTTTATGAATGGGCTCTTTTTTATTTAAGGTCTTAGGATTGTTGTTTATGATAGTATATATTAATAAAAGTTCATTTTGTTTACAGTGAATAGTTCTTTACTTGCTTTATATTTTATAATAAACAGGTGTGTAATGTATAGTATATACAATATGTATAGTAAACAACATTATAGATACATAACCGTATTCTAGCTGTGGTGTGTACTTGTTACAATTTAATTAAATTGTTGGTAGTTTTTAGCGTTCGCTTATCACATTACACAAAAAAACAACGTAGTCTGTCACCTATGTCTTTTACTGTCATCGCATATTGGTCAGAGAGACCGTATATTTATATTTATATATATTTTTATTTTTGTGCCTCTACCCTAAAGAGGCAAAAAAATATATAATATTTATAACGCCTCATAATCGACCAAATTACAGTAGATTTTTTATAAAAGAAACATCTCATAATTTGAAACAAAATCGTGAACTTGATTTGTAACTTACTTTAAATACGACGCTAATAGAAGTAGGTACAAAACAAAAATCATGTCGCGTCTTGCAACCGGATGTTCAGAAAAACTGGTTGGTTTATAAAAAGATTATAAGAAACATTCGATTTGAAACACCGATATTCCTTTCGATACCATTCAATGTTATTTTTAGCTACAACACTAACTAAACAGTAGCGCGCGCATTTCTACAGTTTTATTCAAGAAGAAATATGAAATTTCAACTTTATATTACACGAAAATAAAGTTGAAAATTCTATAGCAAAGCGTGCAGAACAAAGTATAATAAATTGGTAATCCCAAATAAGGAGAAGGCATACGGAAATTGGTCTGTCAATCTCCAGGAAGCCACGTATTTTTGTTAGAAACAATTAATTTAATTGATTCTACGGATGCGTCGGATATTCAATTGCGAGAATCGGGCTTCTTTTAATTTTCTATGTCACATCACTGTTTGTTTTTAAATTTGGAATGATGCCGAGGTTTTATTTTTATTATTTTTTGCCAGCTTGCTTGCCTACATTTTTGCATTAGCTTGTACCACCATTGACCACTGATATCCACTGAGCACGACTAAGTATATTTATGAAATACAATAAAATATTTATTAAAAGTAAGTTGTTTGTATAATACACGATACATATCGAATAGTTTGTACATAGCGATCTCAGGTGAGAATATTTTCTTGTTTCATACTTTTTAGAGTGTGATCTTTCAGTAGTCGGGTTTCAGTTTTTGAACTTATTTTTTATATAGGTAATAATATACCTAGTTGGTGGGACGGGGCGGTCGAGGAGCCAAAAGTGAATGGCCCTTCGGGCTTTAAGATCTTCCTTGAAGATTTAGCGGGAGAGTTTATCCTAAATTGAACTGCACTGCAGACTCAATGGGCCAGCTTCTAAATTCTGGTGCGTGGAGTCAAGGTGTTAACATGAGACCCCGCGGTTGTGGACTGTATTTGAATAGGTATCCTGTTAGGACTGGTTCGCGGTGCGGTATATATAGGTACTATGCAAGTTGGCAGCCGAAATATAGGTACGGACGGAAATAGAGAGGATGCACGCCTACCTTGAAGTGGTGGTTTCCTTTCTTGCTTCTCTCTTGTTGAGCGGGCCAGTTGGCCTGCTGGCTTCCTTCGTTTAATATTGCGTTGCCGTGTTGTGTTGAAAATGGCGGCGATCACCGCGTGCGCGAGGCGCACTGCGATGGGTTTAATTTTGCACACAAATGTACCACAACACTTATTATTATATTTTGTTGTTTACGTTGCGCGGATTCACGTTTAATCGCGGGGATAACTAGCGAGCTAGTTTTCTTCGATGGCGGCGGCGCGGGAGCTTCTTTTCGAATGTGTTGCGTCTTCGACACACACGGCACTCGCTGCGTTATCGTGCGAGCGAGATAGATATTAGCAGGCGTGCATGCGTGAAGGAGATAAAATATAGGTTGCGGATGGAATACAGGAAAGGGAAATGCTGCCAACTTAACATAGACAGTTAGAATCTTAAGATTACTTGAAGCAAAATAATTGACTTGAAAATGGCGTAAACATCTCCCCCGGCCTTAAAGGGTTACCTTTAAAAACTAAAGTTGCGGATGCGGTAATTTAAATGCGGGTACTTAACTAAACTATAAGCTATATGAAATGCAGAGCATTGCTCCACACAAATTTATTGATTTGGCAATGGGCACAATCGAACAACTGGGCGCACAAAGCTCCCCTTACTAGTTCTCACTGTAACTACACGCGTTGTACCATCCTTCGAAGGATGAACAGCTTCTACTACACCGAGAGGCCAAGCAAGCGGCGGCGCGTTGTCGACTATGATAACTACTACTGATCCCAACTGGATCGGGGTGGATGGTATGATCCACTTGGCTCGAGATTGCAATTGATGCAAATACTCGACTCTCCATCGCTGCCAGAACGACTGGACCATACTATTTAATAGCGAATGCCTCTCAATCAAATTAGATTCTACGTGAGGCGCGGGTAATGAAAATAATGGCGCGGTGTGAAGAAAGTGAGCCGGCGTGAGCGCAGTCGGCTCAGCGGGATCACTGCTTAAAGCGGTGAGTGGACGCGAATTTACTAACGCTTCGATTTGAGCTAGCACTGTTAAGAGTTCCTCATAAGACAGTATCTGCTGACCTATAACCTTGAAGAGATGAGACTTCACAACCTTCACCATGCTCTCCCAGCATCCGCCAAAATGAGGGCTAACTGGTGGAATCTGCTTGAAGTCAATGCGACTTTCTGAGAGTTCATGATCAAGGTGCGGTTTGAATTCATCTAGGAACTTATACAGGTCACGCAGATATGACCTGCATCCTATGAAATTTGTAGCGTTGTCAGTGTGTAGACACTGAACAGGACCGCGGCGTGAAAGAAACCTCTTGAATGCAGCGAGGAAATTAACCGTACTCAACTCCGTGGCTATCTCAATATGCAAACAACGCGTAGTGAGACAGGTAAATATACAGAGCCATGCCTTACGGCTTTTGACGCCTCTGCCACGCACAGGTGTGTATGAAATCGGACCTGCAAAATCGCAGCCTGTATGCGAATACGGCTTGTCAACCTGGTTGACGCGAAATGCGGGCAAATCCGCCATCATTGGAAATGATGGGCGCGGCTTTGCTCTGAAACAAGTATTGCACTTGTGTATGCGGTGACGAATAACTCGCCGCGCAGCGAGTATCCAATAATGATGCCTGAGTAAGGACATCAGGAGTTCGGGGCCAGCGTGCAAATGCTTTCTGTGATGATAATCAATTATCATATCTACCACGTGGTCGTGTCGCGGAAGAACACACGGGTGTTTTTGCGCATAACTGATATCAGCATTTGACAAGCGGCCACCAACGCGAATGATGCCGTTTACATCCAAAAACGGATTTAATTTTTGTAAAGCGGGCGAACAATTTTGTTTTAATTTTAATTTATTTTTGTCGTCAGCGAAGTGGACACGTTGAAGTGCGAGTATAGTTTTAGTTTCAGCAAATTCTAAGTCTGAGCGACTTACGGTCGATTTGCGCGGTAATAATTTTAACGTTCGATAAACAAAAACAACAATACGTAAAAGCTTCGACCACGAAGATATACGATTGGCGAGTTCATAAACTGGCGATTCGGTAGCGGGTACAGTCACAGTATGTGCAAACGGTTTTTGTTCTGGCACTTCACCGACGTCATCACGACAAAACTCTGCGATAGGCCACTCTGCTGGACTTTTCGAAGCCCACGGCGGTCCCGAAAACCATAGCGGGTGATTTATAAGCATCGCGGGAGATAGACCGCGCGATAAGCAATCGGCAGGATTTTCAGTCCCTGCTACGTGATGGAAACAACTTGCCGGTAAGTTGTTAACAATCATGACAACGCGATTGGCAACAAACGTTTGCCAGCGGTGCGGTGATGAGTTGATCCAGCAAAGAACAACCTTTGAGTCAGTGAAGGCGAAGACATTTGCTATTTTGTATCGCGGTTGAAATATATCAATCACTTTACGCATCAATTTTGACATAAGGACTGCAGCACACAACTCCAACCTTGCAGTCGAAAGTGTTTTGAGCGGCGCAACTTTGGATTTTGAGCACACGATTGTAACAGTTCTACTGTCACCGACGGCAACTTGGAGGTATACAACAGCACCGTAAGCGCGTTCACTAGCGTCTGCAAACCCTAACAGGTTAGCAACGCTGCCCTGAACTACTCCCAGGTGTCGCGGTATACGCACTTCGTTTAGCGCCGGCAACTCGTTACGAAACTGTGACCAAAGTGCTATTATGCGTTTTGGAGGCGTGTCGTCCCAGTCACATTTCAATAGCCAAAGCTCCTGTATGAGAAGCTTAGCATGCAATATGACAGGAGCCACTAAACCTAGGTTATCCCATAGGCGCGCGACAGCGGATAATATTATGCGTTTAGTACATCCCGTTTCAGGTGCGGCAACTCTGAATTTAAAAACGTCGTCCGACCTGTCCCAATGTGTACCCAGTATTTTCTGCGGTGTGGCACCCCTATCGATCTCGAGATCTGAGGAGGCTCGATGCGATGCGGGTATTTCACGTAAAACGGCGGCGGAGTTGCTGGTCCACTTGACAAGGTCAAATCGACCGCACTTGAAAAGTTCAATGAGCTGGATGCATGCGGCAACAGCGACAGCTTCATCATTTAGCGACGAGTCATCTGACATTATACTGAAGCATACATCATCCATGTACGTCGAACTAGATGCAATCGCAGCAGCTGTAGGAAACTTATGCTTCTCGTCAGCGATGAGTTGGTGAATTACTCGGACAGCGTGGAAGACGCTGGATTTTGTCCCAAAAACAACTCTATTAAATTCAAAAACCGATATTGGGTCTTGCGGGTTAAATCTAAAAAGAACTCGCTGATATTTACGATCGGATTCGTGCATGCCGATCTGTAAGAACATCTGACGACAGTCAGCAGAAATCGCGATTTTAAAAAGGCGAAAATTCAAAAGGATGCAATTAAGATCACCCTGTAGATTAGGTCCGGCATGCAGTATTTGATTAAGTGACAACCCGGTACTTGTCTTACTGCTGGAATCCAGGACCATGCGCACCTTAGTCGTCGTCTTGTCGTCACGGCGCACGCAATGATGCGGTACAAAATAGGATGCGGCGGGAGAAACTTTATCAATAGGTCCTATTTCGCTAATATAGCCCTTATCGACATAATCACGAATGATATCGTCATAGGCGGCGCGCAGTATACTCGACGACACCAACTTCCTTTCTAAACACAAGAAGCGTCTATATGCGGTGGAGTACGAATTACCTAATTTATAAACATCGTCACTAAACGGTAAAGCGACGGTGTACCTACCACTAGCATCGCGCGTAGTGGTGGCGCGGAAATGATTCTCACATTCAAGGTCATCTTGACTGTGGGCGGGCGGAGCGCAAACCTCTTCGAGAACCCAAAACCTTTTAAGAAGGTTGTCCAAAGATGGCTGCTCGAGGACGGCGCAGCAAGCCGATGTCGACCTTATTTTATGTTTAGGTAATAATACAGGAGCGGAACCCATAATTATATACCCTAAAACTGTTTCAATAGCGGGCGGCATTCCATTCACACTGTTTTTAACCATGCCAGGTAGTAACAGGTGAGAGAAAATATTAGCACCTAGAAGTACTTGCACTCCAGAGGGCGTAGCGAACGTACTGTCCGCGAGCGGTAGCGATTGAATGTGCGCGAACGCAGATTCGTCAACGGGAACCGATGGGAGGTTATCCGTGATGCGGTCGACAACAAGTGCCGAAACGTCATAATGAACGTTCGAATTAGAAAAGCGTGAATATATTTTAAAGTCCGTGGAGCCCTTAATATCCTTTTCAGACCCACCGAAACCTTTAACAGTCATTTGCGTATTTTTATTGTAACTCAAACCTAATAGCGAGCAGCATTCATTTGTTATGAAGTTACTTTGCGATCCCGTGTCTAGTAAACACTTGACTAAATGCTGTCGTCCCTTACTATCGTAAATTACAACTTGAGCCGTTGACAATAGTATCGTTGTAGGACGCATACATTGCGTGCTGTGAACAGTACGACTCGAATCGTTCGGAACTGGCGCAGCAATGGATGTGTACAGTGACGATACGTTCGCGGCGTGTGTAGGAGCGGGCGATCGTGCTCGAGGCGCGAGGTTCGCACCGGCCGCGGCGCTGCCCACTGGCATAGCGCATAAGTCGCGTGACCTAGTCGGTGCGGGTTCGAATGCCGGCGCGGTCGATAATCTATTATCGTGCGATTGCGATGCGGTTTGATTATGTGAGGTATTAAAGTGCAATAAGGAGTGATGTTTTTGTTGACAACTACGGCATTTAAAATTTGAGTTACATTCGCGGGCTTTATGTTTTAAACTAAGGCAATTAATGCATGCGTAATGATCTTTGACACATTTAAATCGAGCGGAGGGCGTTAATTCGTTGAATTTAGGACATTTATATAGGTGATCATGTACAATGTTGTCACAAAGACATTTCTTGTGAGAAGCGGAGACTGCTACATAAGCCTGAGGGTTAGGTACATGGCTTCGCGGTTTATTTGAAGTATTATTACGAGAAGAATTTGAAGCACTTGTACTAGATTGCATGTTGTGGTATATTCTATACTGTCCTCTAATGAAATCTGTCAGTTGAACGAAAGTAGGTAGCTTCACATCGCGATATTGTGACTCAAACGCACGGACCGTGCTTTCGTCTAACTTCTTTAACGCGATCTGAAGCAATATGAAGTCAGATAAATTATCTAATTGCAAGTTATTTAATGCACTAGCGGCAGTGACAAATTGATCTAAAAATAATTGCAATTTAGAAGAAGTATCGTTGCCGCTCAACTTGAGATTTATCATCTGATCTAAGTAGGTAGATGCGAGCGTGCGAGTGTCTTGATACCTATCTTCGAGACACTTTATTATCATATTATAATTATCTGCGCATGGCGTAATGCCTGAGAACACAGCTTGCGCTTTCTTTGAAAGCTTACCTATTAAATAATACAACCTCTCAGCGTTTGTCAGCATTGGATTGTCGTGAACCATGGATCTAAAACCAGCGTAGAATAAGGGCCAGTTTCGAATATCCCCGTCAAACGTTATTATTTCAATTGGCGGCAAAGATGGCATTCTACATCTTAAACCCGAGCGGTCAACTGAAGCTTTGCGATCTAGATCAGAGTCTAAGTCAACCTTGGAAGGTGAAGGTTCAACACGTTTTAAAACACGCTTGATGCGGCAATACATGTCTTCAAATGAATTCAAACACTGATAATTAGGCTTGCTAGTAGGGTCGCTTTTTAGCAATGCGCGATTGTACTCATTAACTATATCTCGATAGTCAGACCGTATATCGTCTAAAGTCACGACAGAGCATAAGAAATGTTCTAAACATTCTTCGCTTGTGTGTGCGGTTTTCGAGTTATCATAAACGATCTGAATATACTCAAACAATGTGTCTCTTTTAGTTTCTAAGAGAACGACATCTCTGTCTAATTCGTCGTCGGCCTTTTTTGTCGGCGGCATTTTGACTAACGAGTGTTATTAACTAATATGTACCTACTTGAATGAAATATATCTACCTATTTGCGATAGTTGCAATGCCGGCCGGCCGGCTATCGCCGATCACAGCGCGGTAAAATAAATAGGAGGTAGACAACAGAATTATGTTGAGAGCGAGCGGTAGTAAGTAGATAGAAAATATAATTTTACGTAGGTACGTACGATTTGTTTGAGTGCGGAATATGACGAGACAATTTACGACTTGTATTAGGTTAAGTATAAAAGATACGTAATTTATTTATGATATGATATAGTTTAATAGTTAATTAGGTATGCGGTTTATATTATTTTTTAAGTTGTTTTTATCAAACGGACAGGTAACACTTTAGTGGGCGAGTTTACGATTGAAAGAAGTAGAACTAATGCGGGTTTAAGCTAGACGAATCTAGGCTTAATAATTACGATTTTAAGCTAGACGAATCTAGACTTGAAGCGGGTGTAGGTTATACTAATATATACCTAGATAGCGGTGGAAACTAGACGAATCTAGTCCTAATGCGGGAGTAAGTTAGACAAATCTAGACTTAAATAGCGGAGATTCCCGAGGATCAAATAAAGTGAATCCGGCGTCGAAGTACCAAAAATGGTGGGACGGGGCGGTCGAGGAGCCAAAAGTGAATGGCCCTTCGGGCTTTAAGATCTTCCTTGAAGATTTAGCGGGAGAGTTTATCCTAAATTGAACTGCACTGCAGACTCAATGGGCCAGCTTCTAAATTCTGGTGCGTGGAGTCAAGGTGTTAACATGAGACCCCGCGGTTGTGGACTGTATTTGAATAGGTATCCTGTTAGGACTGGTTCGCGGTGCGGTATATATAGGTACTATGCAAGTTGGCAGCCGAAATATAGGTACGGACGGAAATAGAGAGGATGCACGCCTACCTTGAAGTGGTGGTTTCCTTTCTTGCTTCTCTCTTGTTGAGCGGGCCAGTTGGCCTGCTGGCTTCCTTCGTTTAATATTGCGTTGCCGTGTTGTGTTGAAAATGGCGGCGATCACCGCGTGCGCGAGGCGCACTGCGATGGGTTTAATTTTGCACACAAATGTACCACAACACTTATTATTATATTTTGTTGTTTACGTTGCGCGGATTCACGTTTAATCGCGGGGATAACTAGCGAGCTAGTTTTCTTCGATGGCGGCGGCGCGGGAGCTTCTTTTCGAATGTGTTGCGTCTTCGACACACACGGCACTCGCTGCGTTATCGTGCGAGCGAGATAGATATTAGCAGGCGTGCATGCGTGAAGGAGATAAAATATAGGTTGCGGATGGAATACAGGAAAGGGAAATGCTGCCAACTTAACATAGACAGTTAGAATCTTAAGATTACTTGAAGCAAAATAATTGACTTGAAAATGGCGTAAACACTAGTAATATGAAAATATGTCACGCCTAAGGAAAGAAATAATAGCTTTTATTGAATGGCAATCTTAGTATATCTATATTTTTCTGTATTATGTTGTTTGTTTGTAAAAGTCGCATTTTTTTGTTTATTAAACGATCTTAATTAAAGATATAATTATTGATAAGTATCTAACGTTTAAAATCACCTATAAAATACATTAAAATTCAATCTATATGAAAATTTCTAATGAAGCTTGTGAAGTAAGTACATAAACATGAAAGTCTTTCTTTATCTAAATAAAATATCTTAATAATTGTACCACAACAATAATTACTTATAAAGGATATTGCCTATCATTACAAGTAATCAATATTCATAGACTTTAATGTACCTTAGTACTCACACCTTAGATTAATATCTATGCTAACAATATCCAATATAACAAGAACTACTTTACGGTACAATTTAATCAATATGACAGTTTTCAATAAATTGGTCACGTGCCATAACTTGAAGTGTCCATTTTATTAAGATCTACTCATCAAAACATTTCTGTTAACATCAGAGATCTATGATAAATGGTTGTATGCAACCAGACTTGTCAATCAGTTATAAATGAATGCACGTAGGGATCAATGAAAAATGGTTTTCAATCAGTAGATACGGCCAGACTTTTAGGAGCCGTGCTTTAGTAAAATTTGTTAACGACAACGGTTCAAGTATTATTAGTCACTTTATATTTAACATTTCTTGTAGACCTCTAGATTTATAGAACTTGTTAGTCTTATTATAAAAACTCACGTTCATTTTAAACTTATAGATTTAAAAACGGGAATTTAACGTGACTTACGCGATGTCGATATAGCGATCGACATATATTTCGGCCTCATCCGGAGGCCTTCTTCAGGATCTTGAGTGCGGGGCGCTCGTCGACGCGTCGCACCTCGCACTGCGGGCCGCTGCTCGTGCAGCGCGGGCGGACGGAGCGGGCGGCGGCGGCGGCGGTGGTGGTGTTGGTGGGGGGTAATGATGCGGTGTACATAGTGGAGGCGCGGGATTAGGTTGGAGGGCTTCGTCTTCATCACTGCTGTTTACTTCAGACGAGACCTCATCCAACCGGCAGACGGAACTCACGGTGTCCTCCTCACTGTTGCCACTGGTGACGTGCTTTCCATGAAGAACGGTTTTCCACGTATTTGACAGGTACCACCCTCTGTCTCTGTTGAAGTTACGACGACGACTGATCTCAATGGCTTCTCGGATTTTGCGGGGTACAAAGTACTTTTCACGCGCCAAAATCCGTGCCTTGTCAAATCTGATGTAGTGCGTCGTCCCAGATGTGAGAGCGTGCTCTGTAACCGCCGAGCTACCGCTGTCCACGTTCTTCATGGAAGCAATGTGTTCTTTGAGTCTTGTGGACACGTTTCTTCTGGTCTCGCCTACGTAGCTTGCACCACAGTCGCAAGGAACGACGTAGACCCCAGGAGCTCCTAGGGGATCCTTATCCTTTGGAGAGCGCAACAATTGCCTGACACGTGAGGGGGGGCGGAATATCGTCTTGATGCTATATCTTCGGCGTAACAAGTGTCCAATTTTGTCCGTGACCCCCTTGACGTATGGTAGGTACGTTGCTGCTCTCTCAACCGATGTTATTCGGCACTTTGTGGAGTTGTTCGCAATCCGATTACTCTGCTTCCAGCTGTATCCGTTTGCCTCTAACACCGCCTTCACATGCGCGAGTTCCGTGTCTACATGTTGTGGGTCACATAATCTCAGCGCTCTGTTGATAAGTGTCCGAGGCAACGACGCTAGATGGGCGGGATGGTGATGGGAGTCAGCTCTCAAGTACCGGTCTGTATGCGTACTCTTGCGGTACACTGTGTGTGAGAGATGTCCATTCTGTTGTCGCTTGAGTAACACGTCAAGAAACGGCAACGCGCCCTCTATTTCTCGTTCGACAGTGAAAGTGATCGTCGGATGTTTGCTATTTAGATGTTCTAATAAGGGTGTTACATGGTCCTTATGTAAAATAGCAAACACGTCATCCACATATCGCCACCAGTATCTCGGTCTAAAGGATATGTCGTGTAGTGCCGATGTCTCGAACCACTCCATAAAAATATTCGCAACTACTGGAGCTATAGGAGAACCCATGGCCACACCTTCCGTCTGAATATAAAATTCACCGCGCCACTTAAAATACCCACTTGTCAGTATGTACTTTATTATGTTCATGTACTCGATAGGTATAAGAGCTCTCTGGAATAAATCCGTTATAATTTTTAGTGTGTCCTCTATCGGTACGTTCGTGAACAATGACGTGACGTCGAAGCTCACCATCAGTTCGTCTTCACCTAATGTTACTTCATCTAGGAGCTGTATAAAGTGTCGCGAGTCCCTCACAAAACTTGTGGTGTTTCCTGTTAATGGAAGTAGCATGTCAGCCATGTATCGAGCTGTTTTATAAGTGGGTGAGTCGATTTGACTGACTATAGGTCTCAAAGGCCACGACGGCTTGTGAATTTTAGGTAGGCCATAAATTCTCGGTGCAGTTGGGTTCAAAGGGCGTAATCTACTGTACAGATCTTCATTTAATGCACGCAGTAGTGTACTCAGTTTGGTAGTTACTCGAGATGTAGGGTCGTATGTAACACATTTGTAAGTATTACCGTCACTGAGGAGCTGGTTTATTTTCTGTTCGTACTGTGCTGTGTCCACGACTACTGCTGCATTCCCCTTATCTGCGGGTAAAACTAAAAGCTCTGTGTTGTTACGTAAACTACGTAGTGCAAACATTTCCGAGTTCGAGATGTTGGATTTAGGTACCTTGGATTTTCGCAATGTCAATGCTACTTCTTGTCGTAAACATTCAGCGTCATGAATCGGTATGTTATTCCGGGAGATCGTTTCCTCGATACCGGTGATGATCACCTCGACGGGTATCTTCCGCGGTGTGGGTGCAAAGTTAAGACCTTTTGATAATACCGATTTTTCATTATCAGTGAGTACCTGCGACGATAAATTTACAACCGCCTGATTCTCCACCACTGAACGGTTGACGTCGGAAGGACGTTGCTCTGAGGTTTTTGTCAGGTGTTTTAATTTTCTATCATGACTTTTAGACGAATTGTTTAAAGTGTATTGCGCTCTGCTATAAGTCATTGAATCCAAAGTATCCCATAAATCTTGACGTAATAGACGAGACAACTGTAAGTGTAATTCCATCAATTCCATTGATACACTCGCGATGTTTCGAAAGTAATCTCGTATTACCCTCTTCACCAATTTATCATTCACATCACTGAAGAACTTTGTGTAATCTCGAATACATTTCACTGGTTTAATGCGCAAGAACTTCGGCAACACTCCACTATTTCGGCACTTTTGTACAAACACTAAACCACATTCGAGTTTGTTACGTTTATTCCTCAGCAATGCAAATCTCCGCACATTTTTAAGGCATACCTCCCCGTAGAGGTTTACAATTTTATTATAAAAACTCACGTTCATTTTAAACTTATAGATTTAAAAACGGGAATTTAACGTGACTTACGCGATGTCGATATAGCGATCGACATATGTTTCGGCCTCATCCGGAGGCCTTCTTCAGGATCTTGAGTGCGGGGCGCTCGTCGACGCGTCGCACCTCGCACTGCGGGCCGCTGCTCGTGCAGCGCGGGCGGACGGAGCGGGCGGCGGCGGCGGCGGTGGTGGTGTTGGTGGGGGGTAATGATGCGGTGTACATAGTGGAGGCGCGGGATTAGGTTGGAGGGCTTCGTCTTCATCACTGCTGTTTACTTCAGACGAGACCTCATCCAACCGGCAGACGGAACTCACGGTGTCCTCCTCACTGTTGCCACTGGTGACGTGCTTTCCATGAAGAACGGTTTTCCACGTATTTGACAGGTACCACCCTCTGTCTCTGTTGAAGTTACGACGACGACTGATCTCAATGGCTTCTCGGATTTTGCGGGGTACAAAGTACTTTTCACGCGCCAAAATCCGTGCCTTGTCAAATCTGATGTAGTGCGTCGTCCCAGATGTGAGAGCGTGCTCTGTAACCGCCGAGCTACCGCTGTCCACGTTCTTCATGGAAGCAATGTGTTCTTTGAGTCTTGTGGACACGTTTCTTCTGGTCTCGCCTACGTAGCTTGCACCACAGTCGCAAGGAACGACGTAGACCCCAGGAGCTCCTAGGGGATCCTTATCCTTTGGAGAGCGCAACAATTGCCTGACACGTGAGGGGGGGCGGAATATCGTCTTGATGCTATATCTTCGGCGTAACAAGTGTCCAATTTTGTCCGTGACCCCCTTGACGTATGGTAGGTACGTTGCTGCTCTCTCAACCGATGTTATTCGGCACTTTGTGGAGTTGTTCGCAATCCGATTACTCTGCTTCCAGCTGTATCCGTTTGCCTCTAACACCGCCTTCACATGCGCGAGTTCCGTGTCTACATGTTGTGGGTCACATAATCTCAGCGCTCTGTTGATAAGTGTCCGAGGCAACGACGCTAGATGGGCGGGATGGTGATGGGAGTCAGCTCTCAAGTACCGGTCTGTATGCGTACTCTTGCGGTACACTGTGTGTGAGAGATGTCCATTCTGTTGTCGCTTGAGTAACACGTCAAGAAACGGCAACGCGCCCTCTATTTCTCGTTCGACAGTGAAAGTGATCGTCGGATGTTTGCTATTTAGATGTTCTAATAAGGGTGTTACATGGTCCTTATGTAAAATAGCAAACACGTCATCCACATATCGCCACCAGTATCTCGGTCTAAAGGATATGTCGTGTAGTGCCGATGTCTCGAACCACTCCATAAAAATATTCGCAACTACTGGAGCTATAGGAGAACCCATGGCCACACCTTCCGTCTGAATATAAAATTCACCGCGCCACTTAAAATACCCACTTGTCAGTATGTACTTTATTATGTTCATGTACTCGATAGGTATAAGAGCTCTCTGGAATAAATCCGTTATAATTTTGAGTGTGTCCTCTATCGGTACGTTCGTGAACAATGACGTGACGTCGAAGCTCACCATCAGTTCGTCTTCACCTAATGTTACTTCATCTAGGAGCTGTATAAAGTGTCGCGAGTCCCTCACAAAACTTGTGGTGTTTCCTGTTAATGGAAGTAGCATGTCAGCCATGTATCGAGCTGTTTTATAAGTGGGTGAGTCGATTTGACTGACTATAGGTCTCAAAGGCCACGACGGCTTGTGAATTTTAGGTAGGCCATAAATTCTCGGTGCAGTTGGGTTCAAAGGGCGTAATCTACTGTACAGATCTTCATTTAATGCACGCAGTAGTGTACTCAGTTTGGTAGTTACTCGAGATGTAGGGTCGTATGTAACACATTTGTAAGTATTACCGTCACTGAGGAGCTGGTTTATTTTCTGTTCGTACTGTGCTGTGTCCACGACTACTGCTGCATTCCCCTTATCTGCGGGTAAAACTAAAAGCTCTGTGTTGTTACGTAAACTACGTAGTGCAAACATTTCCGAGTTCGAGATGTTGGATTTAGGTACCTTGGATTTTCGCAATGTCAATGCTACTTCTTGTCGTAAACATTCAGCGTCATGAATCGGTATGTTATTCCGGGAGATCGTTTCCTCGATACCGGTGATGATCACCTCGACGGGTATCTTCCGCGGTGTGGGTGCAAAGTTAAGACCTTTTGATAATACCGATTTTTCATTATCAGTGAGTACCTGCGACGATAAATTTACAACCGCCTGATTCTCCACCACTGAACGGTTGACGTCGGAAGGACGTTGCTCTGAGGTTTTTGTCAGGTGTTTTAATTTTCTATCATGACTTTTAGACGAATTGTTTAAAGTGTATTGCGCTCTGCTATAAGTCATTGAATCCAAAGTATCCCATAAATCTTGACGTAATAGACGAGACAACTGTAAGTGTAATTCCATCAATTCCATTGATACACTCGCGATGTTTCGAAAGTAATCTCGTATTACCCTCTTCACCAATTTATCATTCACATCACTGAAGAACTTTGTGTAATCTCGAATACATTTCACTGGTTTAATGCGCAAGAACTTCGGCAACACTCCACTATTTCGGCACTTTTGTACAAACACTAAACCACATTCGAGTTTGTTACGTTTATTCCTCAGCAATGCAAATCTCCGCACATTTTTAAGGCATACCTCCCCGTAGAGGTTTACAATTTTATTATAAAAACTCACGTTCATTTTAAACTTATAGATTTAAAAACGGGAATTTAACGTGACTTACGCGATGTCGATATAGCGATCGACATATGTTTCGGCCTCATCCGGAGGCCTTCTTCAGGATCTTGAGTGCGGG
The DNA here is from genome assembly GCA_954871355.1 of Cabera pusaria. Classification (NCBI taxonomy): domain Eukaryota; kingdom Metazoa; phylum Arthropoda; class Insecta; order Lepidoptera; family Geometridae; genus Cabera; species Cabera pusaria. The sequence goes on from OX940910.1 coordinate 4,405,551, forward strand.
GCGCTCGTCGACGACCTATAGTCAGTCAAATCGACTCACCCACTTATAAAACAGCTCGATACATGGCTGACATGCTACTTCCATTAACAGGAAACACCACAAGTTTTGTGAGGGACTCGCGACACTTTATACAGCTCCTAGATGAAGTAACATTAGGTGAAGACGAACTGATGGTGAGCTTCGACGTCACGTCATTGTTCACGAACGTACCGATAGAGGACACACTCAAAATTATAACGGATTTATTCCAGAGAGCTCTTATACCTATCGAGTACATGAACATAATAAAGTACATACTGACAAGTGGGTATTTTAAGTGGCGCGGTGAATTTTATATTCAGACGGAAGGTGTGGCCATGGGTTCTCCTATAGCTCCAGTAGTTGCGAATATTTTTATGGAGTGGTTCGAGACATCGGCACTACACGACATATCCTTTAGACCGAGATACTGGTGGCGATATGTGGATGACGTGTTTGCTATTTTACATAAGGACCATGTAACACCCTTATTAGAACATCTAAATAGCAAACATCCGACGATCACTTTCACTGTCGAACGAGAAATAGAGGGCGCGTTGCCGTTTCTTGACGTGTTACTCAAGCGACAACAGAATGGACATCTCTCACACACAGTGTACCGCAAGAGTACGCATACAGACCGGTACTTGAGAGCTGACTCCCATCACCATCCCGCCCATCTAGCGTCGTTGCCTCGGACACTTATCAACAGAGCGCTGAGATTATGTGACCCACAACATGTAGACACGGAACTCGCGCATGTGAAGGCGGTGTTAGAGGCAAACGGATACAGCTGGAAGCAGAGTAATCGGATTGCGAACAACTCCACAAAGTGCCGAATAACATCGGTTGAGAGAGCAGCAACGTACCTACCATACGTCAAGGGGGTCACGGACAAAATTGGACACTTGTTACGCCGAAGATATAGCATCAAGACGATATTCCGCCCCCCCTCACGTGTCAGGCAATTGTTGCGCTCTCCAAAGGATAAGGATCCCCTAGGAGCTCCTGGGGTCTACGTCGTTCCTTGCGACTGTGGTGCAAGCTACGTAGGCGAGACCAGAAGAAACGTGTCCACAAGACTCAAAGAACACATTGCTTCCATGAAGAACGTGGACAGCGGTAGCTCGGCGGTTACAGAGCACGCTCTCACATCTGGGACGACGCACTACATCAGATTTGACAAGGCACGGATTTTGGCGCGTGAAAAGTACTTTGTACCCCGCAAAATCCGAGAAGCCATTGAGATCAGTCGTCGTCGTAACTTCAACAGAGACAGAGGGTGGTACCTGTCAAATACGTGGAAAACCGTTCTTCATGGAAAGCACGTCACCAGTGGCAACAGTGAGGAGGACACCGTGAGTTCCGTCTGCCGGTTGGATGAGGTCTCGTCTGAAGTAAACAGCAGTGATGAAGACGAAGCCCTCCAACCTAATCCCGCGCCTCCACTATGTACACCGCATCATTACCCCCCACCAACACCACCACCGCCGCCGCCGCCGCCCGCTCCGTCCGCCCGCGCTGCACGAGCAGCGGCCCGCAGTGCGAGGTGCGACGCGTCGACGAGCGCCCCGCACTCAAGATCCTGAAGAAGGCCTCCGGATGAGGCCGAAACATATGTCGATCGCTATATCGACATCGCGTAAGTCACGTTAAATTCCCGTTTTTAAATCTATAAACTTGTTAGTCGTGAGAGGTCTATACAAACTGGTGATGTTTATGAAAATTTTATAATGGGGGGCACTCATTGAGTATTTTTTACAATTCATATGCGAAGTATGTAGCTGTTGGGAAATGTTGGAACGGAGATTGGCTTTGTGTGGCATAATAATGAATGAAGGGCTTCAATGTTGCTAGGTTTTAAAATATATCCTATGTTTAGGCATAAATAGTATACATATTCAAGATTACCCAATTTCTGATTGTTGTGATTTATTTTATTAGCACTAGTTCAATGATAAGCAACGCATTGCACAAATATAATACTTTTGTAGTCATTCTGTCTATTCATAGGTTGTTTGAAAGAGATTCTTTTTTTATTTATTTTTTATTCGTTATAGTCAAGCGTTTGACCACTATCTCACCTGATGTTAAGTGACGATGTGGTCGACGATGTAGCACGCTTGGCTAAAAGATACCTATTCACTCGCGACTTGAAGACCCCTAGATGGTACCTTTCCGGAAACACAGACTCAGGCAAGGAGTTCCAATCCAATCTAAGTTCTATGAGGAAAGCTTAGGCAACTATCTACTTATATCAATATCCCTGGCACGTTAGATTTCGGAATACCAAAACTTACCTACCACGTTAAATGAAAGAGAAATGTCTCATTATTTTATCAACCGACTTCCGAAATGAAGGAGGTTCTCAATTTGTCTATAAGTTTCTTTCTTGTATGTATGCTGCGCGATTATTTCGTCAATTGTGAACCGATTCGAATGATTATTTTTTTAGTTGGTAGTGTATATTTCCAAGGTGTTTCCATTGTAATTTCATAGAGATCTGATAAGTGTCTCCAGAGATATGATGATATACGTCTCAAACTTGCTACTGTAATTGACTCGCGCGGCATGGAAGTCGGTTGTTTTAGTTTTTCAGCTATCTTAATTATTTATTTATGGTAGCTGTTATAATATTTCTTTAAGTGTTATCTACAGTTTGTATTTTTAACCGACTTCAAAAAAAGGAGGAGGTTCCTCAATTCGACCGTATATATTTTTTTTTTTATGTTTGTTTGCGGATAACTTCGTCGTTTATGAACCGATTTTGATTATTCTTTTTTTGTTCGAAAGGAGATATCGCAAGTGTGGTACCATGGTAATTTTATCGAGGCCTGATTAGTATCTCCAGAGATATTGAGATAAACATCTCAAAATTGGTACTGAAAATGAATAGCGCGGCATTGAAGTCGGTTCTTTTTTAGTTTTTAAACGATATTATTGTACATTTATATGTCGAAAAAATCTAGCTGTTTGGGAGCTTTTACCTATCGCATACGCTACTTAAATCCGTTAGATGTAAGTAACAAAACAATATTCTATACTAATCTTATAAAAACTTTTGTAACTGTGTTACTCTGTCTATTTATTTTTTTTTTTAGTTTTATTATGGCTCCACACAATTATTGTATTTAGCCAGTGTCAAGTATTGAAATTCTTCAAGTTTTTATTAATTTTAGTCATAGAGATGGGTCAAAGTCACATTTCAGGTCAGTTTTCAAGTAAAAGTCTAGTCTAAGTCATACCTTCAGTAAAGATGTGGTGTTTACTGAAGATTTTCAGTGGAATTTTGGTGAGAACGCAAATAGCATGTTTTACAACATTGTGCTGTTTCCCTACACTCGCACACAATCACCGGCACTTAATGGTTAATAATCCACATTTATTATACATTAACTTGCGGAAGAACACAAGTTTTAGGAAAAAATACAATGATATCACACACACTTTTCCACGTCCCCGCCAAAAAACCCTCTGTCTATTTGTTACCCAATCACGTCAACGGACGATCTGATCTCACTGAAATTTAACAAAGAGATACTTTATAGCATGAGGATGAACATAGTCTACTAAATTCTTGGTGCACGTGAACGAAGTCGCGGGTATCAGCTAGTTATAATATAAATTTAACCCGTGCCATAGAAAAGTTAATAATACTACGTATAGAACGGACACTCTGTTCCCCCCACCAATTCCGGGCTTCCTCACCCCGCCACCGCTCTGGAGCTGTCGAGGAGCTGCGCTGAGCAAGGACGCCACACGCGTACGACTATAGAACAATTACTACTCACGGAGAGAAGAACATCAACTTCATATATTTATGTTGGGACCAGTAGACACTGGAGGTTCAAATTTACGTGGGTTCTTATTACGTAGGTATATAATAAACACTTAATTATATTAGTATACCTACCTACATATTCGTATTTTAGAATTCATTTTCATAAATGAAACAACGATATATATACTCGTGCGTAAATAACGCTTAATTTGTAAAATATTTAAAAATTTTCACGTTTTAACATTTTTATAACACAGCAATTGGGAACTTGATGTAGGTACGTAGTATTTATATTCTCTTTACTTGATGTCGCTCTAACGTGCGAGCAAGACACACGACATTGTTTCGTACAGCTCTGGCTGGCCGCCCAACACAGAATAAAAAATAGTTACTGTGGTGCAGTTTGTTCTATGCAAGTCGACTGGACCTGGAGATGATGGTTTACGAAATAGCGACTAATATTTATAGTGTTAATTTTTGGGTAAGTGTACAAAAAATATTCATACGGTCAGTACGTAGTACGTATGTACGAAGTAACTATTATATAATCTGTGATACGGTGATTACGGGCGACAACCTTAGACATCACGCACACAAATGCACGTATAGAAAAACGACCCGTGTGTAGTGTCTGTGTCGGTGTCACAGTGTCGGTCGTTAAAACGCTAGTTTGTATGGAGATTTAGCGAGTGTCCGGGGTGTGCCCGTGCGGAGCCGGGGCAGGTCGCTATCTAATAACAGAACTATGTTGATCATTTTGTGAGGCCCGGTGGCGTAATCGGAAGAACGGTTGGCTTTGATGCCATAGGTACAGAGTTCAAACCCTGCCGTGCACCAATGGATTTTTCAAAATTTATGTGCGCTTTTCACAGTGGCCTTCTGGTGAAGGAAAAACATCGTTAAGAAACCAACAACCCCCACGAGGTGGTAGGACACTATCTAGTGTCCGCCTTGCCAGCTACCACCCTCAAGTTAGAAAATCTGTCGCCAAACATCTATTGTGTTTCGGCAGCTATCCTTGAGAGCCAGTTTCCATTCTAGGCCTAGCGTACTTACCATCTTCGACCGCATTATCACTTACCATAAGGTGAGATAGTGGTCAAACGCTAGCTTATAAGATATAAAAAATAATAAAAAATTACCTGGTCACTGGCAACACTCGTCAATATAAGGCCTACAGTCGTGACATGCGAGCTGATATACTCATTGTAATACAAACCAGGAAGACACGCTAGATGCTTACCTGAAACAAATTAATTATATTCATTAACATTATAATTAAAACAACACACAAGAAAAAAAAACCAAATAATTTTGCTTTTTGATGAAAAAGTGTGGATGTGCCTGTTTTTAGCCCCCGACGCAAAAAGAAGGGGCGTTATAAGTTTGACGTGTGTATCTGTGTATGTGTGTGTCTGTCTGTGGCATCGTAGCGCCGAAACGTATGAACCGATTTTGATTTAGTTTATTTTTTGTGTGATAGGTGTCTTCATCGAGTGTTTTATTTTGTTTCATGAAAATGCGCTGTCTTTTAAATATTATCAGCTATTTTTTGGATGATAAGACTACGATTGCAACTTTCGTAGCACTTTGACCGTGGAAGGTAAAAAAACATTAAAAGGCGCTTCTGCGCACTACTTACCCGCTACCCTGAGATGTCGTGTCGTTTAGGCTCATTGGAATAGTGTCAATAAACTAATTATTCATATACGAATCAGTCGGCGTTGGTAAGTATTATGAACATTTATATTATGACGGACTGCAGATCAACCGCGTAATATAATCAATCTATGATTAGTTCTCATGGTTCCGCAGTGCTCGGTATTTCACCAAACACTTCAGAAGGATCGTTGTGGACTGTATAATAGAAATAAATAATAAAGATAGAATGATGCGATGTAAAGTAACGAACGATTCAAACACACAGAGAAGAGGAAGCAAATGAATCTACCACGTACCTTCAATGCCTTCACCAACCAAATCCAAGTTGGCGCTGGTAAATCGGCGCAGCTGAGTGCTGGTGTAAAAGTCCTTACACAACAAGACACACAAACGGATAAACTGCACGGCAGATGGATGTAGGAGTTAATAAAAGCTCAAGGAGCAAGTTAAATGTAAGAAATATCCGTGGAGGCTCAATGATCAAGTGCACCACGGGACTGCTTGAAGCGAACTGACCGGCCGTTGTACCGGTCCTCCCTCTGTTTTTTCCTCACCAAATCGAGGGTAGGTGGTAAAAATATATCGGGCAGCGGCAAATCATTCACTATCCTCTATTTCATTAATAATAAATTCATTTATTTCAGGAGATTACAATGTCTGTTACATTAGCCCTGTCTGTTACATTATTAATGTAAGGATCGAAAGCGTAGTGATCAAGGAACCCTTATAGTTTCGCTGTGTCTGTCCGTTCGCTCGTTTGTCTGTCCTTTTGTCAGTCACTAAACTCAGACACAGCTCAAAGAGGGTTCTAAGGGAAAGCTGTATTTCGGGATGTTCATCTCTTTATTTGGAATTGTCTTTAGCATAAATTGTAGCAGTACCTAGTATTTATTAAAATTAGTTACTTGGATAACTTGGATAACAATGATGTATTAAATCATTAATTTTTTTTACTGTAAGTTTAAGTATATTTGTCTATGTGTATGATATTTCACTTTTGCAAACGCTTGATCAAGCAATGTTGCAAAAGGTAAAGGTTTAGCAAATAAGGGTAAAGTCTGAGAAAAACAAACATAATCTCGTTAACACGTTTGTGGGTGTTGTGTTTGTTCGGTGATTTGGTAAATTGTTACCACTTTACGTAATATGTACGCGGATTTAGTAGTTCTGCATGTTTGGTTTTATTACAATGAATTTACATTGTATTAGAACCAAATATGTATTTTGGAAATACTTTACTAAACCAATTTTCGTTCACTGTTGGACATAGACCTCACCTATGGCACGGCACTGAGCTCGATCTTCAGCTACTCGTTTCCAACCGCTGCCAGTCAGCTTGCGTATATCGCTCCACCTAGCTGGACAGCGTCCTACACTACGTTTGGCGAGCCGTGGTCTCCACTCTAGAACTCGTCTAGCCCAACCGTTATCGGTTCTACGACAGATATGACCAGCCCACTGCTACTTCCACTTGCTGATCCTTTGAGCTATGTTGATAACTTTGGTTCTCTGACGGATGACTTCGTTTCGAATTCGAGCCTTCACAGAAGCTCCGAGCATAGATAGCCCTCTCCATAGCTCGCTGAGTGACTTTGAATTGATGATCTGGTCGCACCGTCAGTGATATTATTATCTGGTTATTTTTATAGTTATTATTATTATTGGAAATATTTAAGGTCTACCGTAAGATACAACATATTCTTATTTCAGTCTTACTCTGCCCTAGAGAGGAAAGGAGATGACTATGCTATTGCAGCATCGATCTCTCTCTCTGGCAAAGTGAGATCACATTAGAACACATTATTCCACAGATGGTAGGAGCATTTTACATAGATGTTCCGCCTGGCTTGCTACCCACAAGTAGCCTGCCACTATCAAGGAAAAATTTGCCGCCATAACCTTACGTTGTTCCGGCAGCACACAGCTCTTCAGAGTCAAGTATTCTAGGTCTAGCGGGTTCACCATCTAAGACCATAACATCGCTTATTGCTTACCACCAGGGAAGATAGTGATCAAACGCTAGGCTATAAAATATAATATAAAAAAATATTCATCAGCGTAAATTACCTATTAATTATTTACTTTTAAGAGGTGAATAAATTCGAAAGGGTAATAACACCTTTCGAGTTTTTTCACAACATTACACAGTGATTTATATAACTGAACAGTCAAAAACTCATGATTATTTGGCACAAAATAAAATAATACCCATAATCCTATTACAAAAATCTACCAAAACAATCTTCTAATAAAATTCCATATAACCCTCTTACCATGGAATCATAAAACGCTCAAAATAAGAAGCTCTATTCTTTGATCTATACCTTCTTATACATTCAAGGTAAGCACCATAAAATTACACATAAAACTTAATACATGACAATCAGATTACGTTTCATAGAAAATTAGTTTAAATCCCATTGATTTATGAGTTGAAACTATAAATTATTTATGATTTAAGTCTAGCCGGTGTTGAGTTTGTACTTGATTTGTTTTTGTTTTATAACCATGTCGTGATGGAGCGATTTTGATTTAGTTTTTAGGGTTCCGTACCCAAAGGGTAAAACGGGACCCTATTACTAAGACTCCGATGTCCGTCTGTCTGTCTGTCTGTCTGTCTGTCTGTCTGTCCGTCTGTCACCAGGCTGTATCTCATAAACCGTGATAGTTAAACACTTGAAATTTTCACAGATGATGTATTTGTGTTGCCGCTATAACAACAAATACTAAAAACAGAATAAAGTTAAAAACTATAGAGGGTCCCCATACAAGAAACGTGTTTTTTTCGTCTATGAACGCTTAGTTAGGTTAACGTCCCATAGATGGCGTTATATTGAAATGTCGATCCCTAACACCTTTGTTAGACGTTAGATGGCGTTATAAGAAATAATATGTTTATAATTATTTTTTTTTCTGGCGAAAAATGATAGTGGTATTTTTTGTTCGATCTTATAAAATACTGTAGTGTGTTACGAAACCCTACGAGTGCGAGTCCGACTTGCACTTGGCCAGTTTTTTTTATTTGATAGGTTTTTTTTTTTTTTTTTTTTTTTTTTTATTATAGAGCATATTACTTGTTAGTAATACGTCCCTATTGTAACTACAATCTAGCCTTTTCGGCTAATAAGCAATTTTACTTTAGCCTAAACTGTATACATAAACTACACCAAGAATGTGTCCATTGACACTTTTCTTATTGTCTCTAATAAAGATGTATACACATTGTTCAAGTGTTCATACGTATAGCACTATTAGCACTTTATCACTAAACTTTATTTTAATACACTAGTTCGAACGGTTTTGTCCGCTTAAGTCTTCTTACTATGTTTGTATGGTCAAGGAGCTGGATTGCCTCGACATTCACATGATGGTGAAGTCTTTTTTCGTGAGCTTCTGCATACTTTTGGACAATTTTGACGACGGTCTCAATTTTCAGGTCCCGATGTAGATCGTCATTTCTGATGTACCAAGGAACCATTGCGATTTCTCTCAATACTTTATTCTGGAACCGCTGTATAATTGATATATTGCTGTTTTTGGTACAGCCCCATAACTGTATACCATAGGTCCATACTGGCATTAGGACTTGCTTGTATAATAATAATTTGTTTTGTATTGACAACTTAGACTGTTTGCCAAGTAGCCAATACATTCTTTTGTACCGTAGCTCTAATTCTTCCCTTTTCTTCTTGACGTGTGCTTTCCAGCGCAGCTTGACGTCAAGTGTCATGCCAAGGTATTTGGCCGTATTATGGTAGGGGATTTGGTTCCCGTTCATAATGACTGGGCAATAATTATGTTTTTTGTTACTAAAATCTATATGTATTGATTTAGATTCGTTCAGTTTGATTTTCCAGTGTCTTGTCCAATCGTAGATTTGATCAACAGCTTTCTGGACTTTTTCTGATGCTTCTGCATGGGTACTTCCTACAGCCATTATCGCAGTATCATCAGCAAACGTCGCTATGGTGTTATTTTCTAGCTCTGGAATATCGTAAGTGTAGAGAAGGTACAGGACCGGACCAAGAACACTTCCTTGCGGTACTCCAGCTTTTATTTCCTTGACGTCAGAGTATGAATCTTCATGCCTTATTCTGAATACTCTATTAGAGATGTAGGATTCAAGAATATTTGCAAAGAATCTTGGTAGACTCTTTCGTAGCTTATATATAAGGCCCTCGTGCCAAACTTTATCGAAAGCTTGTGCCACATCTAAGAATATAGTTGAGCAGACCTTTTTGTCTTCCAGTGTCTTTTCAATAATATCTGTGATTCTGTGTACTTGGTCAATTGTGGAATGTTTTTCTCGGAAACCAAATTGGTGTTCTGGAATAAGTTTAGCTTCTTCTAATATCGGCTTCAATCTTTTTAAGAGTAACTTTTCAAAAAGCTTCGACATTACGGGGAGCAGAGATATTGGTCTGTATGACGTAGTTTCATTGGGTGGTTTTCCTGGTTTTACTATCATTATAACTTCAGCTACTTTCCATAAATTAGGCACATATTTCAATCTAAGGGAAGCATTGATTAAGGTGGTTAATTTAACTACCGCTTTTTTTGGAAGGTTGTGTAGTATTTGTCCTGATATAAGGTCATAACCAGGAGCTTTACGAGGACTTATAGTATATTTTATTTGTCTAATAATTTCTTTAGGTGTCGCTAGTTTAAAGCTAGTTTCTTCTTCTTGGAGACTTTCATCATCCTGTAGAAGTGAGCTATGTTCTCCTTCATTTGGTTGAAAAATAGTTTCAAGGTGGGTAGCAAATCTTGCTGCTTTTTGCTCGTTACTAACTGCCCATCTGCTATTTATATCCTTTAGAGGTGGAACTTGTGCAACTGGCCGGCTTAGATTCTTTGTAGCTTTCCATAGAGAATAATCCGTGGTACGCTCACTAGTTAAATTTTGTAAATAGTTATTTGTGTAGTCATCATTGTGTTCTTGAATCATCATTGTTATTCTTTTCGTGAGATTATTAAGTTTTCTCTTATCTTCTGGACATCTTGAGTGGTGCCAGATTTTCCTTTGCTTCCGTTTTTCCGTTATAAGGTTCAATATAGATGTTGGATATGTGTTACCTTTAGATTTCTTACTAATGTCTGGTGTATTTTGCCACGCTGTTTGTTGTATGTCATGAATAAATTGTTCTAGTTCAGCATCAAGTTGTTCTGTGGTCTTAAGGGGCACCTTAAGATTTATTCGACGGTCTAAAATGATTTTAAAGCTTTCCCAATCAGTGTATTTGTTGATTATAGTTGGTGCTGTTTCTTTGGTGACAACGCTCTCACTAATTTCTAAGTATATAGGAGAGTGATCTGAGTTCATATCGTAGCTTTGATACGTTCTGGTGTAAGCTGATGAGATGTTCTTTATAATAAAGAAATCTATAAGATCTGGAATTTTATTAGGGTCTGTTGGCCAGTATGTAGGTAAGCCAGATGATTCTACTTGACATTTTGTATCCTTTACAGCGCATAGCAGTTCTTTGCCTTTAGTAGTGGTAAGTCTAGAACCCCAATAAGTATTTTTAGCGTTAAAATCTCCTCCTAGTACAAACCTGTTTCCCAGGCTCTTCAGGAATCTGCTATAGACATCTCTTTTTATATTATGCCGAGGGGGGCAGTATATTGATGATATTGTTATTATATACGTTCTAGTTTTAAGACGTATCGCTACCGATTGTATTTCTCTCGATTCGTATTTGCTCTTTTCATAGTGATTGAGGTTTTCTTTAACAATAACAGCACTACCCCCTCTTGCAGTGTTATCTGGGTGCAGGGCGTGGTATATTTTGTAGCCTTTAAATGTAATGTGAGATTGCTTTGTGAAGTGTGTTTCAGATATTAAACACACGTCAATATTTTCTATGTCTAGGATTACTTGAAGTTCTCTCTGGTGTTTCTGTAACCCATTTGAATTCCATGTCATGATTTTAAGTGGCTTATTCATTTTCTTATTTTCGAAGTAACTATTTTAGTGTTACACTCTATTTTCTTCAATCTTTCGTCAAATGATAACATAAGCTTTAATATGTCATCTAATTTTTTGTCCGGATTATTATTTGTGTGGGTCTCTCGAGGGGTGTTTGATTGGGCTCCTGCTGCAACTTGAGCGTAGGAAATGTTTGCACTAAATTTCGTGTTTTTAACGAACTATTTTTAATTTTTTTGTTCCGAAGGATTTGTATCTCCTTGGCTACAATACATCCTCTGTAGTTGGCTGGATGTGGAGATCCACAGTGAACACATTTTGGTTTTTCGTCCTTTGGTTTTTTGCAATTCAGCGTGAGATGTTTCCCTGTGCATTTTACACATCTAGGTTCTTTGAAGCAGTATCTCTGCGTATGTCCATAGGCTTGACATCTCTTGCATTGAGGTACAAGTTGAGTGGTCTTAATTGATTGGATTTCAACTTTACATCCCATTATTGTCTTTAGATTGAAAATATTTTTAATGTCTTCTTCTTTGGAGAAAGTAAGCATAAACATGTTGAGTGGTTGTTTACTCTTCCAACTTAATTTATTGACTGCTTCTATAATTTTCAATCCTTTATTTTGAAGGTCTTCAACAATTTTCTCTGGTTTGCACGTGGAGTGTAGTTTTTTCGCCATAACTCTAATAGGCCTCTCTTGCTTATTTTCGTATGAGTGCCAAACACGGTCACTGAGGCTAAGCGCCTTTGTTAAAGCCCTATACGATTCTTCGTTGTAAGTATTAATTTTAACGGAGTCTCCATTTAGCATTTTAATAGTAAATGCTTCGGGTGGCTGCTGTTTAGACAGAAACTCGTATAGGCTTTGGTAATCTACAACCCCGTCTACTATTATTGGTGGGGGCTGGGGAATTTTTTTCATTTTAACTTGAACTTCATTATCTTTTTGTGATTCTTCATCCTGAGTGTTTTGGGAGGGTGACATATTCAATTTTCTTTTTTTCCTAGACTTATTTCTATGTCTGATCCATTCAGTTTCTTGGGCAAGCTCTTCCTCGTCTGTGTTATATTCAGCACAGGATTCAGGAGCCTCCTTACTTGGGGGTGCATGTGCACTTGATTCCGCAAGGCATTTTAACTGCTTTTGCAGTATCTCTATTTGACTGGTTAGATCATCGACGAGGCTTTTTAATTTTTGGCGCTCTTGTCTTTCTGCACTGTAACGTTCGTATAGTATACGTTCGAGTTTTGTGGTTAACTCGATTGTTTCTTTTTCCGGAGAAAGCAATGCCATTATTAAAACGGTAAGTGTATACTCACCTTAACAATAAAAGTCAATGTTGACCGCGCACTATAACTAGGTCATAATCGCGAATTGGCCGCGTCTTGACGCAGCGTTGTTATGATGCGTAAGCACTTTACTGTAGGTACGCGGAGTACGCGCGATCGTGAATCACAACTGTTCTCGACAAAAATCGAACGATCACTGAATCGAACGATCACATCATTTGATAGGTGTCTTAATTGAGAGTGTTCTTAGCTTTGATTCATGAAAATCCGTTCTACCGTTCTAAGGCTATGAGCTTTTTTCTAGTTGATGACGCCATGGAATCAACTCATAGGTCCTGATCAATTAAAAATTCGCGGTATCCACTTAATTAAACGATATTGTAAGAACTCGGTAGCAGTGACCTGATGTTGGGACGAAGTCCCCTATCACGGGAGGAATCCTGAATTCTGCAGAATACTCTACTTCTGAGCAAGTTACAGCAGAGATGTCGTCTTTGGGCTTATTGGAATGATCTCATGGCCGGTTTCTGAGGTACATTTATTGAGAGTTTATCTACGCAATAACGCTATCGGTTCGATAACTTCTAAAAATGGGTTTCTGAATACGCATCGCAAAGGTAAACTTAGTACTTTTGAGGGCCCGGTGGCGTAATCGGGGATTTGATGCCAGAGGTACCGAGTTCAAACACCGCGTGCAACAATGGATTTTTCTATTGAATGTATGTTCGCTTTTTACAGTGGCACACCTGTGAAGGAAAAACATCGTTAAGAAATCAACAACCCCCGCATGGTGGTAGGACATTATCTAGTGTCCGCCTGGCCAGCTACCACCCTCAAGTTAGGAAATCTGTCGCCAAACATCTAATGTGTTCCGGCAGCTATCCTTGAGAGCCAGTTCCCATTCTAGGCCTAGCGTGCTTACCATCCTCGACCGCATCAACAGGTGAGATAGTGGTCAAAAGCTCTAGCCAATAAGATAATATAAAAAAAAGTTCAAACTTAGCTTAACTTTTATGGCCGGTTTCTGAGGTAATATTGAGAGTTTATTTTTAACAGATTATAAAATATCAGTCTGGGTTGTTTTCAATTTTGAATGTTATATATATTTTTTATATTAATGTAATAATAAACTAAATTAACTATGACTAATAATTAAAATAAAAACTACAAATAATAAATGGAATTTAGGTCGCTGTCTGCTGGTAGAGTACCCAAAAAGCTGGTGAATATAATATTATGTCATAATTGATAAAACTTAGGGTCGGCGCACACGGGCCACCGGCCACAAGCCGCCACCGGCATATTTCCTATAGTTTTCATACATTTTATATGGACTCGTCGCACACGGTTGACGCCGGTGGCCGCCACACGCTACATGATAAATGTATGAAAACTATAGGAAATATGCCGGTGGCGGCGTTTTGTGGTTGTGGCCCGTGGCCCGTGTGCGGGGACCCTTACAGTCACTTATAAAACTATGCAAGACATTGTGGTCTTTCTTTAATGACAAAAGTAGTATGTGTTAATCTCGAGTTTTACAAAAACATTAAACATTTTATCCATGAGTCAGTTACGTAACAGAAATAAAAGTTCAACATATAAAACTCATTCAGAAAACGCATTCAGTTCATGCTTGAAACATTAGTTTCGTCTGTGGTGGAGCCATCAAACACGACATAAAATTTTTAGTGACACCATTTTGATTGGAAAACTCTGTTTTATACTTTATCATATAGATAGATACACTTTATTGGCACACCAATTATCAAATAAACATTGTGCATAAAAAATATATACTTAAGCTATGCAATGCAAAGGGCGGTCTTAGCGCTTAACACTTTGAATGCGGCACTTTTTTGCATATTTTTTAATTTTTTAAATTATTTTTTGTAATTTTTTTCGTAACTGTGGCATCAAATCAAAACTAAAATCCTTTTATCAACAAGGTTTATCAACAGCAGAAGGTCACACGCACCCCTTGTGAAAAAATTACATAAACAAATTGTATTATATGTTTTTTTTAATTTTACTTCCAGTACCAAAAATAAAAAAACGCACGGTGTGTGTTTTCAGCAGCGATTTCTTCCAGGCAACCAAACAGAGAGAGATATTGCGAGACTGCAACGGACGGTGGTATATCGAGTTTATTCACTTAATAAAAGATTAAATCAGCGGTATATTTATGTTATAGTTAATGGCTAGTATTTGACCGCTATCTCGCCTGGTGGTAAGCGATGATGTGGTCGAAGATGGTGAACAAGTTATACCTAGAATACTCTGACTCTCAAGGGCTTGCTACCGGAACACCATAAGGTTATGGAGGCAGATTTTCTTTTTGATGGTGATAAGCTACTTTTTTGGTAGCAAATCATGTGGAACATCGATATAATATGCTCCTACCACCTGTGGTCTCAAAGATAAAACGCCTGTATGTTTCTGACAGTTAAAAGCTTTTTTAGTATATTTAGATAATTTCTTCAAAACTGATTGCAAGCTCGTATTTTATTAGACGCAGCTCATTTGAACACTACTTTTATTTTTATGTCAATATTCAAAGAAAATATTCAAAATGAGGTGTATCTCTTAATATCTAGTTTATATGAGTTTCGAGAGATCAAAAAAAAAGAAATAGGAAACGATAACTCACAGTAATAAAATCTACAGGCGCTGAAAATAATATTTAATTCAGGTAAAAGGTCAGTGTACAATGACTCAAATCTAAAAGAGTGATTTCCTGCGTGAAAATAATTACGCTCGTAAACGCCCACGTTTTTAGTGGCCATACACTAACGTATACAACGTTTCAACCTAAAAACCTAATTTCTTGCACCATTTGTATTTAGGTTCAAATAAACAAACACCAGCCAAACTAGACCTGTCCTATTTTTTAGCTTCAATTTCGGTTCTGCACGATTGATGCATTTAGCCAGTGACATGACGGAAATATGGCGGGAAACATGAAATCTAAATGTGTGTGCGCTAACATTTTCATCCAGAAAAATTATATATATATATAGGTTATATAAGTATTCTAACACTTTCTCAATATAATTTTTGTGGTAGATTTTGTATATATCTGACATCTACGTACACTGAGGTTAAATTATGTGTCATAAATGTCATTCCGTGGGTGAGTTTGAGAAAAATCTAGGTAATACCTTAACAATGATTTTAAGTAGAGTAAAAAATGGTGTAATCGTCATTAGCAAAATATTACTAAATATCGTAGGCTCCTGCGATACTATATGCTTATTATCAACCGACATTCAATAAGGAGGAGGTTCTCAATTCGTCTATAAGTTTTTTTTTCTTTTTTTTGTGTGTTTTTTTTTACCTGTTTACTCCGCTAATTATTGTGTACCGATTTAAATTATTATTTTTGTCGTAGGTAGAGTCCATCTCCTATGTGGTCCCATTTAAATTTTATCAAAATCTGATAAGTATCTCCACTTAGTATCTGTTTTGGTATTTTTCGTTTTTTAACGATTTTAAATTACTTACAACCGATAGATTGGCCCGCCAAACTTTAATACGCCAGAAATTTGTGCATCATCGCACTGCTCCTGTTTGCTTAAGACGTATAATGTTGTAACTGCCAGTAATAAGATCGTTTAAAAAACTAAAAAGAACCGACTTCAATGCCGCGCTATTAAATTTCAGTACCAATTTTGAGGTGTTTATCTCCATATCTCTGGAGATACTTACCAAACCTCAATAAAATTACCATGGTACCACACTTGGGATATCTCCTTTCCAACAAAAAAAGAACAATCAAAATCGGTTCATTGACTACGAAGTTATCCGCGAACAAAGAAAAAAAAAAACCTATATACGGTCGATTGAGAAACCTCCTCTTTTTTTTGAAGTCGGTTAAAAATACAAGATTAGGTCAACAACGACACATATTCTGTGTCCTATCTAAACTGTCCTATTTATAAACACTATTCACCGTAGATCACACTACAGTGGGCGTAAAAGAAATCGGATAGCCATCTGTTTTCGATAAAATTGTTTTGGTTTAACACGTTTTGTTATATTTTGCAATTTACACGAAGCAATTATTTGATAATGTAATGGGATTATTTTGAGTGTAATTTATTGCTTTTCCGTTCGCGAATTAGTTTGTTTGACTTTTGTGTAGGTAAATAAACTTTTGAGTGTTTTAATAGCAGATGAAATAATGCAAATTATTTCTGCCAACAGAAGATTTTATTTTTCATTCTTTAATCTAAATTACAATACATAATCCGCCCACTAATGACACATAAGCTACAAATGACATTTATCACACTTAATTCAGCAATTGTCGCTTAAATTAACCATTACTCATTACATGGTAGTTTTTAGTCACAACATAGCACATGCTCATTAAACAAACAACAAATAAGCTCATCAAACGAGCCCACGTAAAATTGCACCTGTGACAAAATTTCACTTGCGTCATTATTCGTTAGAAACGTGACATCATTGTTTAGACTGCGTTGAACATAATTAAGATAGTTTAAAAACTAAAACAACCGACTTCCATGCCCCGCATCAATTTCAAGTCAATTTCAGTAGCAATTTTGAGACGTTTATCGTCAAATCTCTGGAGATACTTATCAGATCTCGATGAAATTAAAATTGAACCACCTCGGAAACGTACCCTACCGATTAAAAAAGGAATCATTCAAATCGGTTCACAATCAACGGAGTAATCTTGTAACATACCTACGCACAAAAAAAAGAAAAAAAAAACCATACAGACGAATTGAGAAACTCCTCCTTTTGGGAAGTCGGTTGAAAATGAGTTATTATGTTACTGTATGCGGCAACTTTTAACCGACTTCAAAAAGGGGGAGGTTGACAGCTGTACTTGATGTTGTCACTTATATTTATGTTCACCGATTCTCTGTCAATTTACAACCGATTTAAAATAAGACGTTTTTTTTACTTACTCCTAAGGTACAAGGTTATTGTTTTATTGAGATCTAATAAGTATCTCCAGAGATATGGATATAAACACCTCAAACTTGCTACTGATGAAAATAATAAGCGCGGCATTTGAAGTCGGGTATTTTTTTTGTTTTTATTGAGAGGAGAGCCAAGAAACTCATTAACGACAAAAATCTTGTAAGCAAAAGGCTTCAGAGCCTAGAGCATCGCCGCAAAGTCGCCAGTTTATCGGTCTTTTATCGGATACATTTCGGGGAGTGTGCCTACCAACTGCACGAATTAATTCCACCGTCCCCCTTTTACCATCGTACTACCAGACGCGCAGATATACGCCATCGATACATGGTTGATATTCCATTCTGTCGCACAAAGCGCTTTGCATCAACATTTATCATACGCACAGCAAAGGAATGGAATTCCCTGCCAGAGTCTGTGTTTCCTGTGAAGTACAATCCGGGGGTCTTCAAATCGCGAGTGAATAGGTATCTTCTAGGCAAGCGTGCTACATCGTCGATCACATCTTCACTTAACATCAGATGAGATAGTGGTCAAACGATTGCTTATCTACAATAAAAAAATTAAAAAAAAGATACTCATCAGATGAATTTACCATGGGACTTAACAGGAAATATACTTCTCTCAAACAAATAAATAATTTTCTAAATCGGTTAAAAGTAACGATGTTCTGAGGTAACACATCAAAATAAATTATAATCAAGATAGTTTATAAACTAAAACAAGCGATATATCTCTGGAGATACTTATCAGATCTCAATGAAATTACAATGGGACCACTTCGGAAACGTACCCTACCGATTACAAAAAGAATCATTCGAATCGGTTCACAATTGACGGAGTAATCGCGTAACATACACACAAATTTTTTTTTAAAAACATACAGACGAATTTAGAACCTTCCCCTTTTTGAAGTCATTTAAAAAGGGTTAAGTACTAATAAATATATCTTGGCCCTTTACTGAATAAATAACTGCGAAGTATATTAATCTATGCCTTGACATGCAAAAGGTATTTTAACCGCTACACTCGAGTTCCATACAAAAACTTTTCTAACCCACCATACCAAAACCCGAGGTAAGCCCCAAGGTCCTTGCAACTGGGTTAAGATGACCATGACATAAGTACACCCCACCATATGTCATATTGACATTTGACACTTGAAGTTGCAAACTAGTAGACATAATGAGTTAATGTTGGCACTCAAGTACTCTTAATCAATTACTTTTGAGTAAAGAGGGTACTTGAGATAGTGAATTATGGATTTATGCGTGGGTTAAAATGTGTTTATCGAATGATTGCCTAAAAGGAGGTACAACTACTGAGTGGGAGCTTGCACGAATTGTCGTGTGAATGTTTTCTTTACCCAACTACTATAAAGTACATAGGAAGGTTATATTTTTGTAACCATAATAAAGTTAATTTACAGGGTTACTCGTAAATTTTCTAGATGTTTTTATTGTGTCTAATTTAAGCCTCTTAATATTTTTTTTTGTAGATTTTGCATAGAAGATAAGTTATTATATAATGATCAAATAATAATTCCCAAAATTACATCTAACTGAGCAAAATAGGTGGGGGCCTATAGTAAAGTATCACTCTTACAAGCCTGGTAATTTCATTGTACACTTTTGCTTAATAAACGCTTTTTTTTTATCTCACAAGTGACGAACCCAGCATTTGCTTATGCCCTATTAGAGCCATAATGTTGAATTTTAAAAGACCTATTCGACGATACCCCACAAGATGGGGTGACGACGAAAAAAAAAAATTCATCCCCACTTCTCATTACCCGAAAAAAAATATTTTTCAAAATTTTATATCACCACTTAGTCGGCGTAATTTATATACATACCCCTACAAAATGACAGCTTTCTAGTATTAACGGTCTCTTAGCAAAACCTCAGACAGACAGACAGACAGACAGACGGACATGACGAAACTATAAGAGTTCCTTGTCAGGACTACGGAACCCTAAAAAGTAACAAATTAAGTGTGTTGGTACCGCCCCAGGTGGATAAACTGCACACTCTTACTACAAAAAAAATCCATTCCAGCAGTACGTATGATGAATGTCAAAACAAATCACCTCTTGAGGGTAGACATAAAAATTATACCACTGAAGGTGGACGGAACATCCACAAAATTCGTTCCCCTTCATTATTTTTCTGTCAAATCATTTATTTTTACACCTGGATGTACAAAAACTATTAAAGTGTGAAATTGCGAGGGTTTGTCATTGGAGGGTAGATTTGATAAATGTATTGGTTTGCTTTGACATCTGCTTACAATAATATATTACAAAGAGTGGGTAAGTAATCTATGTAATATTAATCTTTATTCTTATTATTTTCATCATAAGGGGTAGGTATAGTAACAGGTAAACTCTTGTGTATCAAATATGGATATCTATATATAAAATATACGGTCGAATTGAGAAACCTCCTCCTTTTTTTGAAGTCGGTTAATAAAAGAAAGTCGTGTTAGTTACTACCTACACTTATAACTCAAGAACGGCCGGACCAATTTTTATGATTTTTGTATTTTTGGAATTGTCTTTGTCAGGAATAGGATAATAAGTATTAAAAACAATGAATAATTGACCTAAAAAAAAATTATATAAGAATAAATATTTTGCCGAAATGTTCCTGGGTTTAAAAACTGCCGATTATTTGATGTTCAATTGTTTATCCCGCCGTATTTTTTTTTCTATAATTATAGCTCCACACAATTAGTGTATTTAGCCAGTGTCAAGTATAAAAATTCTTCCCATGTGTGGATAGCATTACAATATTCGGATTATCGCGTTTTTTTTAAATATAATTATGGCTCCACACGATTAGTGTATTTAGCCAGTGTCAAGTAGTAAGTCAAGTAAAAATTCGTCAAGTTTTTGTGAATTCAAGTCATGTATATTTTAAAAATGTCTATTATTGTCAGTAATGATAATTGTTTGACATATTTATTGATTGTCAAATATGCGTGCGTTCAGTAATGCATGCTTACAAGCAACTTAAAAAAGTGTATTTGTATTTTCAAAAGTTTTGTATTTCCAAAAACCATTTTTACCAATTTTTATTCTATATCTGTATTGCCATAATACATTAATAAACTTAATATATGTTTTGTATTCATTTCTTACGTTCATAAAAGCCTAAATTAAGTTAATCTAAAAGGTATCACGACATTCACTGTATGTTAGGTGGTACGAAGTTCACCAGGCCAGCTAGTTGTATTATATTTTCAACTTTAATTATAAATTATATTTTCCACCATGTAGGTATCTTGTATATAATAAGACTCACTTAGTGGTAGCGTGAGATACCGGTCAAATGCTTCTCTGTCACACATAAAAATTTAAATATCCGTTATCTTATTTTTTGTAGACAATAGAGCAGGTAACAAGCTAGCAGTCCACTTGATGGTAAGTAATACCGCCGTCTATTGACATATGCAGGTTTTGGTGGTGTGTCTCCTACCCTTATTAAATAGCGATAAGGCCGGCCGGCCTTACATTTATTAATGAATGCCTTTGTGGTATCTTATTTTTGAAGAGGTGTGACAATACAGAATTTTCTTTGTATCTATCTATCTATCTATCTATGGAATAACTCACAGGTTTACCCTACATCACGTTAATTCTTGAAATTATGTGCGCTTTTCACAGTGGCCCTCCGGTGAAGGAAAAACAACGTTAAGAAACCAACAACCCCCGCATGGTGGTAGGATACTATCTAGTGTCCGCCTGGCCAGCTACCTCCCTCAAGTTAGAAAATCTGTCGTCAAACATCTAATGTGTTCCGGCAGCTATCCTTGAGAGCCAGTTCCCATTCTAGGCCTAGCATGCTTTAATCTTCGACCGCATCATCACTTGCCAACTAGATAGTGGTCAAACGCTAGCCTATAAAATATTTTTTTTTTAAATATGGAGAGGAGATGGAAGTGGAACAAACTCTATCACATGAAAAATTGCCTATCAACGTAAGATTTTTAGTTGGCGCTACTGCAGAAAGAAGGTATTACTGTTATAGGTTATGAAGGTTGTTGAAATGTTATAGGTTTGGTTATTTTTTGTGATAGGTATTGACACAAAACGCCTAAATTAAAAGAGCCCTTATAAATACTCCCTGCCGGCACTAGCGCCATTCCTGTTGCTTATTAAACCATTTCGAATGTAGTAAATGGCATTTGCTACATTTTGCAAAGCACTTTCTGATTGACCGCTTTAGAAGAAGGCTCTCTTTGTCTCTACTTGAAATACTTGAATAAAGACTGATGTCTTGAATGACTTAATGTAATCATAGACGACCGAACACATCACATAGACTAGCGCCCGCTTTGGCAACGGTCCAATACATTCTGTAGTCTATGGGCGGGAAACGGTGCATTCTATTTATAAAATTATTTGATGTCGTTCGATTTGTTTTCCGATCGCCTCGGGTGTCTGGTTTAGCTAAATTTAGGGGTTACAATCAGGATACAGTTAGTCCATTCTGTTATTCTATGGATGTTATTCTTTGACGGCTTTGTAGATCAGCAATTGCTCTTTTAATGCCAGTTTCTGGCACGCTTTTCAGATCTTAGTTCTTATTATGCTAAAACCACGTTCATTTTTAACCGACTTTACAAAAAAGAAGGAGGTTCTCAATTCGTTGGAATCTTTTTTTTTATGTATGTTCACCGATTACTCGAAGATGCCTGAACCGATTTGGAAAATTCTTTTTGTGTTTAAAAGGGTACCCTTCCCAGGTGGTCCCATTTATTTTTTAACGAAATCGGCCGAGCCTTTTTTAATATATCAACATGTGTATTACGACGTATTTACTTATCCCGACGACTTACTGCTTACTACTTACTACTAAATACTGACACAGATTATGTAATACAAGCCTAACATTATAAAGGAGAAAATCTGCCGTGTTTCGACAGCGCCCTTTAAGAGTCAGAGTATTCTAGGCCTAGCGTGATCACCATTCTCGTCCACATCATCGCCTACCACCAGGCGAGATAGTGGTCAAACGTAAGCCTATCATAAAAAAAAGTAAGAAACCTTACGTGTTTCGACAGCGCCCTTAAGAGTCAGAGTATTCTAGGCCTAGCGTGATCACCATTCTCGACCACATCATCGCCTACCACCAGGCGAGATAGTGGTCAAACGTAAGCCTATCATAAAAAAAAATTATGCTTCTTTAGTCACAACTAAGTACTTCTCTATCGACATGAACAGCTCAATATAACGGCCCTTTCACTCTCGCCATATGTGCACGTGTCATGCATCGTGTTCCGGCACGCGCGGTGTGTAAGGCCCTTTATAGTCGAGTGGTCACTTGCCTGGCCTGCCCTATATTATCTTGTTCTTTGTTTTGTGTCTGTGGTGCTTGAAATGCTAGATGTTTTGTCGCGTTTATTCTTTCTGTCTATGTTTACTACTAGCCGTGCCCGCGACTTCGTCCACGTGGAATAGCGTCTATGGGTAGCATTAACTAATAAGACTCATACGTATCCCAAATAAACCGCACCGCACCACGCCACGCTAAGCCCCCTTCCCCCTCCCCTCACTTACCCTCCCCTCCCCTCACTTCCCCCTCCCCTCCCCTCACTTCCCCTCTCCTCCCTTCCCCCTCCCCTCCCCTCACTTCCCCCTCCCCTCCCCTCACTTCCCCCTCCCCTCCCCTCACTTCCCCTCTCCTCCCTTCCCCTTTCCCTCACTTCCCCCTCCCCTCCCCTCACTTCCCCTCTCCTCCCCTCCCCTCCCACTCCCCTCCCACTCCCCTCCCACTCCCCTCCCCCTTTCCCTCACTTCTACATCCCCCTTACAAACTTTGAATGTCATATTATCCTCCCCCTCCCCTCCTCTCCCCCTTTCTCTCACTTCCACATCCCCTCCACCTCCCATCCCTTCCCTTTCCCCTCCAGCTCACCTCCCCTCCCCCACCACGCCCCCTGCCCTCCCCCTCCACTCCCCTACCGTTCACCTCCACTCCCCCTACCCTCCTCCTCAACTCTCCCTACCCTCCCCTCCACTCCCCCTACCCACCCTCTCCCTCTGTCTGTCTGTCTGCCTCTCACCAGGCTGTATCTTATGAACCGTGATAGTTAGACAGTTGAAATTTTCACGATGATGTATTTATGTTGCCGCTATAACAACAAATACTAAAAACAGAATGAAGTTAAAAATAATAGAGGGTTCCCATACAAGAAACGTGTTTTTTTCGGCATTTCACGCCATCTATAAACGCTTAGTTAGGTAAACGTCCCATAGATAGCGTTATATTGAAATGTCGATCCCTAACACCTTTGTTCGACGTTAGATGGCGTTATAAGAAATAAAATGTTTATAAATTATTATTTTTTGCTGGCGAAAAATGATAGGGGTATTTTTTGCTCGATCTTATAAAATACTGAAGTGTGGTACGGAACCCTACTAGTGCGAGTCCGACTTGCACTTGGCCAGTTTATTTAGCATTCAAAAGTCCTTTCTCAGGCTCTAGACTATCTGTGTAATAAATTTCATTTAAATCGACTCTGTAGTTTAGGCGTGAAAGTGAGACAGACAGACAGACAGAAAGACAGACAGATACTTTCGCAATTCACAGTAATGACAAATAAACCCAGAGATGGCGCTAGTGTAGATTTTAATAGCTCTCCTTTAAATATTGCCTAAATGTATGAGATCCTGCATCGCGCAAACGATATCTTCCGCGATATTGAAACTGATCACTTGCTTCGTGATTAAATATCTCAAAAGTTGAACTCGTTTAATAACGTTTTCTATTTATAATATTAGTCTGGATTAGCCTAACCGCCTCGCGGTTTCACCCGCGTAGTGACCGTTCGCGTTGAAATACGGGGATAAAATATAGCTTATGTTACTCGCTGACATCGACTTTATTGTTCTGAAGTCGATGCTCGCTGATAATGTAGCATGTAGGGACTGATGTCTAGTATGTAGGGTAAATCTTCAAGGTCCAGTTTCTCCAGAGATATAACGATAAACGTCTCAAACTTGCTACTAAAACTGACTAGCGCGGAATGGAAGACGGTTCTTTTTAAACGGGAAGCATACTATCTTAAACACAGAAATATTAATATTTTGAATATTTATGTGAACACATTTTCGACATCAGTTAATAAATGACGGAGTTTTGAGGTTACAAACATAACAAAACAAATACAGGCAAATTGAGAACCTCCTCCTTTTTATTATTAGCTTTTTATTAGCTTCACTTGCATGTTTGTAACCGACTTCTTTGGGCGCGATTTTGACCCACTTTAAACGGCCAGATTTCGTTCAAACTTTGTAGATTTATCGAGGACCGATGACAATACACTAATTTGATAAAAAATTATTCCATTTTTCAACTAAAAAGTAGAACATAAATAATAGTTTAAAAAAACTAAAAAACACGCTTTTTATAGAAAATCGAACTAAAAAATAGAAAATAAATTTTAATAAATTTCAATTAAGAATAGTGTTAAAAAATGCAATAAATTTAAATTAATAGTGTGAATAAAAAATAAATAAAAAAAATTTTTTTTTTTAAAAAAAG
Source organism: Cabera pusaria (assembly GCA_954871355.1). Taxonomy (NCBI): domain Eukaryota; kingdom Metazoa; phylum Arthropoda; class Insecta; order Lepidoptera; family Geometridae; genus Cabera; species Cabera pusaria. Next base: position 4,430,731 of record OX940910.1, read on the forward strand.
CTTTTAAGATATTATCAAAATGATAATCACTCTACTCATATCTGTCAATAAAATATTTATAACTATTGACACCATGCACGTCACGCTTTTATTAGAATATGTTTTTTTATTCACACTATTACTAATTTATATTTATTGAAATTTTTAACACTATTCTTAATTTAAATTTATAAAAATTTATTTTCTATTTTTTAGTTCGGTTTTCTATAAAAAGCGTGTTTTTTAGTTTTTTAAACTATTATTTATTTTGTGAAGTCTTTTAAATGAAATACATGCATATTCTGTATTCTGTAAAAATACAAGAATGACCTAGTTGTATCAAAATTCATCAAAATGATTTACATAGACTTATTATTCTACTGTCTTTCATCACATAGTATGTACAATTTGTAATTTCTTTGGTGATCAATAAAGAGTTTTTGTATTGTATTGTATTGTATAGACGTTGTTTAACAATTTTTCGAAGATTTTCAGACAACACGAAATAAAAATTGTTTTGTGTAATTTTACTAGCATGAGTCATACGAAATGGATAAAAATATTTGCTCTAGACTAGAGCTAAACATTTGTCTAGGCAACGACTGAACGAGATAGCGTGTTTTCATTGTTTTACGGCATTTTTATCTTTTTATCCTATACTAAATACCTACCGATACCAATCTGACTACACAGTTCTCTTTGCCTTCACAAGACAAACCCGTAGACACCACTACCCAAAGAGCAATAATTACTAAAGTATATTGCTCTTTGCCACTACCGAAATATAACAGATTCAAACTCCTCGGACCAAGGGAACGCGAGAAATCGCTCAAAGAATCAAATCAAAGAAGAATCAAAGCATTTATTCAGTATGTAGGCAGTATTAATATACGCACATATACACGTCAAAATCATAAATCATAACCAATTATCAAGTAAACACAGCAAAAGCAGAATTTAACGCTTTGAATTAGAAAAAAAAAGTAATTAACCATTCAGCTGTCATCCAATCGTTTACGTCAAAATATTTAAAAAAAAATTAAGTACGTTAAAACCAACCATACATGTAACTGTGTGTTTCAGTACTTCAGACAATTTTTATATAAAAAAAAATAAAAAAAGTGAAATAGTGAAACACAACTTAGAGAAACGCATACCGATCACAGTACATATCATGATCCGAATGGAACTGATAGTCCGTCTGTCAGCTGCATAATATTGTTTAAATAAAAATAAAAATGGCAAGTCTAGAAAGAAAATCCGCGGCCAAAAGGGGAAAACTGAATGGCTGTTGAATCTACCGCTACCGCTAAAACTTATACCCCTATTTTTCCAAAAGTCTGAAATGGGCTTGCTAAACCAGGGGAAAGGGGAAAGCGTCGGTTATTGCATTGTTATAAAGGCACGCGAGGTCTACAGTCAGTCAGTAAAGTCACTGGATCTTTGATCTTTCTAGTTTTAAAACGCCTAATTTTAATCCTTTTGTAAATTAGGCAAAAAAACATATATATCTTGTTACCAAGTACATAGATACACTATATACTCGTACCAAAAGTATTTTCTAGGCAATGAAAACGCACGCTCTACAAATAATCTCAGAGTCAGGCTACCGAAATACCCGACACAGATATGAAAAACGTCAGAAACACGGTCAGTGCAGTGTTTGTACACCTACTACTGTGTACAGCGTGTGCGAGGATTGTAGGTCAGTAAAGGGAACTTCAAGTCAGTGTTCAAGTCAGTGTATATATATTTATAAATATGTGAAAAAATTATAATACGGTCGTTAGTTATAAATAACTACGAGTGTTTTAATAAATCATATTAAAAAAGTATTGCAAGTTATTATCAAGCTTGTTTAATTTTATATTACTGATAAGTGGTAAGCTACAGTTTTGGTAGCAAGACAGGTAAAACATTGATATAATGCTGTTACCACCTATGTCTCACCACCATTTAAGTAACTACATATTATGAAGGTAGTTTTTAATACGATAGTTACCTATCGTCACCTGCACAATGTAATTGATCGCAACGCCATTTTTATCAATGTAGAGATAAGACTACTGGTTCAAATTTTCTATTTTTATTCCATACTGACAAACTCATTGAGCACTATATCACAAGATGAAGTCTAAGATGGGATCTGCTTCACTAGGAAGAAATACAGGGCACTGAAAAACTTCTATAAGCCAATTCACAGCGCAACTAACCCTTCTAGGCAGCTTCACTGACCCAAAATTCTGACTCATCCTGTAGACATCAGAAGCTTCACAATTCTAATACTATCTATACATTTTCAGGTTTTTTATGTATGACGCAATACATGCAATCTGCAACGGATGTGTGAAGTATTATCAGTGATTTACTGATTCAAGTACCGCGGGGGTAGGTAATTGGCTTCGTAAATTTCCGAGAGCTTTAATCAAAACAATGTTATTTAGATTTATTATCTGTGTAATACTTAAACTCTGCCGGATGGTAAAGCTCTTAAATTCTAGGAATTGTGCGAGAAGCGTGCAAGAAGTAAAATACCTAGATACTTACAGGATTAGGTATTATTATAAGTATTTATTTTTGTTAACCGACTTCCAAAAAGGAGGACGTTCTCAATTCGTCTGTATGTGTGTTCATGTTCATTGATTACTCCGCCAACTCTCAACTAATTTAAATGATTATTTTTTTAAAAGGTAGGGTTAATTTTCAAGGTAGTCCCATTTAAATTTTATCAAGATCTGATAAGTATCTCCAGAGATATAGCGATAAACATCTCAAACTTGCAACTGCAACTGACTCGCGCAGCATGGAAGTCAGTTTATTAGGTTTTATATAAAAATATTTAAGATAGTCTTAATTATTATTTATATAAAAGTTTAGTTGCTCCGGTGGGAGTCTTTCATAGCTTGGGCGTATTCTTAGAAACGCGGGTTTGAGTCGCGCTGGACGCCGAAATTTTGGATTGTAGGTATATAATAAATTAATGTATAAAATATAACATTTAGATAACACATAATGAAACATAAAATATTGGAAAAGGACAATTAGGTTCATTTTTTCATCATCAGCCTGTGAAGGACCACTGCTGGACGTAGTCCTCTCCGAAGATGCGCCACTGAGCCCGATCTTCGGCTCTTCTCTTCCAGTTTCTTCAGCCCACCGCTTTACGTATGTCGTCGCTCCATCTGGTCACAGGACGTTCTACGCTACGTTTGCCGATTCGCGGTCTCCACTCTAGGACAAGTCAAAAATATAACATATCTATCGATAATATTAGCAGTGACGCATATCTAGTTTCTTCCTTAAAAGAAAGAAGACAAATATGGTACAAATTACTTTTCACTTAATTTCCAATTTCCTGTCCTCGACCAGACATACGACTTTCAATGATCAATTAATAAATATAAATAATTCACTTTCCAGTCTGTCTGTAAGTGGGAAATAATGTCACCGCATTCTGTTATGTGTAGACAGGATTTTTGTAGGGAAGGGATACGTTATGTCGATAGATTTTATTGTTTTATCGACTATTATGTGCTAGTACCGTAACAATTAACTTTAATATCAAGAAAGATATAATTATAATATTTTTGTTAAAAATAATTATATTCTAGAGCATTTTTAGTCTCGAAAATAATGGTCAACTATCGAGTATCTGTTTATTACTAACTGTAATTAACTAACCGATTATTGCAATCCAGTTGATAAGAAAGATAAATGAAAGAGTTTTTATCGTTTGTAATTTAACCTTTTCAATCAATTACTAGCTACCTCAAATAACTTATATATTACATTATCACTACATTATCTGTAGCCATAAAAATGTTCCTATCTTACATATAAAGGCTCTTGTCTTCTTTAGTACAAGATCTTATAATAAAGCCTACAGGCAATAAATTGAACAAGTAGACCGATGATATACCTTCCTTATAAAGCAAGTAGGATAATTACATGCTAAACTTTATACTATCAAACCAGTCCACAATCATGTCTATTTTTCTCACAATATAAAAAATAATGTATTCATCGATTCATTTTATCGAAAGCAACTCACTATCGTGTCTTAATACAATTTAAAGCTTGATTTTTCCCTTATACTAAGAAGGTAAAAACAACTTTACTTTTTAGCCACAATGTTAAAATTCAAATGTATCGATAACATCGATAGGACGTCACTAGTATTCCATAGAAGGTTTAGTGTTGGCTACATGGTAAGGTCTAGTGCCTTTTACAGAGACTAAGTAAGTGTTATTTCTGATGTTTTTCTAGATCTAGGTCTCTGTGACAGTAATATCTAGGTTAGTGTGTTTTTTTAATAATTTATTGGCATTTTGTACCACTTTAAGGTTTATTTGTTGCTCTGTGAGTGATTTATATTTAATTGACCACTTTTATAGCCATTCCAAACAGAATCGTGCTCGTGGTGTCAGGTGTATATTTAACTCTATCTGTATATATTTATAAATTAAAATCAATTGCCAATTCGAGTGTGTATGTTAGCGTAAGTACCACTTCAGTTGGCCCGATTAAGCAAATTCTTTTTTGTTTTGTATGTAGTTGTCAGGATAAGGTTTATATGACAGAAAAGTTTTAAATCATTAAAAGTAGTAGTTAGCGCGGGTGAAACAACACCCCCGGGGCACAACTAGTTACAAAAATATTCTAATAATTTAAAAAACGAAATAACCTTTTTAACTTTCCGCGCGAGTCAGTTTCAGTAGCAAGTTTGCCATATCTCTGGAGATACTCATTCGATCTCGATAAAATTTACGATTGGACCTTACCTACTCAAGAACAATTCAAATCGGTTCATTTTCAGTGATAAGTTTAAGATGCTTATCCACCATATCTCTGGAGATACCCATCAGATCTCAATGCATTGTATTATGTAATTCTGAAATTGTGTAATGGTATGAATTACCGGCTTATTAAAATTATGGAAAAGAAGAGTTGAAGATCGGGCTTAATGGCGTATCTTGGGTTGGGAGAGGCCTACGTCCAGCAGTGGACTCACACCGGCTGATTATGATGATGATGATGAAATACCACCGTGGAAATTGTACCCTACCCATAAATAAATAATAATTCGAATCGGTAATACAATAATTTATATCTCTTCAATATCTGTAGAATTTCCTGAGTTATGGAGAATAATACCTCAAACTTGCTACTAAATAATTAAGATAGTTTAAAAACTAAAACAACCGACTTCAATGCCCGCGAGTCAGTTTCAGTAGCAAGGTTGAGACGTTTATGGTCATATCTCTGGAGATACTTATCAGATCTCGATGAAAATACAATGGAACTACCTCGAAGATGTACTCTACCGATTAAAAAAATAATCATTCGAATTGACAATTGACGGAGTAATCGCGTAACATACATACAAAAAAAAACATACATACTAATTGAGAACCTCCTTTTTGGAAATCGGTTGAAAATTATTAGCGTGACAGGTGAAGTCGGTTTTTTATTTTTTATACGATCTTTATTATGTACTAGTTGATACCCGCTACTTTGTTCACGTACACCAAGAACTTTATCATTGTAAAGCTCTGTCATGTCAATCAACATTTGTGTGATTTATTTAAGTTAATGTGTAAAAATCTTGATTTTATTTTCACAAAAAGTAGCCTTTGTTCATCCATCTCCTAGTAAAATTTCAGTAAGATCGGATCGTCTGTTTAGACTTGTTTAGGTAACAAACAGACAGAGTGACAGAGTTGCAAACGATTTTTCAAAGACTTCCAAAAATTTGGAGATTCTCAATTCGTCTATATGTTTATTTTTGTGTTTATATTACGCGATTACTGCTACTGAAACTGACTAAAACGGTAATTCTTTCGTTAAAGCTTCCGTATTCATAAACCAGCATGTTCACACTTGATTATTTCTTTTTTTGTCTTCCGTGGCAGACGTGACGTCTACCCAGTCTGTGATCCAGTTAGCTGACTGCGACAGAGTAAATACAACACAGTGAAATGTCAACAACTGAGAAGGATGTGTTAAAAATGCATTCCCTGCATGCCTACATGCTTGTCCGGCCACCGACATTATGCAGAGTAGGGTGAGACAAAGAAATTGTACATTATTATGTTGTCCAATAGTAGGTAGTATTTATATTCTCTATGGTAAGTAGGTATGATTATGTTAATTTAGGTATAATATGTTATTGTTATTCTTTTCATTTAAATTAGGCGCACCCTGCATTAAGCTACTATTTCGATCCTCTCCATACAAAGGTTTGTCTGGAAGAGATCGATGTTAGCGATAAGACCGCCCATTGTTACACGTTAAATTTAAGCTGTAAAAGTTATATGTATCTATATCTTTGGTGTCGCAATAAAGAGTTTATCTATCTTAATTTTTCTTTGCCTCTTTTATTTTAGTTTCTTATGAGACAGTAGTTGTACACTTTAATAATCTTTACATAGTATAAAAGAAAGTCGCTCCCGCTTTCTGTACGCTTAGACCTTTTAAACTACGCAACGATTTTTTTTTTGCAGTATTCAATAGATAGAATGTTTCAAGAGGAAGGTTTATAACCAGGATTAAACGTGGGCAAAGCCGCGTGGCGCAGCTAGTATATTATATTTTGTTTTATATTGTAGTTTCATACATATTTCTTTGTACTAAAAACATTGATTTACAATGTTTTAATTTTTTTTCATTCCTGAATAAATTTGCTTAAAGCTTCTGCTTAAATAGGAAAAATAAATATTATCTTATTTTTACTAAGTCAAAATCAATCTCAAATCAAAATTAATCAAAAAATTTAAAAAAATTACTTATTCAGAAACTTTTATAGCATATTAATCGATATATTATTTATTTGGTGAGATAGCGGTCAAACGCTAGCCTATATAATAAATATACAATAATGTTAAGATGCAGAGAAAATAAATTATTTAATTAAATAATGAAGTACATCTAAAAGCAAAAGATACTTCTTACTAACAGTTACACATTAACCGACTTACCAACCAGTTAAAGTACATTTTCTCATAAATCAAATATAGAAGAAAATCGCCACGAAAATTTCACCACGTTGCCTAGACGTTGCCTTTATTCCTTAAAAATAATCTAGGCATCGACGACGCCATTTTTCATAAAAAAAATACTACTAAAAGTTCTACCATCTACAAGTAATCAAGAAACGAACCAATTGAATGCACAATAAGCATTTAACAATATTCACTGAGCATAAGTCACTGCGCCCAGTTCAATTGAAGTATTTACAGAGAGCTGTTATGATTGAATGCATTGCACTGCCCCAATTCCTGGCAATAATGCGTTGATGCTTCGGCATTGCATCAATTTATTTAGAGATTGGAGGATGCCGAAATATTATGATTGTTTTGATCTCTTATTAACTAGATAATGATTCTCTGTCATGTTGATGCTACTAGCACGGTAATATATGATTGAGTGTAGTGTTAATAGAAACTTACTCACTTACTTCTTAACAAATCTCATCATTTATTCTAAGTCAATGAACAGTGATTTTAATTTATTTACGAGTACCTTTTTTAATGCGGAAATTGGTAGCGTTTGCCCACCCAAAGTTAAGTGATGATGCGGTCTAAAAATGTGAAAAAGCCTAAGGATTATCTATTAATATATTTCATATTATTTTAAACTGAATAGGTAGGTACTTACCTCCTCGAGTTTCTGTCTTGATAGACAGACAGACAGACATACGGATACCTAGTTGCATAATTAGGTAAACAAATGCAATCCACTAATTTCGTCTTAACGATACTTCGCACCGTGGCTTAATTGGCAAAGCACCGGAACATGTTATTCCGGAGGTTGCGGATTCAAGTCCCGTCGGTATGATGAAATTTTGGATTGTGTCTAACAATATACGGAGAAGACATTTTTAGGTTGCCTGGAAGATATCGCTATTACAAAGCTACCTATTGTAAACGCATTATTATTCAAATTTTCATTTTTCATTCATTTTCATTAAAATTCAAATTTTATTTCGATGTTTAATAAATTGTCTTGCAGAGTACATTCTATCTTAAATTTAATTGTTAAGCTGTTTCAACTTTTTGTGTATGCACAATTATTTGAAAAATAAATATTTTTATCTTTATTACAGTATGTACTTTTAAGTCACTAGTCCTCACATAAAATATTTTGTGTTCTATTTTGTAAGGAACTCTAAAAATCATGTAAAAGTCTCTGTGTTATCCTACTCTACATCTCATTACAGTCAGTCCACACAGTCTGTCTGTGCATTTAACACATTTTTATATTATTTTATGTCGTAGTTTTACTACAAAACGCGCCGTTTACGGACTCAGTGATGTTTAGTTTATATTTTTTTCACATAATTTAGCCTTTGTTGTATGATTTGTTTGTTCTCATGCATTCTATTGAAGCTTGCTTTTAAATTATATTTACGTTAACGGTTTCAAATTGTGCAATGTACCTTTATAAGTTGAAAATGAAAGTGCATTTAGTTTTGAACAGACTTCCAAAAACAAGGAGGTTATCAATTTCGTCCGTATAGTTTTCTTATTCGTGTACGTATGTGACTATTTTAGGCTTAGTGTGGTCACCATTTCTACCACATTATCGCTTATCACCAGGCGAGGTAGCCTATCAAAGTCTAACCTATCAGATATTAAAATAAATGTTAATCAATCTCTTCGGCAAATTACGATACATTTTCCGATTCCGGGGCGGTAGTCTCTACATACATAGCGATGAATTACGAGCGATGGTTGTCGTTAAGAACAGAGATGCAAATACAAAACTGTCTAGCTGCATCTTCTTCTATTAGATGTTTGCGATGGCAAAATGCATTGCTATCAATGTAGAGATTTCCACTCCTGAGCCGGAAGTCTCTACACGAATAGCGATGAATTTCGAGCGATAATCGTCGATACGAAAAGAGACGCAGATAACAACTGTCTAGCTGCATCTCATTCTAGCAGACGTTTGCGATGACAAGACGCATCGCTATCAATGTAAAGACTTCCACCCCTGGTCTCTCTCTACTCTAGAACCAGTCTGCCCCAGCGGTTATCGGTCCTGCGCTAAATTTGACCAACCCACTGCCACTTCAGCTTGCTAATCCGTTGAGCTGTCAATAACTTTGGTTCTCTGGCAAATTACTTCGTACCGGATTCGATCTCGCAGAGAAGCACCAAGCATCTCTCAGCTCTCTCCATAGCTCGCTGAGCGACTTTATATTGGTGGACCCATTCGAACATTTCAAACTGTGAGTGTCTACGTCTCTCAGTTCCGTATGTCATGACGGGAAGGAAGGTACTGGCGACAAGTGATGCAATAGCAAAATGACTGGTTTATTCCTGTCCACCCCCGATGACCGCACATGGGGGCAGATGGGCAAACCTTTGCCTATCCACCCCTACGTTTACATTTCGATGGCAGATGTCATACTCTTATGCCTATCTGCCCCCACTTTAGAGTTTCGGTGGCGGACGGTCATACTCTTGAGTAAAGTATTTCAAGATTTTTAAGCCAGGTTCATTGGGTGCAACGCACTTTACATTAAGAAAGGGTAGGTTAGTCCGCGTTGAAACTCGATCTTAAAACAAAGTCTTACACAAATCTATATATAAAATCACTCTTTTATATCCTGCCATTGTACTAACAAACATTTTAATATCCAAGGTCGATGTTGAAGCTGGTTTAGCTTTCCGTTACATCCGGTTATAATGTTGTAACATCGATTACAAAATGTAATAGTTTGTAAACAAGTTAACTATAAACAATATTATAGGATCCGTTTCATCTAAATTTGACCTATGACAACACATTTCAACTGAAAACTGCAATTAGGTCATGTTATTTTATGATTATACGTAACAGGATACAAGCAAGACGCTCGATAGATGGTAAGCGATGACGTCTACCTATAGCCGAGTAAACAACATCACATACATCTGGCTATGATCATCATCATTAGCAGCCAGTATTCGTCCACAGCTGGACAAAGGCCTCACCTATGGCACGTAATACATAATTATTTTTTTACAAATTTGGCTATAACACCAAAAAATAATATGTACCTAGGTAGCCAAAAACATTCTAATTCTAATTTAAGGTAACAGTAAGAGTGAGATGCTCGATTGATGATAAGCGATGACATCATAAATATAGAATAGGAACTGGCACTCAAGGATAGCTGCCGGAACACAGTACTGTTTGGCGACAGATTTTCCAACTTGAGGTTGGTAGCTGGCCAGGCGGACATTAGACTGTGTCCTACCACCATGCAGAGTTATGAGACTTATACAACCTAACCCAATATCTATAGAGTCTGTGCAAAAGAGAAACGTCGTAGAAATTGACGGCGCGAGTGTGGTGATAGTTCTAATGTACTGTTTTGTTGCGTTGACAACATAGCTCTGTCATTGCCAATACGACTAAAAATGTTTGATATCTTGGTAGGTACTACCTAGTAGCACCCGATAATGATAAGAGTAGATGTACATCTACTCATCCATCCATCCTAACTAGCCATGTGCAAACCATATCCATAAAGAGAAAAGATAGATACGTATCATTTTGAACAAAAGATATATATATATATTTTATATCTCTATATCCCTAATAACTCTGTGACGCTACGCTCCCTTTCCATCACATAGATTGTTATATGTTTACATCTCCCTTATTCTAACTCCGTGACGCTCTCTGTTTAACGCATAGAGAGTTACATGCATCTCGCTTACTCTAACTCCTTTACGCTCTCTTTTTAACGCATGGTATGTTATATGGTTACATCCCGCTTACTCAAAATCCGCGAAATGAGTTGTTGCGTTGAAGATATAAAAGAGTTATGAGATGGTGGTGAAATGTAAGATATACGGATATAATCTTTGGTTTAAGGAGATATAACTCTTTTTAGTTAATCACTCCTGAGTTACACACGTCTATTCCTAACCTTTGAAAGTTAGTTCATCGTAAAGGCACGACGGTTCTCTTTTTGCACAGACTCTATCCTGCTAGCTAACTATTTCGCTTTATTACGAGATAGTTCAAAATAGTTCTAGACTGTTTAAACTAGTGTCGTTGGCAAGGCGCCCAGTAAAGGTCGTTACATCACTAACGGGAAAACTCGTTACACGTTTAACGATATCGTAAATGTATGTTTCGGCTCGGTGACCTAATGCAAGTAATGTCAGGGGGAGAAACTAGTCTAATATGTAAGTAGGTTAAATTTTTTTTCGGTCAAGAATATTTAGTTGTGGTGGAACTTCTGGTAGTCTGGGGCGGTACCACCACCTTGCCAATTAAGTTTTGGCAATAGGAATATTTTGCGGTTGAAATGGCAAGATGTCCAGTTAAATTATAGGGCATGCGAGACACAACATCTTTTTATGTCTCGAGGTAACAGGCGCAGTGCAGTGACATGTAAAATTCTGGCTGTCCAAAATTTTGTATGCCGCTGTATCTGTCATAGGTAGACGTCATCGCTTACCATCAGTTGAGCATCGTGCTTGTCCTGTTATCTAATATCATAAAAAAAAAACAGTCTATTCGAGTTATGCCAGATTTCAACAGGACTGCTTCAACAACAGACAACTGCTTCTGCTTCGAATTGGTTTTTTTAAATTCACAATGTTCCGATCGGAAACTTTTGCCATTTCAAGTTGAAAACAAAATATAAAAAAACAGGCCAAAAGCGAGTAGGACTCGCGCACCGAGGGTTCCGTAACGTACGAATGCTGGCGCTTACCTCGGACAACGCATTAGTCTTGCCATTCAAAGAGGTAATGTCGCCAGCTTTTTGGGTTTTTTTACTTTACTAGCGACCGTTCACTTATTTATTTATAGAACATAATCTGTATAATAGTTTTACTCAAAGATAATATTGTTATAGTTTTAATTCAATTTAAATCATGTAAATGTTTTTTAAGGTGTTTAATAAAATATGTCTATCTCCCTCTTTAGCTCGAGCGACTGTAGCTCGTAGAGCGTCTGTATTTTTGTTCTTTATTATCTTTTGGAACGATTCGATACCAAATATATATCGTCCATCATATATTTTACGATTTCCTATCGGTCTACTTCCGCCCCTCTAACCCATTTAGAGCTATAATTTTTGAAAACAAAATAATACTACTTACTGCCTGTCAACATTGAACGCAACAAAATATTCGTGTTTCAGGGGTTATATCAAATTTAAAAAAATTTAATGGTGTTTTATTAACTGCCTTCAAAAAAGAGGAGGTTCTTAATTCAGATGTTTATATATTTTTTGAGTATGTTCGGGCATAACTACGTCATAATATAATTTGTTTTGCAAAATTTTTTTTTTATTTGCCAGAGCGCGGTTCAAGGGAAAAAGAGACACGATCGTATGACGCTATCACGTAAAGTCATACCAAAATCTATTTTCGTATACGTGTGAGGCTTTAATTGGTTTTATGGTTTATATACTGTAAATCATTTAGTTTTTAATTGAAACTGTTGGCTTACCATAAATAAATAAATAAAAATAAAAGTTATCATCCATAAACCGACTTTACAGACAACCAATTTTTGAAGTTATACTTCTTTTGGCGCGATAGAGAAAAATATTGAGAGTGAATTTTTACGATGCGCGCGCAGACCGACACCTAAATTTAACAGCGTGAAGTTAGTTCTAGGTGGTACGATGCGCGCACACCGCCACCTAAATTCTACACCGTGAAGTTAGTTCTAGGTGGCATGACTATGTTCAAGTTGTATATGTCATTTCGTAAGAACGTCATATTTAACGTCATATTTTTACGTTAATAAAACCTTTTTTATTTAAATAAAATCTTTTTGATTAATTTTAATATTTATCGTTAATCACTACTGCATTTTAGTTATTTTTTTTCCATACGCCACAGAAAAATAACTTCTAACGCGTGTACATAAGTACACACACGTTTTTTTTTTAAGTTTTTTATTCGATTTTCGTATGTGTTTGACTGTACCGATTCATTAACAAAGTTTAATAGATTTCAAAGCTTGACGAAACTACATCCACATTTAATTTTAGCACGTTTATAGTTTAGTTCGGATGGTCATGTCACACAACCGTAGTTTACAACCTGGGTGTTATCTTTTAGAATATTTATTCAGCTGTTAAATAGAATATATTCTTGGTTTTAACGGACAAGTGGCCAAGGTAATTAGTCAAATGAAACTGAACTAGATGTCGCTATTTCAGTGGCGCGCCAATATTTTGTAGATACCTACAGAGTTTTCATAGTCCTAACTATAATTTTTTTTAATGATATAAGATAACAAGACAAGCACGACGCTCGCCTGATGGTAAGCGATGACGTCTACCTATTACAGATACAGCGGCATGCAACATTCTGGACTGCCACAATTTTGCATGTCATTGCTCTGCGCCTGTTACCTTGAGACATAAAGATGTTGAGTCTCACGTGCCCTGTAATTTCACTGAACACCTTGCCAATTCAACCAAAACATTCCTATTTCACGGCTGAAAATTAATTGGCAAGGTTAATTATTAATATACTACGAGTCTTATTGCGCTAAGACATAATTTTTATTTACCTCAATGATTAATTTTCCAAAATATGCAAGTACCTACCTATGTCTCTTGCTACTATAGCTTTGTAAGTTAATTAAACGCAAAATTGAAAAAGAAAAAAAAAATTAAACGAAGTGTTAACTATATGCATTAAAATTACAGCGGTTGTGACATTCAAGACTTAACTTTTAGATGGCGCTGACTAACGATCGCATAAAACAGTGACAACAGCAATACTTTGCAAGTTCATATTTTTGCGCCTTACCGCTTCCGTTATAAATTGACGTATTACTTACCATCAAGCGAGCGTTTTGCTCGTCCTGTTATCTAATATCAAGTTAGTATTAATCCTGTTTAATTGGAACTGTCAAAAGTTCTGAAACTGACCATTATAGTCGCATGCGTCGCACATGTGCGGTAACATTAGATGGGTTGCGCAAACGCAACGTGCGTTTACATTGTTGGTGGAACAGTTTGGGTTAGGTTTACGATTGTTATTTAAACTGCGTTATATAATTTTTACTCTTCTATACTTAGTCTCTGATATAATGAGGAAGAGTACTAGTTATTAAGCTTGCTAACTAATTTACCTATATATTATTAATAAGTTACGATCGCCCCGGTTTTGTAAGTGTTAATTTGTATTATGTATTTGCATTCTATTGACCGTTTCATCGTAGACTTACGTTGCAAAATAAATTTCCACGAAAGCACGTATTATAAGGGAATTACTATGTTACGTACTTTACTACGTCTTTAGGGTATGTATGTACATACCCTGAAGATCTATTTTACATATTAGTGACCTATCACTAATTTTAATTTAGTTTTTAACCGACTTCTAAAAAAGGAGGAGGTTTCTCAATTCGACCGTATATTTTTTTTTTTTTTTTATGTTTGTTCGCGGATAACTTCGTCGTTTATGAACCGATTTCGATTATTCTTTTTTTGTTCGAAAGGAGATATCCCAAGTGTGGTACCATGGTAATTTTATCGAGGTATGATAAGTATCTCCAGAGATATAATATAATAATAATAATAATAAATTTATTTCCAAAAAAGAGTCTTAACAAATAGCACAACTGAACATAAAAGATTTTCTAGTAGATATTGTTAGATATTGAGATAAACATCTCAAAATTCGTACTGAAAATGAATAGCGCGGCATTGAAGTCGGTTGTTTTTTAGTTTTTAAACGATATTATAATTTACACGGATAGTTTTAGAAGATTATCTCCTACATCCAAACTTATAAATCTTTACCTCATTATAATATTAGAAAATTTCGCTGAATATGCTTTTTATATATTCTTTATTATTTAGTCAAAGTTAAAAAGATAATTCGAGTTCGATAATTTGACAGTTAACTTGAAACAGACCACCCATTGTACGGTTCATATTATATTGAGCCTATGTCTAAACTAAAATTATAAAGATATGAAATATAATATAAGGATTTGTTTGTTTGTGACGATTTTACACAGAAACGACTGGACCGATTTCAAAAATTATTTTACTAATGGCTATTAAGCTACATTATCACCGCGTAACATAAGCTATATTTTATCCCCGTATTCTCTCGGGCACGGGAACTACGCGGATGAAACCGCAAAGCGCTGCTAGTTTGTGTATATCTTGTAAGTTGTGGTGTACAATAAAGAGTTATCTATATATCTAACTTTTGTGTAAAATTATCTGTTAGTTTACTATCAGTAACTTTATCGGTATGTACCTACCTGTAATGACAAACGGAGCCAAGACGTGGACACTCACAGTTCGACTCGTCCACCAGTTTAAAGTCGCTCAGCGAGCTATGGAGAGAGCTATGCTCGGTATTTCTCTGCGGGATCGAATCCGGAACGAAGTAATTCGCCAGAGAACTAAAGTTATCCACATAGCTCAACGGATTAGCAAGCTGAAGTGGCAGTGGGCTGGTCATATCTGCCGCAGGACTGATAACCGTTGGGGTAGACTTATCCTAGAGTAGAGACCGCGAATCGGCAAATGTAGCGTAGGACGTCCTGTGACCAGGTGGAGCGACGACATACGCAAAGCAATGGGCAGTGACTGGAAGAGAAGAGCCGAAGATCGAGCTCAGTGACGCTTCTTGGGAGAGGCCTACGTCCAGCAGTGGACTGATGATGACACAGGCTGATGATGATGATGATTAATTTTATCAGTAACCGCTGAAACTGGTTCTAAACATTTTTTCCAGGAAAGTACATTACCGCATGCCGTGTAACATTGGAACTGTGCATAGGAGATAAGCCATCCACTAATTAGGTCAGGTTTCTGCGGCAACCGGCTCGTCGGGCCGTTTATAGCAGTTTAAATGCTTTTTCAGGAACCGTTGTAATATAACGACTTGTGTAACGAAAGTAACGAGCGCTGGGGGAAGCCGTTAGAGGTGTTAAGTGATTTTCTAATAGCTTTTTAGAATGAAGAAAGTCCATAATTTGATGTTAAGTTTTATGATTACTTACACATTTTGTCAGAATTCAATGGAATAAGTCAGATATATGAAAAGTGAATAGCTCGTGTGGCATTTGCGCGTTTTCGTATCATGTGGCGTTCCTTTTTATACAAAACTTATAATATTTATTTTTCCGCCAAAGTTTTCGCGTTGACATATCACAAACAACTCAAAAAGCTCAAAACATTTTGTAAATTGAAAAGTTAACCTCATAATGCATGCGGCATTTCTTGCTTACCTTATAGGGGTCCAAATTGACCCCATCTTTCGGAGAATGACTGGTAATTGTGACCACACCTCGGAGTGATCGCGGACCGTGTCGAATAGTGTTAAATAATGATAGATGGTAGGGTGACCATCTTGGGAGACATTTGGGTAATTACCTGGAACAAAAAAATTCAATTATTAGTTTTGTTAAGTTGTCTGTTAATAGAATAATCTCTCTAATAGTTAATAGTATGTTTAATAGAATAATCTGTAAGCTTCAGATGATTAGAATTAATAGTTCAAGTTACATGAAAACGAACAAACCTGCGTACAAAAGCTTGTAAAATTTACATTTTCTTATAAAAATTATTTGTCATTTGTCAAAAATATTTAAAAAAATATTTTTGTTCAAAAGAAATGTTCATAAGAAAAATAGTAAATGTAGATAGATATTACTTAAAAAATATATAATAGTCAATATTTTTCTCTATATTGAGTACCTACATTGGAAACGGCTATGACAATAAAATTGAAAAAAAAATCTTCTTACCTAACTACTTAAAAGCAGAGTATGATCGCTTGTCATACATCGAGTAGACATTTTTTAAATGTCAATTTCTTATTACTTAATATTAAATAGCCATGCACCGTCCCGAAATGTAAAGAATAATAATAAGCAAGTGCGAACGCTTACGAAAATCTTCAAACTTTAGCGTTAAGCTCTGCTGGCCCCTAGACAAAATCCTATTTATGTTTCCATTCACGCTAACGCAAGTTCAAAATGTATGGAATGACATTTGTGTTTCCGCAACAAAGTTGTCATCTCATACATTTTGAAGTTGCGTTAGCATGAATGAAAACAGGAATTGGATTTTGTCTAGGGGCCCTGATCCTTTTGTAAATAAAGTGATAATTTTTTTTTAAATATTCTGATAACTTTTTCTTTTTAGTTTTGACAAATTAATTTTTTTTTTATATCTCTAAAAAACTATCTCATTCTAAATGGTCACAGGACAGTGTCGTTCAAGCTTACATGACGTTCCGTTCCACTGCACACGGTTTGACCCCGTTATGGGGTCAATTCGACCCAAACTGTACTTTAAAGGGGGGGATTATTGGCTTTTATATCAATTATCTTTGATTGTTAGTCTGTCTTATTGTTTTACTTGTGCTGACTAATGCTGGGTGTGAAAGGAATTGAGACATATTTTATTTTCCTGTACTATACTAGTTATACCCCGTGGTTTTAGGCACGTTGACAATTATTTTGATTAAAAGTCTATCTTCAGCTTATCATCATTTTATTTTTTTGTCCTAAACGGCTCAGCTGTTAGCTAAGAAAAGTACAAGCTTGTTTGTGGCCTGTCCATTAATTAATTTATAAATTGTTTTGATGAAAACTATTTAGAAAAATGTTGTATACATTTTTAATTACTAACTAATATTTACTTAACCTAGCTATGCTCCGCGGCATCGCCCGCGTTTAAACGTAAGTCTACAAGTCATTCTTTGTCGTATTCTAAAATAGCGTTTATCAAAATGTATGCCAAATCTATCGATATATTGAAAGCTATTGAAAGAATTATTTTTGACGTGGGTGAAACTACAAGGTGCAACCAAGATATTATTATATTATACAGATATATGCCACTCAGCCATAGTATCCTACAAAGATTTACACTCTAAATAGCCAGATGCTAATCTATATTATACCAAAACTCCAAATATTTAAAAATTCCTTCTATTTGAGTGAGACTAAACAAATATACTTCAGAGCGTCTATAAAAACATCAGCTGCTCTAAAATAAAAACGGGGTCAATGAACCTGGATAAACTAATATGTAGGGCAAAGGTCGTTGAACTTATAAATATTTGCACAGTTGTATAAATAGTCGTTTTGCTAGTTTTTATTTTACTTTTCGCGATTGGTTTAAGTGTTCTAATAAAGTCCGTTTCCGTTGTAATCTTCAGGTAAAGGTTTATTTTTTTTAAACCGAATAGCTATTTTAATTTTTAAAACACGAAATGAAATCGTACTTTTACTTACAAAATATGCGAACGCTTTTTTCGCAGTACGCTGACTCTAATAAATTAGCGTTGTTCACAGATTGACGATTAAAAATCATTGTGTGCACTTAGCCTAAATCAAACAAACAAATAAGTATACCTAGTTTACACAAATTTTCATATTATTGAAAGCCCACTGGTGTAGTGGTAGAATGGTCGGCTTTAATGCCAAAGGTTCCGAGTTAAATCCCTGCCGTGCACCAATGGATTTTTCTGTCGATAAATTTATGGGCACTTTTTACAATGGCCCTCTGGTGAAGGACAAACATCGTTAAGAAACCCCTAACCCCCGCATGGTAGTAGAGCACAATCTAGTGTCCGCCTGGCCAGCTACCACCCTCAAGTTAGAAAACCTATCGCCAAACATCTAATGTGTTCCGGCAACTATCCTTAAGAGCCAGTTCCCATTCTAGGCCTAGCGTGCTACCATCCTCGACGGCATCATCACTAACCAACAAGCAAGATAGTGGTCAAACGCTAGACTATATGGCTTAAAAAACAAACTTTCTTATTCATCTCATTCAAACAATATCAAACCTACAATACTTTATCGCTCAAAACACAAATACATCCATCTAATTCTCTTCTAATTGATAAACCTAATTAATTTCCGTCTAGATTTATCGCCCCACCCTCAATATCTCATCTATCCAGGCATCTAGGTCTTGTTTGTTTATCGCCTAGGCAGACCTAATTACACAGAGTGGTGTAAATAGACCTATAGATAGATCTATAGACGGTTTCCTGTTGATTTGATCCGTTTCTGTAATAGATATTTGTTAACCTGGATAGACTAAGGGATCCAGTTTTTAAAAAATAAAAAGCCACAGTTGCCACAGTGGAGAAGACATAATTACTTTATTTCGTATAGGCTAGCGTTTGACCATTATCTCACCTATTGGTAAACGATGAAAACAAAAATTGCTGCCATAACCTTACGGTGTTCCGGCAGCACACAGCCCTTTTGAATTTAAGTATTTTAGGCCTAACTAGCGTGTTCACCATCCTCGACCGCATCATCACCTACCAACAGATGAGATAGTGGTCAAACGCTAGCCTATAAAATATTAATAATTGAAGATCGTTTAAAAAAATAAAGAACCGACTTCAAACGTCGCGCTAGTCAAAGTAGCCAGTAGACTTTGTAACTATTACATAATCTGTGCCAGTAGTTAGTAGTAAGTCGTCGAGATAAGTAAATGCGTCGTAATACAAATGTTGATATATAAAAAACGGCCTGGGCCGATTTCGTTAAATTTTAAATAGGAAAGGGTGCCCTTTGAAATAAAAAAAGAATTTTCCAAATCGGTTCAGCCATCATCGAGTAACCGGTGAACATACATAAATAAACTGGCCAAGTGCAAGTCGGAGTCGCACTAGTAGGGTTCCGTACCACACTACAGTATTTTATAAAATCGAGCAAAAAATACCACTATCAGTTTTCGCCAGCAAAAAATAATAATTAATAAACATTTTATTCTTATAACGCCATCTCACGTCTAACAAAGGTGTTGGGGATCGACATTTCAATATAACGCCATCTATGGGACGTTTACCTAACTAAGAGTTCATAGATGGCGTGAAATGCCGAAAAAAACACGTTTCTTGTATGGGGACCCTCTATTATTTTTAACTTCATTCTGTTATTAGTATTTGTTGTTATAGCGGCAACAGAAATACATCATCTGTGAAAATTTTAACCGTCTAACTACCACGGTTCATGAGATACAGCCTGGTGAGAGACGGACAGACAGACAGACAGACAGACAGACAGACAGACAGACAGACAGGTTCCGTTTTACCCTTTGGGTACGGAACCCTAAAAAAAAGGTTCCGACTAATTGAGAACTTCCTCCTTTTTTGTGAAGTCGCTTAAAAAAACCAGTTAAGTGCTCTGTGATTATTTAACCAGTACAAATGGTGACCATATGTCACATTCTCCCCGAAATAAATGCAAATTTCTGACCCGTATGGCAACTATAGTGCCGTGTAACTCGTTCGTTTTATCACCATGTAATGCGGGTAGTTTCATAGTATTTTCAATAAAGTATTGGTGAACACTTAATGTCGTTGTGTGAGAAACAAATGGTGTTTTTGTTTTTAACCGACTCCCAAAAAGGAGGAGGTACTCAATTCGTCCGTATGTTTTTAGGGTTCCGTAGTCCTGACAAGGAACCCTTATAGTTTCGTCATGTCCGTCTGTCTGTCTGTCTGTCTGTCCGAGGTTTTGCGAGACCGTTAATACTAGAAAGCTGTAATTTTGTGGGGGTATGTATATATATTACGCCGACAAAGTGCTGAAATAAAACTGTGAAAAATATTTCTTTTTAGGGTAGGGTAGATAGGGTATTTCATCGTCTTCCCGTGATAATAGTACATTTCATGAACTTTAAAGGAAAACTATAGTGGTTAAGATAACTTTATTAGTTTAGCAGTAATAGTCGTTGAACTTGGGTGTTGGATTATTTTGTACCAAATACAAAATCCTTTGAATAAATCCTTTAAAGTGACAAAGACGGAGTACCTAGTTGCTTGTTTATAACGGGTAAAGACTTGCATTGAATAACAGGCTACAAGGGACCCTACACTGCGCGTGGCCCGACACGCACTTGGCCGGTTATCTTTGTTTGTGTATGTTATACAAATACCCCGCCAATCATGAACCGATTTTTAACCGACTTCAAAAAAAGGAGGAGGTTTCTCAATTCGACCGTATATATGTTTTCTTTTATGTTTGTTCGCGGATAACTTCGTCGTTTATGAACCGATTTTGATTATTCTTTTTTCGTTAGAAAGGAGATATCCCAAGTGTGGTACCATGTTAATTTTATCGAGGTCTGATGAGTATCTCTAGAGATATGGAGATAAACACCTCAAAATTGGTACTGAAAATTAATAGCGCGGCATTGAAGTCGGTTGTTTTTAGTTTTTTAAACGATCTTATAATGATTAATTTTGTCATAGGTAGGATTTTATCTCCGAGGTAGTCCATTAAAATTTTATCAATATTTGATAAGTATCTACAGAGATATGACGAAAAATATCTCAAACTTATTTAGCTTAGTTGGAGGTGATAACAAGTCTACTAGTCTACTAGTCTACTAGTCTACTAGTCTACTAGTCTACTAGTCTACTAGTCTACTAGTCTACTAGTCTACTAGTCTACTAGTCTACTAGTCTACTAGTCTACTAGTCTACTAGTCTACTAGTCTACTAGTCTACTAGTCTACTAGTCTACTAGTCTACTAGTCTACTAGTCTACTAGTCTACTAGTCTACTAGTCTACTAGTCTACTAGTCTACTAGTCTACTAGTCTACTAGTCTACTAGTCTACTAGTCTACTAGTCTACTAGTCTACTAGTCTACTAGTCTACTAGTCTACTAGTCTACTAGTCTACTAGTCTACTAGTCTACTAGTCTACTAGTCTAATAGTCTACTAGTCTACTAGTCTACTAGTCTACTAGTCTACTAGTCTATTTAGCTTAGTTGGAGGTGTTAACAAGTCTACTAGTAATGTTAACAAGTCTACTAGTAATGTTAACAAGTCTACTAGTAATGTTAACAAGTCTACTAGTAATGTTAACAAGTCTACTAGTAATGTTAACAAGTCTACTAGTAATGTTAACAAGTCTACTAGTAATGTGGAACTCAAATTACTAGTAAGATGTTTTTGAAATAAAATAAAACTGCAAGAACGTATTCCCCCATCACCTTTTTACAATCGGACAACCAGACGTACTGACATGTGCCACCGCTACATGGTGGATATTCCATCAATCCGCACGAAGCGGTTTGCTTCCACCGTACGTACCGCCAGGAACTCCTTGCCTGAGTCGGTGTTTCCGGAAAAGTGCCATCTAGAGATCTACAAGTCGTTATTGAATAGGTACTTCGAGACAAACATGCTACATCGTCGACCACATTTTTATGTTTCGAGGTAACAGACGCAAAGCAATGACATGTAAAATTTAACCATCCAGAATTTTGCATGCCGCTGTATCTGTAATAGGTAGACGTCAACGTATACCATCAGGTGAGCGTCGTGCTTTTCCTGTTTCCTTATATCATTAAAAAAATGTCGTCACTGAGTATCAGTTAAATTAACGGTCAAAAGCTTCACCATCCTACTTTCTACTAATATTATAGAGGCGAAATTTTGTGTGTATGTTTTTTTCTTCTTTACGCTAAAACCGCTCGACTGATTAAGCTGAAATGCCAGGTATGTAGATGGCCTGGACCCTTGAATAACAGATAGGGTACTTTTTATCCCGATATTCCCACGAAAACGATCTCTACGCGGGTAAAACCACAGCTAGTAACACAGCTAGTAATGAGTAAAACCAATTTTTTTTTGTAAATTATTAAACACAATTCAAAATGTCATCGTACCGACGGGACTTGAACCCGCCACTTCCGGAATAACATGTTCCGGTGCTTTGCCAATTAAGCCACAGTGCAATGTATCGTTACGACGAAATTAGTGGATTGCATTTGATAACCCAACATTTGGTAAAACAACATTTGTTTTTAACGGACTTCACAAAAAAGGAGGAGGTTCTCAATTCGACTAATATTTTTTTTTAATGTTTGTTACCTCAGAACTCCGTCAAATCCTAACCGATTTGAAAATGTTCTTTTTTGTTTGAGAGATTATTCCTCCCGTTTGTTTCCATTCAAATTTTATCGAGATATGACGATTATCTCCGGAGATATGGAGATAAACAATATTAGCAAATTTGTATACTTAGATGACATGATTATAACTAACTACTTTGACTATCTCGACATGTGAAGTCGGTTTTTTCGTTTTGTACGATCTTACATTATTTACTTTTTAATTTACAACTGTACACTCAATTACGCAATAATCCAACAATACATATAAAAAAAAACCATTAACCTTATTCTCTTCACATTTCGTCACCCACATCCTCTTCTAGTACTAAAACTACAGACAAATAGATGCGTACAAACAGACAGACAGTGCATAGTTAATGTACTGCATTTCCTGTGCTAATGACATTTTAAATATTTAATATGTAGAGTTAAATGTGTGAGATTTTATCTGTTTTATTTCAAAATGGATGATAGTGCAGATACTTTAAAGGTGTGCGTGCACTATTGTGAGTGCTGAAGGTACCATTTTTACCCACCCACGTCACAGAATAAATAATATTAGATACCTACCCCGATACTACCCGTCTGCAAGCTTTTGCTGACGGTATTATTTTCCAAATACCCTAAATTATTTTGATTACATATAAATGTAGGTTATAACTAGCTTTGCCCCACGGCTTCGCCCGAGTTAAAAACTATCCTATAGCCTAATTCATAGTACTGGCTATACCTGTACAAAATTTCAGTTAAATCGATCCAGCCGTTTGACCGTGAAGAAGTCATCAAAATCGGTTCATAAACGACGAAGTTATCCGCGAAAATACATAAAAATATTCTACAAAAAAAAATATCTAGGTACTTATAAATATAAATATATGAAAATATACCTCCTCCCATCGAATTATAATAATTCGATGCCTCCTTCTTTTTTGAATTGCTTAAAAAGAACTATTTTTTTAGTATCTACCTACTTAACCGCTATTAAGAATTTAAATGCAATTAATTAAATTCTACGAATGAATTACGTGTTACAATTGAATGCATTGACTCTATTTAATTGATAAGAGCATTCAAGGAGACGTCCAGTCTACAATGAGAATGTTATCTAGCTCTCATACAAGTCTAGAAATATAAGAGGTCAGCAGAGAAAGAATATGAAGCTACGTCAGTTTGACGTAGGGTAGACGCGGAAATAAAGTTCTTGGTGTGTGGTGCAATATATTGGAAAAACACTGAGGGTAGACGCGGAAATAAAGTTCTTGGTGTGTGGTGCAAGATATTGGAAAAACACTGATAGAACCTACGAATAAATAGGTAGGTAGCCGCGCTGCACGAGCAGCGGCCCGCAGTGCGAGGCTGAACGCGTCGGCGAGCGCCCCGCACTCGAGATGCTGAAGAAGGCCTCCGGATGAGGCCGAAACATATGTCGATCGCTATATCGACATCGCGTAAGTCACGTTAAATTCCCGATTTTAAATCTATGAGGTAGGTATTTAATAAATACTTAATTGGGTGCTATAATTCGTGGGATAGAACAAATAACTTCAACATAATAACATTTTCTACTTTTATGTTCTGTATTCTGTTAAGGTACGGACACACCGCGGCATCCTGCGATCTGCGGGCGCGATCTCAGTACATTTCAATTGTTTTCTGATCTCGTTTGGTGTGAACCAGTCGATACAATTACTACTGTGCTATCTGATCGCCGCCTAGATCGCGCACGCAGGACGCCGTGGTGTGTCCGTACCTTTAGGTAATTACTAAAAGTGGCAATATCCTAATGGCCTAGGCGTCGGCTTGGCGATCTAGAAGTCGTGAGTTCGATCCCCATCCATTGCACTATTGACGTAAACCCACTCTACACCCAAACATAATTTAGCTTAGTTGGTGGGATTAACAAGACTACGTAATGTGCAATGCAACCCACATTTAAGCTTAAAAACATGATTATACAGTTATACATGACATTGAGTTAGTACCGCCCCAGGCGAAGACCTACACCAAAAAAATACCATTAAGTATCTCATAACATAAAAGTATATATTTTTAGCTAAAAATGTATTAAAAATATCGCTCGCCGCCTATCCCTTATATCCAACAATCGCCACAGGAAGTGGTCACCCTACCGACCTCCGATAATTTCACCTACTTACTCGTACTAATTACATATTGGAAGACACACGTGTTAACTCATTTCTAGGTTAGATGTAATTTTACAGGTTAGTCACTCGGATCTTGCTGTTTGAACGAGCTTTTAAAAGCGGCAAAAGCCCAAAGGCGTCGGCAGCGACGTATCTGGGCCCCTAGACTAAATCCAATTTCTGTTTCCATTCACGCTAACGCAAGTTCAAAACGTACGGAATGACATTTATGTTTCCGCAACAAAGTTGTCATTCCCATACATTTGGAAGCTGCGTTAGCGTGCATGAAATCAGAATTTGGATTTTGTCTAGGGGGCCAGGTCGCTGGGCGTGTTGGCCTGGCGATCGAGAGGTCGTGAGTTCGATTCCCATCCATCACTATTGATGTGAACCCACTCTAGACACAAGCATATTTAGCTTAGGTGAAGAACAGTATAAATAATATGGTTGGAGGGATTAACAAGACTACTAGTAATGTGCAAGTGAGCAAAACACAACCTTCCTTCTAGCGCAGTCGGGTAAAAAGGGGGTGGAATTTGAAATGTACACAGTCTTATTACCGTTTTCAACAGTAACCTAATTTCAGTCCATTATTAGATCAAACAACGATAAAGTAAAGCAATGGCCCTCTTCCAACCCTATAAACAAAACTTGGCACCCAAAAAAATCCAATATGCACTATTGAGTGCACCTCGTCGTCTGGAGGCGGCTCCCTGCAGAATGCTATACTTTGCCTAATGATAGTAAATCAACCAATAATATTAATGAAGTAAAACTTAAATATTGGATTTTTCAGTGTTTTTTCATTCGTTCCACAAGACAGAAACATAATTGACAATAATTTGCTCGATAACTTATTTTTTTGAAAGTTATGCCTTTTTTTACATTTCTGTTGTTTGTCTCTCAAACAGATTTAGGCTCATCAGAATGATCTCAATATACAAAATATAAATCAGTCGGGGGTGGTTTTAAAACTTTAATAAATTTAAAGTTTTAAAACCAGGGTATTATTAATCTTATAAAAATCTACATATGGAGTTAAATGAATGACAATTAGTAAAACTTCTTATTTATTTTAATGTCGATTTCAGATTTTTGAAAACATAAAATGAAGTCTCTACTGCCCCAGGCGCAGTACAATAATACTTACTGAAATAATGTTTTTCACCAGAACACAATACGACAGACGCAAAGTCACTCTTGTAGAAGTGTACTGACTTCTATTAAAGTTTATAGTTTAATATTTTTAACCGACTTCTAAAAAGGAAGTTTCTCAATTCAATCGTATATATATATATATATATATATATCAATATATATATATATATTTATGTTTGTCCGCGGATAATTTCGTCGTTTATGAACAGATTTTGATGACTCTTTTTTTGTTGGAAAGGAGATACCCAAATAATGGTAACATAGTCATTTCATCGAGATCTGATAAGTATCTTCATAGATATGGAAATAAACACCTCAAACTTGGTACTAAAAATGAATAGCGCGGCATTTGAAGTCGGTTCTTTTAGTTTTTTTTAACGATCTTATTATAAAGATTAAATACGCAGTTGTAGTAAGATACATTGCATCTTTATTACATTTTTATCAACTAAATAGCCGCAACAATTCACCCAGATAGATAAAAACTATTAAATAAAAGAGCTTCCGTATATATTTGCCCATTAACATGGGCAATAACAAGATCGCAATGTAAGTTTAAGTCAGTACCTAATATTACAAATAATAATCCTAATCGACGCCTCTCACGACCAAAGAGCTGGCGCTTACCTCGGGCAACGCATTACTTTCGCGATTCAAAGAGGTACTGTCGCCAGTTTTTTGGGTACTCACTGTTAAGCAGACAGCGACCTAAATTCCAATGTTTATTTGTACTTTTTATTTTAATTATTAGTCATAGTTTATATTTTTGTTTAATTAGTTGCGTAATAATATATAAATAATGAGTACTTCTGTAAGTAGCGAATACATAATAAAACATATTACTTTATTTTTACCTAATGTTACACTTTTGAAGGCCGAGTGGTGTAGTGGAAGAAAGGTCAGATTTGACGCCTGATGTATCGAGTTAAATCCCCGCCGTGCAGCAATGGATCTTTCTATAGAAAAAAATATGTGCGCTTTTTACAGTGGCCCGAAAAAACATCGTTAAGAAATCCCCAACCCCCGCAAGGTGGTAGGACACTACCCAGTGTCCGCCTGGCCAGCTACCACCCTCGTTAGAAAATCTGTCACCAAACATCTAATGTGTTCCGGCAGCTATCCATGAGAGACAGTTCCCATTCTAGGCCTAGCGTGCTACTATCCTCGACCGCATCATCACTTACCAATAGGTGAGATTATAGTCAATCGGCACGCTAAACGGTGTTTGACCATAATATCATATAAGAATTTATTTCACATGAAATAGAGTTTATAAAGGTTGTTACTTTGATTAAAGTAAATAATCAAAGGGTTTATTAATTATTTTATTAATTTAAGACCATCTATTTCGCCATGTCAATTCCGTTGTTGTGATTAGCCTGAAACGCTACAAAAATACGAAGATTAGATACTGATTCAACACAGTACACTATGAAAGAATGTCGGTCTCCAATGAATTTCAGTAGGTTGTGTAATAATATGGAGTGTTGCCAACTATAATATCTGTTGAACTGACTGAAAATAACTGCATTCATGCATGCAGTACGCACAGACAGATTTTATGTAGATCTTTGAGCTTTTCTTAAAGAAATTTAAATTTAAGTTTTTAAGTCTTTATGGTCACTAACACTATTATTAGTATTGTTATATTGTTATATTGTTTCGTGAACATGCCACATGTAACAGCACCGAAATATCGGAAACTAATTTTAAAAGAAAAACGTGGGGAAATTTAAATAGTTTAAAAACTAAAACAACCGACTTCCATATGCCGCGCGAGTCAGTTTAGAGTTGCAAGTTTGAGACGTTTATCGACATATCTCCGGAGATACTTATCAGATCTCAATGAAATTACAGTGGTAGCACGCTTGGGATATCTCCTTTCCAACAAAAAGAAAATCATCGAAATCGGTTCATAAACGACGAAGTTATCCGTGAAAACACATAAAAAAATGTACATATCAAATTGAGAAACCTCCTCTTTTTTAAAGTCGGTTAAAAAAATGAATAATGACTGAGGAAGATTCGGTTGTTGGCCTTGTTTTTATTGGGAGTTTGACGATGATTTTTAACTGACTTCACAAAAAGGAGGAGGTTCTCATTCAGCTTTTTTTTTTGTTTAATACCTCAGATCTCAAAACTCCGTCAATTATTAACCGATTTGAAAAAGTATGTTTTGGTTTCAGAGAGTATACTTCAATTCTTGTTCTCCTGGAAACTTTATTTTTTTTTACTTTAGGAGCAATCTGGACGATTCTTAACTAGAGACTAGATAGGTAAGTAGCGCTGTTGTTCAGTGTGAATTATAAAATTACATACTTCGGATTCACATGTGTTTTAACCAACTTCACAGAAAAGGAGGAGGTTCTCAATTGGTTGGAATCTTTATTTTTTAATTTTTTATGTATGTTCACCAATTACTCGAAGATGCCTGAACCAATTTGAAAAATGCTTCTGGGGGTTTCTTAACAATGTTTTTCCTTCCTTCACCGATGGGTCACTGTGAAAAGCTCACATAAACTTTCCGATTGAAAAAATCATTGTTGCACGGCGGGGATTGAACTCGGTACCTCTGGCGTCAAAGCCGACCATTCTCCCAGGAGACCACTGGGCTCTCAAAACATACTTTGATACCAGATATGTGAAGTCTCCAACGCCCTATAATTTAACTTCAACCTTCTCCAATCAATCTTTAAAAAGCCAACTAAATATATCATAAACCACATCGTCACTATACAATCAGGTAAGACGTGGTCAAAAACATCACAAAAAAAAACTTAATAATCACTTCACGTACGAGAGAGACAACGCACTGTTCCAATAAGAGTGAAAGAGATAACATCAAAGGATACAGCATCCTTTGATGGACCGACAAGATGGTATCTTGTTCGAAGGAAGTGTGGGGTTTTTATTATTGAATGCACTCGCTTACTTAGATGTTTGGTTCATTCATAATGGATACAACAAATTATAGGGTTTTTTGTAGCATATAGGCTGACTTTGATTGCTATGTCACCTCTAGGTAAGTGTACCTAGTCGAGGATGGTAGCACGCTAGGCCTAGAATGGGAACTGGTTCTCAAGGACAGCTGTCGTAATACATTAGATTAATTAGGTCATAGATTTCTAACTTGAGGGTTGGAGCTGGCCAAGCTGACCAACCACCGGGCCATCACTCAATAATATTCCCATCGGTAACTCGAAGATACAGAATCTATCGAAAGGGGTCAAAAATGGCCCGAATGGCTTCGAGAAAAGTATGGTATGGCAGTGCTTTTGTTTTGCTCGACTTGTAACATATTTTAGGGTCCCGTAGCCGAATGGCAAAAAACGGAACCCTCATAGATTTGTCATGTCTGTCTGTCTGTCTGTCCATCCGTATGTCACAGCCCCTTTATTCCAAAACTATTAAGACTACACAGTTGAAACTTGGTAGGTAGGGGTATTATGTGAACCGCTTTACGATTTTTGTATAAAATAACCGGCCAAGTGCATGTCGGGCCACGCGCAGTGTAGGGTTCCGTAGTAGCATGTTATTTAATGCAAGTCTTTACCCGTTATAAACAAGCAACCAGGTACTCCGTCTTTGTCACTAAAGGATTTATTCTAAGGATTTTGTATTTGGTACAAAATTATCCAACATCCAAGTTCAACGACTATTACTGCTAAACCAATAAAGTTATCTTAACCGCTATAATTTTCCTTTAAAGTTCATGAAATGCGCTATTATCACGATTTTTTCCAGATTTTTCAAGCCAGCAGTTTAGCTTTTAGAGGGGGGGGGAGGAACGCCCTACTGGAACAAAAATTTGCACTTTAAAGTTTAATATTTCGTAAATGGAGCATTCAATCGAAAAATGGTATTAGCAACCCTTTAGTCATTTTAAAAGGCCTATTCAACGATGACCCACACAATGGGGTAGACGATGAAAAAAAAATTCATCCCCACTTCTCATATAGGGGAGCTAACCTAAAAAAAATATTTTTCAAAATTTTATTTCAGCACTTTGTCGGCGTCATTCATTTACATATCCCCACAAAATTACAGCTTTCTAGTATTAGCGGTCTCTTAGCAAAACCTCGGACAGACAGACAGACGGACATGACGAAACTATAAGGGTTCCTTGTCAGGACTACGGAACCCTAAAAATAAATAAATACATATATTAAGGTGGGGGGGGGGCTCCCCATACTATGAAAACAAAGTAAATTTTTTGGTGGCTAAAAATTATAGTTATAAAAATACTCTACTGTGTTACGGAATCCTACGAATGCCAGTCCGACTTGCACTTGGCCAGTTTTTTATTTAAAAATGGCTCACTATTTTATCATCAATAGAGATTAATAGACCTTAACACCATTTTAATGTTAAGATTATAAACCAATAAAAACATCTGAGGAGATTAGAAAGAACATGTCATTAATGTCACATTAGTGCTGTCCCGCTCTTATGATTGAAGTAATTGTGTTTTCTCTGTCACACTACATTAGGGTCACCACTTTCTCATAAATATATATGTATTATCGGTGCATGTATTTCAAGCTATACAATGTATTTTTTTATGAAAATAAAACTTTCGATCTGAGAGACCGTGCGCGTATCTAACCTTGCTTGAGAGCATTTCCATTCTAGGCCTAGCGTGCTACCATCTTGGACCGCATCATCTCTTACCAACATTGGCTGCGTTCATGTCCTCCGGAGAAGGTTTTTTGGTTGTTTTACAACTCGCTCGAAGGTCCGGAACGACCACGGGTGTTTTTCACTCTAATTGTGACTTTTACATTTTGCGCAGACACGAATTTCGAGGTTACGTTTATTTATTTTTATTTTAATGAATATATTCTGTTTGTTTTTACGATTAAGGTCTCGTCGTGTCACGTCTTGGTCTCGACAATGCAAATTTCTTCAGATTCCCTTAATTTGCAACAAAAATTACAGCTTTTCCCGCCAAATTTACTGTCATAAACGTCAGAGCGGTATTAACCATCGAATTTGATGGTTAAGATGTTGGTTAAGTTTGTTGCAACCAAAGTGAAACAACCGAGGTAGTGAACGACACAGTTGCGCTAACCGAGTGCGACGCTCTGAGGTCGTGAACGGGGTTAGAGCTTAGAGCGTATGGTTGCACTCCAAGCGTAGGTCGTGAACGCAGCCCAGGTGAGATAGTGGTCAAACGCTAGCCTATATGATAATACAAAAAAAGGATTTGTGTTGTTATTGGCTGCAGCATAATAATTTAATAATGACAAGGTTCCCACACACTCCTGTCGGTTCATTCATCTTGACAGGTGGATGGATCTCCAGATAGAGAGATTGTACCTAATTTAAATTTAACGCTTCGTTAGCTGGTTTGTACTATCAATCAATTTGGTTTGTTTTTTGGCCCGTGGCAGCTTGGTTAATAAGTGACTGTATTTTTTTTAATGGTAGGTAGACGAGTAGTTCGTAATTATTTTATTGCTTTTTAGGGTTTTGAATGATGATGATGTAAGGTAGAGTCGAATATAGCCAGCCGGAAAATATGCCATTATTACTAATAAACTAGCCAAGTGCAAGTCGGACTCGCACTCGTAGGGTTCGGTACCACACTACAGTATTTTATAAGATCGAGCAAAAAATACCACTATCATTTTTCGCCAGCAAAAAATAATAATTAATCAACATTTTATTTCTTATAACGCCATCTAACGTCTAATAAAGGTGTTAGGAATCGACTTTTCAATATAACGCCATCTATGGGACGTTTACCTAACTAAGCGTACATACATGGCGTGAAATGCCGAAAAAAACACGTTTCTTGTATGGGGACCCTCTATTATTTTTAGCTTTATTCTGTTTTTAGTATTTGTTGTTCTAGCGGCAATAGAAATACACCATCTGTGAAAATTTCAACTGTCTAACTGTCACGGTTACTGAGCTATAGCCTGGTGACAGACGGAGAGACAGACAGACAGACAGACAGACGGACAGCGGAGTCTTAGTAATAGGGTCCCGTTATACCCTTTGGGTACGGAACCCTAAAAACGGCTGAACGAATTTGGATGATACCCATCGATCCAACCGATGTGTCCCTACTAAATGTTTCCCAAAAAAAAAAGTTCCATTAGAAAGGAAAATGCGAAGATGGTTTGAGACAACTTAAACAACGCATTAGGTACTTTCGGTCCATTCACAAAGTCTACTTTTCCCATACAAAAAATCCTGAATTTTCCTGTTTTTTTTTTCATACAAATAATCAACTTGTATTTTTGTAAATTGTAACATGCATAAAAAAAATGCAATCCAATAATTTCGTCTTATCGATAGTATCGCACAGTGGCTTAATTGGCAGAGCACCTGGGCATGTTTCCCAAGGGGTGCAGGTACGAATCCCGTCGGTACGATGACATTTTGGATGATTTTGTGTAACAATTTAGAAAAATATAAAGTGTGTAACTTGTATTTATTTTTTAGCGTAATAAACGTCTATATAGGGTATCCGCTAGTTATATAATTATTCCAAAATCTTGAAACATTATCGAACTGACTTTACATATTCAAATATTATTCAAGTAACAAATAAGAAATAAAATTTGAATTTGTTATTTATATCTTCACAGACAATGCACAGATGTCATAAAACCATAGAATGGGCACTTTTCGAGAATTTATTTCTTTATTTGCCCACGAGATGTCAAAGATCATGGAGTAATGTTATACTATTGACAAAATTCCGTTTTAAAGTGACAATGGGACACGCTATAAAGGCAAGAGCTTGTCTGTATGGGAAGAGATACTAGCGGAAATAAATTAAAGGTTAACACATTATTATAAATAAAACTGGCCAAGTGCGAGTCACCATCGCGTCTCTTATCGCACACATAGCGAGGATTCCGTACAATACGAAACATAACAGAGTTTCAACCTTATATATTTGATTAATTGATATTTCCAAGAATATTTGGTTTGGTCGCGATCTAGAAAGACGGGGCTCGTTTACTAGCGCCATCTATGTCATTTTTCAAACAGACAGACAGACAGACCGACGGACAGCGGAGTCTTAGTAATAGGGTCCCGTTTTACCCTTTGGGTACGGAACCCTAAAAAGCGTAAGCGTCATGTTATATTTTATATTTATATATATTATTTATATAAACGCCCTCTATTAGTAGGTACAATAAACACATTTTTGAAATTATTAATATTTTTTATATCATATAGGCTACCGTTTCACCACAATCTCACCTGTTGGTAAGTGATGATGCGGTCGAGGATAGGAGGTAGCACGTTAGGCCTAGAATGGGAACTGGCTCTCAAGGATCAATATTATCTACAAACTCATCTACAAAACCGCTCTCGGTTATGACTTAACCCCAAGCTGTAAGTGACACGAAATGATGATTTCGTGTGGGCACGCCACGATAAGTTTATCGGCGGTATAAAATCTGGGAATGACTGTACAGAGTTACAGCAGACTCATCTTTGAAATGTCATTTTAGATAGACGTAAGATGGCGCTGAGAAATTAGATGGAATTATTCGTGTTGATACGAGTATTCCCTAGTGGTTTGATGTCTGCTAGTACGTACGCTTAGTGGAATATGTACCACAATTTTATCAATGAAATTCAAAAGGTTGGTTTTTGTTTTTTTTTTTAATTTTAGAAAAAATTTAGAAATCTCCAAAATATTTTAGAAATTCGAGCAAGACATTTTGATACTGTCTACTACGTCCGAGTACTGTAATTAAACTATTCTTTTCTATCATATATAGGCTAGCGTTTGACCACTGTCTCACCTGTTGGTAATTGATAATGCGGTCGAGGATGGTAGCACGCTAGGCCTAGAATAGGAACTGGCTGTCAAGGATAACTGCCGGAACACACTAGATGTTTGGCGACAGATTTTCTAACTTGAGGGTTGCTGGCCAGGCGGGAACTAGAATATTGTGTTCTACCACCATGCGGGTACTATACTATACAGTACTCTCTCGTAGTCAATGATCTTGAAACAGACGCAGCTATACTACCTCCAGAGATAGCTAGAGCATTATGAACACACAATGTACTGGCTCGCGGCTAGTTCGCCCACATAGACCGGTCCTGTACTTGGTTCCCATAAACTATGGTGTTTAGTGACTATGAAGTAACTGGTAACGCATCTGTGGTACCCTGTTCTTGATCCTTTTGTGGGGAATGCTTTTGAGAAGGCGGTGGTAGAATGTATGGAGGGGTATACATACATTGTATCGTGGTCAGGGTAATTAAAAGATATTGAGATGTTTAAACTAGATGCCCAGTTTTCAAGGATGTGGAGAATTTAAAATTAGGGTTGCACTTTTTATATCGTTGTTGCAAGGATACGAAAGTTAAACGTTGCCATATCAAAAGGACAATGTTCTCTTTGTTCGGGTCTTTCTTCTTTGATGGGAGTATTTCCGAAACACCGGTAGATTCAACAGCCATTCAGTTTTCCCCTTTTGTCCGCAAATTTTCTTTCTAGGCTTGCCATTTTTATTTTTATTTAAACAATATTATGCAGCTGAAAGACGGACTATCAGTTCCATTCGGATCATGATATGTGCTGTTATCGGTATGCGTTTCTTTAATTTGTGTTTCACTATTTCACCTTTTTTATTTTTTTTATATACTAATTTTCTGAAGTACTGAAACACTCAGTTACATGTATGGTTGGTTTGAACCTACATTAATATTTTTTTTAAATATTCTGTCGTAAACGATTCGATGACAGCTGAATGGTTCATTACTTTTGTTTTTTTTTTTCTAATTCAAAGCGTTAAAATTCTGCTTTTGCTATGTTTACTTGATAATTGGTTATGACTTATGATTTTGACGTGTATACGAGTATGTGCGTATATTAATACTGCCGACATACTGAATTAATGCTTCGATTGATTCTTGATCCGTGAAGGGTAAATAAGTTCAGGTAAAGAATATTGAAAGAGAAGAAAGAATGACTGATTGTTATGTGACGATTGAAGGAGAAAGAGTGGAACAAGTGAAAGAGTTTGTGTACCTGGGTTCTAAGTTTACGAGAGATGGTAAGTATGAAAGTGATATTGAGCGAAGAGTTTTGGCTGGAAACCAAGTGAGTGGGGCACTACATAACTTTATGAGAAGTCAGAACGTGTCTAAAAAAGCACGACTGGCTGTACATAGGGGAGTGTTGGTTCCCACACTCATGTATGGTAGTGAATGCTGGGTATGGCAGAAGAAACATAAAAGTAAAATTAATGCTGTAGAAATGAGAAGTTTGAGAAGTATGATCGGAGTGACTCTGATGGATAAGTTGGAGAACAGCGTGATAAGGGAATGTTGTGGTGTGGTAGAAGATGTAGTGACAAAGATAGAGAAAGGGATGCTTAAATGGTTTGGACATCTAGAGAGGACGGATGAAGAAAGATTGACGAAACAGATTTATGAGACGTGTGTGAATGGGCCAGTTGGTAGAGGCCGACCTCGGCGAACGTATCACGACCAGATCGGAGACGTTTTAAAAAAAGGCCAAGTCAAAAGTACCTATAACCGGCGAGCATGTATGAAGACGCTCATGAAAGTTGAAGAAGCGAAGGAGGTATGTCAGGATCGTAGCATGTGGAAAGAAGTAGTCTCTGCCTACCCCAACGGGAAAAGGCGTGATTGTATGTATGTATGTATGTAAAGAGTATTAGCAATATTATTAATAACCTACCTGAGCAGTTTGAATGGATATACTATAAGATAGTTTAAAAACTAAAACAACCGACTTCCATACCGCGCGAGTCAGTTCCAGTTGCAAGTTTGAGATGTTTATCGATATATCTCTGGAGATACTTATCAGATCTCGATGGAATTAAATTACAATGGTACCACACTTGGGATATCTCCTCTTATAATCTAATACCACCTTTGCTTTCGAATTAAAAAAACATTATCAGATCAGTACCATGTCATCATAATATTTCATTGTTACGCGATTTATATCTTCACATATATGCAAAATTTCAGCGCAATCGGTAACCGGGAAGTGGATCAAATTTAATTTGCAAGATTTGATGAGAAACACAGTTTTATTGAATATCCACAAAATAAAGTGCTCATCAAGCCTGAAAAAGTTTTTACTCCAAAAAAAACCAGTTGAATTGAGAACCTCCTTCTTTTGAAGTTGTTTGAAAAATACATCCATGCTGCATATTTTGACCCCTACAAAAATAACAGTAGCTCATCCGACAAACGATGCGTAAGCACAGTTTCACACTAAGCTTCATTTACTAAGGTAAAGAGTAAACAGTCAGATTTCCACTTTCGTTTTTCCGTCAATATAATCACTTTCACAATGAGTTGGTTTGTTTCAAACCGGTACGATAATCTGGTGTTTACGGTGGTAAACGGTGAAGAACGGTTTTTAAATCTCTACTAATTTTCTACCGTAAAATTTAGTATGTAGTAAAAGTAAAGTTTGGTTGCATCTGTGTCAAAATGGTAATTTTGAACTACCTACCCAGAGATAATAATAATTTCAGAATCATTTTCATAGTATTAGTAATATATAATCCGCCTGATATATCTATATTAGTTGTAAATTAAATTAAAATAAAATTATAAATATTAATGAGTTCCGAAGTTCCGATCATGTAAATTTTTCACAAAAATATATCTAATTTAAAATATTATTTACGAGTACACGCATAGTTTGACGTCTTGACTTCCGTGTTGGTCCAGTATGTCTGAGTATGGGGACCACCACCCTCTCAGCCACAGTACGCAGCCTAGGCAGTGCTGCCAGATGAAAAAATCGAATCAGCGCTTACAGCGGTGCACTAAGCGCTAGATTCGAATATATTCACGAGCCATTAAAGCGCTAAAAGCGCTAAATTCGAACTTTTAACTAAGGCGCTTTTTAGACGATCAGTGTGTGATTAAATAATTCCCGTTTTCACCAACAACCCCTATACTACCACCTACGTATGGGACCCATAGCCTAAAAGCTCCCCTAAACTAGCTCCTAAATTATATTTCGTTTCACCATCATTTCTAACACCTAACTATGGGACAGTTAAAACATGAAACAAACCGTAATTAATAATAATAATAATAATAATAATAATAATAAATAATAAATAATTTTATTTTCTTAAGCCTTACATACATAATTACAAAACTGGTGCTTAAACACTATCTAGGGCTAATTACAAAGGTATACAGGTTGGAATGGTTGTTTTTGGAACTAGACTATGAAAAGTCTGTATTTCCGAAAACAGTGCAATTCCTTCGAAACAATGACAATTTAAATTTAAAGAGCTCTTAATATGAATGTCATGTGAAAGTAGTACGTAAGGTAACACGAAATAGTTATATATTAATGGTACAATATGGAATTAAGGTGTGTGTGTGTGTGTGTGTGTGTGTGTGTGTGTGTGTGTGTGTGTGTGTGTGTGTGTGTGTGTGTGTGTGTGTGTGTGTGTGTGTGTGTGTGTGTGTGTGTGTGTGTATGTGTGTGTGTGTGTATGTGTGTGCGTATGTTGTGTGTGCGTGTGTGTGTGTGTGTGTGCTTATGTAAGCGGGTTTGTGTAAAAGTGTTGTGATTTGAAATAATAATAGTTAGAGAATTCAGAATTAGATACGAGTATTCAGCAGGAGTTCTGCTTGCTCGTAGTTTAATGTTATGAGCCAGTCAAATAGCTTTTTTTTACAATGGTATTTTGAGAGACCGTATATATCATTATTCTTATTTGCCTTGTTATAGAGGTGTGAGCTTAATACATTGTATTGCCGAGCTGCGACATCTGTTCTGTGTCTTACTATTGGGCATATCCTATCAATCCATCGGCGTTTTAACTTTTTTCGAGAATCGTAGAAAAGAGTAGCATGTTTTTTCAGAATTATGCGATATATGTATAGTTTCCTAACTGTTAAGACTTTAGCGTCAGTGTAAAGTTGATGGGTCGAGTATCTAAATGGTTTCTGCAACATTACTTTCAGAACTGCTCGTTGGGCACGTTCTAGTTGCAGTAACGAAGTTTTATGAGCACCACCCCATGTGGTGTTACAGTATGTTAGTATTGACTCACACAAAGAGCGGTAGGCAACTTTTAGAGTGTCAGAATCTGCGGTGTGACAAATTTGTTTGAAGATGTAGATGAGACGTCTGACTCTGGCAACTAGTTGATTTATTTGAGGTTGCCAGTTGAGGGTCTCATCTATTTGGATGCCTAAATATTTAATATTTGAGGTTTTAATTATAGATGGACAGGTGCAGTTAGATCCTGCTGAGCGGTCTTCGCAGAAGTGAGCAGTTAATTTGTAGTTTTGATCTGGTTGTGTGATGTGATTTGTGGAGAAGGTTATAAAATGACTTTTGTCGACGTTAAGCGTAAGCAAATTATGGTTAAACCATTGCATGACAGTGAATAGTGCATGTTCAGCTCGAGCTTTACACTCATCCCAGTTTGTGCCATGAACTAAAAGTGCGGTGTCGTCTGCGTAAGTAACAATACGACAGTAGGGTATTTGTAAAAAATGTTCATGGGATTCCCCGTGCTCTATTGCCATATTAAAACCCAGCTGGCATAGAGCACAAATTTGAACATAGACAATAATTTTATTCTCCAGGGAACAAATAGTGCTGTCATATTAAAAATTAAGAAAGCGCTAAATTATCCGTTAGGCGCTAAAATTATCAAGTGCCCGCTGAACATAGCAAAAAAGCGCTAGATCTAGCACCGAAAGCGCTAAAATGGCAGCACTGAGCCTAGGAGACTGTTGGCGCTGTCCCGCAGTTTCCGCACTCGCCGCATCAGGGAGGCGACACGCTTCCGCTTAAGAGGGAACGCGGGCTGCACTTTTCCATACAACTGTATTCCCCCGTTTCCTCCCTGGAAAATGCTACTAGTGCAAAATTTGTTTCTACAAAATATCAAGGTCTGTTGTAGCTATATCTGTTGTAGCCCTATCATCTTGTTTTTTTGACCAACCAATTGCAAAATGAAATATAAGCCTTTTTATCTCCTCCTTAAGATATTTGAAGGGTCATATTTCTATTTGCAATTGGTTGGTTAAAAAAAAAGCAAATGATAGAGGCATAGCTATAGCAGACCTAGATATTTTGTAGAAACAAATTTTGCTCTAGAAGCATTTTCCAGGGAGGAAACGGGGGAATACCTTTGTATGGAAAAGTGCACCCCGCGTACGCTCTTAATGGTGAACAAAGGTGTTTTGTTCCCCTCCACCCCAGAAGATTGCCCCCACGTGGGGGCAGACGGACATAATTCCATGCCTTTCCACTCCCACGTTTAGCTTTTGAGGGCAGACGGTCATACTCTTATGCCTATTCAGCCCCAAGTCATTCCGCAAGGTGATTTTTTTTTAAACTTACCAGCAAACTGGGTTGCACATTACTATTAGTCTTGTTAACCCCTGGAGTGGGTTAACGTCAATAGTGCAATTGGTGGGAATCGAACTTACGACTTCTCGATCGCCAGACCTTTATAATCGGGCTATTGCCGCTTCATTTTCAGCCGCTTTCGATTACCCTCGAATTCCTGGATTTACGTAACGTTATCTTAGAGAAGCGCAGTTTTTGCTTTTAACCTTTGTAATACAAGATTTTACTTTCCATCTTGCCTACATCTAACTTCTCAAGTATTTAGTCTCCGTTTCATCATAGTGTTGTAACATCTATGCGTATTCATTCATGTTAAAACTGCGTGGGCGCAGTTTATGCCTCAAAATGTGTACTATTGCATTCATTCATAACCAAACCAGTTTACAGCTTCCAAATTGTCTGAGGAATACCTGTAACAAACAAGAAAATAGTTATGAAATGGATGGGTCCACTTTAATTTTTTTTTGTTCTAAAAAATAAAAGAAAAAGTTTAGGTACTCAGTTACGTTTACGTAGTAATTATTATATAATCTGTGCTTACGTGCCCAATCCCGTTGCGCGAGGGACTCCTGTGACAAAGGATATCAATAACATCGTTTAAAAAACTATAAATAACCGACTTAAATGCTGCGCTATTAATTTTCAGTACCAATTTTGAGGTGTTTATCTCCATATATCTGGAGATACTTATCAGACCTCGATAAAATTACCATGGTACTACACTTGAGATATCTCCTTTCCAACAAAAAAAGAATAATCAAAATCGGTTCATAAACGACGAAGTTATCTGCAAACAAAAATAAAAAAAATAAAAAAATACGGTCGAATTGAGAAACGTCCTCCTTTTTTTGAAGTTGGTTAAAAATGTCCGAAACGTGTTGGAGTAATTTCGACATCTTAACCCGTGAGTGCAAAGCCGTTTAAATAATTATATAATACTAGCTGTTACCCGCGGCTTCGCCCGCGTTATTTGTGTCTTTATGACCATTGAGGTCTAGATCGATGATCTCTTAGGCCAAGTCACCATAGATGACCCTCAAAGTCGAACTCAATATCCTCTATTGTTAAAGTCATTAATTAATAATTAAATTTTTTTACGACCTTTCATGACCTTGACAGTTTTTATGACCTGCTAAGTTAACACTGATGACACAAAAGTTAAACTTGATATTCACTTATTTTAAGGTTATTAATCATTATGATTATTGAAGGTTGTACTGTTTCAATTTATAGCTTCGTTTTGATGGATGTGGCTATTAAAATACAAAAAATGCTGAAATATTACCTGCAAAGTAGATAAAACAAATGTTTGCGCAAGCGTAGCGAGCGCGAAACTTTATAAGTCTTTTTATGACCCTGCCAGTTTTTATGACCTACTAAGACAAAACCGATGGCCCTAAGGTTAAACTTGATATCCACTTATTTTAAGGTAAAAAATTATTATGATTATTAAAGGTTGAACTGTTCCAAATATAACTCGTTTTGATGAATGTGGCTATTAAAATACAAAAGTTCCTGGAATGTTTCCTACAAAGAAGATATAACAAATGCTTGCGCGACCAGAGAGAACGCTATTACTGCGCGAGCGTAGCGAGCGCGAAAAATGTTTACGACTTTTTATGACCCTGTCAGTTTTTATGACCTACTAAGTTAACACTGATGACACAAAAGTTAAACTTGATATTCACTTATTTTATGGTTATTAATCATTATGATTATTGAAGGTTGTACTGTTTCAATTTATAGCTTCGTTTTTATGGATGTGGCTATTAAAATACAAAAAATGCTGAAATATTACCTGCAAAGTAGATAAAACAAATGTTTGCGCGAGCGTAGCGAGCAGTATTACTGCGCGAGCATAGCAAGCACTATCACTGCGCGAGGAAAGCGAGCGCGAAATTTTTTTACGACCTTTCATGACCCTGACAGTTTTTATGACCTGCTAAGTTAACACTGATGATAAATGTCTGCGCGAGCGCAGCGAGCGCTATTAATGCGCGAGCGAAGCGAGCGCGAAAAATTTTACGTCTTTTTATGACCCTGACAGTTTTTATGACCTACTATGTTAACACTGATGACACAAAAGTTAAACTTGATATTCACTTATTTTAAGATTATTAATCATTATGATTATTGAAGGTTGTACTGTTTCAATTTATAGCTTCGTTTTGATGGATGTGGCTATTAAAATACAAAAAATGCTGAAATATTACCTGCAAAGTAGATAAAACAAATGTTTGCGCAAGCGTAGCGAGCAGTATTACTGCGCGAGCGCAGCAAGCGCTATCACTGCGCGAGCAAAGCGAGCGTGAAAAATGTTTACGACCTTTCATGACCCTGACAGTTTTTATGACCTGCTAAGTTAACACTGATGACAAATGTCTGCGCGAGCGCAGCGAGCGCTATTAATGCGCGAGCGAAGCGAGCGCGAAAAAATTTTACGTCTTTTTATGACCCTGTCAGTTTTTATGACTTACTAAGTCAAGACCGATGACCCTAAGGTTATAAACTTGATATTCACTTATTATAAGGTAAAAAATCATTATGATTATTGAAGGTTCTACTGTTTCAATTTATAAACTCATTTTGATGCATGTGGCTATTAAATTACAAAAAATGCCGAAATATAACCTACAAAGTAGATAAAACAAAGGA
This sequence comes from Cabera pusaria, assembly GCA_954871355.1. Classification (NCBI taxonomy): domain Eukaryota; kingdom Metazoa; phylum Arthropoda; class Insecta; order Lepidoptera; family Geometridae; genus Cabera; species Cabera pusaria. Next base: position 4,472,908 of record OX940910.1, read on the forward strand.
TTGCGCGAGCGCAGCGAGCGCTATCAATGCGCGGGCGAAGCGAGCGCGAAATTTTTTTACGACTTTTTTGACCCTGACAGTTTTTATGACCTACTCAGTTAACACGGATGACCCTAAGGTTAAACTTGATATCCACTTATTTTAAGGTAAAATCATTATGATTATTGAAGGTTGTACTATTTCAATTTATAAACTCGTTTTGATGCATGTGGCTATTAAAATACAAAAAATGCTGAAATTTTACCTACAAAGTTGATTAAACAAAGTTTTGCGCGAGCATAGCGAGCGCTATCAATGCGCGAGCGAAGCGAGCTCGAAAATCTTTACGTCATTTTATGACCCTGACAGTTTTTATGACCTGCTTATTTAACACCGATGACCCTAAGGTTAAACTTGATATCCACTAATTTAAAGGTAAAAAATCATTATGATTATTGATAGTTGTACTGTTCCAATTTATGGCTCGTTTTGATGAATGTGGCTATTAAAATACAAAAGTTGCTGAAATATTACCTACAAAGTGGATCAAACAAATTATTGCGCGAGCGCAGCGAGCGCTTTCACTGCGCGAGCGATGTGAGCGCGAACATTTTTACGTTTTATGACCCTGACAGTTTTTATAACCTACTATGTCAACACCGATGACCCTAACGTTAAATGTGGCTGGTAAAACACGAATGTTTTTGAAATACTTCCCACAAAGCAGATAAAACACGTTGGGAAAGCAAAGCCATCGCGTAAATTTTGATGACTTTTAATGACCCTGACAGATTTATGGCATAATTAAGGCACTTATTAAGTTGAGTCATTTAAGATGAACCTAAGGTCAAACTTTTATGATTATGCAAACTCTATGTAAAGTTAACAAAAAATATAGGCACCCGCACTTTTCTGCCGAAAAAAAAGTATTCTTTGCCCTTGCAAAATTTCAGCTTAAATGGTTAACCCGTTTGACCGAGAGTAGGCCACACATTTACAAAGTTCACTTTAAAAATTCTGGACACCTGGACTCGGCTGCCAGAAAAAAAGTATCCTATGTGATTCTATGCAAAATGAACTGTAATATGTATAAAATTTCAGCTGAATCGGTCAAGCTGTTGATCTGATAAGTGGCCACACATTCACAAAATTCAATTAAAAAAATTTAAACACTCAGTCTCGATAGCCAAAAAAACAGTTTCCGATATCCTATTCTGCTCTATGAACTGTCTTAATACAACATTTCAGGCAAATCGGTCAAACCGTTTATTCGAGAAGAGGTCTTATATTCACAAAATTCAATTAAAAATACCTGGACTTCCTAACTCGACAGCCAGAAAAAAAGTATCCTATATCCTATTCTGCCCTATGACATGTATTCATACAAAATTTCAGGCAAATCGGTCAAGCCGTTTATTCGAGAAGAAGTATTATATTAACAAAATTCAATTAAAAATATCTAGACCCCCTGACTCAATAGCCAAAAAAAAAGTATTCTATATTTTATTCTGCCTTATGATCTGTCTTTATACAACATTTCAAGCAAATCGGTCAAGCCGTTTATTCGAGAAGAAGTATTATATTAACAAAATTCAATTAAAAATATCTGGACCCCCTGACTCGATAGCCAAAAAAAAAGTATCCTATATCCTATTCTATTCTATGAACTGTCTTTGTACAACATTTCAGGCAAATCGGTCAAGCCGTTTATTCGAGAAGAGGTCTTATATTTACTAAATTCTATTAAAAATATCTGGACCCCCTGACTCGATAGCCAGAAAAGAGTATTCTGTATCCTATTCAGCCCTATGAATTGTCTTTGTACAACATGTCAGGTAAATCGTTTAAGCCGTTTATTTGAGAAGAAATCTTATATTTACGAAATTCAATTAAAAATATCTGGACCCCCTGACTCGATAGCCAAAAAAAAGTATCCTATCTACTATTCTACCATATGAACTGTCTTTATACAACATTTTAGGCAAATCGGTCAAGCCGTTCATTCGAGAAGAGATCTTATATTTACGAAATTCAATTAAAAATATTTGGACCCCTCTGACTCGATAGCCAGAAAAAAAGTATTCTTTATTCTATTCTGCCTTATGAACTGTCTCTATACAACATTTCAGGCAAATCGGTCAAGCCGTTTATTCGAAAAGAGGTCCTTTAGTTACGAAATTGAATTAAAAATATCTGGACCCCCTGACTCGACAGCCAGAAAAAAAGTATCTTATATCCTATTCTGCCCTATGACATGTATTCACACAAAATTTCAGGCAAATCGGTCAAGCCGTTTATTCGAGAAGAAGTCTTATATTTACAAAATTCAATTAAAAATATCTGGACCCCCTGACTCGATAGCCAAAAGAAAAGTATTCTATATCCTATTCTGCCCTATGTACTATCCTTGTACAAAATTTCAGCTAAATCGGTCAAGCCGTTTGACCGTGAAGAAGTCCCAAACAAACAAACAAACAAACAAATAAACAAACTGACTTTCGCATTTATAATATTGGTGTTGAGGTGTTGATTTCAAGCAAATCGGTCAAGCCGTTTATTCGAAAAGAGGTCCTTTAGTTACGAAATTGAGTTAAAAATATCTGGACCCCCTGACTCGATAGCCAAAAAAAAAGTATTCTATATTTTATTCTGCCTTATGATCTGTCTTTATACAACATTTCAAGCAAATCGGTCAAGCCGTTTATTCGAGAACAAGTATTATATTAACAAAATTCAATTAAAAATATCTGGAACCCCTGACTCGATAGCCAAAAAAAAAGTATCCTATATCCTATTCTACTCTATGAACTGTCTTTGTACAACATTTCAGGCAAATAAGTCAAGCCGTTTATTCGAGAAGAGGTCTTATATTTACTAAATTCAATTAAAAATATCTGGACCCCCTGACTCGATAGCCAAAAAAAAGTATTCCTTATTTTATTCTGCCTTATGAACTGTCTTTATACAACATTTCAAGCAAATCGGTCAAGCCGTTTCTTCGAGAAGAGGTCTTATATTTACAAAATTCAATTGAAAATACCTGGACTTCCTGACTCGACAGCCAGAAAAAAAGTATCCTTTATCCTATTCTGCCCTATAACATGTATTCATACAAAATTTCAGGCAAATCGGTCAAGCCGTTTATTCGAAAAGAAGTCTTATATTAACAAAATTCAATTAAATATATCTGGACCCCCTGACTCGATAGCCAAAAAAAAAGTATTCTATATTTTATTCTGCCTTATGATCTGTCTTTATACAACATTTCAAGCAAATCGGTCAAGCCGTTTATTCGAGAAGAAGTATTAAATTAACAAAATTCAATTAAAAATATCTGGAACCGACTCGATAGCCAAAAAAAAGTATCCTATATCCTATTCTACTCTATGAACTGTCTTTGTACAACATTTCAGGCAAATCGGTCAAGCCGTTTATTCGAGAAGAGGTCTTATATTTACTAAATTCTATTAAAAATATTTGGACCCCCTGACACGATAGCCAAAAAAAATATTCTATATCCTATTCTACCCTATGAACTGTCTTTATACAACATTTCATGCAAACCGGTCAAGCCGTATATTCGAGAAGAGGTCTTATATTTAATAAATTCAATTAAAAATATCTGGACCCCCTGACTCGATAGCCAGAAAAAAAGTATTCTGTATCCTATTCAGCCCTATGAATTGTCTTTGTACAACATGTCAGGCAAATCGTTTAAGCCGTTTATTTGAGAAGAGATCTTATATTTACGAAATTCAATTAAACATATCTGGACCCCCTGAATCGATAGCCAAAAAAAAAGTATCCTATCTACTATTCTACCATATGAACTGTCTTTATACAACATTTTAGGCAAATCGGTCAAGCCGTTCATTTGAGAAGAGATCTTATATTTACGAAATTCAATTAAAAATATTTGGACCCCCTGACTCGATAGCCAGAAAAAAAGTATTGTATATTCTATTCTGCCTTATGAACTGTCTCTATACAACATTTCAGGCAAATCGGTCAAGCCGTTTATTCGAAAAGAGGTCCTTTAGTTACGAAATTGAATTAAAAATATCTGGACCCCCTGACTTGACAGCCAGAAAAATAGTATCTTATATCCTATTCTGCCTTATGACATGTATTCATACAAAATTTCAGGCAAATCGGTCAAGCCGTTTATTCGAGAAGAAGTCTTATATTTACAAAATTCAATTAAAAATATCTGGACCCCCTGACTCGATAGCCAAAAGAAAAGTATCCTATATCCTATTCTGCCCTATGTACTATCTTTGTACAAAATTTCAGCCAAATCGGTCAAGCCGTTTGACCGTGAAGAAGTCCCAAACAAACAAACAAACAAACAAATAAACAAACTGACTTTCGCGTTTATAATATTGGTGTTGATTACTTTAGATTTGTTAAGTATAATAAAGTTGTTTGTTCGCGGATAACTTCGTCGTTTATGAACCGATTTTGATTATTCTTTTTTTGTTGGAAAGGAAATGTCCCAAGTGTGGTACCATGTTAATTTTATCGAGGTCTGATAAGTTGATAAGTATCTCCAGAGATATGGAGATAAACATCTCAAAATTGGTACTGAAAATGAATAGCGCGGCATTGAAGTCGGTTCTTTTTTAGTTTTTAAACGATATTATATGTTAACGAAATCGGCCGAGCCGTTTTTAATATATCAACATTTGTATTACGACGCATTTACTTATCTCGACGACTTACTCGTACTACTAACTACTGGCACAGATTATATAATAGTTACTACGTCTACTGGCTACTTTGACTAGCGCGACGTTTGAAGTCGGTTCTTTTAGTTTTTTAAACGATCTTAAATTATTATAAATCCAAAGCTAAAAATGACATTAGACATTCTGCGGACATTAGGTCCATTTGCGCTCCTAGCGTATATCACCATCACCATCTATACTTACTAATAATATTACAAAGAACAAATGTTTTCACATTTTTTTTTTGTAGTAGCCAGAGGAAGCCAGAGCTGGTTCAAATCCTAGCACTAGTGTTCGTCCACAGGTGGTAGAAGCATATTATATCGATGTTCCGCTTGACTTGCTACCAAAAAGTAGCTTACCACCATCAAGGAGAAAATCTACCGACATAATGTTACGGTGTTCCGACAGCAGACAGCTCTTGAGGGTCATTCTAGGTATTTACCATCTTTGACCACATTATCGCTTAGCGCCAGGCGAGATTAAGTTTTTTTGTTTGATAGCTATCTTCATCAAAAGTGTCTTCATCTTAGCTTTGATTCATGAAAATCTGTTTAGCCGTTTAAAAACTATGAGCATTTTTCTTTTCTAGATGATGATGCCATGAAATAAGCTTTTTTGTTTCTGTTCAATTCGAAATTTGGTACAATGTAAGAACTTGGTAGCGTTGACCTGATGCTAGGATGATGGTGATGATCTCCTGGATTCAGCAGAATACTCAACTCCTTACCAACTTACAGTAGAGATGTCGAGTTAGGGCTTATCGGAATGGTCTCCAGAATTAAGGATTACCGGAATGACAAACAGATTATGTATAGATTATTCGGGGGTGGTTTTAAATTTTGACTTAAAGTATTATTACTTATGTCTAGCTACAGTCTGTCACATAGAAGTACATACGTGAATATATAGTTACATACATATAACGAATATATGGATTGTCAAATCAGTGAATATTCATTTTGCAAATGATTAATAAAACTATATTACAATGAAAATGACATAAAAGTATACAATGTAAAAATTTTCAAAAATGTATGAAAATTATATTTGTAACTAAGTAGGTGTACTATTTTCACTATTATATTTTTTATATTATTGTCTTTTAAATGTATAAAAAACAGTTGCCTTTAAATTATGTTATGTATCATGACATACCATAAATAGCAAACATGTTATTACTGTGGTAAATAAAGAAATCTGAAATCTAGCACTCGAAAACATTACCCTCTTTGAGGACAGTTAGGTAAAATGACTGATAACCAATTCATATAAAACTCATGTAGGTATGGTGGAAAAGGAATAAATATTATCGATATAATTAACAATTGTGAGACGTAAACAATGATAAATTCAGTTGTGAATTTACTGGGGTTTTTAATGAATACTGATAAGTTAATTATAAAGATGGTATTTCCCGAAGGGTTCGTAGAAAACTGTGAACGATATCTACTAGAGTTATTTATGTTTCTTTTACACAACCGATTCTTGGTTCAGATCACGCGATCAGCGGATCGCGATCTTGATTTCAAAATATCTAGATATTGATCTCTTGATCAGGTGCATCAATCCATCAATCTTCTTCGTGTCTTCTTCGTACACACTCAATTTCTCAATCTGGATCGCGATTATTGATTTTGATCACAGATCGCGATCGAGATTGAGCGTGTATTGAGCTGCCCTTGTCTAACTGTTAGTGCTATACATGTTCTAATGCAGGCATATATGCTCTACTCATGCGAAGCCGGGGCGTGTCGCTAGTTTATTATAAAATTTTGATTTCCATTTCATTACAAAACAAAATCTTTTCACAAAGTCCTATAGCTAAATGATCATTAACGTCTATGAGTACAGCATCTCATTCCATATCTAAATCTTTCCGAACACAGACCGTTCATTATGCCGCGGGACATTTATCTAATTTATCAACTAAATGTCTTGTTTTACACTTCATAAAGCACCTTTGTGCTATCGATGTCCGATCCTCAGACCAAATAAGAAGTCAAGACGGAGGCTCGCCGAACAACGCACTGAGGCCGGTTAAAACTACGCCTCGCGGTGTACGTACAGTTACACGCAAACACATACGAGTATGTATAACGAAACCTTACCTTATCAGGCGCACAGAGTGTCATGCTATAATAATTCGCAATTTTTAAAGAAAAATGCCGAATTGTGTTCTGAAAGTGTGTAAAAACCAATCTTCGAGAAATCAAAAGCAGGATGGAATCACATTTTTATCATATCATCACAAAGTGTTTACTGCACGGCAACACTCACTGAGTGCGCACTCATATTTACCGGCCTCAGTGCGTTGTTCAACGGTGGAGTCTTGAATTCTTATTTGGTCTGAGGTCCGATCCTCTTGTTTTTTGTTTATGAAGTTGAGAGCAAGTGCCCCGCGGGTTGGTGAGGTGATCTCATTAGGGATAGTGTAGATTTTTTCTTTTAAGTATTATAGTATCTAAGTATGTAAGGTGTGTAAGTATGTTTGTTGCTTCTTCACGCTAAAACTACAGAACCGATTGAGCTGAAATTTGGTATGTAGATAGCCTAGACCCTGGAATAATACATAGGGTACTTTTTTTGTCCCGATATTCCCACGGAAACGATGTCTACGCGAGCAAAACCGCGGGACACAGCTATGATATTATAATCGTACCAAACTTGTAGGTACAAAGTTGCAGTAGCATTTCTTTCAATGCTATGACATCACAAAACCAAATTCTTCGAAACACTTCGAACGACACACATCAATATTCAACCTTATCCCTCTACGAATAACCTTCAAAATACCTCTAAGTTGAGAAGTGAAGGAAAAAACATCATCTGATAAGCAAAGGTAAGCTTCCACTTCCAGGAATGCTCAGGTAGAATGAACAAATGATGGTTGGCAAATTGTGACGTCCGTTGTTGACCGTTACGTTGGCAGCTTTTAAAATGACCACTATATATTCGCTATTATTGTTTATACTAGTTTATTAATCAGGAGATCAGGACCAAAGACGTTCCAATTTTTTTTAATGATTTAACTTAGCAGGGCAAGCACGATGCTCGCTTGATGGTTGCGATGACGTCTATCTATTACAGATACTGCAGGGCTAGCATGGCCTTATCCCCGGGGGAAAGACAAAATTATTTCCCTATGTTTCGCCACTGACAGGAGATCAACACAACAATTTAAACGCTTGGTGAAGCTTAACCTCGAGTTCTGAATTTATTTCGTATTAAAAACTTAAAAAAAAGGGTTGATTAAAAGTCAGCGGGCGTTTATAATTGTCGAAAAACTTGACGTATAATTTGCCATCTTCACCAAACAAAACACGGATAGGTGGAAAGACAAAATAGTCCCCTTGCCATGCAAGCCCTGCAGCAATATGCCAAATTCTGAATTACCAGAATTTTGCGTGTCACTGCACTGCGCCTGTTACCTTGAGACATAAAGATGAAGTCTCACATGCCCATGCATTTCACAGGTCAGCAATTTAAATTTTGCTTTGCTTGCATGGAATAAGATCGTTTAAAAAACTAAAAACAACCGACTTCAATGCCGCGCTATTAATTTTCAGTACCAATTTTGAGGTGTTTATCTCAATATCTCTGGAGATACTCATCAGACCTCGATAAAATTACCATGGTACCACACTTGGGATATCTCCTTTCTAACAAAAAAAGAATAATCAAAATCGGTTCATCAACGACGAAGTTATCCGCGAACAAACGGTCAAAAAAAATACGGTCGAATTGAGAAACCTCTTCCTTTTTTTGAAGTCGGTTCAAAACCTTTTTTACTCGAATATGGAAAAGCGGGCTTGAAGGCTATGAGATGTATTCGGAAGATCAAATTTGACTCCAGAGTTCGCTGTTTTCAAGCTGAATTGGCAGTGGGCAGGTCACATCTCTCGTAGAACCGATAACCGTTGGGGTAGACGTGTTCTAGAGTGGAGACCACGGCTTGATAATCGTATCTAGTGTAAGTAAGGCGCCCTCCAGCTAGATGGAGCGATGATATACGCAAGCTGGCTGGCAGCGGTTGGAAACAAAGAGCTGAAGATCGAGCTCAGTGGCGTGCCACAGGGGAGGTCTATGTCCAGCAGTGGACAGAGATAGGCTGATGATGATTATGATGACGCCTCCATACTGTAACTGAAAATTATTTTCGAGTAGAAATATATAAATGCTAGGTACGAGTACTTATTCAAATCTACAAAGTTCTATATAAGTAGGTAGGTTCATAAAATATATCTACAAGGCATTTATTACAATGGTTAAAGTGGAATCAGTATAATAATATCATTAAAAGCCGAAAATAAAAATGGTTACATTGGATTTGTGTATCATTTCTGTCGCAAATAAGTATCCACATTGACAGAAAATTGATTAAAGTTTTAAACATAATTATTGCTTTTAAATATTTTTAAATACGTTTTACCGTAAGTTCCGTAACTATTATTTTTCATAATTAAAATAGTTTAAAAACTATAACAAACGACTTCCATGCCCCGCGAGTCAATTTCAGTAGCAAGTTTGAGACATTTATCATCATATCTCTGGAGATACTTATCAGATCTCGATGAAATTACAATGAGACCGCCTCGCAAACGTACCCTACCGATTACAAAAATAATCATTCGAATCGGTTCAGAATTGACGGAGTAATCGCGTAACATACATACAAAAACAAACATTCAGTCGAATTGAGAAACTCCTCCTTTTTGTAAGTCGGTTGAAAAGTGGAAACAATCTTTGACGTTTCTAATATGAAAATAGTACTAATTTGCAAATGGCGCTACGTGTATTTTAAGAAATTTAATAGACATTTGTAGTTTCTTTACAGAATATTCAGTTATTTTGAGTGAAGATCTTAAATTAACAGTATTGACCAAATCAGTGTTTAAATCTATACAAACATTAAGTCATTATTTAAAAAAAAAACATTTAGGATGATTTTAGAGGGCCCAGTGGCGCAGTGAGAGAATAATCAGCTATGACGCCAGAGGGTTCCCGCGCCGTGAACTAATGTATTATTGTACAGAAAACCTAAGCCTTCCGGTGAAGGAAAAACATCGTTAAAATCCCTCGATATTGTGGTAGGACACTCACTGTCTAGGCTAGCGTTTGACCACTCTCACTTGTTAGGTGAGGATGTGGTTAAGGATGGTAGCACGCTAGACCTAAAATGAGAACTGGCTCAGGACAGTTGTCGGAACACATTAGATGTTTGGCAACAGATTTTCCACTTGAGGTTGGTAACCTACCATCATGCAGGCGTTATAAGATTGATACAAGCTTGCTCAACACCTATGTCCTGTGAACTTACTAAGCTGTTGGTAATATTCATATTAAAAAGCATATCTATCGAATATATTTTTTTAATTTCAACACCGATATATCTCCATGTATTTTTAACCGACTTCAAAAAAAGGAGGTTTCTCAATTCGACCGTATATTTTTTATTTTTTTTATTTTTTTATTATGTTTGTTCGCGGATAACTTCGTCGTTTATGAACCGATTTCGATTATTCTTTTTTTGTTCGGAAGGAGATATCCCAAGTGTTATGGTACTTATGGTATGTTATGGTATTACCACCATGGTAATTTTATCGAGGTATGATAAGTATCTCCAGAGATATTGAGATAAACATCTCAAAATTGGTACTGAAAATGAATAGCGCGGCATTGAAGTCGGTTGTTTTTTAGTTTTTAAACGATATTATAAGTTATTAGAGTGGAAAACACTCTAATGTGGTCTGGAAGAGATTGCTTTAAGTTAAATACATGTTGTTACACTTATTATTTTTAAATCTTTCTTTTTTAAGGTGTCCAATAAAGAGTATATCTATCTATCTATTTAAAAAGCTAAAGTTGGTTTAAGTTTGAGACACCACGCAAAGATGAGCGTATTGAACCGGAACATGTAATGATATAAAATTACAAAGGTTTTGGACCACCTCTGAGTAAGTTATTACAGAATTGGGCTTATACCTTCACTGACGAAGTGGCCGGGGAAATTACAGGGCATTAAGTACAGTGAAATTTTAATAAAGTACAAAGTTATAAAGTTTTAATAAATGTACTTTTATACACTTAATTAAATTGAGGTACCTTTGTAATATACATACTGGCTTTGCGTTAAAAAATACTTGTAAAAAGAAAGGAATCTATATCCAGACTAAAAATATAAACTATCTGGGTGCCAAATTTCATCCAAATCCATTCAGCCGTTTTTTTCCACATTTAGATATAATATTAGAAGAATGAAAGAGAAAATAGTAACAGATGAAATAGTTAATGATAGACAAACTTGGAGGAAGAATATGTGTTGCACCGACGCGACCCCAAATAAATAGGGGTTAGAGAATAATAATAATGTACCTTAATTATAATTAGATATCCGTAGGTAGAAGAAATTCAACGGACAAGAGTGGTAGACATTGTCGTGCCTAGTTTTTAACCTGTACCTACCTTTTTAGGGTTCCGTAGCCGAATGGCAAAAACGGAACCCTTATAGATTCGTCATGTCTGTCTGTCTGTCTGTCCGTCCGTAAGTCACAGCCATTTTATTCCGAAACTGTTAGGACTACAGAATTGAAACTTGGTAGGTAGATGTATTCTGTTAACCGCTTTCCGATTTTTATACAAAAATAAAAAATATAAAAGTTTAAGGGCATCCCATACATGGAACGGAAACAAAAAAAAAATTTTTTCTTCAAACCTATACGTGTGGGGTGTTTATGGATAGGTCTTCAAAAATAACATTGAGGTTTCTAAAATCATTTTTTCTCAAAGTCAATAATTTGAAAGATAGGCGCGTCTAAAGTGGTAAAATGTGTGTCCCCCCCCCCCCCCCCCCCTCTAACTTTTAAAGTATGGGAGTGAAAAATCTAAAAAAAATATATGCTGTAGATTTCAATAAAAACTAACAACAAAAATTTGTTTGAACGAGATACAGTCAGGAGTTTTAAAGATATGGCGACCGCAAAAATAACTTTGTTTTTTATACAAACACTATGAAAAACAAAGTTAATTTTGTAGTTGTGAAAAATCATAGTTATGGAATACTTAACTGTGTTACGGAACCCTACGAGTGCGAGTCCGACTTGCACTTGGCCAGTTTTATTACTACTTGTAGAGCTTAAAGTTAACATCGACCACATCATCGCTTATCACCAGGTGAGAACACGGTCAAACGCTAGCGCACAGAAATAGGAATAATGTACCTTATTATTTCTATTTCTGTGCGCTAGACCATCAGATAAAAAAGTTATGAAAGTTGCAAGCAATCAATTTGCAAAAGATTTCAAGTTTAATATTATTCTTTAAATAGTTTCTCAAATAATATATTATTTAATTACTTATTTACCATGAATCGGGCAAATAATAAATAATAGTTTAAAAAATACGCTTTTATAGAAAATCCAACTAAAAAATAGAAAATAAATTTTAATAAATTTAAATTAAAAATAGTGTAAGAAAAAATGATTTTATTGTAAAAAAAAAGCGTGGGGTGCATGGTATCAATAGTTCCAAATATTTTATGAACAGATATGACTAGAAGGGTTATTTTGATAATATCCTGAAAAGCACCCCACGCTTTTTTTTACAATAAAATAAAAAATGATTTTATTGTAAAAAAAAGCGTGGGGTTGGCGCTTACACTATTTTTAATTCAAATTTATTTTCTATTTTTTAGTTGGATTTTCTATAAAAGCGTATTTTTTTAGTTTTTTAAACTATTATTTATTTTTCATTTTTTAGTCGAATTTTTTTTAAAATATTTTTTTATATTTTTTTTTAAATTTATTTATTGTCATCGGTCCTTAATAAGTATGCCAAATTTCGAGTTAATCCGACGTTTTGAAGGGGGTTAAAATCATGTTCAAAGATTCCGTTACATACTAACATACAAACATACATACGTCTGAAGCTAATAAAAGCGTATTAAAAATAAATTAAAATTATAGACCACCTATGGAACTACAGTCAAACACAAAAGTGGCAATAAGTCATGCTACTTAACTCTCATTAAAGTTTCAAGTGGACACTTAAGCTTTTTGGTTTTTTGTCATGTAATAATGATTTTATAAATAAATCCTTCTTGCACTTTTCAACCGACATCAAAAAAGGAGGAGGATCTCAATTCGTCTGTGTTTTTTTTTTTTGGATGTACGTTACGCGATTACTCTGTTAATTGTGAACTGATTTGAATGATTCTTTTTTTTTAATCTGTAGGGTACATTTCTGAGGTGATCCAAGTTGTAATTTCATCGAGATCTGATAAGTTTCTCCAGAGATATGACAATAAACATCCCAAACTTGCTACTGAAACTGACTCACGACGGTTGTTTTAGTTTTTAAACTATCAAAATTATTGAAGTTGGTTAAAATATTCCAATACTAATTAAAAATGACCAAAGGCGCGTGCGCCTCCATCATTCAACCCCAAACAATAATTGTGAACAACCTTTTTGAAAAACATTCTTATTCCTTTAACGGTAAGACTCTGTTTATAAAATTAAAAATATACACGTCACACAGATTACCTTCAATACACCTTCATACAACGTTAGCAATAAGGTTCTATTTACCTTCATAACAATACCTACACTAATTTTAAGTATATTTTATGCGAAAATCGTACGTATGACTTTACAAATATGGTCCAATCAACACCAATATTATAAATGCGAAAGTCAGTTTGTTTATTTGTTTGTTTGTTTGTTTGTTTGTTTGTTTGGGACTTCTTCACGGTCAAACGGCTTGACCGATTTGGCTGAAATTTTGTACAAAGATAGTACATAGGGCAGAATAGGATATAGGATACTTTTCTTTTGGCTATCGAGTCAGGGGGTCCAGATATTTTTAATTGAATTTTGTAAATATAAGACTTCTTCTCGAATAAACGGCTTGACCGATTTGCCTGAAATTTTGTATGAATACATGTCATAGGGCAGAATAGGATATAAGATACTATTTTTCTGGCTGTCGAGTCAGGGGGTCCAGATATTTTTAATTCAATTTCGTAACTAAAGGACCTCTTTTCGAATAAACGGCTTGACCGATTTGCCTGAAATGTTGTATAGAGACAGTTCATAAGGCAGAATAGAATATAGAATACTTTTTTTCTGGCTATCAAGTCAGGGGGTCCAAATATTTTTAATTGAATTTCGTAAATATAAGATCTTTTCTCGAATGAACGGCTTGACCGATTTGCCTAAAATGTTGAATAAAGACAGTTCATATGGTAGAATAGTAGATAGGATACTTTTTTTTTGGCTATCGAGTCAGGGGGTCCAGATATTTTAAATTGAATTTCGTAAATATAAGATCTCTTCTCAAATAAACGGCTTAAACGATTTACCTGACATGTTGTACAAAGACAATTCATAGGGCTGAATAGGATACAGAATACTTTTTTTCTGGCTATCGAGTCAGGGGGTCCAGATATTTTTAATAGAATTTAGTAAATATAAGACCTCTTCTCGAATAAACGGCTTGACCGATTTGCCTGAAATGTTGTACAAAGACAGTTCATAGAGAAGAATAGGATATAGGATACTTTTTTTTTGGTTATCGAGTCAGGGGGTCCAGATATTTTTAATTGAATTTTGTTAATATAATACTTCTTCTCGAATAAACGGCTTGACCGATTTGCCTGAAATTTTGTATGAATACATGTCATAGGGCAGAATAGGATATAGGATACTTTTTTTCTGGCTGTCGAGTCAGGAAGTCCAGGTATTTTTAATTGAATTTTGTGAATATAAGACCTCTTCTCGAACAAACGGTTTGACCGATTTGCCTGAAATGTTGTATTAAGACAGTTCATAGAGCAGAATAGGATATCGGATACTGTTTTTTTGGCTATCGAGTGTTTAGATTTTTTTAATTGAATTTTGTGAATGTGTGGCCACTTATCAGCTCAACAGCTTGACCGATTCAGCTGAGATTTTATACATATTACAGTTCATTTTGCATAGAATCACATAGGATACTTTTTTTCTGGCAGCCGAGTCCAGGTGTCCAGAATTTTTAAAGTGAACTTTGTAAATGTGTGGCCTACTCTCGGGGTACAAACGGGTTAACCATTTAAGCTGAAATTTTGTGCACAGACAGTCAAAAAGACAGAAGGACAACGAATACTTTTTTTTGGGTGGAAATTTAGGTTGTCTAATTTTTATTATGGAATTTTGTTAATGTGTGGCCTCTTTTCGGCCAAACGGCTTGACCGATTCTGATGAAATTTTGTACAAAGACATTTAATAGGGCATAAAAGGGCAAATAATACTTTTTTTCGGCAGAAAAGTGCGGGGGCCTATATTTTTTGTTTTCTTTACATACAGTTTGCATAATCATAAAAGTTTGACCTTAGGTTCATCTATAATTACTCAACTTAATAAGTGCCTTAATTAGGCCATAAAACTGTCAGGGTCATTAAAAGTCATCAAAATTTACGCGATGGCTTTGCTTGCCCAACGTGTTTTATCTGCTTTGTGGGAAGTAATTCAAAAACATTCGTGTTTTACCTGCCACATTTAACGTTAGGGTGTTGACTTAGTACGTTATAAAAACTGTCAGGGTCATAAAACGTAAAAATGTTCGCGCTCACATCGCTCTCGCAGTGATAGCGCTTACTACGCTCGCCCAGTAAAAGCGCTCGCTCCGGTCGCGCAAGCATTTGTAATATCTACTTTGTAGGATAACAATTCAATTTCGCTCAATTTCCTGTGCTCCAATCATTCCCTGGCGTTGAGGTCATCTGAAACTTTAGAGTAAGATATGTCAGCTCACTCGACAATCTTCTATGATTCTTCTTTCATTATACAGGCAATCCGTCTTTGGAATGACTTACAATTCGACACGCTCCCTCAATGTATACTTTTAAAGAAAAACTAAAAAAATTCTACTTAACACAAACCGGTATTGATGATTATTAAGCTATCTCATGTATTTCTTAAAACTGTTATATATTTGTATATGTATGTATGTTTATATATTATGCATATTTATTTATATTTGTTTTATTTGTATGTATGTAGATATATGTTATGAAATAAATATTTATGTTTATGACTTTTAAATAGATGTTTATTCATTTTATGATCTTAAAATTGTTAAATGTGAACCTTAGTCCTTTACATATTCGTACTGTCCACTACGTCCTAAGGTTGTCTGGAAGAGATAGCTTTGTGCGATAAGACCGCCCATTGTACTAATGTATTTTAAGATGTTTATTATTTAATTTTGGTGTACAATAAAGAATTAATTATCATTCATTCATTCATACATTTCAGCAATTTTTGTATTTTAATGGCCACATTCATCAAAACGAGTCATAAATTGGAACAGTAGAACTTTCATTAATCATACTAATTTTTTACATTAAAATAAGTGGATATCAAGTTTAACCTTAGGGTCATCGGTGTTGAATTAGCAGGTCATAAAAACTGTCAGGGTCATAAAATGACGTAAGAATTTTCGCACTCGCTTCGCTCGCGCATTGATAGCGCTCGCTATGCTCGCGCAAAACTTAGTTTTATCTACTTTGTAGGTAATATTTCAGCATTTTTTGTATTTTAATAGCCACATGCATCAAATCGAGTTTATAAATTGAAACAGACGCATCAAATCGAGTTTATGAATTGAACAACAAACAACCTTCAATAATCATAATGATTGTGTACCTTAAAATAAGTGGATATCAAGTTTAACCTAAGTGTCATCGTTCTTGACTTAGGTAGGTCATAAAAACTGTCAGGGTCATAAAAAGTCGTAAAAAATTTTCGCGCTCGCTTCGCCCGCGCATTGATAGCGCTCGCTGCGCTCGCGCAAACCTTTGTTTTATCTACTTTGTAGGTTAAATTTCGGCATTATTTGTATTTTAATAGCCACATGCATCAAAACGAGTTTATAAATTGAAACAGAACCTTCAATAATCATAATGATTTTTTACCTTATAATAAGTGAATATCAAGTATATAACCTTAGGGTCATCGGTCTTGACTTAGTAAGTCATAAAAACTGACAGGGTCATAAAAAGACGTAAAATTTTTTCGCGCTCGCTTCGCTCGCGCATTAATAGCGCTCGCTGCGCTCGCGCAGACATTTGTCATCAGTGTTAACTTAACAGGTCATAAAAACTGTCAGGGTATATTTCAGCATTTTTTGTATTTCAATAGCCACATCCATCAAAACGAAGCTATAAATTGAAACAGTACAACCTTCAATAATCATAATGATTAATAACCTTAAAATAAGTGAATATCAAGTTTAACTTTTGTGTCATCAGTGTTAACTTAGTAGGTCATAAAAACTGTCAGGGTCATAAAAAGTCGTAAAAATTTTTCGCACTCGCTACGCTCGCGCAGTAATAGCGCTCGCTCTGGTCGCGCAAGCATTTGTTATATCTTCTTTGTAGGAAACATTCCAGGAACTTTTGTATTTTAATAGCCACATTCATCAAAACGAGTTATATTTGGAACAGTTCAACCTTTAATAATCATAATAATTTTTTACCATAAAATAAGTGGATATCAAGTTTAACCTTAGGGCCATCGGTTTTGTCTTAGTAGGTCATAAAAACTGTCAGGGTCATAAAAAGACGTATAAAGTTTCGCGCTCGCTACGCTCTCGCAAACTTTTGTTTTATCTGCTTTGTAGGTAATATTTCAGCATTTTTGTATTTTAATTGCCACATGCATCAAAACGAGTTTATAAATTGAAACAGTACAACCTTCAATAATCATAATATATATTAACCTTTAAATAGGTGGATATCAAGTTTAACCTATGTGTCATCGGTGTTGATTTAGTAGGTCATAAAAACTGTCAGGGTCATAAAAAGTCGTAAAAAATTTTCGCGCTCGCTTCGCTCGCGCAGTGATAGGGCTTGCTACTCTCTCACAGTAATAGCGCTCGCTCCGTTCGCGCAAGCATTTGTTATATCTACTTTGTAGGAAACATTTCAGCAACTTTTGTATTTTAATAGCCACATCCATCAAAACGAGTCATAAATTGAAACAGTACAACCTTCAATAATCATAATGACCTTGGTTAGGTTTACCAAGTACCAAGTAATGATTACTGATTTTAACAATAGACGATATCGAGTTCGTCCTAAGAGTCATCTATATTGACTTGATTATTAGGTCATTAAACTGTCAGGGTTATAAAAAGTCATAAAAAATTTTCACTCGCTCCAATAATAGCGCTCGCTACGCTCGCGCAGCTATCCACCTTATTTTCTTTGTAAGAAATGTTTCAGGAACTGTTGTATTGAGTCAAACATTTAAACAGCACAACTTCGTATAGCTAACCAAAATGATTAATGACTTTAACAATAGAGGATATTGAGTTCGACTTTGAGGGTCATCTATGGTGACTTGGCCTAAGAGATCATCGACCTAGACCTCAATGGTCATAAAGACACAAATAACGCGGGCGAAGCCGCGGGTAACAGCTAGTTTCCTATAAATAATAATACAATATAATTGCGCGCGTGCGTTTACCCATCACCTGCCTGCGCATGCTGTTACCAAAATTGGACATAAATCTCTTTAGAAGTGTGCCGGTGTAGAGTTACCATGACTTTGGTGATTTCGCAGGATATTTCTAAACAGTCTTATGATTGTAGTACATTGTTATACACAATCCAAAATGTCATGGTGTACTGACAGGACTCGAACCTGCGCTTCCTGAGAAACATCTACCCAGTCGCTGTAACCAACTCGGCTACAGTAATAAATGTGATAACTGTTTAGAACTACTTATGGTCGATTTCTGAAGTACATTGATTAAGAGTTTATCTACTCAATTGTACTGTTATTGAATAAATAAACTCTCAATAAATGTTCTCAGAAACCGGCCATTAGAAGTTAAAAAGGTAACAAAAACAATAAATGTTACAAGAATACATGTTTCCAGTGAAATAACAGGGCATGTGAGACTTAACATCTTCATATCTCGAGGTAACAGGCGCACTGCAGTGACATGCAAAATTGTATCTGTAATAGGTAGATATCATCGCTAACCATCAGGCGAGCGTCATGCTTGTCCTGTTACCTTATACAATATAAAAAATCTCATTTGAAGACACCGCCCATTGACGTTATTAGATTAAAATAGTTTAGTTTTAAGTGTTTCGAATTTTAAGAGGTGAATAAAGTGTGTATCTTTCTATTTATCTATGTACTTGACATGACATCTGTCAATTACGCTAATATCCTAAACCACCACAAATCATAGTATCCCTACATCAATAGAAGTTTAAAATTCATTGAGCATATTGTACGTACACCTTTACAACTGTCATTGTACTAAAACTTGTTTGAAAGCTCTTCAGTTGTACTTCTTGGAATTGAAGGTAGTTTCTAGAACCTTATAACAAAAGAGCTCAGATTTTAGATCTTTGAAACGGACGATAGGTTTGAAGTATATATGTCGCAGCAAACTAGCTAATTAGCCGTTCTATCAACAGCCTAGCCTCTTTAATAAACAGCGCCGTTCAACTAGCGGCCTGAATGATATTCAGTCATTTGAAGGTCCTGTACCTTCTTTTAAACGCTTTAGCGTCGGTTCTGTTGACGCGGCTCCCCTCCTCGCTAAACTCGTCAGCGCACGTCACGCGGTGGTCACGTTTCTCTAGTGTGTTGCCTTAGTGTCAGACTAAGCCAGTTTATTAAATGTTGTTACAAACGCTACGGCTGAATATCATTCAGGCCGCTTGTTGAAAGTAAAGAGGCTACGCTGTTGTATGAACGGCTTATTAAGCTGCGACGTATATATGACTGAAGTGAATTATAGAATAATTCTTATCCTACTCATATTATAAGTGCAAAATGTTATGTAATTAGTTCAAATTGTAAGATGTCTGATGACATAGCAAGTGGATCTGGTTCTAACATCGCGGAAAATATTGTTTGCGATCTTGACTCGGCGAATTTAGGCCTACGCTACGCAGACCGAGACGACATGGCTAGGAATTTAATTTTTTACCAATGGACATTCAAACGTATCGATATTTTCTATATCGACATAAATTGCTATGCTTTAAAATGATGCTGTGGTATGATGATGATGATCAATACGACGTGCAGCAGTTGAAAACTGCTCTCGTATCACACATTTTGACAGTTGATTATTGAATGAACAAAATGATCTAAATGACAGGGACGCAGCTATGTAGGCTGTATAGCTCCATCTCTGTCATTTCGTTCATTTCAATCCCTATCAACTTCATGATAATTTTGCTGCTTGTTATCAGGCTAAGTACTGGAAGAGCGGTAAGTCGTCACCTTTATAAATTAGCGAAATCAACACTACATGCTCAATTAAAATTTGAATACGTAATGGATTTCCGCCACAGACTACTTAAAAGTATTATGTTTCTTTTGAAGTGTTACACACTTAATATTTTTGTAAATTGTTAAACACAATCCAAAATTACCACCAATGCATAATGGGGTTAACAAATGCAACCACTAATTTCGTCGTAACGTTATTTCGCACCATGGCTTAATTGGCAAAGCACCGAAACATGTTATTCCGGAGGTTGCGGGTTCAAGTCCCGTTGGTACGATGAAATTTTGGATTGTGTTTAACAATTTACTTAAAAGTACTACGTTTCCGCAAGGTAACATCTGAGTTTTTTTTTTCATGTGACCAACAAAGACCTTTTCTTTCCTATTCTTTCATGACGGCTATAAGTCAGCCCCTTGATCCTACCCTTTTATTAATATAAAAATTATAATTTCAAATGGCGCCAAAGTCAACCTGAATTATTACAACAACACTATCTATGCCACTGTCAAACTAAAAAACCGGGCAAATTTCAACTCTACCACTTTTAGAATAAAAATTGAGGATAATTTTATAAGTCGAACGGTTCAACGGTTTTCGGCCAGGTATCGCGCCACAAGAATTTGTTCAAAAAAAGAACAACAAAAGCCGCGGTTTCTTTGTGTCAGAGAGTTAAGAAAAGATTACAAGAAACGGGCAAACTTAGCTGTTTGTTTCCGATTTTATCGACATTTTAAAAATAAATAACATGGTGTTTTCGATGTGAGAAAGTTGCACGCAATTTTGAACTTAATGCGTTGATAATAAGTAAAGTTTTTTTTAAGTCATTCGTTTTATCTCACTAGTAGTTCGTGAATTGTGCTTGTTAAATGGCCATTAAGGTTTTGATGGGTTTCTCAGTTTTATTGTCCACTTAAGTGACTTCTTTTCTCGAAGATTTTGCAAAAGTTGCTTGTTTTAAAATATTTGTTGCTGTGTGTTTTTTTTTTAATTCAAAATCATTCACAATTGTATAATTATAAAAATCTCTGTTGAAGTTATTTAATTACTACATGGTACATACATTTATAATTTTATTTCAAATGGTTTATAACGAAGTTGTACTTAATATAATTAGAAGAAAAGCTTTAAAATACAAAATCAACACACCATTTAATTTATTTTAAAAACAATATTGAGGTTATATGTGAGATAATATCTGCTGAAATAAAAAAACTGGCTAAGTGCAAGTCGGACTCGCACTAGTAGGGTTTCGTACCACACAACAGTATTTTATAAGATCGAGCAAAAAATACCACTATCATTTTTCGCTAGCAAAAAATAATAATTAATTAACATTTTATTTCTTATAACGCCATCTAACATCTAACAAAGGAGTTAGGGATCGACATTTCAATATAACGCCATCTATGGGACGTTTACATAACTAAGCGTTCATAGATGGTGTGAAATGCCAAAGGAAACACGTTTCTTGTATGGGGACCTTCTATTATTTTTAACTTTATGCTGTTTTTAGTATTTGTTGTTATGGCGGCAACAGAAATACATCATCTGTGAAAATTTCAACTGTCTAACTATCACGGTTCATGAGATACAGCCTGGTGACAGACGGACAGACAGACATCAACAACAGACAACAGCTACAGGGAGCGATTGGATCATTTTCAGGTTGTTTCTCTCGAGAACAGACGTGTTTATTACGATCTCAGTATCCTTCATAAAATAATACATTTTACAATAGATTCACCATTTCTACTTTCTCTCATCACCTTTAACACTAGATTTAGATCTCGTAATTGTAATTATAATATATTCACTCTGCAAGTATTTAATAACAACACTTCGTTTTATAACGCAGTAGTTAGAATGTGTCGACAATATAATGATATACTTGTCTCTAACAGAGAGATAGATATATTTCACCTCAATTTATTTCAGTTTCAGAGGCAAATAAAGAATTTACTGTATAAAAATAACAATAGTAATGGCTAAAAACAATATCTCTTATATTATCTTAGTTTCAAATATGTATATGTATATTTAATGTATTCATAAGAACTCAGTCTTCATTATTTATCTTTTTCAAATTCTATAAATATAATATTCCTAGCTTAATTTACCTTTATAATACAGCGCAACTAGGCATACATGTCTTGGAATACAATTAAGAACAATACTTAACCATAAATATTGTACTAATTTTATATAATTGTGATCTGTTTTGTATGCTATGAATAAATAAATAAATAAATAAATAAATAGACATACAGACAGACAGACAGCGGAGTCTTAGTAATAGGGTCCCGTTTTACCCTTTAGGTACGGAACCCTAAAAACAATTATAAGTGTATTTTAAGCTGACTCATCTCTATAATAATAGATACATTTCCAATATACACGTAAAAAAAGGGGTGGACACACTATTATTACCTTTAACTCAAAAACGACAGTAGACAAAACAATTTTGATTGTCTACAACAAAAAACCGAAAATTTTACGGTGTACCCCAAAAAGCACTTCGCAGTCCCCAGGTGGTATTGTAAAAGCGACACCTTGCTTTTAGATCGTAAAACAATAACTTTTATTGCATTTTTTGTTTTATTGGAGAAGTCGTGGAGATTTGTGATATAAAATTTTGAGATAAAATGATTCTTACGAAGAGTATTGACGAAGAAGATTAATCTTTATTGCAATGTATGTAGCAACTATTCTGAGATTCACCAAGATGATAAATTAAAATGTCGTAACTGGATATATCTACAAGCCAAAAGTCAAAGCATTTATTCAGCTTGAGAGCAAATTAAAAATCTGCACTTACACACGTCAAATAATATTAAATAGATAATATCAATAATAATAGTTCTAAATATAACAAAAACATAAAATACTGCTTTGAATTTAAAAAAAAAACAAAGTAATGAGCCATTCAGCTTTCATCTAAACGTCGAACGACACACATAAAAAAATGTTTTCTAAAAAAAATTTTATAAAAAAATATTCCCCTGATTAATGTAGGAATGCCAACCGTACCATTACGTGCACCCCCAACGCATGTTTCAGTACTTAAGACAATTTTTATCCAAAAAATTGTGAAATAATGAGACACAATAAATAACTAAACGCAAACTAATCGCAGTACAAATCACATTCCGAATGGAACTGATTGACTTTGACTTTTTACTTTTGTAAAATCTAGATTTTAATGATACTATCAATATTAATTATAGTTAGGCAACTGGCAACCTCTCGCTTAAAAGTAAACATCTATCCTTAACGCCTCGGGGCTTTCAAAAGATACAAAATAAAACGTGCGCTTAACTTTGTTAGGCAAATTTTTCACACCACCATGTCACCTCAATTTATAGTGTCTCAAATAAGAGTGCGGTTTCAAACTCATTAATAAAATTACAGTCAAGTTCAATTAAGAGTAAAGTGTGGTTACATACGAATTAGGTACCGACTCTAAAAGAAACAATAATTACACCTTTATCCGCAAATGTCAGTATCTTGTCAAAATAAACTTATATACTTATACCTTAAAACTTTTTGTTAGCAAAGTAAGTGAATACACTATTTACATAGTGTACTTCAAAAACGTTGCATCCTAACTAGATTTTGCACGGTAGAACATTACTGTGAAGATAAATTATTTCACCCCCATTGCTGGGCCTAGAATGGGAACTGGCTAAAATAAAGAAAAAATTGTGATTCTAATTATTCAATAGATAAGTAAAAGTTACATTAAACTAGACGTTTTGACTCTATACACCCCATTATGACAAAGTCCCATTCAAAGCTAGTCGTTCGACCCTATTACCGAATTCACACTAAACCGCAACACCGTTAGAGACAGCTGCAAATCATTTGCGAGATATCGATACGACTAACTACTATCGATTCAGTATCCGATTACTTATTATGTCTCTTGTAGTGAATATCGATGTTCTATAGTTCAATTATTATTTTTTGTGTTTCGAAGGATATAAATAAATCTCCGAAACATAGAAACTTCTAAATGTAAATAAATGGGTTTAGTTTTTTTTATGATTGCAACAGGACAAGCAAGAGGTTCACCTTTTAGTAAGTGATTAATTTTATTATTATTTTTTCAACCGACTTCACAAAAAAGGAGGAGGTTCTCAATTCAACTGTTTTTTTTAAATGTTTGTTACCTCAGAACTCCGTCAAATCTTAACCGATTTGAAAAAATATTTTTTTATTTGAGAAATTATGCCTTTTGTTTGGTCCCATTCAAATTTTGTTGAAATCTGACAATTATCTCCGGAGATGTGGAGCTTAACAATATAAGCAAATCTTTATAGGTACTTAGATGACTATCAGTATATCAGTCTACTGCTGGATGGTTAGGCCTCTCCCAAGATGCGCCACTGAGCCCGATCTTCGGCTCTTCTTTTCCAGTCACTGCCCACCGCTTTGCATAATGATATGTCGTCGCTCCACCTGGTCACAGGACGTCCAACGATATGTTTGCCGATTCGTGGTCTCCACTCTAGGACAAGTCTACCTCAACGGTTATCAATCCTGCGGCAGATATGACCAGCCCACTGCCACTTCAGTTTACTAATCCGTGGAGCTATGTCGATAACTTTAGTTCTCTGGCGAATTACTTCGTTCCGGATTTGATCCCGCAGAGAAATACCGAGCATAGCTCTCTCCATAGCTCGCTGAGCGACTTTAAATTGGTGGACGAGTCGAACTGGGAGTGTCCACGTCTCGGCTTCTCTACCTCTCTCCATAGTATGAATACGTCAAACTACTTCATCCGATGACGTCACTACTGTCCATCTGCCAAACATATGGAGATACTATCATACTATCTCGATTCATACTGTTACTAATTATGAATGGGGTTTTAAACGCCTAATTAGTAATTAGGGGATGTCTGATCAAATTATTATGGTTATAAGTCTTACGCTTGTTAAAATTTCAACCCCTAATGGAAGACTGATAATGTTTTGATGCTCAATTATTAGAACATATTTTTGGGTAGCTATGAGCTTAGGAGGGTTAGCAAATGTTCTTTTAATAGTGGGATTTTAAATAAATAATAGTTTTAAAAAACTAAAAAACACGCTTTTTATAGAAAACCGAACTAAAAAATAGAAAATAAATTTTAATAAATTTAAATTAAGAATAGTGTTAAAAATTTCAATAAATATAAATTAATAATAGTGTGAATAAAAAAAAAAATATTTAAAAAAAAGCGTGAGGTGCATGGTGTCAATAGTTTGTTATAAATATTTTATTGACAGATATGAGTAGAGTGATTATCATTTTGATAATATCTTAAAAGATACGCTTTTTTTTTAATATTTTTTTTTTATTCACACTATTATTAATTTACATTTATTGAAATTTTTAACACTGTTCTTGAATTAAATTTATTAAAATTTATTTTAGTTCGGTTTTCTATACAAAGCGTGTTTTAAGTTTTTTTTAACTATTATTTATTTTCTACTTTTTAGTTGAAAAATGGAATAATTTTTTTATCAAATTAGTGTATTGTCATCGGTCCTCAATAAATCTACAAATTTTGAACGAAATCTAGCCGTTTAAAGTGGGTCAAAATCGCGCCCAAAGAAGTCGGTTACAAACATACAAACATACAGTTGAAGCTAATAAAAAGCTAATAAAAAGTATAAGTGAACTGTATGTGAAGTCGGTTTTACAAGTATTTATTTAGTTTCACCTGTCCCGAAGTTTGTCATCAACCATCAAACTAAATTTGATCCACTTCCCGGTTACCGATTGAGCTGACTTTTTGCATAACTGTGTTAATCGCGTGACAATGCAATATGATGATGACATGGTGCTGATCTGGGAATGGAAAGGAACTTCTAAACTACACAATCATGTTAGTATACCCGTCGTGTTTGGGCTCGTTGGATGTGTCTTTACCTCCTCTCTCCTAATTAATTAATTTATTAAGTAACATTGCTGTGCTCTTTCAGGGTCTATAAGGAACTGTACATTTTATTTATAGACGCAATAAAATACTGAATACTGAATACTCTGGTCCAAGGTTATGTAAAAGTCTTGTGTTTATTAGTAGTATATAATATTACTTGTTTTATTTTTTGACATAAATTATTTGGCAACCGACTTGCAAAAAGGAAGAGCTTCTCATTCGTCTGTATGTTTTTTTTATTTATGTTACTCGATTACTCCGCCGAAGTAGGTACTCCGAAGTACTCCGAACCGTATAGAATAATTCTTTTTTTTTCAAGTAGGGTTCATCTTTAAGGTGGTACCTAAATTTTATCGAGATTTAAGATAAGTATCTTCAGAGATATAACAATAAACGTCTCAAACTTGCTTCTAAATTGACTCACGCGGCATGGAAGTCCTATTTAAGTTTTAAAACTATCATAATTTTTATTATCTGTGGTATGATAAATAATATGTAACAATGAATATTTCACTTTTTCATAATAAATTGCTAAAATACTGCAAATCGCTATATTTCACTAATTTCGAAAAAAAACTAAAAAATCGTATTTCATCGAGTGCGGTTTCAATTTACATTAATTAGGGTAGACTGGGGTAGACAAAAAAAAAAGTTGTTTAATTTCGTAGAGCTCCTAAAAAATGCGGCCAAAACGAAAACCACAACAATTCGTGAATGAATCGTGAATTCTCGGAATTATAATTACGAAAGACAATCTCATTATCTTGATGTACCGTTGGTATCCGTTCTAAAAAGTTTTATTATGAATTGTTAAGCACCTGCCCATTGTTTTAGTATTTGGGTTTACGATCTTTTCGCGATGTTTAGGTTATCAATTTGATCTTGTGAATTGCGTACGTGCTGATTTTGTGGGGTTTTACCCGATGGAATTAAAATGAAGGTCTAAAGCAGGAAAGCACAGCTTAGCCAAATTCGTCAAACTCTTTAATTGTGCATTGTATGCATTATCAACCGACTCCTAAAATGAGAAGGTTCTCAATTCGACTGAATGTTTTATTTAATTTGTTACGCGATTACTACGCCAATAATAACCGCTTCGAATGATTTTTTTTTCTTTAAAGAAATCAAGCTATTTTTTTTTTTACTGGGCTCTCAATTTTTTTTAATGATTACTTTCCATTTCATATTATTATGTCTTTACACAAAACTTTGAAAAATATTTCTGAGATAAGTATATTATTCGTCACTCAATTAAATTATTGTATAAGGTTTTAGACAGGGTTTTCAACCCATGCAAAGTCATGTGACCAAACGACATCTATTTACAACATTTTATCGCCACCATAATCCGCTACAAGCCTTCTAAACCTTCCTAATCCGACCACCGAGAGATCCAAGATGGTGGTCTCGTGACGTCATTACGCAATGCATGACTCAGTGCGGCCCACGCATTATGCCAAGGACTTATAGACCATAGACTATAAACCTCCCATAGGTTTATATTAAACCTATGGTAGGTGTGGTAGTTATGGTAGGCCGCAAACGCTAGCCTGTATGATATTAAAAAAAACTCGTAATACAACCCATACAATTTAAAAGAATTTTATTTCCAGCCTACTACTTCTTATCTAGACTACATTAATCTAAAATACTAATCTTCATAAAATATTCGTTGTTTTCAATTTTCTGCTCTCAGTAGCCAGCTAAGAGGAAAGTGGGCTAAACGATTCCCCCTCCCCTGTCCAACATAATAATTAGGAAAGCAGACACCGTGGCTTACATTCCAGTCACAGAATAGGTAACAGTACAAGGTGTCCCGGACTCCCCTAATATTTCAGTGGCGGCGCCGGCGTGACGCGATCGGTTGCTATGGTGACGCGCCATGTTGATTTTTGGTGTAAGGTAACTGTCAGGTTTTGATACTTTAAAAATTAGATTATTATTTATATTATTATTTAAATTAAATTATTATAAAGCTTACTAGAGGTGAATGCTGTGAGAGCTCATTGTAAGAAGATTGCATTCACAGAAGTTGTACCTTATTATTAAGACTTCTATGATTGCATTGCATCTCAGAGATCTCAAAACGGAAGTAATGCATGACAAAATTACTGACGACTAGTAGTTATCAGTCAAACACGAATTTTAAAGTTTCTTTAATTTTGCATCTCAATAGTTGTTGACTGTGTCGTCTGATTACTCCTAGAGATCACAGAGTTTGATTTCAGCGAATATATATATATATAATATAAT
This sequence comes from Cabera pusaria, assembly GCA_954871355.1. NCBI lineage: Eukaryota > Metazoa > Arthropoda > Insecta > Lepidoptera > Geometridae > Cabera > Cabera pusaria. The sequence continues at coordinate 4,501,093 of OX940910.1, forward strand.
AAATATATATAAATAATATAAATAATATAGATTCCATTAATAATAATAATAATAGAATAAATAAAAAATTAATGAAAACATGAACCTTAGAGCTAAATACATTGAAATTGAACGTATTGGCATTAATTGAATTGAATTAGGGCTATATTTTATTAATACAGGGGGTCCATTACCCCTAAGCATCCTACATCAGTGCAGTGCTACGCTTAGTCTAAGTCCTAAGATACAATACAGAAGTTACTTTAGATGTATAATTTACTAGTACTTACTTACATATGAAACTTATTCTACAAATTTCATCCCGCGACTACGTCCATGTCAAAAAGTATTACTGTATTCAGCTATTCCTTATCAATTTAACTTCAGGCAATTTGGTTGATTTGTTTTACGGTAAAATAGTAAATAAATAAATGTAAACCTTAATCATCATCATCATCATTATCAGCCAATTTCCGTCCACTGCTGGACATATAAAACCTTCAGAAGTTATATTTTATCTACATAATTCTTGGTTGAGACATCTTAGGGTAAAGCTTTACAGCCATTTGTGATCCTTATAACACCGTGTTGCGAATTAATCACAATACACACTTGAGATGTTCTGACATGAGGGATAAAAGTGGGACAGATATCAGTCATTCTGATACAAGTGATTGATCATGACGAATCTCGCTCGGTTTGATTTGTTATCAATCGATAAGATGATGACAAAGTTGGAATCGTGTGCGTTGAATTTATTTTAAAAATGTACCAATGTGTAGACTTTGCGACTGGCTCATGATATTTCTATAGTAAAATAATTAAAATATTCTAGAAACTGCTAAACGACATGTTTTGTTTTTAAAGTAATGAATAAAAATGATGTTGTACTAAAACAATTTACGTTTCAGGTTCGGGCATATACATTATAGAATAATATAAACGTTGATCAATTATTTTAACTTACTGTTATGTATACATTGCTTGAAATAAGGTAAAAAATTAAAGACAATTTAATAACGAATATATAAAATTCCATTCAATATTTTATAATAATATATATACACTTATTTAGGTAATAATTGTGCTAATTAATTTTAGGAACATTGGAAGTTCAATTTTAATAAAAGGATCAAGACATTTTAAAATTATAAATCGTACCACAAGCAAACGTCAAAGTTCGCGCCCATATTTCGAGTGCTCAAAATGTAGGACAGCACTGTTTATACGCTAATGTACCTACTACACTGTTTATATGTATTTATATAGTACATCATACAATGTTTTTTTTTTAATTTTCCTTAAACGTAAAGAGAAAGATTTGCTGTAAACATTTTGTAGGCTCGATGGCTCAGTGAAGCTACAAATGAACTCAAATAAACAAAAATATGCACCCACCGTCAAGTCCATTCCATTTTCAAGTACTTCACGCTTTTTTTATCACACACCATCAGTCTTTAGACACTTCACTTCCGTGTTTTCGTAGTTTATTGTAATAGTGTTTACTGGATCGAGGCATCCGCGGCGCCGGCGCTTATTTTGTATGTTTTTTCGCGGTAACCAATCGCGGTCAGAGGTGAGCGATGATCACACGACGAACGTCTTTTTTATATTGGCGGGCGCGGCCGGGCAGCGGCGCGCGGGCGGGTGTTTTTGCTGCGTTCCGTTTCTCGTAGGTGCAGCGAAATATTTGACGAGTATTAAAATTTTGGGTTGCGGTCCCTACATTTCCCCCCACCGAAATCCGACAGGATTTCCCAGTTATAATTCCAAGTTGGAAATAAATAAATACTGTGTTGAAAAGTGTATTGAATAACAAAATATTAATGTAGATGTAGGGTGTCACACTGAGGTGTAGTGTTAAGTAAATATAAGGTTACACTAGATAGATTAGTACTACAAGTATGTAAATTATAGAGAGTGGACTGTATAGTATATGAAACTTAAAACTAGATGGGTTGACCTTTGTAAGATAAGTTAGAGAATAGAGACTTCTAATCATCCTGCTCCAAGGGGAGCGGGCTGAGCTTAACTACGGGTCTTGTGAATTCACTGTGTTTGGTTCGAACACTAACGACACGCGTCACATTGTCTGGGCCTGTGTATAGCTTAGTGACTCTGCCTAGTACCCACTGAAGGGGCGGTGCGTCCGAGTTTATAAGCACTAGATTGCCGACCTTCAGATCTCGACAACCTTTGGTCCACTTTTGGCGGGTTTGAAGTGTGTGAAGGTAATCTTTGCGCCACAGACGCCAAAACTGTTGGGCTATCTGTTGTACCGCCTGCCACCTACTCAGACGATTTATAGGGAGACTAGTTAGGTCATACTCTGGAGCATCTAACAATCCGCGGCCTACTAAGAAATGTGCTGGAGTAAGTATCTCGAACTCGCTGGGGTCCGAGGACAGAGCGCAAAGAGGGCGAGAATTGAGCACGGCTTCAACTCGCGCAAAGAGTGTTGTTAACTCTTCAAATGTTAGCGTCCTGCTTCCGATGGTTCTTTTTAAAAGTGACTTTGCCGATTTAATGGCTGCTTCGTAAAGACCGCCGAAGTGACTACCTGTTGGAGGGTTATGCTTCCATTGAACTTGACGTTTGGTAAACTCGCCTGAGATATCATCCGTGTTGGATTTTAAGAATTGTGAGACTTCAGCTAACTGTTTACCGGCTGAAACGAAGTTCGTCGCATTGTCTGAGATTAGCGCCTGACATAATCCACGTCTTGCTGTAAAACGGTCAAATGATGCCAGAAAGCATTCTGTGCTAAGTGAGGATAAAGTCTCTAAATGTACCGCGCGAGTAGCACAGCAAACGAAAATGCATAAATAAGCCTTGGTGATGCGAGCATTTCTACGAATGGACTCTTTTGTTAAAAATGGACCCCCTATGTCAAGACCTACCGAATGGAAGGAGTGAATATCTTCCGTTCGAAACTTAGGTAACTGTCCCATTAGAGGTTGCCTGACTGTCGGTCTTACTTTAAAACACGCTATGCATTTGCTTGTGCGTAGTCTGACTATGCTACGAGCGGACACAATCCAGAACTTTTGACTCGATATACTCTGTAGGGTACGTGGTCCTACATGTAAATAAAGCACATGGTAATAATCGATCAGACAATTAGTAAAATTGCATTTTTTAGGAAGCAATACAGGATGTTTTTTGTCGAACGAAATCTCTGCGAGCGAAAGTCTACCCCCCACCCTGAGGAGACCATGGGGATCAACGAAGGGGTTGAGCTTTTGCAGAGACTGCTGCGGCTGAAGGCTCTTTGATATCGCGATTATATCGGCGGCAAAGTGGTGCTGTTGCACGGATTTTATGATGACGTCACGTGCGTCTTTTAAGTCACTTAGAGAAAGTTTAGTGCGCTCGGATTTAGGTGTGCGGCAATTCGTGATGAATTTACGAATCCGAGCTACGATATTGACTAATTTCGTGTAATTAGAATATCTCTCAGAAAGCTCATAGATGAGATTAGAGGACTCCTCCGACGTTACCAGCGCCATAGTGTTAAGGGAGGTTTTTAGTTCGGGAGGATTGACGTCTCTGAACTCATCTATAGCGCGTACTGGCCATCGCTCACTTAGTAGCCAGCTGGGACCATTAAGCCATTCGGGATTTGAGAGAAGCACGGACGGCGTCGCACCCCGGGAACAGATGTCGCTCGGGTTACTCTCACCACTTACATGGAACCAATTAGTACTGGGAACTGTGTCCAGTATTTTTGTTACTCGAGTGGCCACGAATGTTTTAAGCTTGTAGCTTGGTGTGTTAAGCCAAGCCAGTACTACAGAAGAATCAGTAAACAACAAGATGTCGTTGATACTGATAGCTCGCTCCTGAAGAATACCTGTGACATACTTGACGAGTTTGGCGAGCAAGTGGGCTGCCATTAGCTCGAGTCGTGGTACAGATACCGTTTTCAGCGGAGCCACTTTTGATTTAGCAATTAGAAGGCTCGTTTTGCTATCACCGTCGTCGTTAGTCGTGTGTAGGTATATCTGAGCCGCGTACCCGAGGGTAGACGCGTCAGCGAACGCGAAAATACGAGAGGTCGTACTTTGCGATACCATCACGTGACGTTCGTGTCTAAGTTCGGAAAGTAGAGGTAGCTCCCGAACGAAGGCCCGCCATTCTGTTTCAAGGTCAACAGGCAAGCGCTGGTCCCAATCGAGTTTCAGGGCCCAGATCTTCTGCATGAAACATTTGGCATAAAATATGCAGGGTGCAACAAAACCGAGAGGATCGAATAAACGACCGATCTGTGATAGAACGGTGCGTTTTGTGACCTCGTAATCATACTTCATCGTTCTGAAGGAAAAGCAGTCCGTTCCTGGTAGCCACTGAAGACCCAAAACCTTGAGTGACAAATCTTCATCATCGTCAAACTCAATCGGAGTTTCTCGGTGATCTTCAGGGACCGCGGCCAGCACCTGAGCACTATTACTAGCCCACTTACATAACAGGAAGCCAGCACTCTGCAACAGCTCGCGTAGATCCTTCTGCAGCTGGAGAGCGTCATCCTCTGTGGGTTCCGACCATAGTAGGTCATCCATGAAGAATCCACTTTTAAGAACTCGAGCTGCAGCTGGATACGTATCTGCGTGTTCGTCGGCTAAAGTATGCAGTACCTTGATGGCCAGATACGGACTACTAGCGACCCCATACGTGACAGTCGCCAGCTCGTAAACCTGAACCGGTTGATCTGTTGAGTGGCGCCACAGTATGTGTTGATAAGGCCGTTGGTCTTGATGTATCAAAATTTGTCTGTACATTTTACAGATGTCTGCGGATATACAAACAGCATGTAATCGGAAATTTATTAATATCTGATTAATATCCGCCTGAAGTTTCGGTCCCGCTAGAACCACGTCATTAAGTGACTTGTGATTAGCAGTTTTTGTCGACGCGTCGAACACGGTACGCAGCTTGGTGCTGGTGCTCGTCGGTTTGAGAATACAAAAATGCGGGATCAAATACTTGGAATCCACGTTTTGTAAATTACCTAAACACGTCATGTGACCTAAAGACTCATAGTCGGACATGAATTTGTGATATTCACACTTTAATTGAGAGTCGCGGTCGAGACGCGCCTCTAAATTAGTCAATCTCCGTAACGCCACCTGTCGAGAATCGCCGAGACTGTGGTCCGGCCGAAACGGATACCTAACAACGTATCTACCGGTGTTCGGATCGCGACTATGTTCGTGCGCGAACAACTTTTCTGCTAATACGTCGTCGGGTTTCTTTGGTTGTTCCGACGGTACGTTCTCGACTTCCCAGAACGCGTTCATCACCCGGTCTAAGTTATCCGTACTAGAAAATCCGGAAAAAGCGTGGTTATCCGAGTCTAAACTCTTTTTATTGCTATCGCGCCAATCTATTTGACCGGTGATAACGTATCCGAAGATAGACTTTAATATCACGGGCAAACCCGGGCGTTCCGGTAGTATTTTATCTCCGTCGTATAGGTAAGGAAATAAGTCGCCTGCTATCAATAAGTCCACCGGCGCGGGCCGATGAAACGCTGGGTCCGCTAACTCGATATTCTGATAACGATCTAAAATATCAAGAGGTAACCTAACTGTCGGTAGATTGCCGGCTATGTTCGCGACGATAACCGCGTCCGTATTAAGAACGGGCGATGTATCGTGTCGCGGTTTTATTGCGAGCGAGGTTTGACCAAAGTTATCAACTTGGTTCCCGCCTAGACCGATCGTTCGAACATCGCATCTACGACGAGGTAATCCTAGCCTCTTCGCACAACTATGTGTTATATAGCTTGACATAGCGCCGCTTTCTATAAGTGCGCGCACGCAATGGAAGTGTCCCCATGCGTCCGCGACGTGTACGACCGCGGTGCCAAGCAGGACTGTCTGATCAGTCGAACATGTGAGACCCACAACGTTCCCTTGACACGTGACTGAGGAGTCGATGTGAAGAGAGCTGTGGTGCCTCTTTTTGCAGACCGTACAACAATGTTTGGCCGGACAATCAGCGCTGGTGTGATTATCACGCAAACAGTTCTCACACAAACTGAGCTCTTTGACTTTGGCAGTGCGTGACTCAGGTGTAAGCGCGTTGTAGACTGCACAGCGATAGATAGCGTGTGGCATTGGACAACACGGACAGACGTTGGATTTCTGCCGTTCGACAACGTTGTTCATGCTGGCCACAGCTGCGGTCATAGTAGGTTTATAACCGTGTTGTGTGGTCGTATCCTTGTTTGAACGCGACGTAGATGGCTTGAAAGCTGGTGTAGACGGCTTGGCGTACACTGACTTGCTTTCTGACATCTCAAGGACACGCGCTTGCTTCTCGATAAAGTTCAATAATTGCTTAGCGGTAGGTATCTCGCCCGGCGGCACGGTCTGTTCGAACTCGCGGCGCGTCACGGGGTCGAGATTTCGCAAAGATATTTGGAATAGTATAAAACTAGATAAATCCGGAATTTTAAGAAGTTCTAAAGCTGTAATATTTTCATGATAAGTTTGGAGAAAATTATTAAGGTTCGCGGCCGATTCGCTTATCAACGGTTTAAAGTTAAACAGCTTGTCTAAATACGCCGAAGCAAGCGCGCGCTTATTCTCAAATCGCTTAACTAAGGCGCTCCATACGATGCTGTAATTATCAGCTGTGATTGGCATTGATTTCACAATAGATAAAGCCGAACCGCTAACCGATGACATAAGGTAATAATATTTCTCGACATCAGTAATCGCGGGATTATCATGAATTAAGCTCGTAAACGTATCACGGAAGGTTATCCAATTTTCGAGTTTACTATCAAATTTAAATAGTTGTAATTCGGGTAACTTTACGCACCGCCTAGTTATTTGCAATTCCTTGCCACCGGGTTCCGTCTTGGCGGGACGCTCGGGTGGGTGAAGGCCATTGGAAACTTTACGAATCGCATAATAAAGTACATCAAACGCCTTTATTTCGCTATACGTAGGGACATAATTTGGTTTGTATTTCCGATATAGTGAATTTATTTCCATAACGCACCTATTGTATTCCGCTCGGATGTCTGAGAGGTCATCGATCCGTGCAGAAAACTCGGCTAAATGAGTTACATCTGTTTCTACTTCTAATGACATTTCATATAAATGTTGAATGCGAAGAAAACACATTTCCTTTGACGTCAAGAAAGGATGAACCTGATCGTCGAGATCCGAGTCAGGAACAGTATTTTTACCAGTCATTTTGAGTCACTAAATTACGATACAACAACCGAAAACGTCGAAATAAATTATCCTAGAAAATAAATCCACAAAAATTTAATTACGTATTATTTTCCCGCTACGCAAGACGAAACGTAATGGCTGCCGGGCGGTGCCGGTGTTAGAGAGGTCTAACCGGCAAAGTAATCACAATAAAACACAGTAAATACACAATGGTAGGCAT